>OY997274.1:291925443-293306943 GCA_963921465.1 Triticum timopheevii
CTCCACTTTTCACGAAAGACATAGATTCACCAATGATTGGTTGGACTAAATACTACATTTATTTGCTCAGAAGAAGGAAAGTTGGCTGTGAGAATGATTTCTCGTACGTACTCTTTCCTAGGACCATTCCAACAGGATGCTTAGAGGTGGGTGGAGAAAAATCTCAAAAGGCATACTTCCTGCACTTTCATAGGATCTAAATCAGTCTTCATCCTTTCTCTTTTCAAAGCCCCTCGCAATAAATATGTAAATTCGTTTCACAGAAATTCAGAGATTTTCGATCTCCTCGAAAGAAAATGAGTTTGATCAGAAACACCGGTCTCCGCAGCACCAGGATAAAGACCTTCTTTTTACCCATAACCTTTCTCTGTAGCATTGGAACCAAGATCGGGCTTGGCATAGTTATGAGGTTCCCGTTCTATTTAACTAACACTAACTGAAGCTAACCGGAAGCTTTCTTCTCATGCAACTCTTGGATCGAAAAGAGGCTGCTGGACTGGACTACGGCTGAAACTGCCAGGCACGGACTAAAAGCTTTTATCAGGGATTCCCCAGTCAAACGACTACCATACATAGCATAGAGCTGGAAGCTGCACTAGTGTACAGAGAAGACTGGATGTGAACACGGGCGGACATTGGCTATGTATGGGGCACTCACAAATCACTATTAGCAGGAAACAACTAGCAGAAAGAAAGATGAACGGACTTTCGCTCCTTGCTCTTCCGCATGTACTCACACAAGGGACTCTCAAATCTCTATTTCAGACCATAATCTTTCAATCCCTTTACCGAAGTGATTGATAGCAGGGCTAAAAAACCATAGGGCTTCTTCTATTTTTAGTGTGAACTCACTTCTATTCTATACCAAGATAGGGGCTTCAGTACTTGGCTGACCGCCCGGTGGAAGACCTGGTTCTACCACACAAGGGCAACTTTCGTAGTCCAAGATTATTTTCCTCATATGTAATTTCACTATCACATCCCTAGTCTGGTATGACCTAGACTAGCTAGTCATTTGTGCATCATGTTTAAATTCCATTTAAATTTGAAATGAGGACTTGGGAAACCCTCAGAATCATCTCTGAAAATGACCCAAATAAAAATTGTTCCAAAAAGGTCCAAGGAAATGTTCATGTTGCTCTCTGAAAATATTGGTCAGAGGTAAAATTCAAACAAATATTTTAGGAGCTCATGGATATTTAATTTTGGCCATTTGGATTAATCCGATAATTATTTGCTTTGGATATATATTGTTATATATACAAAATATGGTCCAAAAATTATGCCACTTGTTGGGGAGCTCTGGAATAATGCCATTAGTTCCTACAAAAATGGGCATAAGGAAATAAATTGATTTAGTATTAATATTAAATCAAAACATATGTCAGTAAAATAGAAAAGGAAACATAAATAAAAGAGGAACTTACCTGGCGTTTAGCTCCTGTGCTGGCCCAGCACTGTGCGGCCTGGCCGGCCCAGCTGGCCAGCCCAGCCCACCTGGCCCCCCTCCTCTGTCGTCTTCCTCCCCGACAGGAGGACGGGCGCGTGCCCGACGCGCGCGCACCGCCGCGCCGCGCCACCTCCTCCCTCCCTGCCTGCCTGCCCTCTCCCCTCCTCGTCTGGATGCCCCGGAGACGCCACGCAGCCACCCCGACCTCTCTCACACTCTCCCTCGCCCTTGTCCTCTCCTCTGTCACCCTCTCTCGCATGCACCGAGCGCAGCCGACGCCACCGCTCGCCGTTGCCGCGGCCACCGCCTTCCCCTCGTCCCTCCGTCGTGTCCACGCGCTCCGCCACTGTGGGTTACGCCTCCTCGACGAGACGCACGGCGCCGGACACCCTGGAACGCCGCCATCACCATCGTCTTCACCTCCGGCCGCCGCAGATCGCCATCGCCGCCCCATCGTCTCCAGCGCGTCCCCGGCCACAACGAGCAGCCTGCAAGTCCTCTCTGAGCCCCGCTTCTTCTCCCCTCCCTTCCCTGGTCACGCTCGCCCTCTGGCTGTCGTTCCCACCATGGCCGAACCTTCGCCGCCGCCGATCTCACCGTCGACGCAGCTCCGGTGACCATTTGGTCACCCCGGCGAGTCCAACAAGCTCGTAGGGCCACGTAGAGCATCCCTAGTGCTTTGCTTCTTCCGTCTTGGCGCTCCAACCGCGCTCTCGTGCACGACCGAACTCCGGCAGCCGCAGCTGAGCTCGCCGCCGTCGACTCCGGCCACCCCAGGCCCAGCCACGGCCACCGCCCGACGCGCCATCGAGCTAGCTCTCCAACGCGCCTAGCCGCGCGTCATTTGGAGCACCACAGAGGAAACCCGGGGCACAAGTACGCCGCGGATCTCGCCGGCGTCGAGCCGCCGGCGGGTTTGACTTGTTTGACCTAGGATTTGACCCCCCCAGGGTCGCTGACTAGTGGGGCCAGGCCCTGCTAATTTTAGTTAAATATTAACTAAACCTAATTAACCACTGACACTGACCAGTGGGCCCCGGCCCTCTAATCCTTTTAATTAAGCAAATAACCCCCTGTTTAACCCCGTGTCACTGACGTGTGGACCCCACACGTCAGGTTTGACCCCAGTCAGCCGCAGTTGACCTGCTGACGCAAGTATGACGCAGTGCTGACGCAATTAGTTATTTTCTGGTTTTAAAATAAATCAGGAAATTCCAGAAAATGATTTAAACTTCAAAAAATCATAGAAATTCAACCGTAGCTCAGATTGAAATAATTTATATATGAAAAATTATCAGAAAAATGCAACCTTTCCATATGTACTAGTTTCATGCATGACAAACCAACTTATACATGCTGTATATGAGAAAACACATTATGGCATATATAAGAGCTTATTTTGGAGGTGCATTTGAGCTTTTGGTTCAAATGGACTTCAAACCAAATGAATACTAGTTGCATTAGCTCAAACAGCATCACATCTTCATGCCATGTTCATGCATCATATTGTTGCATATGCTTGTGTATTGATTGTTGGCACCGTTCCTTCTCGATAGGTCTTGCTCCGGAGACCGTTCCAGAGTACCTGTCTCTGAAGCAGTGCCTCCCTTGTTGATCTACCAGGCAAGCAAACCCCCTTGTTCATTCCGATAAAATCCTACTCTCTCGCTCCTGCTCTCAGTTATTGCATTAGAACAACAACGATTCATCTGCTACTTTGTGCTGCGGTAGTTGAACCCATTCCTCTGCATGACCTGTCATTGCCACAGTAAATAGTTGAAACCCACTAGCATGTGTAGGAGTTGATTGGGCCATGTTGTGTTCCTACCATGCTATGCCTGCTATTGCTTAGAGTTGTGTCAAGTCTGGTTCATTGGGAATGAATTGGAGTGTTACGATATGTTCTGATGCTGAGAGTAAAGTGTGTGAACACGATTTGGTAAAGGTAGCGGTGAGAGGCCATGTAGGAGTACATGGTGGGTTGTCTCATTGGAACTGTCCTTAAGCACTGAGTTCTATGTATGTTGTCCAATGACTCGATACTACCACACATTGGGTTCCGGTAACTCGACCCCTCTCGACTTATTAACCAACTTGATCTCTGTCGAGGAGTCGCAACTAGTTTCTGGTGTTTGTAGGTAGTGCTATTTTTCTACCAGGTGGCACCCGGCAGGGTGGGCTTGGGACAGACTAGGCACAGGTGGCACGGTGTACCAAGTGACACCCGGATGGTGGGCTTGGGAACCCTGCTCACATCGTTTGGGGCCGTGAGCGACACCCCGGCCGGATCTCCTTACGGATGGAACCCGAATAGGCGATAAACCTGGGCTAGAGTCTTGTGTGCTTAGTCAGGTCGTGGCCGACACCCTCGCCAGGCTTCCGCTTGAAGGTTGCCGAGATACATGACGTGTACATGGCGGTAAGTGGCGAGAGCGTGTGTGACGAAGTACACCCCTGCAGGGTTAACATGATCTATTCGAATAGCCGGGTCCGCGGTTATGGACTTCTTGGATGCTTACATGGTACATAGACAACTTGAAGTGGATACTATAAAATGCTCAAGACAAGTGTGAGTGCTATGGATGGCCTTCTCGTAGGGAGACGGGAATGAATCCATAGTGGTGTATTGTGTGGTGATTAGTGGACTCGTGTGTGCCATATCACCTCAAAGAAGTTCTGGTAGTCGTAGAATAGGATAGCCACAGAGTCAAAGCTGGCTTGCTGCAACTAAACCCCACATTACCCTCTTGATACAAATGCATGTATGATAGGTTCTGATGTAAGTCTTGCTGAGTACCTTTGTACTCATGGTGCTTTATTTATGTTTTTGCAGCGGAGACTTCGGTCTTACTAGTGTTCTCGTGGACTTTGACAAGTAGCTTGTACCTCAGCTACGATCTTGATCGGATGTTGTAGATAGCCAGGCTCTTCAGCCTTTTTCATTTGTAGATGTCTGTACCCAGACATGTAATGCTTCCGCTTGTTGCTTGTATGCTCTGTATGATGGGTCCTGCGACCCCTGTTTGCAATAAATGCTATGATGGCTCTTCCGAGCCTTTATCTATATGAGTTGTTGAGTTATGCTGTGATGCCATGTTGTACAAAACATACTTGCATGTTATGCGTACGTGTAATGTGTATTGCTATGTGTGGGATCTGACTATCTAGTTGTTTATCCTTAGTAGTCTCTCTTACCGGGAAATGTCTCCTAGTGCTTCCACTGAGCCCTGGTAGCTTGCTACTGCTCCGGAACACTTAGGCTGGCCGGCATGTGTCCTTCTTCGTTCCTATGTCTGTCCCTTCGGGGAAATGTCACGCGTTGAGTACCGGAGTCCTGTTAGCCCGCTACAGCCCGGTCTATCGGAGTCCTGCTAGCCCAGTGCTACAGCCCGGAACTTACTCGCTGATGACCGACACGTTCGATGCTGGGTCATGGATGCCTGTCCCTGTAAGTCTGTGCCACTTTGGGTTTACAACTAGCCATGTGAGCCCGGGCTCCTTTCCATATGGATGCTAGCGACACTGTCATATACGTGTGCCAAAAGGCGCAAACGGTCCCGGGCAAAGGTAGGGCGACACCCGTGGGAATACCGTGCGTGAGGCCGCAAAGTGATATGAGGTGTTACAGGCTAGATCGATGTGACATTGAGTCGGGGTCCTGACATTCACCTCAATGTGGAAATGTCCGATCTTATTCCAAAATAGAAGGTCTTCATGAAGATCTGTCTTGTTTTAGGAATATAGTTACCGAAGTTCAATAGCGGTGGGTACCAAGGAGAAGACGAGTCAGGGCCGATTGACAAGACTAGCTAGCTTGACCTTCCAGCCATACTCCATCCAATATCGAACGAAAGTGCTAAGGGTTTCATGTGATGCTGACCTCAATGAACCAGACCTTGAGAATTCGTTCATCCCTTCGCTCCGAGGATTGGTCGAGTACTTGGCCACATGCATGAGTAGGCCTGTTGCCGGGATGTCCCATTAAAAAGGCAGGTCCCATATTTGAAATACAAAAATAAGATCAGATAGCACTCAAGAGGTTTTTCTCCATACGAGAAATCCTTCACTCGCAGGGAATTCAAATAGATGTGTTGAAGATCATCAATGAAAGGAAAAAGACTGAATTCGGTCCATCTCCTCCCTTTTCTTTAAACCAAGAGCTACTCCTCCCTTTTCTTTTTTATGTAATTTCAATACGATTTCCTTTGTGTTCATGTTTTCAATTTAGAACCCCACGGAAGTGAATAGAAAAAAGAAAAATACCCCTGTGATACGCCTTCCTTTACCTATTTCTAGATTGATTGATGTTCAATGGAGGGAAACTTGCCATTCCTTCTTTCCTTTGAAATTGTACATTTTTTTGATTTTGAACTAATTGTATCCTTTTTGTTCCCATCGAGCTTTCTTGCCTAGTGACTAAGGATTTTCACACTTGTTGTGTGTATAAAAGATTTTCTCATAAAACCCTAACAGAAGTGTTAGAGGGATTCACTTTCGATAAGAATCCAAAAGCAAGTTCCCTATACTACCTTCTTTCCCTCCTCTGTTTCTGTCTTTAAGAGGCAGTGCATCCGGTAGGAATCGAACCTACTTTTTGTCCCATTTTGCCTTTCTAGGTTGGTGGGCGCTTTCACCATTCAGCCATGGATGCTTGAGCGAGTGAACTAGGTTTTTATTTGAGAGCGAACTAGGTTTTTAGTGGTATTCCTTCTCTAGCTTCTATTTCTTCCGTTAAGGGAGATTCGGGAAAAGATCAAATAGGAAGACGTGTTTCCAGAATGAACAAGATACAGGTAGAGAAGGGGAAGTTAGCAAAGTTAGACAAGATTGGAATGGGCATAGGAACATGTATTGATGTACCAAATCGGCTAATGCTCCCAGGTTGATGCAATGTATTGCACCAGTTGACTGGAGACTTTATTATTGGTATATCGATCGGTCCAGCACGGATTGACATAGGAGCCAGTTCGACAGGAAGCTTTTGAAAACACAGTGCACCCAGGTAAATAAGGAACACGATGAATACAGAAGTTAAACAAGCATCCCACACCTGAAAGGTACCCCACATAGGCCTTCCCCGAAACCCCCCAGTCACTAACGTAAACAAAGTAGAAAAAAGCACCAATTTCTGTACCGGTTCCGGAAGAGCGAAGAAAAAGGGGATGTTTTATTAATGGGAACAAGAAACTGTTTATAGCTATCACAATATAAATAACTATACTCATCTGAGCTGCAGGAACATGTACATACGAAATACGAGAATTTCCACCTTGTTGAAGATCTGGTGGTGCTACTGGAAGACTTAAATGAATAGCCATCGCTGTTAAGAACAACCGATGCCTTATGTGTATTGGATCCGCTCTTCTGTTAGCATGAACACATGAATGAGATTCTATTCCTCTTCCTTATTCTTCCTAAATAGAACCCCCCAACCTAGGTGCGGAAGTAAAATAAATCCTTGTTTGTACATCGCTGAACTTACATACCCGGGCCTGGCTCAACATTCTTTTAAAACAATTGAAGAATGGCTTTTCCATGACTTGGCCATTCAATCTTGTGAACTAATCGAGACCGAAATTGGATAAAGATATACAAAAGGAGAGGAATACCCAATCGATGAAAGAACATGAAACCCTTTTGTTTCTATAGAGGTACGGGAAACGGTTGGGGGCAATAAAGTAGGTGAAGTGGTTGGATTTTGCGAGCTGTTCCAACCACTGCTGGATGTGATTCCAAGAGCCGAACGAGAATGAATTCCACACAGAAGAGTCAAGACCGGGCTCCCTAATAGAATGTTTAACCGATCCATTCCGGATCGATCGAATTGGTATGGAAGTTGTAACATGGGAAAAGCACAGAAAACACGACTTATTTGAATAACCCAGTGACCTACCAATTGTAGAAGTAGGATTTTTGGCAAGCAATAAGCACTTAAATAATACAATTCGAGTGTACCAGATTCTTTATCATTTCGAGGAAAAGGTTCGGGAGGAAAGGGAAACAACAGAGGGATCCGAATCAAACCTAAATGGGAATGACATGAAAAATCTTTTTCAAAACCTATCATTAAGGGCGTGACGACGATTTACGAGAGGAATAAAAAAACTCGTGATTGGTGTGGTGGGGAAGATCTGCTTATGAAATTGTTCAAGAAAGAGTCATCTCATTTCCTTACTTCTGCATTCTTTCGAATTCATTCACTTTGACGGCTGGCGCTACGCTAGCTTTGCATGATTAGCTCCGACAGAACATGTACTGCATTTCCTTAGTTGGATCCGCTCTTTCTCTCTCGTGTAGTTGTTGCTTCCGGCTATTTATTTAGTCGTCAATCAGCATTGATCCGGGTAGTTAGTCAGTCTCTCTCTTTTTGCCCGTCCTTCTCTATATATGAAATTCCTAATTCAGGGAGTTCGCTTTCCGATATCTAAATGTTCATGCAAAGCAACAAACGAAATGCAAGAACTGTCATGCAGAAGTCACACAGTATGCTGATCGTTCTGAAATGATAAAAAGTATGGGATTTCATAAGAGATTCATACATAGAGATCTAAACTCATGGAAGGGCCCGGCCAGCAAACGAGATCTCTTACATCCAAAGGACCATGCCAATCGAAGATGAACCATTCACCGAGCCGAGTATGTGCAAGACAAGACACGGCTAGATAAGTCAAATAGAAGATATTGCTTTTACATGAGCAACTCTTTTCTTCATGTGGCTACAACCCACTTTTCCTTTGATGAAATGCGAACACAAACTTCAGGCATCCAAGAAAGAAGTAAAGATCGAAATCGAAGCATTGTCATTGGGTTGAAGATCAATTCATATCGACAAGACTTTCATTCATCTTTTTGTTGATATTTTGATTCCATTTTCAAATAAAGTCATCTTGTAGTTAGAAATCACCTTTAGAATCATTAGTCTCTGTCCCTACACTGACTCGCTTATCCGGGATCGATCCTCACTACGGTCCTTTATTTCGAAATGAGGATAGGTCTCTCGCGGAACGAGGTGTAGATTGAGAAGAAAGATGAGCGTATGGTCCATACTCACTCGGGTTCAAACTTATTTTGCAGGGAAAAATGGGTACATGCCTGATTCTATATATTATTTATGGATTATTATAGAATCTATCTTTTTCTGCAAATCATAATGGGAATCCTATTACCGACACCTAAACGTTTTCTTTGTCGAAATAGAAATGAGGGAAATTGGATAACTGACGACACAAGTTTCCCGTTCAACGTTCCGCTTCCCTCCACTGTTAGATAGGCAACTCAATAGTTACCGACGAAAGGATTTCCCCTTCTCTTGGCCAATTGACGTTCTGCTTCAATAAGTCATGACCTTCACTCTCCTCAAGTGAGGAGGGCATATTGTTTGACCAACGAAAGCCTCACTAGTTCCTTCTTCCCGTTCACTATTCCCGTAGCCTGATACGAGTTATTTAGTCCGTGTCTCCTTGTTCTTGGGAAGAACCGAAGGTTCATTCGCGGCACTCGTAGACATAGTTGTATTTCAGACCCTCTTCTTTATAAAAATCTAGTAAATCAAAACAAGAGAAAAGCAGAAACGAAAGCTTGAGTCGAAGAGTGGAGGTCGCTCGGTAACTCGAGTCGATTAGTCCCATTCATTCTTGCCCGAAACAAGTGGGCTATTCATTCCTGTGCCACCTTTGTTCAATCGAGTCCATGTTCTCTATTTCCCAAAACCCATTTGTTCACCGACCCGTGGACCAGAGGTTTAAAGCTTGGAATTTATCTTTCTAGCTTTCTTTAGTACAATCTTTTTGCGAGAGCAACCCTGGGTTCATTCCTAAGACTACACTCACAGCTTTCTCTTTTCATGTTCCGGCATAGGAGATCTAGTGGTAGGATAGGGGACAGAGCTTTAGGGCTGTAGTAAACCTCATATGCACGTGGCTCATCATAAGACCTTAGCCTGATGTCCTACCCAAAGACTTCAAAGGTAGTCATAGGACAACCTTTCCGAGTTCTAACTTCCAAACCTATAACTTGGTTTGCTTGCCTGCTTCCTATCTGACCTATCAATCAAAGAAATGTTCTAGTTCCACGATACGAGCTTGACTGTCGCTCTGAGACAGTAGATTTCTTGGTTGGGGGTCCCTTTATCAAAGGCTCCCTTCCCTACTGATCATACAACAAATGAAGGTGGTTAGAAAGATGGCACATCATTCTTCTGTACACCCTGTTCATGCTGCGGAACGCAGAAAATCCGCCTTCCTTGGAAAAAAATTCCTGACTCCGAAGTATCAAAGGAGATTTGGGTGGTGCCTTCTGAAGAGCCCTTCATTCTGCGACTCAGATAGGCTAGGATTCTTGTCTCAGCCGGAAGGGGTCATAGGACTGACTCAGACAAAGCGTTAGAAGTACGATCTCCGAATCTATAAGCTTTGGCATGCCTTCTTCCCTTATCTAATCTCTTAGGTAATAAGAAAGTGGTGTTAATTGTCATGCTAAGGAGCTGACCTTTGACATTTCTGTCTCAATTGAAGTCAACCTTACTATACTCGCTTGTAGGAGATCATCGCTCAGAAGGGCATTCTTTCGCTAGAAAAACAAGAGTTTGAAGATCACCCACCCACGAAAAGGTCAGAACTCTCAATCTAGCCCCACTTTCAATAGCAATTTATCGACATGTTGTTTCGAATGTCCTTGAAAAGGCCTACACACATACCCTGCCACTCGATGTGTAGTGGGTTTGTTCAGTAGAGATGGGTAGAGTGCACAAGTATTGGAAGGAAAGTTTCACCCTTCTTAAAAGAGAAAAAGTCTGTATTGAACTATGATTTGAATTCCTTTCTTATTAGTTTCCAAGTGCAAAATGTTAATTGCCTTGATCAGAGCCTTTAAGCCTTTTAGAAGCGAGCATTTCCGCAGTTTCTATTTTTCCTAAAGCTAATGAACCGAATGGAAGAGAAAAACTTGGAATAAATAATAAAGAAGGAACCAACAAGAAAATAAAGAATTGTTCCAACCTCGGCTCGGGGTCTGTCTGGAAATGGAAAATAGTTCTCTCTCTCATCTGGTCTCGCCACAGTGACAAGAAAAACAAGTGAATAATTGGAATAGAACGCAATCGTCAACCAAAATCGGATAGGATGTATTATAAAAGAAAGCCTTGCCTCACTCGCAAGTGAGGACCTCACCCCTCCTTCCTCATTTATTGAGAATGGAAAATGATAATGTTCATTGCTTCCTCAAAACAAGAGTTCCATGGGCAGCTGCTCCTGAACGAGCTGCTCATGCTCAAACTGTTCAACATAAAGTGGAAAGTTTAGTAGAGATATTACTTGCAGTATGAGAAGGAAGAGAAGATTTAACCTCTCTACTTGACACCTCTGAACCAACTTCATTCCTAGCTAAAACAGGAAAGCTGAAAGGACTCAAGCTTCAAACTCCTTGCTAACAGCCCTACCGATAAAAGGAATAATGTTTCGAGGACTATATGACTAGCTCTTATACGAGTTCCAGGTAAACCACTACTTGCGTAAAGTGCTCTGCTCGCTCCCCTCCTCGTTCAAAGTATTCCATTCGCTAGGATCTTAGTAAATAAGCTTGCTCCTTACCTTTCCTTCCTAGATTTGAGAGCAATACTACCTATAATAACACAATGAACTTATCCTACTTAGGGAACATGCTGACATAAAGGGCAAAAGAGAAAGAATTACACCCGGTCTAAAACCAGGTGGTGTTACTTTCCTGCTTCCACTTGAACCTGCTTGCAGGCCTTATAGAAAAGTCTTGTATAAGATAACTAGCTTGACAACAGGAATTCTCTAACTTACTTGTAGATAACGAACTTGTTGAAGGAGGTTAAGATAGTTTTCCGTTAATGGGGAGAGAGAGAAAGAGTCCTCGCTTTCATAATCGGTAATCAGAGTCCAGGCTTCCTACACCCATATTTTACGACAACCTATGAACCGAATAACTCAACATCTGGCCTTAGAGAAACTGTCCTAACTTATCCAAGTAGTCCTAATAAATGGCCATGATGAAATACTCTTCCTTTCCCTGCGACACTCGCTTGAAGGACTCGAAAGCTGACTAATGCTGATAGGAAGAACTTTCAAAGTTCTCGTTAGTTCGTTCATTGAAGCTAGTGACATTATCTGACTCTATCAATTCATTTCTATCTTCTTTTTCTTTCATTTATCTCTTTCCTATCTATACAGTTTATTACCCCAAAAGATAGTGAGTTAAGCAAGCAAGTGGGAAGTAAGAGGAGCAGGGTGAGGCGGCGGCTTGTAGAAAATCCTCAATATCTATATCGGAGTCAGCATCCGTTTTTGTTTGAGTTTCGCTGTTAGCTTACGTCCTTTTAGCTAGTTCGACGTGTTTTCATTAGTCCTTCAAGCAAGTGAGCCAGTCGTGGTAGGTCTTTTAGCCTTTAAGTAGTAGTCCTGTTCGAAAGATAGTTATCATAGTGAAGTGAGTTATTACAGTTTTTCGAGTTTCTTGAAGGCCAGGCAGTCAGCCAAGGAAGGAAGTTATGGTGTGGAAGTCTTCTAGTTTGTCTTCCCTTCAAGCTCTCGAGTACACTAGGGGAGAGGTATCGAAAGTCAAAGTATAAATCAAAGTGAAAGTAAGAAGTATAAGTAGTAGGCTATCGATTAGGTTTTTCTACTTAATTAAGCTGCTTATGCAAAGTTTTAGAATTTGTTCACATAGGCAGCGTGATTGGGGGCATATTTGTTGCTTCCCAAGGTAGTTAGTTCACCACACAGGCATGTTAGTACTAAACTGCAGAAAACTATTAAGTCATCCAATTCATGCCGCATTGCAAGATTACTCTACCACTCTATAAATGGTATATAGATAAGTGTCTTCACTTCATCAAATGAAAATCAAAGAAATTGAGTACTAACACGTATTGCTATGGATGCTGCAAACAGGCTTTCGACAGCAATTCCAGAAAAAAGGAATAGGTGCTTTAGCCAGGTCATCAAATCAGGGGGGATATGCCAAGAAGAAATCCATGGAAATCAGCATTCCAAGAACAATAAGTTGGCACTTTCTTTCATATATAAACTATTTATTGAGGGAAAAGATATGAAAAACTAGAGTGGAATCGATTGAATGCACTATCGTTATGCTTTGGCCAACCCTCTTTTCCAAGTTCCTCTTGTTTATCCAATCTGTATTCCAATCAGAAATCTAAGGTAAGATCAAGCCAAAGGGGAATCTAGGTACCGTTGACCCAACTGAAACTAGAGCAGGGAATAGCAGGATGCCTATGTTTCCAATACAGAAATCCTTAACAGAACAGAGCACAGACAATAGGGCCAACTATTGATCTTACTTTCCCTCAATAAATAGTTTGGATTGGATAAACAATCCTACTTTCATTCCAATCATAAAACAAGGGAAAAGATCAAGTGAGAAAACCCTTCCAAGAAAACTAGTAACCAAACCCTAACGAACTTGCATTTATTGAGCGAAAAGAAGAGTTCAACAGGAAGAACATATGAAGAGGTTGAGATGTTTGGATCTTGGCTAAATTTATAAGCGAAGAATGCATGTGAAGTATTAAAGGTACATTCGACTATATCGCATTCTATAGAAACCATTTCTCAATCTATAGAAACCATTTGCTTTAGGTAGACGTGATGGTACTTCCACTATTTTGGCATCTTATGGAACCCAATTCGAGATATATAAACTATATCCTTGTTATTAGAATGATGATCTCTTGGCTATGACTGAGTGATATATTAATGGAAATGGTTTTATCCTCCGAAAGTCCAAGTTGAGCCCACGTAGTGGCAAACTAGAATCCTTCTTTTCTTTTTCCTTCGTGGTTAGTTTCAGTTCAAAGACGAATTGAGACATAAACCAATGGATTCCAGTGGCTGGGGGATCCTATGTCTATAGATAGATTCAAGTACCATTCTATACCCCTTCCTAGCATCCTATAAACCTGTTTTGCTAAGTGGGTCCTACTTAGCTGGTCGTCCTAGGGGGGATGCAATTTAGGAGACAAGTTCTACAAGTTCTCATGGCCGAGATCCCTGTATTGGTAACGGGGCTGATGGTGACTCGTTCAGAGAACAGACCCCCGATGTTCTTGGGAAGAAAGAGAGAAGGACGGCCCTGTAAGGGAGATCCTGTGTTGGAAGATATTGGTGGGTGTCATCTCGTTCAATTCTGGGTCAAATGACAAGAGGGCCATTCAAGCAGATTATTAATAGATGTTGTTGAGAAAAGGTCAAAGTGCCACTATGGAGGTCGGAACAAGCGTCTACCTACCAAGTGAATTGTGATTGAAATGACGATGGCAATAGGTTGAGCTCTATCCACTGAAATTGAATCCATCGATGCGGTAAAGGACAAAGCAGAAACAAATCCTCCATTTCTCTGCCTTGTGACCGAACAAAGAAGAAATGCTAGAGTGAGGAGACTTGTTGGTTGACCAACTGAAGGAAATGACGCCTCTGCTGCTTTGCTTACTTTTGGCCAGCATTCGTCTTCGGCTTACAGTAGTGTTTGCAGCTCAATTGGAAATCGAATTTCTATGTCCGTCCATAAAAAGCATCAACTTCTAGTGCCGCCATCCACCACAAGAGTAGGTAACCTTCTCGCTCTTTTCTCTATTGGGAGATCTAGCTATATCTTCCAACTCTCCTTCCTGCACACTGGCATACAAAGCAGCCTCATAAACTGCATTTTGTAACTGAACCTCCATAATTTTCAAACCTAAAGGTGGATCAAAAGGCACCAGTATTCTCTAATCTAACTTGAATTCAGATCAATAATCAAGGGGCACAAGAAGAAGGCAAGAGCGCGGTTCTGGCTAAAACCAACTCTGCGAGGAAAGCAGAACTCAGCGGTGACTGATCCGCTCGAACCACACTACTTACTTAGGCTCACTTACGAGAGCTCCCCTGACTCTGATCTCTGATCTAGTAGATGCAAGAAATCAATCCAACTCCATCTGATCTTATGATATTTGCAGAGGACAAAGGTACTGGGGATATTTCCTCCATTTATATTCGTAAGAAAGAACTCCCACTATTCGTTTGTATCAGCCTTTAGCGGCTCTTGGTGAATCAAAAAAAGGCGTAGATAATGCGCATTGCTTTTGAGTTCGATTTGAACTAACTAGTTTCCACGGTTCTCCAGGAACCTACCGATTGTTTGGAGTATAGCCAAGTGGTAAGGCATCGGTTTTTGGTATTGGCATGCAAAGGTTCGAATCCTTTTACTCCAGATTATGAAGACCCGATCGGATTTGTCAAGAACGAGCTAACAACTACAGGGGAAGCGGCTCAGTATCAACATACCAACTGCCCGTATTATCAATGACAATCATCCGTTTGGATGTGGCCATTCTAAGGGTTGTTTAGGATTGGTATCTGCTCTCTTCCCACGGAATTCTTGTCGCCATGACCAGTATCAGCAGAGGCAAGACCTGTAAGCATAAAGCCAGCCAAGAAGTAGAAGTTGGTAAAGATGGACCGGTGGAAAGAAAAATCAGTCTCTTTGGCCAGTCTACTTGCAAGAGGACGCATCTCCTTTGTCAAGGCTTTAAGGGCATCCTTGTCAAATTCTGACCCATCTTCTTTTTGACTCGGATAACCATTTCCAATATCCTCCGGATCAAGATCAGCTATCCAAGCCTTAGCACGAGTCAATGCAGATAAAGCGCCAGCCCTTGCAGCAGATCTCTTCACTTCTTCTAGCTGGGAAGGTGCCATGGAGAGCTTGGCCAATGTATCTTTGATTAAAGTTGGCGGCGGTTTATTGTATGAAGCAGTGCAGATAACTTGTTGAGCGCCGGTATATAACTGCTCAATTAAAGTATAAGCAGCCTTCAGCTTCTTGCACATATCTGAGCCAAGATGGGCGACGCGGCTACCTGCAATGGTTACAATATTTTTGATTAAACTGGCGGTTCCAAGGATGATTAAGTACCGATCAGTACAAGGATACTTACCAAAGATGGGAGAAGTCATAGCATTGATTTGCCGCTTTAAGCCATTCAGCTCTTCTGCCACCGGTTTAAGGGCCGCTTCAGCATCCTCCGCCCGCTTCAGCAAATTGGCCTTTTTAGCGTCCCAATCTGCTCGCTCGCCCTTGAAGCCATCCTTCAATTGCTCCATGGTGGTTAAAGTGCCTTTTAATTCATCTTTGGCCTTTGAAGTTTCGTCTTGCTGAGACTTGATGTTTTCCCGGAAATCGGCAATTTGGGAATCTTTGTTGGTCAAGTCAGCCTGCAAAAGACAGAAAACAAGTTGTTAATGCTTTCTTCAAAGTCCCAAGCACATAACAAGTTATGCACTTGGCACTTGGGGGCTAATGCGGATTGAGTTTTTCTCAAATGTTATTTTAAGTCCCAAGCATACAACAAGTTCTATACTTGGCACTTGGGGGCTAATGCATATAGGATCAATTCAAGGTTATCAAATTTTACTACATGAACCAGGTCATGTTCATAACTGAAGAGAAATTCTGATGAATAAACCGGACTATCCTAAAGGTATAATCTGGTTCATAGGGGCTACACAAGCAAAAATTCAGTCTTCACCTCCTACAAGTCCCGATTCACATTCATATGGATGAACCGGCCCTTGGGGGCTACTAGAGTTGATAATCAGAGCAGGATATAAGGAAGTTATTCAAAGGAACAAGTATTTACCTCATATCGCTCTTTCATCAGGTTTACTAACCCGGCTTCATAATCACGGCTGGTGTATAGACGGTTCAGATATCCAGAATGAATGTCCTGAGTAGAGAGATGGGCATAACTCGACAAGTCTGTTTTCCATTTGCCCTTGTCCACATCAGAAAATTCTTCTTTTGCACTGTGCTTTGATAAAGCGACAGGATTGCCAGGAGTGGTGTGGCCAAAGCCGGTAATCACAACATCATATGTTGTGCCTTCAGCAGTTTTATCTGGGCTTGGTGGTTTATCAAAGGCCTTTGCCGGGCTTGGTGGATCGGTAGCTGGGCTTAGCGGATCAGCGTGTTGGCTTGTTGGATTTATTTCTGGTGGATCAGCAAAAGTATCCTGACCCTGAGGTGCCGGGTCATCCAGAGCAATGTAAACATTTTGATCAATAGCCTCTGAGGTCCTCTCCGGTTCAGTAGCCGAATTATCATCAGTTTGTATAGTCAGCTTGGATTTTTTGCTAAGTCTGGCTTTGGCAATGAAAAGAACAAATACAAAGATTAGTAGAATAAACCGGTGCAAGGGAGCAAAACTGAGTTTACTATGCTTACCCAGGGACGGTGTCGGTGTCAAAACCGGCGGATCTCGGGTAGGGGGTCCCGAACTACGCGTCTAGGCGGATGGTAACAGGAGGCAAGGGACACGATGTTTTTACCCAGGTTCGGGCCCTCTTGATGGAGGTAAAACCCTACTCCTGCTTGATTGATATTGATGATATGGGTAGTACAAGAGTAGATCTACCACGAGATCAAGGAGGCTAACCCCTAGAAGCTACCCTATGGTATGATTGTTGTTCGTCCTACGGACTAAATCCCTCCGGTTTATATAGACACCGGAGAGGGCTAGGGTTACATAGAGTCGGTTACAATGGTAGGAGATCTACATATCTGTATCACCAAGCTTGCCTTCCACGCCAAGGAAAGTCCCATCCGGACACGGGACGAAGTCTTCAATCTTGTATCTTCATAGTGTTGGAGTCCGGAAAATGATGATAGTTCGGCTATCCGGACACCCCCTAGTCTAGGACTCCCTCAGTAGCCCCTGAACCAGGCTTCAATGACGACGAGTCCGGCACGCATATTGTCTTCGGCATTGCAAGGCGGGTTGCTCCTCCAAATAATTCATAGAAGATTTTGAACACCAGGATAGTGTCCGGCTCTGCAAAATAAATTCCACATTCCACCGTAGAGAGAATAATATTCACACAAGTTCAATCTGCTGACGTATTTCGCGAAATGACGTCACACCACGGCCAAGCCTTTATTCGAATCGTTTTTATTGTTCCACCTCAGCGCGTTTAGCGAAGCGGTTTCCTTGGCACGTCTTGTCACAGCAGAGATCGTGTCCCCTTATTCCGGGATCCTCATCAATACGGACGTGGGTAACCCAACCGTGCCCGTTGGCATGCCCCCTCCATCGAAGGCGAGTCCCAAATGGTTACGGGAACGGCTCTTGGTATTCAACCCCTTTATAACGAGACCAAGGCCTATTCCTTTTCTTCAATCTTCAATCGAATCCGCCCCTCGCCCTGAGTTCCAACACCCAAGGCTCCAGATTCAGGCGCTTCGGACCTTCGACAATGTCCGGCTCCGACCTACAGGGCCGGTGGATGCCTTCTTCCATCACGGAAGAAGACGTGCTAAAGCTGAGAGACGCTAGGTATCTAACCGGCGAGATTTCGCATAGGCTGCCCGCCCAAGCGCAAGTCATTCCCACTCCCGAGCCTGGTGAGAGCGTGGTGTTCGTGTCTCACTTCCGTCGGGGTTTAGGCTTCTCGATGGACCCCTTCGTGAGGGGGCTCATGTTTTATTATGGGCTGGAATTCCATGACTTGGATCCGGAGTCCATCCTCCACATCTCATCGTTCATTGTCGTATGCGAAGCCTTCCTCCACATCACTCCTCACTTCGGATTGTGGCTCAAGACCTTCAACGTGGAGCCGAAGATGATTGAGGAGCGGCAGGCAGAGTGCGGAGGGGCAGTTATAAGCAAGAGAGCTGACACTCCGTGGACCGAGGGCTTTTTTCAAAAGGAGCTCGGTTTGTGGCAACAGGAGTGGTTCTACATCACCGCTCCCAGGGGCACCAGATGGGTGGCACCGCCTGCCTTTCGCTCGGGCCCTCCACAACGGCTGACGTCATGGGTCAACAAAGGGCTTGACTGGGGGCCGTCCAAGGACGTGCCATGATTGCAGGGCCGCATTCGAGACCTCCAAGAGAGGGAGATCAATCTGGTTGTAGTGGCGCAGGTCATGCTGATTCGGCGCCTTCTACCCCGCAAACGTCGCCCCCTCCGCCTATGGGAATTCAATCCGGAGGGACCGCGAGCTCTCCAGCACTTCATGGGTGCGACGCCCATGGAGATGTATAAACTATTCTTCAGATCACAAGAGATGTGTCCGGACCTGACCGAGGACGCAGGCCTGAGCTGCAATCGCCCGGATACTCAAGTAAGTAGTCATGTGCCCGGACATGCTATGCATACATTTATCATAAACTTGCCCTTTAACCATCTATCCCTTGAACATGAGTGGATAGCAAAAGCAAAACTGATACGGTGTCCGGCCCCCCTCCCTGAGACCACGCCGGATCCTGTGTTAATCAGGATGCTGGAGGCTGCGCCTTCGGAAGAGGGCGAAGGGGAAAACAGGAAAACTACCGCCTCCGCTAAGGAGGCTCTCAAGAAAGGGGGGATCGAGAATCCCTTCCTCCATGGGGAGAAGAGGACCGCTTCTGAAGATCCAGAGGCCAAGGCCTCAAAGCGGGGGAGGAAATCTTCACCAGAGGGCCCTGCGCCAGGAGAAGCCCCAGCCGCACTATTTCCCCAAGGGAATCAGCCCTCCAGCGAGCCGTAAGTAGAAAGGGGAGTTTTGTAATAAGGGACATCCCTGTTTTTATTTCTGAAGATAACCAAAGTTTTACCTTGTAGTTCGGATCTCAGCCCTTCTCAGCAGAGCTCATCTTCAGGGGATCTTCGTCCGGAGATGATGGAGAGCGAAATGCCTCCACCTTCCGTACCGTCATGCGAGGCGGACGACCCTGAGGTGTCGTCGCGGAGGGTTTCCCCGAGTCCGGCGGGACCGGTAGGTCCGGCACCAACTGGTGTACGGTCGGAGGAGCTGAAGGATCTGCTCGGGCGAGCGTTTATCTCAGAAGATGACCGTGCGTTAATGGGTATGGTGATTGAAAGGATTTTATCCGCGGAGAGCGGATTGCATGAAGCCGTCAGAAGTTTACTGACGGGGTTTGAAGTACGTGAAAATGATATACCTTCTGACAGTTTTGCATATAGAATGCGCCCTGTAAAGATAGTAGCCCCTGAGACTCGGTATGTTGTCGAAAGTGACAGCGCGCCGAGGATCATAATCTCAGTTGTAAGATGTCGCCTGTCCTATATAGGTGGCGGAGCATCCGGTGGCCAGCCGGACTGATCAATTTTCCGAACTGAAGCGGCAACTTGACGTGGCGGATGCGGACATCGCGCTTGTCAATAAGCGGCTTGACGAGTCGCAAGGTATGCAACTTCTCCACGGACACCTGGTAAGGGAGCTTGACGCCCATGCCTTACAACATGTATGCTTTATGCAGATGGTGCCGCTGCTATGGAGAACCTTCGAGCGGAGCTAGCCTGAGTCAAGGAGCAAGCCAGAAAAAGTGATGCGGCTGCCTTGAGGGCGGCCGAGGAGCTAAAAGCCGAACAGGCTGCTCACTGCTGAAGCAGGGAGGAAATGGCCGAGACGGCCGGGAAGTTGAAGGATGCTACCGACCGCTATGAGTTTCTTGAAAGAGAACGCCGAGCGGAGCAAGAGGACCTGAAGAAGGCCACCGCCGAAGCCAAGGATGCCCGCTCCGCGATGAGGGCTATAAAGGAGGAGCTACGTCAGGCCAGGGATATTGCGGCTGGAAAGCCTTTTCTGCTGCGTAGGAAATTCACGGATCCGAAGTATGCTCAGTTGGGCCAGTTGTGGGGTGCGGAGGATGCTTATCTGAATTTGGCGGCGAGTGCCGCAGACGCAGTCGCACACTTCCGGGGCCAAAAGGATCACGGAATGGAAGAGCTTTTTTGGTCGCAATTCCATAGTCCGGAGCGTCCACTTCCATTAACTGATCGGTTAGCCGAGTGGGTTGAGCTGAATAGGTTGTCCGGACTTGCCATGAAGGATGTCGTGGCTCATTTGTGGCCGAACAGGCCCGAGCCGAAGAGTTATTTTGGCTTGGTGCAGCAGTTCCTTGATGCTGTGCTGCATATCAAGGCGATGAAGCGGTCAGCATGCATAGAGGGTGCACCGATGGCTCTCGCCCGTGTCAAAACATATTGGGCAGATATGGAGGCCACCGACGTTGCATCCCAGGATTCGGACAAAAGCCGATTACCAGCCGAGCACTATTTTGAGGAAGTCCTGCAGGGCGCTTGTTTAATAGAGTCGCAGTGCTCAAAAAACGTTATGTTCAAATGACATGTATGATTTGTGAAACAATGTTTCAAATATAATATAACGGCTTTTTATACTTTAGTGTTCAAGTGTTAAAATACCTCCTGTGCGGCCGTTGACGTATATGTGTATATAACCTGAAAGATTGCAGTCTTCGGCTTCAGCCCCCACACACATAGTGCGGGGGTGTTTGCAAAAAAAAGGCGCATTTTCACACTTAATCCAACGTATTGGTCCCATGAAGGAGGTGATAGCGTAGCAAACTAGGCAACCGGACTATAATGCTTTATCACTTTCACTTAGCCATAGGAGTTCGATGGTGGGGCTACAATATAGCCCCTAGGGGCACTGTGCTCTCCGAATTTCAGGGCGCGTATGTGCCTGACCGGGAAACGGTCCTTCGTTAAAGCGGAGGAATTCTAAACATTCCGGAGGTCGATCGAGTGGTTGACCAGTCTCTCGCTATATCATGAAGTCAGTTTTCGGTTTTCTCTGCTGAGGTGCTCACCTGGGCGAACCGGGGCACAATCGCAGTAGTTCTCCAGGTGCCGCGTTAGCCGATAGAGCGGAACGTAAGGCAGCAAAACACAGGAGCCGGGCAAACCCAACATTTGACCAAAGACGTGATTTGGAGCTAATGCATATAGGGCCTAACTCGAGACGCCGAACACTCCCTAAGGTATTCGGTCTTTATGAAAACGGGAAGAACAATGACCTAAGCCCCTAGTGTCCAGGTACATGCAAAAATTTCTGGCACGGCCGATGCCAAAACGCCAGACTCCTCCTCGGTTATAGCAAAAAACCGGGGGATGTGTATCAACAAGAGACAGTAAAAAAAGGTTTACGCAGGGTCTTAATCTGGAAAGAATCCTTGCAACGGGTCCCTACTGCACGTCTGCGCTTGTGTCTCCGTTGTGCCGTATCCTGGACGGGTTTAGCACGGTGTTGATCTGTAAAAGAGAAGAACTTAGTTGGAAAAAGAGTTCGTGTGGAAAATGTATTTTAAAATAAACAGAGTATAATTCAAAGAATGAATAAAATTGAGCTTTATTGTCTCTTTTTGTGCGTGCGTGGAGCCCCTTGTAAAGGGGTACGTGGCTAGTAAGTCCCTTGTTTATTTGTACCAGACTCGCCTAACCGTGTCCGGGGTCTGAATGACCTGTTTAGGGGCTTTGATCAGCAAAGCCGGATTAGTGTGTGGCTGTCAAGGCAGTCTCACGTTCTTCCGTATTCGAGGGACACTCGAAGTTTCCCTTTAATGAGATGATGCCCCGTGGACCGGGCATTTTAAGTGTAAGAGATGCATAATGCGGTATTGCATTAAAGCGGGTGAAAGCTTCGCGTCCCAATAGTGCTTGATAGCTACTTTTAAATGGGGCGATGTGGAAGATTAACTTTTTGCGACGGGAGTTGTTGGATGAGCCGAACACAACTTCTAGTGGTAGAGAGCCCGTACAATGGGCATATGGGCCTGGCATCACTCCTTTAAAGGAAGTGTTGTTATGGTGTATTTTGATTGGGTCTATCCCCATTCTGCGGATTGTATCCTGATATAGTAAGTTTAGATCACTGCTACCGTCCATTAGGACTTGTGTAAATTGTAGTCCATCGATTATAGGATCTAATATCAGAGCAGTCCATCCTGCGTTCAGGATACTTCCGGAGTAATCCTGATGGTCGAAGGTGATTGGTTTTGACATCCAGTGTCGGGACTCCGCTGGGGTGGACCGTGCGCGTACTTTAGTGGGCGCCGCTCTATTTTTGCCTGTTGTCACATGAAGTGAGTTTACTGTTTTGACTTCTTGTGGGAAGTTCCTTTGTTTGCCGATGCTCTGCTTGTGGAGTTCTTCATCGTCCTCACTTGGTGTTTCGAGCCCCTTGTGTTCGGCATTAAGCCGGCCGGACTGCTTGAAGACCCAACAATCTCTGTGGGTATGGTTTGCAGGCTTCCCGGAGGTGCTATGGATTTGACATATCTTGTCCAATATTTTGTTTAGGTTGGATAGCTCGTCACTGTTGTCCTTGAGAGGCAATGTTTTGTTGTTCTGCCGAGAGCTTTTGAACCCGGCGTTGACTACCGTGCTCTTTGGGACATTTTCCTTAGTCCGGCACTGGTCCTTTCTGTGTCGTGGTTTCCCATTTCCATCCCTGACCTCGGATGTACTTGGGTCGCTGGTGCTGCATCTTGCCAGCCAGCTATCCTCTCCCGTGCAAAAGCGGGTCATGAGGCTTGTTACTGCGGCCATTGTTCTTGGCTTTTCCTGGCCGAGGTGTCTGGCGAGCCATTCGTCTCGGACGTTATGTTTGAAGGCTGCTAAGGCTTCGGCGTCCGGACAGTCGACTATTTGGTTCTTTTTGGTGAGGAACCTGTTCCAGAATTTGCGGGCTGACTCTCCGGGCTGTTGAGTTATGTGACTTAAATCGTCTGCATCCGGAGGGCGGACATAAGTCCCCTGAAAATTTGCCCGAAACGCATCGTCGAGCTCTTCCCAACTTCCAATGGTATTTTCTGGGAGGCTTTTGAGCCAATGCCGGGCTGGCCCTTTGAGCTTGAGGGGTAAGTATTTTATGGCGTGGAGGTCATCTCCTCTAGCCATATGCATGTGCAGGATGTAATCCTCAATCCAGACTCCGGGGTCTGTTGTTCCGTCGTATGCCTCTATATTTACGGGCTTGAATCCCGCTGGAAATTCATGATCCAACACCTCATCGGTGAAACATAGGGGGTGTGCGGCGCCCCTGTATTTGGGCGTGCCGTGATTTTCGAATGCTCGACGTGTTGTGTTGCTTTCTGGAGCTTGCTTTCTTGGCCCATAGATGGACCTGACCGGGCCATCCTTTTTGAGAGGATCCTTATGTGGATCACGTGCCGGCTTGTGTGCGGCGCCGCTTGCCGCTCTTTGTTTGTCATGTGGTCGTCTATCCAACCGGGCGGCCTCTTTGTTTTTTGATTGTGGGGGCTCTACGGCCTCCTCGTCAAATTCGGGCAATAGTTTGCGCTTCGGGTAGTTGTTTGCTTGGCGTCTATCGCCGTATTTGTCTACGGTCTTGAGTACTTTGCTCCATCTCATTCTGAGTACGTCTTCCGCTGTTTTGATCTTCTGCTTCTACTTCTTCAGACTTCGTGCAGTGGCGATGAGCCTTTTGTGGAGGTTCTTCTGCTCCAACGATGTGTCCGGCGTGAGATCATCCGGACTGTTGTTTTCGCCGGGGATGGATTGCTTATCCAATTCATCCTATTCGGAAGGTTGCTTGGGGGCATGCTCGTCGTCCACTGGTTCGCCCTGCTCTATGGCTGGGTCTGTATGGGTGCTGTCGTTGTCGAGGCGGGACTTTGGGCGGCGCTTGCGTCGCCGTTTCGGCTGTTTTTCGGGGGAATTGTCCTTCGTAGCGTCCCGTTGTTCCTCGTTATCGCTTCCTTTAGGCCTATCCACCATATATACAACGTGAGTTGAGGTGGCCTTCCAGTGCCCTGTGGGCGCTGGTTCTTGGTCATCTCCGGCATCGTCGTCCATACTGTCGATGTCTCCGGAGCCGAAGTCTAGCATATCGACAGTGGCTATAAAGTGGGCGGTGGGTGGGCTTTGAATTTCTTCGTCATCCGCATCCCAACCGTCCTGACCATAATCCGGCCAGGGCTCTCCTGATAAAGAGAGACACTTTAGCGAATTCAGGATGTCGCCAAAAGGCGAGTGCTGCAAGATGTCTGCAACAGTGAACTCCATGATCGTCGCCCAATCGGACTCGATTGACAGGGGCGCGGGAGGTTCGGAGTCCGGCGACGAGTCTGGCACTTCGGAGTCATGAGCTTCACAAGGGACAGGGTTGGTATTCGGCTCCATCGCCGTAGAGGTAGCAGCCCCCGAGGCGGTGTCTAGCCACCCATCCTCGATCGGCGCAGTCGGCTCCGAGTTAAGGGTCAGGGCGGACTCTTGTGTGGCCTCCAGGGCACTATCCGGCAGCAGAGCTAAATCATGCCCATCATGACAGTGCGGCGCGCTCGGCTGTGGCTCGAATACGTCGAAGATCAAGTCTTCGCGGATGTCGGCCGTATAGTTCAAACTTCCTAATCTGACCTGATCGCCAGGGGCGTAGCTTTCGATCTGCTCCAGATGGCCAAGCGAATTGGCCCGCAGTGCAAAGCCGCCGAATACAAAGATCTGTCCGGGGAGAAAAGTCTCACCCTGGACCGCGTCGTTGTTGATGATCGAAGGAGCCATCGGGCCTATGGGCGACGACACAAAGGAACTCTCAATGAAAGCACCAATGTCGGTGTCAAAACCGGTGGATCTCGGGTAGGGGGTCCCGAACTGCGCGTCTAGGCGGATGGTAACATGAGACAAGGGACACGATGTTTTTACCCAGGTTCGGGCCCTCTTGATGGAGGTAAAACCCTACTCCTGCTTGATTGATATTGATGATACGGGTAGTACAAGAGTAGATCTACCACGAGATCAAGGAGGCTAAACCCTAGAAGTTAGCCTATGGTATAATTGTTGTTGGTCCTACGTACTAAATCCATCCGGTTTATATAGACACCGAAGAGGGCTAGGGTTACAAGAGTCGGTTACAATGGTAGGAGATCTACATATCCGTATCGCCAAGCTTGCCTTCCACGCCAAGGAAAGTCCCATCCGGACACGGGACGAAGTCTTCAATCTTGTATCTTCATAGTCTTGGAGTCCGGCCAATGATGATAGTTTGGCTATCCGGACACCCCCTAGTCCAGGACTCCCTCAGACGGTCTTGAGAGGAGGCATCTGGGTAGTCGATGAATCGCCGAAGGAGGAATTGGAAGTACCCTGATAATTCGAGTCAGACAGATTAAGAGGATATCGGAAGTAACCCGCTTTGGGATAAAGTTTATTAGAAGTACAAGAGACCTCTTGACGACGCTTGCGAACCGGGGAATATGGTAAATCGGACGAGGTAACCACTTGACCACTGTGCCAGGTTGTGCGGTGACCTTCTTGCTGCTGTGTCTTCAAAGAAAAGAGTGGATCCAAATGAGCAAGAGGATGTGAACGTTTTACTTTCTAGACTGCTCGGTGAAGTTTTGGTACTGGCACATGATTTGAATCGGAGGATAGAATAATTACCTCTGCACCACTAGTGTGGCTAGCTTCTGCATCATCCTGATAATAATCATTGTCAATGAGGTGTATGAAAAAAGAACCAAGAGAATCTAATTCTACCTCTGAGTCCGGGTCATCAGGCTCCTCATCATTGGGCAAGTGAGAGGCTTCGGCGGTTTTCTTCTTTGCTGGCTTCTTTATAGCCTTAGTCTTGCTGCGGGGTGCTCTTGCCGGTTTATCCTGGGGCTTTGCCGGTTTATCTTGTGGTTTCCTCTTCCAGAACGGATCGTCGCCCTGCACAGTTGGATAATAAATTATAAATGAATATTTAAGAAAGGACAGATTAAAGGTAAAAATGAGGCAATTCTTACAGCTGGTGGTTTATTGGAAGTGCAGAAGGGACTAAGCCCTACTTGACTGCAGACAGCTTCCGGTTCATTCAGTATTTTCTTAACAGATTCAGTAACTTCATCCTCTGTTAGCTGAATATCAATATGACGTTGAGGATCTTTTAAGTCCCCCGTGTACTCACACATTAAACTGGGGCGCCGGCTTAAAGGCAGAATGCTCCAAGATATCCAGTAGCGGACGAAGTCAACACCTATTAAACCGTTTTCCATAAAGGCTCTGAATTTTGAGAGTTGTGGTGCATAGTTGGACCGTTCCTTGGCAGTCAGACTCTGAGGGAAGGGATGAGGATTGCTGAGACGGTGTGGGCGGTAACCCGACAGAGGATTTTCGCCAGTTGGAGATGTGTCTTTGCAATAAAACCAAGTCTGATTCCAGTCCTTGGGGTGGCTATGAAGCTTGGCGTGAGGGAAACTGACATCCCTCCTCTTTTGAATTGCCATACCACCAAGTTCAGTGTTGGGTCCGTCTGTGAATTTTGTGCGATGGTTCAAATAAAAGAAATCTCTGAACAATTCAACTGTGGGTTCTTCCTGAAGATAGGCCTCACAAAACACTTGGAAATCACAAATATTGGACACAGAGTTTGGTCCAATATCTTGAGGGTGGAGTTGGAAGCAAGCAAGAACATCACGAAAGAACTTTGATTTGGGAGGGCTGAACCCTCAATTCAGATGATCAGTAAAAACAACTACTTCTTCATCCTGAGGCTCAGGAGGATTTTCTAAACCGAGGACTCTCCAGTGGATGGTTTCCTTGCTCGCTAAAGTGTCAATCACAACATACCCAGTCAACTGCTATTCAGTAACCTGGGAAGGGACCCAATTGCAAGCATAAAATGTCTTGGCCATTTGAACAGGAAGCTGGCAAAGAGGACCAAGGCTGGTTTAAGGTTTTGATTGATGCAGACAATCCGATTTAAAGACAGGAAAAACAAATTCAAACCCGTACGCATGATAACCCGGAATTTTAGATCAAGGACGAGTTGGCGGTTTACAAAGAGGGCTAATGGTACCTGGCGGATTATCATTTTCTGAAAAATATAAACCGCCTACAATGGTGTGGAAGTTACAGATCTGAAAAATTCCGAAGTGTTGTACAAACAAATTTCACAAGTTAGTGTTGTAATTTTGGATCTACCCTGAAAAGGAGATAAATTTGATAACTAAAAACACGACAGCAGAGGAACACATATGTTCAGATGGGATCTTATGTAGAGAAGGGTATTTTCTGTGATTGAAAACAGATGCTAAACTACTATTGCTTCGCCTTTACTATCAAATTTAGGTTAAACTATGCCATCTAAAAGAAGAAAGCGAGGAAAGGTGAAGAACACGGATGAACAGCGGAAACCCTAATGCAGATCTGTTATATGAGAAGAAGAAGTACTTACTGACGCTGCTGAACAGCGGAGGAGGCATCAAGTTTCTCTGGCCCGATCAGGTTGATGCAGTGGCCGTTGGTGGTGTGGACGCGAAGGTCGATGGCGGCGGCTGCGCTCGAGCTCGGAGGTGATGCGAGGAAGAAGATGAGGCGAAGGGGCAAAAGGGGGAAAGGAAAGAATGACCTGTGGCCATATTTATAAGGTAAAGGGATAAGTGACAGGCAAGGGAATCGAGGAACCAAAAAATGGATATCTGACACAGTTGTCGCCTCGGTTTTCGGAGGGTCATTAATGAAAAGGATATATTTACAGGTGTTTTATAAACAAATGACATCATGGCGATTTATTATAATCTTAAAGAGATGACGTCATGGCGGTTTACCAAGTTCATATGGAGGAGACATCATGGCGGTTTACAAGGATCCTATGAGGATGTTCAAGGGGTTTTCCCTAAATGTTGAAGATTGACATGAACAGGTTCAAATCAATCTGGGGCCTAATGACGTCAAGGAGACGTCACGGCGGATATAAACCGCCCAGGAGGGGCCAGGTTATGCTCATCCGTATTGAAGCCCATGAAGACAAGGAGTATGGCGCTTTACTATTGAAGCTTAGAGGCCTAGGGCCCAAGGGCGGATTAGGGCCCATTGAGGGAGTCCTGGATAAGGGGGTATCCGGACAGCCGGACTGTATAATTTGGCCGGACTATTGGACCATGAAGATACAAGACTCACCCATGTTTGGATGGGACTCTCCTTTGCGTGGAAGACAAGCTTGGCGATCCGGATGTTAGATCTCCTTCTTTGTAACTGACTCTGCGTAACCCTAGCCCCCTCCGATGTCTATATAAACCGGAGGGTTTAGTCCGTAGGACGACAACAATCAGAATCATTGGCTAGCTTTTAAGGTTTAGCCTCTACGATCTCGTGGTAGATCTACTCTTGTAATACTCATATCATCAAGATCAATCAAGCAGGAAGTAGGGTATTACCTCCATCGAGAGAGCCCGGACCAGGGTAAAACATCATGTCCCCTGCCTCCTGTTACCATTAGCCTTAGACGCACAGTTCGGGACCCCCTACTCGAGATCCGCCGGTTTTGGCACCGACATTGGTGCTTTCATTGAGAGTTCCTCTGTGTCGTTGCTGCAAGGCTCGATGGCTCCTTCAGTCATCAACAACGCGGTCCAGGGTGAGACTTTTCTCCCCGGACAGATCTTTGTGTTCGGCGGCTTCGCACTGCGGGCCAATTCGCTTGGCCATCTAGAGCAGACCGACAGCTACGCCCCTTGCCATCAGGTCAGGTTCGGAAACTTGAACTACACGGCCGATATCCGCGGAGACTTGATCTTCGAAGGATTTGGACGTACGCCAGGTGCGCCGAACAATCACGACGAGCACGGCTTAGACCTGCTGTCAGACAATACTCAGGATATCGCACCTGCAAGAGCTCCGGACCTAAATCCGGGGCAGATCGCGTCGTCCGAGGACGGGTGGATGGACCCCGCCCCGGAGGCCGCATACTCATCGGCGGTAGAGCCGAACACGGACTCCACCCGCAAGGAAGTCTGTGTCACTGGACCCCCGGACTTGTGTCCGGCCGTAGGTTCCAGACCGCGCGCCCCTGAGCCCGCCGAATCTGGTTGGGCTCCAGTAATGGAGATCACCGCTGCGGATATCTTCCGGCACTCGCCCTTTGGCAACACGCTGAATTCATTAAAGTCTCTCTCTTTGTCAGGGGGCTATTGGCCGAACTATGTTCGGCTCGAGTGGGAAGCAGGCGACGAAATTAGTTGCCCACCCACCACCCACTTCATAGCCACTGTCGATGACGTAACAGACATGCTTGACTTCGACTCTGACGACACCGACGATATGGACGTCGGCGCAGGGGACGATTTGGAACCACCGCCCACGGGGCGCTGGACGGCCACCTCATCATATGATATATACATGGTAGACATGCCTAAGGAGGACAGTGGCGACAAAAAGTACACAACGGAGGATAAAACCCCCGGACAAAAGCCAAAACAACGGCGCAGACGCTGCTCTAAGTCCATCCACAATAAAAATAGTGATAACAGCGCTAGAAAAATCGACACCCCAGTCAACTCCAAAGGCAACAATGACCATATGGACCCAGCAATGGAGCAGGAAGAGCTAGGTCACGCCGAACACAGTCCGGAGCAGACGCCCGATCACAACAATCCCGAGGGCCGAACTCATCAACCTGCCTCGGGAGAAGAGCACAGTCCGGACGAGATGCATTCATCATCCCGGAAAAACGTCTGGAATGAGATAACCTCCACAGAAGGCTTATGGCCACTACAAGAAGCCTAAAGAAGCAGAAGCAAAGGCTTAAGGCCGCCCAGGAAACACTCAATCGCAGATGGAATAAAGTGCTGGACACTAAAGAAAGATATGGCGACGATCGCCACACGAAGAGCTACCCAAAGCGCAAGCTGCTGCGAGAATTCGATGATGAGGCCATTCTGCCAAAGAACAATACGGCCAGTAGGCAGGACCGACCACTCCATGATCGCAATAGAGCAGCTATTGACGCTGCACACGATTTACGTGAGCTCCTGGACAAAAAGGCCGGCGCGACCAGGTCCATCTATGGATCTTGAGGACATGCTCTGGCATAGGTTTATGGTCACCAAAACGATCAGATTGATCGAATACAAGTTCGGAATGAACACCGGACACAACAAAAGTCGACAGCATGCCACAACATGTACAGATACAGAGGGGATGCACACCCTCTGTGCTTCACCGAAGAGGTACTGGATCACGAATTTCCATAGGGATTCAAACCCGTGAACATAGAGGCATACGATGGAACGACAGACCCCGGGGTCTGGATTGAGGATTTTATACTTCATATCCACATGGCTCGTGGGGACGACCTCCACGCCATCAAATACCTTCCCCTCAAGTTGAAAGGACCAGCTCAGCACAGGTTGAAAAGCCTCCCCGAAAATTCGATCAGAAGTTGGGAGGAACTTGAGGACGCTTTGAGGGCCAACTTTCAAGGGACCTATGTCTGACCTCCGGACCCTGACAATTTAAGTCACATAATACAACAGCCCGGAAGTCCGCCCGCAAGCTTTGGAATAGATTCCTTACTAAGAAGAATCAAATTGTCGATTGTCCGGATGCCGAAGCCCTAGCGGCCTTCAAGCACAATATCCAAGACGAGTGGCTCGCCAGACACCTCGGCCAAGAAAAGCCGAGGACAATGGCAGCCTTAACAAGCCTTATGACCTGCTTCTGCGCGGGTGAAGACAGCTGGTTGGCCCGCAGAGGCACCAGCGACCCGGGCACATCCGAAATCAGGGATGGCAACGGGAAGCCACGGCGCAATAAAAACTAGCATCAAAACAAGGAAGAAAGTCCGGACAACACGGCGGTCAACGCCAGATTCAGGGGATCTCAACCCGGTCAACAAAAGAAGCCATTTAAAGGCAGCAAAGAGGGACCGTCCGGCTTGAACAAAGTCCTGGAGAGACTGTGCCAAATTCATGGCACCCCCAAAAAACCTGCGAACCACACTCACAGAGAATGCTGGGTCTTTAAGCAGGCCGGCAAGTTAAATGCCGAACACAAGGGAAGGGAGACACCAAGTGAAGACAAGGATGAGCCTTGCCAGCCGAACATTAGGGGACAGAAAAAATTCCCACTAGAATTAAAAACAGTAAACATGATCTACATGACTCACATACCAAAGAGAAGGCACAAACGCGCGCTCAGAGACGCATATGCTGTAGAGCCCGTCGCCCCCAAACTCAACCCCTGGTCGGCCTGCCTGATCACCTTTGATGACAGGGACCACCCGACTGGTATGCGGCACGAAGGATCGGCTGCCTTGGTGCTCGACCCAATAATCAACGGATATCGTCTCACTCATGTCCTCATGAACAGCGGTAGTAGTCGCAATCTAATATATCAGGACACTGTTTATAGGATGGGGATAGACCCATCCAGAATCTGCAAAAGTAACACCACCTTTAAAGGGGTGATACTAGGTGTTGAGGCCCGCTGCAGGGGCTCCCTCATATTAGAGGTGACATTCGGTTCTCCAGACAACTTCAGAAGCGAAGAATTACTCTTCACCATCGCTCCCATCCGAAATGGTTATCATGCATTGCTCGGAAGAACAGCCTTCACTCGCTTCAATTGTCGGGGGTTGGGTGCGACATATACCAAAGGATGGCTTATCATGGTGGGGGCGAGTAGAACGTCGCCGGTGCCTAAAAACGGGATGAGGCAAAGACATGCACGCCGGCGGATCTTACCCAGCTTCAGGGCTCTCCGAGGAGATAACACCCCTACTGCTGCTCTGCGGGGTTTCCGCATGGTCACTAAGGCAAAGTGGATACAAGGTTGCTCCTTGAGCTGTTTCTGGAGGTAGGAGAAGGCAAGGCTAGCTCTCTCCTCCCTATATGATCTGGTCTAGTGCTAAGGATTCGAACCCTTTGCATGGGTGCCCTGGGAGGTTTATATAGGCCTACCCCCTAGGGGTACAATGGTAAAACCAGCTGGGTGCGGGTCCCAGCAGTCTGTCTCTCAGGCCGCCGTCTTCTCCGCTGACTACTGGGGCCTGCCGACTGGTGAGTCCCGCCGACTTGCCTGGTACGGGGCCGACAGCCCGTGTCCGTCGCGGGCGGGTCTTGCCGGCTGCAGATTACTGTAGCCGTGCTTCTAATGAAGCTAGCTTGGTCATGGGGTCATGGCAACAGTGTCGCCGCCTGACGAGCGATCACTGTTGCCATTCTCCTGTTGTGTCTGGTTAATGGCGTGTGGGGCCCGTGGGAGGGGCCGGCCGACTCCCGGGGGCCGACTCCCAACGGGTCCGTCTCGTGGCGCTCTTGCCATCTTCAGTACTCCCGTTGACTGGTGGGACCCACCGTCTCTGGGTCGTACAGACATGCCGTCATGGGCACAGGGCTCCGCCCCAAGGGCTGATGTGAGGGCCGGCATGGCAACAGTGCCACGCCGGACGGAGATCTCCGTCGGTACGGCGCACTGTAGCCATGCCTGCCCTTAATTAACAGGGTGGTTGGAGTTGCAGGCCGACTCCCTATAGCCGGCCTCTTCGGAAGTCGCCGGCCAGGAGTTGGCTTACCTTGGAGTCGCCTCTGGGACTCGGCTCATCTTGGAGTCGCCTCTGGGACTCGGCTCGTCTTGGAGTCGCCTCTGGGACTCGGCTCGTCTTGGAGTCGCCTCTGGGACTTGGCTCGTCTTGGAGTCGCCTCTGGGACTCGAGGGGCACAGCCTGCCCCGATGTCTTGAAAGGTTCTGGGACTCGGGTTAGCCTACCCGTGGCCCATTACTCCGATAGTAGTCATCGAAGCTGGTGAGGCTCCGAGGGTGACATGTCGTGGGGCCTCAACAGTTTCATTCTTTAGTGGTGGAATTCGGGCCTTGCCTGCCGTCTTCCTTCAAGCCGACTATCTGGAGTCAGACTCGCAGAGGGCCATCTTGTCCCCTGAGGAGTTTGAAAGTCACGGCGGGAACCAGGCGGCGTGCCTGATACGCTTCCCCGCAGCCGCCCGTTGGGGACCCATCGCGCGGCGCCACGCGGCAGGGGCAGTCTGCCCACCCACGCGCGCGACGGGACAGGCCATCAGGCGGGGCCCGCCACTACCGCGCCTCTGCACGCGAATAGATCCATTGCGGCCGAGCGGACGGTTGGGGTTCCCACGTCGTTACTGCGCGCAGTAACTTCGTGGGGTAAATCATGGGGGCGTGGGGTCTCGTGCGCAGTCCCACGCCCGCCCCATCGGCTTCTTAGCCCACGAGGCTATAAGTAGGCGGGGGGAGAGGAGCGGTGAGGCACGCGCGCCCCTCTTCCCTGCTCCCCCGCCTACCCTTGCTCCTTCTTCGTCCTGGCGTCGCCGCACCAAACCACACCGCGCCCGCAGCGACGAGCTCTTCCTCCGCCGCCGTGGCTCCTGCCGTGCGTTCCGGTGTGTGGGACGGCTCCGAGGTGGACGACGACCTCATCGAGCTCCTCCGCAAGACGCGTCGACTCCCCGGCGCGAACTTGGTGCGAGCCCGTGCCGCGCTGGCGAGGGAAATAACGCCGACGCCGGAGGAGGGCGAGCGGGTCATATTCCGCTCGCACCTCAAGCGCGGCCTGGAGCTGCCGGCGAGCGGTTTCTTCCGCTCCTTCCTGGAGTTCAACGGGCTCCAACCGCACCACCTTACTCCGAACACGGTGGTGCTGCTAGCCGCCTTCGCCACCCTGTGCGAGAGTTTTCTTGGTGTTCTTCCCACCATCGAGCTATGGGTGGAGTTCTTCCAATCCAAGCTCGGCACGCACGTCGCCGGCGTGCCGGCCCAGTACGACGCCTTCATCGCGATGCGAAGGTCGACCGCTGACAATCCATTTCCCTCCATCCCGCTGATCAAGTCGGTGAAGATGTGGCAGCGTTCTTACTTCTATGTGAAGAACGTCGCCCCAGAAGGCGACTGGGTCAATCTGCCGCCCTATGAAGCCGGTGCGCCGGCTGGAAGGCTTCCCAGCTGGTCCCACCGGGTCAAGACGCTGGCTCCCGCAGGTGCCGCCGCCGTTGTGTGACTCCGAGTGCTAACACAGTCGGAGGGCTTGGTCGGGGCCGACTTGCTGGCCGCCTTCGTTGCGCGCCGAGTCCTCCCTCTCCAAGGCCGACCTCATCTGATCAGTCAGATGAGCGACCACCGGGACCCAAGTCGGATGTGCACCAGGGACATGCCCCACACGGAGGTGGCGAACGTGGTGAACAACATCGCAAACTGCGAGCTCGCGGCGGACTGGCAGTTCAGCAAAGAGCCGTACTCGCGCGCCACCCCCCGCCTGTGGTAAGTCGTCTTTCTTGTTCCTCTATTTTCTTTTTGAAGCCGAGTCCGACCTCTGATTTCTTTTGGTTTCTTCGAGTCAAAACCTCCTCATCCACCCTGCAGCCGGCGCCACGGGACCGCCCCGTGAGTTCGTTCCTGATCGAGCGGAGAGCGATGTTGACGACCCCGACTTAGGGGCGGCGGCGATGGGGGCTGACGCCGAAGGTGGAGGAGGAGGAGGAGTAGGAGACGGCCTCAGGCCCTCAGCCACCTTCGCCGACTGGCCCGAGGACGACACCGAAGGGGAAGTCGACCCGCACCACCAGTCGAAAGCCGGCTATCCAAGCGCGAGTTCCTTCGCCGGCTTGGCCGGTCAAGTCAGCGCGAAGAAGCGCCGGGCCGGGCCGAGTTCGGTCGGCGGCCGGCCGAAGAAGTACAAGGGGGCGACCGCCGCGACCAAGCGGGAGGAGGCGGTCGCGGAGGCCAACCGCTTCCGCAAGGAAGTGAAGAAGCCGCCACTAGTCTCTGCGTAAGTGTTTTCTGCCTTCGTCTTGTTTTCTTTTAATGAATCTTTTCCGAGTCTTTTATATTCCTTCTTTCCTTCAGGGCCCCCTTTCCCTTGGGAGGGTCGCCGTCCCCTCCGTCATGGGGTCGGCCAAGACGTCCGCCAACACTCGCGGATTGAACCCGCCGCCGATCTCCGGGTGGCGACGGAGGGAAACGCGCGTGAGAAGCGCGACGAGGAGGAGGCCGACCGCCTGGAGAAGGTGGAGGCCGAGAAAGCGGCAGCCTCCGCCCAGAAGAAACTGGAGGAGGCCAAAGCCGCCACCGTGGCAAGACAGCGGGCTGAGGAGAGCGCGCACCACCAATCGGCGTTGCTTGTCATCCCGCTGAACTCCGCACCGCCGCCCCCGGAGTTCACGGGGCAGACTGGAGAAGCCGGCGGGGAGAACCCCATCATGGAGAAAGACGGTGGCGAGGCCTCCGCGTCAGGCACGACCACGCCGCCACCGCCGCCTCCACCGCCATCGGGGAGCGCACATGGTAAGCAGCCAGCAGGCCCGCCAGTGCCACCGACTGAAGACGAGCCCGTGGCGAAGCTGCTCCTTCAAGTCGCCTCACCAGCGCGCCGCCGCCTTGAGATGGCGATTTCGGCGCCATGCCCCTTGGAGGCCGGCGCTGCCAGCTCGGCCATCCCAGATGCCGAGGCGACAAGTGCCGCGCCTGCTGGGTGGGTGCGAGGAGGCGGCGACGGTCCGCTGAACCAGGCGCTCCTGGACGTCCAGGCGAAGCTACGAGCTGAGGGCGAGGCCATCCAGGGCTGCACCAAGGCACATCTTGCGTTGCGAGCAGCTATTCGGGTATGCTTTCTTCTTTGACTTTGTTTTTTCTCGTTCTTCTCTGTGGGGGCTCGCCAGCGCACCCACTGGGTGTAGTCCCCGAGTTTCGGGCCGGCTGCCGAGCAGGCGGCCCGGAACTTCATCTGGCGAGTTCCTCATATTTATCTTTGTCTAAAATACTTGTTACAGGAATATCACAACCTGCGCGTCACTGCCTTCAACCGCAATGTTGAGCAGCTGGGGAAGCGGACTGCCTACTTGTCAGAGAGCCGGAGTGAGTCCTTTCTCTTTATCGCGGGGGCACGCTAGCGCACCCGCGGGCTGTAGTCCCCGAGATTCGGGCCGACTGCTGAGCAGTCGGGCCGGATCTTCCCGGCAACCTTCTTTGTTGACGACTTGATGTCCTTTTCCTTTTGTTCTTCAGAGGCCAATGCCGCTCTTCAGGAATGGTTTGGTGAAGCCAGCACCACCCGACGCGCCAAAGAGGAGGAGTGCAGCAAGCTCGCCACGGAGCGCGACCTGCTGGCCGCGCAGCTGGCAGAGCAGAAGGAGCTGCTTAAGGCGGCGCAGGACGAGGCAGAGAAGAGAGAGATAGCTCCCCTGGCCGAGTTCGAAAGCGAGCGCTCCTCCTAGACTAACAAGGAGGCGATGCTGACCTCCGTCTTCCATGAGATCGAAGACATCATCAACGGTAAGTTTCTTTGCTTTCTTTCTTTGAGCCGCCGACTATAAGTCAGGCCGACTCCTGACTCTTTTTCTTGCTTCTTTTGTTTTGGAAGACTTCTTCCCTGGCCACTCACAGGCGGTCACTCGAGCCATCGAGGCTGATCGCGAGGCACGGAGGGCAAATGGCGCGGAGATCACCGCCAACGCCCCCCTGACCATCGACGAGCAGCTCTTGAGCATCGAGATGCGTCTGCGGCCGGCCCATCAGTTGTTGCACCGGCTTCAACGTGCCGGGGCCCAGGCGATTGCCGCCCTGTGGCCAGACATTCCGGCTCTGCGCACTCCCAGTCGGACTACCGACTGGCTGGAGGTCGCAGCCGGCCGTCTTGAGGCTTGGAAGGGTTCCTCGGCCCGGGTTGGAGCGTGCCGGGCCTTGGAATTCGTCAAGGCTTGGTATCCGGGGCTGGACCTGGACCGGCTGGCCGCATTTCGGTCAGAGGCCCAGGCAGAGCTGGTGGCTGTGGAAGGCGAGCCTCGTCGAGCGTGCGGCGGCGATTGCCGATTACACAGACACCAGCGTCTTCGTCCCTGAGTGGGCCGCAAACGGCGAGGAGGTGCCGCCGGAGTGGTTCGGGATGAACCCGGACTACGACGAGGACTCGGCGGAGGTGATCAGCTCCAGCGCCAAGGAGGAAGACGAGGCGGAGGACGGAGGAGAGACGGAGGCGCCAGAAGACGGAGCGGGCGACCAGCCTTAGCTCGACCACGCCTCCAGCAACGAGCCGCGTCCGACCGGGCCGGCTGCCGCCGGAGACGATCAAGCTGAGACTACCCAGCCGGCCGCCCCAGCGCCTGACACCGCCGTCTCCTCTGACCCTCCGAACCCGTCTGCCGCTTCTTAGGCTGCCGTCTTGCCTTTATTTTATCTGCTTTAGTAGTCTTTGAAAAAACTTGTTAATTTGCACAATTCCACCCGCGGGGTATATTTTGAACTTGGCCAGGGGCCTACGTTATGTAAATATCTATCCGAATTCTATCTTTCCATGCTCATCGCTCTTTTGGCTTTTTCCTTTGCCGCCTTCCCACAGTCACCGCTTTGCCAGACGGACAACCGCTCTGCGGACTGCCGCTGGGTCAAATGCTTGGCTACCTTAGGGAAGGCAAGTACTTGGCCTTTTTTAGAGTCTTTTAACAAGTTGGATAGAAGGCGTGTCGGTGCACTAAAGTAGGGGCACCTTAGTATCCCGAACTTGTGCACGGGCAGTCGTAGCGTCCCGCGGCAAGGCTTGCCGGGCGTCCGCCAAGATCCTCCGCTATTCCTATTGATGCCATTCAATAAAAAAGTGTTTTTGCTAAGAAGACAAGGCCCTGGAAAGAGGAGCTTGCCGGGAAGGACAAGGCCCCGGCAAGAGGAGCTTGCCGGGAAGGCTAGCCAAGGAACTTGCCGCGACGCACCGCGCGTCCCGGCAAGACCCGACAAACGACAAGCTGCCGGGTGCGACAAGACAACGACTGCGGGAAGGCGCTTGCCGCGGTGAAGCCACCACTCTGCGCCCATGCTTCAGCGCATCCGTCGACGTGTCGCCGCAGGACCGTTCCAGGCGCACGTGGCGGGAAGCTGTGCAGCCAAGCGGTGTGAGGTGGCAAGTGGAGATGACGAGAAGGCCATTGTGGCAAGCGGTGGCACCCCAAACGGTCGTTTTCTGCAGTGTTTGGGTGACCGGACGGGCATTAAATGCCCTTGTCCTCTGCCGTCAGAGTTAGGTAGGGGGCACTGTAGATAGCAGTTGTACCAACCCCTCTTTTTACATTTGTACCCCTGTCTGCGTTGCCACCTGTCGATGACCCCTTTAGCCTATAAAAGGAGGCCCATGCGCAACGTAGAGGAGGTTCGACTCATTCGAAACTACAGAACGCTTACGCTCTCGAGCAAGAACACAATACAAACACAAAGCAGCAGTAGGAGTTTTGTCTCTCCGGAGAGCTCCGAAGCTGGGTAAAATCCCTCGCGTGCTTCGCCTCAATCTGCTCTTCGTGCGCCCTCCGCCCCCTGCCGGACCGAGAAGGGGCCCCTGCCCCATAGGTTTTCGTTTCCCACGACATCTTTGGCGCGACAGGTAGGGGGCGTCGAGGTTGTGCGAACCTGATCCGGTGTTCGCGCGCGCTATATCATCATCTTCATCGACATGCCACCGAAGAAGAAGGCTTCGGAGGTGGTTGGTCCGTCTGCGTCAATTCCACCGCCACCGGAGCAAACGGGCGGTGGAGTAGACGCCGGCGGGGGAACGGGCGCCGATGGGGGAACTCACATTGTCACTATATCCAAGGACAAGGCCCCGCAAACTTCAGCGTCCGTGCATGCACCGCGTCCCTCTCAGGAGGCGCGGGATCGACAGCGCCATGGTGCTCCTAGCACCGTGCTCGCATTAGAACAAGGCCAAGCTGGTGGATCGTGGGACGCTCCAGGCCAACATGCACGCCAACATGTTGGCGCGAGCGCGGCACGGTCGCCTGGACGAGATGTTGCTCCTTCTAACACTGTTAGAAGTACGAGCATATCTCGCTCCTCGCGCCGTTCGCCGCCACCACCCAAGACTCCAGAAGAAGCGTTGGCCCGAGCCCAACTGCTCCTAGACTACCCTCCAGCGCCGGACAAGATCAACAACTGGAGGATCACCATTTAGAGCCTCATCGGCTTCGCCAACGGTGACACTCCCCGGCAACCGAGCACTTCGAAGCCGCGGCAAGCCGCCCAGGCGCAAGCCGGTGGCGACAAGACCGGTGGGGGTGCCACCACCGTGCACTCCCCGCCCCGAAGGCCAAGATCGCCGACTCGCCGGGCTAACCTCGACACCGACTCCACCGCGTCATCGGACCCGCGAGCTCATCGCGATCAGCGCCAAGTTCTCCAAGAACGACGACAAGAAGACGGTCGTACTCGCATCGAGCGTCGATGAGAAGCGCGGCGTCAGTCAGACCAGCGCGCTGGGCCCACTGTTGATATGCATGCGCCAGGGGAACCAGGCGACTTGCCGTACGCGGTAGGTTGCCATGCGTTCACTCGTGAGCTGCGGCAGGTCCAGTGGGCAGTACCAAGAACTTCAAGCCAGATGTACCAGAGAAGTACGATGGCAGGATACATCCGTCGGAGTTCCTCAGCGTCTACACCATCGCGGTGCAGGCTGCCGGGGGGCGCGACGAGAAGATCCTCGCCAACTACTTCCCGCTGGTGCTCAAGCCCAGTGTCAGATCTTGGCTCATGCACTTGCCGGACAACTCCATCGCTTCATGGGCAGATCTGTGCCATCAGTTTGTTGGCGCCTTCACAGGCGGCCACAAGCCCCATGGCCAGGAGAGCGATCTTCATCTGCTCGCCCAGAAAGAAGGAGAACCCCTGCGCAAGTACATTCAAAGATTCAGCCAGGTGCAACGCAACATCCCAGACGTCCACCCTGCCGCGGTTATCAGCGCGTTCCATCAGAACGTGCGTAATCGCAGGATGAGGGAGGAGATGGCGATGTGCAAAATTAGAGATGTCAGCGAGCTCTATGCTCTGGCCGACAAATGCGCACGTGCTGAGGAGGGGAGGAAACTCCCTGGAGAGAACGCGGGAGCAGAAGGATCTGACAGCGAGGAAGCCGCCCCGGCAAAGAAGAACCGGAGGCGGAATAACAGAAAGAGGAAAGCAAAAGATGTGCTAGTCGTCGAGCAGTCCGGCAACGGAGGTAGCGCCGAGAAGGCCAAAGCCAGTAACTCCGGCGAGGCCGTGGTGGCCGCCGACAAGCAGGATGGCTCCGGCAAGCAGTACTGCAAGATCCACCGCACCAAGGGCCATGATCTCCAGACTTGCAAGAAAGTTGAGCAGCTTGTTGAACTGCAGAAAGCTGAGTACGAGCGCCGCGACAAAGAGAAGGCCCAAGAAGGTGGAGGAGGATCTGGCAAGAAGCGTCCCGCCCGGGGAGGGCACCGCGGCAAGGCCAAGCAGCGGCAAGGAGACAGACCTCCCCGCGGCCGCGACAAGGACGAAGACGAAGACGAAGATGAAGAGATGGATGAGGATGAGACCGACGAGCAGGAGTTTCAGAAAGCGACAGAGGTTTTGTGCGTCGACGGCGGTGCTTCTCTGCATACTTCGCACCACCAGCTCAAACAGTGGGTGCGGGAAGTTAATGCAGCAGAACCGTCAGTTGAATCGTGCAAGCCTCTGAAGTGGTCCGGCACGCCCATCATCTTTGATGTTGAGGATCACCCTGATCGCATAACTGCGGTCGGGTGCTTGCCGATGTTGGTTTCGCCAACTATCCGCAACCTCAAGGTCACAAAGATGCTGGTTGACGGTGGGGCCGGCTTGAATCTGATCTCCTCCGCAGTGCTCAAGAAGCTCCAGATCCCCGACAGCGAGCTCGAAGAGACCAGCACTTTCCAAGGAATCAACCCGGGAAGGAGCAAGCCGAAGGGGAAGATCACACTGCCAGTGACATTCGGCAGCGAGCTAAACTTCAGGACTGAGAGGGTCACCTTTGACGTTGCTAATTTCCCATTGCCCTACAATGGGATACTCGGTCGACCAGCGCTCGCCAAGTTCATGGCAGCCTCTCACTACGCCTACAACGTGCTCAAGATGCCCGGTCCGATAAGTGTCATTTCTGTCCCTGGCGACAAGAAAGATGCCCTTATCTGTACCGACAAGATCTACCGGGAAGCAGCAGCCGCAGCAGATCGCAAGACACTTGCCGCTGAAGCTCCCGGGGGGAAGAAGAATACCAAGTCCGGCAAGAACAGCTCTGATGCCCACTCCGGCAAGCGCACCTCTTCGGAGTGCTGCGCTACCGTCGAGGAAAAACCATCGAGCTCCACCGGCAAGTGCAAGAAGGCAAAGACAACTTCACCAGAAACTAAGAAAGTGGCCGCCAAGGAGGACGGCACTGGTGGTACCTTCACCATCAGTGCCACGCTTGACCCTAAATAGGAAAGCGCGCTCGTTGCTTTCCTGCGGGCGAATGTCGACGTGTTTGCAAGGCAACCGTTTGACATCCCCGGTGTTCCCAGGAAAGTGATTGAGCACCACCTTGCCGTCTGCCCTCACGCGCGGCCCGTCAAGCAGAGAGTCAGGAAACATGCAGTGGAGCGACAAGAATTCATTGCAGAAGAGATCAAGAAGTTGGAAGCAGCAGGCCTTGTCAGAGGAGTACTCCATCCCACGTGGCTAGCCAATCCTGTAGTCGTACGCAAGGCGAACGGGAAGTGGAGGCTTTGTATTGACTTCACCGATGTTAATAAAGCTTGTCCCAAGGATCCATTTCCCTTGCCGCGCATTGACCAGATTGTCGACTCCACGGCGGGATGTGATTTGCTTTCATTTCTTGATGCATACTCAGGATATCATCAGATCTTCATGGCAGAAGAGGATGAAGAGAAGACCGCATTCATTACTCCATGTGGCACGTACTGCTTTGTACGGATGCCTTTCAGACTAAAGAATGCTGGTTCAACATTCGCAAGAGTAGTCAGCCATGCTTTTGAGCCATAGTTGCACAGAAATGTAGAGGCTTACATGGATGACATAGTGGTCAAGAGCAAGGACAGAGCAACTTTGATCCAAGATTTGGATGAGACCTTTGCAAATCTGCGCAAGATCGATCTCAAGTTGAACCCCGAGAAGTGCGTGTTTGGAGTCCCCTCCGGCAAGCTTCTCGGGTTCTTTGTATCCCAGCGGGGGATTGAAGCCAATCCCGACAAGATCAAGGCCATCGAGCAGATCAAAGCACCGAAGCGCGTCAAGGATGTGCGAAGGCTTGCCGGCTGCGTTGCTGCCCTCAGTAGATTCATCTCTAAGTCTGCTGAGCGCGCCCTGCCATTTTTCAAAATTTTGAAAAAGGCAGGTCCAATGAAATGGACTCCGGAAGCGGAGGCTGCGCTGCAGGATTTGAAGAGATACCTGTCCTCCACTCCAATACTTGTTGCACCTAAGCCACAAGAGAAGTTGCTGCTGTATCTAGCGGCAACCAATCAAGTGGTTAGTGCTCCGTTAGTAGCGGAAAGGGAGGCGGATGATGAGCCAGCAACTACGGCAAGCACATCCAGCGACAAGCAGGGGGCTTCCCCGACAAGCTCTGGTCTCGACAAGGATAGATCTGTGTAGGCACAGGAAGAGAAACAAAAGAAGATGGTGCAGCGCCCAGTTTATTTTGTCAGTTCACTTCTGCAGGGGGCTAGATCAAGATACTCTGGTGTGCAGAAGTTGCTTTTCGGCCTTCTCATGGCCTCGAGGAAGCTGCGCCATTACTTTCAAGCACATGAGATAATAGTTGTCACTCGCTTTCCGTTGAAGAGGATATTGCAGAATCCAGAAGCAACAGGCAGAATTGTCGAGTGGGCGCTGGAATTGTCAAGCTTTGGCCTCAAGTTTGAGAGTACCTCAACTATCCAGAGCCGAGCATTGGCAGAATTTATAGCAGAATGGACGCCAACACCTGATGAAGAAACTCCAGAGACGAGCATCCCCGTCAAGGAAGCAAGCAAGGAATGGATCATGTACTTTGATGGTGCCTTCTCGCTGCAAGGCGCCGGTGCGGGCGTGTTACTTCTCGCTCCCACCGGAGATCACCTCAAGTACGTGGTCCAGATGCACTTTCCCAAGGAGCAAGCAACAAACAATACTGCAGAGTATGAAGGCTTGCTTGCCGGACTCAGGATCGCTGCAGACCTTGGGATCAAGAAGCTCATTGTCAGGGGTGACTCACAGCTTGTCGTCCGCCAAGTGAAAAAGAATTATCAGAGTCCGTTGATGGAAGCTTACATTGATGAAGTGAGAAAGTTGGAAGAACATTTTGACGGCCTGCAGATGGAACATGTTCCAAGAGCCCAGAACGATGTTGCCGATGGTCTGTCAAAATGCGCTGCATTAAAGTTACCTGTGGAACCAGGGATCTTTGTGCTCAGACTAACTCAACCATCTGTAACACCATCAATTGGACAGAGCAAGAAGAGGAAGTTGGTTACTGGTGACTATTTTCCGGCAGAGGTCCCCGAAGCCGCCGCCAAGAAGGTCCCCAAAATCAACACAAAGAGTGCTGAGGGGCAGTCTGCTCCGACAAGCCCTAGGGTTTGTTCCGTTGAAGCAGACGCCCCCGACAAGTTTTGCTCCGGCAAGCTTGCCGGGAAACATCAAGCTCCAGCAGAGTCATAGATTCTTGCCGTGGAAGCAGATGTTCCCGCAGCAGCGTTTGCGCCTTTAGTCCTTGTCGTCGAGCCACAAGCTCCGGCATGGGCGCAGCAGATCGTCCGTTTCCTTCAAACAGGAGAACTTCCCGAAGAGCAAGAAGAAGCCAAGAGAGTACCCCGACAATCAAGTATGTACCAGTTTGTCGATGACATACTGTACAGAAGAAGATTCAACGGAGTGAAATTGAAGTGCATTCCCCGGGAAGATGGACAGGAGCTGTTGGCGGAGATACATGGAGGCATATGTGGTCATCACATTGGCGCAAGAGCACTTGCCGGCAAAGCCTTCCGGCAAGGTTTCTTTTGGCCAAAGCCCTCTAGGATGCAACTGCACAAGTAACCAAGTGTGAAGCGTGACAGTTCCACTCCAAGCAGATACATCAACCAGCTCAAGCTCTCCAGACGATCCCTTTATCCTGGCCATTTTCGGTCTGGGGGCTCGACATCCTCGGCCCTTTTCCCCGAGCTGTCGGGGGCTTTGAGTACTTGTACGTAGAAATCGACAAGTTCACAAAGTGGCCGGAAGTGGAAGCAGTGAGGAAGGTGACGGCACAGTCAGCAGTCAAGTTCTTCAGGTCGATTGTTTGCCATTTCGGAGTCCCTAACAGGATCATCACAGACAACGGCACACAATTCACGAGCCGCACCTTCATGCAGTACGTCCAAGATCTTGGCGCCAAGATCTGCTTTGCTTCTGTTGCTCACCCGAGGAGCAACGGTCAAGCGGAAAGGGCGAACGCTGAAGTGCTGCGTGGGCTCAAGACCAGAACTTTCGATAGGCTGCACAAGTGCGGAAGGAATTGGATCGAGGAGCTGCCAGTGGTTCTTTGGTCGATCAGGACGACACCAAACCGAGCCACTGGCCAGACACCTTTTGCTCTTGTCTACGGAGCAGAGGCAGTTCTCCCCACGGAACTCGTATACGGATCACCTCGGCTGCTCGCTTATGATGAGCTTGAGCAAGAGCAGCTGTGACAAGATGACGCGCTGCTCCTTGAGGAAGATCGTCTTCAGGCTGCTGTACAAGCTGCTCGCTACCAGCAAGCTTTGTGCCGCTACCATAGCCGCAAAGTTAATGCCAGAAGTTTCGAGGAAGGCGACCTTGTTCTTCGGCGCGTTCAATCTGCCAAGAATTCCAACAAGTTGACACCGAAGTGGGAAGGCCCTTATCGGGTGAAGCGAGTCACTAGGCCTGGCGCTGTCCGCCTTGAGACCGAAGATGGCTTTCCGGTGAGCAACTCCTGGAACATTGAACATCTTCGTAAGTTTTAACCATAAGGCGCGGTTGCCGGAACCTGTTCCGGCAACCACCTTTTGTACAAACCTTGCCGCTGTTGCATGTAACCCTTTGTACAAAGCCGGGCGCAGATCCCATGCATAAATAAAGATCATATGCTCCGCACATCTTGTCAAATTTCATGCTTTCTTTCTTTTGCATGTATTATCTGACACTTTGTGCAGCACTTACCCCCGGTAAGTAATAACGAGCCTTAAGGCTCCATATCTTTATTTTCTCTTCTTTCTTTTTCTCAAAAAGAAGGTTCCTTCGCCCACAAGTTCACCGGGGGGAGAGAAGATAATGGTGTGGACCAGGCGTCGTTCAAAGAAGTATAGCCTTGCTGGGACGCAGACGACAGAAAAGCTAAGTTGCCAAAGTTTGAGCGTAATCAGTTTTGAAATTTTTTAAGTTATCTTCCTTGAACGACCGTGCTTTGTATGGAAAACCTGTGCGCGGAGCAACCAACTCGTGGCTCGTTGTGCCCTTACTTTGTTTCGAGTCCGCTCAACAACGTAAGTGTGCTGCGACTAGTTCCGACAAGGTTTCTTGCCAGAGGCAACACCGCCAGCAGGCTACTGATGTTCCGCACTCAGCGCTCGCGGCAAGGGTGCTTGCGCCGGCAAGTTCCCTAAAAGCGTAGGGTAAAAACATACAAGGGAGGGAATCAAGTAAAGGAAATAACATAGCAAATACTACCCAGAATAAAGTTATATTACAAAAATGACTTGCCGCGCTCTAATAGATAGTTCCTGTGACATATCTGACAGCGGCAAGAGAAAGGAGAAAAACACGTGGCCTAATCTACACAGTCGCCATCAACCCTCCTGACTTCATTCACCTTGTCCACAATGGGTGCGACAAGGGCCTTGAGTTCTTCAAGATCAGCACCCGCCGGCAGCTTCTTGAGGACGTTGGTGAGGTTGAGGCCCGGATTGCGGAAGAGCACCTTCACCAACACCTTCTCCAAGACTCTGGCGCAGATTGCGCGCGACTCGTCAGCCAGCTGCTTTGGGATCCTTTCCCGGAGTTGCTGGAGAGCCGTCACCACGCCCTTGAAGAACAGAGTAAGCTTGGTGCTAGGCTGGAGGTTCTCGTCGAAGGAGTACCCAAAGCCCACCAAGTCCAGTTGCACCAACTCCTCATTGATGACTGCAGCGATGTTGACGAGGCCCTCCGTCCAGAGATCCACCGTAGCCCTGAAGGTGTTTTGAGTCTCGGTGGCCCTCGTTAGCAGCTCCTCATTGGCCTTGATCTCTTTCTTCAAGTCATCTTCTCGCTTCTTGGCGCCATCCAGCGTCTCAGTCAGCGTGACCAGCTTCAGCTCTAGATCAGCATTTGAGTCCATGGCGGCGTTCAGTTCCTTTGCCTTATTGGCAAGTTGAACTTGTAGATCACCATGAGCGAGGGCATCCTTCTCGCGTTCGCGCTGGAGCGCGGCAAGCTCCTCATCCTTACCTTTCAGATCAGCCTCCAGCTGTGTCATCTTCACCTCCAATTCCTTCTTGGCGGCCTCAGCAGCTGCGGCAGCGTCCTTCGCTTCCTTGAGCGCCCCGCCAAGTGATTGCTCGCATGCGGCAAGCTCCTCCTCGTAGCTGTCCAGATTGACTTTCCGCTGCGTCAGTTCACCTTCCCGGGCGGACAGCTCTTCAGCGGCAAGCCTCTGTTGCTCCTCAGCTTCTGCCTTCTCTAGGATGAAGGCCTTCCGCGCCTCGACAAGCTGCGCCCTCTCCTCCGCAATGGACCGGAGGGCCTCTTGGTTGCGGCTCTGGAGCTCCTCCGCATGCTTCTCTATGTAAACTCCCGCCTGCGCGACAAGCGCTTCCCGGGACTCCAGCTTCGCTTGTCGGGCGCGGTAGAGCGACACCAACTTCCGGAGCAACTGCTCCTCCTCGGACTCGCCTCTGCTACTGCTTGGTGCGTCAACCACTGTCAGCCCAGCGGAGGCGAGAACTTCCCTGTCAAATTCCTCTCCTTCAACCGGCGCCCTGGAGCTCGACGCCCAGGGAAGCTTGATGAAGACACCCTCGCCGGTCTTCAAGTAGGCGCCGGGCTGGGGCTCCTCAGGGCCCGGTGCTGCATCAGCGGCGGAGGGGTCGGCGGTCGGTGTAGCGCCTTGCGCTCCTGCGCCCTCGGGGTCGTCAGTGCGATCGCCGGACCCCTCGCCAGCTCCTGCACCAGCAGCCTTGGCGGCCTCTTCGCCGGCGGGATCGTCAGCGCCGGCCTCTTCCTCGGTGGCGGCGACATCTTCAGTGTTGCCGCGTGCGCCCTCCTCGCCGGTGGCCTCAGTCTCCATCGGATTTGTGGAAGGGGGATCTAAAGATAGGAAGAGGAAGGAAAAGTCAAGCAAATATTCAAAAATAAGATCAGAAGAAGAAAAACCCAAGGGAAGTTTTCTGGCAAGAAGGATTACCTGTGCTGGGCTCTGTAATCATGGGCTCCACCTCCGGGGGATTGCCAGTTCCGTCCCTTGCCGGAGAACTGCCCCTTACCGGGGACCGCTCCCTTGCCGGAGAGCGCTCCCTTGTCGAGGAATCGCCCCTTGGCGGCGTAGTCGAAGCAGATATCACCTCAGGAGCGGCTTCTGGTTGTTCCTGATGGGCCTGTTCTGCTCCTACACAACCAAATCAACAATCAAAATATCAGCAAGGAAAGAGCACCCATGCGCGCCCCACAACAGGAAGTGAACAAATACTTACGCTGGGGGCTACGCTGGGGGCTGCTTCGAGGAGAGGTTGCCGGGTCCGTCAAGGTGGTCTCGGACGCGTCCTCCACCGTCACAGCAGGATCATCCTCGATGACAACCACGGGGACCTTGGCCCTCTTCGCCACTCTCTCGGCTAGAGTCCTGAAATGGAACGAGGTTCAGAGGGAAGCAGATCAGATACAAGACAAGAAACAACAAGGATCAAAGAAATATAAGTACAACAAGAAGAAATTCTTACTCCTCCTCCTCTTCTTCCTCCTCGTCGGAGCTCAGCACGGAGAGGTCGAAGTCCGGTACTCTTTCAGCGCGATGAGGCGGGGGAGTAGGCTCCCTTGGACGTTTGCCGGGAGCTGCGGCAGGATCAGGTGCGGCTGCTCGAGAAGACCCCGCTCCAGTTGCCGGCACGGCATGAGATGCTCCCGCGGCAACGGTGCTTGTCGCGGTGGAGCGTGTCCCGCGGCGCTGCGGCTGTTGGCCTGCCTACCGCCCTGCTGTGTCTCCAGTCCTACGGAGGCGCCTTCTTGTTTGAGCTGGGGGCTGCGCTGGGGGCTCCGCCTGCGGCAAGCTGCTCGAAGACGGCTGGCCGCTTGCGCCCTCGGCGGGCTCGCTCGCCTCGGCCTCGAGCTCTCCTTCGCCAACGACCTCCCCGACAAGGTCCTCTCCGTCGGCAAGGCTTGCCGCCTCGGCCGCCTCTGCCTCCTCCAACGTGAAACCAAACTCGCCCGTGGCGGCGGCTGCCGCCGCCTCTTCCGCCCTGGTGGCGATGTACTGCATCTCGTCATCAGTGGTGTCGCGGGTGAGGAGCCTCTGCTCGTCGGCATGGACTGCTACATCCACCAAGCCGTCGAAGAATTGCCGCACGACATCGTCGGAGGGCTCCTGCCAAGTTGGGATAATCTCGTGCGAGTCGCACTCCGGCATCATTGCGCGAATGCGATCAAGCTGGGAGTTGTTGCACAGTGGGATGACACCCTGCGGCAGCCTGAACCACTCCGGGTGGTTGGGGTCGTGCTTGAACAGCTCCTTGAGCATCCCATCCAACTCCAAAACAGTAAAGTTAAAATTGAGGCCTGGGCGCAGCCTCATGATATCCGCCGGGCCCCCGAACAGCCAGGCGGGCCTTCCCCTCTCCTGCAGAGGGGCGATGCGGCGGCGAAGAAAGTCCGCGCCAACAGCCCCTACAGTGAGCCCGGCAAGCCTGAGCCGCAGAATCCGGGTGGTGGCGATCTTCAGCTTAGCATCGTCCGCCGCCAGGGCGCTCCAGTCGTCGCCGCGCACTACTCGGGCTTGGCGCAAATTGGTGAATGGTTGCGGATCTGTGTCAACAATCCAACACCACTCGGCCCTCCACTCATCCCATTTTCTGCGGAGCTCCCCCTCCAGATAAACCTCCTTCTTGCCGGCCCTCAAGATCCAGGCGATCCCGCCAGACAAGGGCTCTCCTTTCTCGACCCGGGGCATGAAATAGTGGCGGAAAAGGGCTACGTTGGGGTGGATTCCGACGAAGTTCTTGCAAAGATGCGCGAAAACTGCCATGGTCAGAACGGCGTTGGGGTTGAAATCAAGGAGATGGAGCCCGTATGTGTTCATGATATCACAGAAGAAATTGGAAAAGGGCGGGCAGAGCCCGCAATAGAAGAACAATGGGAAGAAGTAGTACCCTTTTGGGCACCGCTTTCAAGTAGAAGCTTCGGCGGAGAGTGCCTGCGTGCGCGGATGCGCCCGCGTCTCCGTCGACCAGAAAAGATAGAACCACTCCCGTAGCGCCTTCGCGGTGAGCTCGGGGGGGGGGGGGGGGGAAGCGCTCGCTCCTTGCGCAGCGCCTCAAGCTGCAGCGCCTCGGCCGACTTCGCACTCTTTCCGGTCTTCAGAGCCATGGCGGAGGCGGTGGAGGAGAGCGGGGGCGACGGCGGCGACGGGCGGCGGAGCGCTGCTCTCTTTCGGCTTGGAAAGCGGAGGGGAGCGGCGGAGATTTCTGAGGAAGAAACTGCAAGTGGCAAAGGTGGGGGAACGGCCCCTGTTTCCTCTGCTTATAAAGAGGAGAGGCGAACGTTACGCCTCTCTTGATTAAAGAATCACCCACGATCTCTCCCACGATGCTGCATTCGACGCGTGCCGTTACGGGAGGGCGCGGTGGATACGGAGTTAGATTTAGTGCGGACCCAGGCCGCGCGTGCCCGTGCCCTGTTTTGGGCCTGGCCCAACAGCGCTCGGCACCGTGTGTGGCCCAGGCCCGGGGGCTCCTGTCGGTGTACTAAAGTAGGGGTACCTTAGTATCCCGAACTTGTGCACGGGCAGTCGCAGCATCCCGTGGCAAGGCTTGCCGGGCGTCCGCCAAGAGCCTCCGCTATTCCTATTGATGCCATTCAAGAACAAAGTGTTTTTGCTAAGAAGACAAGGCCCCGGCAAGAGGAGCTTGCCGGGAAGGACAAGGCCCCGGTAAGAGGAGCTTGCCGGGAAGGCCAGCCAAGGAACTTGCCGCGACGCGCCGCGCGTCCCGGCAAGACCCGGCAAGCGACAAGCTGCCGGGTGCGACAAGACAACGACCGCGGCAAGGCGCTTGCCGCGGCGAAGCCACCACTCTGCGCCCATGCTCCAGCGCATCCGTCGATGTGTCGCCGCAGGACCGTTCCAGGCGCACGTGGCGGGAAGCTGTGCAGCCAAGCGGTGCGAGGTGGCAAGTGGAGATGACGAGAAGGCCATCGTGGCAAGCGGTGGCGCCCCAAATGGTCGTTTTCTGCACTGTTTGGGTGACTAGACGGGCATTAAATGCCCTTGTCCCCTACCGTCAGAGTTAGGTAGGGGGCACTGTAGATAGCAGTTGTACCAACCCCTCTTTTTACATTTGTACCCCTGTCTGCGTTGCCACCTGTCGATGACCCCTTTAGCCTATAAAAGGAGGCCCATGCGCAACGTAGAGGAGGTTCGACTCATTCGAAACTACAGAACGCTCACGCTCTCGAGCAAGAACACAATACAAACACAAAGCAGCAGTAGGAGTTTTATCTCTCCGGAGAGCTCCGAAGCTGGGTAAAATCCCTCGCGTGCTTCGCCTCGATCTGCTCTTCGTGCGCCCTCCGCCCCCTGCCGGACCAAGAAGGGGCCCCTGCCCCATAGGTGTTCGTTTCCCACGACAAGGCGGCAAGCCGACTATTCAAGAGTCGGCTCTGCAAAGAGAGGCTGGAAGCCGGCTTGGGCTATGCTTATGCTTTGAGTCCTTAGCCATTTTTTCGTGTGGGCGCTCATTCTTCCTTACTCTCTGCCCACCAACAGTCGCTCTGCGAGCTGCGGCTTCTGACAGGAGACGGCTTAAGCATCGCACACTACTTGTCTGACTGCAGGAAGCATTTCATAGCGCAAGACGGCGAGTCCCCAGGCCGACTAGTCGAACCCGGTGCCAAGCGGCATAACAAAGAGTAGCATATTCGAAGGCATAATTCTTATCATACAGATAACAAAAAGGGCAGACCACAAGCTTGTGTCGGGGGGCCCAAAGTCTCAGTACTTTAATACAAAGGAAAGCGTGGTACATACTGCATCAACTGTAAAATCTTCGGAGAAGATTTGCGTTCCATGGCTGTTCCGACTCTTTGCCGGAGTCGTCCCTCTAGCGTGCTCGGGGCTTCTGGGCGTCGATTAGGTAGTAGGAGTCATTGCCCAGCACTTTGCTGATGATGAAGGGGCCTTCCCAAGGCGCCGACAACTTGTGCTGGCCGGCTGTTCGCTAGATCAGTTGGAGCACAAGGTCGCCCTCTTGGAAGGATCTCGGCCTGACCTTCCTGTTGTAGTAGCGGCGCAGGCTCTGCTGGTAGATGCTGGACCGGCTGAGTGCCAACAGCCGGCCCTCTTCCAGCAGATCGATGTCGTCTTGACGTGCTTCTTCTGCTTCCTCCTCGGTGTACATGATGACTCGCGGAGAGTCGAACTCTATGTCCGTCGGGATGACGGCTTTAGCACCGTAGACGAGGAAGAAAGGCGTGAAGCCGGTTGACTTGTTTGGAGTCGTGCGCAGACTCTAGAGGACGGCTGGCAACTCCTCAAGCCAACAGCCGGCCGAACGCTCAAGTGGTTCGACCAGTCGAGGCTTGATGCCGGACAGGATGAGGCCGTTTGCTCGCTCTACCTGGCCGTTTGACTGCGGATGGGCAACAGACGCTAAGTCCAGTCGGATGCCCTGCGTCGCGAAGAAACGGGCCAGGGCGCCTTTGGCAAAATTTGTGCCATTGTCGGTGATGATGTTGTGTGGTATGCCGTACCGAACCGTGATGTCGGTGATGAAAGTCACTGCAGTCGGACCGTTCAACTTCTTGATTGGCTTTGCTTCTATCCACTTGGTGAACTTGTCCACTGCGACGAGTAAGTGAGTTAGGCCGCCTCCGGCCGTCTTGAATGGTCCCACCATGTCCAGGCCCCAAACCACAAAGGGCCAGGCGATGGGGATGGTCTTGAGTGTAGAAGCCGGCTGAAGCGGCTTGGAGCGGAACTTCTGGCACCCCTTGCATTTTTGGACTAATTCCTTGGCCTCTTCTAGGGCAGTTGGCCAGAAAAAACCGTGCCGAAAGGCTTTGGCGACGAGTGCTCTTAAAGCCGCATGGTGGCCGCACTCGCCTTGATGGATGTCTTTGAGAATTGCTTGGCCTTGCACTGGCTCAACGCAGCGCTGGTAGACACCAGTGATGCTGTGCCTGACCAGCTCTCTGTTGATTATGGTGTAGGCTGCCGCTCGGGGTTGCACTTGTCGAGCCAAGATTTCATCGGTTGGCAACTCTTTGCTCACTAGAAACTTGAGGATGGGTTGTGCCCATGAGGGTGTTGCTACTTCTTTGATTGCCACCAGTGCGACTTGGACGAGGGCGGCTGGGCTGGGAGGCGGCGGGTTGGAGTCCGCAGCCGCTTGTTGGATCGCTGAAGTCCCCCGGCCGACTGGCGCAGTCCCTGAGCCGACTGACGCAATCCCTGTGCCGAGCTTTGGAGTCTTCGGACTGGTTGCCGCAGTCCCCGGGCCGGGTTCCGAAGTCCCCGGGCCGGCTTCGACTGCGATTTTCTTGGAGCCGTCTGTAAGAATTCTCGTGCCGTCTGCTGGGGCTCTTGAGTCGGATCGGACTCTTCGGCGGGAGCCGGCACAAAGATGGAGTCTGATTCTGGTGAAGGGTTGATAGACGGCTTGAGGAGGCGCTGAAGAGCGACGCCGGATGGTATCGCTTGGCGGGTGGAGCCGACTCGTGCCAAGGCGTCTGCTTGGTCGTTGTCATTTCTTGGCACGTGAAGGAACTCGCACCCCTCGAAGTATCCGCTGAGTTGCTGCACCAGGAAGCGATAGCTCGCCATGTTTGCATTTTTGGCGTCCCAGTCGCCAGATGACTGCTGGACCACCAAATCGGAGTCGCCATAGCACAGGATCCGGCGAATGTCGAGTTCTTTGGCAAGCCGGAGCCCGTGAATGAGCGCCTCGTATTTGGCGACGTTGTTGGAGGCGGCGAAATGGATCTACAGCGCATACTTGAGCTTGTCGCCTTTAGGGGAGGTGAGGACGACGCCGGCTCCCAAGACGGTGCGCATATTGGAGCCGTCGAAATGCATCCGCCAATGGGTGGAGTCGGGCACTGGCGGCAGATACAGGATCTCGGCCCAGTCGACGAGGAAGTCGGCCAGTGCTTGCGACTTGATGGCGGTGCGGGGCTGGTAGTAGATGGTGTAGGGAGCCAACTCTATGGCCCATTTGGCCACTCGGCCAGAAGCATCTCAGCTCCCAATGATCTCGGCCAGCGGGGCTGTGCAAACCATAGTGATTGGATGCTCTTGAAAGTAAGGCTTCAACTTCTTGGCGGCAAAGTGCACGCCGTAGCACATCTTCTGGTAGAGGGGGTAGTTCTGCTTGGAGGTCGACAGTACCTCGCTCAGGTAATATACCGGTCTCTGGACAGGGAGCGCCTTGCCTTCCTCCTTGCGCTCGACTACAATGACTGTGCTGACTACCCGGCTGGTGGCGGCAATGTATAGGAGCATGGGCTCTTTAGGAGTCGGAGCCGCCAGCACAGGGGGAGTAGTCAACATCTTCTTCAGCTGGAGAAATGCTTCATCCGCCTTGTGGTTCCACTCAAAAAAGGTGGTCTTCTTCATCAGCTGGTACAAAGGGAGAGCCTTCTCGCCCAGCCGACCGATGAATCGGCTGATGGACGCCAAACAGCCGGTGAACTTCTGCACATCTAGCAGTCGGCTGGGTACCTCCATCCTCTCGATGGCCTTGATCTTCACAGGGTTGCACTCTATGCCGCGTTCAGAGACCAGGAAGCCAAGGAGTTGGCCGGCTGGTACTCTGAAGACGCACTTCTCAGGGTTGAGCTTGATCTGGAATCGGCGCAGGTTCTCAAAGGTTTCTTTGAGGTCTTCCATTAGCATCCCACGCTTTTCCGTCTTCACCACTACATCATCCACGTAGACGTGGGCGTTTCTATCGAGTTGCTTGAGGAGGCACTTCTGCATGCAATGCTGAAAAGTGGTGCCGGCATTCCTTAAGACGAACGTCATGGTCAGGTAGCAGAAAGCTCCGAACGGCATGATGAAGGCGGTCTTCAGTCTGTCTGCTGGGCTCAGTTTGATCTGGTGATACCCTGAGTATGCATCTAAGAAGCTCAACAGCTCGCATCCGGCTGTGGAGTCTATCACCTGATCAATTCTTGGCAGAGCAAACGGGTCCTTGGGGCAGGCTTTGTTGAGGCTTGTGTAGTCAATACACATCTGCCACTGCTTGTTCTTCTTCAGCACCAAGACCGGGTTTTCCAACCATTCTGGAAAAAGTACCTCCATAATGAAGCCGGCCGCTAGGAGCTGGGCTATCTCTTCTCCAACGACTCTTCTCTTTTCTTCTGACAGGCGGCGCAAGGGCTGCCTGACGGGCTTCACATCAGGTCAGACATGTAACTTGTGCTCGGCGAATTCCGTTGGTACACCTGGCATGTCTTTAGGGGACCATGCAAAGATGTCTCGATTCTCACAGAGGAAATCGACGAGCTCGCCTTCCTATTTGCTGTCAAGGTTTGCACCTATGACAGCGTACCTCTGTGGGTGCTCCGGATCCAAGGGTATCTTCTTGGTCTCTTTGGCCGGCTTGAACGAGCCCTCGGCTTCTGACTCCTTGGCTTCGGGCGACATCTCTGGCTGCTTTCCGGCCATCACCACGACTCGATCAAGGAGCCGCTTCTCAGCTACGATTACCAGGGACTCGGCCAGCCGACTGCTCTCAGCCGCGCAAGCGGATGACTTTCTATAGTCGCCGGCTATGGTCAGAATCCCCTTGGAACTCGGGATCTTCATCTTGAGGTAGGCGTAGTGGGGGACCGCCATGAACTTGGCCAAAGCAGGTCGGCCAAGTAACGCATGGTATGGGCTTTTGAGGTCTACCACTTCAAACCAAACTGGCTCTTGGCAGAAATGATCTTTGTCTCCAAAGAGGACGTCTATCAGGATCTTGCCGATTGGTGAGCAGGAAAGGCCAGGTACAATGCCGTGGAACACCGTCCGGCTGCTCTGAAGATGTCTTTGCTTGATTCCTAACTTCTCCATGGTATCCTTGTACAGGATGTTGATGCTACTGCCTCCGTCTATCAGCACTCGCGAGAAGCGAGCGGCCCGTCTATCTGTGGCTAAGGTGGCACTCAGGACCAGGGCGTAGGAGCCTAGATTCGGCATCACCTCTGGGTGATCAGCTCTGCTCCAACTGATAGGCTTCTCGGACCAATGCATAAACTCTGGAGTATCTGATGCTACGGCATTCACTTCTTGGTACTGCAGCCGTCTGCTGCGTCGATCATCAACTACACTGGTGAACACCACATAGGCTCCGTGCTCTTCTGGATACTCATCTCGTACTGCGCCGACTGGCCTGGCTGCCGGCTGCTGGGGCGGCAGTGGAGGCGGCGGCCCAGCAGGCGGGGGAGGCAGGAGGCTGTCTCCCTTGGCGATTCTGGTGAGCCAGTGGCACTTTTGGGTGGTATGGTTTGACGGCTTCGCGCCACTGTGGAACTTACAGGGACCATCTAGAGTCTGCTAGTAAGAGAAGGCCGGCAACCAGTTGGACTTGCCGCCTTTCTGTCGCTTGGTCGGAGGCTGCCCCTCCGGCTGTTGGTCTTCGACTGTCGCAACCTACCGACTGCTGGAAGTCAGTTGTGAGGCCTTGCGCTTGTTATCGTTCTGTTGTTGTCGCCGACTGGCGTCTCCAACCGGAGTTCTGGAAGCCTGAGGGGCCGTTTTGCCAGTCGCACTAACTTGAATCTCCGTCTTCATGGAGGAGTCGTCCGTGGCATACTTGTCTGCTATGATCAGCAGCTCATCGAGGGTCTCCGGCTCATCGCAGAGGAGCTTGTGCTTGAGGAGGGTCCCTTCCCTGCACCCGGCGGTGAAGTACTCGATAGCCTGCACCTCGTGCACGCCCTCGCAGGAGTTCCGAAGCTCGGCCCAGCGCGTGAGGTAGTCGCGGGTTGACTCGTCGGGGCCTTGCATGCACAGGGAGAGTTGGCGAGGCTTGGGAGGTCGCTTGTACGTGCTTGTGAAGTTGCGGACGAAGGCTTCGGTGAAGTCGACCCAGCTATTGATCCTGCAGGGCTTCAGACTGTTCAACCATGTTCGGGCCATGCCCTGGAGCATGAGAGGAACATACTTCATGGCAACTCGCTTGTTGCCGTTCACTATGCTGACAGCTGTGGAGTAGTCAACAAGCCAGTCTTCCGGCTTCACGGAGCTGGTATACTTGGGCGTATCTCGAGGGAGCGTGAACCCTTTGGGAAAGGGCTCGACTTGGATACGAGGTCCAAAGCAGGGCGGACCCAACTCGTCTTCTTCTTCCAGCGCCAGGGATCGGTGGAGTCGGTCGATCCGGTGGTGGGCGTCATTCTCTCCGACTCCCTCTCGGCGGCCAAGGCGGCCACCGAGAGTTGGATCCTCAACGGGTGGCAGGGAGACTCGCATTTCTCTTCATGGTGGAGGAGGCAGATAGTCGCCCCGCCGCTCCACTACTCTCGGGCAGCCATCTTGGTCGCGCTCGATGGTGATGTGAGTCCGACTGTGGCTGACAGCCGGCTCTTTGTCTTTTCTTTCGTGGACTCCACCAGTCGGCGTCCAAGACGTCGCGCCTTGATCTCTGCGGGGAGGCAGGTCATCATCCCGTTGCCGCGGCGCCTCTTTGCGGCCGCCGGCCGTGTTCTACGCGACAGCCACGTCGAGGAGCTGCTGGACTCGCTCCGTCATCAGGCGGTGCTCTTCGCCTTCAAAGTTTTTCAGCTCGTCAGTCGCCGCCTGGGCGGCGTGGATGTTCTCCACAGGCGTGGCATATACGGGGCGATTGGCCCTGAACAGGTTGGCGATGGCTACGCCGCGCTGCCGGATCGCGCCTAGGCGGCTAGGCCCAGTCGGAGCCGGCGAGCCGCCCACAGCGTGATCCATCTCGCTCTGGTAGGCTTCTGACAAGCGCCTCATGCTTTCTAGATTCTTCGCGCCTTCGATGATCTGAAGGCAGCGTGCCTCCAGCGTCTCGGCGTCAGCGTCCTTCGGAATAGGCACGGTCAGGTCTTGCAGAGCTGGGTCGAGTGGGTCGTGGGCTCCCTCACCGGAACGCTCGTCGTGACTGATGATGAGCACCTCCCTGATGGCGCTTCCACCGCTCTCCTCATGAGGGAGCGACTCGTTGTAGACCACCACAATGGTGGGGAACGCGTCGAGCGACGCGGCATCGGAGTCGACCAGCATCAGGTCGGTGGAGCCTATAGACTCCAAGTCCACGGCAGGCTCGCCGGGGACGTGGAGTTGGTCGAGGAGGCCCGCGAGGAGATTCTCGGGGCCGCCCGTGCCTGCACCGGATGCAGGCTCATCGGAGAGGCGAACCTCGCCGACAAGTTCGGTGAGGCAGCTAGCTGCGCAGGCGGCCTCAGCGCCGCGCAGCGCGTCGATGCAGACTCCGTCTGGCGAGCCTGGCTGGCTGCGCTCGCCAGGGAGGAAAAGGGTTCCCGTCCAGAACAGATCTCCAGACGACGGTGCACCTCGCCCCACGGTGGGCGCCAAATGTCGGGGGTTGGGTGCGACATATGCCAAAGGATGGCTTATCATGGTGGGGGCGAGTAGAACGTCGCCGGTGCCTGGCAACGGGATGAGGTGAAGACATGCACGTCGGCGGATCTTACCCAGCTTCAGGGCTTTCCGAGGAGATAACACCCCTACTGCTGCTCTGCGGGGTCTCCGCATGGTCACTAAGGCAAAGTGGATACAAGGTTGCTCCTTGAGCTGTTTCTTGAGGTAGGAGAAGGCAAGGTTAGCTCTCTCCTCCCTATATGATCTAGTCTAGTGCTAAGGATTCGAACCATTTGCATGGGTGCCCTGGGGGTTTATATAGGCCTAACCCCCCAGGGGTACAATGGTAAAAGCGGCTGGGTGCCGGTCCTAGCCGTATTTCTCTCAGGCCGCCGTCTTCTCCGCCGACTACTAGGGCCCGCCGACTGGTGGGTCCCACTGACTTGCCTGGTACGGGGCTGACAGCCCGTGTCCACCGCGGGCGGGTCTTGCCGGCTGTAGATTACTGTAGTCGTGCTTCTAATGACGCTAGCTTGGTCATGGGGTCATGGCAACAGTGCCGCCGCCTGACAGGCGATCACTGTTGCCATTCCCCTGTCGTGTCTGGTTAATGACGTGTGGGGCCCGTGGGAGGGGCCGGCCGACTCCTGGGGGCCGACTCCCAACGGGTCCGTCTCGTGGCGCTCTTGCCGTCTTCAGTACTCCCGTTGACTGGTGGGACCCGCCGTCTCTGGGTCGTACAGACAGGCCGTCATGGTCACAGGGCTCCGCCCCAAAGGGCTGATGTTAGGGCCGGCATGGCAACAGTGCCGCACCAGACAGAGATCTCCGTCGGTACGGCGCACTGTGGCCATGCCTGCCCTTAATTAACAGGGTGGTTGGAGTTGCAGGCCGACTCCCTATAGCCGGCCTCTTCAGAAGTCGCTGGCCAGGAGTCGGCTTACCTTGGAGTCGCCTCTGGGACTCGGCTCATCTTGGAGTCGCCTCTGGGACTCGACTCGTCTTGGAGTCGCCACTGGGACTCGGCTCGTCTTGGAGACGCCTCTGGGACTCGGCTCGTCTTGGAGTCGCCTCTGGGACTCGAGGGGCGCAGCCTGCCCCGATGTCTTGAAAGGTTCTGGGACTCGGGTTAGCCTACCCGTGGCCCATTACTCCGACATCAATGCAGTACTGCACTACGCCTACCTTGAACTCAAGATGCCCGGTCTACGTGGCGTCATCACCGTCAGCGGAAATACAGAGCGTTTCTTACGTGCGGAAGAGTATGCGGCGGCTCTAGCAGCCGGACACTAAGCGGCCTCTGCTATCAGAACGCATGATCGATCGTTAAGACCACGGACACGGTTAGACGAGTCCGACACACCACCCTCGGTAACACCCCAGATAAACTTGAGTTGGGTGCTATACATGTAACCCCATACAGGGCATCAGGGGCTGCAAACATGCAATAAAGCCCACCTTTTTGCTTGACCTTACTAACAGTCCAATATCTTACACCCCTACTATCCATTGATAATAATCAACTCTTCGCATGATTACGCCGTACTCTTTTACGTGAGTTTTCCTCTTTACAAACACCATTCGTGTGACACCCTACCAGGACACGGCACAACAGTGACAAAGGTGCAGACGTGCAGCAGGGCCCTGCTCAAAGGTTTCTCTTTAGATTAAGCCCCTGTGTAAACCTTCTTTATTGTCTCTTGTTGCTTGACATCCCATGGGTATTGTATACACCCACAGGGGATACTGGCGTGATTGGCATTTCGCCACGACAGACTACCGCACGTACCTGGAAATACAGGGTTTATAATCAAGGGCGCTACTCAGCCCAGTATATATTATAAAGTCCGAATACCCTTGGGAGTGTTCGGCATCGCGAGTTTGGCCTTATATGCATCAGCTCCGAATCATGTCTTTGGTCAAATGTTGGGTTTGCCCAGCTCCTGGGTTTGCTGCCTTACGTTTCGCTTCTATCGGCTAAGGCGGCCAGAGGAGAACTACTGCGATTGTGCCCTGGTTATTCCGGATGAGCACCTCAGTAGAGAAAGCCGAAAACTGACTGTCATGATATAGCGAGAGACTAGTCAACCACTCGAGGACTCATCGGAATCTTTAGGATTCCTCCGCATTAACGAAGGGCCGTTCGCCGGTCATGTACACACGCGCCCGTATCCGGATGCACGCGAAGGTACCAGGGGCTACATAGTAGCCCCACCGTCAAACTCCTATGGCTAAGTTAAATTGTTAAAGCTATATAGTCCGGTTGCCTAGTTCGACATGTGATCACCTCCTTAATGGACCAAGACGTTGGATCATGTGTGATTACACATATTTTTGCGAACACCCCCACATTGTCTGCGTGGGAGCTGAAGCCAACGACTGCTAACTTTTAGGTTATATATACATCAAACGGCCGCACAGGAGGTACAATAACACTTTCAGGCGTAAGTATAAACACAGCATTTATAATTAAAATACAATCGTTTTTATAATGGAACGATTTGCCACTCGAACATGACCCTCTTCGAGCACTAAGCCTCTATTAAACGAGCACCTTTTGTTACCTGCTCCAAGTAGTGCTCGGCTGGATCCTGGCTTCCCGCCGAATTCTGGGTTGCAATGATGGTGGCCTCCATATCTGCCCAATATATTTTAACACGGGAAAGAGCCATCCGCGCACCCTCTATGCACGCCGACCTCTTCATGGCATCGATTTGTGATACGGCACCAAGGAATTGTTGCACTAAACCAAAATAACTGTCCGGCTTCAGCCCCTTCGGCCATAGATGGTCTATTACAGACCTCATTGCAAGACCGGACAACCTATAGAGCTCGGCCATAGCGGCCATCCTTTCACTCAATGGCAACGGGCGCGTTGGAGCACTGAATTGCGACCAGAACAGCCTTTCTACTTCACTATCTTTTTGATCCTCGAAAAACTTGGCCGCATCAGCCATACTCTTTGCCAGATCCGCATATGCGTCTACAGAGCTCCAGCGCCAATCTAGAGGAGCGTACTTTCGATCTAAGAACTTCATCCGCAACAAATAGGGGCTTCCAGCCACGATTTCTCCGACCTGTCGAAGCTCCTCCTGCGCATTCCTAATTTTGGAACGCGTCTCCTTGGCCGCATCAAGGGCCTTCTTCAGGTCAGCCGACTTCGCCTGATTCTCCTTTTCAAGGAGCTCATACCGGCCGGCGGCGTTTTTTACCTCCACAGCCATCTCAGCTATTTTATCTTCGCTTCGGCGATGAGCAGCATGTTCGGCTCTCAACTCTTTGACCGCCTTTAGGGCAGCCGCATTGCTAGCCCGGGCTTGCTCCTTGGCTAGGGCAAGCTCAGCCCTCAGGACCTCCATGGCAGCAGCTCCGCCTGCAGTCGAAGCATATCGCATTAACATTATGCTCCTCTTAATATTTCCTATAAAAATAAGGAAAGCAAAGCACATGCTTTGTGACTCGTTAAGCCGCTCATTCACAATCATGATGTCGGCGTCCACAATTTCAATCGGTCACCTCAGTTCGGCGACTTCAGCGGTCCGGTCTGCCGCCGGACCCTTAGCCACCTACGCATGAATGTAGTGCGATCATTACTTAAGAGTGTGATCCTCCGTTAGCTTCCTAGGGCTGGCAGCCAGAGTCTCAGGGGCTACTATCTATACGAAGCACACCTAGCGTGTGCGGTACAACCAAAAAATTACGTATTTCATTATGTACCTCAAAGCCTTTGAGCAGGCTTGTAAAAGCTCCATTCAACCCGCTCGTGGCAGATGAAATCTTCTCAAGCACCATGCCCATTAACAAACGGTGATCCTCCGAGAGAGCAGCTCGCTCCAGAAGGCCTGTCAGCGTGTCTGGCCGGTCGCCGAACTGTGCAGGACCCTTCTTATTCCCCCCCGTGGGAGCCGAATGCTCCGGGCTCAGGGCAGCCGAAGTATTAGCTTCTAGCGTCGGCAAATCTGGACTCCTCCGTGACGACACCTAGGGGTCGCCCGCCCCATGAGGTGGAGAGGCAGGTGGGGTTTCACTCTCCATCATCTCTGGAAGAAGATCCCTCGAAGACGAACTCTGTCGAGAAGAGCTGCTAGCCGGACTGCAGAGAATGGATCCTGGTTATTGTTCTAGAAGGTGGAAGCAGTAGCTTTGTATTTACGATTAACTTACTGCTCGGCTGAGGGTTGGTGAGGGAGTCCTGGATTAGGGGGTATCCGGACAGCCGGACTATATACCTTGGCCGGACTGTTGGACCGTGAAGATACAAGACTCAAGACTTTGTCCCATGTCCGGATGGGACTCTCCTTTGCGTGGAAGACAAGCTTGGCGATCCGGATATTATATTTCCTTCTTTGTAACCGACTCCATGTAAACCCTAGCACTCTCCGGTGTCTATATAAACCGGAGGGTTTAGTCCTTAGAGACAGAATCATAATCATCATAGGGTAGCTTCTAGTGTTTGGCCTCTACAATCTCGTGGTAGATCAAGTCTTGTAATATCCATATCATCAATATCAATCAAGCAGGAAGTAGGGTTTTACCTCCATCGAGAGGGCCCGAAACTGGGTAAAACATCGTGTCCCTTGCCTCTTGTTACCATTAGCCTTAGACACACAGATCGGGACCCCCTACCCGAGATCCGCCAGTTTTGACACCGACATTGGTGCTTTCATTGGGAGTTCCTCTGTGTCGTCACTGCAAGGCTTGATGGCTCCTTCAAACATCGACAACGTGGTCCAGGGTGAGACTTTTCTCCCCGGACAGATCTTCGTGTTCGGCGGCTTCGCACTGCGGGCCAATTTGCTTGGCCATCTGGAGCAGATCGACAGCTACGCCTCTGGCCACCAGGTCAGGATCAGAAACTTGAACTACACGGCCGATATCCGCGGAGACTTGATCTTCAACAGATTCGGGCCTGCGGCAGGAGCGCCGGACAGTCACAATGAGCACGGCTTAGACTTGTTGTCAGACAATGCTCGGGATATCGCCCCTACAGGAGCCCCAGACCTAAGACCGAAGCAGATTGCGTCGCCCGAGGACGGGTGGATGGACCCCGCCCAGAGGCCGCACACTCATCGGCGGTAGAGCCGAACACATGCCTCACCCCCAAGGAAGCCTGTGACACCGGAACCCCAGACTCGTATCCAGCTGTAGTTTCCAGTCCGCGCACTCCCGAGCCCACCGAATCTGGTTGGGTTCCGGTAATGGAGTTCACCGCTGCGGATATCTTCCAGTGCTCACCCTTTGGCGACATGCTGAACTCATTAAAGTCTCTCTCTTTGTCAGGAGACTCCTAGCCGAACTATGTCCGGCTCAAGGGGGAAGAAGGTGACGAAGAAATCTGTTGCCCACCCACCACCCACTTCATAGCCACTGTCGACGTTGTATCAGACATGCTTGACTTCGACTCCGATGATACCGACGGTATGGACGTCAGCGCAGGAGATAATTCAGAACCAACGGGGCGCTGGACTGCCACCTCGTCATACGATATATACATGGTGGATATGCCTAAGGAGGACGACGTCTACAAACCGGAGGACAAAACCCCCGGGCAAAAGCCAAAACGATGGTGCAGACGCCGCTCCAAGTCCAGCAATAGTAAAAATAGCGATAACAGCGCTAGAAAGATCGACACCCCAGTCAACTCCGAAGGCAACAACGACCATATGGACCCAGCAATGGAGCAGGATGAGCCAGGTCACGCCGAACACAGCTCGGAGCAGACGCTCGATCACAATGATCCCGAGGGACGAATTCATCAAACCGTCCCGGGACAAGAGCACAGTCCGGACGACGATGCACTAATCATCCTGGAAACACGTTTGGAACAAGATAACCTCCACAGAAGGCTTATGGCCACTGCAAGAATTCTAAAGAAGTAGAAGCAACAGCTTAAGACCGCACAGGAAACGCTCAATCGCAGGTGGAATAAAGTGCCAGACACTGAAGAACAGTACGGCGACGATCGCCACACAAAGAGCTATCCAAAACGCAAGCTGCTGCCAGAATTTGACGATGAGGCCGTTCCACCAAAGAACAATACGGCCAGGAGGCCGGACAAACCACTTCGTAACCACAATAGAGCAGTTATCGACGCCGCACATGATTTATGCAAGCTCCTGGATAAAAATGCCGGTGCGGCTAGGTCAATCTATGGATCTAAAGGACACACCCCGGCGCAGGACTATGGTCACCAAAATGATCATACCGATCGGATACCAGTTCGAAATCAGCACCGGACACAACAACAGCCAACGACATGCCACAGCAGGTCCAGATACAGAGGGGCTGCTCACCCCCTGTGCTTCACCGAAGAGGTGCTGGACCATGAATTTCCACAGAGTTTTAAACCTGTGAACATAGAGGCATACGACGGAACGACTGACCCAGGGGTCTGGATCAAGGATTTTATCCTGCATATCCACATGGCTCGTGGGGACGACCTCCACGCCATCAAATACCTTCCCCTCAAGTTGAAGGGACCAGCTCGACACTGGTTGAAAAGCCTCCCCGAAAATTCATTTGGAAGTTGGGAGGAACTCGAGGATGCTTTCAGGGCCAATTTTCAAGGGACCTATGTCCGGCCTCCGGATGCGGACGATTTAAGTCACATAATTCAACAGCCCGGAGAGTCCGCCCGCAAGCTTTGGAACAGATTCCTCACTAAGAAGAATCAAATCATCGATTGTCCGGATGTTGAAGCCCTAGCGGCCTTCAAGCACAGCATCCGGGACGAATGGCTCGCCGGACAGCTTGGCCAAGAAAAGCCGAGGACAATGGCAGCCCTAACAAACCTTATGACCCGATTTTGCGTAGGCGAAGATAGCTGGTTGGCCCGTAAAGGCACCAGCGACCCAAGTACATCCGAAATCAGGGATGGTAACGGGAATCCACGGCGCAATAAACACAAACGTCGAAACAAGGAAGAAAGTCCGGACAACACAATTGGATTCAGGGGCTCTCGACCCGGTCAACAAAAGAAGCCATTTAAGGGCAGCAAAGAGGGACCGTCCGGCCTGAACAAAGTCCTGGACAGACTGTGCCCAATCCATGGCACCCCCGAAAAACCTGCGAACCACACTCACAGAGAATGCTGGGTCTTCAAGCAGGCCAAAAAATTAAATGCCGAACACAAGGGAAGGGAAACACCAAGTGGAGACGAGGATGAGCCTCGCCAGCCGAACACTGGGGGACAGAAAAAATTCCCGCCAGAGGTAAAAATAGTAAAGATGATCCACGCGACTCACATATCCACGAGAAGGCGCGAATGCACGCTCAGAGACGCATACGCTATAGAGCATGTCGCACCCAAACTTAACCACTGGTCGGCTTACCCGATCACTTTCGATCACAGGGACTACCCGACTAGTATTCGGCACGAAGGATTAGCTGCCTTGGTGGTCGACCCAATAATCGACGGATACCATCTTACTCACGTCCTCATGGACGGCGGCAGTAGTCTTAATCTAATATACCAGGACACTATCCGCAGGACGGGGATAGACCCATCCGGAATCAACCATAGTAACACCACCTTTGAAGGGGTAATACCAGGCGTCGAAGCCCACTGCAGGGGCTCCCTTGTACTGGAGGTAACATTCGGTTCCCCAGGCAACTCCAGAAGCGAAGAACTACTCTTCACCATCGCCCGCCTCCAAAGCGGCTATCATGCATTGCTTGGGAGAATGGCCTTCGTCGGCTTTAGCGCAGTACTGCACTACGCCTGCTAACGGCGTCCTAGACTAGGGGGACTCATGATGTCGTCTCCCGATCAGTTGGATTGGGCCGAGGACCCCCATGGCCGTATACTGATGGGCCAGTTCGGACAACCCCTGCCGCATACAAGGAAGACTCCACAAGACTTGGCGCCCAAGGCGAGGACTCTCCTAAACCCTAGGCCTCCGGTGTCTTATATAAACTGAGGCCAGGCTAGTCGATAGAAAATCTCATATTCATTACTACAATCTCGTGGTAGATACGTGTACTCTGTACTATACCCCATATGAATACAATCAAAAGCAGGACGTAGGGTTTTACCTCCATCAAGAGGGCCCGAACCTGGGTAAAATCACGTGTCCATGTTACCATCGTTCCAAGACGCCTAGCTTATGACCCCTACTATGAGATATGCCGGATTTGACACCGACATTGGTGCTTTCATTGAGAGTCTGCTGGGCGATCGTCGCGGATTGATGGGACAATCAGGTGATATTTTTTCAATTAGACCTGTTTTATGTCAATCATCTCTTTTCGCAAATTGTTGCTGCCGAATTATCCTACATTGTTCGCAGTCAAACCAAGATCTGGAAAATTTTAACGACGATGGTCGTACCCGTCACCGGACCGTGTGTTAGATCCGAACACTATTGCGGTTATAGAAAGCAATATCAATCGCAAAGATTGCTACCCCGCACACCATGGAAACTCTGGAAGAAACATGTGCATGAAGCAACGCCTTGGGTTGCAGATACAACACTTGGGTCAGTCAAAAAACAGCGGCGATCCAGCCGAGGAGCAGGGCCGATCACACCTCGCCTCGGTCGGGCATATCAGGGAAGATTCCTTTCCTTTTGTTTTCTTCCAGCCCTTAGTTCGGCTGATGGTCTTCCTCTACCTTTTGTTGAAAAGTGCTTGCACATGGGGTATTGCTAACATGGTTGGCTACTAGTTTGATGGTGCGGTACCCTAGGTTTGATCGGTAGATTCTGGTAATTTGAGTACTACTACTCCACGTATAAGATCAAAACCAATATATTCTAGGTACTAGTTGATACTAGTTTTGTCCATATCACTTTTGTTTTCTCACCTCGTTCTGTGGTCATCGTAGTCGAGCGTGTTTATTTTTTCCTGACTATTCGTTTATCACATGAAACTATTACACACAGAATATTTTCTGTCCGTTTGTACTGAATCATTTTTTGCAGAGATATTTTGTTGACGCATGTACATGTGTTTTCCGTTCAAAGAGTATTCTCTGCCGGTCTGCATTTTTTGTGCTGCAGGTTTGGCAATCAGGTCTACACTGCGGCCGCCGTTTCAGGGCGACTCTGTCGGATTTCGGGTTCCGGCAGACCCTTGAGATTTCGCCCTCTACCTACCTGCTCCTCGCTGAATCGCTAGGATCTAAACTACGAAAGAAACAACACAAGAGACACAGGGTTTATACTGGTTCAGGCCACCATCGTGGTGTAATACCCTACTCCAGTGTGTGGTGTGGTGGATTGCCTCTTGGGCTGATGATGAACAATACAAGGAAGAACGGCCTCGCGAGGGTCTGTTCTTGGCTGGTGCGATGAACTGCTAGGAGGAGTTCAGTCGCTCTCTCTCTCTCTCTCTCTCTCTCTCTCTCTCGATTCTAGATGTATGCCAGATACTAGATGCCTCTACCCTGGGGGTGGCTAGTCCTATTTATAGGCAAAGGCCCTAGGCCTCTTCCCAAATATTGAGCGGGAAGGGCGCCAACAATTGGCCATTTTGAAGGGAAACAGCGGGTACACTTATCCTGACTAAAGTTGGTCCTCGCCTGTCAAAGGCTTTGGTGGTGACGCCTGCTTGGGCTCCATAATGACTTCCTCCCTGCCGTTGGGCTGGTCTTGGTCTTGTTTCACCGAAATGGATGCCTTTGCTTGATGCTCTCGCCTGTGCTTGCTCCCTTTACACCAAAGAGGAAAGGAGGACACTGCGTGGGCTGGCGCCCGACTGGCGCCCTTGGTCGTCATGGCTTGCGTCATGGGCACCTCACGAGGTACCCCGCCTTGAACTCTCCGCCTCCTCATGAGCCAGACTGATGAGGCCGTGCCTGAGGAAGCTCCTTGCCGTCCGCCCCGCGAGGCTTGGCCCCTCGCGAGGGTCTTGATCTTGTGTTGATGAAGATGGGCCGCGCTGGGCCCCCTTTGAGCCACGCCGCAGGCCGCAGGCAGGCAAGTTTGGGGACCCCCGTTCCCAGAACGCCGACTGTAGCCCCCGGGCCCAAGGCGCGCCCGGACTTGGCCGAGCAGAGAGGCGAAAGGGCAAGTGCGAAGCGTCACGGGCCCTAACAGCCTGCGGCCTTGGGCGCCGCATAGCGGTTGGTTGGAAGTGGGCGGCACTGTTCCCTCACGCCTCCTTATTTTATGCCATGCTAGGCGGACTCGTAGCCGCACACAGCCGCTCCCCTTTCCGCTGCTCGAGCGCTCTCTGTCCTTTCTCCTCTCGAACTCCAGTTTCCGCATCCAATCCAATCTCGAACCTCCCCCCCTTCTGCCGTCATGGCTCCGCCGAAGAAGGGAAGAGGGAAGAAGCCCATGCTGCCGCCTCGCTCACCATCATCGGCGGCCCCCGCCGTCGATCGGTCGATCATAATCAATCGAGAGGGCTTGAGCAAGGTCAGCTCGGCTCTGGCCACCATCTTCAACGAATGCGGGAGGACGACGGCCTGGCCCGCTTCCTGCTTCTCCATCGACAAGATTGTCACTGAGGTCCGATACTTCGTCGACGCCCTGTGGGTGGGACTGGTTCCCCCCTTTTCCGATTTCTTCAACACCGTGCTCTCCCATTATCAGATCAACATGATGCATCTGGGTCCTGAATCCATCACTCTTCTTGCGGTTTTCGCCTTCGTTTGTGAGGCAATGATGGGCATCCTTCCTTCGGTTGCCTTGCTGCGCCACTTCTTCTCTCTGCGCCTTGTCGACCCCACCCAATGTTCGGGGTGCGTGAGCTTCATCGCTGCGCCTGAGACAGCGGCTTCAGGAATCGACTTCAATCTTCCTCCGCACGTGCCTGGGTTTCGCGAGCGGTGGCTGTATGTGGACGTAGGGGTGCCCAACCCCCTGCTGTCGGAGCCATCTTCGCCTGTTGTCCCCAACTCAGGCTGGGGCCAGGAGACGCTTACGAGCCCCCGGCTCGCCTTCGTCTTGCGTCGCTTCGCGTTCTTGAGGGAGCTCGGTGTGACGGCGCCCAAGGTGGTGAAGGAGTTCCTGCTACGCCGTGTTGCCCCTCTCCAACGCCATTCTCACCGGATGTGGGCCTTCAGCGGGCGTGAGGATCGTATGAGGCTCCAGGAAGAGGACCTGACGCCTGAAGCGCTGAGGAAGGTGCTCTTGGTCTTGACTGGAGATCCTTGGAGTCCCCATGCACCATGTCCAGGTGAACCTCCTTGGAGTCCCCATGCACCATGTTGGGGGGGGGGGGGGATCATACCATGCATCTTCCATGTCCACATCGGCAGGAAGGTCCCAGCTCAGCACAGTCCTAGTCAGCGTCATGGAGCGGGTGTGGGCACCCACGTACCTCTAAGGGGCAGTAACAATGAGCACACATCCGTACATCGGCCTCATGTCAGTGTCAGAGTTAGTAGCATCACCCCTGACCAACACTACAGAGATGGCGCAGCGGCCTGCGCGGGCCTCGTCGGTGCCGACGATCAAGAGGAAGACGTTGTCGTCCTCCTCCGAGACTAGCAGGCGGCAGTGATCCTCTAGCGACTCCGGCACGGCAAACGGGTAGCACATCTCGTACTTGATGTTCTCTGCCAAGGGCCAGTAGTGATCGCTGGACGCCTATGTGAGGTGATGCATGAGGTCTGCCGGTGAGCCCCAAAATGGCATCGGACACTCATAGCAGTAGACGAAGGGCTCCTTGGAGGCATCGACAAGGCCGTCCATGAAATAGGAGTGGCTGTAGGGGATGTTGCGCCATTTGAATATATGAGCAAGTTACTACGAGATTTAGTACGAATAAGCACAAAATAAATCAAGACGGCTATAACAAAGATTAAACTAATCATGTGGACTAGCATAGTATATGTACAGATCGAATCTAGGACACAGACTAGAAACATGAATTCTACCATGATTTCGAACAGGAAGGACAGAAACACATACGGTGCAACGGGAGCAGCACCATTGGCGTTGAGGTTGTCGCCCATGTCGTTGGGGAAGAGGTTGCCGAGGTCGGGGAAGAAGTCATCATCAGTGAAGTCGTCGATGCTAGCAGTCGCGAGAGTGCGCTACCCAAATTTCAACAGTGCCTACTGAGGGAGTCCTAGATTAGGGGGTATCCAGACAGCCGGACTATATACCTTGGCCGGACAGTTGGACCATGAAGATGCAAGACTCAAGACTTCGTCCCATGTCCGGATGGGACTCTCCTTTGCATGAAAGACAAGCTTGGCGATCCGTATATTATATTTCCTTCTTTGTAACCGACTCCATGTAAACCCTAGCCCTCTCTAGTGTCTATATAAACCGGAGGGTTTATTCCTTAGAGGGAGAATCATAATGATCATAGGCTAGCTTCTAGGGTTTGGCCTCTACGATCTCGTGGTAGATCAACTCTTGTAATACCCATATCATCAATATCAATCAAGCAGGAAGTAGGGTTTCACCTCCATCGAGAGGGCCCGAACCTGGGTAAAACATCGTGTCCCTTGCCTCATGTTACCATTGGCCTTAGACGCACAGATCGAGACCCCCTACCCGAGATCCGCCGGTTTTGACACCGACATTGGTGCTTTCATTGAGAGTTCCTCTGTGTTGTCGCTGCAAGGCTTGATGGCTCCTTCAATCATCAACAACAACATGATGCAGGGCGAGACCTTTCTCCCCGGATAGATTTTTGTGTTCGGCGGCTTCGCACTGCGGGCCAATTCGCTTGGCCATCTGGAGAAGATCGACAGCTATGCCTTCGGCCAGCAGGTCAGGTTCGGAAACCTGAACTACAAGGCCGATATCCGCGGAGACTTGATCTTCAACGGATTCGGGCCTGCGGCAGGAGCACCGGACAGTCACGATGAGCACGGCTTAGACCTGCTGTCGGACAATGCTCGGGATATCGCCCCTGCAGGAACCCCGGATTCCGGGGCAGATTGCGTCGCCCAAGGACGGGTGGATGGACCCCTCCCCGGAGACCGCACACCCGTCGGTGGTAGAGCCGAACACAGACTTCACCCCCAAGGAAGCATGTGACACCGGACCCCCGGACTCATATCCGGTTGTAGGTTCCAGTCCGCGCGCCTCCGAGCCCGCCGAATCTGGTTGGGCTCCAGTAATGGAGTTCACCGCTGCGGATATCTTCCAGCACTCGCCCTTTGGCGACATGCTAAACTCTTTAAAGTCCCTCTCTTTGTCAGGAGACTCTCGGCAGAACTATGTCCGGCTCGAGTGGAAAGCAGGCGATGAAGGAATTTGTTGCCCACCCACCACCCACTTCATTGCCACGGTCGATGATTTAACCGACGTGCTTGACTTTGACTCCGAAGACATCAACGGTATGGATGATGATGCAGGAGAAGAACAGGAACCACCGCCCAAGGGGCGGTGGACAGCCACCTCCTCATATGATATATATATATATGGTGGACACTCCAAAGGAAACCAATGGCGATGAGGCAATGGAGGATAACCCCTCAGGGAAGAAAGCAAGCATGGGCGTCATCGGTGCCGCTCCAAGCCCCGCCACAGCTATACCGGCACAGGAGACGAAAACAATCCGGATGGTGCCGAAGATGAATACAACCCCGATCAGCCTGCCTTCGAGCAGGCCGAGCAGGAAGACGGGCAGGTCAGCCCAGATGAACAGGCAACAGACGGATATCCGGAGGAGGACAACGACATGCCCCCCTTCGAAGACGAGATTAGCCTCGGCGATGACGAGTTCGGCGTGCCTGAGGACCCCGTGGAGCAGGAGTGCTTCAAGCGCCGGCTTATGGCCACTGCGAGGAGCCTGAAAAAGAAGCAGCAGCAGCTCCAAGCTGATCAAGACCTGCTCACAGAGAGATGGACCGAAGTCCTGGCAGCTGAGGAATACGGACTCGAACGCCACACAGCTGAACGGCCACCTCGTGCCCGGGATAAAATGGCATATCAGCCCGACTACCAGCCCGCACCCCCATGCCAATACACTATGGCTCGGGGCAATAGGCAGGACCTGCAAGATATACTGGAAAACAAGGTAGGACAGCCAAGATCGATCTACGGATCGCGAGGGCGCGCCCCAACACGTGACGATGATTGTCACACGGGATACACTATGCACAAGTCCGGCCGGGCCAAATACAGCCACCAGACTCATTCGAACTGTGTAGCCACATAGCCTGGCATAGAAGCGCCGCACACCCCCTCTGCTTCACTAACGAAGTGATGGATCATGAATTCCCAGAAGGGTTTAAACCCGTAAACATCGAATCATATGATGGCACAATAGACCCCACAGTATGGATCGAAGATTTCCTTCTCCACATTCACATGGCCCGCGAAGACGATCTACACGCCATCAAGTATCTCCCCCTTAAACTCAAAGGACCGGCCCAACATTGGCTAAACAGCCTACCGGCAAATTCCATTGGCAGTTGGGAAAACCTGGGGGACGCGTTCCTCGACAACTTCCAGGGCACATATGTCTGACCACCGGATGCTGATGACCCGAGCCACATTACCCAACAGCCCGGAGAGTCAGCTAGGAAATTTTGGACTCGGTTCCTAACCAAAAAGAACCAAATAGTGGACTATCCGGACGTTGAAGCCCTGGCAGCCTTTAAGCATAATATCCATGATGAGTGGCTCGCTCGACACCTCGGCCAGGAAAAACCAAAGTCCATGGCGGCCCTCACGACACTCATGACCCATTTTTGCGCGGGCGAGGACAGCTGGCTAGCCCGCAGTAGCACCACGCTTATAAATTCTGGCACCTCAGATGTCCGCGACAATAACGGCAAGCCACAGTGCAACAGACATAAGCGCCGGAACAACAGTGACAACAATGAAGACACGACAGTCAACGCCAGATTCAGTGGCTCCAAATCCGGTCAGCGGAAAAAGCCATTCAAAATAAACAATCAGGGACCATCCAGTCTGGACCGTATACTTGAACGCTCGTGCCAAATTCATGTCACCCCAGATAAGCCAGCAAACCACACTAATAGAGACAGCTGGGTGTTCAAACAGGCTGGTAAAATAAACGCCGAAAACAAGGACAAGGGGCTGCACAGCGACGATGACGAGGAGCCCCGGCGTCCGAACACAGGAGGACAGAAGAAATTTCCTCCCCGGGTGAAAATGGTCAACATGATCTACGCCATCGATATTCCCAAACGGGAACGAAAGCGAGCACTACGGGACGTCTATGCGATGGAGCCAGTCGCCCCAAAATTCAAACCATGGTCAGCCTGTCCGATCACCTTCGATCGTAGGGATCACCCTACCAGCATCCGTCACGGCGGTTCAGCCACATTGGTCCTAGACCCAATCATCGACGGATTCCACCTCACGCGAGTCCTTATGGATGGCGGCAGCAGCCTGAACTTGCTTTATTAGGACACAGTGCGCAAAATGGGCATCGACCCTTCAAGGATAAAGCCCACCAAAACCACCTTCAAAGGTGTAATTCCAGGAGTAGAGGCCCGTTGCATGGGCTCCTTAACATTGGAAGTGGTATTAGGATCTCCGGATAACTTCCGAAGCGAGGAGTTAATCTTCGATATCGTCCCTTTCCGCAGTGGTTATCACGCACTACTTGGACGAACCGCATTCGCTCGATTCAATGCGGTACCACACTATGCATACCTCAAGCTCAAGATGCCAGGACCTCGCGGGTTCATAAGAGTCAACGGAAACATGGACTGCTCTCTCCGTACAGAAGAGCATACTGCAGCCCTTGCGGCGGAAGTACAATGCGGCCTTCTCCGGCAAACCACCAATCCGGCGACAACAACTCCGAACACCGTCAAGCGAGTCCGGAGTACCCCACAACAAGATCGCCAGGCACGCCAAGAGCGCGACTAGCAGTTCGGCCTCCGCTCTAGCACCATCACGGCAGCATTCATGCCATGCGTACACAATTACGCACTAAAAATACCATGGGCATAGGCGGAGGCACAATAAGGGACTCAGTCAAACAGTGCGGCTCAGCCGCAACATACTTTAATAACCCCCCTTTTTACCTTTCAGGATACTGCTTTCGGGCAGCCTCTTCAGAAGAGTCGGATTGTTGGACTTGCACAGGAGAAAAAACCAAGGAGGCAAAAGGCTTTGCGCACAAAGGGAATACCCAGGTGGAATCTATTCATGATCATTATACCTGTTTTATATACCTACATGCAGCCCGCCCCTTGGATGGGACATGTCAAATAGTCCTATTTACTTCTGCTTAACGCATTCATTGTAAACATACGCTTAGACATATTATTTATCAATGGGAGATAATATATAGCATCAGCTTATTATTCCTATTCGCACATTTTTTTCAATAAATGTTTATTTAATATTGCATCCGTACACCTTGGTACGTTTAGTTTGCCAGGGGCTCCTTATGGCGCCCCATAACACGACAAGACAAGTCTGGACAATTTCAACAGTGCGGCACCCCGAACTTATAGCACTATATGCATCAGCTCCGAATCATGTCTTGGGTCAATAGTTGGGTTTTCCCGGCTCCCTTGTTTTGGTACCTTACATTCCGTTATACCGTCTAAGGTACCGTAGGGAGAACTACTGCGATTGTGTCTCAGTTCTTCCGGACGAGCACCTCAGTAGAGAAAGCCGAAGACTGACCGGCATGATGCGGCGAGAGCTGGTCGCTGTTCGAGAGATCTTAAAATCCTTAAAGAGTTTTTCCGCTTTAGGCGAGGAATCGGCTTTGTCCGATTTAGGCGTATATAGCGCCCCAATTCGGCTTTCCGAATTCTAGGGGCTTCGCTGAAATTCAAAATTACAGACTTCTATGGCTAAGTGAAAGTTATAAAGCCGCATAGTCTGATCGCCTTGTTCGCTGCGCCAAACACCTCCTTCAGGGACCAAAAATTTGGATAAAGAGTGTCTGGGTTTTTCCTGGAACACCCAGGTACTAGTTATGTGGGGGCGGAAGCCGACAATTGGCCTACTTTCAGACTTTTATAAACAGCCGCACAGAAGGTAATATTTTAAATCAAAAAGTGCTATATAGCGCAAGTAACTTCGTCTTTATATTACAACAACGACAGAAGTACATTCACTCAAGGATCATGTGCTTGGTACATTCATCGGCCATGAGACGAGCGCCTTTCATAACGCCATCATAATATTTTTCGGGACAGCGATGCGCCTTGCCCTCCGGCGGCCCGTCCTTCACCAGCTTCTCCGCATCCAGCTTGCCCCAATGCACCTTTGCATGGGTAAAGGCCCGGCAGGAACCCTCAATGCAAATGGATCGCTTGATCACCTCAAGTTGCGGACAGGCGTTTACCATCCGCTTTATCAGGCCGAAGTAGCTGGCAGGCAAGGGCTCACCAGGCCACATCCGGACTATGAAATCTTTCATAGCCACTTCGGCCGCCCTGTGGAGTTCAACCAATTGCTTCAATTGGTCACCTAGAGGAATCGGGTGTTCGGCTCCAGCATATTGGGACCAGAACAATTTCTCCGTCGAGCTCCCCTCCTCGGCACGGTAGAACTCCGCGGCATCTGATACACTGTGTGGCAGATCTGCGAAGGCCCCTAGAGAGCTCCGAATTCGGGTAAGTAAGAGAAACGCCTCCTCCACATGCTTGCTTTGCATAAAGAATGTCTTACCCGCCACTATCTTCTTGGCTGCCTAGATTTCCTGCTGGGCCTTTTCGACTTCGGCCTTGGCATCTTTCACACTCGCAAGGGCCTTCGCAAGCTCTGACTCCTTCGTCTTGAGGTCACGCTCCAAGGAGTCGAACTTCTTGTCGAGCTCCTGAAGCTCTTGCTGTACCTCGCCCACCCTAGCATTCTGCTTATCGAGCTCAATGCGCTCCATGGCCGCCTTGTCTTCGGCCTCGGACAGCGCTTTCTTCAGGGACGCCACTTTGTCGTTAGAATCGCCAATTTTGTCTATTCTTTATGATATGCGAACGGGGTATCACTCACCTTTGTTCTCTTCGAGCTGCCTCTTCGTGAGGCCGAGCTCTCCCTATGCCTGCTCTAGGTCCCATTTAAGTCCGGCGATCTCGGCCATGCGGGCAGCAGCGGCAAGCAGCACCGCCTGCATAGTCACATGCACAACTACTATTAGACTCCTGCGGATTATAATCGACCCTCCGTTTGGCTTTTCGTTCCGAACACCAAACAGAGTATCAGGGGCTACTACCTATCGGGTGATAATTTCACACATTTTTGATTACTTACCTCAAAGCCTATCAGGAGGCTGGTGCAGGCTTTGGTTAGTCTGCTCTTGGCAGACAGAACCTTCTGAATCACCGCACTCATAAGAGTACAGTGCTCTTCATCCATGGAAGCGTCGTGAAGCGCTTACAACAGACTATCCGACGCCTCTAGCGTAACGGAAGTCATCGACACGGACGGCTCGCCGTCCTTAGCGAGGGGCCGCCTGGCCGAATCCGGAACCATTGGAGATTCCAGTACAGTGTCCGACGGAGAGCCTGGCTTGCTACGGATCTCGTCGGCACAATCCGCGGGGATCTTACACCCCGCATACCCGGCGTCTGGGATTTCGCCTTGGGGCGTTTCAAGAGTCACCTCCCCCTGCTCGGGGAACCTTTGGGACAACACCTCCGTGTCGTCTGTAGGCCGAGGGGTAGTGACCATCGGGAGCGAGTTCATCGCCGAATCACTCAAGGACCCATCCGAAGAGGATACCTCGGGATGGACCCTGGCCGGACTGCATATATGTGTTCGGCGTTATAACAGACTATGAAGCAAAGTCGTAGTAAAGTACAACGGGGTGTGGATACTTACGATCTTACTAGGGGCTTCCCCCTGGGCAGCCATTCCTCCTCGCTATAGGCGACCTTGGTGGAATAATCCGGAAGGGAAGCCTTTCCCTTCTTGGGCGTCCTAGCCTCCCCCTCCGGGGCAGCTTTCCTCTTCTTCTCCTCCCCAGTGCAGGGAGGCAGAGTTTCTTCATGTTTCCCCTGCCTCCGAGGGAGGAATCTGCCTTGCCGTCTTCGGACGACGAGGGTATGACGGCCTAGCGCCGGGGACCCTTCCCGGTCCCCTGGGCCGCCTTCTTGGGCCACTCGTCCTCTCCGGAAGGGGCGGCCCTTTCCTCTTCCTCCTCCCCTTTGGGGGAGGAGTGTGCCTCGTCGTCTTTGGACGAGGCATCCGGTACGACCTTACGTCGGAGACCCTTCCTGGTCCGCGGGGCCTTCTTTTCCGGCGCCTTGTAGGGTGCCGGGACTAGCATCTCCTTCAGGAGAGCATCTGCTGGACCTTCTCGCAGTGGAGCCGGACAGTCAATCCGCTCCGCCGTCTCCACATATTCCTGATCAAATACACACAATGACTTAAGATTCCCCCAGGAGTACATTGGGAAAAACTGCATCCGGTGGTAGTCAGAAAACTCACTGGACGGGGGAGCCGCGTGGCGTGAAGTTCGCGGTCCTCGGATGTGGGAGGAGGTATTTCGGAGGCCTTGAATAGCACCTTCCATGCACTCTTGTGTGTCATGCCGTAGAGCTTTTGAAGCATCTGGTGTTCGACCGGGACGAACTCCCACAGATTAAATACCCGTCTTTGGCACGGAAGAATCCGGCGGACAAGCATGACCTGGACCACATTGACAAGCTTGATTTTCTTGTCCTTCATATTCCTGATGCAGTTCTGAAGTCCGGTCAGCTCCACAGGCTCGCCCCATGCCAGGCCCTTCTTTTCCCAGGAGGTAAGCCGCATGGGAATTCTGGATCGGAATTCGGGGGCCGCCGCCCAGTTGGCGTTGCGCGGCTCAGTGATGTAGAACCACCCTGATTGCCACCCTTTCATGGTCTCCACAAAAGAGCCGTGAAGCCAGGTGACGTTGGGAATCTTGCCCACCATGGCGCAACTGCACTCCACTTGCTGGCCGCTCACAATCTTCGGCTTCACACAGAAGATTCGTAGCCACAATCCGAATTGAGGTTTGATGCGGAGGAAGTCCTCGCACACGACGATAAACACCGAGATGTTGAGGACAAAATTTGGGGCTAGATCATGGAAATCTAGCCCGTAGTAAAACATGAGCCCGCGGACGAAGGGATGAAGTGGAAATCCCAGTCCACGGATGAAGTGGGCGAGAAACACGACCCTCTCATGGGGTTCCGGGGTTGGAACGATCTTCCCTTCATCCGGTAGCTGGTGCGCGATGTCTGCGGCCAAGTATCCGGCCACCCGGAGCTTCGCAATATGTTCCTCCTTCACGGTGGAGGCCACCCACTTGCCTCCTACCCTGGACATGTTTTTCTGTGAGAAAGCGTGAACTAGGGCGCTGGAGCTCGAGGGTGTGAGAATGGATAAGCAAAGGAGGAAGAAGGCGTGGGTGAAAATGGGGAATCCTTATCCCTTTATAGAGGCGACAAGAACGGTGCGCCTCCCCACTTTCCTGTTGAGAATCGCTTATTTCCCAAGCGCCACAATTGATTGCACGGTTGGGTTACCCATACCCGTATTGATGGAAATCCCGTGATAAGGGGACGTGATCTCTGCTTTGACAAGACGTGCCGAGGAAGCCACCTCGCAATATGCGTTATGGCTGGTTGTGGGAAAACGGTTCGAATAATGACCCGACCGTAGTGTCGTGTCACTTTGTCTAAAGTTGCCAACAGATTACATTTGGGAAATATCATTCTCTCTACGGTGGTATGTGAAGATCATCTTGCAGATCCGGACACGATCTAAGTGTTCGATAATTGCTATGGAGTATTCGGGAATGGAACCCGCCTTGCAATGCCGAAGACAGAACTGCGCGCCGGACTCATCGTCATTGAAGCCTGGTTCAGGGGCTACTGAGGGAGTCCTGAATTAGGGGGTATCCGGACAGCCGGACTATATACCTTGGCCGGACTATTGGACCGTGAAGATGCAAGACTCAAGACTTCGTCCCGTGTCCGGATGGGACTCTCCTTTGCGTGGAAGACAAGCTTGGTGATTCGGATATTATATTTCCTCCTTTGTAACCGACTCCATGTAAACCCTAGCCCTCTCCAGGAAGATGGTGCTCCTCCTAGGGAGGGTTTAGTCCTTCCAGGGAGAATCATAATGATCATAGGCTAGCTTCTAGGGTTTGGCCTCTACGATCTCGTGGTACATCAACTCTTGTAATACCCATATCATCAATATCAATCAAGCAGGAAGTAGGGTTTAACTCCATCGAGAGGGCCCGAACCTGGGTAAAACATCGTGTCCCTTGCCTCTTGTTACCATTGGCCTTAGATGCACAGATCGGGACCCCCTACCCGAGATCCGCCTGTTTTGACACCGACACCCGCCGAATGGAGTCCAGGTGGGAATGGCTGTAGGGGACGTTGCGGCCGCTGAATGGAGCGCAGGAGTAGCACATGAAGCAGTAGATGGTGCTCCTCCCTAGTCTCTATCTCTACTCTTATCTCTATCTCTACTACTCTTCTTTCTTTTTTATAATATACTAGTTGTTGTCAAATTGAATAGTACTACATGCCCGGCTGAACATGCCTCCTCGCCTCCGTCAAACGCCTCCGTTAAACCCGCATGCAAACCGAGAAACCTACTCCGGACCGCGGGAGGACATTTGCCGGTTGCCGTTGGAGAATAGTAGAGTCACGTCCAATCCATTTGAGTTAATTGCGTGTATGATTCTCCCTCTATAAAAAGTTAATTGCATCCTTAATCTTGTATTCTAAGTACTCTGTGGGTTCCACTATCAGTACAGTGTATATGACTTGCAGGCTGGCTAAAGATTCGTACAAAAAGTTAAAAAGAAACAAATCCATCCTTAATCTTGTATTCTAAGTACTCTGTGGGTTCCACTCCCAGTACAGTAATGAAAGAAGTATATATTAAAAAATATAAAAAGCTAAAGTTTAGGACATAATTTGAACTTAGGTCATCGCGGTGCGAGCATCCGGCCCGGACTAGTACACCAGGTTTTCGTTGCGGACGATGCAAGAGATAAACCTTTATCCAAAGTAGAATAATACATATTCACAATTTTGAAAGAAAACAGTTTAGTTTTGATATACATATCAGTAAAAATATCTTATGTTTCACTCCAAATATATTCTTTGGGCTGTTTTGATGAGGTAAGGGAGGAATGTGGTTGGTTTCAAGATACTAAGGGGTTTTGTGTAAACTAGAGTAGAGAAGTGGGAATTGTTGCAAAAGGCCACAACTTACATCACAACCGTTAGATGCAGATCTAATGGTCAGAAATGGCGGATGGCACACACACCATCATCACCAACTGGGTCTTTTATAGGAGTATGAGTAGAGAAAAAACCGAGTTGGTGATGATGGTGTGCCTGCCATCTTATAGTATAGACCGTCCGATCTATATCTGACTAATAGAAAGAGAACTATGACAATTTTACAAAAGATACCCGCACCTCTCTCCACATTTACATATAAGGCCTTGCCTTGTTCATCCTTATCTCCCACAACCTCATTGCTGAGCAATTAAAAAAGGAAGTCTCTGGAACAATATGGCATCGTGGCCGCTGCCGGCGCCGTCCATCCCCATTCATCCGCCCAGTTTGACCACCAGTCACCACCACGCCCCACTCCTCCTCACCTTATCTATCATCTTTCTCGAGATATCATTTTTTCGATGAAATGGTCGAGATACCATTTTTTCGATAAAATTCTCGATATATCATTAGTTTTTACACATGGGATTACTCCTGCATGGGTCAATCACAACAGGTGTTTTGTAAAAAAAATGCATCTTGATGTTCCGGGCAATGCACGTGCATCTTGCTAGTTTTTTTGTATATAATTATAAACACCACGTAGACACGGTCTTTGACCATTTTGCAACTGTGTTAGTATCATTGTTAGTGGTCAGCCGGTGCAAGTTATAACCCGGGTGTTTTAACCTTTTTTTAGTAATGATATCTGGCGATTGTTCGCCACGAGCTCAATCCTGGCGAATCCCATGTAACCATCAGATTTCCGTCTGATGGTGGCCTGTTTTTAAGCCATAGTATTTGCCAAAACTACCACCCTTACACACATACTGTAACTGCGTCACGGGTGTTTGCAACTGCCATGTCTGGCAGTGAACGTTTGCTGGGGATTGGAGTTAGCACTGATGGCGGTTCGTAGTCGTTCCATGCTTGGGCATTGAAGTTTGTAGCTATTTTTTATTAGAATATACTAATCCTCCGGTGCTAGTAGTAGAGCAGAGTCCTACTCCACTACTACTCTACTCAAGCAAGTTAGGGCATAGTAGTAGGTACTGTAGGTAGTACCAGTACTGTGATCACTCAAGCAAGTTGTCTGGCATCGATGTGACTCTATGCTGCTGGTATGTGTCTCGTAAGTCAAGTGGCGTGTTGTAGTCATCATCACATGTCCGCTTCCCGTAGCACATATTTGATTCTCCATCTTTGTCCGTACATAATCGTCCAATCTTCCATCCGCGCCGAGGCGCCTCCCCCCTCTTCCGAAACCCAAGCACTAACAATGGCAGAACCGAGCAGCGTCCGCCGAAAGAGTGGCTGGAATTTGCTCCCCACAGAGGTAATCAAGCTCATTGTTTCACGTGTGGACAATCTTAGTACCATGCCGCTCGCCGCGTGCTCGTCGGGGCTGTACAATTTACTCAAAGCCCTTAGGCCAGAGCTTTTTAAGCCAGCTCCTTGCTTGCTGATGCCGCCTGATCTTTAGAATAGTGTGTCACGCAACATAACGATCGCAGGGTGGTGAGCATCAACCCCCTTGACTGCGATCCGATCCCCGTCACCCTCAACTACATTAACAATATGTATTGGGTCGGCATGAACATGTCTCGGGTGGTGCTCGCCGATGGTCGCGGCAGCCGCATGCTCGTGGAGGTCTACACCCGGCAATTGACTCCCTTCCTTTGATTAACACTGCACTGCTTTGGCACTACGGCCCAGAATACTCGGAATCTTACAGTAGCCAACATGATACCAAGTTTGATTTTCTCAAGGTTGTAATCTACCAAGTGCCCACAAGATATGTGAATTATAAAGACTTCAGGCTAATTGCATTCTTCAACCGCGGCCTCGCCTATCTGACAGGTCACTGTGGTAAGTGGATAAATCTGCATGTCCATCGCAGGATCATACATCCTCCATGGTTCTCTAATGCCATTGAACACAAGGGCTTCATTTACGCTGTCGACTCCTTCTATGGCTGGACGTATTGCTGGCCTACTCCAGTCATCGCTACAAACGGTTGTTACAACAGTATGTTACTTTCCTATGATATCATGATTGCTTGCTTATATACTGTCAACATTTACTGAAAAAATATTCATGCTCATAACATGCTGTTCTTAAGATTGACTACATTAAGAGCCCTTTTTTATTTGACTCCAACTTGATATGATGTTGTAGGCCGCCTGGTGTCCCTACCCTTCCTAATCCCAGAACCTTTCAAATAAAAGCAACATGGCAGTTGCAGGGGGTTCCTGGCTCGATCAGACGACGACAAATGATTGATGATCGTTCGCACGTACCGGACATGTTGTTTTGCAGAATACAATCACAGTCACTGCAAGGTCTTTGTGCAGGATCCCAGCTTCTCTGGGCCTTCAGGAATTTTTGACTGGAGGTTGGTAAGTAGCCTTGGTACATGCTCTCTGTTTCTCGGAATGAATTATCCAATTAACCCGAAGATAACTGATGGCAAGGATCATGATGGTAGCGCAGTTCGTTCATCAGGCAAAACTGTGTACACAGCGTACCATGCATCTCTACATGCACCATACCCTGATATGTGTCGCCACGCTCTGCAGCCCAAAGTAGGAGAGAGGGTCGCAAGTATCAGACTTCGACCTGCTGGCTGGAGTTTCCCCCGTCAGGCACCCATCTGGTTCAAGCCATCGGCCAATCTCCTCAGCTTAATAAATAGTAACGTCTAACTGAGCCAGTTAGTTAGATGCGTACACTTGGTATAGTAGGATCTTTATTTTGTTTGATGCATACACTTGTTCTTTTTGGTATCCCTTTTGTAATGATGGCTATTGTTTGGTTTGGAAGAGAGAGCTGCGTCTTTACTCTTCTGGCCTGCTTACTGCTTCTGTTGTACCCCCAGCCCTGGTTGCTGCTGCTACTGTTTTCAATGTACAATCAGTAGTATATTTCGTCTGTTGGTTGAATAAATGTGTTGTTAGAATGACAAACATAATGTTTTGGAAGTCGTTGCATGGTCTGATCCTTTAATGCCCCGTACCGTACGTGGCACATACTATTTTTGGTACGGAACACATTTTCCACTTGTTGATAACATGCAGCCCACTGATGAAGGCCCAATAGAGGAGCCCATAATTAACTGGAAGGGATGCTCTCACATGAATTCGGCCCAGGTACATGCTCATAGTCCCCTAAACATAAATAAGTAAGTAAATAAATAAATAAAGCTAAATGCTCATGCACCAGTTCTTTAAATTCGCGATTTAACAGGAGGATATTATTTCCTATGATAGTGTCGTTACATTCAGTCAATATTATTCTAAGGCAAAGATAGCGACCAGTCTTCTTTCTCCCACCATTTTCTTCCTACAACCAGCGGACCAATGAAAATCGTAGTCAACGTCGTAAATTGTTTCGGTCCATTTTTATTTTTCAATAAGAATGTCCAACCCAGCCTAGCACATTGGCGACATCACTTTATCCTCCGCCTTGGTGCGCTCACCGCGGCGCTGCCGGCCGGCCCTGTCAACATAGTGAATTGGGAGAGCACTGTAGTTGTGAGTATGACAGTACGGATCCACCAGGTCCACTTCCGAACACAAGCAAGCGCCTCTTTTACTACTCAGATGCACCCCTCGTTTTTTACTCTAATCCACCCTGCTGATATCTGGGACCCACATCATTTTCAACGTATAGTCAATTAACGACAGAATTGCACAAATTTTTTTGAGGATTTTTCGGAGGAGCAGGCTATAAACTGGGTTGTGCGGTCTGTGTGGCCCGTCTAACAACATGACCAGCCCAGCAGTTTTTTCTTTGGGAAAATAGGTATCCCACTGTTTCTTTTTGAAGAATACCCAAGCTAGGCCTATTTGTTTTCTCTGACTTACTAGGCTACAAATCTTTCAAGACAAGGAGGGATGCATTCCGGCCTGGCCAAAGAGTATGGTCAGTATCTATTAAACATAATATCAAAGGGGTTGAAAATTCCAAAAAAATTATAGTAAATGGGAAATTAGTTTCTTTTTTTGTTTTTGTTCTTCACTGATATTTTATATTTCATTGGATTTTAACATGACATAGTACTATTTAAAAAAATTAGTATGGCTACTAATTTCTGGATTAAGAATATATTGTTCCCCAGCAAAAAATTGTGAATTTTTAAAAATTCGCACATTTTTAGTTCGATTTTTTAACCCTAGTACTGACCAAAAAATGGGAAGCAATTCTAAAAATGGAAAATGGGCTGCAATAAATTCCTTATGAATTAGAAAATGAGTAAAAGTTATAAAATAATAGCAAATGTAATGTACACGCCACATATTTCGAGGCTAACTTGTTTACGCAAGGCTTTGTCAGTCAACAAACTATTCTAGCAGCAGTGACTGCTGGATGTCCATCCAACGGCCGACGTGCTTCTTCAATCTCTGATCTTCCTGCTCCAGCCGCCTAAACCAGCGCCGGCGGGACTACCTGCTCCCTCCTCTTGTGGCCTGCTGTGATGCCATGCAGGCTTCATCGGCTCACCCTACTCCCTCTAGCCTGGCCGCACGCAATCAACTGCCTCCTTATTACGCGAAAAAAATGATTCCTCTCACTGACATCTGGGGCGCACCGGTTCAGAGGCAGACATGTGGGCCTACTAAGTTGACGCGTACGCAGGGCTTTGTAAACTTAGTCAACAAACGATTCAAGCAGCAGTGACCTTTGGATTTGAATCGAATGGTCCTGCTGCTTCTTCAATTGCTGCTTTTCTTGCATGAGCCGCCCAAACTAGCACCGGCGAGACCGCCTGCTCCTGCCTCCAATGGCAGGCTGTGCTGCCGTTGAGGCCTCACCGCCCCTACTACTCCCACTGCTGGCCAGGCCCTGCGGCGACAGCAGCCTCACACCACCGCCGAACCAGTGAACCCACGTACTCCTCTCTGCGTGGGCATCCACTGCCGTGTCTTCCCCGGCTCCGCGTCGTCCCCTTCCTAGGCCTCGCCGTCGTCCACCGCCTTGGTGCTCTCAGCGCGGCGTGGTCAATGTGGTCAAGGAACGACTTCCATCGGAAGAGTACTGTACGTGGAGAGGCTGACAGCTGGGTCCACGGCCGCAGCAAGGAAGTGCCTCCTTATTATGCAGAAAATAATGATTCCTCCACCTGACAGCAGGGACCCACCGGACAGGCCACCGTATTTCACAAAAAAAGTTTCCCCCCTGACTGCTGGGACCCACCAGCTACATCTTCGCACGCAAGGAAGTGCGTCCATATTACGGGCAAAAAAATGATTCGCCCCCTGACTACTGGGACCCACCAGCTACATCTTCGCACGCAAGGAAGTGCCTGATAGTCGGGACCCACCTGGTCGAAGCGTACGTAGCTTTGTCATTCTGGTCACGAACGTGTATGTACATACTGGTTGGTCGGTCTATCTGCAGGCTGCAGCGATGAACCGTGGCCGTGTAAGGAGGGGCACGTGTCGTAGTAGAGGTGCTCACGTGTCGTAGCAGAGGCGCGCACGTAGCATGTCACGCAGTCCCGTTAATATCGTGTACATGTACATAAAGTGGTCAGGGTGCAAGAAAGTAAATACGGCCACATACGTACATACGGGCGGGGTCTCGAACACCTACTCGCGCATACGTACGGCCATGGCTCGTGTACATGGCTGGGTCAGAATGGAGAAACTGCGTCGTCATTGTGTTCATCGGGAGGCAACCGGCTTCGATGGAACGGCTTGGCGTACCGCAGAATGGAGGAAACGACCTTGTGTTCGACCGGCCACGGTCAAAACGAGATCCTGTTCATCGGGAGGGGTCTGGTGCACCGCAAAATGGAGGAAACAGACTTATCTTGGACCTCCTATGGTCGAAACGGGGTCTTGTTGATTGGGAGGGGTGTGGCGTACCGTAAAACGGAGGAAACGGACCTGTGTTGGAGCGCTACGGTCGAAATGGGGGTCCTGTTCATCGGGAGGGGTGTAGCGTACCGCAAAACGGGACTCCACAGGGTACTGTTCATCTCCACCGTCGACTGCCTCCACGGACTACTGTTCATCCACCGTCGACCTCCTCCAGCCTTCACTTGCGATTGTTCATCCAGCCTCCACCGTGCGCTCCTCCACCGGCTACTGTTCAACCAGCCCTCTCCACGGGGTCCTGTTCAACCACCCCTCCATGGGCTACTGTTAAACTAGCCCTCTCCACGGGGTCCTGTTCAACCACCCCTCCATGGGCTACTATTCAACCAGCCCCCCATTGGCTACTGTTCAACCAGCCCTCCATCGGCTACTGTTCAACCAGCCCTCCACGGGGTCCTGTTCATCCAGCCCTCCACGGGGTCATGTTCATCCACCGGCTCGATCGATCGGGGTACTGTTCATCCAGCCCTCCACGGGGTCATGTTCATCCAACCCCCCAACAACGATCACTATTCATCAAGAGGCAGCAGGTTCGATCGGCTTCAGTTAGCAGCAGTAGCGAAGGAATCGCTCGATCAGATTCAGTTAACAGCCAGATCGATCAACCGCTCGGGTTCAATAACATGTAGCCTGCAGTGCAATCGCTCAGGTTCAGTTATAGCCCAACGCCTCGCACCCACGCGCGTACGTGTACGAGAGAAACACGCATCGCTCGGCCCCCGACCACCCACCGTAACCGGGAACTCCCTGATATTTTCCTCGCCGTCGCTTCTACCACGGTTTTTTTCATCATGGACGGCCCAAAGAATGTCATGCAGCCGCGTCTCCGGCCCACCCAGGATGAAAAGCCCATTTTCTATCATGAATTTTTTTCATAAAAGTAGGAGCCCACCACATCTATGATGATACCGGGTTTTGTCACAATTATCGTCATAGAAGTGTCATAAGCATGACAGGAAAAAAAATCCGTTCGGCCCAAAATGTCACGGATGTGTCTTTTTTTGGTAGTGTTTGCATGTATGTTGTATTTACATTTGTACTCTGCATCTTAGGATAAATAACTGCCATTTGTTCCTATATTTTCACATCTATATTTACTCTTAACAAAATGTAGAATAAAGGCAATGCTCTTTTTTTGACTATGTACAGTAGGAAAAACACCCCACTGCTTAATTTTATTAAGTAAAAGAGTCACAAGAACAAAAAGATCCAGCTAGAGCTTGAGGGAAGCTCCAAAGGACAGCACAAAAATGAACTAAAACTAAAACTAAACAAAAGAGAAAGGAGAAAAAAGCTTTGTGAAAACAGAGCCACAAAAAGAACAAGAAAAACAAAAGGAACTAAAGAAAGAAAGGACTAAAAGAAACTACAAAACAAAATTACACCAGGGCATCCAACCAAGCTCTGAAAGCAGTAACATGTTTCTGTTTCATCCTACAGCTGAGCCATTTCAATTCCTCAACATAAATTTGCTTCCATCTTTGGAATGAAGGGGCAATGTTTTTAAAGATTTTGTTATTTCTGGTTATCCAGATTGCCCATGACCCAAGAATTATGATCTCCATGTAGAATGGTAGATGTAGCTTTTCCTTAAAATCTTGAAAGGCCTCAAGTACAGATAGATTATGAGTTCTGCTTGGACAAATGTAATTCCAGCACATTTTGGCAAATGGACAGCCCCAGAATAGGTGGTGTAGAGTTTCCTCTGATGGACAGGTTGCCACCGCGCAGTTGTAGTTTTCTAACACCATGGTCTTCCTTCTCAGTAAGTTTCTTGTGTTTGGTCTATCATGAAGAAGCATCCAAAAGAACATCTTATGCTTAGGTTGACAGGTAGATTTCCAAATCCATTTGAAATGAGGTGGAGTAACTCTGTGACCAACCATTGCTTTGTATGCTTTTGTAGAAGAGTAATTTTCAGTGCCCCAAATGTAACTCCATGTATCAGTACATGTGAAGAACTCAGAATGCCTTAAAGAGATACAAATATCCTCAAATTGCAGAAACTCATCATAGGCTTGAGTGGACAGTGGTAACTGGAACAGATCCTCCAAAAACTTAGTAGTTATAACCCTATGAACTGTCATTTCTTGGTCCACAGCAAAAGAATATAAGTGTGGGAATTTTCTCTCCATTGTGGACTCAGCCCATAGGTCAGTCCAAAAGAATGTAGTTTTGCCATCTCCCACATTACATTTAGCTATTGATTTGTATTCATTGAGTAGCTAAGTATTTGCTTTCCACCAGAAGCACCCCACTTGTTACATTCCTGGTAATTGTCCATCAGAATAGTATGTTTCCCAGATAAAATTCACCCAAGGAATATCATGTCTGTTGAAGAATTTGTGGAGGTTTTTCAGCATGAGAGTTTTATTGTGCAGAAAGATATCCTTGACTCCTAGGCCCCCTTGATCCTTAGGTCTGCAAACAGTGGTCCAAGCAACAGAGGCTGGTCTTTTGTCCTCCAAATCAGATCCTCTCCACAAACAGTGTCTTAGGTATTTAATGACTTGATGTTTGATTGTAACAGGAACATTAATGCAACTCATGAAGAAAATGGTCAAGGAAGCCAACACTAATTTAACCAAGAGAAGTCTTCCTGCTGTTGTCATGAAGATTGCAAGCCCTGCTATCTTTTTTGCAATTCTATCAACCAAAGGTAGGCACTGTTCCCTAGATGATTTATATAAACCTAGTGGCATACAAAGGTATGTGAATGGCAAACTACCTCTAGTGCAATTCAGCATGCCAGTAGATAAGTGCACTCTGTCTTCAGAAATGTTTAGAGGAATCATAGCAGACTTCAAGTAGTTAACTTTGAGTCCTGTAGCAGTAGCAAAGTTTCGAGAATGTGTATATTTGAATGAATGCATTTTTCTCCTAGATTTCTTTGAGGAATTCAGACTTTTAAGTACTTTTGAGTGGAATTGCAGACAACTGCTCAAAGTTTTACTACTGAATGTTCTGCAACACCAAAAAATCTACTGGAAGTAGAGAGGTAAAATTAAAGGAGTGAAATTTGGAGATGAGAATACAAAAAAATTCACACAAAAGCTACAATCAATCATAGGCACAACAATATTGCTATTTTGCACAATCATGACAATGTTGAGATTACTGATCATGCAGGTAAAGCTGCTATTTGATGGGACTCTTTCAAAAAGAGATTGGGGGCATTTAGAGGGCCATCAAATGCACTTTGACCTACCTCAGCTTTATAACCAAAATGTCAACCCTGAGCTTTTCCAAGAATTGGAGATTCCTTTCAGTGATGAGGAAATAAATGATGTGGTTAAGAATTTGCCATCAGACAAATCTCCAGGGCCAGATGGTTTTAACAATGAGTTTCTGAAATCCTATTGGGACATTATAGGCAATGATGTCAGGCAGCTTATTCATGCTTTTCATGCAGGGTCAGTGGATCTTGAAAGCATTAACTCATCCTTCATTACTCTCATACCAAAGAAAGAAGTCCCATGATGCCCAAATGATTTCAGGCCAATATCTCTACTAAATGGGATTTGAAAAATCATCACCAAATTGCTGGCCAACAGATTACAAAAGATCATCTTGCAGTTGATCCACATCAACCAGTATGGGTTTCTTAAAGGCAAGGTTATCCAACACTGCTTAGCTTGCTCATTTGAATATTTGCACCAGTGCTACAAATCAAACAAAGAAACCTCAATCCTTAAGCTGGATTTTGAAAAAGCTTTTGATACAATTGAATACCAAGTTATCATTGATATTTTAAGAGCAAAAGGTTTTGGGGAGAAGTGGATCTCATGGATCATAATGCTCTTCAAGTTTGCCTCCTCCTCTGTGCTTCTTAATGGGGTGCCAGGAAAAAAATTCTATTGCAAGAGAGGTGTGAGACAAGGTGACCCCCTATCACCTCTTCTGTTTGTACTAGCTACTGATCTACTACAGACTATCCTAAACAAGGCCATGTCACAAGGGCTTATATCATCACCTCTTCAGGTCCAGAGCAACCTTGACTTTCCAGTGGTACAGTATGCTGATGACACCTTGGTTTTGATTAAAGGCAATGCTCTTGAAGAAGAGTGTGTGGTAAACTTCTTGAATTGACCCCCATCAATATGGACAAGGGCTTTATAGAGCTTGTCTTCACTACTAATGTAAGTTTGTCCTCGTCAAGCCTTCAAACTTTGTTGTGTATATTTGGATAGCTATGAGTGAAAATGTTGTTTATTTTTGTCATCTGCGTCAAGTTTCTTGTTCAAAGTTTATAAAGAAGAAGTACAAAAACATAAGTTTGTCCTTCTCAATTTCAGTCTTTAGTTGTACAACCTAGTTCCTTATTCGTACCATGTAAATTAAACTAATCATAGCAAGTTATATTTTTTAACAATATGTGTATGCTTGTGTTCTTGATCTGTAATCCAGTGGTATGGTGAAACTACCAACAACAGCACAATGTCATATCCTGCTATGTCTCAACTATGAACAATGCCATATTATATTAATGTTATTTAAATCGTGTTTCTTTATTTACCAATCTGAAATGGTATATATTGACAGTACACTCACCATTCATGCTTATACGTTGTTTAGAACTACATGTATGCTTGTGTTCTTGATTTGTAAACCAGTGGTCTGGTGAAGCTGGCCGCTCCTGCACAATGCCATTTCCTACCATCTTAACTATGGACAATGCCTATTATGTTAATGCTATTTTAAACCATGTCTCTTTATTTCTGACAAAGAAATGAGATGAGTTGACAGCGCTAATGCTTATACGTGCAAAACCTGTTATCTACCTACTTGTTTCTCTTTCAGGGTGACAACACTGATGCTAGGAAGAACTACCACAATGATAGTGAGACGAACCCATTATTGTCCCTCTAACATATATTCTAGAGAAGAAGGCAACACATCTTGAGGGTAGGGATACAACCACAAAGTCATATCATAATGTAGTGTCGAACTTACTCAGTGACACAAGCTTGATGAAGTCGCAACCTGAATCTGTTCGACTTCTTCAGTCTGAAATTCAAGCAGAAAGACATGCTTCCGCTCAAATCCGACTAGAACTCCAATCTCTATGCAAGATTAACCATAAGTATAGGACGTCTATTGATGTTATGCAGCTTAAGTTGGTGGATATAAGCGTCAAAGAAGCGCAGTATCATCAGGTGCTAAGCTGCTGGTGCTGCAGCTCCTGGGCCAGGCTAACCTTTCTTGAACTATGTTGAAGTGCTGTCGGTTATGTCTATTATTTTGTCGGCCTGTTTACTTCCACTGGTGGCAACCTGCCCAGTTTATGGAATATGTTGTCTGGTTGCCCTTTATGATCATTGGCAGCGAACTTTGATGCTCAGGGGATGTAATATGTTGTAATTTCTTTGTTGTATAGTCTAGGTTTATTCTTCATCACGATGCTGTAATTTATTTGTTGTTTATGCTGTCATCGCTCTGAGAAAAGGTCATAATCTTGAGTCGGTGCACAATGAGCCAATAGGTTAGGTTTATAAAAAATAATTTCTGTACTAAAACTGGTCGGTCGCTAATTGCTAGTACGGGCCCAACCTTGGGCTTACAATCATCTTGGGCCATTAGTTAGGTCTAGTCTTAATCTGGCCCACTATTAGTTTCAGGCCTTTAAAAGGCCGAGTGAACCGCTTGCCTTAATTGGGCCAAAAAATTAAATAGGCTTTTAACAGGTTGAAAACTAGATTCATCCTTAATTGTGGCGAACAAATCACGGCCTGACAGCTTGCTGTAATATAAATCGGCCCATTATTGGCCAATTCAGGTGATGGGCCATTAACAAGCTGAAATGTTTTTGGGCCTTGGCTAACCCAATTACATGACAGGCGGGTGTTGGAGAACGTAGTAATTCAAAAAAAAATCCTACGATCACGCAAGATCTATCTAGGAGATGCATAACAACAAGACAAGAGGGTGTGTCCACGTATGCTCATAGACCGAAAGCGGAAGCGTTTAGTAACGCGGTTGATGTAGTGGAACGTGTTCACGATCCAACTGATCCAAGTACCGAACGTACGGCACCTCCGTGTTCAGCACACATTCAACATGATGACGTCCCTCGAGCTCTTGATCTAGTTGAGGGCCAAGGAGAGTTCCCTCAGCACGACGGCGTGGCAACGGTGATGATGAAGTTACCGGTGCAGGGCTTCACTTAAGCACTACGATGATATGATCGAAAGTGCAACTGTGGAGGGGGGCACCGCACACGGCTAAGAGAAGACTTGGTGTCCCTTTGGGGTGCCCCCTCCCATGTATAAAGGAGGGGGGAAGAGGAGGCCGTCCCAAGGGGGGGCGCCAAGGGGGGAGTCCTACTTGGACTCCCGGTCCAAGTAGGATTCGCCCTCCCTTTCCTATTTGAAGAAGGGGAAGGAGGGAAAGAGAGGGAGAGGGAAAGGAAGGGGGGCCGCGCCCCTTCCCCCTAGTCCAATTCGGACTGCCCATGGGGGGGTGCACCACCTTGTGGCCTTCCCTCTCCTACTCCCTTATGGCCCATTAGGGCCCATAACATCCCCGGGGGGTTCCGGTAACCCCTCGGTTCCCCGATAAATATTCGAAACATCCGGAAACCTTTCTGGTGTACAAATACCTTCGTCCAATATATCAATATTTACCTCTCAACAATTTCGGGACTCCTCGTCATGTCCATGATCACATCCGGGACTTGGAACAAACTTCGGTCATCAAATCACATAACTCATAATACAAATCGTCATCGAACGTTAAGCATGCGGACCCTACGGGTTTGAGAACTATGTAGACATGACCGAGACACATCTCCGGTCAATAACCAATAGCGGAACCTGGATGCTCATAGTAGCTCCTACATATTCTATGAAGATCTTTATCGGTCAAACAGAATAACAGCATACGTCATTCCCTTTGTCATCGGTATGTTACTTGCCCGAGATTCGATCGTCGGTATCCTCATACCTAGTTCAATCTCGTTATCGGCAAGTCTCTTTACTCATTCTGTAATGCATCATCCCGTAACTAACTCATTCGTCACATTGCTTCCAAGGCTCATTGTGATGTGCATTACCGAGAGGGCCCAAAGATACCTCTCCGATACTTTGAGTGACAAATCCTAATCTCGATCTATGCCAACTCAACAAACACCTTCAGAGACACCTGTAGAGCATCTTTATAATCACCCATTTACGTTGTAACGTTTGATAGCACACAAGGTGTTCCTCCGGTATTCGGGAGTTGCATAATCTCATAGTTGGAGGAACATGTATAAGTCATGAAGAAAGCAATAGCAATAAAACTAAACGATCAAAATGCTAAGCTAACGGATGGGTCTTGTCCATCACATCATTCTCTAATGATGTGATCATGTTTATCAAATAACAACACATGTCCATGGTTAGGAAACATAACCATCTTTGATAAACAAGCTAGTCAAGTAGAGGCATACTAGGGACACTCTGTTTTGTCTATGTATTCACACATGTACTAAGTTTCCAGTTAATACAATTCTAGCATGATTAATAAACATTTATCATGATATAAGGAAATATAAATAATAACTTTATTATTGCCTCTAGGGCATATTTCCTTCAGTCTCCACTTGCACTAGAGTCAATAATCTAGATTACATAGTAATGATTCTAACACACATGGAGTCTTGGTGTTGATCATGTTTTGCTCGTGGAAGAGGCTTAGTCAATGGGTCTGCAACATTCAGATCCGTATATATTTTGCAAACTTCTATGTCTCCCTCCTTGACTAGATCACGGATGGAATTGAAGCGTCTCTTGATGTGCTTGGTTCTCTTGTGAATCTTGATTCCTTCGCCAAGGCAATTGCTCTAGTACTATCACAAAAGATTTTCATTGGACCCGATGGACTAGGTATTACACCTAGATCGGATATGAATTCCTTCATCCAAACTCCTTCATTTTCTGCTTCCAAAGCATCTATGTACTCCGCTTCACACGTAGATCCCGCCACGATGTTCTTCTTGGAACTGCACCAACTGACAGCTCCACCATTCAATACAAATACGTATCCATTTTGCGACTTAGAGTCATCTGGATCAGAGTCAAAGCTTGCATCGACATAACCATTTACAATGAGCTCTTTGTCACCTCCATAAACGAGAAACATATCCTTAGTCCTTTTCAGGTACTTCAGGATGTTCTTGACCACAGTCTAGTGATCCACTCCTGGATTACTTTGGTACCTTCCTGCTATACTTATAGCAAGGCACACATCAGGTCTGGTACACAACATTGTATACATGATAGAACCTATGGCGGAGGCATAGGAAATGACTTTCATTTTCTCTCTATCTTCTGCAGTGGTCGGGCATTGAGTCTGACTCAACTTCACACCTTGTAACACAGGCAAGAACCCTTTCTTTGACTGATACATTTTGAACTTCTTCAAAACTTTATCAAGGTATGTGCTTTGTGAAAGTCCAATTAAGCGTCTTGATCTATCTCTATAGATCTTGATGCCTAATATATAAGTAGCTTCACCGAGGTTTTTCATTGAAAAATTCTTATTCAAGTATCCTTTTATGCTATCCAGAAATTTTGTATTATTTCCAATCAACAATATGTCATCCACATATAATATTAGAAATTCTACAGAGCTCCACTCACTTTCTTGTAAATACAGGCTTCTCCAAAAGTCTGTATAAAACAATATGCTTTGATCACACTATCAAAGTGTATATTCCAACTCCGAGAGACTTGCACCAGTCCATAAATGGATCGTTGGAGCTTGCACACTTTGTTAGCACCTTTAGGATCGACAAAACCTTCTGGTTGCATCATATACAATTCTTCTTTAAGATATCCATTAAGGAATGCAGTTTTGACATCCATTTGCCAGATTTCATAATCATAAAATGCGGCCATTGCTAACATGATTCGGATAGACTTAAGCATTGCTACGGGTGAGAAGGTCTCATCGTAGTCAACCCCTTGAACTTGTCAAAAATCTTTTGCAACAAGTCGAGCTTTGTAGACAGTAACATTACCGTGAGCGTCAGTCTTCTTCTTGAAGATCCATTTATTCTCTATAGCTTGTCAAAACAGTAATGAAGACAAAAGTCATAACTCAAATATTCACCTCCACGATCAAATCATAGAAACTTTATTTTCTTGTTACGATGATTTTCACTTCACTCTGAAATTCTTTGAACTTTTCAAATGTTTCAGACTTATGTTTATTAAGTAGATATACCCATATCTACTCAAATCATCTATGAAGGTCAGAAAGTAACGATACCCGCTGCGAGCCTCAACACTCATCGGACCGTATGTATTATTTCCAACAAGTCAGTTGCTCGCTCCATTGTTCTGGAGAATGGGGTCTTAGTCGTCTTGCCCATGAGGCACAGTTCGCAAGCATCAAGTGATTCATAATCAAGTGATTCCAAAAGCCCATCAACATGGAGTTTCTTCATGCGCTTTACACCAATATGACCTAAACGGCAGTGCCACAAATAAGTTGCACTATCATTATTAAGCTTGCATCTTTTGGCTTCAATATTATAAATATGTGTATCACTACAATCGAGATTCGGCAAAAATAGACCACTCATCAAGGGTGCATGACTATAAAAGATATTACTCATATAAATAGAACAACCATTATTCTCTTATTTAAATGAATAACCGTCTCGCATCAAAAGAGATCCAGATATATGTTCATGCTTAGCACTGGCACCAAATAACAATTATTCAGGTCTAAAACTAATCCTGAAGGTAGATGTAGAGGTAGTGTGCCGACGGTGATCACATCGACTTTGGAACCATTTCCCACACGCATTGTCACCTCGTCCTTAGCCAATCTTTGTTTAATACATAGCCCCTGTTTCGAGTTGCAAATATGAGCAACAGAACCAGCATCAAATACCCAGGCGCTACTACGAGCATTAGTAAGGTACATTCTACGTCTTGAGCTTGTGTTGATTTTCCTTGAAGAGGAAAGGGTGATGCAACAAAGTAGCGTAAGTATTTCCCTCAGTTTTTGAGAACCAGGGTATCAATCCAGTAGGAGGCTCCTCAAAAGTCCCACGCACCTACACAAACAAACAAGAACCTTGCAACCAACGTAATAAAGGGGTTGTCAATCCCTTCACGGCCACTTGCGAAAGTGAGATCTGATAGAGATAATATGATAAGATAAATATTTTTGGTATTTTTATGATATAGATTGGAAAAGTAAAGATGCAAATAAAAGTAGATTGAAAACTTATATGATAAAAGATAGACCCGGGGGCCATAGGTTTCAGTAGTGGCTTCTCTCAAGATAGCATAAGTATTACGGTGGGTGAACAAATTACTGTCGAGCAATTGATAGAAAAGCGCATAGTTATGAGATTATCTAGGCATGATCATGTATATAGGCATCACGTCTGTGACAAGTAGATCGACTCTTGCCTGCATCTACTACTATTACTCGACACATCGACTGACTCCTGCCTGCATCTAAAGTATTAAGTTCATAAAGAACAGAGTAACGCATTAAGAAAGATGACATGATGTAGAGGGACAAACTCATGCAATATGATATAAACCCCGTCTTTCTATCCTCAATGGCAGCAATACAATACGTGCCTTTCTGCCCCTGCTGTCACTGGGAAAGGACACCGCAAGATTGAACCCAAAGCTAAGCACTTCTCCCATTGCAAGAAAGATCAGTCTAATAGGCCAAACCAAACTGATAATTCAAAGAGACTTGCAAAGATAACTTAATCACACATAAAAGAATTCAGAGGAGATTCAAATATTTCTCATATACAAACTTGACCATAAACTCACAATTCATCGGATCTCGACAAACACGCGGCAAAAAGAGTTACATCAAATAGATCTCCAAGAAGATCGAGGAGAAGTTTGTATTGCGAATCAAAGAGAGAGAAGAAGCCATCTAGCTAATAACTATGGACCCGAAGGTCTATGGTAAACTACTCACAACTCATCAGAAGGGCCTTGGAGATGATGTAGAGGCCCTCCATGGTCGATTCCCCCTCCTGCGGAGCGCCGGCGAAGGCTCCAAGATGGGATCTCGCGGATACACAAGGTTGCGGCGGTGGAATTAGGTTTTCATGGTCTGTTCTGATGTTCTTGGGGTACGTGGGTATATATAGGAGGAAGAAGTAGGTCGGTGGACGCTCGAGGGGCCCATGAGGGTGGGGGCGCGTGAGGGAGTCCTGGATTAGGGGGTATCCGGACAACTGGACTATATACCTTGGTCGGACTGTTGGACCGTGAAGATACAAGACTCAAGACTTCGTCCTGTGTCCGGATGGGACTCTCCTTTGCATGGAAGACAAGCTGGGCAATTCGGATATTATATTTCATTCTTTGTAACCGACTCCATGTAAATCCTAGCCCTCTCCAATGTCTATATAAACAAGAGGGTTTAGTCCTTAGAGGGAGAATCATAATCATCATAGGCTAGCTTCTAGGGTTTGGCCTCTACGATCTCATGGTAGATCAACTCTTGTAATACCCATATCATCAATATCAATCAAGCAGGAAGTATGGTTTTACCTCCATCGAGAGGGCCCGAACCTGGGTGAAACATCGTGTCCCTTGCCTCCTGTTACCATTGGCCTTAGACGCATAGATCGGGACCCCCTACCCGATATCCACCAGTTTTGATACCGACATTGGTGCTTTCATTGAGAGTTCCTCTATGTCGTCGCTGCAAGTCTTGATGGCTCCTTCAATCAACAATGACATGGACAAGGGTGAGACTTTTCTCCTCGGACAGATCTTCATGTTCGACGGCTTCGCACTGTGGGCCAATTCGCTTGGCCATCTGGAGCAGATCGATAGCTATGCCCTGGCCACCAGGTCAGGTTCGGAAACTTGAACTACACGGTCGATATCCGTGGAGACTTGATCTTCAACGGATTCGGGCCTGCACCAGGAGCGCCGGACAGTCACGATGAGCACGGCTTAGACCTGCTATCGGACAATGCTCGGGATATCGCCCCTGCAGGAACCCCGGACATAAATCTGGGGCAGATTGCGTCGCCCAAGGACGGGTGGATGGACCCCGCCCCGGAGGCCGCACACCCGTCAGTGGTAGAGCCGAACACAGGCTTCACCCCCAAGGAAGCCTGTGACACCGAAACCTCGGACTCGTATCCGGTTGTAGGTTCCAGTCCGCGCGCCTCCGAGCCCGCCGAATCTGGTTGGGCTCCGGTAATGGAGTTCACCGCTGCGGATATCTTCCAGCACTCGCCCTTTGGCGACATGTTGAACTCTTTAAAGTCCCTTTCTTTGTCAAGAGACTCTCGGCCAAACTATGTCCGGCTCGAGTGGGGAGCAGGCGACGAAGGAATTCATTGCCCACCCACCACCCACTTCATTGCCACGGTTGATGATTTAACCGACGTGCTTGACTTCGACTCCGAAGACATCGACGGTATGGACGACGATGCAGGAGAAGAACAGGAACCACCGCCCACAGGGCGGTGGACAGCCACCTCCTCATATGATATATATGGTGGACACTCCGAAGGAAACCAATGGTGATGAGGCAATGGAGGATAACCCCTCAGGGAAGAAAGCAAAGCATGGGCGTCGTTGGTGCCACTCCAAGCCCCGCCACAGCAATACCGGCACACGAGACGAAAACAACCCGGATGGTGCCGAAGATGAATACAACCCCAATCAGCCTGCCTTCGAGCAGGCCGAACAGGAAGACGGGCAGGTCAGCCCAGACGAACAGGCGACGGACGAATATCCGGAGGAGGACAACTACATGCCCCCCTCCGAAGACGAGATTAGCCTCGGCGACGATGAGTTCGGCGTGCCTGAGGACCCCGTGGAGCAGGAGCGCTTCAAGCACCGGCTTATGGCCACTGCGAGGAGCCTGAAAAAGAAGCAGCAGCAGCTCCAAGCTGATCAAGACCTACTCACAGACAGATGGATCAAAGTCCTGGCAGCTGAGGAATACAGACTCGAACGCCACATGGCTCACCGGCCACCTCATGGCCGGGATAAAACGGCATATCAACCCGAATACCAGCCCATACCCCCATGCCAATACACTACGGCCCGGGGCAATAGGCAGGACCTGCAAGATATACTAGAAACCAAGGCAGGACAGCCAAGATCGATTTATGGATCGCGAGGGCGCGCCCCAACACGTGACGATGATCGTCACGCTGGATACACTATGAACAAGTCCGGCTGGGCCGAATACAGCCACCTAGACTCATTTGAACTGCGTAGCCACATAGCCCGGCATAGAGGCGCCGCACACCCCCTCTGCTTCACTGACAAAGTGATGGATCATGAATTCCCAGAAGGGTTTAAACCCGTAAACATCGAATCTTATGATGGCACAACAGACCTCATAGTATGGATCGAAGATTTCCTTCTCCACATTCACATGGCCCACGGAGACGATCTACACGCCATCAAGTATCTCCCCCTTAAACTCAAAGGACCGGCCAGGCATTGGCTAAACAGCCTACCGACAAATTCCATTGGCAGTTGGGAAAACCTGGAGGACGCGTTCCTCGACAACTTCCAGGGCACATATGTGTGGCCACCGGATGCTGATGACCTAAGCCACAGTACCCAACAGCCTGAAGAGTCAGCCAGGAAATTCTGGACTCGGTTCCTAACCAAAAAGAACCAAATAGTCGACTGTCCAGACGCTGAAGCCCTGGCGGCCTTTAAGCATAATATCCGTGACGAGTGGCTCGCCCGACACCTCGGCCAGGAAAAACCAAAGTCCATGGCGGCCCTCACGCCACTCATGACCCGTTTTTGCGCGGGCGAGGACAGCTGGCTGGCCCGCAGTAGCACCACGCCTATAAATTCCGGCACCTCAGATGTCCGCGACAATAATGGCAAGCCATGGCGCAACAGACATAAGCGACGGAACAACGGCGACAACACTGAAGAAACGGCAGTCAACGCCGGATTCAGTGGCTCCAAATCCGGTCAGCGGAAAAAACCGTTCAAAAGAAACAATCAAAGACCATCCAGTCTGGACCGTATACTTGAACGCTCGTGCCAAATTCATGGAACCCCGGATAACCCAGCAAACCACACTAATAGAGACTGCTGGGTGTTCAAACAGGATGGTAAAATAAACACCGAAAACAAGGACAAGGGGCTGCATAGCGACGATGATGAGGAGCCCCGGCGTCCGAACACAGGAGGACAGAAGAAATTTCCTCCCCAGGTGAAAATGGTCAACATGATCTACGCCACCCATATTCCCAAACGGGAACGGAAGCGAGCACTACGGGACGTCTATGCGATGGAGCCAGTCACCCCAAAATTCAACCCATGGTCAGCCTGTCCGATCACCTTCGATCGTAGGGATCACCCTACCAGCATCCGTCACAGCGATTCAGCCGCATTGGTCCTAGATCCAATCATCGACGGATTCCACCTCACGCGAGTTCTCATGGATGGCGGCAGCAGCCTGAACCTGCTTTATCAGGACGCAGTGCGCAAAATGGGCATCGACCCTTCAAGGATCAAGCCCACCAGAACCACCTTCAAAGGTGTAATTCCAGGAGTAGAGGCCCGTTGCACGGGCTCCATAACACTGGAAGTGGTCTTCGGATCTCTGGATAACTTCCGAAGCGAGGAGTTCATCTTTGATATCATCCCTTTCCGAAGTGGTTATCATGCACTACTTGGATGAACCACATTCGCTCGATTCAATGCGGTACCACACTATGCATACCTCAAGCTCAAGATGCCAGGACCTCACGGGGTCATAACATTCAACGGAAACATGGACCGATCTCTCCGTATAGAAGAGCATACTGCAGCCCTCGCGGCGGAAGTACAATGCGGCCTTCTCCGGCAAACCACCAATCCGGCGACAACAACCCCGAACACCGTCAAGCGAGTCCGGAGTACCCCGCAACAAGATCGCCAGGCACGCCAAGAGAGCGACTAGCAGTACGGCCTCCACCCTAGCACCATCAAGGCAGCATTTGTGCCACGCGTACACAATTACGCACTAAAAATACCATGGGCATAGGCGGAGGCACAATAAGGGACTCAGTTAAACAGTGCGGCTCAGCCGTAACATACTTTAATAATCCCCCTTTTTACCTTTCAGGATACTGCTTTCGGGCAGCCTCTTCAGAAGAGCCAGATTGTCGGACTTGCACAGGAGAAAAAACCAAGGAGGCAAAAGGCTTTGCGCACAAAGGGAATACCCAGGTGGAATCTGTTCACGATCGTTATACCTGTTTTATATACCTACATGCAGCCCGCCCTTGGATGGGACATGTCAAATAGTCCTATTTACTTTTGCTTACCGCATTCATTGTAAACATACGCTTAGACGTATTATTTATCAATGGGAGATAATATATAGTGTCAGCTTATTATTCCTATTTGCACATTTTTTTCTATAAATGTTTATTTAATATTGCATCCGTACACCTTGGTACGTTTAGTTTGGCAGGGGCTCCTTATGGCGCCCCATAACACGGCAAGACAAGTCCGGACACTTTCAACAGTGCAGCACCCCGAACTTATAGCACTATATGCATCAGCTCCGAATCATGTCTTGGGTCAATAGTTAGGTTTGACCAGCTCCATTGTTTTGGTACCTTACATTCCATTATATAGGCTAAGATAGCGCAGGGAGAACTACTGCGATTGTGTCCCGGTTCTTCCGGACAAGCACCTCAGTAGAGAAAGCCGAAAACTGACCGACATGATGTGGCGAGAGCTGGTCGTTGTTCGAGAGGTCTTAAAATCCTTAAAGATATTTTCCGCTTTAGGCAAGGAATCGGCTTCGTCCGATTTAGGCGTATATAGCGCCTGTCGGAGTAATGGGCCATGGGTAGGCTGACCCGGGACCCAGGATCTTTCAAGACATCGGGGCAGGCCACGCCCCTCCAGCCGAGTCCTAGCTGGCAACCTCCAGAGAGGCCGAGTCCCAGCTGGCGATCTTCCAAGTAGCCGAGTCCCAGATGACGACTTTGAAGTAAGCCGACTCCCGGCTGGCGACCTCCGGGAGCGCCGACTATGGGAGTCGGCCCATGACGCTCCACGACGCCCGATGCGAGGTACGGTCACGACGTGGCCGTCCCTCCTTGCCTACGAGAGGCTGGCGTGGCTACAGTGAGCCGTATCGCTGGAAGATCTCTGGCGAGGCGCGGCACTGTTGCCATGCCTGCCCTGACCTCAGCCATAGTGCGCGGTGCACTGTGCCCACTACGCTGGCCTGTACGGCCCGAAGATCGCAGGTCCACCTGTCAGTGGGTGAATCAAAGACGGCCAGAGCGCCTGAAGACGACCCTGTGGGAGTCGGCCTCCTCGGAGTCGGCCGTCTCCCCGCCAGGGCCCCACAAGCCATAAACCAGATGGGATAGGGAGTGGCGACAGTGATCGCCTGATAGACGGCGACACTGTTGCCACGACCCGATGACCAAGCCTGCGTCATCGGGAGCGCCACACAGTGTCTGGCCTGTCCGCAGGACCCACCAGTCGGCGGGCCCCAGAAGCCGGCAGGAAGGACGGCGACATGAGAGACAGACGGCTGGGACCCACGCCCAGTCGGATTACCATTGTACCCCCGGGGGGTAGGCCTATATAAACCCCCTGGGGCACCCATGCAAAGGGTTCGGCCCTTGATAGAGTTAGACACATAGACCAGGGAGGAGAGAACTAGCTTTGCTCTCTCCTGCCTCCCGATACAGCTCTAGGAGCACCATTGTAGCCACCCTGCCATAGTGACCATGCTGAGACCCCGCAGAGCAGCAGTAGGGGTGTTATCTCCCCGGAGAGCCCCGAAGCTGGGTAAGATTCGCCGGCGTGCATGTCTACGCCTTATCCCGTTTCCAGGCACCGGCGACGTTCTACTCGCCCCCACCATGATAAGCCATCCTTTGGCATATGTCGCACCCAACCCCTGACATTTGGCGCCCACCATGGGGCGAGGTGCATCGTCGTCCGGAGATCTGTTCTGGACGGGCACCCTCTTCCTCCCTGGCGAGCGCAGCTAGCCAGGCTCGCCAGACGGAGTCTGCATCGACACGCTGCGCGGCGCTGAGGCCGCCTGCGCCGCGAGCGGCCTCGCCGAACTTATCGGCGAGGTGCGCCTCTCCGACGAACCTGCATCCGACGTAGGCACGGGTGGCCCCGAGAACCTTCTCGCGGGCCTCCTCGACCAACTCCACATCGCCGGCGAGCCTGACGTAGACTTGGAGTCCGTAGGCTCCACCGACCCGATGCTGGTCGACTCCGACGCCGTGTCGCTTGACATCTTCCCCACCAACGTGGTGGTTTACGACGAGCCACTTCCGCATGAGGAGAGCGGCGGAAGCACCGTCACGGGGGTACTCGTCATCAGCCACGGCGAGCACTCCGGCGAAGAAGCCCAGGACCCGCTGCCAGCGGCCCTGCAAGACCTAACCGCGCCCATTCCAGAGGACGCGGACGCCGAGACGCTGGAGACGCGCCGCCTTCAGATCATCGAAGGTGCCAAGAAGCTGGCAAGCAGGAGGCGCTTGTCAAAGGCATACCAGCGCAGATGGATCGTGCCATAGGCGGCTCGCCGGCTCCGACTGGGCCAAGCCATCTAGGTGCAGTCCGACAGCGCGGCGCATCCATCGCCGACTTGCTCGGGGCAAAACACCCCATGTACTCCACCCCAGCGGAGAATATCCGCGCCGCCCAAGCGGCGACTGGCGAGCTGAAGAACTTTGAGGGCGAAGAGCGCCGTGTGATGACGGAGCGAGTCCAGCAGCTCCTTGACACGGTTGCTGTGCAAAACGCGGTCGGCGGCCGCGCAGATGCGCTGCAGCAGCCGAATAACGACTTACCTCCCCGCCGAGATCAAGGCGCGACCTCCCGGACGCCGACTGGTGGAGTCCACGGAAGGAAAGAGAAGGAGCCGGCTGTCAGTCACAGTCGGACTCATATCACCATCGAGCGCGACCAAGACGGCCGCCCAAGAGCAGTAGAGCAGCGGGACGATTATCTGCCTCCCCCGCCTTGAAGAGAACGGTGAGTTTCCCCGCCGCCTGTTGAGCATCCGACTCTCGGAGGTCGCCTTGGCCGCCGAGAGGGAGTCGGAGAGAATGACGCCCGCCATCGGATTGACCGACTCCACCGATCCCTGGCGCTGGAAGAAGAGGATGAGCTGGGTCCGCCTTGCTTCGGGCCCCGCATCAGAGACGAGCCCTTCCCCAAAGGGTTCACGCTCCCCCGAGACACACCCAAGTACACCGGCTCCGTGAAGCCAGAAGACTGGCTGATAGACTACTCCACAGCCGTCAGCATAGCAAACGGCAACAAGCGAGTTGCCGTGAAGTATGTTCCTCTCATGCTCCAGGGCACGGCCCGGACATGGCTGAACAGCCTGAAGCCCTGCAGCATCAATAGCTGGGTCGACTTCACCGAAGCCTTCATCCGCAACTTCACCAGCACGTACAAGCGACCTCCCAAGCCGCGCCAGCTCTCCTTGTGCGTGCAAGGCCCAGAAGAATCAATACGCGACTACCTCACACGCTGGGGAGAACTTCGAAACTCCTGCGAGGGCGTGCACGAGGTGCAGGCTATCGAGTACTTCACAGCGGGGTGCCGAGAGGGCACCCTCCTCAAGCACAAGCTCCTCTGCGACGAGCCAGAAACCCTTGACGAACTGCTAGTCATAGCAGATAAGTATGCCACGGCCGACTCTTCTATGAAGACGGAGATTCAAGTCAACGCGGCTGGCAAAGTGACTCCCCAGGCTCCCAGAACTCTGGCTGGAGACACCAGTCGGCGACAGCAACAAAACGACAACAAACGCAAGGCCCCACAGCCGACTTCCAACAGTCGGCAGGTCGCAGCAGTAGAAGATCAGCAGCCGGAGGGGCAGCCTCCGGCCAAGCGGCAGAAAGGCGGCAAGTCCAATTGGTTGCCGGCCTTCTCCTATGAGCAGACTTTGGATGGTCCTTGCAAGTTCCACAGCGGTGCGAAACCGTCAAACCACACCACCAGAAAGTGCCACTGGCTCGCCAGAATCGCCAAGGGAGACGGTCTCACTCCTCCGCCGCCTGCAGGGCCGCCGCCTTCGCCGCCGCCCAGCAGCCGGCGGCCCGGCCAGTCGGTGCAGTACAAGATGAGTTCCCAGAAGAGCACGGAGCCTACGTAGTATTCACCAGTGTGGCAGATGACCGGCGCAGCAGGCGCCAACAGCAGCAAGAAGTAAACGCAGTAGCAACGGATGCTCCAGAGTTCATGCATTGGTCTGAGAGGCCTATCAGTTGGAGTCGGGCGGATCACCCAGAGGTGATGCCGAGTCCAGGCTCCTATGCCCTGGTCTTAGGCACGACCTTGGCTACTGATAGGCGGGCCGCCCGTTTTTCGCGGGTCCTGATAGATGGAGGCAGCAGCATAAACATCCTGTACAAAGACACCATGGAGAAGCTAGGAATCAAGCGAAGGCAGCTGCAGAGCAGCCGCACCGTGTTCCATGGAATTGTACCCGGCCTCTCCTGTTGACCGATCGGCAAGATCCTGATAGACGTCCTCTTCGGAGACAAAGATCACTTCCACCGAGAGCCGGTCTGGTTCGAGGTGGTAGACTTGGAGAGCCCGTACCACGCTCTGCTTGGCCGACCTGCCCTGGCCAAATTCATGGCGGTTCCCCACTACGCCTACATCAAGATGAAGATGCCGAGTTCCAAGGGAATTCTGACCATTACCGGTGACTACAAGAAGTCATCCGCCTGCGCGGCCGAGAGCAGTCGGCTGGCCGAGTCCTTGGTGATCGCAGCCGAGAAGCGGCTCCTTGACCGAGTCGTAGCGATGGCCGGAAAGCAGCCAGAGATGTCGCCCGACCCCAAGGAGTCGGAGGTACAAGGATCATTCAAGCCGGCCAAAGAGACCAAGAAGATACCCTTGGACCCGGAGCACCTAGAGAGATACGCTGTCATGGGCACAGGCCTTGACAGCAAATAGGAAGGCGAGCTCATCGATTTCCTCCGTGAGAATCGGGACATCTTTGCATGGTCCCCTAAGGACATGCCGTGTGTACCGACGGAATTCGCCGAGCACAAGCTACACGTCAGGCCAGATATGAAGCCCGTCAGGCAGCCCTTGCGCCGCCTGTCAGAAGAGAAAAGAAGAGTTGTTGGAGAAGAGATAGCTCGGCTCTTGGCAGCCGGTTTCATCAAGGAAGTGTTTTTTCCAGAGTGGCTGGCAAACCCGGTTTTGGTACTGAAGAAGAACAAGAAGTGGCGAATGTGCATCGACTACACAAGCCTAAACAAAGCCTGCCCAAAGGACCCGTTTGCTCTGCCAAGGATTGATCAGGTGATAGACTCCACAGCCGGATGCAAGCTGCTGAGTTTCCTAGACGCATATTCAGGATACCACCAGATCAAGCTGAATCCAGCGGACAGACTGAGGACCGCATTCATCACGCCATTTGGAGCCTTCTGCTACCTGACAATGACATTCGGTTTGAGGAATGCCAACGCCACATTTCAGCGTTGCATGCAGAAGTGCCTCCTCAAGAAACTCGGCAGGAACGCCCATGTCTATGTGGATAATGTGGTGGTGAAGACGGAAAAACGTGGGATGCTGCTGGAAGACCTCAAAGAGACCTTTGAAAATCTGCGCCGATTCCGGATCAAGCTCAACCCCGAGAAGTGCGTTTTCGGAGTACCAGCCGGCCAGCTCCTTGGTTTCCTGGTCTCCGAACGCGGCATAGAGTGCAACCCCGTAAAGATCAAGGCCATTGAGAGAATGGAGGTACCCAGCCGACTGTTGGATGTGCAGAAGTTCACCGGCTGCTTGGCGTCCATCAGCCGATTTATCAGTCGACTGGGCGAGAAAGCTCTGCCCTTGTATCAACTGATGAAGAAGACCACCTTTTTTGAGTGGAACCACAAGGCGGATGAGGCATTTCTCCAACTGAAGAAGATGTTGACTACTCCCCCCGTGTTGGCGGCTCCGACTCCCAAAGAGCCCATGCTCTTGTACATCGCCGCCACCAGCCGAGTAGTCAGCACAGTCATTGTAGTCGAGCGCAAGGAGAAAGGCAAGGCGCTCCCTGTCCAGAGACCGGTATATTACCTGAGCGAGCTACTGTTGACCTCCAAGCAGAACTACCCTCACTACCAGAAGATGTGCTACGGCGTGCATTTTGCCGCCAAGAAGCTGAAGCCCTACTTTCAAGAGCATCCAATCACTGTGGTTTGCACCGCTCCACTCGCCGAGATCATTGGAAGCCGAGATGCCTCCGGCCGAGTGGCCAAATGAGCTATAGATCTAGCTCCTTATACCATCTACTGCCAGCCCCGCACCGCCATCAAGTCGCAAGCGCTGGCCGACTTCCTCGTCGACTGGGCCGAGACCCAGTACCTGCCGCCAGCACCGGACTCCACTCATTGGCGGATGCATTTCGACGGCTCCAAGATGCGCACCGGCCTTGGAGCCGACGTCGTCCTCACCTCCCCTAAGGGCAACAAGCTCAAGTACGTGCTGCAAATCCACTTTGTTGCCTCCAACAATGTCGCCGAATATGAGGCGCTCATTCATGGGCTCCGGCTTGCCAAAGAACTCGGCATTAGCCGGATCCTGTATTATGGTGACTCCGATTTGGTGGTCCAGCAGTCATCCGGCGGCTGGGACGCCAAAGACGCAAACATGGCGAGCTACCGTTTCCTGGTGCAGCAACTCAGCGGATACTTCGAGGGGTGCGAATTCCTTCACATGCCAAGAAATGACAATGATCAAGCAGATGCCTTGGCACGAGTCGGCTCCACTCGCCAAGCGATACCTTCCGACGTCGCCCTTCAGCGCCTCCTCAAGCCGTCTATCAAGCCTTCACCAGAGTCGGATTCCATCTTCGTGCCGGCTCCGCCAGAAATAATCGGATCCGACTCCAAAGCCCCAGCAGGCGACCTCAAGAAAACCACAGTTGAAACCGGCCCGGGGACTTCAGAGCCCGGCCCGGGGACTGTGCCAACCGGCCCGGGGACTTCAGAGCCCGGCCCGGGGACTGTACCTACCGGCCCGGGGACTTCAGAGCCCGGCTCGGGGACTGCGCCAGTCGGCCCCGAGACTCCGTCAATCCAGCAAACGGCTGCAGACTCCAGCCCGCCGCCTCCCAGCCCAGCCACCCTTGTCCAAGTCGGTGTGGTAGCGGTTGAAGAGATAGCAGCACCTTCATGGGCGCAGCCCATCCTCAGATTTCTAGTGAACAGAGAGTTGCCAACAGATGAGATCCTGGTCGGCAAGTGCAGCGCCGAGCGGCAGTGTACACCATAGTCAACAGAGAGCTGGTCAGGCGCAGTGTCACTGGTGTCTACCAGCGCTGCGTAGAATCAGAACAAGGCCAAGCAATTCTCAGAAACATCCATCAGGGCGAGTGCGGCCACCATGCGGCTTCAAGGGCACTCGTCGCCAAAGCCTTTCGGCACGGCTTCTTTTGGCCGACTGCCCTGGAAGAAGCTAAGGAGCTAGTTCAAAAATGCAAGGGGTGCCAGATGTTCCGCTCCAAACCACTTCAGCCGGCTTCCGCGCTGAAGACAATCCCCATCGCCTGGCCCTTCGCAGTTTGGGGCCTGGACATGGTAGGAGCATTCAAGACGGCCCGAGGCGGCCTAACTCATCTGCTTGTCGCGGTGGACAAGTTCACCAAGTGGGTGGAAGCAAAGCCCATCAAGAAGTTGAATGGGCTGACTGCAGTAACCTTCATTGCCGACATCATGGTGCGGTACGGCATACCGCACAGCATCATCACCGACAACGGCACAAACTTTGCCAAGGGCGCCTTGGCTCGTTTCTGCGCGACGCAGGGCATCCGACTGGACTTAGCGTTCATTGCCCATCCGCAGTCAAACGGCCAGGTGGAACGAGCCAATGGCCTCATCCTGTTCGGCATCAAGCCTCGACTGGTCGAACCACTCGAGCGTTCGGCCGGCTGTTGAGTCGAGGAGCTGCCTGCCGTCCTCTGGAGTCTACGCACGACTCCAAACAAGTCAACCGGCTTCACGCCTTTCTTCCTCGTCTACGGTACCGAAGCTATCATCCCGACGGATATAGAGTTCAACTCTCCGCGAGTCTCCATGTACACCAAAGAGGAAGCCGAAGAAGCACGCCAAGATGGCGTCGATCTGCTGGAAGAGGGCTGACTGTTGGCACTCAGCCGGTCCAGCATCTACCAGCAGAGTCTGCGCCGATACTACAACCGCAAGGTCAAGCCAAGATCATTCCAAGAGGGCGACCTTGTGCTCCGGCTGATTCAGAGAACAGTCGGCTAGCACAAGTTGTCGGCGCCTTGGGAAGGTCCCCTCATCATCAGCAAGGTGCTAGGGAACGACGCCTACTATCTGATCGACGCTCAGAAGCCTCGAGCGCGCAAGAGGGACAACTCCGGCAAAGAAACAGAGCGCCCGTGGAACGCGAATCTTCTTCGAAGATTTTACAGTTGATGTAGTATGTATCGCACTACCCTCTTTGTATTAAAGTACTAAGACCTTAGGCCCCCCGGGACGAGCTCGGGGACTGCCTTTTTGTTATCTGTATGATAAAGATTCACGCTTCTGAACATGCTACTGTTTTTTTTATCATACCGTCTGGCACCGGGTCCGACTAGTCGGGCCGGGGACTCGCCGTCTTGCGCTATGGAAAGCTTCCTGCAAAAAGACAAGTAATGTGTTGCACTCAAGCTGTCTCCTGTCGAAAGCCGCAGTTTGCAGAGCGACTGCCGGTAGGCAGAGAACAAGCAAGAACGAGCACGCACATGAAAAAACGGCTAAGGACCTAAAAGCTTAGGCATAGCTCAAGCCGGCTACCAGCCTCCCCTTACAGAGCCGACTCATGAGTAGTCGGCTCGCCATCTTAAGCACTTATCAAAGACAGCCGACTCTTGGATAGTCGGCCTGTCGCCTTCTAGCTGACTTGCTAAAGAAACTCTAAATGGCTAAGTACTTGCCTTCCTGAAGTAGCCAAGAACTTGGCCTGGCGACAGTCCGCAGAGCGGCTGCCCAGCCGGCAAGGCGGCAACTAAAGGAAGGCGGCAAAGGAAAAAGTCTAAGGAGCAATAAGCAAGGAAAGGCTGAAGTTAGATAAATATTTACATAGGCCCTCGGCCGAATCTCCGAATAAAAATTCAGGATACACCCCGAGGGTGGAATTGTTCGAAATTAACAAGTCTTTCAAAAAGATTACTGAAGACAGATAAACAGAAGCAGTCTAGGAGGCGGCCTCCGGGGCCGGAGGATCGGAGGTGACGGCGGTGTCGGATGCCGGGGCAGTCGGCTGGGCGGTCTCAGCCTGGTCGCCTCCGGCGGCAGTCGCCTTGTCCCCGCGCAGCTCGTTGCTGGAGGCGCGGTCGGGCTGAGGCTGGCCGCCTGCTTCGTCTTCTGGTGCCTCCTCCTCGCCTCCGTCCTCCGACTCGTCCTCCTCCTCGGTGCTAGAGTCGATCACCTCCGCCGAGTCTTCCTCGTACTCCGGGTTCATCCCGAACCAGTCTGGCGGTGCTTCCTCGCCGCCTTCAGTCCGCTCGGGCACGAAGACGCTGGTGTCCGTGTACTCGGCGATGGCCGCCGCGCGCTCGACGAGGGCACCTTCTACAGCCTCCAACTCGGCCTGGGCTTCTGACCGAAACGCGGCCAGGCGGTCCAGGTCCAGCCCCGGATACCACGCCTTGACGAACTCCAAGGCCCGGCGTGCTCCGGCCCGGGCCAAGGAGCCCTTCCAAGCCTCAAGGCGGCCGGCGGTGACTTCCAGCCAGTCGGCGGTCCGACTGGCGGTGCGCAGAGCCGGCACGTCCGGCCACAGGGCGGCAACCACCTGGGCGCCGGCACGCTGAAGACGGCGCAGTAGCCGGTGAGCCGGACGAAGACGAGCCCCGATGCTCAGGAGCTGCTCATCGATGGTTCAGGGGGCGTTGGCGGCAATCACCTCACCCTTCGCCCTTCGCGCCTCCTGAGCCGCCTCGATGGCCAGAGGGACGGCTTGTGAATGACCAGGAAAGAAGTCTGCCAAGGCAGAAAAGAAGATAGTCGGAAAATCAGAAATCAGCCTGACACAAAGTCGGAAGACCAAAGAAGACAAAAAGACTTACCATCGGCGATGTCCTCGAGCTCGTGGTAGCCGGAGGTCAGCATCGCCTCCCGATCAGTCCTGGCGGAGCGTTCGACCTCGAACTCGGCCATGAGGGCGGCCTCCCGCAACTTGGCGTCGTCCTGCGCTTTCTGGAGCAACTCCTTCTGCTCGGCCAGCTGCGTCGCCAGCAGATCGCGCTCTTTGGCGAGCCTGTCGCACTCCTCTTCCTTGGCATGATGAGCAGTGTTGGCCTCGCCCAGCTGCTCCTGAAGGGCGGCGTTGGCGCCTGAAGAACGAAGAAGAAGACAAGAAAAGTCATTAGTAAATTAGATCGCCGGGGAGATCCAGCCCGACTGCTCAGCAGTCGGCCCGAATCTCGGGGACTACAGCCCGCGTGTGTGCCAGCGCGCCCCCGCGAAGAAGGAAGAAAAGAGCTCACCTCGGCTTTCCACCAAGTCGGCGGACCGCTTGTTCAGCTCCTCGACATTGCGGTTGAAGGCAGTGGCGCGGAGGTTGTGATATTCCTACAAAAAGCCGACAAAGGCAAAAGTTAGTATTCGGAGCTCGCCAGAGGGAGTTCCGAACCGCCTGCTCAGCAGCCGGCCCGGAGCTCGGGGACTACACCCGGCGGGTGCGCTGGCGCGCCCCCACAGAGAAAGACAGAAATCAAAAAAGAAGAAGGAAACATACCCGGAAGGATGTCCGCATGGCCAGATGCGCTCTGGTGCAGAGTTGGAGGGCGTCGCTCTCCGCGCGCAGCTTCGACTGGACGTCCAGGAGGGCTTGATTCAGCGGGCCGGTGCCGCCTCCGCGCAACCACCCGGTGGGCGCGGCGCTGGAGACCTCGACGTCCAGACTCGCCGAGTTGGCGGTGCCCGTCTCCCGAGCTCGCGGCGCCGAGGTCATCCTCTCCAGCCGGCGACGCGTCGGCGCGGCGACTTGAAGAAGCAGCCGCGCCTCGGCCTCGTCCATGATGGGCGGACCCAGCGTGCCCACCGGCTGCTTGCCGTGCGGCCTCCTAGACGGTGGTGGAGGCGGCGGAGGCGGCGCAAGGGTGTCTGAGCCCGAAGCATCGTCGCCTTCCTCCACGAGGGGGTTCTCGGTGCCGACCTCGCCGGTCTGCCCCGTGAACTCTGGAGCCGGCGGGGCCGACGACAACGGAGGGACAAGCATCGCCGATCGGTGACGCGCGACCTCCTCAGTGCGCCGCTTCGTTGCGGTGGCGGCTTTGGCCTCCTCCAGCTTCTTCTGGGCATTGGCGGCCGCCTTCTCGGCCTGCGCCTTCTCCAGACGGTCGGCCTCCTCCTCGTCGCGCTTCTCCTGCGCGTTCTGTTCCGTCGCTTCCCGAAGGTCGGCGGCGGGATCGACCCGCCGAGTGTTGGCGGACGTCTCTACCGACCCCATGACAGAGGGGACGGTGGCTCTCTCAAGGGAAAGGGGGGCTCTGGAGAAGAATGAAGGAAAAATCAAAGAAGACTCGGATAAATCCAACAAAGAAAATACAAGAGCGTAAAAACTTACGCGGAAACTAGCGGCGGCCTTCTCACTTCCCTTCGAAAGCGGTTGGCCTTCGCGGCCGCCTCCTCCCGTCTGGTTGCGGCTGCCGCCCCCTTGAACTTCTTCTGCTTGCCGCCGGGCGCGCTCGGCCCGGCGTGGCACCTCTTCGCGCCGCCTTGGCCGGAGGGGCCGGCCCTCGCCTGGTGGCGCGGGACGACTTCCACGTCAGCATCGTTCTCGGGCCAGTCGGCGAAGGTGGCCGATGGCCTAAGGCCGCCGTCTGCCCCTTCTCCGCCGCCTTCGGCGTCGGCCTCCAGCGCCGCTGCCCCCAAGTCAGGGTCGTCGACGTCACTGTCCTCGCGGTCCAGGACGTAGTCGCGGGGCTCTCTCATGGCGCCGGCTGCGGGCGCCATGAGGGGATTCTGCCCAAAAGGAAATCGACGATGATCAGAAGCCGGAGTCGGCCGCAAATAAGATCAAGCTACAAAAAGATACGACTTACCACTGGAGGGGGGTTGTCGCGCGAGTACGGCTCCTTGCCGAACTGCCAGTCCTCCGTGAACTCGCAGTGCGCGATGTGGTTCACCAAGTTCGCCACCTCCCTGCGGGGCATCTCCTTGGTGCATAGTCGGCTCGGGTCGTGGCGGCCGCTCATCTGACAGATGAGGTGGGGCGGACCCTAGAGTGGAAGGACTCGGCGCACCACGAAGGCGGCCAGAAGGTCGGACCCAACGAGGCCCTCCGACTGCAGCAGAACTCGGAGTCGCGCCACGGCGGCGGCTCCGGAGGGAGACAGCGACTTGGACCGGTGGGACAACCTGGCAAGCCTGCCAGTCAGTGGCTCGGGGTTGAAGGGCGGCAAGTTGACCCAGTCGCCGTCGGTGGAGAGATTCCTCACGTAGAAGTAGGAGCGCTGCCACATCTTCACCGACTTCACCAGCGAGATGGGAGGGAAAGGGTTGTCGGCCGTCGAGCGCCGCACCGCGATGTAGGTGCCGCACTGAGCCGGCGTGCCGACGGCCTGCGTGCCGAGCTTCGAAGAGAAAAATTCCCCCCACAACTCGAGGGTGGGGAGAACGCCGAGGTAGCCTTCGCACAGAGTGGCGAAGGCGGAGAGCAGCACCACCACGTTTGGGGTGAGGTGGTGCGGCTGAAGATTATGGAACTCCAGGAACGAGCGGAAGAACCCGCTCGCCGGCAGCCCCAGCCCGTGCATGAGGTGCGAGCGGAAGACGACCCGCTCGCCCTCCTCCGGCACGGGCCAGATCTCTCCCGCCGGCGCGGGACGGGCGTGCACCAGGTCCGCGCTGGGGAGACGACGGGTCCGGCGGAGAAACTCGATATGCTCCGCCTCCACATCCGAGCCGTCCCACACGCTGGAGCGCGGGGCGGGGGGCGCGGCGGAGGAAGAACTCATCGTCGACGAAGAGAAGGTGCTTTTGCTCGCGGCGGAGGAAGAAGAGAGGGCAGGAGAGCGGGGGAGAGGGTGTGCGTGCAGTGCCGCCCCGCTCCTCCCCGCCTATTTATAGCCCTACGGGCTGAGGAGCCGAGGGGGCGGGCGTGGGATTAACTGCGCCCGAAGCCCCACACCGCCCACGATTTACCCCACGAAGTTACTACACGCAGTAATGACGTGGGAAAGCCAACCGTCCGCGACCGCCGCGGATCCGCTCGGAAGCCGAGGCGCGGTAGTGGCGGGCCCCGCTTAGCGGCCCGTCCCGTCGCACGCGTGGGTGGGCAGACTATCCTCCCCACGTGGCACCGCGCGATAGGACCGTCTCGATGGCAGCAGGGAAGCGTATCCGATACGCCGCCTGTTTTCCCGCCGCGACTTACAAATAATGGCCCCTCGCTGAACAAATCTGACTTCGGCGAGTCGGCCCGAAGAAGACAGCGGCCGAGTCTCAGAGTCGGCGCTGGGAAGTTTGAAACTGTTGAAGCCCCACGAGGCGGCGTCCGCAGGGCTTCACCAGCTTCGGGGACTACTGTCGAAGTAATGGGCCACGGGTAGGCTGACCCGGGACCCAGGATCTTTCAAGACATCGGGGCTGGCCACGCCCCTCCAGCCGAGTCCCAGCTGGCGACCTCCAGAGAGGCCGAGTCCCAGCTGGCGATCTTCCAAGAAGCCGAGTCCCAGATGACGACTTTGAAGTAAGCCGACTCCCGGCAGGCGACCTCCGGGAGCGCCGACTATGGGAGTCGGCCCATGACGCTCCACGACGCCCGATGCGAGGTACGGTCACGACGTGGCCGTCCCTCCTTGCCTACGAGAGACTGGCGTGGCTACAGTGAGCCGTATCGCTGGAAGATCTCCGGCGGGGCGCGGCACTATTGCCATGCGTGCCCTGACCTCAGCCACAGTGCGCGGTGCACTGTGCCCACGACGCCGGCCTGTACGGCCCGAAGATCGCAGGGCCACCTGTTAGTGGGTGAATCAAAGACGGCCAGAGCGCCTGAAGACGGCCCTATGGGAGTCGGCCTCCTCGGAGTCGGCCGTCTCCCCGCCAGGGCCCCACAAGCCATAAACCAGATGGGATAGGGAGTGGCGACAGTGATCGCCTGATAGACGGCGGCACTGTTGCCACGACCCGATGACCAAGCCTGCGTCATCGGGAGCGCCACACAGTGTCTGGCCTGTCCGCGGGACCCACCAGTCGGCGGGCCCCAGAAGCCGGCAGGAAGGACGGCGACATGAGAGACAGACGGCTGGGACCCACGCCCAGTCGGATTACCATTGTACCCCGGGGGGTAGGCCTATATAAACCCCCCGGGGCACCCATGCAAAGGGTTCGGCCCTTGATAGAGTTAGACACATAGACCAGGGAGGAGAGGATTAGCTTTGCTCTCTCCTGCCTCCCGATACAGCTCTAGGAGCACCATTGTAGCCACCTTGCCATAGTGACCATGCGGAGACCCCGCAGAGCAGCAGTAGGGGTGTTATCTCCCCGGAGAGCCCCGAAGCTAGGTAAGATTCGCCGGCGTGCATGTCTACGCCTTATACCGTTTCCAGGCACCGGCGACGTTCTACTCGCCCCCACCATGATAAGCCATCCTTTGGCATATGTCGCACCCAACCCCCGACAGTGCCCCAATTCGGCTTTCCAAATTCTAGGGGCTTCGCCAAAATTTAAAATTGTAGACTTCTATGGCTAAGTGAAAGTTATAAAGCCCCATAGTCCAATTGCCTTGTTCAATGCACCAAACACCTCCTTCAGGGACCAAAAATTTGGATAAAGAGTGTCTGGGTTTTTCCAAGAACACCCCGGTACTAGTTATGTGGGGGCAGAACCTAACGACAGGCCTACTTTCAGAATTTTATAAACAGTCGCACAGAAGGTAATATTTTAAATCAAAAAGCTCTATATAGCGCAAGTAACTTCGTCTTTATACGACAACAACAACAGAAGTACATTTACTCAAATATCGTGTCCTTGGTACATTCATCGCCTACGAGACGAGCGCCTTTCATAATGCCATCATAATATTTTTCGGGACAGCGATGCGCCTTGCCTTCCGGCGGCCCGTCCTTCACCAGCTTCTCCGCATCCAACTTGCCCCAATGCACCTTCGCACGGGCAAAGGCCCGGCGGGCACCCTCAACGCAAACGGATCGCTTGATCACCTCAAGCCGCGGACAGGCGTTTACCATCCGCTTTATCAGGCCAAAGTAGCTGGCAGGCAAGGGCTCACCAGGCCACATCCAGGCTATGAAATCTTTCATAGCCACTTCGGCCGCCTTGTGGAGTTCAACCAATTGCTTCAATTGGTCACTTAGAGGCATCGGGTGTTCGGCTCCAGCATATTGGGACCAGAACAGCTTCTCCATCGAGCTCCCCTCCTCGGCACGATAGAACTCCACGGCATCTGATATGCTGTGTGGCAGATCTGCGAATGCCCCCGGAGAGCTCCGAATTCGGGTAAGTAAGAGAAATGCCTCCTCCATATGCTTGCTTTGCATAAAGAATTTCTTACCCGCTGCTATCTTCTTGGCCGCCTGGATTTCCTGCTAGGCATTTTCGGCTTCGGCCTTGGCGTCTTTCACACTCGCAAGGGCCTTCGCAAGCTAAGACTCCTTCGTCTTGCGGTCACACTCCAAGGACTCGAACTTCTTGCCGAGCTCCGGGAGCTCTTGCTGTACCTCGCCCACCCTAGCATTCTGCTTTTCGCGCTTAATGCGCTCCATGGCCGCCTTGTCTTCGGCCTCGGACAACGCTTTCTTCAGGGACGCCACTTCGGTTGTGGCCCCTATTACAAAGTCACGACGCTTTGTCGTTAGAATCGCCAATTTTGTCTATTCTTTATGATATGCGAATGGGGTATCACTCACCTTTGTTCTCTTCGAGCTGCCTCTTCGTGAGGCCAAGGTCTCCCTGTGCCTGCTCCAGGTCCCGTTTAAGTCCGGTGACCTCGGTCGTGCGGGCAGCAGCGGCAAGCAACACCACCTGCCTAGTCACATGCACAACTACTATTAGACTCCTGCGGATTATAATCGACCTTCCATTTGGCTTTTCGTTCCGAACACCAAACAGAGTATCAGGGGCTACTACCTATCGGGTGATACTTTCACAGATTTTTTGATTACTTACCTCAAAGCCTGTCAGGAGGCTGGTGCAGGCTTCGGTTAGTCCGCTCTTGGCAGACAGAACCTTCTGAATCACCGCACTCATAAGAGTACGGTACTCTTCATCCATGGAAGCGCCGCGAAGCGCTTCCAGCAGACTATCCGAGGCCTCTAGCATAACGGAAGTCATCGGCACGGACGGCTCGCCCTCCTTAGCGAGGGGCCGCCTGCCCGAATCTGGAACCATTGGAGGTTCCGGTACAGTGTTCTGCGGAGAGCCTGGCTTGCTGCGGCTCTCGCCGGCACAATCCGCAGGGATCTTACGCCTCGCATACCCGGCGTCTGGGATTTCGCCTTGGGGCGTCTCCAGAGTCACCTCCCCCTGCTCGGGGAACCTTTGGGACAACACCTCTGTGTCGTTCGCAGGCCGAGGGGTAGTGGCCGTCGGGAGCGAGTTCATCGCCGAATCACTCAAGGACCCATCCGAAGAGGATACCTCGGGATGGACCCTGGCCAGACTGCATATACCTGTTCCGCGTTATAACAGACTATGAAGCAAAGTTGTAATAAAGTACAACGGGGTGCGGATACTTATGATCTTACTAGGGGCTTCCCCCTAGGCAGCCACTCCTCCTCGCTATAGGCGGCCGTGGTGGAGTAATCCGGAAGGGATGCCTTTCCCTTTTTGGGCGTCCTAGCCTCCCCCTCCGGGGTGGCTTTCCTCTTCTTCTCCTCCCCAGTGCGGGGAGGCAGAGTTTCTTCGTGTTTCCCCCCGCCTCCGCGGGAGGAATCTGCCTTGTCGTCTTCGGACAACGAGGGTATGACGGCCTTGCGCCGGGGACCCTTCCCGGTCCCCTGGGCCACCTTCTTGGGCCCCTCATCCTCTCCGGATGGGGCGGCCCTTTCCTCTTCCTCCTCTCCTTCAGGGGAGGAGTGTGCCTCATCGTCTTCGGACGAGGCGTCCAGTACGACCTTACGCCGGAGACCCTTCCTGGTCCCCGAGGCCTTCTTTTCGGCCTTCTTTTCCGGCGCCTTGTAGGGCACCGGGACTAGCATCTCCGTCAGGAGAGCATCTGCTGGACCTTCTGGCAGTGGAGCCGGACAGTCAATCCGCTCCGCCATCTCCACATATTCCTGATTAAATACACACAATGACTTAAAATTCCCCCATGAGTACATTGGGAAAACTGCATCCGGTGGTAGTCAGAAAACTCACCGGACGGGGGAGCCGCGTAGCGTGAAGTCCGCGGTCCTTGGATGTGGGAGGAGGTATTTCGGAGGCTTTGAATAGCACCTTCCATGCGCCCTTGTGTGTCATGCTGTAGAGATTTTGAAGCATCTGGTGTTCGGCCGGGACCACAGATTAAATACCCGTCTTTGGCACGAAAGAATCCGGCGGACAAGCATGACCTGGACCATGTTGACAAGCTTGATTTTCTTGTCCTTCATATTACTGATGCAGTTATGAAGTCCGGTCAGCTCCGTGGGCTCCCCCCATGTCAGGCCCTTCTTTTCCCAGGAGGTGAGTCGCATGGGAATTTCGGATCGGAATTCGGGGGCCGCTGCCCAGTTGGCGTTGCGCGGCTCGGTGATGCAGAACCACCCCGATTGCCACCCTTTCACGGTCTACGCAAAGGAGCCGTCAAGCCAGGTGATGTTGGGCATCTTGCCCACCATGGCGCCTCCGCACTCCGCTTGCTGGACGCTCACGATCTTCGGCTTCACGCAGAAGATTCGTAGCCACAAGCCGAAGTGAGGCTTGATGCGGAGGAAGGCCTCGCACACGACGATAAACGCCGAGATGTTGAGGACGAAATTTGAGGATAGATCATGGAAATCTAGCCCGTAGTAAAACATGAGCCTACAGACGAAGGGATGAAGTGGAAATCCCAGTCCACGGACGAAGTGGGCGAGAAACACGACCCTCTCGTGGGGTTCCGAAGTTGGAATGATCTGCCCTTCTCCGGTAACTGGTGCGCGATGTGTGCAGCCAAGTATCCAGCCGCCCGGAGCTTCGCAATATGCTCCTCCTTCACGGTGGAGGCCACCCACTTGCCTCCTTCTCCGGACATGTTTGGCTGTGCGGAGAAAGCGTGAACTAGGGTGCTGGAGCTCGAGGGTGTGAGAATGGATAAGCAGTGGAGGAAGAAGGCATGGGTGAAAATGGGGAATCCTTATGCCTTTATAGAGGCGACAAGAACGGTGTGCCTCCCCACTTTCCTGTTGAGAATCGCTTATTTCCCAAGCGCCACGATTGATTGCGCGGTTGGGTTACCCATACCCGTATTGATGGAAATCCCGTGATAAGGGGACATGATCTCTGCTTTGACAAGACGTGCCGAGGAAACTGCCTCGCAATATGCACTATGGCTGGTTGAGGGAAAATGGTTCGAATAATGACCCGACCGTAGATTCATGTCACTTTGTCTAAAGTTTTCAGCAGATTACATTTGTGAAATAGCATTCTCTCTACGGTGGTATGTGAAGATCATCTTGCAGATCCGGACACGATCTAAGTGTTCGATAATTACTATGGAGTATTCGGGGATGGAACCCGCCTTGCAATGCTGAAGACAGAACGGCGCGCCAGACTCATCATCATTGAAGCCTGATTCAGGGGCTACTGAGGGAGTCCTGGATTAGGGGGTATCCGGGCAGACGGACTATATACCTTGGTCGGACTGTTGGACCGTGAAGATACAAGACCTAAGACTTTGTCCCGTGTTCGGATGGGACTCTCCTTTGCGTGGAAGGCAAGCTTGGCGATACGGACATTATATTTCATTCTTTGTAACCGACACCATGTAAACCTTGGCCCTCTCCGGTGTCTATATAAACCGGAGGGTTTAGTCCTTAGAGGGAGAATCAAAATCATCATAGGCTAGCTTCTAGGGTTTGGCCTCTACGATCTCGTAGTAGATCAACTCTTGTAATACCCATATCATCAATATCAATCACGCAGGAAGTAGGGTTTTACCTCCATCGAGAGGGCCCGGACCTGGGTAAAACATCGTGTCCCTTGCCTCCTGTTACCATTGGCCTTAGACGCACAGATCGAGACCCCCTTGTCGGTGTCAAAACCGGCAGATCTCAGGTAGGGGGTCCCGATCTGTGCGTCAAGGCTGATGGTAACAGGAAGCAAGGGACACAGATGTTTACCCAGGTTCGGGCCCTCTCGATGGAGGTAAAACCCTACTTCCTGCTTGATTAATATTGAAGATATGGGTTGTACAAGAGTAGATCTACCACGGGATCGTAGAGACTAAACCCTAGAAGCTAGCCTATGATGGTATGATTGTAATTGCGATCGGCCTTCTAAGGACCAACCTCTCCGGTTTATATAGACACCGGTACATGGAGTTGGTTACAAGTAAGGAAACACAATATCTGGATCGCCAAGCTTGCCTTCCACGCAAAGGAGAGTCCCATCCGGACACGGGCCGAAGTCTTGAGTCTTGTATCTTCACGCTTCAATAGTCCGGACGTTGTATACAGTCTGGCTGTCCGGATACCCCCTAATCCAGGAATCCCTCAGTAGCCCCTGAACCAGGCTTCAATGACGATGAGTCCGGCGCGTAGTATTGTCTTCGGCATTGCAAGGCGGGTTCCTTCTCCGAATACTCCGAAGTAATTATCGAACATGTAGACCGTGTCCGGATCTGCAAGATGATCTTCACATGGCATAAATCTGATCTGCTGGCAATCTTCATGCGTCGTGCCCGTGCATCGTGGCCTGGTCCAACACGAACCGGCGTTTCTTACCCCACCATGACTCGTGTTACGAGGCGGTTTTATTGGCACGTCCCGTCGAGGCAGAGATCGTGTTCCTCTTATTACGTGATTTTCCATTAATATGGGCGTGCGTGACCCCACGACGTCCGTTGGTATAACTCCGTATGTTTTTTAGATAAGCCTCAAACGGTCATACCGAGGACTCATGATATTCACCCTCTTTATAAAGGGGTCGAGGCCTATGCCTCTTTTCCACCTTCCTCGCGCCTTCTCGCACCTCGAGTTCTAACACCCAAAACCCAAGCTTCAACACTCCAGATCCTCCAATATGTCCGAATCCGTCCCTCAAGGCCGGTGGGTGGCCTCCTCGATTCAAAAGGAAGACATTGCAAAGCTTAGGGAGGTCGGATACCTGACCGCCGACATCCAGCACAGGCTTACTGCTCCAGGGCAGGTCATGCCCACACCGGAGCCTAATGAGTGCGTCATTTTCGTCCCACACTTCCTCCACGGCTTGGGCTTCACCCTCGACCCCTTTGTGAGGGGGCTCATGTTCTATTATGGGTTGGATTTTCATGATCTGGCTCCAGACGCCATCCTCCATATCTCATCGTTCATTATCGTGTGCGAGGCTTTTCTCCATGTCACCCCACACTTCGGCTTATGGCTTAAGACCTTCAATGTGAAGCCGAAGATGATCGAGGGGCGACATGTGGAGTGCGGAGGTGCCGTAATAAGCAGGAACGCCGATGCCCCATGGCCAGAGGGTTCTTTCCTGGAAGTATCCGATGTATGGCAACGGAGGTGGTTTTATGTCACGGCTCCTAGAGGCACAAAGTGGGTGGCTCTCCCGAGTTCCGCTCGGGCCGTCCGTCATATCTAGCGTCTTGGACCGACGTAGGGCGGAATTTGGGGCCCACTTGTGATGTACCAGTACTGCAGAATCGCATCCGGGAGCTTCTTGAGAGGGACATTAACCTCGTCAGCATAATGCAAGTGATGTTAATCCGACGGATGTTGCCATGCCAACGCCGGCCTCTCCGGATGTGGGAGTTCAATTCGGAGGGTCCGTGAACTATCAAGCACTTCTTCGGCTTGAAGCTCGAAGAGATGTGTAAATTATTCTTCGGACAGAAAGTAGAGTGTCCGGACACCACCGAGGATGCGGGCCTAAGCTGCAATCGCCTAGATACCCAAGTAAGTAATCTTGACACCGGACACCTTGTTTAGCATTTGTCATAATTGTTTATTCTGAAAATCATCCGTGGCCAGGAATGGCTTAGCAAGGCGGAGAGAATCAAGTGTCCGGCGCCACTTCCCAAAGGCTCGCCTGGCCCTAGCATGGCCAAGATGCTAGACCGGGTACTCAGCAGAATGCCCTCGGGGAAATACAACGGGAAGAACGAAGACCACGAACTCCACACGCTACGCATCCGAACCGGGGGAATTGTTACCTCCCCCAAGGAGGATAGTCGGGAAGAGGAGACTAAGGTGAGGGAGTCCTGGACTAGGGGGTGTCCGGATAGCCGGACTATCAATATCCGCCGGACTCCAAGACTACGAAGATACAAGATTGAAGACTCCGGCTCGTGTCCGGATGGTACTTTACTTGGCGTGGAAGGCAAGCTTGGCAATACGGATACGTAGATTTCCTACCATTGTAACCGACTCTGTGTAACCCTAGCCCTCTCCGGTGTCTATATAAACCGGAGGGCTTTAGTCCGTAGGACAACATACATTACAACAATCATACCATAGGCTAGCTTCTAGGGTTTAGCCTCCTTGATCTCGTGGTAGATCTACTCTTGTACTACCCATATCATCAATATTAATCAAGCAGGACATAGGGTTTTACCTCCATCGAGAGGGCCCGATCCTGGGTAAAAACATCGTGTCCCTCGTCTCCTGTTACCATCCGCCTAGATGCACAGTTCGGGACCCCCTACCCGAGATCCGCCGGTTTTGACACCGACATTGGTGCTTTCATTGAGAGTTCCTCTGTCTCGTCACCGATAGGCTTGATGGCATCTTCAACCTGCAACGCTGTCCAGGGTGAGACTTTTCTCCCCGGACAGATCTCCATATTCGGCGGCTTCGCCCTGCGGGCCAATTCACTTGGCCATCTGGAGCAGATCGAAAGCTATGCCCCTGGCCATCAGGTCAGATTTGGAAGCTTAAACTTCACGGCCAATGTCCGAGGAGACTTGATCCTCGACGGACTCGAGCCACAGCCAAGCGCGCCGCACTGTGACGATGGGCATGATCTAGCTCTGCCGCCGAACAGTGCCTTGGTGGCCGCACACGGATCCGCTTCGGCCATTAGCCCGGAGCCGATCGCCCAGATCGAGGGTTGGTGGATAGACGCCGCCCTGGGGGCTTCAACATCCACGGCGATGGAGCCAAACACTAATCTTGTCCCCCGCGAAACTCGTGATTCCGAGGTGCCGGACTCCTCGCCGGACTCCGAACCTCCCGCGCCCCTACCAATCGACCCGGATTGGGCGCCGGTTATGGAATTCACCGCCGCGGACATCTTCCAATGCTCGCCTTTCGGCGATATCTTAAATTCATTAAAGCATCTCTCGTTATCAGGAGAGTCCTGGCCGGATTATGGCCAGGATGGTTGGGATGCGGATGACGAAGAAATTCAGAGCCCACCCACCACCCACTTTGTAGCCACTGTCGATGATCTAACCGACATGCTAGACTACGACTCCGAAGACATCGACGCTATGGACGACGATGCCGGAGACGAACAGGAACCAGCGCCCACAGGGCACTGGAAGGCCACCTCGTCATACGACGTATATATGGTGGATACCCCAAAAGATGTGGATGGCGAGGAAACAGCGGAGGCGGATCCCTTAAAGAAACAGCCCAAGCGCCGGCGTCAGCGGCGCCGCTCTAAATCTCGCCACAGCAAGAATGGAAATTCCGGCACAAGAGATAATAATACTCCAGGGAGTGCCGAAGACAATCCCCTCCAGCAAGACTCAGCGCAGGAGGATGCAGAAGCAAGCCCTCATGAGGGGGCGGCAGATGAAGAGGTTGAGGATCATAATTATATGCCTCCCTCCGAAGACGAAGCAAGCCTCAACGATGACGAATTCGTCGTACCCGAGGATCCCGTCGAACAAGAGCGCTTCAAGCGCAGGCTTATCGCCACAGCAAAAAGCCTGAAGAAGGAAAAACGGAGGCTCAAAATAGCAGAAGACACACTCAGAATGAGATGGAGAAAAGTGCTCAAAACCGCAGATAAGTACGGCAATGGCCACCAATCAAAGAGCTACCCGAAGCGCAAGCTACTACCAGAATTCGACAAGGAGGCCATAGAGCCCCCACCGTCCATAAATAAAGAGGCTGCCTGGCCGAATAGACGGCCAGATGATAGGCCAAATTCTGACAGCGGCGCCCCACTTAAACCAACCAACGAACTTGGAAGGATAGATGGCCCAGCCAGATCCATCTACGGGCCAAAGGAGAAGGCCCCAGGAAGCAAGGCAACACGTCAAGTGTCCGATGATAGCGGCACACACAAATACAGGGGCGCCGCACACCCACTATGTTTCACTGACGAGGTGCTGGACCATGAATTCCCAGCAGGATTTAAACCCATAAACATAGAAGCCTACGATGGAACAACAGACCCTGGAGTCTGGATAGAAGATTATATACTACATATACATATGGCCAGAGGAGATGATCTCCACGCCATAAAATACCTACCTCTCAAGCTCAAAGGGCCAGCCCGTCATTGGCTTAAAAGCCTCCTAGAAAATACTGTTGGAAGTTGGGAAGAGCTCGAGGACGCGTTTAGAGCAAATTTTCAAGGGACTTATGTCCGCCCTTCGGATGCAGATGACCTAATTCATATAACTCAACAGCCCGGAGAGTCAGCGCGGAAATTCTGGAACAGGTTCCTTACCAAAAAGAACCAAATAGTCGACTGTCCGGACGCCGAAGCCTTAGTAGCTTTCAAGCACAATGTCCAAGACGAATGGCTCGCCAGGCACCTCGGTCAAGAGAAACCGAGGACAATGTCCGCACTGACAAGCCTCATGACCAGCTTCTGTGCGGGCGAGGATAGCTGGTTAGCACAATGCAGCACCAGCGACCCAAGTACATCAGAGATAAGAGATGGAAACGGAAAATCACGGCGCAGAAAAGAGCAGCACCGGAATAAAGAGAAAAGCCCAAAGAGCGCGGCAGTCAACGCCGGATTCAAAAGCTCGCGGCCCAATAATAAAACACGGCCTCTTAAGGATGACAGTGACGAATTGTCCAACTTAAACAAAATTTTGGGTCGGATATATCAAATCCACGGTACCCCCGGAAGGCCTGCAAATCACACCCACGGGGATTGTTGGGTTTTTAAACAGTCCGGCCAACTAAATGCCGAACACAAGGGGCTCGACGCGTCAAGCGAAGAAGACAAACCCCACCAGCAGAGCACCAGAAAACAAAAGACTTTCCCACAAGGGGTCAAAGCAATAAACTCACTTCACGTGATAATACGGAAAAATAGTGCGGCACTTTCTAAAAAGAGCTTCGCACGGTCCAACCCAGCAAACCGTAGAGATTGGATATCAAAACCAATCAGTTTCGATCACCTGGACTATTCCAGAAGCGTTCGAAATGCGGGACGGACTCCCCTGGTATTGAATCCCATAATAGATGGATTGAAATTTACTAATGTCCTAATGGACGGAGGCAGTGATTTAAACCTGCTATATTCAAACACAATCTGTAGGATGGGGATAGACCCTACCAAAATTCGACACAGCCGCACTTCCTTCAAGGGAGTGACGCCAGGCCATTACGCCAAGTGCACAGGCTCCATATTACTAGAAGTCGTGTTCGGATCGCCGAACAATTTTCGACGCGAAAAATTAATTTTTCACATCGTCCCATTTGAAAGTGAATATCAAGCACTCTTGGGACGAAAGGCTTTTGTCCGCTTCAACGCCATCCCGCATCACGCATCTCTTACACTCAAGATGCCCGGACCGCGTGGCGTAAGTTTAGTGCGAGGGTCACTTAAAGACCCCGGACTTGGATAGACGAATCCGGCATCAGTAGGCTAGGGGCTCCCTAGCCGCATACCCCTTCACAGGGGGCTGCGCGCACAAACAAACGCGGGCTCATATAAACCCCGCTTTAATTATTTCTATTTCTAATTTTTTTTGCACGAATTGTTTTTTAAACTAAAACGTTCCTCTCTTTTTACAGATGAACAACGTGCATACCCGTCCAGGATAACGGCGCAACGGAGACACAGGCGCATACGTGCAGTAGGGACCCGTTGCGAGGATTCTTTTCAGATTAAGACCCCTCATAGACCTTTTTTACTGTCTCTTGTTGTTATTCTCCCTTGGTTTCTTCCTATAACCAAAGCGGAGCCTGACGCTTTGGCATCGGCCGCGTCAGAAGACCATGCCCGTACCTGGACACTAGGGGCTTAGGGCATCGTTCTGCCCATTATTATAAAGACCGAACACCTTAGGGAGTGTTCGGCTTCTCGAGTTAGGCATTATATGCATCAGCTCCGAATCATGTCTTTGGTCAAATGTTGGGTTTGCCCGGCTCCTGTGTTTTGCTGCCTTACGTTCCGTATCATCGGCTAACGCGGCACCAGGAGAACTACTGCGATTGTGCCCCAGTTCGGCTGGGCGAGCACCTCAGTAGAGAAAGCCGAAAACTGACTGTCATGATACAGCAAGAGACTGGTCAGCCCTCGATCGACTATTGGAATGTTTAGAATTCCCCGCTTTGACGAAGGGCCGTTTCCCGGTCAGGCACACGCGCTCCGACCTCGGAGAAGGGCGATGCCACCAGGGGCTATATCGTAGCCCCACCCTCGAGCTCCACTGGCTAAGTGAAAGTGATAAAGCATTATAGTCCGGATTGCCTCATTCGCTACGCTACCACCTCCTTATAACAGGACCGAGACGTCGGATTAAGTGTGAAAACGCGCTATTTTTGCGAACACCCCAGCACCTTGTGCGTGGGGGCTGAAGCCGAAGACTGCCATCTTTCAGGTTATACACAAGTATACGTAAACGGCCGAAAAGGAGAAGTTTTACTACTTGGACGCACAAGTATAAAAAGCGGTTATAACATAATCATCGATTTGCAAGATAATGCGTTCATTTGAACGTTACATTCTTCGAGCACTGCGCCTCTATTACACGAGCGCCACGCATAACTTCCCCGAAATAGTGCTCGGCGGGGAGCCGGTTTTCATCCGAACCCTGGGCAGAAACAGCGGTGGCGTCCATCTCTGGACAATGCGCCTTAACACATGCAAGAGCCATCCGTGCGCCCTCTATGCAGGCCGACCGCTTCATCTCCTTTATATGCGGCACCGCTCCAAGGAATTGCTGTAATAAGCCAAAGTAGCTCGTCGCCTTGGACCTCTTTGGCCAGACATGGGCCACGATGTCAGTCATGGCAAGTCCGGACAATCTATTTAGCTCGGCCCATTCGGCCAACCGGTCTGTCAATGGAAGTGGGCGATCCGGACTGTGGAATTGAGACCAATACAGCTCTTCCCTCTCGTGATCCTTCTGGCTCCGGAAGTGCTTAACGGCATCGGCCGCACTTGCAGCTAAGTCCATATACGGATCCTCCGGACTCCACAGCTGCTCAAATTGAGCATACTTTCCATCCATAAATCGGCGACGCAGCAGAAAAGGCTTGCCAGCCACTATCTCTCCGGCCTGGCACAGTTCCTCCTTTATAGCCCGCATTGTAGAGCGGGCATCCTTGGCTTCGGCGGTGGCCTTCTTCAGGTCTTCCCGCTCCGATAAGCGCTCCTTTTCAAGAGCATCATTGCGGTCGGCAGCTTCCTTTACTTTTATGGCCAATTCGGCCACCTCGGCCCTGCTTAGGCAGTGCGCAGCCTTTTCGGCTTTCAACTCCTCGGCCGCCCTCGAGGCAGCCGCTTCACTCCTTCGGGCTTGCTCCTTAGCTCGAGCAAGTTCGGCCCGAAGGCCCTCCACAGCAGCAGCACCGTCTGTACAAATAGCATATAATTTATCATAGGAGGGCTTCGACCCCCTTAATAAAGTGACTGCGGAGAACTATTTTACCTTGCGACTCGTCAAGTCGCCTGTTGACAAGTGCGATGTCCGCATCTGCCAAGTCCAATTGCCGATTTAACTCGGCAAACTCACTAGTACGGCTAGCCCCAGGACAATCCGCCACCTGCATACTATTCCAATACTCACTAGTATTGGAATTGAGACCAATACAGCTCTTCCCTCTCGTGATCCTTCTGGCTCCGGAAGTGCTTAACGGCATCGGCCGCACTTGCAGCTAAGTCCATATACGGATCCTCCGGACTCCACAGCTGCTCAAATTGAGCATACTTTCCATCCATAAATCGGCGACGCGGCAGAAAAGGCTTGCCAGCCACTATCTCTCCGGCCTGGCACAGTTCCTCCTTTATAGCCCGCATTGCAGAGCGGGCATCCTTGGCTTCGGCGGTGGCCTTCTTCAGGTCTTCCCGCTCCGATAAGCGCTCCTTTTCAAGAGCATCATTGCGGTCGGCAGCTTCCTTTACTTTTATGGCCAATTCGGCCACCTCGGCCCTGCTTAGGCAGTGCGCAGCCTTTTCGGCTTTCAACTCCTCGGCCGCCCTCGAGGCAGCCGCTTCACTCCTTCGGGCTTGCTCCTTAGCTCGAGCAAGTTCGGCCCGAAGGCCCTCCACAGCAGCAGCACCGTCTGTACAAATAGCATATAATTTATCATAGGAGGGCTTCGACCCCCTTAATAAAGTGACTGCGGAGAACTATTTTACCTTGCGACTCGTCAAGTCGCCTGTTGACAAGTGCGATGTCCGCATCTGCCAAGTCCAATTGCCGATTTAACTCGGCAAACTCACTAGTACGGCTAGCCCCAGGACTATCCGCCACCTGCATAGGAATGACGGAATTCATTTCTTTAGATTTCGATCCTCGGTACGCTGTCGTTTCCGACAACCTATCGAGTCTCAGGGGCTATTATCTATACAGGGCGCATTTTTTATATGCAAAACTGTTAAAAAACAAAGGGGTGCGTCATTCTCGCATACCTCAAATCCCGCCAGCACACTCATGGCGGCATTACACAATTCGCTCTCGGCGGACGAAATCCTTCCAATCACCATACGCATTAACGCACGGTGATCTTCTGAAATAGACGCCCTCTCAAGCAAATTCTTCAGTTCTCCCGGCCGGACACTAGTAGGTGCCGAACTCTCTGGCCCCTCCGGACTCGGGGATACCCTCCGTGATGACACTTCGGGTTCGCCTGCCTCATCTGGCGGCGCTGCGGATGGAGGCGTATCGCTCTCCATCATCTCCGGAAGAAGGTCCCCCGAAGATGAACTCATCTGAGAAGGCTGCAGATCCGAACTGCAATATAAATATTTTGGTTATCTACAGAAGCACAAATGAAGGTATTTCCTTACTAATTAACTCCCTCTTTCATACTCACGGCCCGCTGGAGGGTCGATCCTTTGATGATGATTGTGCGTCCGGATTCTTTCCGGGCGCCGGACCCCCCGGGGAAGATCTCTTCCCACGCTTAGGGGCTTTGGCCTCCGGATCTTCGGAGGCGGTCCTCTTCTCCCCCTGAAGGGAGGGGTTTTTGCTTCCTCCCTCTTCAGTCGCCCCTTTGGGCGAAATATTAGCTCCTCTATTTTCCCCGTCGCCCCCTTCTGCGGGCGCAACCTCCAACATTCTGACCAGCACGGGCTCCTATGCGGTCTCTGGGAGGGGGGCCGGACACCTTATCAGCCTTGATCGCGCTACCCATTCCTGTAAAGAACAAAGGGTCAGGAGGCGAACTCTGGGAAGGCACATAAACAGAATGTCCGGACTCTGAGCTACTTACCTGAGTATCCGGGTGATCGCAGCTTAGGCCTGCATCCTCGGCTAAATCCGGACACGCCACCTGCGGTCCGAAGAACAACTTGTACATCTCCACGGGTGTCGCACCCATGAAGTGTTGGAGAATCCGAGGTCCCTCTGGGTTGAAATCCCATAGACGGAGAGGACGGCGTTTGCAGGGCAGAAGATGCCTGATTAGCATAACCTGCATCACCTTGATCAGGTCAATCTCCCTCGCTTGGAGATCTCGAATCCGGCCCTGCAGTGAAGGCACGTCTTCGGACGGCCCCCAATTGAGCCCCTGGTTGACCCACGACATCAGTTGGCGTGGGGGTCCCGGGCGGAATAAAGGCGGCGGCTTTTGCCTGCTGCCCCTGGGAGCGGTGATATAGAACCACTCCTGCTGCCACAGTCCGAGTTCCTCTTGGAAGGAACCCTCGGGCCACGGGGCGTCGACCTTTTTGCTTATGGTCGCCCCGCCGCACTCCGCTTGACGCTCCCCGATCATCTTCGGCTCCACCTTGAAGGTCTTCAGCCATAGGCCGAAGTGGGGAATGACGCGGAGGAAGGCTTCGCAGACGATAATGAATGCGGAGATATGGAGGATGGACTCCGGAGCCAAGTCGTGAAAGTCCAGCCCATAGTAGAACAGGAGCCCTCTCACGAAGGGATCCGTCGGGAAGCCTAAACCCCGACGGAGGTGGGATACGAAAACGACGTATTCACCGGGCTCGGGGGCTGGCATGGCCTGCCCTTGAGCAGGCAACCTGTGCGAAACCTCGTAGGACAGGTACTTGGCCTCACGCAACTTCAATATGTCTTCCTCCGTGACGGAGGAGGGCATCCACCGGCCCTGGAGGTCGGAGCCGGACATGATTAAGGATCCGAAGCGCTCGAATCTGAGGCTCTGGGTATTGGAACCAGGAGCGGGGAAGGGATTCGATGCGAGATTGAAGAACAATGGCGAGCCCTGGTCCTCTTATAAAGGGGAAAAAATACCAAGGGCCGTCTCTGTGACCGTTTGGGATTCCCCTTCGATAGAGGAGGCTTGGCGACGGGAGCGGTTGGGTTACCCACGCACGTATTGATGAGAATCCCGGAATAAGGGGAACACGATCTCTGCTTTGACAAGACGTGCCAAGGAAACCGCTTCGCTAAACATGCTGAGGTGGTATAATGATTCAAACAAAAGCCTGGTGGCGGTGTGATGTCACGCCGCATAATACGTCAGCGGAGTGAACTAAGCGTACATTTTATTCTCTCTACGGTGGAATGTGGAATTTATTTTGCAGAGCCGTACACTATCCTGGTGTTCATGATCTTCTCTGGATTATTCAAGGGAGGAACCCGCCTTGCAATGCCGAACATTATGCACGCCGGACTTATCGTCATTGAAGACTGGTTCAGGGGCTACTGAGGGAGTCCTGGACTAGGAGGTGTCCGGATAGCCGGACTATCAATATCCGCCGGACTCCAAGACTACGAAGATACAAGATTGAAGACTCCGGCTCGTGTCCGGATGGTACTTTACTTGGCGTGGAAGGCAAGCTTGGCAATACGGATACGTAGATTTCCTACCATTGTAACCGACTCTGTGTAACCCTAGCCCTCTCCGGTGTCTATATAAACTGGAGGGCTTTAGTCCGTAGGACAACATACATTACAACAATCATACCATAGGCTAGCTTCTAGGGTTTAGCCTCCTTGATCTCGTGGTAGATCTACTCTTGTACTACCCATATCATCAATATTAATCAAGCAGGACGTAGGGTTTTACCTCCATCGAGAGGGCCCGATCCTGGGTAAAAACATCGTGTCCCTCGTCTCCTGTTACCATCCGCCTAGATGCACAGTTCGGGACCCCCTACCCGAGATCCGCCGGTTTTGACACCGACATAAGGCCTCCTCCCCGCACGGGAAGAAGAGGGCCGCCTCCAAAGAATTGGAGACGAAGATGCCCAAGCAAGGGAAGAAGGCATCACCAAGAGGCTCTGCCGCAACGGGCATCCTCGCCGCGTTATGCCCGCCAACGGGCCAGCCCTCCACCAAGACGTAAGTCAATCGTTAATTCGAAGGCACTTTGATTCTCCTAGATCAGTAACCGGGATTTGCCTTTTGCAGTCCGGCTAGTAGCTCTTCTCAACAGAGTTCGTCATGGGGGGATCTTCCTCCGGCGATGATGGAGAGCGGGACCCCACCTACCTCCCCGGCTCATGAAGCGGGCGACACCGAGGTGTCGTCACGGAGGAGTCCGGATCTGCTGAAGCCGGAAGTCAATGCGTCAGCCGCCTTGAGCCTGGAGCGTTTGGCTCCCACGGGGGCGATGGGAAGGGTCCGGCACAGTTCGATGTTCGGCCGGATGTATTGACGGGCTTACTGGAGCAAGCTGCGCTCTCGGAGGAGCACCACTCATTAATGAGCGCAGTGCTCAATAAGATTTCGTCCGCTACAAGCGGTTTGAATGAAGCATTCACAAGCCTGCTCAGAGGCTTTGAGGTATGTAATGAAGAGTACACTATTTCTTTCGTTGTGAGGCATGCGCTAGGTGTGCTCCATATAGATAGTAGCCCCTGAGACTCTGGTTGCCCGCCCTAGGCGGCAAACAGGGGATCATAAACCAATGATTATGCTGTAAATATGTGCAGGTACCTGTGGGTCCGGCCGCCGGCCAGTCCGTTAAAGTTGCCGAACTAGTGAGGCATATTGGATCGATTGATGCCGATATCACGCTAGTGAATGAGCGGCTGGACAAATCAGAAGGTATGTGCCCTGCCTTCCCTTGTATAGGAAAATGTGAAGGTGGCATGATATTAATGTAGTATGTTTGGACTGCAGATGGTGCTGCTACCGTGGAGGCCCTGAGGGAGGAACTTGCTCAAGCCAAGGAACAAGCTCGGGCGAGCAATGCGGCTGCCCTAAAGGCGGCCGAGGAATTAAGGGCCGAACAGGCTGCTCATCGCCGAATCAAGGAAATGATAGCCGAAATGGCTATTGAGTTAAAAAAATGCCGCTGGCCGGTATGAGCTGCTTAAAAAGGAACATGAGGATAATTCGGCCGACCTAAACAAGGCACTTAATGATACCAAGGAAATATGTACCGAGCTCAGGGGTGCGCGGGAGGAGCTTCAACAGGCCGGTAAAATCGCGGCTGGGGGCTCCTATTTGCTGCGGACAAAATTTTTCGATCCGAGTACGCTCCCCTGGATGGATGCTGGAGTCCTGCGGACGCATATGCGGATTTGGCGAAGATTACGGCTGACGCTGCCGAGTTCTTCGAAGATCAAGGTGACAAGGAAGTGGAGAAGCTTTTCTGGTCGCAATTCATGACTCGCCCGCTGCCGTTAAGTGACAAGATGGCTGCTGTAGCGGAGCTTCACAGGCTGTCCGGGCTTGCAATGCGGTCTGTAATAGACCATATTTGGCCAAAGGGGCCTAAGCCGGACAGTTACTTTGGTTTGGTGCAACAGTTCCTTGGGTCGTGCCTCGGATCGATGCCATGAGGAGGTTGGCGTGTATAGAGGGTGCACGGATGGCTCTTGCCCGCGTTAAAGCCTATTGGACGGATATGGATGCCACCATTATAGCGGCCCAGGATCCGGTGGGGGGCCAATATCCGGCCGAGCACTACTTGGCGCAGGTCACAAAAGGTGCCCGCCTAATAGAGGCATAGTGCTCGAAGAATGTCTTGTTCGAATGATGAACTGAATCATTGTAGAAACAATGCTTATTTTGATTATGAGGCTATATTTATACTATTTTCCTAAGAATATGATTGTGTCCCCTATGCGGCTGTTTATATATATATATATGTATATATAAATATGTAATCTGAAAGTTAGCAGTCGTTGGCTTCAGCCCCCACGCATACAATGCGGGGGTGTTCGCGAAAAATATGCTTAATCACACTTGATCCAATGTCTTGGTCCATTAAGGAGGTGATCGCACGTCGAACTAGGCAACCGGACTATATAGCAACACTTTCGCTTAGTCGTGGGAGTCAAACATTGGGGCTACTATGTAGCCCCTGGTACTTTCGCGTGCATCCGAATACGGGCGCGTATGTACATGACCAGGAAATGGCCCTTCGTTAATGATGAGGAATCCGAAAGATTCCAGTGAGTCTTCGAGTGGTTGAACAGTCTCTCGCTGCATCATGACAGTCAGTTTTCGGCTTTCTCTACTGAGGTGCTCATCTGGAATAACCAGGGCACAATCGCAGTAGTTCTCCTTTGGCCACCTTAGCCGATAATAATGAAACGTAAGGCAGCAAACCCAGGAGCCGGGCAAACCCAACATTTGACCAAAGACATGATTTAGAGCTGATGCATATAAGGCCAAACTCATGACGCCGAACACTCCCGAAGGTATTCGTACTTTATAACATATGATGGGCTCAAGAATGCCCATTCATTATAAACCCTGTGTTTCCAGGTATGTGCGTTACTCTGTCATGGCGAAATGCCAAAAACGGCAGTATCCTCTGTGGGTATGGAACCCATGGGATGGTTAGACAACAAGAGGCAATAGAAAAGGTTTACATAGGGGCTTAATCTAAAAAGAAACTTGTTGAACGGGGCCCTGCTGCACGTCTACGCCTTTGTCTCCGTTGTGCCGTATCCCGGAAGGGTATCGCGCGAACGTTGTCTGTGGAAAAAGAAAACTCATAGGACATTACAACGTAAGTATGCGATGAATAGTAAAAGTGTAAGATGTTGGCCTGCCAATAAGGTTGAGCCAAGTGTGGGGCTTTATTAAGTATTTATAGCCCCTGGTATCCGCTATAGGATTACATATACGATGCCCTGGTTCGATCTAGGCTACCGGACTCGTCTAACCGTGTCCGTGGTCTTAACGACCAGTCATATTTATTTTTGATATTGGAGGTCGCTTATAGTCCGGCCGCTAGGGCCGTCGCGTGTTCCTCTGCGCGTGAAGAGCGCTCTGTTATTCCGCTAACGGTGATGACGTCGCGTGGACCGGGCATCTTGAGTGTAAGGTAGCCATAGTGCGGCAATGCGTTGAAGCGGGCGAAGGCCGTTCTTCCGAGAACTGCGTGATAGTCGCTTTGGAAGGGTGCAATGATAAAGAGTAGTTCTTCGCTTCTGCAGTTGCCTGGGGAGCCGAATGTTACCTCCAGTATGACGGAGCCCCTGCTATAGGCTTCCATGCCTGGTATCACCCCTTCAAAGGTGGTCTTGCTTTGGCTGATTCTGGATGGGTTTATCCCCATCCTGCGGACAGTGTCCTCGTATATTAAATTGAGACTACTGCCGCCGTCCATGAGGACCCGGGTGAGACGGTATCCGTCGATTATCGGGTCAAGCACCAAGGCCTTTGATCCTCCGCGCCGAATACTAGTTCGGCCGTCCAAATGATCGAAAGTGATCGGATAAGACATCCAGTAGTTAAGTGTGGGTATGATGGGCTCTATATCGTGCGCGTCTCTATGCGCGCGTTCGTGCCTTCTCGTGGATGTATGAGTCGCGTGGATATTGTTCACTATTTTAACCTCTGGCGGGAATTTTTTCTGTCCCCCCAGTGTTCGAGGGCGAGGTTCATCCTCGTCCTCACTTGGTGTTTCCCTTCCCTTGTGTTCGGAAATTAATTTGCCGACCTGCTTGAAGACCCAGCACTCTCTGTGCGTGTGGTTCGCAGGTTTGTCAAGGGTGCCATGAATTTGGCATAGTCTGTCCAGGACTCTGTTCAGACCGGACGGTCCCTCTTTACTGCCTTTAGATGGCTTATTTTGCAGATTAAGTCGAGAGCCCCTGAATCCGGCATTAACCGTCGTGTTATCCGGGCTCTCTTCCTTGTTTTGGCGTTTGTTTTTATGACGCCGTGGCTTCCCGTTGCCATCCCTTATTTCGGATGTGCTGGGGTCGCTGGTGCCTTTACGGGCCAGCCAGCTATCTTCGCCCACGCAAAAGTGGGTCAGAAGGCTTGTTAGGGCTTCCATTGTCATTGGCTTTTCTTGGCCGAGGTGTCTGGCGAGCCACTCGTCGCGGATGCTGTGTTTGAATGCCGCTAAGGCTTCGGCATCCGGACAATCGACAATTTGATTCTTCTTAGTGAGGAATCTGTTCCAAAGCTTGCGGGCGGACTCTCCGGGCTGTTGGATTATGTGACTTAAATCATCAGCATCCAGAGGCCGGACATAAGTCCCTTGAAACATCGCCCTAAAAGCATCCTCGAGTTCCTCCCAACTCCCAATTGAATTTTCTGGGAGGCTTTTCAACCAGTGTCTAGCTGGTCCCTTTAGTTTGAGGGGAAGGTATTTGATGGCGTGGAGGTCATCCCCACGAGCCATATGTATATGTAGGATAAAGTCCTCGATCCAGATCCCTGGGTCTGTCGTTCCATCGTATGCTTCTATGTTCACAGGTTTAAAGCCCTGTGGGAATTCCTGGTCCAGTACCTCTTCGGTGAAGCAGAGGGGGTGAGCAGCCCCTCCGTATCTAGACGTGTTGTGGCATGCCGTCGGCTGTTGTTGTGTCTGGTGTTTATTCCGAACTGGTATTTGATTGTCATAATCGTTTTGACGACCACAGTCCCCCGCTGGGGTGTGTCCTTTAGATCCGTAGATGGACCTAGCTGTGCCAGCTTTTTTATCCAGGTGCTCACGTAGATCGTGCGCGTCTTTGGTAGTTGCTTTGTTGCAGTTATGAAGTGGTACGTCTGGCCTCCTTGTCGTGTTACTCTTTGGTGGAACGGCCTCGTCGTCTAATTCTGGCAGTAGCTTGCGTTTTGGGTAGCTCTTTGTATGGCGAATCGTCGCCACATCTTTCTTCAGTGTCTAGCACTTTGTTCCATCTGCGGTTGAGTGTTTCCTGTGCGGCTTTAAGCCGTTGCTTCTTCTTCTTCAGACTTCTCGCTGTGGCCATAAGCTTTCTGTGGAGGTTATCTCGTTCCATGCATTCTTCCGGGATGATGGATGCATCATCGTCCGGACTGTCTTCTTGTCCTGGGGTGGTTTGATGAACTCGTCCCTCTGGATCATTGTCTTCGGGCATCTGCTCCAAACTGTGTTCGGCGCGACCTGGCTCGTCTTGCCCCATCGCTGGTTCCGTATGGTCATTTTTGCCCTCGGGTTGGCCGGAGTGTCGATCCTTCTGGCGCTCTTACTGCTATTTTTACTGTTGCTGGACTTGGAACGGCGTCTGCGCGGTTGCTTTGGCTTTTGCCCGGGGGTTTTGTCTTTCGGGTTGTCGCCGTCGTCCTCCTTGGGTGTATCCACCATGTATATGTCATGTGACGAGGCGGAAGTCCAGCACCCCATAGATTCTGAATCTTCTCCTACATCGTCGTCCATACCGTCGATGCCTTCGGAGTCGAAGTCAAGCGCGTCGGTTAAATCATCAACCGTGGCTATGAGGTGGGTGGTGGGTGGGCAGTGAATTCCTTCGTTGCCTGCTTCCCACTCAAGCCGGACAAAGTTCGGCCCAGAGCCTCCTAACAAAGAGAGAGACTTTAATGAGTTTAGCAGGTCGCCAAAGGGTGAGTGCTGAAAGATGTCCGCAACGGTGAACTCCATTACCGGAGCCCAACCAGGCTCGGCGGGCTCGGGAACGCGCGGACTAGTACCTACAACCGGATACGTATCCGGGGGTCCGGAGTCACAGGCTTCCTCAGAAGCGAGGCCTATGTTCGGCTCCACCGCCGATGAGGGTACGGCCTGCGAGGTGGGGTCCATCCCTCCATCCCTAGGCAACGCAGCCTACTCCGGATTTGAGTCCGGGGCTACTGCAGGGGTGATATCCTGAGTGTTGTCTGACAGCAAGTCCAGGCCATGCTCGTCGTGACTGTCCAGTGCTCCTGGCGCGGGCCCGAATCCGTCGAAGATCAAGTCTCCGTGGGTATCCGTCGTGTAGTTCAGGTTTCCGAACCTAATTTGATGGCCAGGGGCGTAGCTGTCGATCTGCTCCAGATGGCCAAGCGAATTGGCCCGCAGTGCGAAGCCGCCGAACACGAAGATATGTCCGGGGAGGAAAGCCTCACCCTGGACCATGTCGTTGACGATGATTGAAGGAGCCATCGAGCCTTGCGGCGACGTCACGGAGGAACTCTCAATGAAAGCACCAATGTCGGTGTCAAAACCAGCGGATCTCGGCTAGAGGGTCCCGATCTGTGCGTCAAGGCTGATGGTAACAGGAAGGAAGGGACACAGATGTTTACCCAGGTTTGGGCCCTCTCGATGGAGGTAAAACCCTACTTCCTGCTTGATTAATATTGAAGATATGGGTAGTACAAGAGTAGATCTACCACGAGATCATAGAGGCTAAACCCTAGAAGCTAGCCTATGATGGTATGATTGTAATTGTGATCGGCCTTCTAAGGACCAACCTCTCCGGTTTATATAAACACCAGAGAGGGCTAGGGTTTACATGGAGTCGGTTACAAGGAAGGAAACACAATGTCCGGATCGCCATGCTTGCCTTCCACGCAAAGGAGAGTCCCAGCCGGACACGGGCCGAAGTCTTGAGTCTTGTATCTTCACGCTTCAATAGTCCGGACGTTGTATACAGTCCGGCTGTCCAGATACCCCCTAATCCAGGACTCCCTCACCCCTACCCGAGATCCGCCAGTTTTGACATCGACAGCGCGCCCACCCCTAGGGGGCGCGCCGGGCACCCTCGTGGCCGCCTTGGTTGTTGCTTGACGTCCACTCCAAGTCTCACGGTTTGCATTTGTTCCAAAAAGATCACTCCCAAAGGTTTCATCGCGTTTGGACTCTGTTTGATATTCCTTTTCTTCGAAACACTAAAATAGACAAAAAACAACAACAATTCGGGCTGGGCCTCCGGTTAGTAGATTAGTGCCAAAAATGATATAAAAGTGTAAATTAAAGCCCATAAGCATCCAAAATGGGTAATATAATAGCATGGAACAATCAAAAATTATAGATATGTTGGAGACGTATCAAGCATCCCCAAGCTTAATTCCTGCTCGTCCTCGAGTAGGTAAATGATAAAAACAGAATTTTTGATGTGGAATGCTACCTAGCATAATTCTCAATGTAGTTTTCTTTATTGTGGCATGAATGTTCAGATCCAAATGATTCAAAATAAAAGTTCACATTGACATAAGAAATAGTAATACTCCAAGCATACTAATCAAAGCAATCATGTCTTCTCAAAATAACATGGCTAAAGAAGGTTATCCCTACAAAATCATATAGTCAGGTTGTTCCTCTATCTTCCTCACACAAAGTATTTAATCATGCACAACCCCGATGACAAGCCAAGCAATTGTTTCATACTTTAGTAATCTCAAACTTTATCAACTTTCACGCAATACATGAGCGTGAGCCATGGACATAGCACTATATGTGGAATGGAATGGTGGTTGTGGAGAAGACAAAAAAGGGGAAGATAGTCTCACATAAACTAGGCGTATCAACGGGCTATGGAGATGCCCATTAATAGATATCAATGTGAGTGAGTAGGGATTTCCATGCAACGGATGCACTAGAGCTATAAATGTATGGAAGCTCAACAAAAGAAACTAAGTAGGTGTGCATCCAATTCGCTTGCTCACGAAGACCTAGGGCATTTTCAGGAAGCCCATCATTGGAATATACAAGCCAAGTTCTATAATGAAAAATTCCCACTAGTATATGAAAGTGACAACATAGGAGACTCTCTATCATGAAGATCATGGTGCTACTTTGAAGCACAAGTGTGGTAAAAAGGATAGTAGCATTGTCCCTTCTCTCTTTTTCTCTCATTTTTTTATTTGGCCTTTCTCTTTTTTTATTTGGCCTTTCTCTTTTTTTATATAAAGTCTGAAGTCTCATCCCGACTTGTGGGGGAATCATAGTCTCCATCATCCTTTCCTCACTGGGACAAAGCTCTAATAATGAAGATCAACACACTTTTATTTTCTTACGACTCAAGATTACAACTCGATACTTAGAACAAGATATGACTCTATATGAATGCCTCCGGCGGTGTACCGGGATATGCAATGAATCAAGAGTGATATGTATGAAAATTATGAAGGTGGTCTTGCCACAAATATGATGTCAACTACATGATCATGCAAAGAGAAATATGACAATGATGATGTGTGTCATATAAACGGAACGGTGGAAAGTTGCATGGCAAATATATCTCGGAATGGCTATGGAAATGCCATAATAGGTAGGTATGGTGGCTGTTTTGAGGAAGGTATATGGTGGGTGTATGGTACCGGCGAAAGTTGCGCGACACAAGAGAGGCTAGCAATGGTGGAAGGTGAGAGTGCGTATAATCCATGGACTCAACATTAGTCATAAAGAACTCATATACTTATTGCAAAAATCTACAAGCCATTTAAAACAAAGTACTACGCGCATGCTCCTAGGGGGATATATTGGTAGGAAGACAATCAATAAATAAAATTGTGCTCCAACTTCATAACAAAGCGGTTCACCATACGAGCATGCTACTGGAATCACAAACTTCAACACAAGTATTCTTTAAATTCAGAATTACCCAACTATCACGACTCTAATATCACAAACCTAATATCTCAAAACAATTATCAAGCATCAAATTGATCATAGCATCCAATTCACTTTCCTTGACAGTTTTTATTATACCCAACTTGGATGCCCATCATTCTAGAACCAATTTTATAACCATAGCAAATATCGTGCTGTTCTAAGAGAATAATATAAGTGAAGCATGAGAGATCAACAATTTATACAAAATTAAGCCACTGCCGTGCTCTAAAAGATATAAGTGAAGCACTACAGCAAAAGTTGTTGGGGAACGTAGTAATTTCAAAAAAATTCCTACGCACACGCAAGATCATGGTGATGACATAGCTACGAGAGGGGAGAGTATTGTCCACGTACCCTCGTAGACCGTAAGCGGAAGCGTTATGACAACACGGTTGATGTAGTCGTACGTCTTCACGTTCCGACCGATCCAAGCACCGAACGTACGGCACCTCCGTGTTCAGCACACGTTCAGCTCGATGACGTTCCCCGGGCTCCGATCCAGCAAAGCGTCGGGGATGAGTTCCGTCAGCACGACGGCGTGGAGACAATGATGATGTTCTACCGGCGCAGGGCTTCGCCTAAACTCCGCGACGATATGACCGAGGTGGAATATGGTGGAGGGGGGCACCGCACACGGCTAAGGAACGATCCGGAGATCAACTTGTGTGTCCTAGGGTGCCCCCCGCCCCCGTATATAAAGGAGCAAGGGGGAAGGCCGGCCGGCCCTAGAGGGCGCGCCAAGGAGGAGGAGTCCTCCTCCTAGTAGGAGTAGGTCTCCCTCTTTCCTACTCCTACTAGGAGGGGGAAAGGAAGGGGGAGAGGGAGAAGGAAAGAGGGGGGCGCCGCCCGCCCCCCCCCCCCTCCTAGTCCAATTCGGACCATAGGGGGAGGGGGCGTGCGGCCCATGCTGGCTGCCCCTCTCTCTCTCTCCACTAAGGCCCACAGGGGCCATTACTTCTCCCGGGGGGTTCCGGTAACCCTCCGGCACTCCGTTTTCTCCGAAAACGTCCGGAACACTTCTGGTGTCCGAATATAGTCGTCCAATATATCAATCTTTATTTCTCGACCATTTTGAGACTCCTCGTCATGTCCATGATCACATCTGAGACTCCGAACAAACTTTGGTACATCAAAACTTATAAACTCATAATAAAACTGTCATCATAACGTTAAGCGTGCGGACCCTACGGGTTCGAGAACTATGTAGACATGACCTAGAACTATTCTCGGTCAATAACCAATAGCGGAACCTGGATGCCCATATTGATTCCTACATATTCTACGAAGATCTTTATCGGTCAAACCGCATAACAACATACGTTGTTCCCTTTGTCATCGGTATGTTACTTGCCCGAGATTCGATTATCGGTATCCAATACCTAGTTCAATCTTGTTACCGGCAAGTCTCTTTACTCGTTTATGATGCATCATTTCGTAACCAACTCATTGGTCACATTGCTTGCAAGGCTTATAGTGATGTGCATTACCGAGAGGGCCCAGAGATACCTCTCCGACAATCGGAGTGACAAAACCTAATCTCGAAATACGCCAACTCAACATGTACCTTCGGAGAAACCTGTAGTACTCCTTTATAATCACCCAGTTACGTTGTGAAGTTTGGTAGCACCCAAAGTGTTCCTCCGGTAAACGGGAGTTGCATAATCTCATAGTTACAGGAACATGTATAAGTCATGAAGAAAGCAATAGCAATATACTAAACGATCAAGTGCTAGGCTAACGGAATGGGTCATGTCAATCACATCATTCTTCTAATGATGTGATCCCATTAATCAAATGAGAACACATGTCTATGGTTAGGAAACATAACCACCTTTGATTAATGAGCTAGTCAAGTAGAGGCATACTAGTGACTATATGTTTTCTATGTATTCACACATGTATCATGTTTCCGGTTAATACAATTCTAGTATGAAAAATAAACATTTATCATGATATGAGGAAATAAATAATAACTTTATTATTGCCTCTAGGGCATATTTCCTTCAGTCTCCCACTTGCACTAGAGTCAATAATCTAGATTACATGGTAATGATTCTAACACCCATGGAGTCTTGGTGCTGATCATGTTTTGCTCGTGAGAGAGGCTTAGTCAATGGGTCTGCAACATTCAGATCCGTATGTATCTTGCAAATTTCTATGTCTCCCACTTGGACTTGGTCCCGGATGGAATTGAAGCGTCTCTTGATGTGCTTGGTCCTCTTGTGAAATCTGGATTCCTTTGCCAAGGCAATTGCACCAGTATTGTCACAGAAGATCTTCATTGGTCCCGATGCACTAGGTATGACACCTAGATCGGAAATGAACTCCTTCATCCAGACTCCTTCATTTGCTGCTTCCGAAGTAGCTATGTACTCCGCTTCACATGTAGATCCCGCCATGACGCTTTGTTTAGAACTGCACCAAATTACAGCTCCACTGTTTAATAAAAACACGTATCCGGTTTGCGATTTAGAATCATCCGGATCAGTGTCAAAGCTTGCATCGACGTAACCATTTACGACTAGCTCTTTGTCACCTCCATATATGAGAAACATATCCTTAGTCCTTTTCAGGTATTTCAGGATGTTCTTGACCGCTGTCCAGCGATCCACTCCTGGATTACTTTGGCACCTTCCTGCCAAGCTTATTGCTAAGCATACGTCAGGTCTGGTACACAGCATTGCATACATGATAGAGCCTATGGCTGAAGCATAGGGAACATCTTTCATTTTCTCTCTATATTCTGCTGTGGTCGGGCATTGAGTCTGGCTCAACTTCACACCTTGTAGCACGGGAAAGAACCCTTTCTTTGCCTGATCCATTTTGAACTTTTTCAAAATTTTATCAAGGTATGTGCTTTGTGAAAGTCCTATTAAGCGTCTTGATCTATCTCTATAAATCTTGATGCCCAATATGTAAGCAGCTTCACTAAGGTCTTTCATTGAAAAACTTTTATTCAAGTATCCCTTTATGCTATCCAGAAATTCTATATCATTTCCAATTAATAATATGTCATCTACATATAATATCAGAAATGCTACAGAGCTCCCACTCACTTTCTTGTAAATACAGGCTTCTCCAAAAGTCTGTATAAAACCATCTCTCGAGTCATCTAAGTGATCACGTGATCCAAATCAACTAAACCATAACCGATCATCACGTGAGATGGAGTAGTTTTCAATGGTGAACATCACTATGTTGATCATATCTTCTATATGATTCATGCTCGACCTTTCGGTCTCTGTGTTCCGAGGCCATATCTGCATATGCTAGGCTCGTCAAATTTAACCTGAGTATTCTGCGTGTGCAAAACTGGCTTGCACCCGTTGTAGATGGACGTAGATCTTATCACACCCGATCATCACGTGGTGTCTGGGTACGACGAACTTTGGCAACGGTGCATACTCAGGGAGAACACTTCTTGATATTTTTTAGTGAGAGATCATCTTAAAATGCTACCGTCAATCAAAGCAAGATAAGATGCATAAAGGATAAACATCACATGCAATCAATATAAGTGATATGATATGGCCATCATCATCTTGTGCTTGTGATCTCCATCTCCGAAGCACCGTCGTGATCACCATCGTCACCGGCATGATACCTTGATCTCCATCGTAGCATCGTTGTCGTTTACGCCATCTATTGCTTCTATGACTATCGCTACCGCTTAGTGATAAAGTAAAGCAATTACAGGGCGTTTGCATTTCATACAATAAAGCGACAACCATATGGCTCCTGCAAGTTGCCGATAACTTCAGTTACAAAACATGATCATCTCATACATTAAAATATAGCATCACGTCTTGACCATATCACATCACAACATGCCCTGCAAAAACAAGTTAGACGTCCTCTACTTTGTTGTTGCAAATTTTACGTGGCTGCTACGGACTTAGCAAGAACCGTTCTTACCTACGCATCAAAACCACAACGATAGTTCGTCAAGTTAGTGCTGGTTTAACCTTCACAAGGACCGGGCGTAGCCACACTCGATTCAGCTAAAGTGAGAGAGACAGACACCCGCCAGGCACCTTTAAGCACGAGTGCTCGTAACGGTGAAACCAGTCTCGCGTATCAACATCAAAACATGATGTAAGGGCATGATTGCACTTTCAACCACACACGGTTAAGAGAAGACTTGGTGTCCCTTTGGGGTGCCCCCCTCCCACGTATATATAGGAGAGGGGAAGAGGAGGCCGACCCAAGGGGGGCGCGCCAAGGGGGAAGTCCTACTTGGACTCCCGGTCCAAGTAGGATTCGCCCCCCCCCCCTTTCCTATTCCAAGAAGGGGAAGGAGGGAAGGAGAGGAAGAGGGAAAGGAAGGGGGGCCACGCCCCCTCCCCCTAGTGCAATTCGGACTGCCCATGGGGGGGGTGCGCCACCTTGTGGCCTTCCCTCTCCTACTCCCTTATCGCCCATTAGGGCGCATAACATCCCTGGGGGGTTCTGGTAACCCCTCGGTTCCCCGATAATTATCCGAAACGTCCCTAAAACTTTCCGATGTACGAATACCTTCGTCCAACATATCAATCTTTACCTCTTGACCATTTCTAGACTCCTCGTCATATCCGTGATCACATCCGGGACTCTGAACAAACTTTGGTCATCAAATTACATAACTCATAATACAAATCATCATCGAATGTTAAGCGTGCGGACTCTACGGGTTCGAGAACTTTGTAGACATGACCGAGACACATCTCCGGTCAATAACCAATAGCGGAACCTGGATGCTCATATTGGCTCCTACATATTCTATGAAGATCTTTATCGGTCAAACCGCATAACAACATATGTCATTCCCTTTGTCATCGGTATGTTACATGCCCGAGATTCGATCGTTGATATCCTCATACCTAGTTCAATCTCGTTACTGGCAAGTCTCTTTATTCGTTCCATAATGCATCATCTCATACCTAACTCATTAGTCACATTGCTTGCAAGGCTCATAGTGATGTGCATTACCGAGAGGGCCCGGAGATACCTCTCAGATACTCGGACTGACAGATCCTAATCTTGATCTATGCCAACTCAACAAACACCTTAGGAGACACATGTAGAGCATCTCTATAATCACCCATTTATGTTGTGACGTTTGATAGCACATAAGGTCTTACTCCGGTATTCGGGAGTTGCATAATCTCATAATCAGAGGAACATGTATAAGTCATGAAGAAAGCAATAGCAATAAAACTAAACGATCATAATGCTAAGCTAACGGATGGGTCTTGTCCATCACATCATTCTATAATGATGTGATCCCGTTTATCAAATGACAACACATGTCCATGGTTAGGAAACATAACCATCTTTGATAAACAAGATAGTCAAGTAGAGGCATGCTAGGGGCACTCTATTTTGTCTATGTATTCACACATGTACTAAGTTTCCGGTTAATACAATTCTAGCATGAATAATAAACATTTATCATGATATAAGGAAATATAAATAATAACTATATTATTGCCTCTAGGGCATATTTCCTTCAGCGGGAAGCAGGTCGGATGTATAACGGGCCAAAATTAGGCCCAACGCTCTCAAGGGCCTTTAACGGGCCGATAGGAAGTTTGGGCTAGAATGTATCCACCAAGACTATGGGCTATTAAGAAGCCAAAAGTAACTATGGACCAGAATTAGGCCGAGGTGCAACTCGGGCCTTTAAATGGCAGAAAGTGAAACCGGGCCGAAAGAGGCCCATATTGTTGGGGAACGTAGCATGCAATTTCAAAAAAAATGCTACAATCATGCAAGATCTATCTAGGATATGCATAGCAACGAGAGGGGGAGAGTGTGTCCATGTACCCTCGTAGACCGAAAGTGGAAGTGTTAGGTTAACACGGTTGATGTAGTCGAACGTCTTCTCGATCCAACCAATCTAGTACCGAACGTACGGCACCTCCGAGTTCAGCACACGTTCAGCTTCATGACGTCCCTCGAACTCTTGATCTAGTAGAGGGTCGAGGGAGAGTTCCATCGGCATGTCGGCATGGGGAAGGTGATGGTGATGTGATCCGCGCAGGGCTTCGCCTAAGCACTACGACGCTATGACCGGAGGCGTAAGCTGTGGAGGGGGGCACCGCACACGGCTAAGAGAACATTTGATGTGCTATGGGGTGCCCCCTGCCCCTGTATATAAAGGAGGGGAAGAGGAGGCGACCGGCCAGGAGGGGCGCGCCATGGGGGGGCAGTCCTACTAGGACTCCACTCCTAGTAGGATTCGCCCCCCCCCCCTCCCTTTTTCCTTTCTTACCGGAGGGGAAAAGGAAGGAGAGGGAGCGGGAGAGGGAAAGGGGGGCACCGCCCCCTCCCCTAGTCCAATTCGGACTGCCATGGGGGGGCGGCCACCTCTTGCGGCCCTCCTCTCTCTCCACTAAGGCCCATGTAGGCCCAATACTTCCCCAGGGAGTTTCGGTAACCCCTTCATACTCCGGAAAAATACCCGAACCACTCGAAACCATTTTGATGTCCGAATACTACCATCCAGTATATGAATCTTTACCTCTCGACCATCTCGAGACTCCTCGTCATGTCCGTGATCTCATCCGGGACTCCGGACAAACTTCGGTCACCAAAACACATAACTCATAATACAAACCATCATCGAACGTTAAGCGTGTGGACACTACGGGTTCGAGAACTATGTAGACATGACCGAGACACATCTCTGACCAATAACCAATAGCGGAACCTGGATGCTCATATTGGTTCCTACATATTCTACGAAGATCTTTATCGGTCAAACAGCAATAACAACATACGTTATTCCCTTTGTCATCGGTATGTTACTTGCCCGACATTCGATCGTCGATATCATCATACCTAGTTTAATCTCGTTACCGGAAAGTCTCTTTACTTGTTCCGTAATGCATCATCCCGTAACTAACTCATTAATCACATTGCTTGCAAGGCTTATAGTGATGTGTATTACCGAGAGGGCCCAGAGATACCTCTTCGATGCTCGGAGCGACAAATCCTAATCTTGATCTATGCCAACCCAACAAACACCTTCGAAGACACCTGTAGAGCATCTTTATAATCACCCAGTTACGTTGTGACGTTTGATAGCACACAAGGTGTTCCTCCGGTATTCGGGAGTTGCATAATCTCATAGTTAGAGGAATATGTATAAGTCATGAAGAAAGCAATAGCAATAAAACTTAACGGTCATCATGCTAAGCTAACGGATGGGTCTTGTCCATCACATCATTCTCTAATGATGTGATCCCATTCATCAAATGACAACACATGTCTACGGTCAGGAAACTTAACCATCTTTGATTAACGAGCTAGTCAAGTAGAGGCATACTAGGGACACTCTATTTTGTCTATGTATTCACACATGTACTAAGTTTCCAGTTAATACAATTCTAGCATGAATAATAAACATTTATCATGATATAAGGAAATATAAATAATAACTTTATTATTGCCTCTAGGGCATATTTCCTTCAGTTCCCACTTGCACTAGAGTCAATAATCTAGATTACATAGTAATGATTCTACCACCCATGGAGTCCTGGTCTTGATCATGTTTTGCTTGTGGAAGAGGCTTAGTCAACGGGTCTGCAACATTCAGATCCGTATGTATCTTGCAAATCTCTGTGTCTCCCTCCTTGACTTGATCGCGGATGGAGTTGAAGCATCTCTTGATGTGATTGGTTCTCTTGTGAAATCTGGATTCCTTCGCCAAGGCAATTGCTCCTGTATTGTCACAAAAGATTTTCATTGGACCCGATGCACTAGGTATTACACCTAAATCAGATACGAACTCCTTCATTTGCTGCTTCCGAATCAGCTATGTACTCCGCTTCACACATAGATCCCGCCACGACACTCTGCTTGGAACTGCACCAACTGACAGCTCCACCATTCACTATAAATACGTATCCGGTTTGTCACTTAGAGTCATCCGGATCAGTGTCAAAGCTTGCATCGACGTAACCATTTACGACAAGATCTTTTTCACCTCCATAAATGAGAAACATATTCTTAGTCCTTTTCAGGTATTTCAGGATGTTCTTAACCGCTGTCTAGTGATCCACTCCTATAATACTTTGGTACCTCCCTGCTAAACTTATAGCAAGGCACACATCAGGTCTGGTACACAGCATTGCATACATGATAGAACCTATGGTCGAGGCATAGGGAATGACTTTCATTTTCTCTCTATCTTCTGCAGTGGTTGGGCATTGAGTCTGACTCAACTTCACACCTTGTAACACAGGCAAGAAACCTTTCTTTAACTGATCCATTTTGAACTTCTTCAAAACTTTATCAAGGTATGTGCTTTGTGAAAGTCCAATTAAGCGTCTTGATCTATCTCTATAGATCTTGATGCCTAATATATAAGCAGCTTCACCGAGGTCTTTTATTGAAAAATTCTTATCTAAGTATCCTTTTATGCTATCCAGAAATTTTTGTATTATTTCCAATCAACAATATGTCATCCACATATAATATTAGAAATGCTACAGAGCTCCCACTCACTTTCTTGTAAATACAGGCTTCTCCAAAAGTCTGTATAAAACCATATCCTTGATCACACTATCAAAGCGTATATTCCAACTCCAAGAGACTTGCACCTGTCCATAAATGGATCGCTGGAGCTTGCACACTTTGTTAGCACCTTTAGGATTGAAAAAACCTTCTGGTTGCATCATATACAACTCTTCTTTAAGAAATCTATTACGGAATGCAGTTTTGTCATCCATTTTCCAAATTTCATAATCATAAAATGCGGTAATTGCTAACATGATTCGGACAGACTTAAGCATCGCTAGGGTGAGAAGGTCTCATCATAGTCAACTCCTTGAACTTGACGAAAACCTTTTGCAACAAGTCGAGCTTTGTAGAAAGTAACATTACCATCAGCGTCAGTCTTCTTCTTGAGGATCCATTTATTTTCCATGGCTTGCCGATCATCGGGCAAGTCAACCAAAGTCCATACTTTGTTCTCATACATGGATCCCTTCTCAGATTTCATGTCCTCAAGCCATTTTGCGGAATTTGGGCTCATCAACGCTTCCTCATAGTTTGTAGGTTCGTCATAGTCTAGTAACATGACTTCCAGAACAGGATTACCGTACCACTCTGGTGCGGAACATAATCTGGTTGACCTACAAGGTTCGGTAGTAACTTGATCTGAAGTTCCATGATCATCGTCATTAACTTCCTCACTAATTGGTGTAGGCATCACTGGAACTAATTTCTGTGATGAACCACTTTCCAATTCGAGAGAAGGTACAACTACCTAATCAAGTTCTACTTTCCTCCCACTCACTTCTTTCGAGAGAAATCCTTCTCAAGAAAGGATCCATTTTTAGCACCAAATATCTTGCCCTCGGATCTGTAATAGAAGGTGTACCCAACAATTTCTTTTGGGTACCCTATGAAGACGTACTTCTCCGATTTGGGTTCGAGCTTATCAGGTTGAAGCTTTTTCACATAAGCATTCTTCTACGTCTTGAGCTTGCGTTGGTTTTCCTCGAAGAGGAGAGGGTGATGCAGCAAAGTGTAGGGTAAGTATTTCCCTCAGTTTTGAGAACCATGGTATCAATCCAGTAGGAGGCTCCTCAAAAGTCCCACGCACCTACACAAACAAACTGAGAACTCGCAACCAACGCAATAAAGGGGTTGTCAATCCCTTCACGGCCACTTGCGAGAGTGAGATCTAATAAAGATAGTATGATAAGATAAATATATTTTTGGTATTTTATAATATAGATGCAAAAAGTAAAGATGCAAATAAAGGTAGATTCAAAGCAAATATGATAAGTGATAGACCCGGGGGCCATAGGTTTCACTAGTGGCTTCTCTCAAGATAGCATAAGTATTACGATGGGTGAACAAATTACTGTCGAGCAATTGATAGAAAAGCGCATAGTTATGAGATTATCTAGGCATGATCATGTATATAGGCATCACGTCCATAACAAGTAGACCGACTCCTGCCTGCATCTACTACTATTACTCCACACATCGACCGACTCCTGCCTGCATCTAGAGTATTAAGTTCATAAGAACAGAGTAACGCATTAAGCAAGATGACATGATGTAGAGGGATAAACACATGCTATATGATATAAACCCCATCTTGTTATCCTCGATGCAACAATACAATAGATGCCTTGCAACCCTTTCTATCACTGGGTAAGGACACCGCAAGACTGAACCCAAAGCTAAGCACTTCTCCCATGGCAAGAAAGACCAATCTAGTAGGCCAAACCAAACTGATAATTCGAAGAGACTTGCAAAGATAACTACTTCATACATAAAAGAATTCAGAGAAGATTCAAATATTATTCATAGATAAACTTGATCATAAACCCGCAATTCATCGGATCTCGACAAACACACCGCAAAAAGAGTTTACATCGAATAGATCTCCACAAGAGAGGGGGAGAACATTGTATTGAGATCCAAAAAGAGAGAATAAGCCATCTAGCTAATAACTATGGACTTGTAGGTCTGTGGTAAACTACTCACAACTCATTGGAGGGGCAAGGATGTTGATGTAGAGGCCCTCCGTGGTTGATTCCCCCTCCGGCAGAGTGTCAGCGAAGGCTCCAAGATGGGATCTCGCGGATACAGAAGGTTACAGCAGTGGAAATTGTGTTTCGTGGTGCTCCTGGATGTTTTCAGGGTACGTAGGTATATATAGGAGGAAGAAGTACGTCGGTGGCTGCCTGAAAGGCCCACGAGACAAGGGGCGCGCCCTACAGGGGGGGCGCGGCCCCCTATCTCGTGGAGCCCTCGGAAGCTTCTTGACTTGCACTCCAAGCTCTCCGGATCATGTTCGTTCCAAAAATCACACTCCCGAAGGTTTCTTTCTGTTTGGACTCCGTTTGATATTCCTTTTCTTCGAAATACTGAAATAGGCAAAAAAACAGCAATATGGGCTGGGCCTCCGGTTAGTAGGTTAGTCCCAAAAATGATAAAATGTGTAAAATAAAGCCCATAAACATCCAAAAGAGGTAATATAATAGCATGGAACAATCAAAAATTATAGATACGTTGGAGACGTATCAAGCATCCCCAACCTTAATTCCTGCTCGTCCTCGAGTAGGTAAATGATAAAAAGAGAATGTTTGATGTGGAATGCTACCTAGCATAATTCATAGTGTAATTTTCTTTATTGTGGCATGAATGTTCAGATCCAAATGGATATGAAATAAAAGTTCATATTGACATAATAAATAGTAATACTTCAAGCATACTAATCAAAGTAATCATGTCTTCTCAAAATAACATGGATAAAGAAAGTTATCCCTACAAAATCATATAGTCTGGCTGTTGCTCTATCTTCATCACACAAAGTATTTAATCATGCACAACCCCGATGACAAGCCAAGCAATTGTTTCATACTTTGATAATCTCAAACTTTTTCAACTTTCACGCAATACATGAGCGTGAGCCATGGACATAGCACTATATGTGCAATAGAATGGTGGTTGTGGAGAAGACAAAAAGGAGAAGATAGTCTCACATCAACTAGGCGTATCAACGGGCTATGAAGATGCCCATTAATAGATATCAATGTGAGTGAGTAGGGATTGCCATGCAACGGATGCACTAGAGCTATAAATATATGAAAGCTCAACAAAAGAAACTAAGTGGGGTGCATCCAACTTGCTTGCTCATGAAGACCTAGGGCACTTTTGAGGAAGCCCATCATTGGAATATACAAGACAAGTTCCATAATGAAAAATTCCCACTAGTATATGAAAGTGACAACATATGAGACTCTCTATCATGAAGATCAAGGTGCTATTTTGAAGCACAAGTGTGGAAAAAGAGAGAGTAGCATTGTCCCTTCTCTCTTTTTCTATCATTTTATTATTTTTTTTCTTTCTTTTTTTTCTTTTCTTTGGCCTTTCCTTTTTTTTCCTTTTCTTTTGGCCTTTCTCTTTTTTTTGTAAAGTCCGAAGTCTCATCCCGACGTGTGGGGGAATCATAGTCTTCATCATCCTTTCCTCACTAGGACAATGCTCTAATAATGAAGATCATCACACTTTTATGGATTTACAACTCAAAGCTAGAACAAGATATGACTCTATATGAATGCCTCTGGCAGTGTACCGGGATATGCAATGAATCAAGAGCGACATGTATGAAAATTATGAAGGTGGCCTTGCCACAAATACAATGTCAACTACATGATCATGCAAAAAGCAATATGACAAAAGTAATGTGTGTCATATGAACGGAACGGTGGAAAGTTGCATGGCAATATATCTCGGAATGGCTATGGAAATGCCATAATAGGTAGGTATGATGGCTGTTTTGAGGAAGGTAAATGGTGGGTGTATGGTACCGGCGAAAGTTGCGCGGTACAAGAGAGGCTAGCAATGGTGGAAGGGTGAAAGAGTGCGTATAATCCATGGACTCAACATTAATCAAAAGAACTCATATACTTGTTGCAAAAATTTAGAAGTCATCAAAAACCAAAGCACTGCGTGCATGCTCCTAGGGGGATAGATTGGTAGGAAAAGACCATCGCTCGTCCCCGACCGCCACTCATAAGGAAGACAATCAATAAATAAAATTGTGCTCCAACTTCATCACAAAGCGGTTCACCATACGTGCATGCTACGGGAATTACAAACTTCAACACAAGCATTCTTTAAATTCACTATCACCCAACTAGCATGACTTTAATATCACTACCTCCATATCTCAAAACAATTATCAAGCATCAAATTGATCATAGCATCCAATTCACTTTCTATGATAGTTTTTATTATACCCAACTTGGATGCTCATCATTCTAGGACTAACTTTGTGATCATAGCAAATAACATGATGTTATAAAAGACTCTCAAAATAATATAAGTGAAGCATGAGAGACTAGCAATTTCTTCAAAATTAATACACCACCGTGCTCTAAAAGATATAAGTGAAGCACTAGAGCAAAAACTATCAAGCTCAAGAGATATAAGTGAAGCACATAGAGTATTCTAGCAAATTCTAATCAAATAGGCTTCTCACAAAAGGTGTGTACAGCAAGGATGATTGTGGTAAACTAAAAAGCAAAGACTAATATAATACACGACGCTCCAAGCAAAACACATATCATGTGGCGAATAAAAATATAGCTCCAAGTAAAGTTACCAATGAACGAAAACGGAAGAGGGGATGCCTTCCCGGGGCATCCCCAAGCTTAGGCTTTTGGCTATTCTTGAATGTCTTGGGGTGCCATGGGCATCCCCAAGCTTAGGTTCTTGCCACTCCTTATTCCATAGTCCATAAAAGCTTTACCCAAAACTTGAAAACTTCACAACACAAAACTCAACAGGAAATCTTATAAGCTCCGATAGTGAAAGAAAACAAAACCACCACATAAGGTACTTCAATGAACTCATTCTTTATTTAATTTGGTGTTAAACCTACTGTATTCCAACTTCTTTATGGTTCATAGACTGAATTACTAGCCATAGATGCATTGAAATAAGCAAACAACACACGAAAAACAGAATCTGTCAAAAACAGAACAGTCTGTAGCAATCTGTAACTGACGCAAACTTCTGGAACTCTAAAACTCCTACAAAAATAGGAAGTCCTGGAAAAAATTTCTATTGAACAGAAGCCAAAATAATCAACACAAAAGCACGTTCCTGTGATTTAACAAAATTATATTCGTGCGCACAAAGTTTCTGTTTTTTAGCAGAATCAAATCAACTATCATCGTAGGTTATCCTATAGGTTTTACTTGGCACAACCACTAATTAAAAGATAAAACACATCTAAATAGAAGGTAGATGCAAGATTTATTACTAAACAGGAGCAAAACAAAAAACATAAAGAAAATTGGGTTGCCTCCCAACTAGCGCTATCGTTTAACGCCCCTAGCTAGGCATAAAAGCAAAGATAGATCTAACAAGTGCCATCTTTGGCACTAAATTCATAAGTAGCACGCATGATAGATTCATAAGGTAATTTGAATTTCTTTCTTGGAAAGTGCTCCATGCCTTTCTTTAAAGGAAATTGGAATCTAATGTTCCCTTCCTTCATATCAATAATCGCACCAATCGTTCTAAGGAAAGGTCTACCAAGAATAATAGGGCAAGAAAGATTGCAATCTATATCAAGAACGATAAAATCTACGGGCACCAAATTTCTATTTGCAACAATAAGAACATCATTGATCCTTCCCATAGGCTTTTTAATGGTGGAATCCGCAAGGTGCAAATTTAAAGAGCAATCATCAAGATCATGGAAACCTAGAATATCACATAAAGTTTTCGGAATCGTGGAAACACTAGCACCCAAATCACACAAAGCAAAACACTCATAATCTTTAATTCTAATCTTTATAGTAGGTTCCCACTCATCATTAAGTTTTCTAGGTATAGAAACTTCCAAATCAAGTTTTTCATCGTAATATTGCATCAAGGCATCAACAATATGTTTGGTAAAAGCTTTGTTTTGACTATAAGCATGAGGAGAATTAACAACGGATTGCAACAAAGAAATACAACCTTTTAAAGAGCAATTATCATAATCAAATTCCTTGAAATCCGAGATAGTAGGTTCAATATTATTAGAAGTTGAGGATTCTCCAATCTAACTTTACAAAATTTAGCATCAAGATCTAAAGACTCAGAATTTTTGGGACGCCTTCTAGGAAAAGTTGATTCATCATCACTCCCATAATCATCAAAATTCATATTGCAAAACATAGATCTAATCGGAGACGCATCAATAACTTTAAGATCCTCGTCATTATTTTCATGGAAACTAGAAGAACACGCTTTTATAAAGCTTTCTTTTTTAGCACGCAATCTAGCGGTTCTTTCCTTGCACTCATCAATGGAAATTCTCATTACTTTGAGAGACTCATTGATATCATGCTTAGGAGAAGAATATCCAAGTTTAAGAGAATTAACATCAAGCGAAAGTCTATCAACGTTCCTAGCCAAATCATCAACTTTGAGCAATTTTTCTTCAAGCAAAGCATTAAAATTATTTTGAGAAATCATAAATTCTTTCACACCATTCTCAAAATCAGAGGGCATCTTATTAAAATTACCATAACAATTATTGTAGGAATTTCCATAATTGTTACAGGGATTACTAGGGAACGGTCTAGCATTAAAATTTCCTCTATAAGCGTTGTTTCCATAACTATTCCTACCAACAAAATTAACATCCATAGATTCATTATTATTCTCAATCAAGGAAGACAAAGGCATATCATTGGGATCAACAGGAGTATTTTTAGTAGCAAACATCTTCATAAGTTCATCCATCTTTCCACTCAAAACATTGATTTCTTCTATAGCATGCACTTTTTTTAGTATAAGATCTTTCGGTGTGCCATTGAGAATAATTAGCCACAATATTATCAAGCAATTTTGTAGCATTTCCTTACGTGATTTCCATAAACATGCCTCCCGCGGCCGAATCTAAGAGATTTCTAGAAGCAATGTTCAAACCGGCATACAAATTTTGTATGATCATCCATAAATCCAAACCATGAGTAGGGCAATCATGAAGCATCAATTTCATTCTTTCCCAAGATTGGGAAACATGCACATGATCAAGTTGTTTAAAATTCATAATATCATTCCTAAGAGTGATGATCTTAGCGGGAGGAAAATACTTAGAGATAAGAGCATCTTTGCACTTGTTCCAAGAATCAATACTATTTTTAGGCAAAGACGAGAACCAAACTTTAGCACGATCTCTAAGCGAAAACGGAAATAACTTCAATTTGACAATATTGTTATCCGTATCTTTCTTCTTTTGCATATCACACAAATCAACAAAATTGTTTAGATGAGTAGCGGCATCTTCACTAGGAAGGCCGGCAAATTGATCTTTCATAACAAGATTCAGCAAAGCGGTATTGATTTCACAAGACTCAACATCATTAAGAGGAGCAATCGGAGTACTAAGGAAATCATTATTATTGGTATTCGAGAAATCACACAATTTGGTATTATCTTGTGCCATGGCAACAAGTAATCGAACACACAAGCAAGAAGAAAAAAGGCAAGCAAAAAGAGAGGAGGAGACTGGGAAAGAGAGGGCGAATAAAATGGCAAGGGTGAAGTGGGGGGGAGGAAAACGAGAGGCAAATGGCAAATAATGTAAATGCAAGGGAGATGGGTTTGTGATGGGTACTTGGTATGTCTTGACTTGAGCGAAGACCTCCCCGGCAACGGAGCCAGAAATCCTTCTTGCTACGTCTTGAGCTTGTGTTGGTTTTCCTCGAAGAGGAGAGGGTGATGCAGCAAAGTGTAGCGTAAGTATTTCACTCAGTTTTGAGAACCAAGGTATCAATCCAGTAGGAGGCTCCTCAAAAGTCCCACGCACCTACACAAACAAACTGAGAACTCGCAACCAACGCAATAAAGGGGTTGTCAATCCCTTCATGGCCACTTGCGAAAGTGAGATCTAATAAAGATAGTATGATAAGATAAATATATTTTTGGCATTTTATAATATAGATGAAAAAAGTAAAGATGCAAATAAAGGTAGATTGAAAGCAAATATGATAAGAGATAGACCCGGGGGCCATAGGTTTCACTAGTGGCTTCTCTCAAGATAGCATAAGTATTACGGTGGGTGAACAAATTACTGTCGAGCAATTGATAGAAAAGCGCATAGTTATGAGATTATCTAGGCATGATCATGTATATAGGCATCACGTCCATAACAAGTAGACCGACTCCTGCCTGCATCTACTACTATTACTCCACACATCGACTGACTCCTGCCTGCATCTAGAGTATTAAGTTCATAAGAACAGAGTAACGCATTAAGCAACATGACATGATGTAGAGGGATAAACATAGGCAATATGATATAAACCCCATCTTGTTATCCTCGATGGCAACAATACAATACGTGCCTTGCAACCCTTTTTGTCACTGGGTAAGGACACCGCAAGATTGAACCCAAAGCTAAGCACTTCTCCCATGGCAAGAAAGACCAATCTAGTAGGCCAAACCAAACTGATAATTCAAAGAGACTTGCAAAGATAACTCAATCATACATAAAAGCATTCAGAGAAGATTCAAATATTATTCATAGATAAACTTGACCATAAAACCCGCAATTCATCGGATCTCGACAAACACACCGCAAAAAGAGTTTACATCGAATAGATCTCCACAAGAGAGGGGGAGAACATTGTATTGAGATCCAAAAAGAGAGAAGAAGCCATCTAGCTAATAACTATGGACCCGTAGGTCTGTGGTAAACTACTCACAACTCATCGGAGGGGCAAGGATGTTGATGTAGAGGCCCTCCATGGTTGATTCCCCCTCCGGCAGAGTGCCGGCGAAGGCTCCAAGATGGGATCTCGCGGATACGGAAGGTTACGGCGGTGGAAATTGTGTTTCATGGTGCTCCTGGATGTTTTCAAGGTACATAGGTATATATAGGAGGAAGAAGTATGTTGGTGGCCGCCCGAGGGGCCCACGAGACAGGGGGCGCACCCTACAGGGGGGCGTGGCCCCCTATCTCGTGGGGCCCTCGGAAGCTTCTTGACTTGCACTCCAAGATCTCCGGATCATGTTCGTTCCAAAAATCACGCTCCCGAAGGTTTCTTTCCATTTGGACTCCTTTTGATATTCCTTTTCTTCGAAATAGTGAAATCGGTAAAAAACAGCAATATGGGCTGGGCCTCCAGTTAGTAGGTTAGTCCCAAAAATGATATAAATGTGTAAAATAAAGCCCATAAACATCCAAAAGGGGTAATATAATAGCATGGAACAATCAAAAATTATAGATACGTTGGAGACGTATCACATCCCAGCCCCAAACTTTAAGAAACGACAGCTTAGGTTTCTTGCCAAACCATAGTTCATATGGTGTCGTCTCAACGGATTTAGATGGTGCCCTATTTAACATGAATGCAGCCGTCTCTAAAGCATAACCCCAAAACGATGGTATTAAATTGGTAAGTGACATCATAGATTGCACCATATCTAATAAAGTACGGTTACGATGTTTGGACACACCATTACGTTGTGGTGTTCCAGGTGGCGTGAGTTGCGAAACTATTCCACATTGTTTCAAGTGAAGACCAAACTCATAAGTCAAATATTCTCCTCCATGATCAGATCGTAGAAACTTTATTTTCTTGTTACGATGATTTTCCACTTCACTCTGAAATTCTTTGAACTTTTCAAATGTTTCAGACTTATGTTTCATTAAGTAGATATAACCATATCTGCTCAAATCATCTGTGAAGGTCAGAAAATAACGATACCCGCCGCGAGCCTCAACATTCATCGGACCGCATACATCAGTATGTATTATTTCCAATAAGTCAGTTGTTCGCTCCATTGTTCCAGACAATGGAGTCTTAGTCATCTTGCCCATGAGGCATGGTTCGTAAGCATCAAGAGATTCATAATCAAGTGATTCCAAAAGTCCATCAGCATGGAGTTTCTTCATGCGCTTTACACCAATATGACCTAAACGGTAGTGCCACGAATAAGTTGCACTATCGTTATTAACTTTGCATCTTTTGGCTTTAATATTATGAATATGTGTATCACTACAATCGAGATTTAACAAAAATAGACCACTCATCAAGGGTGCATGACCATAAAAGATATTACTCATATAAATAGAACAACCATTATTCTCTGATTTAAATGAATAACCGTCTCACATCAAACAAGATCCAGATATAATGTTCATGCTTAACGCTGGCACCAAATAACAATTATTCAGGTCTAAAACTAATCCCGAATCTAGATGTAGAGGTAGCACGCCGACGGCGATAACATCGACCTTGGAACCATTTTCGTTGCGCATCGTCACCTCGTCCTTAGCCAATCTTCGTTTAATCCGTAGCCCCTGTTTCGAGTTGCAAATATGAGTAACAGAACCAGTATCAAATACCCAGGCGCTACTACGAGCATTAGTAAGGTACACATCAATAACATGTATATCAAATATACCTTTGACATTGCCATACTTCTTATCCGCCAAATACTTGGGGCAGTTCCGCTTCCAGTGACCAGTCACTTTGCAGTAGAAGCACTCAGTTTCAGGCTTAGGTCCAGACTTGGACTTCTTCCTGGGAGCAGCAACTTGCTTGCTATTCTTCTTGAAGTTCCCCTTCTTCCCTTTGCCCTTTTTCTTGAAACTAGTGGTCTTGTTAACCATCAACACTTGATGCTCCTTCTTGATTTCTACCTCCGCAGCCTTTAGCATTGAGAAGAGCTCGGGAATCGTCTTGTTCATCCCTTGCATATTATAGTTCATCACGAAGCATTTATAGCTTGGTGACAGTGATTGAAGAACTCTGTCAATGACACTATCATCAGGAAGATTAACTCCCAGCTGAGTCAAGTGGTTATGGTACCCCAAACATTCTGAGTATGTGTTCACTGACAGAACTATTCTCCTCCATCTTGCAGTTATAGAACTTGTTGGAGACTTCATATCTCTCAACTCAGGCATTTCCTTGAAATATTAACTTCAATTCCTGGAACATCTCATATGCTCCATGACGTTCAAAACGTTTTTTAAGTCCCGATTCTAAGCCGTAAAGCATGGCACACTGAACTATCGAGTAGTCATCAGCTTTAGTCTGCCAGACGTTCATAACATCCGGAGTTGCTCCGGCAGCGGGCCTTGCACCTACGGTGCTTCCAGGACGTAATTCTTCTGTGCAGCAATGAGGATAATCCTCAAGTTACAGACCCAGACCGTGTAGTTGCTACCATCATCTTTCAACTTAGCTTTCTCTAGGAACGCATTAAAATTGAAGGGAACGGTAGCACGGGCCATTGATCCACAACAACATAGATATGTATTAACTATCAGGACTAAGTTCATGATAAATTAAAGTTCAATTAATCATATTACTTAACACTGGTACAACGACGTGCTAAACAAACGGTTTTTAACCCCTTTCTGCGACGGCACTTTGAACCATCGCCAAGTGAGTGTGGGCGATAGGGGGGCCCTTCCCACACAAGCCAGAAATCATCGGGGATAGGCCCTCCTGGGACCCAGGCTGGGGCCGTGTGCGGTCGGGCGAGGCATCGAAACCCAATCATTTTCGTAGGTATGTACATCCCACACGGTGAATCCCAGAAATAATATCCACAGGTATGTACATCCCACACGGTGAATCCCAGAAATCATTTCCGTAGGTATGTACATCCCACACAGTGAATCCCAGAAATCATTTCTGTAGGTATGTACATCCCACACAGTGAATCCCAGAAATCATTTCCGTAGGTATGTACATCCCACACGGTAAATCCCAGAAATCATTTCTGTGGGTATGTACATCCCACACGGTGAATCCCAGAAATCGTTTTCGTAGGTATGTACACCCACACGGTTCTTTGTGTGGAAACGTTTGTGCAAGGTGGCCGTATGCAAATAGTTCGCTGCCGAAAGCCGTGTGCGATTGTTAGTTGATCGAACATGCCTACTTTCTAGAAACCGTGCAGGTTGTATGAGTTCATCGCCCATGGTGCTTTCTGAGTAACCGTTTGCAATAGAAAACCCCAATAAGCAGGGTAATTAGCCTATTATTGATAATCCATGTACTAATCAAACTGATATTTCTTATAAAACACGCCAGATATTTCATATCCGTAAAAGCAACCAGAATTTCATAATCGAATTACATCAGATATCTTCAGCACTCAGTTACGCCATTACACAACAGCACCAAGTTTCACATGTAGCATCAAAAACCTTTGTAAAGTAGCATCATACACGGTAAATAGACAGATGAATCTCATCTGGGAAACTGCACAAGCGGAAGGCAAATATTGAGCCTTTAGTGATGTTGAATGTCCTTGCAACTTTAGACCAGTGGCTATGGATAATTGCCCGCCCAACCTTCGTCCTTTTCAGCAAGACTTCAATATTGTACCGTGGGTATTGAATGAATACCTTCCTCACCTCTTGACCATGCAGGTGGTTTGAGAAGTAATCATCGGTGAACTGCTTTGAAAAGTACTGAAAACAAAGCTATGCATAAATCGCTGTTGTAAATTTTGAAATGGCGCAAGGGGTAAAAACAAGGTAAAAGAGTTGGTACCATCCTATAGTTGACTGATGTCTTGTTCATTGTGCAAACAAAGATCTTGTTGTTATTCGTCGCAAGTTTCTTCATCCTAACAATCTTTCTGAATTTCTTGACTTGACTGATATTCATGGACATCTCATTTCCCCATATGCAAAATGGGTCGAACAGTGGGTCTAAGCCTCTGACAGCAGGACCTACATGTGCAAGACCAAATTGTAAGAAACCTAAATATTATAATGATTCCTGCAACTGAACAATAATGTGTTGTTAGCCAAAGGACCCTGCTTGAACAAACCTTGATGGTAAACCGTAGTGTCTCCCATTGTTTCCCTGCAACACACATAAGGAAGATCTTGATCAGGTTAACTGAGAGTTGCCATACTATCAGTAGAATGTGTATTGAGTACAGCCAAATTGCAGAAATGAACCAAACGGTTAAATGGACAACATACCAAATGAACCTGAATAGTTAACTGAGCACGACATTGCAGAGTAGAAACATGTATGAGAAGATAAGACAGTTAACAAAAAAAAGAATGCTTGAGAATAGTACTACGAAATGTAGCAATTGTTGGACCAAAGTGTTAACTGAACATTACATTTCAGAGGACCAAACTGTTAACTTAACATCAGATTGCATATTAAAATTATAGAGGACAAATCACTAGAAGGCACTGGCGGTGGCCTCGAGAAAACACCACGAACTATATTTTAAAGTAGACAACCGCGTCGTGGTGTTGACGGTGGCCTCGAAGACGAGGTGCTCCTCCAAGATCTCGCGGTCGACATGCATGGCAGCCATAGCAACCTCGTTCACGCATGCGGCCGCATGCTACTGAGCTACACGTTATACTACGTGCAAAATGGCTGTGGGCGGCGCTTAATTGGAGTAGGGTGGCAGTGATTTCGGTGGAAGGTGTCGCTCCGTCGGTCGGGGCATGTGGGACGGGAAAGGGGGAGGATGGTGTGGGTGGGGTGTGGATTACCTGACCATATCAACGAGGCCGCGTAGCAAGAAGAAGGTTCGGCGGCAAGGAGGCCGCGAAGCAAGAAGAAGGGTCGCCGGCGAGGAGGCGGTGCTCCAAGAAGAAGGGTCATCGGCAAGAAGGCGACGCTGCAAGAAGAAGGGTAGCCGGCGAGGAGGTGGCGCTGCAAGAAGAAGGGTAGCTGGCGAGGAGGCGGCGCTGCAAGCAGAAGGGTCATCGGCGAGGAGACTGAGCTGCCAGTAAGCAGCAGTGAAGGTTTGAACATGGAAAGCAAGGAGGAACAGTGGAAATGTGACTTTTGGTAGGAGGGAGGGGCGGGGAGATAGATATTTCCGTGGTGACAAAAAAAATTCACTCGTTGCCGCGAGAAACTGGCGCGCAAGTGTGGTTCAAGTGGGGGCGGTGGACTGTAGACGATGAAGCTTCCTGCGTAAGCCAGACAAGACAGTGCGCCAAGATATTTTATATCGCATCCCACACAATTCTTTCTAGTAAACTGTTTGTGGTATACTTGATTTTTTCATTATGTTTTTAAAGACAAAATGGTGTTACGGAGGGAAAGGATGGTGTTTGAATTGCTAGAACATTTACATACAGTGAACATGCAACTAGTACATGAGTGTCGTGTCTAAATTTGGAATTATTCCGGGTTCGTTCGGCATTTTTATGCATTAATTGAGTTTCTGGGCATTTAATGTGCACAATTCAATTTTGAACAACAAGCACATGCTCCAATGCACCAAAGTTTGTTGAAAAATCACATGTGTGTCTTTGGGTGAATTTGTAGGTCCCATCCAAGAAATGGGAATGAAATTCAAACATCTGGGCGTCGTGGCTCTGCCGAAATGATTAAGAAACTTGGTTTTTAATTCCTGTAAATCCAAAACATGGCTAAAAATCATGAACTTGGCATGGTGTACATGGCACCAACATTCTTGAGTAAATTTTTTGGCCGAATTGGGACAAGCTTTGGTGTAAGCTTCTTGCAAACCGGAGCTTCCGTCAAGAAGGCTCGTGGTTCCAAGAGGGAACGTGCCACCTCCATGTGCGAAACGACATACGTACACTGCCTTCTCCCGCCTTAATTTTTTTACACTGGTAGATTAAACCAAATAGAAGTATCGTGCTAAATTTTGAAATTATTCTGGGTTTGTTTGGCATTTTTATGAATTAATTGAGTTTCTGGGCGTTTAATGTGCATAATTCAAATTTGAACTACAAGCACATGCTCCAGTGCATCAAAGTTGTTTGAAAAATCACATGTGTGTCCTTGGGTGAATTTATAGGTCCCATGCAAGAGATGGGAATGAAATTCAAACATCTAGGTGTCGTGGCTCGCCCGAATAGATTGAGAAACTTGGTTTTTTAATTCCTGTAAATCCAAAATACGCCTAAAAATCATGAAACTTGGCATGGTGTCATGACATGGCACCAACATGTTGTGTTAAATTTCTTGGCCAAACTGGGACAAGCTTTGGTGTAAGCTTCTTGCAAACCGGAGCTTCCCTCAAGAAGGCTCATGGTTCCAAGAGGGAACGTGCCACCACCGTGTGCAAAAGGAGATACGTATACTGCCTTCTCCGCCTTAATTTTTTTTACACATGCAGATTAGACCAAATAGAGGTATCGTGCTAAATTTTGGAATTATTCGGGGTCTGTTTGTCACTTTTATGCATCAATTGAGTTTTTGGGTATTTAATGTGCATAATTCAAATTTGAACTACAAGCACATGCTCCAGTGCACCAAAGTTGTTTGAAAAACCACATGTGTGTCCTTGGGTGAATTTCTAGGTCCCATGCAAGAGGTGGGAATGAAATTCAAACATCTAGGCGTCGTGGCTCGGCCGGAAAGGTTGAGAAACTTTGTTTTTTAATTCTTGTAAATCCAAAACACACCTGAAAATCATGAAACTTGGCATGGTGTCATGACATGGCACCAACATGCTGCGGTAATTTTTTTGGCCGAATTGGGACAAGCTTTGCTGTAAGCTTTTTGCAAACCGGTGCTTCCGCCAAGAAGGCTTGTGGTTCCGAGAGGGAACATGCCACCTCCATGTGCGAAATGATATACGTATGCTGCCTTCTCCTGCCTTAATTTTGTTTACACATGCAGATTAGACCAAATAGAAGTATCGTGCTAAATTTTGGAATTATTCCGGGTTCGTTTGGCATTTTTATGCATTAATTGAGTTATGCACATTTAATGTGCATAATTCAAATTTGAACTACAAGCACAGGCTCTAGTGCACCAAAGTTGTTTGATAAACCACATGTGTGTCCTTGGGTGAATTTCTAGGTCCCATGCAAGAGATGGAAATGAAATTCAAACATCTAGGAGTTGTGGCTCACCCAGAAAAATTGAGAAACTTGGTTTTTTAATTCTTGTAAATCCAAAGCACGCCTGAAAATCATGAAACTTGGCATGGTGTCATGACATGGCACCAACATGCTACAGTAATTTTTTTGGCGGAATTGGGACAAGCTTTGGTGTAAGCTTCTTGCAAACCGGAGCTTCCGTCAAGAAGCCTCATGGTTCCGAGAGGGAACGTGCCACCTCCGTGTGCGAAACGACATATGTACACTGCCTTCTCCCGCCTTAACTTTTTACACTAGCAGATTAGACCAAATAGAAGTATCGTGCTAAATTTGGAATTATTCCGGCTTCGTTTGGCACTTTATGCATTAATTGACTTTATGCGCATTTAATGTGCATAATTCAAATTTGAACTACAAGCACATGCTCCAGTGCACCAAAATTGTTTGAAAAACCACATGTCTGTCCTTGGGTGAATTTTTCGGTCCCATGCAAGAGATGGGAATGAAATTCAAACATTTGGGCATCGTGGCTCGCCCGGAAAGATTGAAAAACTTGGTTTTTTAATTCATGTAAATCTAAAACACACCTGAAAATCATGAAACTTGGCATGGTGTCATGACATGGCACCAACATGCTACAGTAATTTTTTTAGCCCAATCGGGACAAGCTTTGGTGTAAGCTTCTTGCAAACTGGAGCTTCTGTCAAGAAGGCTCGTGGTTCCAAGAGGGAACGTGCCACCTCCATGTGCGAAACGACATACGTACACTGCCTTCTCCCGCCTTAATTTTTTTACACTGGTAGATTAGACCAAATAGAAGTATCGTGCTAAAATTTGAAATTATTCCGGGTTTGTTTGGCATTTTTATGCATTAATTGAGTTTCTGGGCGTTTAATGTGCATAATTCAAATTTGAACTACAAGCACATGCTCCAGTGCATCAAAGTTGTTTGAAAAATCACATGTGTGTCCTTGGGTGAATTTATAGGTCCCATGCAAGAGATGGGAATGAAATTCAAACATCTAGGTGTCGTGGCTCGCCCGGATAGATTAAGAAACTTGGTTTTTTAATTTCTGTAAATCCAAAACACGCCTGAAAATCATGAAACTTGGCATGGTGTCATGACATGGCACCAACATGCTGTGGTAATTTTTCTGTCCGATTTGCCAAGGCGCACACATTAACAATCAACAAAGTCATTTTGGAACAAGTGTTGTCACGTTACAAATCGAAAACACAAGTATTATTGAAACCGTGGGCGTTCTACTTACCAATTACGTACCGCCACACGTCCCCTTTTTTATTGGCTAGGAGGTTCCATGCGGGGTAGCTATTTGAGTACGGGAGCCGTGCGATCAGACCCCTGCGCATGCCCATCGGGAGGAGAGCCCTTTCACCGCTACCCACCGCGCACCTCCCTCCCAACGTCCCCATTAATGGCGCCCGAGCACCTATTCTACAGTGTGGCTATATGTCTCATTGGACTGAGATTTAAGAAAGAAAAATGAAAATGTGAAAAGAAAGTTTTACATAGATCTTGATGTAAGATCCGATGGACCTATATAGCATCGACTACGACTTATAGCAAGCATGATGAATATAAGGACGATGATAGTGGATAATAATTGTCTTACATATTTAGGAACATAACTAAAAAACCACATGCGGCAACACCCGAAATACACAAGGGCAAAAGAAGAAGGAAGACAACGATCTGGCTCGCTGATCTCTACTTTGTTGATGCGTTGCTGCAGGCGGTGGGAACTAGTCTCTGCGGTGAGCAGCGATGAGCTCTTTCTTGTCCTCAAGATGCTGCTTGAGAGCATCCATGGATTCCTCCACCAGCCTTCTGTGCTCGATGCGCGGCATGGCATTCTCGTCCATAAGTTTCACGACGATGACGCTGGTCCTCTCCAACAAGACAGTGGTCTGCTCCTCCTGCCCCGCACTTTCGACGATCTTCGCCCTCAGCAGGTCACGCTCGGCCTGGAGCTTCGCATTGCTCTCATTTAGTTGCCGGATGACGCTGGTAGACAGTTCAAATGAGGCTTTCAGGTCATCTTGCAACCTCGCCCACCTGGAGATCTGATCCATCTGCCTAAGGACGAGGGCACGGATGCGCCTGTAAGAGTCCTCGCCTGCCCGCAAGACATTTTCCCAGGCCATCGCGGCATGGGAGGACATCTCTGCTGCATTTGCGGCACGGCAGGACATCTCTTCTGCTTCTGCGGCGCGGCCGGATCAGTCTGCTGCATCGACGGTGCAGCGGGACCTCAATGATGCTTTGGCAGCGCGGCGGGACCTCTCTGCTGCTACGGCCGTGCGGCGGGACATATTGGATGCTTTTGCGGCGAGGTGGGACATCTCTCGTGCTTCCGCTTCCAGGCTCGCCTCTCCCTAGTGGCAATCTCTCAGCCCAGAACTCACGCTGGCCATGGCAGACACAAGGGAACGATGATGAATCACTTGTTTGTTTTTGTGGATGAGGAGTTGAGGGAATGTGCAATCATCTTGGAGTAGTAGTATTTATAACCGAGTAGTAATACGCTCCTAAGAGGGAAACCATTTAGGTTTTGATTGGTGTGAACAGGTTTGCAATTTGGAATGTGATGGGATGCGGCCTCCATGTTCTTCTAAAAAATTGAGACGGGACGCATGCTAAAAATTTATTGATGGTTATAAGTGTGGCACTATTCTCGGAAGGCGTAACGTTGCCATGTACGCCTTCTCGGCCGCATATGTGGCGTTTGCACCATAGGGTGCACCGCAATAGGCAATGTCAGCACCATCGCACTGTTCTTTTAATTAGAATGTGTGTGTCCGTCTAGCGCACACATGTTGATCTATCTAACTGTTTCATACATGGCCTCGGAACACTGGAGACCGAAAGGTCAAACGTGAATCATATAGTAGATATGATCAACATAGAGATGTTCACAATTGATGACTACATCTCACATGATGATCGGACATGGTTTAGTTGATTTGGATCACGTGATCATTTAGATGACTCGAGGGATGTCTATCTAAGTGGGAGTTCTTAAGTAATTTGATTAACTGAACTTAATTTATCATGAAGTTAGTCCTGATAGTATTTGCATATCTATGTTGTAGAGCAATAGCTTGCGATATAGCTCCCCATTTATTTTTTTTATGTTCCTAGAGAAAACTAAGTTGAAAGATGATAGTAGCAATGAAGCGGACTGGGTCCGTGATCTAAGGATTATCCTCATTGCTGCACAGAAAAATTATGTTCTTAATGCACCGCTAGGTGACAAACCTATTGCAGGAGCAGATGCAGACATTATGAACGTTTGGCAAGCTCAGTATGATGACTACTTGATAGTTTAGTGCACCATGCTTTACGTCTTAGAATCGGGACTTCAAAAATGTTTTGAATGCCATGGAGCATATGATATGTTCCAAGAGATGAAATTGGTATTTTAGACTCATGCCTGGATCGAGAGGTATAAGACCTCTGACAAGTACTTTGCCTACAAGATGGAGGAGAATGGCTCAACTAGTGAGCATGTGCTCAGAATGTCTGGGTACTACAATCGCTTGAATCAAGTGGGAGTTAATCTTCCAAATAAGATAGTGATTGACAAAGTTCTCTAGTCACTATCACAAGGCTACAAGAACTTCGTGATGAACTATAATATGCAAGGGATGACGAAAGCGATTCCTGAGCTCTTCGCGATGCTGAAATCGGCGAAGGTAGAAATCAAGAAAGAGCATCAACTGCTGATGGTTAACAAAACCACTAGTTTCAAGAAAAGGGCAAAGGAAAAAAAGAAAGGGAACTTCAAGAAGAATGACAAGCAAGTTTTCACTCCCGTGAAGAAGCACAAAGCTAGACCTAAGCCTGAAACTGAGTGCTTCTACTGTAAAGGGAATGGTCACTGAAAGCGGAACTACCCCAAATAATTGGCGGATAAGAAGGATGGCAAAGTGAACAAAGGTATATTTGATATACATGTTATTGATGTGTACTTTACTAGTGTTCGTAGTAACCCCCAGGGTATTTTATTCCGGTTCAGTTGCTAAGATTAGTAACTCGAAACAGGAGTTGCAAAATGAACAGAGACTAGTTAAAGGCGAGGTGACGATGTGTGTTGGAAGTGATTCCAAGGTTGATAAGATCACCATCGCACACTCCCTCTACCTTCGGGATTAGTGTTGGACCTAAATAAATGTTATTTGGTGTTTGCATTGAGCATGAATATGATTGGATCATGTTTATTGCGATACAGTTATTCATTTAAGTTAGAGAATAATTGTTGTTCTGTTTACGTGAATAAAACCTTCTATGGTCATACACCCAATGTAAATGGTTTATTGAATCTCGATCGTAGTGATACACATATTCATAATATTGATGCCAAAAGATGCAAAGTTGTAATGATAGTGCAACATATTTGTGGCACTGCCATTTAGGTCATATTGGTGTAAAGCGCATGAAGAAACTCCATGCAGATGGACTTTTGGAATCACTTGATTATGAATCATTTGATGCTTGCGAACCATGCCTCATGGGCAAGATGACTAAGACTCCATTCTATGGAACAATGGAGCAAGCCACTGACTTATTGGAAATAATACATACCGATGTATGTGGTCCGATGAGTGTGGAGGCTCGCGACGGGTATCATTATTTTCAAACCTTCACAAATGATTTGAGTAGGTATGGGTATATCTATTTAATGAAACACAAGTTTGAAACATTTGGAAAGTTCAAAGAGTTTCAGAGTGAAGTGGAGAATCATCGTAACAAGAAAATAAAGTTTCTACGACCTGATCATGGAGGTGAATATTTGAATTACGAGTTTGGCCTTCATTTAAAACAATGTGGAATAGTTTCACAACTCACGCCACCTGGAACACCACAGCGTAATGGTGTGTCCGAACATCATAACCGTACTTTATTAGATATGGTGTGATATATGATGTCTCTTACCGATTTACCGCTATCGTTTTGGGGTTACGCATTAGAGACAACTGCATTCACGTTAAATAGGGCACCGTCTAAATCCGTTGAGACGACACCGTATGAACTATGGTTTGGCAAGAAACCTAAGTTGTCGTTTCTTAAAGTTTGGGGTTGCGATGCTTATGTGAAAAAGCTTCAACCTGGTAAGCTCGAACCCAAATCGGAGAAGTGCTTCTTCATAGGATACCCAAAAAAAAACTGTTGGGTACACCTTCTATCACAGATCCGAAGGCAAGATCTTTGTTGCTAAGAATGGATCCTTTCTAGAGAAGGAGTTTCTCTTGAAAGAAGTGAGTAGGAGGAGAGTGGAACTTGATGTGGTAATTGTACCTTCTCTCGAATTGGAAAGTAGCTCATCACAGAAAACCGTTCCCGTGATGCCTACACCAACTAGAGAGGAAGCTAATGATAATGATCATGAAACTTCAGATCAAGTTACTACCGAACCTCATAGGTCAACCAGAGCACGTTCCACACCAGAGTGGTATGGTAATCCTGTTCTGGAAGTCATGTTACTAGACCATGACGAACCTACGAACTATGAAGAAGCGATGATGAGCCCAGATTCCGCAAAATGGCTTGAGACCATGAAATATGAGATAGGATCCATGCATGAGAACAAATTATGGACTTTGGTTGACTTGCCCGGTGATCGGCAAGTCATTGAGAATAAATGGATCTTCAAGAGGAAGACGAGTGCTAATGGTAGTGTTACTATCTACAAAGCTCCACTTGTCGCAAAAGGTTTTCGACAAGTTCAAAGAGTTGACTACGATGAGACTTCCTCACCCGTAGTGATGCTTACGTCCATCCAAATCATGTTAGCAATTGCCACATTTTATGATTATGAAATCTGGCAAATGGATGTCAAAACTGTATTCCTTAATGGATATCTCAAAGAAAAGTTGTATATGATGCAACTAGAAGGTTTTGTCTACCCTAAAGGTGCTAACAAAGTGTGCAAGCTCTAGCGATCCATCTATGGACTGGTGCAAGCATCTCGGAGTTGGAATATACGCTTTGATGAGGTGATCAAAGCATATGGTTTTATACAGACTTATGGTGAAGCCTGTATTTACAAGAAAGTGAGTGGGAGCTCTGTAGCATTTCTGATAGTATATGTGGATGGCATATTGTTGATTGGAAATGATATAGAATTTCTGGATAGTATAAAAGGATACTTGAATAAGAATTTTTCAATCAAAGACCTCGGTGAAGCTGCTTACATATTGGGCATCAAGATTTGTAGAGATAGATCAAGACGCTTGATAAGATTTTCAATGAGTACATACCTTGACAAGATTTTGAAGGAGTTCAAAATAGATCAGTCAAAGAAGGAGTTCTAACCTGTATTGTAAGGTATGAAGTTGAGGAAGACTCAAAACCCGACCACGTCAGAAGATAGAGAGAGAATGAAAGTCATTCCCTGTGCCTCAGCCATAGGTTCTATAAAGTATGTCATGTTGTGTACCAGACCTATTGTGTACCTTGCCATGAGTTTGGCAAGGGGGTATGATAGTGATCTAGGAGTGGATCACTGGACAACGGTCAAAATTATCCTTAGTTACGTAAGAGGACTAAGGAGATATTTCTCGGTTATGGAGGTGATAAAGAGTTCGGTGTAAAGGGTTACGTCGATGCAAGCTTTAACACTGATCCAGATGACTCAGAGTCTCAATCTGGATACATATTGAAAGTGGGAGCAATTAGCTATAGTAGCTCCATGCAGAGTACTATAGACATAGAAATTTGCAATATACATACGGGTCTGAATGTGACAGACCCGTTGACTAAACTTCTCTCACAAGCAAAACATGATCACACCTTAAGTACTCTTTGGGTGTTAATCACATGGTGATGTGAACTAGATTATTGACTCTAGTAAACCTTTTGGGTGTTAATCACATGACGATGTGAACTATTGGTGTTAAATCACATGGCGATGTGAAACTAGATTATTGACTCTAGTGCAGGTGGGAGACTGAAGGAAATATGCCCTAGAGGTAATAATAAAGTTGTTATTTTATATTTCCTTATATCATGATAAATGTTTATTATTCATGCTAGGATTGTATTAACCAGAAACTTGATACATGTGTGGATACATAGACAAAACACAGTGTCCCTAGTAAGCATCTATTAGACTAGCTCATTAATCAAAGATGGTTAAGTTTCCTAACCATAGACATGTGTTGTCATTTGATGAACGGGATCACATCATTAGGAGAATGATGTGATGGACAAGACCCATCCATTAGCTTAGCATAATGACCGTTCAGTTTTATTGCTATTGCTTTCTTCATGTCAAATACATATTCCTTCGACTATGAGATTATGCAACTCCCGAATACCGGAGGAATACCTTCTGTGCTATCAAATGTCACAACGTAACTGGGTGATTATAAAGATGCTCTACAGGTATCTCCGAAGGTGTTTGTTGGGTTGGCATAGATCAAGATTAGGATTTGTCACTCTGAGTATCAGAGAGGTATCTCTGGGCCCTCTCGGTAATACACATCATAAGCTTGCAAGCAAACAACTAAGGAGTTAGTCATGAGTTGATGTATTACGGAACGAGTAAAGAGACTTGCCGGTAATGAGATTGAACTGGGTATGAAGATACCGACGATCGAATCTCGGGCAAGTAACATACCGATAGTCAAAGGGAATAACGTATGTTGTCATAACAGTTCGACCGATAAAGATCTTCGTAGAATATGTAGGAGCCAATATGAGCATCTAGGTTCCGCTGTTGGTTATTGACTGGAGAGGTGTCTCGGTCATGACTACATAATTCCCGAACCCGCAGGGTCGCACACTTAACGTTCGTTGACACTAGAGTATTGGGATATTTGATGAGTGGTAACCAAATGTTGTTCGGAGTCCCGGATGAGATCCCGGACGTCACGAGGAGTCTCGGAATGGTCGAGAGGTAAATATTTATATATGGGAAGCCATATTTTTGGTTCCGGAAAAAGATGTAGTTTTCTCTATATTGTATCGAGAAGCTTCTAGAAGGTTCTGGAGGATTTCGAGGGGTCCAGAAGTCCACAAGTGGTTCCACCACGACCCAAGGGCTAGTATGGGCTGTGGGGAGGTGCCCTGGCCTTATTGGGCTAGGCGCACCAAGTCCTCAAAAGCCCATGTGGCTAGGGAAGGCAAAAAAGGAAGGAGTCCTAGTAGGAATAGGATTGGACTTGGAGTCCAAGTCCTCTCCCCCTTAGCTGCGCCCTAGGGGCTTGGAGGGGCTATTTACCATGCCCCTCCACCTATATATAGAGGGGAGGGTGTGCCCCAAGAGAATAGACCAAGCCCTTCGCGCCCCTCTCTCTCCCATTACTCCGTAGTTCCACTGCCTCGTCCCGGTGACGCTTAGCGAAGTGTTGTCAGTGTTCCACCACCACCATCACCAACATACCGTCATGTTGGTTGTGATCCCATCTACTTCTCCTCTCCCGCTTGCTAGATCAAGAAGGAGGATACGTCATCGAGCCGCACATGTGCTAAACTCGGAGGTGTCGTCCGTCCGGCACTAGATCGGTTGGATCGTGATCGGATCGTGAAGAGTACAACTACATCAACCGTGTGATAAACACTAACGCTTAACGGTCTATGATGGTATGTAGACACACTCTCCCCTCCCATTGCTATGCATCTCCTAGATAGATCTTGCGTGAGCATAGGAATTCTTTTGAAATTGCATGCTACGTTTCCCAACAATGGGGCCTTTAGTCATGAAGCAACTTCCAATTCCTTCATTTGGTGAGTCAAATATGTCATGGGAGTTGGACGAGACTAGTGCAAGACCGGCAACACCTTCTTCTTGAGTATAGTCAGAGTCGGAATGACAGCTTCTCTTGGAGTGAGTGTCGGAGTTGATGCCGGAAACCCATTCACCAACATGAGCTTGATGTCTTCGTCTTGTGTAACCCTTTGATGATTTGTCCTTCCTTTCTGAATCCTTGCTTCTTCGAGAGGGTCTTCGTTCATAACAATCATCTCTACTCCTTCTCTCTCTATGAGGTGATTCAACTTCTACTTCTCCTTTTTGGTGAGTCTTCTCTTTTCTTGTAGGGAGTCATACACTCATTGGAGTAGTGTCCGGGTCTTCCACAATTATAGCAATTACGATCACGACTAGAAGATCTTTTCTCATTGTAGGACCTTGACTTTGAGCTTCTATCTTTGCTTCTACTCTTGTGGAATTTGGTGAAGTTTTTCACCATTAAGCTCAATTTTTCATTGGAGACTAGCTTGTCACTTGATGTTGTGGGAGCATTAGTTGAAGCTTTGTATGCACCACTTGACTTGTTGTGGAGCTCTTACTTATCCTTGAGTGACATCTCATGAGCACCAATTCCACCGATGACTTTCGTGGGCTTGAGATATTTGTAATTGGGCATCATTTGGATCAATGTGCACATGGTATCATATTTACCATCCAAAACTCTAAGGATCTTCTTGATGATGAACTTGTCGGTCATCTCTTCATTCCTAAGCTAGCAATCTCATTTGTGATGAGAGCAAGCATAGAGTGCATTTCAACGACTCCTTCACCATCCTTCATCTTGAACTTGTCAAGTTGACTTTGGAGCACATCCAACTTGGATTCCTTGACGGACTCGGTACCTTCGTGCATATCGACCAAAGTATCCCAAATGTCCTTTTCATTCTCAAGGCGGCTGATTTTGTTGAATTCCTCGGGGCACAATCCATTGAAGAGAATATCATAAGCTTGAGCATTGTATTGCAACATCTTCAATTCTTCCGTGGTCGCTTCACCATCAGGTTCTCTACCATCCTCAAACAATTCACCATGTAAGCCAATATGAACAACAGCCCAAACGGCGTGGTTCTGACCAAGAATATGCATTTTCATCTTATGCTTCCAACTAGCAAAATTTGTACCATCAAAATATGGACCTCTACGATGATAGTTACCCTCACTAGACGCCATACTCTCCTAGGTTGTGAAACCAAGGCTATGATCACCAAAGCAATGGAAATCAAGGCTTACGGAGACCAAAGCTCTGATACCACTTGTAGGATCAAAACTATGTCTAGAGGGGGGTGATTAGACTACTTGACCAAATAAAACATAACCTTTTCCAATTTTAGTTGTAGGCAGATTTTAGCAATTATGACAAGTCAAGCAACGCCCTACGCATGCAAGTCTAAGAGTGTAGTAGTGGAAAGTAAAACATAGCACATGTAAGTAAAGGGAAGGGTTTGGAGAAGGCAAATGCAATGGGGACATGAAGATTTTTGGCATGGTTTCGATAGATGGTGCTATCATACATCCACGTTGATGGAGACTTCAACCCACAAAGGGTAACAGTTGCGCGAGTCAACGAAGGGCTCCACCCATGAAGGGTCCATGAAGAAGCAACCTTGTCTATCCCACCATGGCCATCATCCACGAAGGACTTGCCTCACTCGGGTAGATCTTCACGAAGTAGGCGATATCCTTGCCCTTACAAACTTCTTGGTTCAACTCCACATCATATCGGAGGCTCTCAAGTGACACCTAACTAATCTAGGAGACACCACTCTCCAAAAGGTAATAGACGGTGTGTTGATGATGAACTCCTTGATCTTGTGCCTCAAATGATAGTCTCCTCAACACTCAACTCTCTCTTTCTCACATACACACACATATTTGGATATGGCGGAAGAAGGATTTGAGTGGAAAGCAATTTGGGAAGGCTAGAAATCAAGGTTCAAGTGGTGGGAATGGAATCTCTTGATCTCAACACATGAGTAGGTGGTTCTCTCTAAGAAAATGAATGATGGAAGTGTAGGCACGTTCTGATAGCTCTGTCCTCTGAGGAAGAAGGGGTGGAGGGGTATATATAGCCTCCACACAAAATCCAACCGTTACACACTTTTGACCCAAGTCGGTGGCACCGATCAGAAATCTTGGTGGCACCAATCTGTGTAAAAGATATGAACGTTAGGAATCTCTGTGGGACCGATTGGGACAACTTGGAGGGACCGATGTGCAATGAATAGGGCAAACCTCGTCTCGGTGGCACCGATTGCATAAACTCGGTGGGCCCAAAGTGAAGCAATAAGGCAACAGAGAGTTGGCAATCCATCTTGGTCGTATCGATTACAAATCTCGGTGGTACCTAAATAATTGCAACTAGTAACAGAGAGTTGGCAAGGCCATCTCGGTGGGACCGAGATCCATATCAGTGGGTCCGATTTGTTAGGGTTTGGCAGTGGCTAAGTCCAGATGAACTCAGTGGCTCCAGATAGGAAATTTCGGTGGGGCCGATTTGGAATGTAGGGTTTGGACATATTTGGATGGAGAAATTGGTTGAGGGTTTTGGAGCAATGTCACTAAGCACTTGAGCAAAAATATTATTAAGCAACACCTCATCCCCTTTTAATAGTATTTGCTTTCCTATGGACTCAATGTGATCTTGGATCACTTAATAAAAATGTAGAGTCTTGAGTTTTTGCCAATCTATTTCCTTAGCATTTTAAGGGGTCCACAATCATTAGTCCTTGCCATGCCAATCATTGAACATTGTGAAATATTCCATTTGAATGGACATTAGTTCAATAAGATATATGTTGTTATGAATTACCAAAACCACACGAAGATTAGTTGCACTTTAAAAAAACACGTTTTTTCACACAATTTTTTTCTTTTTTTGTGAAGTAAAGGAGCTTTATTACTCAAACGTAGTGTTACAACCAAGAGGCCATAGGTCCTCAATACAAGGTGGAGCCGAGGTCAACCACACCGTAGTTGTGCTCTCGGTGCGGCTGTAATTGGCCAGACGATCTGCAACACTATTTTGGCTGCGATGAATTCTCCGAGGATAAAACTCCCTACTGACTAGCAACTCTTTGATCTATCTAACTAAATGACCATAAGCTGAGCGCTCAAGTCCCCGATGTAATAAACACGAGAGCGCTTCTGATGAGTCCGACTGCACAGTAACTAGGAGAGTGGAATGTTGGATAGCCAACGCCATCCCTTGCATGATCGCATGTAGTTCAGCTTCCAAGGAATCATTGCAGTGGAAGATCACATGGTACGTCGAGAAGATGATATGACCATTGTGATCACGTAGTATCATACCAGCGGCCGCTGATCCGTCAGAACCGCTGAATGAACCGTCAACCGAGAGTGCTACGCGTCCTTATGGTGGTTTGGGCCACGGCGATGCTGCTGGCGCCGTCTTCTCCGCCTTTCTAGGGTTAGCCGAAGATGGCATCTTCCCCTTTAGAATTTCCTCGGTAGAGTACCGAGCTGCCAAGCAAACCGATTTGTAGTAGCTATCCAAGAAGTCGACCCTTACATGAACTGGAGGGACATTCGTACCATGTGTTAGGTCATTCCTTAGCTGCCAAATACGCCAGCATAGCATAATGATCATGTCTCGAACAGCTTTAGAACAATTCGATAAAAGATGTAGTAGCCACTCCTTTCCATTATCCACCAACAGCTTATCGTCTGGGAGAGGCCATCTCTCCCGCATACTGATCCACACCGTCCTGGCATGAGGGCACGCCACTAGGGCATGGAATGATCCTTCCTCCTCGCGGCCACATAATGGGCATGTTGATCTTGTCGCCAAATGCCTGAACACTTTGCAACTTTGTGTTGGGAGGGCTCCAGTAGCAGCTTTCCACATTGTAATCTTCTTTTTTTGAGGAACTGAGGATTTCCAGATACAATTCCACATATTCCGGGCTGCGCTAGATGAACCGCCGCTGAAAACAGCATCATGATCACATGTAGCCAGTGTGTACGCACTTCTCACCGTAAAAATCCCGCTCTTTTTCGGTGCCCATGCGACAAAATCAGAACGCTGCCTTGGAGATGTGCATATCTTCAAAATTTGTTGTATATCCATCGGCCAAAAATGCTCTCTTAATCTTTCCAACCTCCAGGCGCCATTTGCATCCAAAAAGTCAGCAACTCTATTAAACCGACAATTACGTTTTGGAGTAATAGGCCGGTAAGAATATGGACGTGGGATCCAAGGGTCTCTCCAGGTCTGAATGAGAGTTCCACTCGCCACCCGCCAGATTATACCCTTTTTGAGGAGCTCAAGCCCGTGCAAAATGCCCTTCCATACTGCCGATCCATTGCCCGAAAACACAATATAAAGTAGATTACTGACGGCCTAATATTTGGCCTTCAACAATCTAGCACAAAGGCTATCAGGTGTGTCAATTAGCCTCCATGCCTGTTTGGCAAGGAGTGCCTGGTTGAAAGCCCGCATATCCTTAAAGCCCATGCCGCCCATAGCCTTTGGTAATTTCATTTTGTCCCAACTTAGCCATGCCATTTTCCTCTTTCCTTTCTCCACCCCCACCAGTATTGACGTATCATACGAGTTAGCTCATCACATACCGATGCAGGGAGTTTATACACACTCATCACATAAGTCGGTATTGCTTGGGCTACTGACTTGATGAAGATCTCTTTATTCCCAGTAGACATATATTGTTCTCCCCAGTCTACTAATCTCTTCCCGAGCCTCTCCTGGATAGTTTCAAATCTTCCTTCATGCATTCTCCCCTCCGGTACCGAGAGGCCAAGATACTTGGGATCAAACATTTCCTGTGTGATATCCAGAATACTTTTTACTTCTGCAACGACAGCAGGCATCCAGTGATCAGAAAAGAGAATGGAGCACTTTGATGGATTAATTAATTGGCCCGTGGCCTCCGCATAAGTGTTCAACAAACCCTTCACCAACAAAGCTTGCTGCTGTGACGCTTGAAAAAATAGTAGAGAGTCATCTGTAAATAAGAGATGAGATATAACAGGAGCACCCCTACAAATTTTGATCCCCTTCAATCCTTCCTCAACCATTGATCTATTGAAGAGAGATGACAAGGCATCCGCAACAAAGAGAAATAAGAAGGGGGAAAGGGGATCACCTTGCCGCAGCCCCCTAGATGGGATGAATGATTGTGTTAACTTGCCGTTAAGTTTCACTGTGTACTTTACTGAAGATACACATGCCATAACACGATCCACCCAGTGCTGAGAGAACCCCCACTTGAGGAGGGCCTTTTCCAAGAACACCCAATCAACTTGATCGTAAGCCTTGGATAGATCAAGTTTATACGCACAAAATGCATCCGAGCTCGCCGCCACATTTTGAATGTGATGGATGCACTCGAATGCTATTATGGAGTTATCTGTAATCAGCCTTCCGGGGATGAAGGCGCTTTGGTTCTGGGAAATTAGCTCTGTGAGTAGAGGCCGTAGCCTGTTTACCATACACTTTGACATAATCTTGTAAATGACGTTACATAGACTGATGGGACGGAAGTCCTTTAGTTCCTTTGGGTGTGGAACCTTGGGAATCAAAACAATGGCAGCGTCGTTAATCCCAACTGGCATGATACCAATAACAAAGAACTCCTGGACTGCTGCAACAACTTGTTCCTTTAACACAGCCCAATTGTGCTGATAAAAGCGGGCCGGAAAACCATCCGTGCCCGGGGCCTTCAAGGGGCCGATTTGAAAGAGAGCATCCGATATTTCCTGCTCAGAGTATGGTTTACACAATGACTCGTTCATCTCCTCTGTGACTTTAGTTGTGATGCACTCAAGAACCTCCCGAGGATCAAGGGTGGGGTCTTTGGTGTACACCTCCTTAAAGTACGACGCAGCCATCCTTTCCATGTCCGCTGGAGATGAGCACCAGGAGCCGTCAGCCTTTAGAAGGCGTTGTACATGGTTCCGGCGAGCTCGCCAGACTGCTCTCCTGTGCAAGTAACTCGTGTTCCTCTCACCCTCCTTTAGCCATGTGATGCGTGACCGCTGGAGCCACATCATCTCCTCTCTATATAAGAGTTCATCCAACTGGTTCATTTTGCGCTGGACCTGAGAAGCATCTGCCCCTCCAATTTGAAGTTCAGACAGTTGCGACCGGAGGGTCTCGTTCTCCTTTAGAACATTACCAAAGCTCTCTTTGCTCCAACTCTTTAGATCTTTCATCATTCCAGCCAAAGAAGTCGCGATCGAGGACTGACCCTCGACCGGTTTATTGCACTCCCAAGCTTTGTTGATTACCTCTGAAAAGGTTGGGTGTCTTTCCCACATAATCTTGTACCGTGGGGTTTGACCCTTCGTCCGACGGTCTGGTGCCTCTTGCAGTTGCACTAGCAACGGTGCATGATCCGAAAAAGAAGTAGCCAGATGCGAAACTTTTGCCGCTGGAAATAACTCACTCCATTCTTCGTCTGCACAAGCACGGTCAAGCCGGACCTGTATGTTGCAATCCCCTTGCTGGCCATTATTGTATGTAAACGGAATTCCGGAAAAACCCAAATCCTCTAGCTCACACACTATTAAGCAATCTCTGAATGCCGTCATTTGCGTCTCTGATCGCATTGATCTCAATAAATGTTCATGTTGCCATAGTGCTTCATTGTAATCTCCACACACGAACCATGGATCCTGTGATATAGCTCGTAATCTAGATGGATGGTCCCACATCAAATGCCTGTTCTCCACTCTAGGCTCCCCATAGACGAAAGTCCCTCTCCATGAGACCCCTGTGCCACCATCAACAACCTTGACATCCATGTACCGGTTGCAAGAGTCTAGGACAGTTACTGAAAGACACTCGTCCCAAAACAATGCTAAACCTCCACTTCTTCCATCACTGTTAACACCATGGAAACCTTCAGCCCTAGTCTCCATTTGAGTTTCTGTATTTTGTCTGAAGCTTGTCTTGTTCCACAGAGAAAAACAAGCTTGGGGAAATTGGCTTTACAGAGGGCCAACACCTCACGAACTGTCCGACGGTCCCCCCCCCTCGATTGTTCCAGGATAAGTCATTCATTGCTTCTGGCGGTCCTCCTCGAGGGAGGCCGCCGATATCTCATTATTGTCACAACCCTTGGTCACCTTCAGCCTTTTACTGCTTGAAGTACTGCTCGTAGGTGAAGCTCCATGCATATCCGTACCGCTCCCATCTGTAATGGCCAGCACCTTTTTAGCAGTTCCAGTATCATCTTGGGAATTTTCCTCAACCTCATCCATATTCAGCCTTTTCTTTGGTTCCCTGACCACTTCCATCCTCTCACCTGATTTTTTAACCAGGCTAGACGCAGTATCCGCGATCTTTGGATCGATCGGGTTCTGCTCTGTACCAGCCCATCCCTTCGAAGGAGATCCGTCCACTTTGGCACCCTAGCCAGTTGCCCCATTGGGTTTAACATCAGGAGGACTACTGCCAGGATTATCAGCATACAAACCAATCTCCGAACTTGAGTGATTTCACATCATGAACTCCGGATCCATACTCTTTATGCTCATGGCCAATGAGGCCACACCTCTTACAAAATCTTGCCAGTCTTTCATAGCGAACCAAAAAAACTTGGCGTTCCTTGCCTAGGACAATACTCACAAATTTTGTAAGGCTTGTCGGATGTCATGTCTCACCCTCACCCTTATGTAACCGCCACGAGTGTTTTCCGTTCAAACGCATCTCCATGATCTCCCCAGCGCCTTTCAGCAGTTTATCCATGATACTTTGCTTACAATATGGGACTGGTAGCTTATGGATCTGTAGCCATATCGGCATATGAACGATCTCTACTTCATCCGCTTTACAGAAACCATCATACGGCAGTAAAAGTACAGCCATATTGCGAAATAACCATGGACCTTGCATCATAATTCTCTCCCAGTCGCCCAGACAGGAAGCTTGGACGACGAATCGATTCGGCCCTACCGGACGAAAACGCACGCTCTGTGTCGGGTTCCAAGCGGCTCTCATGTGCTTGTAGAAGGCTGCAGGGCTGAAATTTTTGCTGGTGTGAACCCTAGCGATGGCGAGCCATCGAACACTTTCCTGTATCTCCGGGTCGTCCTCATCAATCTCCACGTCCTCGAACTCTTCATCATTGAGGTCCAATTGATCAAGGAAGTCTCCCAGATCCGATCTTGCCTGCGCATCAAACTGCCCCCACTGGTGCCGGATTGGGCTTCGGACGGGGAAGCCATCGCAGATTCCGTTCCGGTCGATCACGCCGCCCGTGCTATGCGAGAAGTGGAGGGTAGACCGTAGGCGATCAGATGGCCGTCGAGGGTCGGAGGTTCTACGGTGGAGACTCGAAGGCGATCGGGATCGCCTAGGAGGAGGAGAAAACCCTAGCCGGAGAGGCGTAGGGGAAAAATGGTCGCTGCCACAGAAAGGTGCCACACACAAGTTTTTTTCTGTTTTGTCCAAAAGTTAAGTAAGACCGGTGAAAAACAGAAAAGCCGAAAAATCTGGAAAAATCATCTAAAAAGCCGAAAACACGTGCGATTTTTTTAAAGGAGACGCCCAAAGCACGACACGTTGTCGTGACGGCGGTTGAGAACGCGCCAAGTGACACGCTCTCAGCCCACCCCAGGTTACTCTTGCAGGTTCCGAACGAGCACTCCTTAGTTAGGTTTTTTTTCAGGATAACTCGTTAGTTAGGGCCTGTTCGGAGACTCTCACTCCTCAAGTCCGCCGCTCCAGGAGTTAGGGGAGCTGTAGCTAAAAATGAGGGAGCGGAAAAAAGAAGCTCCACATATTCTGAGATTCCAGCAAGTTGGAGGACGGCCGCAACACCTCCTTAGTTGCTTTCGCCAAATCGAGGCACCCGTCGTATAGGGCTCTTCTTGGACTTATTGTGTATAGGGCTTTTCTTTTTGAGAAAATATTCTGTTAGGGCTAGTTTGACATATTTGTCATTTGGGGGCCAATAAGAACAATCCAAAGGCTCACAAGAAAGCCCGCGGGAAGCCCATCAAAGCCGACAAATGCCCAGCGCGGCGTGTATAAAAAAAGCGAATTCGGAGGACGGAGCACCTCAAGCTCAAATCCCTTCCCCTCCTCGCGTGCTCCCCCTTATCCCCTTCACCATGGCCGCCTCCGCCATGACACTCGCCATGGCCGCGGCCACGGACGCCTCCCTCTTTTACCCCACGTTCCTCGCCCAACACAAGCTCGCCCCGGCGTCCGCCTCTCTCCCACTCATTTTCTCTCGCGCGCCGCTCCTCCGCTCCACCCGCCCCCGCGTCCCCCTTACGCCCCTCGTCGCCTCCTCCGACGCCGCCGAGGCGGGCCTCGACTGGGCCGACGCTGAGGAAGCCGATGAGACGGTGACGGAGGAGGAGCCCGCGGTGGCGGCCTCCGGTGGGGACGCGGGCTACGCAGCCGAGCCGCCCGAGGAGGCCAAGGTGTACGTCGGGAACCTGCCCTATGATGTCGACAGCGAGCGGCTCGCCCAGCTCTTCGACCAAGCCGGCGTCGTCGAGGTCGCCGAGGTGAGCCTACCGCTGCAACACCTAAAATAATTACCGGTAAAATTAATAACAGCAACGCGTAAGTACGATTTCGCCCCGTTAATACTCTACCATTTTGGTACCTGCACATGTTAATTTGAGTGGTAAGCATATCATTTTGGCAACTGATGCAGTTTTAGGGTAGCTTCCACTGTTAATTGTAGTCTCTTGTTTGTTGCCATCCCATCTTCCTAGTTGCAAGAAACGACTTGTTTTCTGTCTCCCTGTTGGCGCGAGTCCTGTTTTTTTCTTTTTCATTCATGTTCTTCTGTTGTTTATTGTCGAACCTTGTAGTAATTGCATTATTTATATAAGGCTTGAGAATGGTACTGTCTGATATTATTTGTATAAATGTGTGTGCAGTGCTCGATTGATTTTCTTATTTTGACCTTGCTTTGTTCAATTCCAGGTCATTTACAACAGAGAGTCAGGCCAGAGCCGTGGATTTGGATTTGTTACCATGAGTACTATTGAGGAAGCTGACAAGGCCATCGAGACATTCAACCGCTACGTGAGTGCATATCAATCTTCTAATTGCTTCTTAGTTCTTTGAATTGTTTAGAGTTCACAGATAATCAAATTTTATTTCATACTCCGACTTGAACATATGAAATTATTTAGAGTATTTTTCATCACTTGCTTGTCTTCAAGTTATTTATATATGTTGCCATTACACAAGAAATTGGATGTTATCACCTTGAGACGACTTGACCATATCAATTGATAAAAACGGATTATTATCACCTTGACGGGCATGTATCCCTTATCCCGTGTCTTAGATCGCACATCATGTTTGATGAACAACTAAGTGCAGTACACCTGAAAATAGTACAACATGATGTATAAGTTGCACATTGTGCTGAGTAGCTGGCTGATTACCTTCTGTTTAACAGGACATCAGCGGAAGGCTTCTGAACGTAAACAGGGCAGCTCAAAGGGGCTCCCGTGTTGAGAGACCTCCTCGACAGTTTGCATCTTCTTTCAGGGCTTATGTTGGTAACCTGCCATGGCAAGCGGAAGACTCTAGGTTGGTGCAATTGTTCAGCGAGCATGGGGAAGTAGTTAACGCTACAGTTGTGTACGACAGAGAAACTGGGCGTTCACGAGGATTTGGTTTTGTAACTATGGCTTCAAAGGAGGATCTTGACAGTGCTATTTCAGCGCTTGATGGACAGGTGAGAACATCGTCAGCATAACTATATCATTTTCATAAACTACATAACAGCACGACTGCAACATGGAAGCAACTAATTTCTCCAGAATTGTCGACTATCATAGTGTGTATGGCAAACATTGAAGGTTCCAAACTGATGCTAATTTGTTGTTGTTATGAACTCTAGGAGATGGATGGCCGCCCACTCCGAGTGAACGTTGCCGCGGAGCGACCGCAGCGAGGGTTCTGATGCAGAGAGCGGGTGTTTCTTTTGGACACACGAGAACAACACTGCTGAAATGTTACTGCGGAAGACTGAAGCATGTCACCACTTAAAAATCCTGCACTAGCCTCCTGATGTTGGGCTATCTCCTCTCATCCCATATTCTTTTTTCATGCTTCCGTTTGCTGCTGATGTCATCATGTCACTTTCTTGTCAACACCATCCAGTTCAACTTTTCAAGTAGGCTACTGTAATGATGTCCTAGTGTTCTCATGATAATCGAAGAAGGTTTTGTTGGTAATGCTAATATGGTATGTATGCAAAGGGCAGAATGCACGGTAGCCTTGTTTGCTTTTGCAATTACATTCGCCTTGCAACCTGACATTTTTTCACAGAACCAAAGATATGTTGGGTAGCTCGAATTTACGGGCACGTTAACATATGCCAACCCAAGTTGCCAGTGACAAGAGCATAACATTGCGAGAGCACTTCCAACGAGAAAGCATGCTTCACGCTCACAGATGCTAGCAGGTACAAAAAGATAGTCAAACACAAACACGCGCTTCAATACTTTGATGAAGTACCAGTATCCTACGTTGCCCATGAACCCCAGCGTTTTACAGCGAGTGCTGGGTAGATTTTATGTCCAATCAGAACGCCTTGACAATGAGGTTTTAGGTTCACACATTGAAGATAGCATTTGGTTGGCAGGATGCGGCGATCAATTTGAGTGCAACTGGGCATCCTTGCTGGTGAGAGGCACATAGCGCACAGACGTCTCGTCTCTTATGCTGACACCGTCGTCTAGATTCTTGTCAACCACCTTCAGCTCCTGGAAGATGGTCCCAACCGGGATCACCATTCTGCCACCAGGCTTCAGCTGCTCGATTAACGCCCCTGGAATCTGCGGTGCTGCAGCTCCGACATGGATGCAGTCATATGGTGCAAGCTCGGGCCAGCCTTCCCTACCATCTGCATCAGTTGCAAGCATTATAGTTTGAGATAAACCATAGTAATATGGGCACAATTAGTCAATTACTAAGGGATTCCATAAAAAAAATGAAGCATACACATAAAAGAAATGGAGAGGGAACAACTGTATGGTATGGTGAAACAACAGACTCACTTTTCTCTTCTCTTCTCTACTCTTTTTTTTACTTAAAAAATAAGTAGTGTTCCTTTTCCTGCCAGGCGGAATTCTTTGTCAATCGGTTCCCCCCTCTCACCACGTCTCTTTATCGATTTTTTTTTTCATCCAGCCGGTTTGTTTTTCAACATGCCATATTTGACCGCACCTTCCCAGTACATCACTCAATCACATTAATTTACTTACCTTTTGCACCAATTCCACCTTAGTTTACTTACCAAACTTCTCATAAAACTATAAGGTAACTCATGGGCAGGATTTGACAAACATTTAGGGCCTCTTTGATTCACAGGATTCTGAAAAGAAAAAGTATAGGATTGGACTGGCATATTGTTAGGAGCTAGGGTTCTGCCCTGCCTGGGGCGTAGGCTATAGGGGAAGGAGGGAGGAGGGCGAGGGCTGGAGCGCGGCGGCCGGCGGCGAGGCGCCGTCCTGGCGTGTTGGCGGCGGCGGCGCAAGTAGGAGGCGGCTATGGTTTAGGGTTCCGACTCCTCTGGGAGCCGGGCAATAGAATAGTCTTATTGCTTGATTCTCAAAATAGTTTTACAACTAGTATATATAACCATAATCTGAAAATAAACCTAAGATAACTTGGGCCTTAAGCCTGCCCAGTGGGCCCACGGAGGCCATAGACCTGGCCGGTCATAACATCTCTCCCCGCCTGCGCAAACAGCTCGTCCTCGAGCTGAAAGTCGGGGTAGTGCTGGAGGAACTCCTCGCGCTGCTCCCAAGTAGCGTCCTCCTCCGGTAGTCCAGCCCACCGAATCAACACGTACCAAGCGCCTCGTCGCAGCTGGGCCTTGAGCGCCTTCTCCGGTGCAGGAAGGAGACGTCCGTCCGAGGCCGGCGGTAAGGCCGGCGGTGCCGCGGGTGGATCACCGCGGAATGGCTTGAGCAGCCCGACGTGGAAGACATCATGAATGCGTGCGCCGGCCGGAAGCTGAAGACGATACGCTACTTTCCCAATGCGTTCCAGGATAGCAAAGGGACCGGCATACCGAGGACCAAGCTTCTTCCGTGTGCTGGGATCCAATGACTGCGTAGAGCGGTGAAGTAGACGCAGCCAGACCCAATCGCCCACCGCGAACTCCGCCTCGCGATGGTGGCCATCATAGTATCGTTTGGCCAACTGCTGGGCCTGGAGAAGTCGTTGCTGGACCTCCGCAAGCATCTCATCACGGCTCCTCAGAAGAGCCCCGGCCGCCTCGGTCCGTGCCGAGGCCGCATCCACCGGCAGGATCGGCGGGGGCGGCCGACCATAAACCACCTCAAAGGGCGTAGCACGAAGGGCGGAGTGAAAAGAAGTGTTGTAGCAGTACTCCGCCCACGAGAGCCAGTCCACCCATGCACGAGGGCGATCACCTGTAACACAACGCAAATACATGGCAATCACCTTGTTAACGATCTTAGACTGGCCGTCCGTCTGAGGGTGAAATGCAGTGCTCAAGCGGAGCTTCACGCCCGCCAGCCGGAAAAGGTCGCGCCACACATGGCCCGTGAAGACAGGATCCCGATCACTGACGATCGAAGAAGGAAACCCGTGGAGACGGACAATGCCATCGAAGAAGGCCCGGGCCACAGATGCCGCTGAATATGGGTGGCCCAGGGCGATGAAGTGAGCATACTTGGAGAAGCGGTCGACCACTGTGAGAATGACGGATTTGCCGCCCACCTTGGGCAGGCCCTCGATGAAATCCATGGAGATGTCTGCCCAAACCTGAGATGGAACCTCCAAGGGCTGAAGCAAGCCAGCTGGGCGCAGTGTCTCCGTTTTGTTGCGCTGGCACGTCACACAAGACCGTACCCAATCACGGACCAGGGCACGATCACCTGGAACGTAGAAGTCGGCCCGGAGTCGATGGAGCGTCTTCTGCACGCCATCATGGCCCGCCGAGTGGGCTAGACGCAGCACCTGCTGACGAAGATCGTCGTGCGCCGGAACGAAGACGCGGCGCCCGTGGAGAAGCAGGCCATCGGCGAGGCGCCACGGCTCGTCCAGCTCACCCGCCGCCAGCTGCTGCTACAAGAGGAGGGCGTCGGCCGCGGTCGCGGTCGCGCGGCGGATGTCGGCGTAGAGGGCGAACGAGGGCCCGGTGATGATGCAGAAGGCCGCCCCTCCGCCTCGCCGTCGTCCACATCGGTGTCACGCCGGGACAGGGCGTCGGCGACGGTGTTAAGGCGTCCTGGCCGATACTCGACAGTGAAATCAAAGCCAAAGAGCTTACTGATCCACTGGTGCTGAGGAACCGTCGAGAGCCTCTGATCCAGCATGAACTTGAGGCTGTAGTGATCCGTGCGGATCCGGAAGGAACGACCCCAAAGATAGGGCCGCCAGTGGCGCACTGCCTGCACCAACCCAATCAGCTCACGCTCATACGCCGCCAACTTTAGATGGCGTGCAGCAAAGGGACGGCTGAAGAAAGCGAGGGGTCCATCGCCCTGATGCAGGACCGCACCAAACCCCGCACCGGAGGCGTCGCAGTCGACGGTGAAGGGAAGGTCGAAATCCGGCATCTGTAATACGGGTCCCGTCGTAAGGGCCCCCTTGAGGGCCTCGAATGCTGACGTGGCCTCCTCATCCCAAGAGAAGGCGTCGCAACGGAGGAGGCGCGTGAGCGGGGCCGCGATGAGGCCAAATTCCCGGATGAACTTCCGGTAGTATCCCGCAAGGCCAAGAAACCCGCGGAGAGCCCGCGGAGACTGCGGAATCGGCCAGGCGGCGACGGCCGCCACCTTGTCGGCATCCATGGCCACACCCTCGGCCGAGATGACGTGGCCGAGGTAAGCGACTAAAGGTGTCCCGAACGAGCACTTCGAGCGCTTAAGATGAAGATGATGCGCCCGAAGCTCGTTGAAGACGATGGCCACATGCTGGAGGTGCTCCGCCCAAGAGGCGTTGTAGATAAGAATGTCATCAAAGAAAACGAGCACAAACCGACGTAAGTAGGGTCGGAGGACATCATTCATCAAGGCCTGGAATGTCGCCGGGGTGTTGGAGAGGCCAAAGGGCATCACCAAAAACTCGAAGTGGCCGTGATGAGTCCGGAACGCCGTCTTGGCGATGTTGTCGGGATGCATGCGCACCTGATGATACCCCGACCGAAGGTCCAGCTTGGTGAAGAAGCGCGCCCCATGTAGCTCATCCAGAAGCTCATCGACCACCGGGATAGGAAATTTATCCTTAAGTGTGAGAGCGTTAAGGGCGCGGTAGTCGATGCAGAAGCGCCAGGTGCCGTCCGACTTGCGAACGAGGATGACCGGTGCCGTGAATGGTGAGGTCGATATCCGGATAATGCCCGCGGCAAGCATGAGCGCGCACTGTCGCTCCAACTCGTCCTTCTGCAACTGAGGATACCGGTAGGGCCGTACTGCCACAGGAGCCGACCCTGGCAGAAGATGAATACGGTGGTCGTAGACCCGGGCCGGCGGAAGGCCCCGGGGTTCCTCAAAAAGATCATCGTGCTGCTGTAGGAGGTGATCCAGTAGCGGATGCTCGGCCTCCGCAGTGGCCGCGGCAAGCTGGAGTGGGGGTGACGCCGGGGTGCCGCCAACGCCCTCCCACCGGATGTGGCGGCCCATGCGCCAGAAGGTCATCGTCAGGGCGTCGAAGTCCCACAGGATGGGCCCGAGAGTCCGCAAAAAGTTGACGCCGAGGATGAAGTCGAAGCAGCCCAAATCGATGCCGGCACAAGTGATGATGAAGTGCTCGTCACCGATAGTGATGGGAACGTCTCGAGCGAGCCCATGGCAGCGGAGGCGGGCACCATTAGCAATGGTGACGCTCAGCTGCTCCCCGCCCGTGGGTTGTAGTGCAAGTCGCCGCATAGTAGACTCCGGAAGGAAGTTATGAGTGGAACCCGTGTCCAACAGGGCCACCAGAGTCTCGCCGTGGATCGTGACCGGGATAAGCATAGTCCGCTCATTGCGGATGCCGGCCAATGCGTGAAGGGAGACGACAAGGGCCGTAGCCGGCGCAGGTGCGGGTGCCGGTGCGACCTCGGCGGCTGGATCGCCGAGTCCCTCCTCAGTGACAACGTCCTCCGTCTCGTCGATGGTCTCCAAGTAGAAGAGGCGCGGGCAGACATGGCCCGGGGAATAGGGTGCATCACAGTTAAAGCACAGCCCCAGGCGGCGGCGCTCGAGCTGCTCGGCCTGTGAAAGGCGCCTGAAGGGTCGTGTCGCGGTCGGAGTGGTCTCCGGTGCGACGATTGAAGAAGCGGGCGCGGCCGACAGTGGTCGTGGAGGCACTCGGCCCCCCCGAGGTGCTGCTGGTCGTGTCAAGGCCTGGGCGCGCTGCTCGAACGCCCTAGCGTAGTACATGGCCGTCTGTAGGTCCTGGGGCCCCTTCATCTCAACTCCACGCGGATGTGGTCGGGAAGGCCCCCGACGAAGAGCTCCGCCCGCTGGAGTGCCGTCACCCCCGGTGCGTGACACGCTAGAGCCTGGAAGCGGTCGGCGAAATCCTGGACCGTGGAGGTAAAGGGTAGACGGCCCAGCTCGGACAAGCGGCTGCCGCGCCGTGGTGGTCCGAAACGAAGGAGACACAGCTCGCGAAAACGATCCCAGGGAGGCATGCCACCCTCATCCTGCTCGAGAGCGTAGTACCAGGTCTGGGCGGCGCCCCGAAGGAGGTAGGACGCGAGCCAAGTCCGTTCGGACGCCCCCGGAAGAACTGGTCACACTGGTTTAACCAGTTAAGCGGGTCGTCCGAACCGCCGTAGGTGGCGAAGTCGATCTTTGCGAACCGAGGCGGCTGCTAGTGTGGCGCGCCATGGCCCACTGCCTCGGCGGTGCGGAGAGCTGAGGACGGCGCTCGGTCCATGGTGGGGAGGTCGGGATAGTTCCCCGTGGCGCCCGACGCCTCGGGCTACAACTGGGAACCCGACGGTGGCCGGGCCTCCGTGTAGGCCGGCGGAGATGACGTCCGTAGAGCCAGCCTGGCAGCGGAGACGGTGAAGATGGAAAGCGGACCTCCTGGATCGGGAGGCCGCTCGGCGAGGAACGGCCCAAGCTAGGGCTGGGCGGTGGCGGTGGTGGCCCCTGCACGGTGGCAGCCGGGAGGGACGGCGTGGCTGGGGACGGCGCGGTCCAGGTCGGCCACTGCGGCCCCAGGGCGGCGGCTGGCGGCGCGGGTGGCGCCGCCTGGCGGCCACTGTGGCCAGGGCGGCGTCGATGCCGCCGGTGAGGGGAGCGCCGGATAGCCCCCGGTGATGGCCGCGGGTACGGAGTACCACGGCAGGGGCTGCTGGCCCGCGGCCACGGCCGGATGGAGTGGCGGGGGCGGCCCGTACGGGCTGGCCAAGAAGAGGCGGATGCCCTGGACCGCGGCGACTAAGTCGTTGAGCACGCCGGCCATGGCCTCCGGAGTGAACTGCTGCGGCGCTGGGGGAGGCGACGGCGGTGGTTGCTGGGTTTGCGGCTGGCCCTGGCCCTGGCCCGGCGTGGTGCCGGGTGCGGGGGAGATCGGCGCCGAGAGGGAGGCCGTGGCGCTCGGCGACGCAGCGGCGGCGTTGGTGGAGTCGGTTGCAGCGGCGGTGGGGGAGGCATTGGGCAGCGGCGGCTGTGGTGGTGGCGGGTTTGGAGGCGATGATGACATGGTCGAAACCCGGGTAGCTGATACCAAGGTGTTAGGAGCTAGGGTTCTGCCCTGCCTGGGGCGTAGGCTATAGGGGAAGGAGGGAGGAGGGCGAGGGCTGGAGCGCGGCGGCCGGCGGCGAGGCGCCGTCCTGGCGTGTTGGCGGCGGCGGCGCAAGTAGGAGGCGGCTAGGGTTTAGGGTTCCGGCTCCTCTGGGAGCCGGGCAATAGAATAGTCTTATTGCTTATTTCTCAAAATAGTTTTACAACTAGTATATATAACCATAATCTGAAAATAAACCTAAGATAACTTGGGCCTTAAGCCTGCCCAGTGGGCCCACGGCGGCCATAGACCTGGCCGGTCATAACACACCACTTAAATCCAATAGGATTAGCAAGGAGTGTTTGATGCCACAGAAAAAATAAAGAAATTGTAAAAAGAGGTTGGAGTGGATGTTAGATTTCATATGAAATGTAGTACAAAAGATTCCATACGAAAAATTCCTATGGAATCCAATCCTATGAATCAAAGGACCAACGTAGGAAATATTCCTAAGGATTTCAATCCTCCAAAAATCCTATAGAATTCTTTTGAATCAAAGGAGCCCTTAGTTGGACAATCACATTAATGTGGGCAGATAAATCACGAGCTAACGTACTAGAATATATATCCCGTTGCAACGCTTGTGCATTGTCCTAGTTGAAGAATAGAATGCTAGCTTGTTACTATGTTAACCCCAACTGAAATAAGCACCCCATGTAGGATATAGCTGAAGAAATCCTCATATCAAATTTGTATATGTATATATATACAAAACCTGATAATTAGTTTGTATGCCCATCTTAACATGGTTCTAGAAATAGTACTTGCCATGATGGAAGCAAAGTAGATGATTGAAAATGTCAGACTTGGTCTACTTACCAGCAATATGAATACTGAGGGATCCATCATTCAGCTGTGGGGCTGCTGCACTTTTCTTGATGTTTTCGGTAGAAGAAGCAACCAACTCTGGTATGTGTTCAACACCAACTGCTCGTCCCCCCGGTCCAACCATAAGTGCAAAGCAAGCTGTTAGGTACCCAGTGCCTGTCAATTTACCGATACCAACCAGTGAGTTTAGGACCAAGGTATTAAGCATTTCGGCCACTAAAACAAGCTAGTATTATCATTCGGTCAGAAGGAAATGATCTGACAGATATCAGCATTACTACAAAATCTTCAAAGTTTAGTGTTAAAAGGTGTGGATGACATGCCGGCGAAATGCCTGTCATATGTTTTCTTAGGTAGGCCTCTCATACTGTTTTGATAGACTTCATTGCATTCTAAACTTTAGAGATACAGGTTGCTAAATTTGTGGAATGACATCAGTCACGAACATCACCTTATGCTGCCATACAAATTCAGATATTTCAGTTGAACAGATTGAACATACTCAAGTCCTACGTACCTGATCCAACATCCAGAGCCCGCATACCAGGCTGCAGATGATCCTCCAGGAGCTCCAGGCAAGCAGCATGCATGTGAGGCGCAGATATGGTTGCGTTGTAGCCAATTGCCATTGGGCTATCAAAATAGGGAGAACCACCCGGAGGCACAAACAGCCCCCTATCGATGGTCTCCATGACCTCCGCAACTTTGGTCGACTTGATTACCCCATATCTCTGCAGTTGCTCAACCATGGCCTTGTTCTTGTCGCTAGCTCCGCTCGACCACAGTCCATGCTATCACAGTGTCCCCACCAGCAGAAACATGAAACACATATAATTAGTCGACTTTGCCATTCTAAACGGTGTCAAATTCAGCGAACGAAACTGGTTCCCTATGATTGACAAATTAAATAAAGTTTATATGGATCATGCCATAAGAGAACAATCTTAACTCGCTTGCACAATGGTAGTTGAAAATGTTTACCAAGCAGATGCTTGGAATAGCCTAGCAGCCTGTCGGTCTTTCCATTTGGATGATTCCCACCATCCACATTTCGAGCCTAAAAAATGATCATCACACTTACAAGATTGAGACTACGGGTCCAAAGGGACTCAGTGGGATCCAACCAAAGCCCCTCAGCCAGATGATCTCACCAAATAAAAAAATATATGTACCCAAGGAAGTTGGCACTGCGACAACCCGTGTCGCTCCCCGCGAGCGGCCCGGGCGCTAACCCTAGCCGCCGGGCACCGCCGCCACCCATCCCCCCTCCTCCCCCGCCGCCGCCGGCGAGCGCCTCCCGGGCAAAGCCCGTGTGGTGTTGGCGGCGGCGGGCTCTTGCACTCCCGCTCGCGAGGTGGGCTACGCGGGGCAGCTGCGCCAAGCGGAGGAGGCAGGCGCGAGGCGCTGCGGTGTGTTGCTGTGCGCGGGCCGGCGCTGCTCGGCACGCCATGGTCGCGGCGTAGGAGCCGTGGGCGCACGAGGTCTCCAGCCCGCGCGGCTCTGGCGTCGAGGGCGCGCGCTGTGGCGGGCTTGGCTGTGCTGAGGCGCCGTGCTCGCGCGCCGGGGATCCAGATCTGGCGCCTGGATGCCGCGCCGTGGCTCTGGCAGCCCGGATCTGGTGTGCCCGCGGGGCCACGCGGCTGGCGGCCCGCCTGCGGCTCGGATCCATGGCGGCGGCCATGGCTGGTGGCACGCGGCGCCGGCGTGGACAGGTGGACCAATTCCCTGGCCATGTGGATGGCGGGGAGGTGGTGGGCTTCGGCTGCGGTTCCTCGCTGGATGTTGGTGGCCATGGTGATGTTCGTCCTCGACCCCGATCTACTCTGATCTACAGCGGATCCGGCCCTTGTGGCTTCGGTCACCGTTCTTGGGTGCTGGCCTTGCAGATCCGGTGGCTGGAAGGGTTCCGGGGAATCTCTTGGCCAGCGTGGCGGCCACTCCGATGGCAGTGCCTTTGGGTGTTGCTTCCCTCGTTGGAGGCTTCGGAGAGGAACTCCTTCCTTCCACCCCTCCCAGGAGCTTAGGTGAAAACCTCAGAACCCCCTGTTCCAAGCGACGACGACACCACGTTGCCGTGCTCCTTCCTGAAGGCGTTGCTCGGGGGCTGCTCAAGTGGCGGTAGAAGTGGCGGCGGTTCGGTGTCGACACATGCATTCTGGTCAGCTTCATCTTGGAGGTTGCGGCGACGTAGGCGACGCTCGTCTGGTGGAGCTACTGCCGATGGTCGAGGCATCGTCGGCAGTCTGCGCCATCAGGTTCGGGGTGCTCAGGGGGAAACCCCAGATCTGGGTCTTCCGGATCGGATGATGATGGCGTTCTATCGCTTACCCTTCCGGGGGCATCGTCTTGGAGCAAGTGCTGGCTGGAGGGATGGTGGAGCGGTGTTTCATCTCACACTTTGATGGCGGCGGAGATTGATGGCATGGCGCTGTGGAGACTCGGCGTCCGATGTGCGAAGATGGGCTCGCGCAGGAGGAGGTTGCTGTCTGGCGTCATGGTGACGTCGATGGCTGAGTGGCCAGACAAGGTAGAAGCCTCAATATGATCTGAAGACCTGTGGAAGATGGCGGCGACGACACACGAGTGCGTCTGACCGGATTGTGCCCCAGACCCGGTATGTGGCTCGGCTGGGGCCTCCGAATGAGTTTCGGCTTCCGGCTTTTGATGTTAGGCTTAGGTGAGTGGTTTGGGTAGTGGCCCAGCTAGCACCCCTTCATCATTTTGGATAGGAGTAGCGGCATATGTTGCCAAGATGGTGGATTCAGACACATTGTTGTAATACTTTGTAAGGTCCTCAAGAATAATCAATAAAGTGGCCGTATGCATCTCCCAGATGCAGAGGCCGGGGGTCATCCTCCTTTTCTAAAAAAAAAATGTGCTCTAACAATTTTCCTCCAATTAGAACTCTAATTCTGCTTCTTCGATCAGACTCCCCCCCTCAATTCTGCTCCGACACTTCTTACAGAACAGATGAAAGGTTCACGATAGCATGAACCGGATCAGAACTAACCAGCCAGCTACAGCGCAATCAGACGATTCCAGGAAGAACTTACGGAGCGGGGCGAGGAGAAACAGGAGAAGATGGAGCGGAGTACCTCCATGGCGAGGAACTCCTGATGCGGAGAGGCTCTGCAGCTGGAGGAAGAAGTCGCTACGCTGCTGCAGTGAGGAGAGGCGGCTTGGAGGCGGCGGATGCTCGTCGGCCGGTCGCCGCGGTGCGCCAGGAAACAGGACCGGAATCTTTCCCGTAACAACAAGACGGCTCGCCTCTTGCTCATCCCTTCTTCTTTTTTCTTTTTTATTTAAGAATAATATTGCTCATCTTTCTTTTTTTGAGAAGTTCTTGCTCATCTCTCTCTCTTTTTTTTTGAGAAATTCTTGCTCATCTCTTCTATCTCAGGGCTTGGCTTGGCTTATGATTGGGCTGGAATGGCCCCATGACCTTGGGCTTATATGGGCCCGTGACGACACTGCATAGGCCATAATAAGGTCGTCCGAGAAAAAAAAGAACGCCTAAAAAACATATTTGCTTGAATTTCCATTCCATAGGACAAAAATTCCTCAATCCCACATCTTGCATACTGCAATAAACCTTTTCAATATATTTTTTGCGGGTTTTTTTTAAATATTTTCACTCACATGCATATCCGGAATAAATGGCTGAAAGCCACCACAATTGTGGCTAGGGTACTCCAAACCATCACTTTTGCCAAAAGTTTCAAAAAACCACCACTTCCTCGACAAGTGAGTAACAAAGGCACTAAACGTGCTGTGAGCCACGACTAACTGGAAAACTGACGTATCGGGCCCACCTATCGGAGCCACGTGGCAAGGGGCAAACAGGAGAGCCCAAACGGCCGTTACGAGCGCTCGTTAAGCTAACTGCGCGCGCGGTAGGGCATTTCACCCAACCGCTCTCTTCTCAGCTCTGCTCATTCCCTTCTCGCGCCGCCCCTCCCGCCTCCGCCGCCGCCGCCATCCGCCTCCGCGACTAGCTTCGCGCCGCAGACGGGAGGGAGACATGCACTATATAGGACGCTGCTAACGCGACACTACGACCAGAGACCCTTTGACGAAACTGTGTGCGATGCATTAATCGCAAACGGTGATGTAAAAAAACCATCCAACAAGATGCAAAACGTTTGCGATGAATGATACATCAAACACAGTTTAGATTTTAGTTGTGTGTGCGATGCGGGGCATAGGATTCAGTTCAATTAACTATTTGCGATGAGGGAGAAGAACAAAAACGGGCAGCCTGATGAAGGCGTGTGCGATATACGTCATACAGTTCACTCGGATGAACTGTTTGTGATGAGGCGAAACAACATAAACGGGCAGCCAGATGAAGGTGTGCGCGATTGAGGGCATACGCTTCAGAAGGATTAACTGTTTGCGATTAGGCAACACAACAGAAATGGTCAGCCAGATCAAAGTGTCTGCGATTTACGGCATACACTTCACACGTATGAACTATTTGCGATTAGCCACAACAAACAGAAACAGTTAGACAGATCAATGTGTATGCGCTAGACGGGCACACATTCTAATTAAAAGAAGTATGTGCGGTGGTAATAACGAGCGCGCACGGTTGTTGGAATAAGACGTGTGCTGACATTGCCTATTGCGGGGCACCCTATGATGCAAATGCCACGTACGGGGCCAGGAAAGCGTGCCCATGTTATGCCGTCCGGAAATAGAGCCGCACTTAAAAATTATAGAACCGTCAATAAATTTTGAGCCTGCGTCCCGTCACATTCCGAATTACTACGACGCTAATTTAATTGCAAACCTGTTCACACCGATCAAAACCTAAACGGTTTCCCACTTAGGAGCGTATTAGTACTCGGTTATAAATACTGCTACTCCAAGATGACTGCACATTCCTTCTCAACTCCTCATCCACAAAAACAAAAAAGTCATTCATCATCGTTCACTTGCGTCTGCCATGGCCAGCGTGAGTTCTGAGTTGGGAGATTACCACCAGGGAGAGGCGAGCATGGAAGCAGAAGCACGAGAGATGTCTCGCCTCGCCGCGAAAGCTGCCGACATGTCTCGCCGCGCAGCCGTAGCATCCTAGAGGTCCCGCCGTGCCACCGAAGCGGCACGGAGGTCCCGCCGCACCGTCGATGCAGCAGACTGGTCCGGCCGCGCCGCGAAAGCAGCAGGGATGTCTCGCCACGCCGCGAATGCAGCAGAGATGTCCTCTCGCGCCACGGCGGCCTGGAAAATGTCTCGCCGATAGGCGAGGACTCTTATAGGCGCATGAATGTGATCATCATAGGCAGATGGATCAGATCTCCAACTAGGCGAGATTGCAGGACGACATGAAAGCCTCGTTTGAACAGGCTACCGGCGTCATCTGACAACTAAGTGAGGGCAATGTGAAGCTCTGGGCCGAGTGCGACCTACTGAGGGCGAAGATCGTCGGAAGTGCGGAGCAGCAAGAGGGGACCACTGCCTTATTGAAGAGGATCGGTGTCATCGTCAAGAAACTTATGGACGAGAATGACATACTCTGCATCGAGCGCCAAAGGCTGGTGGAGGAATCCGTGGATGCTCTCAAGCAGCGTCTTGAGGACATGAAAGAGCTCATCGCCGCTCACCGTGGAGACTAGTTCACGTGGCCTGCAACAATGCATCAAGAAAGTAGAGATGAGCGAGCCAGATCGTTGTCTTTCTTCTTCTTTTGCCCTTGTGTATTTAGGGCGTTGCAGCATGTGGCTTTTTTAATTATCTTCCTAAATATTTAAGACAATTATTATCCAGTGCCATCGTCCTTATATTCACCAGTCAAGCTATAAGTCGTAGTCGATGCTATATAGGTCCGTCAGATCTTACATCATGATCCATGCAAAACTTTCTTTTTAGATTTTCCTTTTTCTCTCTTAATTCTCAGTCGAGTGGGACATAGCCACGCCATGAAACAGGGGCTCGGGCACCATTAATGGAGATGTTAGGAGGGAGGTGGACGGCAGATAGAGGTCAAAGGGCTCTCCTCCCAATGAGCATGCGCAGGGGTCTGATCGCATGCCTCCCGTACTCAAATATCTACCCTGCATGACACCTCCTAGCCAATAAAAAAGGGACGCGTGGCGGCACGTAAATGGTAAGTAGAACGCCCACGGTTTCAATAATACTTGTGTTTCCGATTTGTAACGTCACAGCACTTGTTTCAAAATGAATTTGTTGATTGTTAATGTATGCGCCTTCGCAAATCGGACAAAATTTTTACCACAACATGTTGGTGCCATGTCATGACACCATGCCAAGTTTCATGATTTTCAGGCGAGTTTTGGATTTATGAGAATTTTAAAACCAAGTTTCTCAATGTTTCTGGCCGAGCCAAGACACCCAGGTGTTTGAATTCCATTCCCACTTCTTCCATGGGACCTACAAATTCGCCCAAGTACACATAAATGATTTTCCAACTAACTTTTGCGCACTAGATTGAATTATGTGCATTAAATGCCTGGAAAATCAGTTAATGTATAAAAAAGGCCAAACGAACCCGAAATAATTCCAAAGTTTAGCACGAAACTCCTATTTGGTCCAAGCTGCCTGTGCAAAAAAATCAAGGCGGGAGAAGGAAGTGTATGTCGTTTCGCACACGGAGGTGACACGTTCCCTCTCAGAACCACGAGCCTTCTTGAGAGAAGCTCCGGTTTGCAAGAAGCTTATACCAAATCTTGTTCCAATTCGGCCAAAAAATTTACCACAACATGTTGGTGCCATGTGATGACACCATGCCAAGTTTCATGATTTTCAGGCTTGTTTTGGATTTACAGGAATTAAAAAACCAAGTTTCTCAATATTTCCGGCCGAGCCACGACGCCCAGATGTTTTAATTTCATTCCCATTTTTTGCATGGGACCTAGAAATTCACCCAAGGACACACATGTGATTTTTCAGTCAACTTTGGTGCACTGGAGCATGTGCTTGTAGTTCAAATTTGAATTATGCACATTAAATGACCAGAAATTCAATTAATGTATAAAAAAGTCCAAACGAACCCGGAATAATTCCAAATTTTAACATGGCACTCATATAGTTCTATGTTGCATCTATAAAAAATTAAGGGGGGGAGGCAGCGTATATCGTTTCGCTCATAAAGGTGACACGTCCCCCCTTGGGAACCACGAGTCTTCTCGAGAGAAGCTACTGTTTGCAAGAAGCTTATACCAAAACTTGTCCAAATGCGACCAATTTTTTACCACAGCATGTTGGTGCCATGAAATGACACCATGCCAAGTTTCATGATTTTCAGGCGAGTTTTGAATTTACAGGAATTTTAAAACCAAGTTTCTCAATGTTCCCGGCCGAGCCACGACGCCCAAATGTTTGGATTTCATTCCCATTTCTTGCATGTGACCTATAAATTCACCCAAAGACACACATGTGATTTTTCAACAAACTTTGGTGCACTAGAGCATGTGCTTGTAGTTCAAATTTGAATTATGCACAATAAATGCCTAGAAACTTAATTAATGCATAAAAATGTCAAACTTACATGTTCCAGTGCATCAAAGACACACATGTGATTTTTCAACAAACTTTGGTGCACTGGAGCATGTGCTTGTAGTTCAAATTTGAATTATGCACGTTAAATGCCTACAAACTCAATTAATGCATAAAAATGCCAAACTTACATGTTCCAGTGCACCAAAGACACACATGCGATTTTTCAACAAACTTTGGTGCTCCCAGAATAATTCCAAATTTAAACATGACACTCATGTAGTTGCATGTTCATTGTACATAAATGTTCTAGCAATTCAAACACCATCCTTTCCCTCAGTAACACCATTTTGTGTTTCAAAACATAATGAAAAAAATCAGGTATTGTCGAGACCCCGATCCTAAGTCACACTGATCTAGCATGTAACACATCATATCGCTTTGCGGCCTCACGCACGGTATCCCCACGGGTGCCACCTTACCTCGCCCGGGACTGTTTGCGTCTTTTGGCTCACGTATATGATAGTGTTGCTAGCATCCATATGATAGAGAACCCGGGCCGACATGACTAGTCGTAAACCCAAGGTGGCACAAACTTACAAGGACAGGCATACGTAACCCAGCAATGAACGTGTCGGTCATCAACGTACGAACCCAAGTCATAGCAAGCTACAAGGACTTAAAGGAACAATGCGTGACATTTCCCTGAAGGGACAAACACATGAACAAAGAAGGATACATGCCGGCCAACCTCAGTGTTCCGGAGCAGTAGCGAACTACCATGGCTCAGTGGAAGCACTAGGAGACATTTCTCCATAAGAGAGGCTACCAAGAACAAACAACTAGATTGTCGGATCCCACACATACCAAGCATTTCAAAATCACACACACAATATGCTCGATATGTGCAAATACAACATGGCATCACAACAAAACTCTACGACTCAAAGTATTTATTCAAAAGGCTCCGAAGAGTCATACATAGTAAGAATTACAATCATGGGTCACATGACCCAACATACAGAGCATACAGGCAACAAAATCATAAACATGTCTGGGTATAGACATCTAAAAAGGAAGAAGGCTTTAGAGCCTGACTATCTACAAGACCCTCCCAAGGGTACAAGATCGTAGCTGAGGTAACAAGCTAAACGTCGAAGTCCACATAGAACTACTAGTGAGACTGAACTCTCTCTGCAAAAACATAAACTAAGCAAACGTGAGTACAAATGTACCCAGCAAAACTTACATCAGAACTAGCTACATATGCATCAGTATCAACAAAGGGGTGGTGGAGTTTAACTGCAGCAAGCCAGCTTTGACTCAATGGCTATCCTATACTACATCTGCTGGTAACTCTTTTGAGGTGGCGCACACGAGTCCACATATTCACCATTTCAATACACCACTATGGATCCGCTCCCGTCTCCCTACGAGAAGGCCATTTATAGCACTCACGGTTATCTTGCGCATTTTAGAGTATCCACTTTCACTTGTCTATGAATTGTATAAGCAACCCAGTATTCCATTACTGTGGATGCGGCTATTCGAATAGATCATGTTAACCCTGAAGGGGTGTACTTCTTCACACATGCTCTCACCACTTACCACCATGTACACATCATGTATCTCGGCAACCTTCAAGCGCAAGTCTGGCGAGGGTGTCGGCCATGACCTGACTAACCACGCAAGACTCTAGTCCAGGTTTATCGCCTATTCAGGTTCCATCCGGAAGGGAGTCCGACCGAGGTTTCCATCACGGCCCCAAACGATGTGAGCAGGGTTCCCAAGCCCACCATCCAGGTGACACTTGGTACACCGTGCCACTGTGCTTAGTCTGTCCCAAGCCCACCTGTATCGGGTGCCACTTGGTAGACTACTAACACTACCTACAAACACCATAAACTAGTTGGAACTCCTGGATAGAGATCGAGGTGGTTAATAAGCCGAGAGGGGCACTTAAGCATTCTAATGCATGGTAGTAACTATCTTGGATCACAGACACAGAACTCAGTTCTTGAGGACGGTTTCAATGAGACAACCCATCTTGTACTCCTACATGGCCTCTCACCGCTACCTTTACCAAATCATGTTCACACACTTAGCTCTCACACAGTAGGACATGTTCACACCATTCCAATCCATCCCAGATGAATCAGACTTGACACAACTCTAAGCATAGCAGGCATGACAGCAAGCATGAATGAGTAGGCATATCATGGCTCAAACAACACCTACTCATGCTAGTGGGTTTCAACTATTTACTGTGGTAAAGACAGGTCATGCAAAGGAATGGGGTTCAACTACCGCAACATGTAACAGTTGAATTGTTGTTGTCCTAATGCAGTAAAAGAGAGCAGGAGCGAGAGAGTGGGATTGTATCGGAATGCTCAATGGGGGTTTGCTTGCCTAACACTTCTGAAGATAGTATAACTCTTCGTCGGTGTCATCGATCACAACGCCGGAATAACGTCCACTGAGAGGGAACAACACCGGCAAATAGAGAAGGAACACAATCAATGAAATGCAACAATATGATGCATGATGATGACAAGGGAACATGCTGTGATTTGGGCTAATGCAGCTAGCAACAATTTAAATGGAGTTGGTTTGAACACAAGATTCAAATTCAAACTCCATATGTGATTATTCAAATGCCATTTAATTGATTTGTCCTAGACAGTAGCCATAAGTTGCTCTAACATGCATGAAAATGCCATAAACAAATTCTTTGGATTTTTCTGATAATTTTCATATATAAAATATTTCATTTGGAGTTACGGTTGAATTTCTATGATTTTTCAAAGTTTAGGACATTTTCTGAAATTCATAAATCCTTTTCTGATTTATTCTAATTCCAGAAAATAGTTACAGCATCAGCATGACGTCAAGATGATGTCATCAGGTCAACACAACTGGCCAGGGTCAAACCTGAGCCGTGGGTCCCGCATGTCAGTGTCAGTATGCTAATTAGGTTTAGATTTAAACTAAACCCATGGTTAACAGAGGTTGGCCCCACCTGTCATTGACCCAGGGGAGGTCAAACCCCTGGTCAACTGGGGCTAACACGCCGGCAGCTTGATGCCGGCGACGGCAGGCGCGGCGGAGGGCTCGTGTTTGGCCCTCCAATGACCAAACTGACGGCCAAGGCCACCTACGAGACGAGGAGGCCCGACCGCATCGACCGGTGCACGTGGTTTTGCCGGAGGGGGCCTAGAACGACGGAGGCGATGGCAAGTGCGGCAGCCGGCGTTCGGGCGTCGATCGAATTGATGCTGCAGGAATAGCAGGATCCGCGGGTGGTCGCGGTCGACTCGTGGGAGCGCGCTTATCACGGTGGTGTGCTCAGGCGCAAGCTTGCACGGCCATAGCCACGGTGGCGACATGGCCGGCGGCGAAGAGCGCTCGGGCTCGACGGTGGGCTAGCTAGGGTGCAGTATCGAAGAAGGGGATATGGGGGAAGAGATCAGGGGCTCATTGGGGGGCGGAGGAGAAGGTCAGCGAGCTCGGGGACGCGTCGGAGCGGGAGCACGGTTGCCGGCGATCTCGGTGACCCGAGGAGGAAGAAGATGTCAGGGACGGTGCTCCGGGGCTCTTCCCGTCGCGTGGCTCGGCGGAGACGGCGTATGGGTCGACGGGGGAGCTCGAGGTCAAGTTGGAGAGGCACGGGGGAGGCTGTGGTCGCGGTGGTGCTTGTCGGCGGTCTCGGCACCCACAGACAGAGAGAAGGGAGGGAGCAGAGGAGGGGATGAGGACGAGGGGGAGTGAGAGAGGGTCGAGGGGGTCGGGGTGGGGGTGGGGGGTCCGCGTGGCGTTGTCCAAAGCATCGGGGAGGGATGCAGGCAGGCATGAGGTGGCGGTGTGTGCCAGCGGGTAGGGACCGCGCGCCCTCGTGCTCTCTGACACGAGGTTGAGACGACTGGCAAAGCCAGGTGGGCTGGGTCGGCTAGAGGAGTTGGGCCAGGTAAGTGGGCTGCCAGGTAAACAATCTCTTTCCTTTTTTCTTCTGTTTTGCATTTTCTGTAATTTGTTTTGATTTAGTTTTAGACACTAAATCATTTTTGTTGCTTGTGATAATTTTTGTAGGGACTAGTTGGATTATTCCAAAGCCCCTCACCAAAAATCAGAAACATTGGAGCTACTAAATATTTTGTATGAATTAATAACCCCAATTCAAATACAATATGAATTGATTCAAAAATCCAAATGTCATGGAAAAATGTGCATCCTCTCTGGTTACTGTTTACAACATTTTCCAAAAATGATGAACATTTTTTAAGGCCATTTGGGTTCACTGAAAAATATTTTTAGTTGAACCTATTTGAATTGATTTAGTGCTAGGGCTTGGTCATCCCCAATTCAAATTTCCTTTGAATTCAAACATGATGCATGGGTGCAGATGCAACTAATTACAAACAATTCTGGGGCTGTGACAGGTATACCACAAACAATTTAGTAGCAAGAATTGTGTGGGATGCGATATAAAATATCTTGGTGCACCGTCTTGTCTGGCTTATGCAGGAAGCTTCGTCGTCTACAGTCCACCGCCCACGCTTGAACCACACTTGCGCCAGTTTCTCGTGGCACCGAGCGAAAATTTTCTGCCACCACAGAAATATCTATCTCCCCGCCCCCTCTCTCCCACCAAAAGCTACATTTCCGCTGTTCCTCCTTCCTTTCCAAGTTCAAACCTTCACTGCTGCTTGATACGTCTCCGTCATATCTATAATTTTTGATTGTTCCATGCCAATATTATTCACTTTCATATACTTTTTGGCAACTTTTTATATTATTTTTGGGACTAACATATTGATCCAGTGCCTAGTGCCAGTTCCTGTCTGTTGCATGTTTTTTGTTTCGCAGAAACCCAATACCAAACGGAGTCCAAATGGGAAAAAAATGGCCGGAGATTTTTTTGGAATATTTATGATTTTTAGGAAGTAAAATCAACGCGAAACGGTATCTGAGGTGGGCACGAGGTAGGGGGGCGTGCCGTACCCCCCGAGGCCGCCCCCGACCCTCGTGGTCCACCTGTAAGGCGGTTGATGCTCTTCTTCTGGCGCAAGAAAGATAATTTTATGACGAAGATCTGGGCGAAAGATTCACCCCAATCGGAGTTACGGATCTCCAGATATTAAGGAAACGGTGAAGGGGTAGAATCTGCCAACGCAGAGAACGCAGAAACAGAGAGATAGATCCAATCTCGGAGGGGCTCTCGCCCCTCCCAAGCCATGGGAGCCAAGGACCAGAGGGGAAACCCTCCTCCCATCTAGGGAGGAGGTCAAGGAAGAAGAAGAAGAAGAAGGGGGGCTCTCTCCCCCTTGCTTCTGGTGGCGCCGGAACGCCGCCGGGGGCCATCATCATCACCGCGATATTCACCAACACCTCCGCCATCTTCACCAACATCTCCATCACCTTCCCCCTTCTATATTCAGCGGTCCACTCTCCCGCAATCCACTGTACCCTCTACTTGAACATGGTGCTTTATGCTTCATATTATTATCCAATGATGTGTTGCCATCCTATGATGTCTGAGTAGATTTCTGTTGTCCTATCGGTGATTGATGAATTGCTATGATTGGTTTGAGTTGCATATTTTATTGGTGCTGTCCTATTGTGACCTCTGTGTCACGCAAGCGTGAGGGATTCCCGCTGTAGGGTTGGCAATATGTTTATGATTTGCTTATAGTGGGTTGCGTGAGTGACGGAAACACAAACCCGAGTAAGTAGGTTGTTTACATATGGGATAAAGGGGACTTGATACTTTAATGCTATGGTTGGGTTTTACCTTAATGAATCTTTAGTAGTTGCGGATGCTTGCTAGAGTTCCAATCATAAGTGCATATGATCCAAGTAGAGAAAGTATGTTAGCTTATGCCTCTCCCTCAAATAGAATTGCAATAGTGATTACCGGTCTAGTAACATAGTCAGTGGCTTAGGGACAATTCCACAACTCCTATCACCACTTTTCCATACTCGCTATATTTACTTTAGTTGTGTCTTTACCTTAGCAGCCCCTAGTTCTATTTACGTGTTCTTTACTTTCTTGCAAGCCTATCATATCACACCTACAAAGTACTTCTAGTTTCATACTTGTTCTAGGCAAAGCAAACGTCAAGCGTGCGTAGAGTTGTATCGGTGGTCGATAGAACTTGAGGGAATATTTATTCTACCTTTAGCTCCTCGTTGGGTTCGACACTCTTACTTATCGAAAACTGTTGTGATCCCCTATACTTGTGGGTTATCAAGACCTTTTTCTGGCGCCGTTGCCGGGGAGTCATAGCGTGGGGTGAATATTCTCGTGTGTGCTTGTTTGCTTTATCACTAAGTAATTTTTATTTGCTTTTCTAGGTTGTTCTCTACCTTTAGTTATGGATATGGAACACAAAATACCAAAAAAATTAGGTGTAGTGGCTACTCATGAGGATGGGGTAACTCCTAAAACCCTCGATTCTCATTATGCGAGAGATATTATATACTACTTTGATAATCCTGAGAAAACCCCATTCTAGTTTATAATGGGAGTAACGTTGGATCAACGTGAATACTTTAGGGATTATCGCTTAACACAAAAAGGGAGACTATTATGGGATCAAATTCGTTTATTGAAGTGGTATGCTTGGAAACTATGCGTGGAATATGATTATACTTGTTGCTCTAGGATGAATTCTCCGCATCTTCCCTTTTCATGCAAATTTAATGATAATGAAACCTTAGCTTCTTATGCTAATGGTATATATGATTACTATGATGTGGAACAAATAGAAGAATTTGTTGCTTTTATGGGTGCTTATGAAATTGAAGCTATGTGTAAAGAGTTTGAGGATTATGATGATGTTGTTAATAGATCTGAAAATTTAGCTATCCTCAAATATTGCTATGAGAATTATAAATACAATTATGCAATTGATGCACTTATTGAGAAAGTCTTCGCTGTCCAAGAAGAGACTAATATTTTGCAGGAAGCTATGGAATAAGAAATTGATGAAACTATGAGCTCATTGGATGAAAAAGATGATGAGGAGAGCGAAGAACAAGAGGAGGAAGAGCGGATTGATCACCCGTGCCCACCTTCTAATGAGAGTAACTCTTCAACTCATACATTGTTTAATTCCCCTTCGTACTTACCGAAGGATGATTGCTATGATGACTATTATGATCCCATTGATTATCTTGAAATATCCCTTTTTGATGATGCTTGTGGCCAAGATGCCAATATGAATTATGCTTATGGAGATGAACTTGCTATAGTTCCTTATGTTAAACATGAACTTGTTGCTATTGAACCCACGCATGATAGTCCTATTATCTTTTTGAATTCTCCCGACTACACTATATCGGAGAAGCTTGCACTTATTAAGGATTATATTGATGGGTTGCCTTTTACCATTGCACATGATGATTTTGATGAATGTAATACGCATGTGCTTGCTGCTCCTACTTGCAATTATTATGAGAGAGGAACTATATCTCCGCCTCTTTATGTTTCCAATACGATAGAATTGCAAGAAACTGTTTATACTATGCATTGGCCTTTACTATGTGTGCATGAATTGTTCTTTTATGACATGCCGATGCATAGGAAGAGAGTTAGACTTCGTCATTACATGATTTATGTTACTTTGTGCTCACTACTAAATTACAAATCATTGTTAATTAAAATTGGCTTTGATATACCTTGGGATCCGGGTGGATCCATTACTTGAGCACTATATGCCTAGCTTAATGGCTTTAAAGAAAGCGCTGCCAGGGAGACAACCCAGAAGTTTTAGAGAGTCATTTATTTCTGTTGAGTGATTTCATATAGTTTAAAAACAACAAAAATAAAGAGGGGAACCAAAAAATTTTCAAAAAGGAAAGTGAAAGTGAGAAAGACAAGCATTGTTGAAGTGGGAGCTAGCCTTGGACTTTGTTCATGCTCACGGAAACTTTGTGAATCTTGATTACAGAAACTTTTCAACAAAAATAATTATCCCCTTGTATAATTCTATTGTATTATAAAAATAATGTGCCAAGGTTTGCCTTTAGGATGTTTACAATGCTTGTTGGTTTGTACGGTACAGGACAGAAACTTTGGCTGTAGTGCGCAATTTTACATTTTTAACTGGAACGTCAATTGGTTCTGATTCCTTTTGCACTGTCTTGCTATACAACTTGTTTATTTTTCCTAATTTTGGTAGAAATTTTGGGGTATCAGAAGTATGGTGGATGTTCAGATTGCTACAGACTGTTCTGTTTTAGACAGATTCTGTTTTTGATGCATAGTTTGCTTGTTTTGATGAATCTATCAATTTATATCAGTGGAATAAGCCATGGAGAAGTTATATTACAGTAGACACAATGCAAAAACAAAATATGAATTGGTTTGCAATAGTACTTAGAGTGGTGATTTGCTTTACTATACTAGCGGATCTTACCGAGTTTTCTGTTGAAGTTTTGTGTGGATGTAGTGTCTAATCGAAGATGTTTCGATGTGAGAAGAAGGAAGAGAGGCAAGAGCTCAAGCTTGGGGATGCCCGAGGCATCCCCTCTTTCTTCAACAAGTATTGGTATGTTTTCGAATTCGTTTCGTTCATGCATTATGTGCAAGTCTTGGAGCATCTTTTGCAATTAGGTTTTTCTTTTTTCTTTTATGCACCATGCTGGTATGAGATAGTCCTTGGTTGATTTATAGAATGCTCATTGCACTTCACTTAAATCTTTTGAGTGTGGCTTTATAGAATGCTTCATGTGCTTCACTTATATCATTTGAAGTCTGGATTGCCTGTTTCTCTTCATATAGACAACCGCCATTTGTAGAATGCTCTTTTGCTTCACTTATATTTGTTAGAGCGTGGGCATATCTTTTGTAGAAAGAATTAAACTCTTTTGCTTAACTTATATCTATTTAGAGAGATGACAGGAATTGGTCATTCACATGGTTAGTCATAAAATCCTACATAAACTTGTAGATCGCTGAATATGATATGTTTGATTCCTTGCAATAGTTTTGCGATATAAAGATGGTGATATTAGAGTTATGCTAGTGGGTGGTTGTGGATTGTAGAGACACTTGTGTTGAGGATTGCAAGTCCCGAAGCATGCACGTATGGTAACCGTTGTGTGGCAGTCGGGGACGAGCGATGGTCTTTTCCTACCAATCTATCCCCCTAGGGGCATGCGTAGTAGTACTTTGCTTCGAGGGCTAATAAACTTTTGCAATAAGTATATGAGTTCTTTATGACTAATGTGAGTCCATGGATTATACGCACTCTCACTGAGGGAGTCCTGGACTAGGGGGTGTCCGGATAGCCGACTATCATCATTGGCCGGACTCCAAGACTATGAAGATACAAGATTGAAGACTTCGTCCCGTGTCCAGATGGGACTTTCCTTGGCGTGGAAGGCAAGCTTGGCAATACGGATATGTAGATCTCCTACCATTGTAACCGACTCTGTGTAACCCTAGCCCTCTCCGGTGTCTATATAAACCGGAGGGTTTTAGTCCATAGGACGAACAACAATCATACCATAGGCTAGCTTCTAGGGTTTAGCCTCCTTGATCTCGTGGTAGATCTACTCTTGTACTACTCATATCATCAATATCAATCAAGCATCCAAACCCCGTGATACGATACGCTCTATCACACATAAGCCTCATTATATCTTCCTCAAAACAGCCACCATACCTACCTATCATGGCATTTCCATAGCCATTCCGAGATATATTGCCATGCAACTTCCATCATCATCATATTCATGACTTGAGCATTCATTGTCATATTGCTTTGCATGATTGTAAGATAGCTAGCATGATGTTTTCATGGCTTGTCCATTTTTTGATGTCATTGCTACGCTAGATCATTGCAAATCCCGGTACACCACCGGAAGCATTCATATAGAGTCATATCTTTGTTCCAGTATCGAGTTGTAATATCGAGTTGTAAGTAAATAAAAGTGTGATGATCATCATTATAGAACATTGCCCAAAAAAAGAAAGGCCAACAAAAAGAGAAGGCCCAAAAAAATGAGAGAAAAAGAGAGAAGGGGCAATGTTACTATCTCTTTTTCCACACTTATGCTTCAAAGTAGCACCATGTTCTTCATGTAGTGAGTCTCATATCTTGTGCTTCAAAGTAGCACCATGTTCTTCATATAGATTGTCTCCTATGTTGTCACTTTCATATACTAGTGGGAATTTTCATTATAGAACTTGGCTTGTATATTCCAACGATGGGCTTCCTCAAATGCCCTAGGTCTTCATGAGCAAGCAAGTTGGATGCACACACACTTAGTTTCTTTTGTTGAGCTTTCATACACTTATAGCTCTTAGTGCATCCGTTGCATGGCAATCCCTACTCCTCACACCGATATCTATTAATGGGCATCTCCATAGCCCATTGATACGCCTAGTTGATGTGAGACTTTCTCCTTTTCTGTCTTCTCCACATAACCTCCATCATTATATTCTATTCCACCTATAGTGCTATATCCATGGCTTGCTCTCATGTATTGCGTGAGGGTTGAAAAAGCTGAAGCGCGTTAAAACGTATGAACCAATTGCTCGGCTCGTCATCGGGGTTGTGCATGATGGGGGCATTTTGTGTGATGAAAATGAAGCATGGCCAAACTGTATGATTTTGTAGGGATAAGCTTGCTTTGGCCTTGTTGTTTTGAAAAGACATGATTGCTTTATTGGTACGCTCGAAGTATTATTGTTTTTATGTCAAATGATAGACTATTGCTTTGAATCACTCGTGTCTTAATATTCATGCCATGATTAGACATATGATCAAGATTATGCTAGGTAGCATTTCACATCAAAAATTATTCTTTTTTTTATCATTTACCTACTCGAGGACGAGCAGGAATTAAGCTTGGGGATGCTGATACGTCTCCGTCGTATCTATAATTTTTTATTGTTCCATGCCAATATTATTCACTTTCATATACTTTTTGGCAACTTTTTATATTATTTTTGGGACTAACATATTGATCCAGTGCCCAGTGCCAGTTCCTGTCTGTTGCATGTTTTTTGTTTCGCAGAAACCCAATATCAAACATAGTCCAAACGGGAAAAAAACGGCCGGAGATTTTTTTTGGAATATTTATGATTTCTAGGAAGTAAAATCAACGCGAAACGGTATCCGAGGTGGGCATGAGGTCGGGGGGCGCGCCCTACCCCCCCAGGCGCGCCCCTGACCCTCGTGGTCCACCCGTAAGGCGGTTGATGCTCTTCATCTGGTGCAAGAAAGATAATTTTATGACGAAGATCTGGGCAAAAGATTCACCCCAATCGGAGTTACGGATCTCCAGATATAAAGGAAACGGTGAAGGGGTCAAGGAAGAAGAAGAAGAAGAAGGGGGGCTCTCTCCCCCTTGCTTCCGGTGGCGCCGGAACGCCGCCGGGGGCCATCATCATCACCGCGATCTTCACCAACACCTCCGCCATCTTCACCAACATCTCCATCACCTTCCCCCTTCTATATTCAGCGGTCCACTCTCCCGCAACCCGCTGTACCCTCTACTTGAACATGGTGCTTTATGCTTCATATTATTATCCAATGATGTGTTGCCATCCTATGATGTCTGAGTAGATTTCTGTTGTCCTATCGGTGATTGATGAATTGCTATGATTGGTTTGAGTTGCATATTTTATTGGTGTTGTCCTATTGTGCCCTCTGTGTCGCGCAAGCGTGAGGGATTCCCGCTGTAGGGTTGGCAATATGTTTATGATTTGCTTATAGTGGGTTGCGTGAGTGACGGAAACACAAACCCGAGTAAGTAGGTTGTTTACGTATGGGATAAAGGGGACTTGATACTTTAATGCTATGGTTGGGTTTTACCTTAATGAATCTTTAGTAGTTGCGGATGCTTGCTAGAGTTCCAATCATAAGTGCATATGATCCAAGTAGAGAAAGTATGTTAGCTTATGCCTCTCCCTCAAATAGAATTGCAATAGTGATTACCGGTCTAGTAACATAGTCAGTTGCTTAGGGACAATTCCACAACTCCTATCACCACTTTTCCATACTCGCTATATTTACTTTAGTTGTGTCTTTACCTTAGCAGCCCCTAGTTTTATTTACGTGTTCTTTACTTTCTTGCAAGCCTATCCTATCACACCTACAAAGTACTTCTAGTTTCATACTTGTTCTAGGCAAAGCAAACGTCAAGCGTGCGTAGAGTTGTATCGGTGGTCGATAGAACTTGAGCGAATATTTATTCTACCTTTAGATCCTCGTTGGGTTTGACACTCTTAGTTATCGAAAACTGTTGCGATCCCCTATACTTGTGGTTAACAAGACTGCTTACTGGCAGCTCAGCCTCCTCGTCGGCGACCCTTCTTCTTGCAGCGTCGCCTCCTTGCCGGCGACCCTTCTTGCAGCGCCGCCTCCTCGCCGGCGACCCTTCTTCTTGCAGTGCCGCCTCCTCGCCGGCGGCCCTTGCGGCGCGGCCTTCTCGCCGCCGGCCCTTCTTCTTGCTGCGCGGCCTCGTCAATATGGTCAGGTAATCCACACCCCACCCACACCATCCTCCTCCTTCCCCATCCCACATGCCCCGACCGGCAGTGCGACACCTTCTGCCGAAATCACTGGCCCCGCCCTCCAATTAAGCGCCGCCCACAGCCATTTTGCATGTAGTATAACATGGAGCTCAGTAGCATCTGCCAGCGGAGATGCAAATCACGGCCGCATGCGCACACGAGGTCGCTATGGCTATCATGCGTTCCGACTGCCAGATCTTGGAGGAGCACCTCGTCTTTGAGGCCACCGTTGACACCGCCACATGGTTGTCTACTTTAAAATACAGTTCATGTTGTTTTCTCGAGGCCATTGTTGGAAATATGCCCTAGAGGCAATAATAAAAGGATTATTATTATATTTCCTTGTTCATGATAATTGTCTTTATTCATGCTATAATTGTATTATCCGGAAATCGTAATACACGTGTGAATACTTAGACCATAATATGTCCCTAGTAAGCCTCTAGTTGACTAGCTCGTTAATCAACAGATAGTCATGGTTTCCTGACTATGGACATTAGATGTCGTTGATAATGGGATCACATCATTAGGAGAATGATGTGATGGACAAGATCCAATTCTAAGCATAGCACAAGATCGTGTAGTTCATTTTGGTAGAGCTTTTCCAATGTCAAGTATCTTTTCCTTAGACCATGAGATCGTGTAACTCCCGGATACCGTAGGAGTGCTTTGGGTGTACCAAATGTCACAACGTAACTGGTGACTATAAAGGTGCATTACAGGTATCTCCGAAAGTGTCTGTTGAGTTGACACGGATCGAGACTGGGATTTGTCACTCCGTATGACGGAGAGGTATCTCTGGGCCCACTCGGTAATGCATCATCATAATGAGCTCAAAGTGACCAAGTGTCTGGTCACGGGATCATGCATTACGGTACGAGTAAAGTGACTTGCCGGTAACGAGACTGAACGAGGCATTGGGATACCGACGATCGAGTCTCTGGCAAGTAACGTACCGATTGACAAAGGGAATTGTATACGGGGTTGATTGAATCCTCGACATCGTGGTTCATCCGATGAGATCATCGAGGAGCATGTGGGAGCCAGCATGGGTATCCAGATCCCGCTGTTGGTTATTGACCAGAGAGCCATCTCGGTCATGTCTACGTGTCTCCCGAACCCATAGGGTCTACACACTTAAGGTTCGGTGACGCTAGGGTTGTAGAGATATGATTATGCAGCAAACTGAAAGTTGTTCGGAGTCCCGGATGAGATCCTGGACGTCACGAGGAGTTCCGGAATGGTCTGGAAGTAAAGAATAATATATAGGAAGTGCAGTTTCGGTCATCGGGAGAGTTTCGGGGGTCACCGATATTGTACCGGGACCACCGGAAGGGCCCCGGGGGTCCTCCGGGTGAGGCCACCTATCCCGGAGGGCCCCGTGGGCTGAAGTGGGGAGGGGACCAGCCCCTGGTGGGCTGGTGCGCCCCCCTGGGCCCCCCTCTGCGCCTAGGGTTGGGAACCCTAGGGGAGGGGGCGCCTCCACTTGCCTTGGGGGGCACTCCACCCCCTTGGCCGCCGCTCCCCTAGCGATCCCATCTCTAGGGCCGCGCCCCCCTGGGGGCCTATATAAAGGAGGGGGTGGGGGAGGGAGGGCAGCCGCACCCTGAAGTCTTGGCGCCTCCCTCTCCCCTGCTACACCTCTCCCTCTCGCAGAAGCTCGACGAAGCTCTGTTGGAACTCTGCTGCATCCACCACCACGCCGTCGTGCTGCTGGATCTTCATCAACCTCTCCCTCCTCCTTGCTGGATCAAGGTGCGGGAGACGTCATCCGCTCCGTACGTGTGTTGAACGCGGAGGTGCTGTCCGTTCGGCACTTGGTCATCGGTGATTTGGATCACGACGAATACGACTCCCTCAACCCCGTTCTCTTGAACGCTTCCGCTCGAGATCTACAAGGGTATGTAGATGCACTCCTATCACTCGTTGCTAGATGAACTCATAGATGGATCTTGGTGAAACCGTAGGAAATTTTTTATTTTCTGCAACGTTCCCCAACAGCCATCGCCAGTGCCTTATAGTTATTTGTCCTCTATAATGTTAATATTCAATCTGATGTTTGGTTAATAGTTTGGTCCTCTGAAATGTAATGTTCAGTTAACAGTTTGGTCCAACAATTGCTAGATTTCATCATACTGTTCTTAAACATTCTTTGTTTTGTTAATTGTCTTATCTTATAGTACATGTTTCTATTCTGCAATGTCGTGCTTAGTTAACTGTTTTGGTTTATTTGGTCTGCTGTCCATTTAGCTGTTTGGTTCAATTCTGCAATTTGATTTTCATTTGCCGTGGGTATAATTTTGTATCGTTATGCATGTGAGAAATAAATCGAATTTGGCTGTACTCAATACATATTCTACTAATAGTATATCAACTCTTAGTTAACCTAATCAAGATCTTCCTTATGTGTGTTGCAGGGAAACAATGGGAGACACTGCGGTTTACCATTGAGGTTTGCTCATGCATGGTCCTTTCGCTAATAGCACATTATTGTGCAGTTACAGGAATCATTCTAATATTTAGGTTTCTTGCAATTTGGTCTTGCACATGTAGGTCCTACTGTCATAGGCTTAGGCCCGCTGTTCGACCCATTTTGCATATGGGGAAATGAGATGTCCATGAATATCGGCCAAGTCAAGAAACTCAGAAAGATTGTTAGGATGAAGAAACTTGCGACGAATAACAGCAAGATCTTTGTTTGCACAATGAAGAAGACATCAGTCAACTATATGATGGTACTAACTCTTTTACCTTGTTTTTACCCCTTGCGCCAATTCAAAATTTATAACAGCGATTTATGCATATCTTTGTTTTCAGTACTTTTCAAAGCAGTTCACTGATGATTACCTCTCAAACCACCTGCATGGTCAAGAGGCTAGGAAGGTATTCATTCGACACCCACGGTACAATATTGAAGTCTTCCTAAAGAGGACGAAGGTTGGGCGGGCAATTATCCATAGCAACTAGCCTAAAGTTGCAAGCACATTCACCATCACTGAAGGCTCAATATTTGCCTTTCGCTTTTGCAGTTCCCTAGATGAGATTCATCTGTCTATTTACCGTGTATGATGCTACTTTGAAAAGGTTTTCTATGTTGCATGTGAAACTTGGTGCTATTGTGTAATGGCATAACTAAGTGTTGAAGCTATCTGATGTAATTCGATTATGAAATCCTGGTTGCCGTTATACAGATATAAAATATCTGGTGTGTTTTATAAGAAATGTCAATTTGATTACTACATGGATTATCAATAATAGGCTAATTACCCTGCTTATTTGGGTTTTCTATTGCAAGCGATTACTGGGACAACACCGTGGGCGATGACCTCAAACAACCCACACGGTTTCTAGAACGTAGGCGTGTCCGATCAACTAACAATATCACACGGCTTCCGGCAGAGAACTGTTTGCGTTAGGCCACCTTGCAGAAACGTTTCCACACAAAAAACTGTGTGTGATATACATACAAACGGAAATGTTTTTCTGGGATTCACCGTGTGGGATGTACATACAAACGGAAATGATTGGGTTTCGATGCCTCACCCGATCGCACATATGCTCATTTTGCCCCCACCTGTGTGGTCGGAGGGCCTATCCCCAACAGTTTCTGGGTCATGTGGGAAGGACCCCCCTATCGCACACACTCACTAGGCGACGGTTTAAAAGTCCATCGCGGAAAGGGGGTAAAAACCGTTTGTATTGCACGTCTCTACACCAGTGATAGTTTCTTGGTCTGATTGTTTTGACTCATCCTCGTCGTCTGATGATGCTTGTGTGACCAAGGTAAGCTTCTGCTCATGTACATCTAGGGTTAGGGTTAGGGAGAAAGGGGAATTTCTTCCGGATAGCAATTGAATTCATTTTCCTTATGTTTAGGCACCTGCCACCATGGAGTGCACGGAATGGAGAGGCATTGCTCTGAATCATCCTGCACGTTGTGAGCATCGACCCCCCTGTGAGAAGTTGGTGGCCTTTGAATCCACTGATAGCAGCAGGAGGTTCCTGGGCTGTGGAAAAAGGTGATTTTCTGACCAGTTCAATTAGTTCTTAAAGTGTTTAAGTGATTTTGTGAAACATGTGAATTCATTACTCCTCAGTTGACTGATATAATTAGTCTGAAATTAGACTGTTTAAAGTATAAAGCTCTGGCCATAATTCTTTATATAACTGTAGTACAAAATACATGAGTAGGTAGTGCAGTGGAATAGTTTCTGTTTTTTTATGTTGTGGCCATTAGTATTGATATAAAAGTATAAGGCCCTGACCATATTTCTTCTTTAAAATCATTTTAGCTCTATATTAGCTATTAGTAGTAGAAAATGGACTAATTAATGGAGTGTTATTTTATGTTTTTATCAATAATGTTTTTAGAAATTGTTTTAATCCTATTTCCTTTTTCACACATTCATAGGATAGACCCAAGTGCAACTTTGTGGAGTAGATTAACCCTGAGTGGCCACTCCCATTGAAGCAAGCTTTAAATAGCATCTGGACTATGTATGATGAGGAGGTGACCAATAGGTTGAGACAGAATGTACTTAATGCTGAAGAAGTCTTCAAGGTAGTGGAAGAGAAGAGGAAGATGGAAAATGACCTGAGGTTTTTTAAAAGTTGACTTTGCCAAAATGGTCGCTGACAAGGAGGATGCAATTACCCAGTTAGGCAATGCAAAGTTAGTTATTAGTGACCTGAAGGAACAGATTGAGAAAAAGAACTTGGCCGATAGATCAGATACTAACATTCATCAAGTGCTAAGGGCCAACACGGAGAAAGGGAGAGACCAAGAGAAGCAAGAGAAGGTGAAGCTTGTGCAGGAGATGGACAAGATCAAGTAGGAGAGGGCCATGTTGTTAGAGGAGAGGGAGAAGTGGAAGCAAGAGAAAAGGCACCTGGAGTACACTATATGTGTTATTTTCAAAGAGATGGAGGCCACCAAGGGGAAGATCAGGAAGATCAAATAAATAGTTGATGAATGATTCAATGTTGTTGTAGTACTATCTGCTATTTGTGGCACTAAAAGTGCAAGAGGTTTGTGCTGAATTTGAGCTGGATTTAATTGTGTTGCTAGATAATGCTATTAATGTGCCTTATTATTGTTTGATGTATTCCTCTCCATCTATTAATTTAACTTATTTCTGCCACATTTGTGCTGAATATAATTTCAACTGGTAATTTTTTTGTTTAGGGTAGGGTAGTTTTGGTTGTTGTCGAGGGGTCGATGACCCCTATTTTGGGGTAGGTAGTTTTGGTTGTTGTCGAGGGGTCGATGACCCCTATTCTAGGGTAGGGTAGTTTTGGTTGTTGTCATGGGGGCGACGAACCCTACTTTACACTACTGCAGGTTGGTCCAAACATGACAGTCCAATCAGAGACCCTTCGACGAAACTGTGTGCAATGCATTAATCACAAACCGTGATGTAATAAAACCTTAAAAAAGATACAAAACACTTGCGATGGCGGTGACATCAAACACGGTTCAGATTAGAGTTGTGTGAGCGATGCGTGGCAAATGGTTAATCTAGCAGAACTGCTTGCGATGAGACAGAACAACAGAAACGGGCAGCCAGATGAGGGTGTGTGCGATATATGGCATACAATTCACTAGGATGAACTGTGTGTGATTAGGCAACACAATAGAAACGGTCAGCCAGATCAAGCTGTGTGCGATGGAGGGAATACAATTCACTCAGATGAACTGTTTGCGATGAGCCAAGACAACAGAAACAGTTCACATAAACAAGATGTGTGTGATACGCGGCAAACAGGTCTATAATCAGAAATGTGTGCTAAGACCAATAATAACACGGGCGACTGCTACTAATAAGCCGTGTGATTTGTTGTGTCTATAGAAGAATAACATATATATATATATATATATATATATATATATATATATATATATATATATATATAACTGAAATAAACATCCACTTACATAAGTGACTATACAGATCATTCGCACACACCTCAATAAACAATTGCATGCATTCTAAACTAGGAGAAATGATCGTCTAGTCATCTACGTCTTGTGATGCTCCCGCCACTATTGTGTTGCTCGATCCCTCGTGTGGGGCAGGAAAAAGACACTTCCTCATGTCAACGATCCACATGTACATCTCATAGCTTGTGTACGCGTCCTTGGCCGCATACTTGACGTGTTCTTCATCCAGTCTTTGATGCCAGGAACTGTGCCATGCATTCTTGTTCTTCTTACTCTCATCCTTCATCTTCATGTAGTAGGGGTTGATGATGGCTGAGGCGGGGTTAACCAGGGAGTTCTGTTTGTCGTCGTCGCTGCCCCAGACCTTGTAGTGGTCCTGGATGTTGACAAGATTCTGGCATTTGAAGCCCGAAACCTTGAGCACTTTTATATCGTTGGTGGTGTCCACCATAGAGAAACTTTAGTCAGAGTTGTTTATAAACCTGGAGAAATGATCACAAGGCCTTGTGGCTAGGTGGTAGTGGTAGACGAGGACGTCATGTCGCACGCACAACTGGGCAACGACTACCTTCTGATCGTGCGCGGCACGACCGCTGGTGAACTCGAGGTCGAAGCCGACCACTTGGTACTTGTCCTCAGCAAGAAACTGCTCCATAGTTTGGATGGATCTCTCCACCGAGACCAGCTCGTTGGTGTACACCACCTAGAGGGCCTTCCCCCTCACGTGGGTGTCCACTACGTGATGCATGGTGAACCACCCCTGTTGTCATTGTCGGCCGATGGGAGCGCCATTGGAATCGCTGGATGTCCTCTCTTTATGTGTCGTCGTGAGTGTGCTTATTGTGTTGTGTGGCGCGAGAGATGAAGGTAAATGGCCGCAGGAATAACTGGGGGCCGGGCAGCCTGGATTCCCGACGCGTCCGCATGGTAGTTTTTGCAGCCGGTAACTGCATCGTGGCACCGCGCCCGGCGCAACCGCATGCATAATGGTAGCACAAATGTATGTGATCGTGCTCCGGCCCCAAACACTAGCAGCACGCGTGTAGGGACAAGGGCAGAGCACCCGAAGGGACGCGAGAGCAGAGCGCGCGTGGTGGGACGCGAGCAGAGCGCGCCGTGGCCGCCTCAACCGCGAGCAACCACACGCGTAGAGCAGTTGAACACGCAAGGAATGGTTGTCTACAAGCCGACCGGTAGTTGCGTCGCTCTATAGAGAGCGGTCGTATGCTACTACCTCCGTCTTGGTCTAATAGTCCCCTTTATATTCTGTGCCATATTTTGACCTTAAATTTAACCAATAAAATGTTAATGCATGTTATAAAAATTATATAATTGGAAACTATGTTTAAATACGAATCCAACGATATAATCTTTGGCGACATGCATTTGTATTTTATTAGTTAAATCTCTAATCAAAATTTGGCACAAAAATACATAGACGACTTATAAACCAGGACGAGGATAGTAGGTAATTAAATCGCAAACATTTTTATTAACCGTATGTGTACGTGTCCTTTCGTCCTCCTCTCGCACCTCTTGTCACCCCGCTGCCGCAAACGGCTTTGAGCGCAATCTTGTGCAGCGCGTGGGAGCATTCTTTTAACCAAACGGTGGTGAGCCTGTTCCCGCGCAACCGTGCAGGTTCCCGTGCAAGCTTCCCGCCTGACTCGGTGAAATCCCCCAAAATCCCAATGCTTACCGGCCTGCTATATAAACCCTCACGATTGGCGAGTCCTCCGTGGCATTTTCCCCTCCCTCCTTGTAGCTTATCTCGTCCGCTTCTCCCACAATCACCAATGGCACCGGTCCATCATTGTCGCTCAGCCACACCACCATCATCAGAGGATGACTCCAGCTGTGAGGCTACACCGCGGTGGCGGCGTAGTCCCCGGCGTAGTGTAGTGCGTATGGCGTCCCTGTTCGGTGTGCGCGGAACACGCACCACACGCTCCGCCGCTGCTGCCCGTCGGTAGCTGTTGCCAGCCGCCGTTGCCGCCACCCCACCGTCTGCTGCCGTGGCCGCCACACCACCATCGAAAGCCAGGGCCATGGCCCGCTTCGGCGCCGCAGCTCGAAGGCAGGAGCTGGCCATGCTGGTGCTACTTCTTGAGCTTGTGTTGTTTTTCCCCTTGAAGAGGAAAGGGTGATGCAGCATACTAGAGTTAAGTATTTCCCTTAGTTAAGAACCAAGGTATCAATCCAGTAGGAGAAACACACAAGTTCCCAATAGATGCACCTACACAAACAATCAAACACTTGCACCCAACACGATAAAGGGGTTGTCAATCCCTTCACGGTCACTTGCAAAGGAGAGATCTGATAGATATAGATAAAACTAAATAAAAGATAATTTTGTTTTTGTTTTTTTGGTTTATAGATCTGAAAATAAAGGACTGCAAAATAGTAGATCGGAAACTTGTGGCACCCCGGCTCAGAGCGACCGGTTTACCCTGCATTGCCAGCCCAGAGACCTTGTCTTCTGGCAACACACAACAACTTGGTAAAAAAAAAACAACCGCTTTATTCATGCTAGCGGAGCATAGTTCATATTACAATAGTTAGCGAGGCCAAGCGACACACACGGTGCGGCTGAACAATATGTACATTATTTAGTGAACATAAAGGGGGCCTCGATCATGACAACTACGTGGTAGTGGAACAACGTCGTAGCGGAACTCCATAGCACAGGGACACCGATGTGGACACGATCTAGACTCGGACAACTCTCCCTTCCAATGAGGCTTTCCTAAAATCTGGCATGACATGCCAGGTCAGTACATTGAATGTACTTGCAAGCTCACAACAAGCATAAACATAATGACAAACAATATCATGATATTTAACCAATTAATGACAATGCAACAATATATATATCCATCATGATGTGATCATTCTCAAGTGGTACTCGTACCATGGACTGGCTTACCGAACGTGATCATTTCCTAGACCACAAACATGAAGAACTCCACAACAATCTCGTGATCCTTACGGCGATCACAACCCTGACCAACACTTGGTCTCAACTAGTGATCCTTACGGCGATCACAACCAGACCACACCTGGTCCACTTAACACGACGGCCTCACCGCCATTACCTCAGTGCAAATCCTAGTGTGCAAATTTATTAAGTGTTGACCCATGGTGTACCCTACTTTCGAGCGTGTCCGTAACCGTGGACTCGGCTATCAATAGATTAATACAATCTGCAGAGGTAGCACACTGGACCCACACTACGGAACCCATGGCCTCGCTCTCCCATTTGGGTGGACCAATGACATTCCGATGAAACCACTTCATTGTCATGACACTCTCCCGGCCATTCCGACTCAATTCCCCATCGGGCTAGTCCTGGGTGGCCCCGTATCTACCTCAAGACACCTCAAACCACCGTCGTGGCAACGATCCACTCTGGGACCCAAACACTTAACTCATCAACGGGCACACAAGGTTATGCCTGCTTACCGGGCCAGGGTACAACATGCCCATAACCTTCCCTAGATGGAGGCACCGACCAGAGGCATGAAAATGAAACGCATGAAGGCCATCCCATACCGGCAAATGTGGTTGCACTTGGAAAAACTCGTTTCAGCGGCACCACGACCCGGTCAACAACATATTCAAGTTGAGTTATTTACCAGGTTCAACTTAAAGTTAAAGTAACCGGTGTCATAATGCCATGCTATGCATCACTAACATACTCACCAGATAACCATGAAAATTAACTAAATCAACTATGCTCCCACGGAGCCATCATCAACTCAAGATACTTCTCTGGTTAAGATCAAACCCCACTTAAACCAGAATCATTTCTAGCAATCTCATCATTTTTCATCATGCAAGAATAATAATTAAACTAATTATTTACCTCCATGACCATATCATCTTATCATTACTCATATCTAATTTCTTGTTAGATTATCAACAAGATTCATTTCAAACTTTCTGTAAATCAAGCATATTTAACATGATAAGCACTTAACAGAATATAATTATCCTAATAATTATTCAAATGCAGGAATAATCATAAGTTCAAGTAGGAAAATCACAAATATTGAAGTGGCACTATGAAAATGTTGCTGTGACTTCCCTTAGTGCTGATGAGGTTCACAACTTTCTTGGTGATCCTCAAGACAAGCTTGCTCTTCTGAAAATAAATAAAACCACAAAAAGAAAACATCAAGAAACCTTCTAAAAATTTCTAGAAAATCTAGACAGCAAGGAAAAATCCCATCTTTTGGGTGCTATTAGATTTTTGGACAAAGAACACAATGCAAAAAGAATCAATGCATTTGGACTTATAGATAAAAAGTTATGGTTGTTTGAAGTTTCCTGGATTTAAATGAATTTGAAATAAAAAATAAACAAACTAGGGGGGGAGACGTCGAAGGCGTAAAAGCCCAGGGCGCCACCACTCGTACCGCTTCACGTGCGTACTGAGTGGTTGACTAGCGGGCCCCGCTAGTCAGGCCAGAAGGAGGGGGAGAAGGAAACAGAGGGAGGCAGAGCTTCGCCGGAGCACACGCCGGCGACGACGGTTCTTGGGGTCAAACGAGAGGGGGGAATCGAAGGAGAAGAAGATTGCGCACCTGCCCGTACCCGTAGCGTGGCTAGAGGTGACCGGACGACGTCGGAAACGGCCTCTCCAGCGGAGGCAGAGGGAAGGGGTCGCCGGAGACGAAGAAGACAGTGGCTCGGGGCGGCTCCACCGAAGAGTGGCGGAGGCCCTGGCAAGGTCGCCCTGGCCTGGGAGGGGTCGGAGCTGCGGGGACGATCCAGAGGGGATCGCCGGTGAGCTCGGGCTTCGGGACGGCAGCCCGCGGCTTGCCCGGCCGGGCTGCGGCTTCTACTGGCTTGTGGAGGGTGTGGGAGTAGCTGCGGGTGCTCAAGGAGCGCTGAGGTGGCGGCATCTTTAGGCAGGCAGCAAGAGGGGTTCGGGCTCCACCGGACAACACCTGTCCATGGCGCTCGGCGATGAACGGCGCCAGTGAGAGAGGCGGATGACGATGGAGGTCACGCGAGAACTATTGGCGGGCGCGGACGAGCACAGGAGCGAGGGGGAAGACGACGAGCATAGTGCGCTGCGCACTATGTCGTTGGCCGGACCGTGCCCGTGCCCACTGCGGCGAGCTCCGGCATCGACGAGTGCCAGGGGGGAGTTAAGGGGGTGGAGACGGGGATGGTGGCGAGGCTTGGCATGCTCGGACAGGCTGGGCAGCGAGCACGTGCTCAACAGAGTGCTAGGCGGCATGTAGAGCGCGTGTTTTGCATGCGAGCATGCCCGGATGAACACGGTCACCGCGTGAACCATGACATCAGGCCACCCTAAGCGCTAACTTGATGTCTGGCGTGTAGTCCTTGGTAGTTTGAAGTGTTACCACGGTTGGGCTTGGATCCAGGTGTAGTAGAAATGGATATGTACTGCTAGCAAGTTTCTGGAGAGTAACTTTGGAGATTTACTATGGTCAAACCACTGGGAGTTAAGGGCCGAGCTTTGGAGGTTTGCTTACACTTACTAAGGTAAATAGGCACAAGAAAAACCAGCTACAATGGAGCTAGTAAAATGGTAGTTGCTGTAGAAACTACCATTTCTGCCCAGAAATGAATTTATTTTCTATTGCCAAAATATTCCAAAGAGTGATGAAATACTTTTGCTCAGAGAGGTGCCCTAGGGTTCAAAGAATAATTGGGATTTTTCTCAGGATTTTTGGGGCAAGAAAAATTAGGGTTGATTTGGAGCACAAAGGGCTAGCTGGTGTTTTGGAGGGTAAAATGAATATTTTTCATTTAAGAAAAAATATTCCAAGCAATATTTTGAGATGATCCTGAGGTGAAGTGATGGTTTTGAGGAGGAGAGGGAGCACTTGGATGAAAATCAGGGGGTACCCAAGTGGTTAAGTCCAGATGAAATGATTCAAAAACTCCAAACTCAAAACCAACTCAACTGGAAACCAGGCAAAGAAAAGAGGGCAAAAACCAAGCTGTCACAAACCTCCCCCACTTAGAATGAATCTCGTCCTCGAGATTCGGTTGCTTGGGAAAACCATTCCGGATAACATGCACTTAGAAATTCTTCTGATTCCCATGTTGATTCTGACTCCGTGTGATGCTTCCATTGGACTTTGTAAAACTTCCATGCTTTATTGCGAGTGACCCTTTCCATTTGATCCAAAATTTTCACCGGCCTTTCTTCATACGTTAAGTCCTTTGCCAGCTCTATTTCTGTCAAATCATTCTTTTTCTCAGGCGGTGATATGCACCGTCACAATTGTGAAACATGGAACACGTTGTGCACGTCTGACAACTCAGGGGGCAATTCCAACTGGTATGCCGCAACACCCACCCGTGTCATAACGGGAAATGGACCAATAAATCTGGGTGCCAATTTTCCACGAGTCTGAAACCTCTTGATACCTTTCATAGGCATGACTCGAAGATAGACATGTTCTCCAGGTTCAAAGCTGATCTGACGATGCTTTGCATCATAATAACTTTTCTGTCGTGATTTGGCCAACTGTAGTCTGTCTCTAATTTCCTTGACTTGCTTTTCGGCTTCCAGCATGAGATCCGTTCCAAAAATATGGCTATCTCCGGTTTGAGACCAATTCAATGGAGTGCAGCACTTGCGACCATACAAAGCTTCATACGGTGACATCTTTAAACTGGTCTCGAAGCTATTGTTACACGAGAATTCGGTGTACGGTAAGCAGTCTTCCCATTTTGGGCCTTGGGCCAAAACACAGGCTCACATCATATCCTCGAGTATTTGGTTTACTCGTTCTGTCTGTCCATCAGTCTGAGGATGATAAGCGGTACTATACTTCAACTCCATCCCTAAGGCTCGATGGAGGCAGGACCAAAAAGCGGAGGTAAAAAGTGAACCTCGGTCAGAAGTAATGGTTCGGGGGACTCCATGCAGACTGACTATCCTGGACACATACAATTTTGCAAGCTCATCTGCTCGATATGAGGTCCTGATCGGGAGGAAATGGGCCACCTTGCTCAATGTGTCCACTATGACCCAGATCGCATCACTGCCCCGTCGGGTCTTAGGTAGCCCGGTGATAAAATCCATACAGACATCATCCCATTTCCATTGCAACACTGGCAACGGTTGGAGAAGTCCGGCTGGCTTCTGATGTTCTGCCTTTACTTTGTTGCATATGTCGCAACAGGACACGAAATAAGCAATGTCTTTCTTCATTCCATCCCACCAGAATATTTGTCGAAGGTCTTCGTACATTTTTGTACCTCCAGGGTGAATGGAATATGAGGATTCGTGTGCTTCTGACAGGATCTTCTGCTTTAAATCTGCTTGATTGGGCACACAAAGCCTTCCCCTAAATCGGAGGGTACCGTACCGATCCTTCGAGAAATCAGAATGCTTGGCATGTTTTTGCAGGTCAGCGTCGCCTGGCTGGGCCTTGCGGATTTCTTCCTCAAGAGTAGGGGTAACTTCCAGAATATTGGCAAGGCCAACCTCAACTATGACTAGGTTGAGCTGAGCAATCTCTTCTTTAAGCTCAGGAGGCAAAGATTCCAATAGGACATTTAAACTGACGGGCTTTCGACTGAGCGCATCGGCAACCACGCTGGCCTTACCCGGATGGTAATTTATTCCAAGGTCATAATCCTTGACCAACTCAAGCTATCTTCGTTGGCGGAGATTTAAATCCGGCTGAGTAAATATATATTTGAGGCTTTTGTGATTGGTAAAAATTTGGCACCTTTTTCCGATGAGGTAGTGTCTCCAAATTTTAGAGCATGAACTACCGCGACCATTTCCAAATCATGAGTGGGGTAATTCCCTTCGTGGGGTCGTAGCTGTCGTGAGGCGTAAGCTACTACCTTTCCATCTTGCATAAGCACGCATCCCAGTCCTTGCCTAGAAGCGCCGCAGTACACATCAAAGCTGCGGTATATATCTGGAAGTGTTAATACTGGTGCAGTTGTCAGTCGTTTCTTTAACTCAGTGAAACTTTTCTCACAATCCTCAGTCCATTCAAACTTCTTATCCTTTTTGAGCAGCTCAGTCATGGGTTTAGCAATCTTGGAAAACCCTTCAATGAAACGGCAGTAGTATCCGGCTACTCCAAGAAAACTCCGGATCTAAGATACGCTTGCGGGTGGCAACCAGTCGAGCACATCTTTTACCTTGCTTGGGTCCACGGCTATACCCTCAGCGGATAGAACATGTCCGAGGAATCCAACTTGCTCGAGCCAAAACTCGTATTTACTGAATTTGGCGTATAACTGATGCTCATGGAGTCGTTGTAATACTGCTCGGAGGTGTTCCTTATGCTCTTCTTCACTTCTTGAGTAAATGAGTATATCAGCGATGAAGACGACCACAAACTTATCGAGGAAGTCCATGAATACTTTATCCATCATGTGCATGAAGAAGGCGGGGGCGTTGGTGAGGCCAAAAGACATGACTGTATATTCATAGAGACCGTAGCGAGTGGTGAAGGCGGTCTTGGGAATATCCTCCTTTTTAATTTTGAGCTGATAATACCCAGTCCGTAAATCGATCTTGGAGAATACCTTGGCCCCACTAAGCTGATCAAACAAATCATCAATTCTTGGCAGAGGGTATTTTTTTATTGTGACATCATTCAGTTGACGGTAATCCACACACATGCGGAGGCTTCCATCTTTCTTGTCCACAAAAATAGCAGGTGATCCCCAGGGTGAGGAGCTGGGGCGGATATACCCTCTCTGGAGCATTTCATCCAACTGTTTCTTTAGCTCCACTAATTCTGATGATGGCATTCGATAATACTTCTTGTGTATTGGTGTGGTTTCGGGCACAAGATCTATCGCAAACTCAAGCTCTCGATCAGGTGGCATGCCTGGCAGTTCTTCTGGGAATACATCAGGAAACTCACTGACAACCGGAATTAATTCCATTTCAGCCATTGCTGTAAAGACCATTTCCTTGGAGGGTATGCTCCTACGAGCAAGAAATTTTGTAGTTTGTCCCTCTTGGCCGGTCAAGTTGACTTCTCGGGTCGCACAATTTATGCATACTTGGTACTGAGTCAGCCAATTCATACCCAAGATAACATCCAACATATCGGATTCAATAAGTATCAAAGAAGTTGGAAAACAGACTCCGTTGATATTGACTTCCAGATTACGGCAGACTATATTGCTTCTGATTAGAGATCCCGGGGTTTGTACCAGCATATTTTGCCCAAAAGCGAACAAGGAAATTTGTTTTGGGCAACAAAACTCCGAGAAATAAAAGAGTGGGAAGCCCCAGAGTCAAATAAAATTACTGCAGGTATGTTATTAACAGGGAACATACCAATGACGACTTCGGGATTCTCTTGGACTTCGTCAGCAGAAATGTGATGAATGTATCCCGTGAGGTCGTGCTGATCTGGGCATGCCTCCATATAATTGACTTGTTGCTTGAATGTAGTATTTGCCCGATTGTTGGTGGGACAATGTTTGGCATAATGTCCGGTTTGCCCACAATTGAAACAGGAATTGCTGCGCAGACGATTCTCTAGAATTGGGTTGAGCGCGTCGTTCTTGACTTGGGTGGTGGTCTTGTTAACATTTTGTTGCCAATTAGGCTTGTATGCTACCTGAGTCGGCTGCCAGGTATGAGCCTTCTGCACTGGTTGCACTTCTTTTCTTGGCTCAAAGTTGCGCTTGTGATCATTATTGACGGGCTTAGTGTCCGATACAAGCTTGTGTTCCCTTTCAGCTATGAAAGCCTTGTTTGCCAGAGTTTGGAAGTCTGGGAAATCGAACATACCGAGAGTACAATGGAGTTGCGGGTTTAATCCACCAAGAAACATGTCCTTCTCTCTTTCCTCAGTGGCCACGTCATATTGAGAGTAACGTGACAGGTGATTGAATTTCTGCAAATATTCTCCCACAGACTGACTTCCTTGGAGGAGCGCGAGAAATTCACGCTGCTTAGTCTTCATAATTCCCGTAGGGATGTGATATTTCCGGAATCGTTCCTTGAATCTTGACCAGGTAATTTCTTCATCAGCAGTCCCCATGGCTTTTTCATTTTCCCACCATATGGCAGCAGCGCCTTCAAGATAATGTGTTACAAATGGAACCTTATCGCCTTCACCAGTTCGAGCAACCTATAGCTTCTTTTCCATAGTTCTCAACAAATCATATGCATCCAAGGGATCAATGGCCTGACTGAAACTGGGAGGCTTAGTCCTTTGAAAATCAGATAGCTTGGAGTGATGGCCGGGCTGATTTCCATTCAGTCCAACCATAGCTTGAATACTTCTGAATATTTCCATCAGATCATTATTTCATCTTTCCTCAAACATACGCATAATTTGCTCGGTGGAGGGCGGATTGGGTGATGGAGGCGGTGGTGGAACGTACGGCTCGGGTGAGTGTCCTGCCTGTCGTGCGGAACGACGAACAGGAGAACCCTCACGAATGTTGCTACAGCAGCCTCCCCGTGTCATCCTAATATGATTATTTTCCCAAAGCAACGCAACCGAGATGAGAAGCATTCAAAATAAACTGGGGAGGAGCCAGCAACAATAATCCGAGTAAAACCGAAATGATGAAGAAAATATGGCGAATAAAATAAAGTCCAACATAATTATACATAGACTCATACATGAAACATCATGACTCGTACAACTACATCCATACTCCATCCTGACGACTGCGAATACTCGGAAGCTCTACTGCTCTGCTGGTGCTGCGGGGTCCTCTCCTAAAGCGGACTTAGATCCTGAACTGACGGGGTTAACTGAGACCTCCGGGTTAAAAGTGACACGACGACGCTGCCTCGATGGCTCTCCCTCTGGGGCAGGTGGATGGTGAATCATCGAGGCTACAGGAGTGGCGAGGAGTGAAACCCACTCAGCAGGAGCACTAAGTGGACTCACAGTCGCAGTGCCCGAGCTACTCAGAGGAGTAACCGGGGAAATAGGGGACCTGAACTGGCAGGAATATAGGGAGTAAATCCTACAGATGGTGGAGTAGTGGCTGAGCTAGCAGAGACTAAAGCAGAGGCTAAAGTAGTACAGGCACGACTCAGCTCACGAGCCAGCTCGTAGATCAGAATATAGCTAGCAGTGATATAGCGAGAAAGGTGGCTAGCTACACTATCAGACTCCGGATCAATCACAGGGAAACGAACACGACCATTATCGTGGAGAGAAGGATAGTAGTAAAAACCTGGGTGGTTCTGCATCCGGACCTCGTTGTAACGGAGTTCAACGAGTACCTTGAATGCAGCAAACTGGACAGCCTGAGAAGTGGTAGAAGTGTAGCCGCTTCGAGAGGTACGAGTGTAAGTGCTGGAATCAGAACTGGTACGCAGAATAACCACGGCGTGATACTCATACACTGAGTCAGCTAGACGCTCCCGGTACACATGATAGACTAGATCGTCACCGTGAGGGTATAGCCGACGCCACACGTTACGAAGGAGATGCCGCGACGTGTACGGCATCAGCTGCAACTGGCACAGATACAACACCGGAGCCATCTACACTCACAACCATCAGCAAGTTAGCATAAAAATAAAAATCAGTGCATGCAATGCAACAACCAGCTACAAATGTTACGACACTCAGCTACAACTCGTATCTAACGTCCAGTTAACTTGGCATAGTCTAGAGTGGCCTACAGTCAGCGCGGCTCTGATACCAAGCGTTGTGGCACCCCGGCTCAGAGCGACCGGTTTACCCTGCATTGCTAGCCCAGAGACCTTGTCTTCTGGCAACACACAACAACTTGGTACAGAAAAACAACCGCTTTATTCATGCTAGCGGAGCATAGTTCATATTACAACAGTTAGCGAGGCCAAGCGGCACACATGGTACGACTAAACAATATGTACATTATTTAGTGAACATAAAGGGGGCCTCAATCATGACAACTACGCGGCAGTGGAACAACGTCGTAGCGGAACTCCATAGCACAGGGACACCGATGTGGACACGATCTAGACTCGGACAACTCTCCCTTCCAGCGAGACTTTCCTGAAATCTGGCATGACACGTCAGGTCAGTACATTGAATGTACTTGCAAGCTCACAACAAGCATAAACATAATGGCAAACAATATCATGATATTTAACCAATTAATGACAATGCAACAATATATATATCCATCATGCTGTGATCATTCTCAAGTGGTACTCGTCCCATGGACTGGCTTACCGAGCGTGATCATTTCCCAGACCACAAACATGAAGAACTCCACAACAATCTCGTGATCCTTACGGTGATCACAACCCTAACCAACACTTGGTCTCAAACAATGATCCTTACGGCGATCACAACCAGACCACACCTGGTCCAACTTAACAGATGGCCTCACTGCCATTACCTCAGTGCAAATCTTAGTGTGCAAATTTATTAAGTGTTGACCCATGGTGTACCCTACTTTCGAGTGTGTCCGTAACCGTGGACTCGGCTATCGATAGATTAATACACTCTGCAGAGGTAACGCACTGGACCCACACTACGGAACCCATGGCCTCGCTCTCCCATTCAGGTGGACCAACGACATTCCGACGAAACCACTTCATTGTCATGACACTCTCCTGGCCACTCTAACTCAATTCCCCATTGGGCTAGTCCTGGGTGGCCCCGTGTCTACCTCAAGAGACCTCAAACCACCATCATGGCAACGATCCACTCTGGGACCCAAACACTTAACTCATCAATGGGCACACAAGGTTATGCCTGCTCACCGGGCCAGGGTACAACACGCCCATAACCTTCCCTAGATGGAGGCACCGACCAGAGGCACGTCAATGAAACACATTAAGGCCGTCCCATACCGGCAAATGTGGTTGCACTAGGAAAAACTCGTTTCAGCGGCACCACGACCCGGTCAACAACATATTCAAGTTGAGTTATTTATCAGGTTCAACTTAAAGTGAAAGTAACCGGTGTCATAATGCCATGCTATGCATCACTAACATATGCACCACATAACCATGAAAATTAAGTAAATCAACTACGCTCCCACGGAGCCATCATCAACTCAAGATACTGCTCTAGTTAAGATCAAACCCCACTTAAACCAGAATCATTTCTAGCAATCTCATCATTTTTCATCATGCAAGAATAATAATTAAACTAATTATTTACCTCCATGACCATATCATCTTATCATTACTCATATCTAATTTCTTGTTAGATTATCAGCAAGATTCATTTCAAACTTTCTGTAAATCAAGCATATTTAACATGACAAGCACTTAACAGAGTATAATTATCATAATAATTATTTAAATGCAGGAACAATCATAAGTTCAAGTAGGAAAATCACAAATATTGAATTGGCACTATGAAAATGTTGCTGTGGCTTGCCTTAGTGGTGATGAGGTTCATAACTCTCCTGGCGATCCTCAAGACAAGCTTGCTCTTCTGAAAATAAATAAAACCACAAAAAGTAAACATCAAGAAAACTTCTAAAGATTTCCAGAAAATCTAGACAGCAAGGAAAAATCCCATCTTTTGGGTGTTGTTAGATTTTTAAACAAAGAACACAATGCAAAAAGAATCAATGCATTTGGACTTATAGATAAAAAGTTATGGCTGTTTGAAGTTTCCTGGATTTAAATGAATTTGAAATAAAAATAAACAAACTGGGGGGGGGGGGTGACGTCGAAGGCGTAAAAGACCAGGGCGCCACCACTCGTACCGCTTCGCGCGCGTACTGAGTAGCTGACTAGCGGGCCCCGCTAGTCAGGCCAGAAGGAGGGGGAGAAGGAAACAGAGGGAGGCGGAGCTTCGCCGGAGCACATGCCGGCGACGAGGGTTCTTGGGGTCAAACGAGAGGGGGGAATCAAAGGAGAAGAAGATTGCGCACCTGCCTGTACCCGTAGCATGGCTAGAGGTGACCGGACGGCATCGAAAACGGCCTCTCCAACGGTGGTAGAGGGCAGGGGTCGCTGGAGACGAAGACGATAACGGCTTGGGGCGGCTCCAGGGGCTCCAGTGGGGTGGAACGGCTCCACTGAAGAGTGGCGGAGGCCCTGGCAGGGTCGCCCTAGCCTGGGAGGGTTCGGAGCTGCGGGGACGATCCAGAGGGGATCGCCGGTGAGCTCGGGCTTCAGGACGGTAGCCCGCGGCCTGGCCGGCCGGGCTGCTGCTTCTACTTGCTTGTGGAGGGTGTGGGAGTAGCTGTGGGTGCTCAAGGAGGGCTGGGGTGGCAGCATTTATAGATGGGCGGTGAGAGGGGTTCGGGCTCCGCCGAAGGACACCTGTCCACGGTGCCCGGCGACAAACGGTGCCAGTGAGAGAGGGGGATGATGATGGAGGTCACGCGGGAACTATTGGCGGGCGCGGACGAGCACATGAGCGAGGGGGAAGACGACGGGCACAGTGCACTGTGCACTATGTTGTTGGCTGGACTGTGCCCGTGCCCGTGCCCCCTGCGGCGAGCTCCGGCATCGCCGAGTGCCGGGGGGAGTTAAGGGGGGTGGAGACGGGGATGGTGGCGAGGCTTGGCATGCTCGGGCAGGCTGGGCAGCAAGCACGCGCTCAACAGAGCGCTAGGCGGCACGCAGAGCGCATGTTTTGCATGCCAGCACGCCCGGATGAACGCGGTCACCGTGTGAACCGTGACATTAGGCCACCCTAAGCGCTAACTTGATGTCTGGCATGTTGTCCTTGGTAGTTTGAAGTGTTACCATGGTTGGGCTTGGATCCAGGTGCAATAGAAATGGATTTGTACCGCTAGCAAGTTTCTGGACAGTAACTTTGGAGATTTACCGTGGTCAAACCATTGGGAGTTAAGGGCTGAGCTTTGGAGGTTTTTCTTACACTTACTAAGGTAAATAGGCACAAGAAAAACCAGCTACAATGGAGCTAGTAAAATGGTAGCTGCTTTAGAAACTACCATTTCTGCCCAGAAATGAATTTATTTTCTGTAGCCAAAATATTCCAAAGAGTGATGAAATACTTTTGCTCAGAGAGGTGCCCTAGGGTTCAAAGAATAATTGGGATTTTTCTCAGGATTTTTGGGGCAAGAAAAATTAGGGTTGCTTTGGAGCACAAAGGGCTAGCTAGGGTTTTGGAGGGCAAAATGAATATTTTTCATTTAAGAAAATATTCCAAGCAATATTTTGAGATGATCCTGAGGTGAAGTGATGGTTTTGAGGAGGAGAGGGAGCACTTGGGTGAGAATCAGGGGGTACCCAAGTGGTTAAGTCCAAATGAAATGATTCAAAAACTCCAAACTCCAAACCAACTCAACTACAAACCAGGCAAAGAAAAGAGGGCAAAAACCAGGCTGTCACAAAACTAATACGATGGAAAATAGACCCGGGGCCATAGGTTTCACTATAGGCTTCTCTCTTGAAGGCAAATAATATGGTGGGTGAACAAATTACCGTCGAGGAATTGATAGAAAAGCGCAAAGTTATGACGATATCCAAGGCAATAATTATGCAATATAGGCATCACGTCCGTGTCAAGTAGACCGACTCCTGCCTGCATCTACTACTATCAGTCCACACATCAACCGCTAACCAGCATGCATCTAGAGTATTAAGTTCATAAAGAACAGAGTAACGCCTTAAGTAAGATGACATGATGTAGAAGAATATACTCAAGCAATATGATTAAAACCCCATATTTTTATACTCGATGGCAAGGATTCAATGTAGGGGAACGTAGCATGCAATTTCAAAAAAATTCCAACGATCACGCAAGATCTATCTAGGAGATGCATAGCAACAAGAGGGGGAGAGTGTGTCCACGTACCCTCGTAGACCGAAAGCGGAAGCGTTAGGTTAACGCGGTTCATGTAGTTGAACGTCTTCATGATCCAACCGATCTAGTACCGAACGTACGAACGTACGAACGTTCGGACTGCCACCGGGGGGCACCCCTTGCGGCCCTCCTCTCTCTCTACTAAGGCCCATGTAAGCCCAATACTTCCCCGGGGGTTCCGGTAACCCCTCGGTACTCCAGAAAAATACCCGAACCACTCGAAACCATTCCTATGTCCGAATACTACCTTCCAATATATGAATCTTTACCTCTCGACCATTTGGAGACTCCTCGTCATGTCCGTGATCTGATCCGGGACTCCAAACAAACTTCGGTCACCAAAACACATAACTCATAATACAAATACAAATCGTCATCAAACGTTAAGCGTGCGGACCGTACGGGTTCGAGAACTATGTAGACATGACCCAGACACATCTCTGGCCAATAACCAATAGCAGAACCTGGATGCTCATATTGGTTCCTACATATTCTATGAAGATCTTTATCGGTCAAATCGCAATAACAACATACGTTATTCCCTTTGTCATCAGTATGTTACTTGCCCGAGATTCGATCATCGGTATCATGATACCTACTTTAATTTCGTTACCGACAAGTCTTTTTACTCGTTCCGAAATGCATCATCCCATGACTTATTCATTAGTCACATTGCTTGCAAGACTTATAGTGATGTGTATTACTGAGAGGGCCCAGGATACCTCTTCGATACTCGGAGTGACAAATCCTAATCTTGATCTATGCCAACCCAACAAACACCTTCGAAGACACCTGTAGAGCATCTTTATAATCACCCAGTTACGTTGTGACATTTGATAGCACACAAGGTGTTCCTCCGGTATTCGGGAGTTGCATAATCTCATAGTCAGAGGAATATGTATAAGTCACAAAGAAAGTAATAGCAATAGAACTTAACAATCATAATGCTAAGCTAACGGATGGGTCTTGTCCATCACATCATTCTCTAATGATGTGATCCCGTTCATCAAATGAAAACACATGTCTACGGTTAGAAAACTTAACCATCTTTGATTAACAAGCTAGTCAAGTAGAGGCATACTAGGGACACTCTGTTTTGTCTATGCATTCACACATGTACTAAGTTTCTCATTAATACAATTCTAGCATGAATAATAAACATTTATCATGATATAAGGAAATATAAATAACAACTTTATTATTGCCTCTAGGGCATATTTCCTTAAGTCTCCCACTTGCACTAGAGTAAATAATCTAGATTACATAGTAATGATTCTAACACCCAAGGAGTCTTGGTGTTGATCATGTTTTGCTCGTGGAAGAGGCTTAGTCAACGGGTCTGCAACATTCAGATCGGTATGTATCTTGCAAATCTCTATGTCTCCCTCCTTGACTTGATCGCGGATGGAGTTGAAGTGTCTCTTGATGTGTTTGGTTCTCTTGTGAATTCTAGATTCCTTCGCCAAGGCAATTGCTCCAGTATTGTGACAAAAGATTTTCATTGGACCCGATGCACTAGGTATTACACCTAGAACGGATATGAACTCCTTCATCCAGACTCCTCATTTGCTGCTTCCGAAGCAGCTATGTACTCCGCTTCACACATAGATCTTGCCACGACACTCTGCTTGGAACTGCACCAACTGATAGCTCCACCATTCAATATAAATACTTATCTGGTTTGTGACTTAGAGTCATCCGGATCAGTGTCAAAGCTTGCATCGATGTAACCATTTACGACAAGCTTTTTGTTACCTCCATAAACGAGAAACATATCTTAGTCCTTTTCAGGTATTTCAGGATGTTCTTGACCACTGACCAGTGATCCACTCCTGGATTACTTTGGTACCTCCCTACTAAACTTATAGCAAGGCACACATCAGGCCTGGTACACATCATTGCATACATGATAGAACCTATGGCCGAGGCATAGGGAATGACTTTCATTTTCTCTCTATCTTCTGCAGTGGTCGGGCATAGAGTCTGACTCAACTTCACACCTTGTAACACAGGTAAGAACCCTTTCTTTGACTGATCCATTTTGAACTTCTTCAAAACTTTATCAAGGTATGTGTTTTGTGGAAGTCCAATTAAGCGTCTCGATCTATCTCTATAGATCTTGATGCCTAATATATAAGCATCTTCACCGATGTCTTTCATTAAAAAAATTCTTATTCAAGTATCCTTTTATGATATCCAGAAATTCTGTATTATTTCCAATCAACAATATGTCATCCACATATAATATTAGAAATGCTACAGAGCTCCCACTCACTTTATTGTAAATACATGCTTCTCCAAAAGTCTGTATAAAACCATATGCTTTGATCACACTATCAAAGTGTATGTTCCAACTCCGAGAGGCTTGCACCAGTCCATAAATGGATCGCTGGAGCTTGCACACATTGTTAGCACCTTTAGGATCAACAAAACCCTCTGGTTGCATCATATACAATTCTTCTTTAAGAAATCCATTAAGGAATGCAGTTTTGACATCCATTTGACAAATTTCAAAATCATAAAATGTGGCAATTGCTAACATGATTCAGACAGACTTAAACATCGCTACGGGTGAGAAGGTCTCATCATAGTCAACTCCTTGAACTTTTTGAAAACCTTTTGTAATGAGTCAAGCTTTGTAGACAGTAACATTACCATCAGCGTCAATCTTCTTCTTGAAGATCCATTTATTTTCTATGGCTTGCCGATCATCGGGCAAGTCAACCAAGTCCACACTTTGTTCTCATACATGGATCCCATCTTAGATTTCATGGCCTCAAGCCATTTGCGGAATCTGGGCTCATCATTGCTTCCTCATAGTTCGTAGGTTCGTCATGGTCTAGTAACATGACTTCCAGAACAGGATTACCATACCACTCTAGTGCGGAACGTAATCTGGTTGACCTACAAGGTTTGGTAGTAACTTGATCTGAAGTTTCATGATCATCATCATTAACTTCCTCACTAATTGGTGTAGGCATCACTAGAACTGATTTCTGTGATGAACCACTTTCCTATTCGAGAGAAGGTACAACTACCTAATCAAGTTCTACTTTCCTCCAACTCAGTTCTTTCGAGAGAAACTCCTTCTCTAGAAAGGATCCATTTTTAGCAACAAATATCTTGCCTTCGGATTTGTGATAGAAGGTGCAATAACAACATACGTTATTCCCTTTGTCATCGGTATGTTACTTGCCCGAGATTCGATCGTCGGTATCATCATACCTAGTTTAATCTCGTTAACGGCAAGTCTATTTACTCGTTCTGTAATGCATCATCCCTAACTAACTCATTAGTCACATTGCTTGCAAGGATTATAGTGATGTGTATTACCGAGAGGGCCCAAAGATACCTCCTCGATACCCGGAGTGACAAATCCTAATCTTGATCTATGCCAACCCAAAAAACACCTTCGGAGACACCTGTAGAGCATATTTACAATCACCCAGTTATGTTGTGACGTTTGATAGCACACAAGGTGTTCCTCTGGTATTTGGGAGTTGCATAATCTCATAGTCAGAGGAATATGTATAAGTCATAAAGAAAGTAATAGCAATAAAACTAACGATCATAATGCTAAGCTAACGGATAGGTCTTGTCCATCACATCATTCTCTAATGATGTGATCCCATTCATCAAATGACAACACATGTCGATGGTTAGGAAACTTAACCATCTTTGATTAATGAGCTAGTCAAGTAGAGGCATACTAGGGACACTCTGTTTTGTCTATGTATTCACACATGTACTAAGTTTCCGATTAATACAATTCTAGCATGAATAATAAACATTTATCAATTTATAAGGAAATATAAATAACAACTTTATTATTGCCTCTAGGGCATATTTCCTTCATTCAATACATGTCTCGCTACCCCTACTTTGTCACTGGGTGAAATCGCGCAAGATTGAACCCAAAGCTAAGCACCTCTCCCATTGCAAGAAATAACAATCTAGTTGGCCAAACCAAACCGATAATTCAAAGAGAAATACAAAGAGATCAAATCATGCATATAATAATTCAGAGAAGATTCAAATAATATTCATACATAAGCTGATCATAAATCCACAATTCATCGGATCTCGACAAACATACCACAAAAGAAGATTACATAGGATTGATCTCCAAGAACATCGAGGAGAACATGGTATTGAGAATCAAAGAGAGAGAATAAGCCATCTAGCTACTAGCTATGGACCCGTATGTCTGTGGTAAACTACTCACGCTTCATCGGAAGGGCGATAGAGTTGATGTAGATGCCCTCCATGATCGAATCCCCCTCCCGCAGGATGCCGGAAAAGGCCCCAAGATGGGATCACACGGGAACAGAAGTTTGCGGCGGTGGAAAAGTGTTTTTGTGGATACTTCTGTGGGTTTTGGAATATATGTGAATATATAGGAGGAAGATCGAGGTCAGGGAGTCACCGAGGGGCCTAGAAGGTAGGGGGCGCGCCCTCCACCCTTGTCGTCGCCTCGTGGCTCTTCTGACTTGCACTCCAAGTTCCCTGGGTGTCTTCTGGTCCAAGAAAAATCATCGTGAAGTTTTATTCCTTTTGGACTTTGTTTAGTATTCCTTTTCCACGAAGCTCAAAAACAAGGAAAAACAGAAATTGGCACTAGGCTCTAGGTTAATAAGTTAGTCCAAAAAATAATATAAAAGAGCATATTAATGCATATAAAACATCCAAAATAGATAATACAGTAGCTTGGAGCAATAAAAAATTATAGATACGTTGGAGACGTATCAAGCATCCCCAAGCTTAATTCCTGCTCGTCCTCGAGTACGTAAATGATAAAAACGGAATTTTTGATGTGGAATGTTAGCTAACATATTTATCCATGTATTTTTGTTTATTGTGGCATGAATGTTTAGATCCATAAGATTCAAAACAAAAGTTTAATATTGACATAAAAACAATAATACTTCAAGCATACTAATAAAGCAATCATGTCTTCTCAAAATAACATAGCCAAAGAAAGCTATCCCTACAAAATCATATAGTCTCGCTGTGCTCCATCTTCATCACACAAAGTACTAAATCATGAACAACCCTGATGACAAGCCAAACAATTGTTTCATACTTTCGATGTTCTCAAACTTCTCAACTTTCACGCAATACATGAGCGTTAGCCATGGACATAGCACTATAGGTGGAATAGAATATGGTGGTTGTGGAGAAGGCAAAAAGAAGGATACAGTCTCACATCAACTAGGCATATCAACGGGCTATGGAGATGCCCATCAATAGATATCAATGTGAGTGAGTAGGGATTTCCATGCAGGATATGCACTAGAGCTATAAATTTATGAAAGCTCAAAAATAAACTAAGTGGGTGTGCATCCAACTCACTTGCTCACAAAGACCTAGGGCAATTTGAGGAAGCCCATCATTGGAATATACAAGCCAAGTTCTATAAAGAAAAATTCCCACTAGTATATGAAAGTGATAACATAGGAGACTCTCTATCATGAAGATCATGGTGCTACTTTGAAGCACAAGTGTGGAAAATGGATAGTAACATTGCCCCTTCTCTCTTTTCTCCCATTTTTTATTTTTTGATGGTGTTCTTCTTTGGCCTCTTTTATTTTTTATAAAGTCCGGAGACTCATCCCAACTTGTGAGGGAATCATAGCTTCCATCATCCTTTCCTCACATGGGACAATGCTCTACTAATGATGATCATCACACTTTTACTCAAGAATTACAACTCGATACTTAGAACATAATATGACTCTATATGAATGCCTACGGTAGTGTATTGGGATGTGCAATGATCTAGCGTAGCAAATGACGTCAAAAAACGGACAAGCCATGCCAACATCATGCTAGATTTCTTACGATCATGCAAAGCAATATGGCAATGATGGAGCGTGTCTAATAAAAAGAAACGGTGGAAAGTTGCATGGCAATATATCTCGGAATGGTTATGGAAATGCCATAATAGGTAGGTATGGTGGCTGTTTTGAGGAAGGTAAAAGGTAGGTGTAAGGCACCAGCGAAAGTTGCGCGGTACTAGAGAGGCTAGCAATGGTGGAAGGGTGAGAGTGCGTATAATCCATGGACTCAACATTAGTCATAAAGAACTCACATACTTATTGCAAAAATCTATTAGTACCGAAACAAAGTACTACGTGCATGCTCCTAGGGGATAGATTGGTAGGAAAAGACCATCGCTCGTCCCCGACCGCCACTCGTAAGGAAGACAATCAATAAATAAATCATGCTCCGACTTCATCACATAAGGGTTCACCATATGTGCATGCTACGGGAATCACACCCTTTAACACAAGTATTTCTACAATCCACAATTACTCACTAGCATGACTCTAATATCATCATCCTCATATCTCAAAACAATCTTAAGGAATCAAACTTCTCATAGTATTCAATGCACTTTATATGAAAGTTTTTATTATATCCCTCTTGGATGCCCATCATATTAGGACTAAATTCATAACCAAAGAAAATTACCATGCTATTTAGAGAGACTCTCAAAATAATATAAGTGAAGCATGAGAGTTCAAAAATTTCTGTAAAATAAAACCACTGTCGTGCTCTGAAAAGATATAAGTGAAGCACTAGAGCAAAATTGCCTAGCTCAAAAGATAAAAGTGAAGCACATAGATTATTCTAATAAATCATGATTCATGCGTGTCCCTCTCAAAAGGTGTGTACAGAAAGGATGATTGTGGCAAACTAAAAAGTAAAGACTCATATCATACAAGACGCTCCAAGCAAAACACATATCATGTGGTGAATAAAAATATAGCCTTAAGTAGATTTACCGATAGACGAAGATGAAAGAGGGGATGCCATCCGGGGCATCCCCAAGCCTAGGCTCTTGGTTGTCATTGAATATTACCTTGGGGTGCCTTGGGCACCCCCAAGCTTAGGCCCTTGCCACTCCTTATTCCATAGTCCATCAAATCTTTACCCAAAACTTGCAAACATGACAACACAAAACTCAACAGAAAATCTCATGAGATCCGTTAGTATAAGAAAATAAAATCACCACTTTTGATACTGTTGTGAACTCATTCTTTATTTATATTGGAGTAATATCTATTGTATTCCAACTTCTCAATGGTTCATACGCCCCGATACTACACATAGATTCATCAAAATAAGCAAACAACACATAGAAAACAGAATCTGTCAAAAACAGAACAGTCTATAGCAATCTGTAAACTTCGAATACTTATGTAACTCCAAAAATTCTGAAAAATTAAGTCAATAGTGAAATTTGTATACCAATCTTGTGCAAAATAGTCTCTATTTTATCGCGCTTCTATTAAAAATGAGAATTATTTTTCTGGGTGCAAAAGTTTCTGTTTTCAGCAAGATCAAATCAACTATCACCGTAAGCCATCCCAAAGGTTTTACTTGGCACAAACACTAATTAAAACACAAAAACACATCTAACTAGAGGCTAGATGAATTATTTATTTAAAAACTTAACGAAAAAGGCAAGAACAAAAATAAAATTGGGTTGCCTCCCAACAAGCGCTATTGTTTAACGCCCTTAGCCAGGCATAAAAACATAGATCTAGGTATTGTCATCTTTGGTATGCAATCCATAAGTAGCTCTCATAATGTTTCATATGGCAACTTAATTTTATTTCTAGGAAATTGTTCCATGCCCTTCCTTAACAAAAATTGAAATCTAATGTTTCCTTCTTTCATACCAATAATTGCACCAATCATTCTAAGGAAAGGTCTACCAAGAATAATAGGACATGTAGGATTGCAATCTATATCAAGAACAATGAAATCTATGGGCACAAAATTCCTATTTGCAACCATAAGAACATCATTAATCCTTCCCATAGGTTTCTTAATAGTGGAATCCGCAAGATGCAAATTTAAAGAACAATCATCAAATTCACGGAAACCTAACACAACACATAAAGTTCTTGGAATCGTGGAAACGCTAGCACCCAAATCACACAAAGGATGGCACTCATAATCTTTGATTTTAATCTTAGTAGTAGGTTCCCACTCATCATAAAGTTTACTAGGGATAGAAACTTCCAATTCAAGATTTTCTTCAAAAGATTTCATCATAGCATCAATGATATGTTTAGTAAAGGCATTATTTTTATTATAAGCACGAGGATAATTCAACGTGAACTTCAAGAAGGAAATACAATCTATTAAAGAACAATTATCATAATTATATTCCTTGAAATCCAAAAGAGTGGGTTCATCGCTACTTAAAATTTTGACCTCTTCAATCCCACTTTTATCAATTTTTGCATCAAGATCTATAAACTCCAAACCATTGGGACGCCTTTTAACTAAAGTTGACTCATCTCTAGTCCCATATTTATCAAGATTTATATTGGAAAACAAAGATTCAATAGGAGTCACATCAATCACTTTAAGATCTTCATCATTATTTTCACAAAAACTAGAAGAACACGCTTTTACAAACCAATCTCGCTTATAACGCATCTTAGCGGTACTTTCTTTACACTCATCAATGGAAATTATCGTAGCTTTAAGATACTCATCAATATAATGCTTGGGTGGCATAGATCTAATTTTCAAAGAATCAATCTCAAGGGAAATTCTATCCATGTTCCTAGCCAAATAATCAATCTTAAGCAATTTTTCTTCAACCAAAGCATTGAGATTCTTTTGCGAACTCATAAACTCTTTAATGCTATTCTCAGGATCAGGGGCTTCTTATTATAATTTCCATATAAATTTTTGTAGGAATTACCATAATTATTAGAGGGATTACTAGGAAACGGCCTAGGATTAAAATTACCTCTATACGCATTATTACCAAAATTGTTCCTACCAACAAAATTCACATCTATAGATTCATTATTATTCTCAATCAAAGTAGACAAAGGCATTGTTGGAAATATGCCCTAGAGGCAATAATAAAATGGTTATTATTATATTTCCTTGTTCATGATAATTGTCTACTGTTCATGCTATAATTGTATTATCCGGAAATCGTAATACATGTGTGAATACATAGACCACAACATGTCCCTAGTGAGCCTCTAGTTGACTAGCTCATTTATCAATGGATGGTTATGGTTTCCTGACCATAGACATTGGATGTCATTGATAACGGGATCACATCATTGGGAGAATGATGTGATGGACAAGACCCAATCCTAAGCATAGCACAAGATCGTGTAGTTCGTTTGCTAGAGCTTTTCTAATGTCAAGTATCATTTCCTTAGACCATGAGATCGTGTAACTCCAGGATACCGTAAGAGTTCTTGGGGTGTACCAAACGTCACAATGTAACTGGGTGGCTATAAAGGTATACTATAGGTATCTCCGAAAGTGTGTGTTGGGTTGACACGAATCGAGACTGTGATTTGTCACTCCGTATGATGGAGAGGTATCTCTGGGCCCACTTGGTAATGCATCATCATAATGAGCTCAATGTGACCAAGTGGTTGGTCACGGGATCATGCATTACGGTACGAGTAAAGTGACTTGCCGGTAACGAGATTGAACGAGGTATTGGGATACCTACGATCGAATCTTGGGCAAGTAACGTACCGATTGACAAAGGGAATTGTATACGGGATTACTTGAATCCTCGACATTGTGGTTCATTCAATGAGATCATCATGGAACATGTGGGAGCCAACATGGGTATCCAGATCCCGTTGTTGGTTATTGGCCAGAGAGCTATCTCGGTCATGTCTGCGTGATTCCCGAACCCGTAGGGTCTTCACACTTAAGGTTCGGTGACGCTAGGGTTGTAGAGATATTAGTATGCAGTAACCCGAAAGTTGTTCGGAGTCCTGGATGAGATCCCGGATGTCACGAGGAGTTCCGGAATGGTCCAGAGGTGAAGATGTGTATATAGGAAGATGTGTACCGGGACCACCGGAAGGGTCCCGAGGGTCCACCGGGTGGGGCCACCTATCCCGGAGGGTCCCATGGGCTGAAGTGGGAAGGGAACCAGCCCCTGGTGGGCTGGTGCAGCCCCCTTGGGCCTCCCCCTGCGCCTAGGGTTGGAAACCCTGGGGGTGGGGGGGCGCCCCACCTGACTTGGGGGGCAAGTCCCCCCCCCTTGCCTCCCCCCTTGAGATTGGATCTCTAGGGGGCCGGCGCCCCCCAGGCCCCCTATTTAAAGAGGGGGGAGGGAGGGCTGCGCACCCAAGCCCCTGGCGCCTCCCTCTCCCCCGTAAGCCCTGCCGAGATCGCCGCTGCTTCCACTACCACGCCGTCGTGCTGCTGGATCTCCATCAACCTCTCATTTCCCCTTGCTGGATCAAGAAGGAGGAGACGTCTTCCCCAACCGTACGTGTGTTGAACGCGGAGGTGCCGTCCGTTTGGCGCTAGGATCATCAGTGATTTGGATCACGACGAGTACGACTCCATCAACCCCGTTCTCTTGAACGCTTCCGCTCGTGATCTACAAGGGTATGTAGATGCACTCCTCTCTCTCGTTTCTAGATGACTCCATAGATTGATCTTGGTGATGCGTAGAATTTTTTTTATTTTCTGCTACGTTCCCCAACAGTGGCATCATGAGCTAGGTCTATGCATAGTTTCTATGCACGAGTAGAACACAAGATTGTTGTGGGCGTTGGTTTTGTCAATTTTCTTGCCACTACTAGTCTTATCTTGTTTCGGCGACATCGTGAGATGAAGCGGCCCGGACCGATCTTACACGTACGCTTACGTGAGACAGGTTCCACCGACTGACATGCACTAGTTGCATAAGGTGGCTAGCGGGTGTCTGTCTCTCCCACTTTAGTCGGATCGGATTCGATGAAAAGGGTCCTTATGAAGGGTAAATAGAAATTAGCGTAGGTAAGAAACGTTCTTGCTAGAAACCTATAGCAGCCACGTAAAAACATGCAACAACAATTAGAGGACGTCTAACTTGTTTTTGCAGCATATGCCTTGTGATGTGATATGGCCAAAAGGATGTGATGAATGAAATATATGTGATGTATGACATTGATCATGTTCTTGTAATAGGAATCATGACTTGCATATCGATGAGTATGACAACCGGCAGGAGCCATATGAGTTGTCTTTATTTTTTGTATGACCTACGTGTCATTAAATAACGCCATGTAATTACTTTACTTTATTGCTAAACCGTTAGCCATAGAAGTAGAAGTAATCGTTGGCGTGACAACTTCATGAAGACACGATGATGGAGATCATGGTGTCATGCTGGTGACGATGATGATCATGGCGCCCTGAAGATGGAGATCAAAAGGAGCAAAATGATATTGGCCATATGATGTCACTATTTGATTGCATGTGATGTTTATCATGTTTTTGCATCTTATTTGCTTAGAACGACGGTAGTAAATAAGATGATCCCTCATAATAATTTCAAGAAAGTGTTCCCCCTAACTATGCGCCGTTGCAAAAGTTCGTTGTCTCGAAGCACCACGTGATGATCGGGTGTGATAGATTCTAACATTCACATACAACGGGTGTAAGACAGATTTACACATGCAAAACACTTAGGTTCACTTGACGAGCCTAGCATGTACAGACATGGCCTCAAAACACAAGAGACCGAAAGGTCAAACATGAGTCGTATAGAAGATACGATCAACATGAAGATGTTCACCGATGATGACTAGTCCGTCTCACATGATGATCGGACACGGCCTAGTTGACTCGGATCATGGATCACTTAGATGACTAGAGGGATGTCTATCTGAGTGGGAGTTCATTATATAATTTGATTAGATGAACTTAATTATCATGAACTTAGTCTAAATTCTTTGCAATATGTCTTGTAGATCAAATGGCCGACACTAATGTTGCCCTCAACTTCAACGCGTTCCTAGAGAAAACCAAGATGAAAGACGATGGCATCAACTATACGGACTGGGTCCGGAACTTGAGGATCATCCTCATAGCTGCCAAGAAAGCATATGTCCTAGATGCAACACTAGGTGAAGCACCCGTTTTCCCAGCAACTCAAGATGTTATGAACGCCTGGCAGTCGCATAGTGATGATTACTCCCTGGTTCAGTGCAGCATGCTTTACAGCTTAGAACCGGGGCTCCAAAAGCGTTTTGAGCAGCATGGAGCATATGAGATGTTCCAAGAGCTGAAAATGGTTTTCCAAGCTCATGCCCGGTTCGAGAGATATGAAGTCTCCGACAAGTTCTATAGTTGTAAGATGGAGGAGAATGGTTCTATCAGCAATCACATACTGAAAAATGTCTAGGTTGCACAACCGCCTATCTCAACTGGGAGTTAATCTCCTGGGTGACGCGGTGGTCGACAGAATTCTCCAGTCGCTCCCACCTAGCTACAAGAGCTTTGTGATGAATTTCAATATGCAGGGGATGGTGAAAACCATTCCTGAGGTATATTCAATGCTGAAATCAGCGGAGGTGGAGATAAAAAAGGAACATCAAGTGTTGATGGTCAATAAAACCACTAGTTTCAAGAAAGGCAAGGGTAAGAAGAACTTCAAGAAGGACGACAAGGGAGTTGCCGCGCCCGGTAAGCTAGTTACCGGGAAGAAGCCAAAGCATGGACCCAAACCTGAGACTGAGTGCTTTTATTGCAAGGGAAGCGGACACTGGAAGCGGAATTGCCCCAAGTACTTAGCGGACAAGAAGGCCGGCAACACCAAAGGTATATGTGATATACATGTAATTGATGTGTACCTCACCAGTACTCGTAGTAGCTCCTGGGTATTTGATACCGGTGCGGTTGCTCATATTTGTAACTCAAAACAGGAGCTGCGGAATAAGCGGAGACTGGCGAAGGATGAGGTTACGATGCGCATCGGGAATGGTTCCAAGGTTGATGTGATCACCGTCGGCACACTACCTCTACATTTACCTACGGGATTTGTTTTAAACCTCAATAATTGTTATTTCGTGCCAGCTTTGAGCACGAACATTGTATCTGGATCTCGTTTAATACGAGATGGCTACTCATTTAAATCTGAGAATAATGGTTGTTCTATTTATATGAGAGATATGTTTTATGGTCATGCCCCGCTGGTCAATGGTTTATTCTTAATGAATCTCAAGCATGATGTTACACATATTCATAGTGTGAATACCAAAAGATGTAAGGTTGATAACGATAGTCCCACATACTTGTGGCACTGCCGACTTGGTCACATTGGTGTCAAACGCATGAAGAAGCTCCATGCTGATGGACTTTTGGAGTCTCTTGATTACGAATCATTTGACACATGTGAACCATGCCTCATGGGCAAAATGACCAAGACTCCGTTCTCCGGAACAATGGAGCGAGCAACCAACTTATTGGAAATCATACATACTGATGTGTGCGGTCCAATGAGCGTTGAGGCTCGCGGAGGCTATCGTTATGTTCTCACTCTCACTGACGACTTGAGTAGATATGGGTATGTCTACTTGATGAAACACAAGTCTGAGACCTTTGAAAAGTTCAAGGAATTTCAGAGTGAGGTAGAGAATCAACGTGACCGAAAGATAAAGTTCTTACGATCAAATCGTGGGGGAGAATATTTAAGTCACGAATTTGGTACGCACTTAAGGAAATGTGGAATCGTTTCACAACTCACGCCGCCTGGTACACCTCAGCGTAACTGTGTGTCCGAACATCGTAATCGCACTCTATTAGATATGGTGCGATCTATGATGTCACTCACCAATTTGCCGCTACCATTTTGGGGATACGCTCTAGAGACAGCTACATTCACTTTAAATAGGGCACCGTCTAAATCCGTTGAAATGACACTGTATGATTTATGGTTTGAGAAGAAACCTAAGCTATTGTTTCTAAAAGTTTGGGGATGCGATGCTTATGTCAAGAAACTTCAACCTGAAAAGCTCGAACCCAAGTCGGAAAAATGCGTCTTCATAGGATACCCTAAGGAAACCATTGGGTATACCTTCTACCTCTGATCCGAAGGCAAGATCTTTGTTGGCAAGAACAGGTCCTTTCTGGAGAAAGAGTTTCTCTCGAGAGAAGTAAGTGGGAGGAAAGTAGAACTTGATGAAGTATTGCCTCTTGAACAGGAAAGTACCGCAGCTCAAGAAAATGTTTCTGTGGTGCCTGCACCGGATAGAGAGGAAGTTAATGATGATGATCAAGGTACTTCAGATCAAGTTGCTACTGAACTTCGTAGGACACAAGGACACGTTCCACACCAGAATGGTATGGCAACCCTGTCCTAGAAATCATGTTGTTAGACAACGGTGAACCTTCGAACTATGAAGAAGTGATGGCGGGCCCAGATTCCAACAAATGGCTTGAAGCCATGCAATCTAAGATAGGATCCATGTATGAAAACAAAGTATGGACTTTGACAGACTTGCCCGATGATCGGCGAGCGATAGAAAATAAATGGATCTTTAAGAAGAATACGGACGCGGATGGTAATGTTACCATCTATAAGGCTCGACTTGTCGCTAAGGGTTATCGATAAGTTCAAGGGGTTGACTATGATGAGACCTTCTCACCCATAGTGAAGCTGAAGTCCGTTCGAATCATGTTAGCAATTGCCGCATTCTACGATTATGAGATATGGCAAATGGACGTCAAAACGGCATTCCTTAACGACCTTCTTAAGGAAGAATTGTATATGATGCAGCCGGAAGGTTTTGTCGATCCTAAGAATGCTAACAAGGTATGCAAACTCCAGCGATCCATCTATGGGCTGGTGCAAGCATCTCGGAGTTGGAATATTTGCTTTGATGAGATGATCAAAGCGTTTGGGTTTATGCAGACTTATGGAGAACCCTGCATTTACAAGAAAGTGAGTGGGAGCTCTGTAGCATTTCTCATATTATATGTAGATGACATACTTTTGATGGGAAATGATATAGAACTTTTGGACAACATTAGGGCCTACTTGAATAAGTGTTTTTCAATGAAGGACCTTGGAGAAGCTGCTTACATATTAGGCATCAATATCTATAGGGATGGATCGGGACACCTCATAGGTCTTTCAGAAAGCACATACCTTGATAAGATATTGAAGAAGTTCAATATGGATCAGTCCAAGAAGGGATTCTTGCCTGTGTTGCAAGGTGTGAAATTGAGCTCGGCTCAATGCCTGACCACGGCATAAGATAGAGAAAAGATGAGTGTCATCCCCTATGCCTCGGCTATAGGGTCTATTATGTATGCCATGCTGTGTACCAGACCTGATGTAAACCTTGTCGTAAGTTTGGTAGGAAGGTACCAAAGTAATCCCGGCATGGAACACTGGACATCGGTCAAGAATATCCTGAAGTACCTGAAAAGGACTAATGATATGTTTATCGTATATGGAGGTGATGAAGAGCTCGTCGTAAAGGGTTACGTCGACGCTAGCTTCGACACAGATCTGGATGACTCTAAGTCACAAACCGGATACATGTATATTTTGAATGGTGGGGCAGTAAGCTGGTGCAATTGCAAGCAAAGCGTCGTGGCGGGATCTACATGTGAAGCGGAGTACATGGCAGCCTCGGAGGCAGCACATGAAGCAATCTGGATGAAGGAGTTCATTACCGACCTAGGAGTTATTCCCAATGCGTCGGGGCCGATGACTATCTTCTGTGATAACACTGGAGCCATTGCCCTTGCCAAGGAGCCCAGGTTTCACAACAAGACCAGGCACATCAAGTGTCTCTTCAACTCTATTCGTGAAAATTTTCAAGATGGAGACATAGATATTTGTAAAGTGCACACAGATCTGAATGTCACAGATCCGTTGACTAAACCTCTTCTGCAAGCAAAACATGATCAACACCAGAACTCTATGGGTGTTCGATTCATCACAATGTAACTAGATTATTAACTCTAGTGCAAGTGGGAGACTGTTGGAAATATGCCCTAGAGAAAATAATAAAATGTTCATTATTATATTTCCTTGTTCATGATAATTGTCTATTGTTCATGCTATAATTGTATTATCCGGAAATCGTAATACATGTGTGAATACAAGACCACAACATGTCCCTAGTGAGCCTCTAGTTGACTAGCTCGTTTATCAATGGATGGTTATGGTTTCCTGACCATAGACATTGTATGTCATTGATAACGGGATCACATCATTGGGAGAATGATGTGATGGACAAGATCCAATCCTAAGCATAGCACAAGATCGTGTAGTTCGTTTGCTAGAGCTTTTCTAATGTCAAGTATCATTTCCTTAGACCATGAGATCTTGTAACTCCCAGATACCGTAAGAGTGCTTTGGGTGTACCAAATGTCACAACGTAACTGGGTGGCTATAAAGGTATACTACAGGTATCTCCGAAAGTGTGTGTTGGGTTGACACGAATCGAGACTGGGATTTGTCACTCCGTATGACGGAGAGGTATCTCTGGGCCCACTTGGTAATGCATCATCATAATGAGCTCAATGTGACCAAGTGGTTGGTCATGGGATCATGCATTACGGTATGAGTAAAGTGACTTGCCGGTAACGAGATTGAACGAGGTATTGGGATACCGACGATCAAATCTCGGGCAAGTAACGTATCGATTGACAAAGGGAATTGTATACGGGATTACTTGAATCCTCGACATCGTGGTTCATTCGATGAGATCATCGTGGAACATGTGGGAGCCAACATGGGTATCCAGATCCCACTGTTGGTTATTGGCCGGAGAGCTATCTCGGTCATGTCTGCGTGATTCTCGAACCCGTAGGGTCTACACACTTAAGGTTCGGTGATGCTAGGGTTGCAGAGATATTACTATGCGGTAACCCGAAAGTTGTTCGGAGCCCTGGATGAGATCCCCGACGTCACGAGGAGTTCCGAAATGGTCCGGAGGTGAAGATTTGTATATAGGAAGTCCAGTTTCGGCCACCGGGAAAGTTTCAGGGGTCACCGGTATTGTACCGGGACCAACGGAAGGGTCCCGGGGGTCCACCGGGTGGGGCCACCTATCCCGGAGGGTCCCATGGGCTGAAGTGGGAAGGGAACCAGCCCCTGGTGGGCTGGTGCACCTCCCTTGGGCCTCCCCCTGTGCCTAGGGTTGGAAATCCTGGGGGTGGGGGGTGCCCCACCTGACTTGGGGGACAAGTCCCCCCCCTTGGCCGCCGCCCCCCTAGAGATTGGATCTCTAGGCGGCTGGCACCCCCCAGGGCCCCTATATAAAGAGGGGGGAGGGAGGGCTGCGCACCCAAGCCCCTGGCGCCTCCCTCTCCCCCGTAACACCTCTCCCTCTCGCTGAGCTTGGTGAAGCCTTGCCGAGATCGCCGCTTCTTGCACCACCACGCCATCGTGCTGCTGGATATCCATCAACCTCTCCTTTCCCCTTGCTGGATCAAGAAGGAGGAGACGTCTTACCCAACCGTACGTCTGTTGAACGCGGAGGAGCCGTCCGTTCGGCGCTAGGATCATCGGTGATTTGGATCACGACCAGTACGACTCCATCAACCCCGTTCTCTTGAACGCTTCCGCTCGCGATCTACAAGGGTATGTAGATGCACTCCTCTCTCTCGTTGCTAGATGACTCCATAGATTGATCTTGGTGATGCGTAGAAATTTTTTATTTTCTGCTACGTTCGCCAACAGGCATATCATTAGGATCAATAAGAGCACTCTTGCTAGCAAATAATTTCATAACTTCATCCATCTTTCCACTCAAAACATTAATCTCTTCAATCGCATGAACTTTTTTTTACTAGTAGAAGATCTTTTGGTATGCCATTGAGAATAATTAACCATAATATTATCTAGGAGTTTAGTAGCTTCTCCTAAAGTAATTTCCATAAAAGTACCTCCCTTGGTCGAATCTAAAATATTTCTAGAAGCAAAACTCAATCCGGCATAAAAAAATTGTATGATCATCCACAAGTTTAAACCATGAGTAGGGCAATTTCGTATCATCAATTTCATCCTCTCCCAAGATTGTGTAACATGTTCAGGATTAAGTTGGTTAAAATTCATAATATCATTCCTTAGGGAGATGATCTTAGCGGGAGGAAAATACTTGGAAATAAAAGCATCTTTACACTTATTCCATGAATCATTTTTTAGGCAAAGATGAAAACCAAGTTTTAGCACGACCACTTAGTGAGAACGAAAATAGCTTCAATTTAACAATATCATTATCCACATGTTTCTTCTTTTGCATATCACACAACTCAAAGAAATTATTTAGACGGGATGCGACATCTTCACTAGGAAGGCCGGCAAATTGATCTTTCATAACAAGATTCAACAAAGTGGCATTAGTTTCATAAGATTTCGTACTAGTGGCGGGAGCAATCGGAGTACTAATAAAATAATTATTATTAGTATTGGAAAAGTCACACAATTTGGTATTCTCTTGAGTCATCGTGACAAAGCAAGGAATCTAACACAAGCAAACAAAAAGCAAACGAAAAGACAAACAGAAGAAGGGCGAATAAAAAGGCAAATCTTTTCAAAAATTGTTTTAGAAGTGGGGAGAGGAAAATGAGAGGAAAATGGCGAATAATGTAATTCAAGAGATGAGAGTTTTATGATGGGTACTTGGTAGGCTTGACGTAGATCACCCCGGCAACGGCGCAAAAATTGGCAAGTTGACAAGAGACTAGTCTTGACTTGGCGTAAATCTCCCCGACAACGGCGCCGGAAATTCTTCCTGCTACTTCTTGAGCTTGCGTCGGTTTTTCCCTTAATAGGAAAGGGTGATGCAACATAGTAGAGATAAGTATTTCCCTCAGTTAAGAACCAAGGTATCAATCTAGTAGGAGAAACGCGCAAGTCCCCAACAGATGCACCTACACAAACAATCAAACACTTGCACCCAGCGTGATAAAGGGGTTGTCAATCCCTTCACGGTCACTTGCAAAGGTGAGATCTGATAGAGATAGATTAAACTAAACAAAAGATAAAATATTTTTGGGTTTTTTGGTTTATAGATCTGAAAATAAAAGATTGCAAAATAGTAGATCGGAAACTAATATGATTGAAAATAGACCCCGGGGCCATAGGTTTCACTAGAGGCTTCTCTCTTGAAGGCAAATAATATGGTGGGTGAACAAATTACTGTCGAGCAATTGATAGAAAAGCGCAAAGTTATGATGGTATCCAAGGAAATGATTATGTAATATAGGCATCATGTCCGTGTCAAGTAGACCAACTCCTGCCTGCATCTACTACTGTTACTCCACACATCGACTGCTATCCAGCATGCATCTAGAGTATTAATTTCATAAAGAACGAAGTAATGCCTTAAGTAAGATGACATGATGTAGAGCAATAAACTCAAGCAATATTATGAAAACCCTATCCTTTTATCCTCGATGGCAACAATTCAATACGTGTCTCGCTGCCCTTACTTTGTCACTAGGTGAAATCATGCAAGATTGAACCCAAAGCTAAGCACCTCTCCCATTGCAAGAAAAACCAATCTAGTTGGCCAAACCAAACCGATAGTTCAAAGAGAAATACAAAGATATCAAGTCATGCATATAAGAATTCAAAGAAGATCCAAATAATATTCATATATAAGCTGATCATAAATCCACAATTCACCGGATCTCGCTGAACACACTGCAAAAGAAGATTACATCGGATAGATCTCGAAGAACATCGAGCAGAACATGGTAATGAGAACACGTAGGTCTGTGGTAAGCTACTCATGCTTCATCAGAAGGGTAATAGAGTTGATGTAGATGCCCTCTGTGATCGAATCCCCCTCCGACAGGATGCCGAAAAAGGCCCCAAGATGGGATCTCATGGGAACAGAAGGTTGCGGCGGTGCAAAAGTGTTTTCATGGATGCTTCTGAGGGTTTTGGAATATATGTGAATATATAATAGGAAGATCTAGGTCAGGGAGTCACTGAGGGCCCACAAGGTAGGGGGCGCCCCCTAGGGCGCGCCCTCCACCCTTGACACCGCCTCGTGGATCTTCTGACTTGCACTCCAAGTCCCCTGGGTGTCTTTCGGTCCAAGAAAAATCATCGTGAAGTTTTATTCCGTTTGGACTCCGTTTAGTATTTCTTTTCTGCGAAGCTTAAGGAAAAACAGAAACTAGCAGAGGTCTCTAGGTTAATAAGTTAGTCCCAAAAATAATATAAAATAGCATATTAATGCATATAAAACATCCAAAACAGATAATATTATAGCATGGAACAATAAAAAATTATAGATACGTTAAAGACGTATCAACTGGCCGCCACCCCACTACTGGCCACCGTGGCCGCCAGCCCACCGTCGACCGCCAGTGTCATCACCCACTCCACCAGCGCCGCCCGAAGGCGGGAGGCAAAGGTGGAGGCCCGCACGTGCTTCAGCGGCCTTGCGCACTACATCGAGTTCCTGTGGGAGGAGGAGGAGCGCCTCGTCGATCACGCAAGGAGCCTTACCTCCGCCGTGGCCGCAGCACACATCGACGCAGAGGCGAGGAATTAGGAGATCTACGAGGAGTCCCGCCGCTTCGAGAGGGGTCGTCTGGAGCGGCAGAGGGCATTCGAGGTGAGAGTCGCTAAAGGTGCAGCAGCGGCAGCTGGCACCGTTTTGCAGTTGTCAATCTCGTCATTACGCTCCTCCTCCTCCACCTCTTATTGAGCATGCTCGGTGGAGGGGAGGCTGCCGGAAGTAGTACAAAGCCCCTCTGTAGTAGTAGTATTTAGGGGCTATTTTGTTCAGTTCATCTGACTATAGATGTGGTGGAACTGTACAACATACTTAAAATTAGGTAGTATATATAGTTGAACCAGCTATTTCAGTACATGGTTGGCAACAATTGGGGAAAAGTTTGGTCGGTTCAGCTGTCGAGTGGAACTGTTTGTATAAAGAATGACTGCTTAATCTATGAATGAAATCTATGATTAATTACTGCATTTTAGTTGCAAAAATTAGATAGTGCTAGTGATTTTTAGCTGCATATTTTGACAAATGCCATTGTTACAAGGTTCACAAATGGCAATGTTACTAGATCAACAAATGTGAATCTTTCTAGTTTGAAAAATGGCAATATAGCTAATATGACAGATGCAAATATTACCAAATTGTATGTACGTGGTTGCACATGAGTCATCTGAGAAAACCTTTTGCGTTGAAGGGATGTACAAATCCCGCATGCCAGATTTTTTCTTGGCTTAGCGCTGAAGTCTTGCTTTGCATACCTTATTCAATTTGAACTGTTTGCGTTGAAGAGATGCACAAATCTTGCGTGCAAATTTTCCCTTGGTTTACTGGGGAAGACCATAGCTCTCACTTTGCGTACTGGTGTTCTATCTAAAACATTTGAGATGAAGCACTACACAAATCCTACTCGACACATTTTCCCTTGGCTTATTAGGGAAGCTATCGGTTTACATATGGGTGTTCTATCTAAAACGTTTGCGATGAAGAGCTGCACAAATCCTGCTCGGCACATTTTCCCTTGGCTTCCTGGGGAGGCTATCAGTTTGCATACGGGTGTTCTAACTAAAACGTTTGCGATGAGTGTTTTATATTTAAAAACCATTGACATTTTTTAAAGAAAATAGTTTGATAAGTCTGTACATTAAGAGAGAAAAACACAAGTTCGTTCGAACTATATCTTTCATTCAGTCACACTGCGAATTTATATTCATATGATCAAGATACAATATTAAACCAAAAAAACTAATTCCGACACCGACGGAGGCGGCGTCCCGCGCCGGCATTGTCGTTGTCGTCCTCTGGGACGCCATTGTTGAAGTCTTCAAGGCAGCACAAAATGTTCTTCACTTGGAAATCAAACATCATGCCGTTGCGCGATCGATGGGCGGAGTGCGGGAGGACAAGAATTCGCGGTGGTGAGGTAGCGGTCGACGACGGCACCCCATGCTGCTGAGGGGGGCGCGCGCATGGGCACGGGCGCGGCGGGTGCAGGCAAACGCACGGGGACCGGTGCCGCGGTGGGAGCAGGGGCGCGCACGGGCACGGGCATGGGCGCTCGCGCTTGCATGTACACGAGCTCGCGCGGGTCCGTGGAGACCTCGCGGACGCTCGCGACTTCTAGCTCTGCGATAGTGCTCGACGACCAGCCCGTCAATGCAACGGGGATGGTTGCTGGCGCGGGCGCGGGGATGGGAGCTGGGACGAGCGCGGGGGCAGCAACCACCGCGACTAGCTCGTTCAGGGCCATGTCCATGAGGCCCCAATCCTCCTTATATTCTATCTCCTCCGGCTCGGAGTCTACTTCATCAAACTGGAACACTAGTGGCAGATGATCCTTCTGTGCCATGGCGTTGGTGGAGGTCTGCGGGAGGGGAATGGGAGGTGAACAGTAAGGCCGCCCATATTAAACAGCGGCTCGGGCGCCATTAATGGAGAGGATGCGGGCAAAGCGGATGACCATGGAAGTCAAAGGGCTCGCTTCCCAGTGAGCCTGCGCAGCGTATAGCTCGCACGCTTCCCGGTGAGCATGCACATTAGAGGACAGCTTGCATGCCTCTTGGTCAGCCTGCGCAGCGGACTGAGCTCGCACACCTCCCATTTAGTCAAGCAACTGTCCGCATGACACCTCCTAGACATTAAAAGAGTGACTTATGGCATCACGTGAATATTTAACAGAAGGCACACGATATAAATTATACCAAACGTTTGAGATGTTAAAGTGGCAGCTATTTGTTTCAAAATGCCTTTGTTGGCTGTTATCCGAGTGTGCCTTCTCTCAAAATGGACACGAAAAATACCACAACATGTCGGGTGCCATTCCATGATAGCATGCTAAGTTTCATGAATTTCAGATGAATTTTTGGATTTACTAGAATTAAAAAACAAAGTCTCTCAATGTTTTGCCGGCAATCAACAATGCCCTGGTGTTTGAAATTCATTCCCATTTCTTACGTGGGACCTAAGCATGCACCCAAGGACACACATTTGATATGTCAACCCATTTTTCTACACTGGAGCATGTGCACGTAGTTCAAATTTGAATTTGATACGTCCATTTTACATCATGCTTTTATATTAATATTTATTGCATTATGGGCTGTTATTACACATTATATCACAATACTTATGCCTTTTCTCTCTTATTTTGTAAGGTTTACATGAAGAGGGAGAATGCCAGTAGTTGGAATTCTGGCCTAGAAAATGAGCAAATATTAGAGGCCTATTCTGCACAACTCCAAAAGTCCTGAAACTTCACAGAGATTTTTTTGGAATATATAAAAATATTGGGCGGAGAAAGTACCAGAGGGGGCCACTTGCCATCCACGGGGGTGGAGGGCGTGCCCTACCCCCTGGGCGCGTCCCCCATCCTTGTGGGCCCCCTGGCAGGCCTCTGACACCCATCTTCTTCTATATGGTGTGTTTTGACCTAGAGAAAATCAGAGGAAGCTTTCGGGATGAAGTGCCGCCATCTCCAGGCGCAACCTGGGCAGAACCAATCTAGGGCTCCGGCGGAGCTGTTTTGCCGGGGAAACATCCCTTCGGGAGGGGGAAATCATCGCCATCGTCATCACCATCAATCCTCTCATCAAGAGGGGGTCAATCTCCATCAACATCTTCACCAGCACCATCTCCTCTCAAACCCTAGTTCATCTCTTATATCAGATCTTTGTCTCAAAACCTCAGATTAGTACCTGTGGGTTGCTAGTAGTGTTGATTACTCCTTGTAGTTGATGCTAGTTGGTTTATTCGGTGGAATATCATATGTTTTGATCCTTAGTGATAATTAATACTCCTCTGATTATGAACATGAGTATGATTTGTGAGTAGTTTTGTTTGTTCCTGAGGACATGGGAGAAGTCTTGTTATAAGTAATCATGTGAATTTGGTATTCGTTCGATATTTTGATGAGATGTATGTTGTCTTTCCTCTAGTGGTGTTATGTGAACGTCGACTATATGACACTTCACCATGATTTGGGCCTAGGGGAAGGCATTGGGAAGTAAAGTAGATGATGGGTTGCTAGAGTGACAGAAGCTTAAACTCTAGTTTATGCGTTGCTTCGAAAGGGGCTGATTTGGATCCATATGTTTCATGCTATGGTTAGATTTATCTTAATTCTTCTTTTGTAGTTGTGGATGCTTGTGAGAGGGGTTAATCATAAGTGGGGATGCTTGTCCAAGGAAGGGCAGCACCCAAGCACCGGTCCACCCACATATCAAATTATCAAAGTAACAAACGCGAATCATATGAGCATGATGAAAACTAACTTGACAACAATTCCCATGTGTCCTCGGGAGCGCTTTGCTTTATATAAGAGTTCGTCCAGGCTTGTCCTTTGCTACAAAAAGGATTGGTCCACCTTGCTGCACTTTAGTTACTTGTTACCCATTACGAATTATCTTATCACACAAGTATCTGTTACCGATTATTTCAGTGCTTGCAGAGAATACCTTGATGAAAACCGCTTGTCATTTCCTTCTACTCCTCGCTGGGTTTGACACTCTTAATTATCGAAAGGATTACATAGATCCCCTATACTTGTGGGTCATCAAGACTCTTTTCTGGCGCCGTTTCCAGGGAGTGAAGTGCCTTTGTTAAGTATAATTTGGTAAGGAAACATTTATATAGTGTGCTGAAATTTACTGTCACTTGTTACTATGGAAAATAATCCTTTGAGGGGCTTGTTTGGGGTATCTTCACCTTGACCGGAAGAGCAAAGAGTTGATCCTCAACCTACTACACCTACTAAAAAATATTTATTATGAAATTCCTTCGGGTATGATAGAGAAATTGCTAGCTAATCCTTATGCAGGAGATGGAACATTACATCCCGATATGCACCTAATCTATGCGGATGAAGTTTGTGGGTTATTTAAGCTTGCAGGTATGCCCGAGGATGTTGTCAAGAAGAAGGTATTCCCTTTATCTTTGAAGGGAAAGGCATTGACATGGTATAGGCTATGTGATGATATTGGATCTTGGAACTATAACTGATTGAAATTGGAATTTCATCAGAAGTTCTATCCTATGCATCTGGTTCATCGTGATCAGAATTATATAAATAATTTTTGGCTTCGTGAAGGAGAAAGCATCGCTCAAGCTTGGGGGTGTCTTAAGTCAATGTTATATTCATGCCCCAATCATGAGCTCTCAAGAGAAATTATTATTCAAATTGTTTTGCTCGGCTTTCTCATAATGATCGATCCATGCTCGATACTTCTTGTAATGTTTTTTTTATGAAGAAGACTATTGAATCCAAATGGGATTTATTGGAAAGAATTAAACACAACTCTAAAGATTGGGATATCGACGAAGGTCAGGAGTCAGGTATAAACCTTAAGTTTGATTGTGTTAAATCTTTTATGGATACCGATGCTTTTCATGATCTTAGCAGTAAATATGGACTTGACTCTGTGATAGTAGCTTCTTTATGTGAATCATTTGCTACTCATGTTGATCTCCCTAAGGAGAAGTGGTTTAAATATCATCCTCCCATTGAATTTAAAGTAGTAGAACCTATTAGAGTTGAAGAAGAAACTATTAATTATAATTTTGATCCTATTGTTCCTACTGCTTACATTGAGAAACCACCTTTTCCTGTTAGAATAAAGGATCATGCTAAAGCTTCAACTGTGGTTCGTAAGAGCTATACTAGAACACCTACACCCCCTGAACAAATTAAAGTTGAACCTAGTATTGCTATGGTTAAAGATCTCTTGGTTGATAATATTGAAGGGCATGTTATTTAATTCTATGATGAAGCTGCTCGGATTGCTAAACCCGATATAAACGATAAACATAGACCTATTGTTGGCATGCCTGTTCTTTCTGTTAAAATAGGAGATCATTGTTATCATGGCTTATGTGATGTTGGTGCTAGTGTGAGTGCAATTCCTTTTTCCTTATATAAAGAAATTATGAATGATATTGCACCTATTGAGATAGAAGATACTGATGTTACTATTAAGCTTGCTAATAGAGATACTATATCACCAATTGGGATTGTTAGAGATGTTGAAGTCTTGTATGGGAAAATAAAATACCCTACTGATTTTCTTGTTCTTGCTTCCCCACAAGATGATTTTTGTCCCATTATACTTGGTAGACCTTTCTAGAATACCGTTAATGCTAAAATAGACTGCGAGAAAGATATTGCTACTGTTGGTTTAGGGGATATGTCTCATGATTTTAATTTCTCTAAATTTCATAGACAACCCCATGATAAAGAATTGCCTAGTAAGGATGAAATTATTGGTCTTGCTTCTATTGCCATGCCTCCTACTGATCCTTTAGAACAATATTTGCTAGACCATGAAAATGATATGTTTATGAATGAAAGAAGGGAAATAGATGAAATATTCTTTAATCAAGGGCCTATTCTGAAACACAAGTTGCTTGTTGAAATCCTTGGGGATCCTCCTCCACCTATGGGTGATCCCGTGTTTGAGCTTAAACAATTACCTGATACTTTGAAATATGCTTATCTTGATGAAAAGAAGATATATCATGTTATTATTAGTGCTAACCTTTCAGAGCATGAAGAAAAGAAATTATTGAAAACTCTGAAGAAGCACCGTGCCGCTATTGGATATACTCTTGATGATCTTAAAGGCATAAGTCCCACTCTATGTCAGCACAAAATTAATTTGGAGAAAGATGCTAAAACAGTTGTTGATCACCAACGACGGTTAAATCCTAAAATGAAAGAAGTGGTAAGAAATGAAATACTAAAGCTTCTAGAGGCAGGTATAGTTTATCCTATTACTGGTAGTCAATGCGTAAGTCCTGTTCATTGTGTCCCTAAGAAGGGAGGTATTACTATTGTTCCTAATGATAAGAATGAATTGATTCCACAAAGAATTGTTACAGGTTATAGAATAGTAATTGATTTTTGCAAATTGAATAAAGCTACTAGGAAAGATCATTACCCTCTACCTTTTATTGAACAAATGCTAGAAAGACTATCCAAACATACACATTTCTGCTTTCTAGATGGTTATTCTGGTTTCTCTCAAATACCTGTGTCAAAAGAGGGCCAAGAAAATACCACTTTCACTTGCCCTTTTGGTACTTTTTCTTATAGACGTATGCCTTTTGGTTTATGCAATGCACCTGCTACCTTTCAAAGATGTATGACTGCTATATTCTCTGATTTTTGTGAAAAGATTGTTGAGGTTTTCATGGATGATTTCTTCGTTTACGGAACTTCTTTTGATGATTGCTTAAGCAACCTTGATTGAGTTTTGCAGAGATGTGAAGAAACTAATCTTGTCTTGAATTGGGAGAAGTGCCACTTTATGGTTAATGAAAGTATTGTCTGGGGGCATAAAATTTCTAAAAGTGGTATTGAAGTTGATAAAGCTAAAGTAGATGCTATTGAAAAGATGCCGGGTCCTAAAGATATCAAAGGTATAAGAAGCTTTCTTGGTCATGCTAGTTTCTATAGGAGGTTTATTAAAGACTTCTCTAAAATTTCTAGGCCTCTCACTAATCTCTTGCAAAAAGATGTTCCTTCTATTTTTGATGATGATTGTGTAGAAGCATTTGAAATACTTAAGAAAGCCTTGATTTCTGCACCTATTGTTCAGCCACCTGATTGGAATTTACCCTTTGAAATTATGTGCGATGCTAGTGATTATGCTGTTGGTGCTGTTCTAGGACAAAGAGTTGATAAGAAATTAAATATCATTAGTTATGCTAGTAAAACTCTAGACAGTGCCTAGAGAAATTACGCTACTACTGAAAAAGAATTTTTAGTAGTTGTATTTGCTTGTGATAAGTTCAGATCTTATGTTGTTGATTCCAAAGTAACTGTTCACACTGATCATGCTGCTATTAAATATCTTATGGAAAAGAAAGATGCTAAACCTAGACTTATTAGATGGGTTATCTTGCTGCAAGAATTTGATTTGCATATTATTGATAGAAAGGGAGCTGAGAACCCCGTTGCAGACAACTTGTCTAGGTTAGAGAATGTTCTTGATGACCCACTGCCTATTGATGATAGATTTCCTGATGAACAACTAGCTGTCATAAATGCTTCTGGTAATACTCCATGGTATGCTGATTATGCTAATTACATTGTTGCTAAATTTATACCACCTAGTTTCAAATACCAGCAAAAGAAAAAGTTTTTCTACGATTTAAGGAATTACTTTTGGGATGACCCACACCTTTATAAAGAAGGAGTTGTCAGTGTCAAAACCGGCAGATCTCGGGTAGGGGGTCCCGAACTGTGCGTCTGAGGATCGAAGGTAACATGAGACAGGGGACACAATGTTTACCCTGGTTCGGGCCTTCTTAATGGAGGTAATGCCCTACTTCCTGCTTGATTGACTTTGATGAGCATAGGGGTTACAAGTGTTGATATACCTCGTGATCGTAATGGCTAAGCCCTAGATGTCTGGCCTGTATGATTTCTGATGGCCTCTACGGACTAAACACTCCAGTTTATATAGACACCGGAGGTGGCTAAGGTTGTACAGAGTCGGTTTACAGAGGAAGGAAACTACACATCCGGACACCAAGCTTGCCATCCACGCAAAGGAGAGTCCCGTCCGGACACGGGGGAAGGCCTCCTATCTTTTATCTTCATGGCCCATCAGCCTGGCCCATGTCACCTAGCCTGGACGCCCGAGGACCCCATTGTCCAGGACTCCCTCAGTAGCCCCCGAACTTGCCTTCAATGACAATGTTATATCTGGCTTTATGTCTTCGGCTTTGCAAGGCGGGTTCTCCATTGTACTTCGGATAATTCGGCTTTACATTAAATACTATACCCCTCAGCTTCTGTGCCGCTGACGCGTTGGCTTCCACGTGTCAGATGAATACGAAGGATCTAAGTGTTTTTACAAATAACCCCTTGACCACGCAGGGAAGGCGTCTATTTAAAGAGATTGAATCTCAAATGCCATTCCTCACCAGGCGAAAAAAATCCTTAGTGCTTGCCATAGGAAACCATCCAAACATGGCTGGCGCTCCTAGTTCTCCTTGCGCCCCCACGGCCCTCAAAAAGGCGATTGGGAGAGCCACTCGGTATCCCACGCCCAGTTAACCAAGCTTCAGACGTAGGGATACACTACAAAAAAAATACACTTCCGTGATGATACATGTTTGTCACAGTAGGTCACGTTTTCTGTCATTCATGTACATCCATGACGATTTTATGACAGAATCAAGATAGTCATACCTGTGCTGTCGTAGAAGTGTTCCATGACATTACCAAAATTATCACCACAGAAGTGTCCACTTCCATGATGATAAATCGCGCGTCACAGAAGTGCTTTCGTCAAGGGTGACCGACTCATGGCATCCACCGTAATGGAACACTGTTAAGATATCGGGTCCGGTTTTGGATCCGATAACCCGTTAACAGCCCCCACCAATGGGGATTTTCCACGTGTAAAATCATCATTGGCTGGAGGAAACACGTGTCGGCTCACCGTTGGGACAGATGTCATCCACTCATTGGACAGAAGTTGCCTATGATACGTCGACACATGGCACGACCCAACAGAGGCCCATTCCTGTGAAAAGGCCAACCCATTTGACTTGGTCGAAAGGTGGCAGGCCGGCCCATGGAAAGCCTATTAACGGCCTGTTCGCATATAGCCATTTACAGCCCGCTAACCCAGGGCCCGTTATGACCTATCCGAATTAGGCCCAGTAGCGTCATCTGGGCCGTCCAATATGATTCCAGCCCGTTTTAACTTCTGGCCCATGTATGGCGCATGACGTCTTTCGGCCCATATGAGGCCCTTTATAACTCTTGGCCCATTAACGGCCCGTGGTGAAACTGACCCGTAATGAACAGTGTATCACTTTATACCCATTAACGGCCCGTGGTGAAACTGGCCCGTAATGAACAGTGTATCACTCTATACCCATTAACGGCCCGTTATTCTGTTGGGTCGTTTCCAGCCCATGTTATCTTTCGTCCTTCTCAGGGCCCATTAATTCTTGGGCTCATTTCCAGCATTCGTTTACTTACGGCCCGTTATTGTCATTTTCTACTTGTGGGCCAAATTCAGCCCGAGGTTATAGTCGGCCCGTTTGTGGCCCGTTAATACGTTGGGCCTTTTTCATAGCGTCATCAAATACGGCCGATTAACGATAGCCCGTTATGGTCGGCCCATGAACGGATGATTCCAACTCTAGCCCATTTACGGCCATAATGCGGTCTGTTATTGGCCCATGTTTGGCCAACTAATCATACGGCCTGTAGAAGGCCCACTGATGATACGACCCATAGAAGGCCCATTGTGTCTATGACCCGTATAAGGCCCATTGTTTCTACGACCTGTAGAAGGCCCATTGTTTCTACATCCCGTAGGAGGGAAATGGTAACTACAGTAAATATGTAGCCCATGGTTATTGTGGCCTAGTTTTAAAAAATAGGTTAATGCGGCCACTAGCAAACCGTGGAAAAAGAACTGCATTGACTACAAGCAAAGAAATAAACAAGACAATAAGGAAATAAAAAAGCAAGCAACTTACGCTAGGCTATCATGGCTATTACACATATTACATCCATTGGGCATCAAAGTTCGCCACCAGTGCAAATATAGGGAACACAACAGCATATAATTCTTCATCAGTGTCATCGAACTCATCGCCGGAACACGTCTACCGAGAGGGGACAAATACCAGCAACAGAGAAAGAACTCAATCAATGCAATGCAACAATATGATGCATGATCATGACATGGCAATATGATGTGATTTGGGCTAATGCAACAGGAAGTCTTTTTGATTGAAGTGGAATTGAAAGCTAGCTCAAATTCCAACTCCAAAACTATTATCAAATTTGTCCTAATCATGTTTCATCCTAAACAGTGATGTTAGCGTGCTCAACCATGCATAAAAATGGTATAGCTGGATAGATTGGATTTTTCTGATCATTTTTCATATATAAATTATTTCATTTGGAGTTACGTTGAATTTCTATGATTTTAGAAGTTTGAAGTATTTTCTGACATAAATAAATCATTTCTGATTTATTTCAAATCCAGAATACAATTATGACGTCATCACTGTGTCATTGTGATGTCAGCAGGTAAACTGGGAGGTCCAGGTCAAACCTGATAGGCGGGACCCGCCTGTCATTGTTTGTGGCTTTAACCAAAAGGGTTTATTTTTAGACCGGGGATTAGTTATCCGGTGGGGTCCAGTGTCAGTGACTGTGGGGTTTAATTAGTGGCGCATTAGCCCCTAATGACATGTCCATGTCATCCAAAACGACGGTTAGCCGCCGGTGCTAATCAGGACACGGCGGGGTTGCCCGTCCGGCCAACTCCGGTGACGGGAGCTCGCGCGGCTGGGTCATGCAGAAGCAGCGCGACAAGGCGTGTCGACCAGTGGTGTTGGGTGGCTATAGGTTGGCCAGAATCGTTGACGGCGGTGAGTGGGGCGGCGGCCGGAGCTACTGGTTGCACGGGCGCGGCGCTAGAGCAAGCGGGCGAGCGAGGAAAGGGGCTAGGCGGCTTCCTGGAGGCACCACGAGCATGATGTGGTGCAAAGGCACGGCTGGATCGAGCTCAGGCCATGGTGGCGACGTCGCCGGCGGAACCGAGCTCTCGGGCTCGATGGGAACGGCGGCTAGAGAGGGAAATAGAGCACGGGGAGAGAGGGGTTCGATGTATTGACTCACGACGAGTGTAGGGGGCACCAAAGCGGGCTCGGAGAAGGGCTGGAGCAGGCGGGGCGTCAGCGGCGATCTCGGGCATCCGAGGGAGGAAGAAGAGGTCGGGGACGACGCTCCGAGGGCCCTCCGGTTGCGTGGATCGGCGGAGACGACATAGAGGTCGACGACGGAACTCGTGGACCGCTCGGAGAAGCGAGGGCGCGGTGGTGGACGCGGCGGTGCTCGTCGGCATTCTTGGGCGCCCACGAACAGAGAGAGGGGAGGGAGCAGAGGAGGGGAGGAAAGCGCGGGGAGGAGTGAGAGGGGTCCGGGGGGGTATTGCGGCAACGCCTAGGGGCATCGGGGATGAGACAGGCAGGCTGGAGGTGGCTAGCAAGTGCCGGCGTGCCGCGGCCACATGCGCTCTAACCTTCTGGCGCGCCGAGGAAGATGACTGGCAAGGTGGGGGTGGGCTGGGCCTCCTCTGCTGGGCCGCCAGGTAAGTGGCCCAGGTAGTTTTCTCTCTCTCTCTCTCTCTCTCTCTCTCTCTCTCTCTTTTTCTTCTGTTTTCTGTAATTGTGTTTGGCTTTATTAAAAATGCCAGGGTATTTCCAAAAATCATGAAACTGCTCAATGTCACTGTTTGGAATATTTCCAACATCAAACATTTCAGTTTGTGATTATTTGAGCATTTAAAATATTATTTAGCAATTAAATGCCCAAATGCAAATACTATATGATTTAATTCAAAAATCTAGAATGGCCTAGAAAAATGTGCACCATTTTTGGGAGAGGTTCTAGACCAATTCAAAAAAGATGAACTTTTGTGAAGGGCATTTTGGGTTCATTGAAATGTTTTTCAGTTGAACCTTCTATTTTCAAGGGGGTGCTGGGGTTTGTTGATCCCCATTTCAGGTTTAGGTGAAATTTAAACATGATGCAACACAAGACTAGCTAACCCAGAGCAGACCAGAACTAGGGATGTGACAACTCAACCCTACTAAACAAGAATCTTGTCCCGAGATTCAAGACGCGAGGTAAGAAGACAGAGGGGACACAAAGCTAACATGATCGTCATGATCCGATTTCCGTTCTGGAAGATGCTGATTCATTGCATCATGCTGATCTTGGTACCTTTGCCTTCGAGGTCTTTGTCCAACACAATGACGACAGAAGGAAGTTCTACAGGAATCGATCTTCTCGAAGATCGAGCAACTCAGGATCAACTCATGGAGTGAGATGTAGGAACATCTCTCGAGTTGAGACACAAAACACACATTGAGAGGGATGGAAGACACAGACGGCAAAAGTTCGATTTGGTAGGCAACAATTCCACGCTTTAATAGATGGTGAGGGGGTTTCAATGTAGCGAGGAGTTAAGTTACCCATGATACCATAACGAGACATCTTAGGGGAGGTGACTCGTAGAGCTATTCCCTTTAGTGGCAAAAAGAACTACTTTTGATACGGAGATCATTGAAACCCTTTATGCCAGCTTAAGGCAATCACAAACGATCGTTTGAAGGAGTTCGAAGGAATGGCATACTCAGATTGGAAAGGAAATTATGGTTATGGAACAACTCGGCAAACGGGAGGCACATTCTAGTTGATACCGAGGATATAACCTAGTGACTAAGTGTGCTCTCAAGAACTTGAGCATTTCCATACCCATCAAGGTCCTACCAACATCCGTGCCGAGGATCCTGGCAACACATCTTACTACCATGATGAATAGTGATGGACAAGGCGGATATAAAGGAAGACAACACTTTCTCAGATTTCACCTTAGTGAGGCCAAGGAAATGAAATCTGGATGATTGACCGAGAGACATTTAGAACTCCACTTCTAATGTTCTCCTTGATGTTCTAGCTACCACGATCTTCTTAAAAGCATCGACATGGCCATCAAGTAAAGGTTGGACTTCGGGAGCACAAAATCCATAAGGATCAACTTCTAGAATAAGTCATGCGAGATCCTCATGGGAGGTGACCAAACGGCTTAATCAAGATACTACAACAATAGTGCTTCCATCTAGGTGCGTCCACTTCACTGGAACCATATTATAGTTCTTGGAAGAGGTTCCAACCATCATATCTGCCTAAGATTCAGATCTGGTTGGTAACAGAATATTTCAGACAATATGTCTGGAAAAGAAAGTTTGCAACACAAACCGACGAGATAATGTTGCGAGATTCTCGGGAAATGAACTACGGTAGTAAGCTCCAAAACATCTGGTCCTGCTACACACATGTGAATATGTTGTCTAGGACAAACATGATCACAGAATAGTCTTACAATAAAACACTACCGAGTCCTGTTTGGGAACCATCATCGAGGATAACGGAGTCTTGTACAAGTCCGTCTGGTACCTTCAGGACTAGCACGTAGAACTTATTATCCTTGAACAAATCAATCAGTGGCTTGGTGTGCTACGGAATACATATGGAGTGGAGGTAATTAATCTACCAAACCATAGTATACTTCGCACATGCATGACTGACTTGGAAAGATTCCAGAGGAAGCAACATTGACTTTTTCGAATTCACGGCGGCAACTTGCATCAAATGCACATGTATTAGAGAAAGTCACTTCTTTCATCCGAACATATGCTTCATGAACGGGACATGAAGATAATGCTTATAAAAATTTCCAACACTAGCTTAATGTCCGACAAATCATGGAGAAGATAGGAATGTTGTCGATGGGCTCAACAACAATTCATCCATGTTTCCATATAAATGGAATTCCATAATTATGTGAACAAGGTGATAGCATCGGCCAGACCAAAATATATAACGGTGTATGCTCGAGGAAAATCCACGAGTAAGACAACATTACGAACATCATTGGTTCTGTTTTGATTTGAGGATAGCCCAGACTCAAATCAAAGTTTTGACAAGACAATAGGTCCAACAACTGGTCACAAGGATCAATCGATGAAGATATCATCTTTCTTCAACACACATGCACAAGGATATCCCTTGGAATGAACTGAGTCGGACAAGCTTTTATCTCCCAACTCTCCAAGTTGTTGTTTAGCTTAACCAACTAGCTCAGGGTATCAAACACAGATTCTTGGAGTAAGGGTGGTTACAAGGAACCAATTTGATCACAAACTCAACATAGCGGTCAGGTGGTGACCTGGTGATACTTCCGAGAAGATATTTGGAAAATCACGAAGCACCGATATGTTACTAAGCTCGAGAACAATCTTGCTTTTCAGGGCCAGACGATATGATCAAAGGAGCGAGGGATCAATACGATCCCAACTCATTGATCGAAGAGTGCACCCGGAAGTAGGGACTGGGTAGCACGATCAATCTTAGGATGGTGATTCAATAACCAATACACTAAGGATGAACTTATTGTCCTTTAACTACCAAGCAATGGAGTTTCTAGGAGTATTAATTTCACACATCATAGTTTACCTGTCGGCATTCCGGTTGCAATAACACGGGAACCAAGAAATGAATAATGATGGCGAGAAGTATCACTGTATCAAGAATTCATAAGAGGGTGTGCAATTCTCACGATACTCTTGTTATGAAAGAGGGTGATACTCCGAGGTAGAACAGAACAAAAGCTGGATTGACACTTTGATCTGCGGGATACAACTACTTTGACCCAATCCTAGAGATGGATGAGGTACTGGAGTTTGTTTCTCCTAGTCATTCCGGAATAGAATGGCTTGACGTATCACAGGAATAAATAGGCATCAATAACATGAATGCACAACTGCTCTTGACCAACAAATGATAGACGGAGATCAGGATACAACTAAAGAGAGGACAACTCAAAGGAACATATAACTTTCTGAGTTGTGGATGCATAGATTAGTATGTCGAACCAAGTTCAACATTTCTTCCGGATAACCCATGCAGAAGGGTGGAACTGGCAGAGTAACAGCATAGAATTGAGAACCCTTCAAGAGCACTCTGGTGGTGATCTTCCGGTTCAACGAGGAACTTCTGCCATAAATAGTTCATGCTAATTGGAAGAATGATATACCATGGACCTCGAGGACTATCACAAAGTTACTAATATCCTAAAGGAACTAGCAAACACTAACAACATGAAGTAGGTAAGGAAATCTCGGGTTCAGAAGCCCAGAAGTAGAATACCTACTACTAGGCGGCATCACAGGATGCTTTCGAGAATGAAGGCCAGTATCATCACACTGTGAACACAAGACATAGCTAGGTTACTGAGTGGCTCTCTAGACACCTAGATTCATAGTAATAACTCGAACATAAATGTTGAGGTAATGGAGTACCTCAACTCAGCAATTAGTGTGGTCAATCTGGCCCAAAAGGAGCATCGGGAACATGAAGAAGGGATATGCAAATGCATCAGACTCTGTAGAAACCTGGGATGACTCGGACATCATAACGGCTGTAAATGCTCAAAAATATTGGAGACATGCTACAAAAATGGTGGCATCGCCACTCAGAAGCACAATATCAAGGTTTCAAGATCAATAGTTAACATACGGAAGTAGTAGGAACTTAACTGAGGCTTGAAACCAACAATCCTATAAGTCTACGGATTAGTAACACGTGATCCTGATAGAAAGATGAGAAGCCTAGTTCTTAATCCCCGTAGAAGAGAAGAGGTTGCCTCAGATTAGAAGGGCATAAGGTAAAGGAGTAAAAAGAGCCTTACGTTCCCTTCCACAATCAATTCCCTTACATAACTAAAGAATTTGTAGACTCAACTTCGACCAGTTTGGCTTGGTAATCCTGCAGGCAGTCAAGCTCTGATACCAAAGCTGTTAGGACCCTGACTCAAAGGCACACCGATCTAGCATGTAACACCTCATATCACTTTGCGGCCTCACACACGGTATTCCCACGGGTGTCGCCTTACTAGGCCCGGGATCGTTTGCGCCTTTTGGCATACTTATATGATAGTGTCGCTAGCATCCATATGACAAGGAGCCCGGGCTGACATGGCTAGTCGTGAACCCAAAGTGGCACTAACTTACAGGGACATGCATACATGACCCAGCAACGAACGTGTCGGTCATCAGCGGGTGAATCCGGGCTGTAGCAACTGGGCTAGCAGGACTCCGGTAAACCGGGCTGTAGCAGGCTAACAGGACTCCAGTAGACACCGCGTGACATTTACCCGAAGGGACAGACACAAGAACGAAGAAGGACACATGTCGGCCAGCCTAAGTGTCCCGGAGCAGTAGCAAGCTACCAAGGCTCAGTGGAAGCACTAGGAGACATTTCCCGGTAAGAGAGGCTACCAATGATAAACAACTAGATAGTCAGATCCCACACATACCAAGCATTTCAATAACATACACACAATATGCTCGATATGTGCAAATACAACATGGCATCACAACATGACTCTACAACTCAAGTTGTATTCATTAGGCTCTGAGGAGCCAGATATTACAAACATGGTCTCATGACCCAACATTCAGAGCATACAAGTCAAAGCACAAACGGAGGCCTAACATGTCTGAGTACAGACATCTACAAAAGAAAAAGGCTGAGAAGCCCGACTATCTACCAGATCCCGCAGAGGGCACAAGATCGTAGCTGAGGTAACAAGCTAAACGTCGAAGTCCATGCGGAACTACTAGTGAGATTAAAGTCTCTCTGCAAAAACATAAATTAAGAAAACATGAGTACAAATGTACCTAGCAAGACTTACATCAGAGCTATCTACATATGCATCATTATCAACAAAGGGGGGGGGGGTGGTGGAGTTTGACTCCAACAAACCAGCTTTGACTCAGTGGCTATCCTGAACTACGACTATAAGTAACTCTTTTGAGGTGGCGCACATGAGTCCACATATTCACCATATCAATACACCACTATGGATCTGCTCCCGTCTCCCTACGAGAACGCCATCCATAGCACTTGCGTATTTTAGAGTATCCACTTTCACTTGTCTATGAACTATACAGGCAACCCAGAAGTCCTTTACAGCGGTCACGGCTATTCGAATAGATAATGTTAACCCTGCAGGGGTGTACTTCTTCACACACACACTCTCACCACTTATCACCATTTACACGACATGTACTCGGCAACCTTCAAGCGGAAGCCCAGCGAGGGTGTCGGCCACAACCTGACTAACCACACAAGTCTCTCGTCCAGGTTTATCGCCTATTTGGGTTCCATCCGCAAGGAGATCTAGCCGGGGTGTCGCTCACAGCCCCAAACGATGTGTGCAGGGTTCCCAAGCCCACCATCTGGGTGCCACTTGGTACACCGGGCCACTGTGCCTAGTCTGTCCCAAGCCCACCTGTACCGGGTGCCACTTGGTAGACTACTAACACTACCTACAAACACCAGAAACTAGTTGCAACTCCTGGACAGAGATCAGGTTGATTAATAAGTCGAGAGGGGCCGAGTTACCGGAACCCAATGTGTGGTAGTAGCTGTTCATGGATCACAAACATAGAACTCAGTTCTTGAGGATGGCTGCAATGAGACAACCCACCATGTACTCCTACATGGCCTCTCACTGCTACCTTTACCAAATCGTGTTCACACACTTAGCTCTTAACAGTAGGACATGTTTCACAACATTCCAATTCATCCCCAATGAATCAGACCTGACACAACTCTAAGCAATAGTAGGCATGACAAACAAGCATGAATGAGTAGGCACATCAGGGCTCAAACAACTCCTACTCATGCTAGTGGGTTTCATCTATTTACTGTGGCAATGACAGGTCATGCAGAGGAAAGGGGTTCAACTACCGCATCATGTATTAGTTGAATCATTGTTGTCCTAATGCAATAAAAGAGAGCATGAGCGAGAGACTGGGATTGTATCGCAATGAACAAGGGGTTTTTGCTTGCCTGGCACTTCTGAAGATAGTATAGTCCTTCATCGGTGTCATCGAAACTCATCGCCGGAACACCTCTACCGAGAGGGGACAAATACCGACAACAGAGAAAGAACACAATCAATGCAATGCAACAATATGATGCATGATCATGACATGGCAATATGCTGTGATTTGGGCTAATGCAACAGCAAGTCTTTTTGATTGAAGTGGAATTGAAAGCTAGATCAAATTCCAACTCCAAAACTATTATCAAAATTTTCCTAATCATGTTTCATCCTAAACAGTGATGTTAGCTTGCTCAAACATGCATGAAAATGGTACGAATTGATAGATTGGATTTTTCTGATCATTTTTCATATATAAATTATTTCATTTGGAGTTACGGTTGAATTTCTATGATTTTTAGAATTTGAAGTATTTTTTGACATAAATAAATCATTTCTGATTTATTTCAAATGCAGAAAACAATTATGACATCAGCACTGTGTCATTGTGATGATAGCTCTTCCGCCTGTCATTGTTTGTGGCTTTAACCAAAAGGGTTTATTTTTAGACCGGGGATTAGTTATCCGGTGGGGTCCAGTGTCAGTGACTGTGGGGTTTAATTAGTGGCGCATTAGCCCCTAATGACGTGTCCACGTCATCCAAAATGGTGGTTAGCCGCCGGTGCTAATCAGGACACGGCGGGGTTGCCCGTCCGGCCAACTCAGGCGACGAGAGCTCGCGCGGCTGGGTGGTGCAGAAGTAGCACGACAAGGCACGTCGACCAGTGGTGGTGGGTGGCGCTAGGGTGGCCGGAATCGCTGACGGCGGTGAGCGGGGCGGCGGCCGGAGCTACTGGCTGCACGGGCGCGGCACTAGAGCAAGCGAGCGAGCGTGCAAAGGGGCTAGGCGGCCTCCTGGAGGCACCAGGAGCATGATGTGGTGCAAGGGCACGGCTGGGTCGAGCTCAGGCCATGGGGGCGACGTTGCCGGCGGAGCCGAGCTCTCGGGCTCGATGGGAACGGTGGCTAGAGAGGGAAATAGAGCACGGGAAGAGAGGGGTTTGACGTATTGACTCACGGCGAGTGCAGGGGGCGCCGAAGCGGGTTCAGGGAAGGGCTGGAGCAGGCGGGGTGTCGACGGTGATCTCGGGCATCCGAGGGAGGAAGAAGAGGTTGGGGACGACGCTCCGAGGACCTTCTGGTTGCGTGGATCGGCAGAGACGACATAGAGGTCGACGACGGAACTCGTGGACCGGTCGGAGAAGCAAGGGCGAGGTGGTGGACGCGGCGGTGCTCGTCGGCGTTCTCGGGCGCCCACGAACAGAGAGAGGGGAGGGAGCAGAGGAGGGGAGGAAAGCGCGGGGAGGAGTGAGAGGGGTCCGGGGGGTATCGCGGCAACGGCTAGGCGCATCGGGGATGAGGCAGGCAGGCTGGAGGTGGCTAGCGCGTGCCAGCGTGCCGTAGCCACACGCACTCTGTCCTTCTAGCACGCCGAGGAAAATGACTGGCAAGGTGGGGGTGGGCTGGGCCTCCTCTGCTGGGCCACCAGGTAAGTGGCCCAGGTAGTTCTCTCTCTTTTTCTTCTATTTTCTGTAATTGTGTTTGGCTTTATTAAAAATGCCAGGGCATTTCCAAAAATCATGAAACTTCTCAATGTCACTGTTTGGAACATTTCCAACAACAAACATTTCAGTTTGTGACTATTTGAGCATTTAAACTATTATTTAGCAATTAAATGCCCAAATTCAAATACTATATGATATAATTCAAAAATCCAGAATGGCCTAGAAAAATGTGCACCATTTTTGGGAGAGGTTCTAGACCAATTGAAAAATGATGAACTTTTGTGAAGGGCATTTTGGGTTCATTGAAATGTTTTTCAGTTGAACCTGGTATTTTCAGGGGGGGTGCTGGGGTTTGTTGATCCCCATTTCAGGTTTAGGTGAAATTTAAACATGATGCAAGACAAGACTAGCAAACCCAGAGCAGACCAGAACTAGGGATGTGACAGGCACACACCCACACCCCCTCTCCATCATATCGGGGATTATTTATCTCTCACGCGTGCATGCACAACGATCGATGTTCCTCTATGTGTATGTGTATATAACTAGGTCTGTCATAGTTTTGCACACAAACCGATCAATCTATATATCTAGTGAGGTCTCACCCTCTTTCCCACGTCCACATCGATCAATCTATACCTCTCTATATAGGATTACAAGGTTGTTTGGTTTGAGACTAAGTTTGCCAAAGCTTGCCACATCTAAGGTTAGGCAAATTTGACCAACTTAGGCGTTTGTTTGGTTCAAGACACATCTTAGGCAAGTCACACTATGGTCCCACATCACATACACACAACAAGTGTGGCAAGATTCCCTTAGGCTTGCCAACTTGTGGCTCTCATTTTGAAGGACTAACCTTAGGCAAGTTTGGCAACATTGTATGGCAAAGTGTGGCACTCCTAGGCCTAGAACCAAACAACCCCTACATATATAGCTAATACACCCACATTAATTATATATCCAATGTCCCCCTCTCATCATCCAGGCCTTCTACTTCATCTTCAAACGCGCGCACAATGGCAAAGACAGGGGGCAGGAAGGGCCCTGCCCCCCCTAACATCACTATATATCGAGGATAATATGAATGTGATCATTAGACAATTGCTAGTAAAAATGGCTTAAGTTCAAGAATTGGCCCTCCACGTAAAGGATTAGCAATGCTTGGCCCCCTAGCTCATTTATTTTTAATGGCTCCGCCACTGCATGCAATAGCGCACATTCTCGCCCCCTCTCTCTAGTTATCGATCTCGCACTTGTGCACTCATTCATATTCTCCCTCCACTCGGCCCCTCGCACCATCTTCTTGCCCCCCACCAGATTTTTCCACCTGTACAATCTAGCGGACTCCATGGTTGAACTTAAGCATAATGCAGAAACCTCAAAACAACAGTGGTTCTCCTTTGTTCTAGAATCTTCCATATCATAACTGCCCAAACTTTTTTTCTAGTTGAATTGCCATTATTTGTTTTTACTTTATGCTTTACAACGCACAATTCCATGAATCATAAAATAGATTAAGGGCTTCTTTGATTCAAAGGATTCTCAAAGGAAATTTAGAGGATTCTAATCCTTAGGAATTTTTCCTATCTTGGTTGCTTGATTCGTAGGATTGTAAACCCTAGGAATTTTTCCATATGATTCATTTGCATTGGTTTTTATAGGAAACATCCCATCCACTCAAACCTCTTTGAAAGAATTTTGCATTTTTTCTATGCACCATCAAACACTCGTACAATCCTATAGGATTCAAGACAACATTCCACTATAATCCCATGCTTTTCCTATTCCCGCATTTTGGAAATCCTACGAATCCAAGAGGCCCTAGCTTTTTTTATAAAAACTAATTGATTTTGAATGAGATTAACTATAAGAATTAAACGAAGGTCCACATCAGGCATATATGACTCAGAGCTTACATGCTATAGTGTGGTATTTATTCATAATTTGGTTGCAAAATCTGATGCGTGCAATGCACGTGTACCTTCCTAGTACTTAGAGTATGTGCAAAACACGTAAATTAGAATTCCAATGGCACGCTACACAGTATCTCTCTTAAAGTTCATGAAGCCACGTGGCACATGTGGAGGCGTTGTCGCGACCTCCTTGTGTGGATTGATCACAGTGACATGCTGCTGGTTCCAGAAGAATGTACTCGTCCTCCCTGAGCCATACTGGTGGTACATGCACGAAGCTAAGATGTGCACGCACGCCACACACGCACTCATTCCCTCGCACGCACACGCGGGTACACGGGCGGACACAATTTTGTACCAAGATCGACCCCATGTGATAATTTCACACGTGTAAAGTCGTTCACTTCATTGATGGTCAATTAATACAGTGCATGCAAATTGAGTGGATGTGTGGGCGGAAGAAAGACATTACTACTCCACTGCGCGTATGCGAGTAGTCAAATCATGGGTTGCTAGTAGTACTTCCATTGGTCTCCTTCGTATTTTGTCCCAATTTTTGACAGTAACATAATATCTACGCATTTGAGCAGTGTAGTATACATGAAATTTATGTTCCACTAAACTCATCGGGAGCCGTTTCGGGCCTCGAAACCAAAACCATCAATTAATCTTTACCATGTTCCCATCACATTCGAAGCCTGCTCACACCTACTAGTACATACCAAACCTGAACGTGTTCCCCACTATGCAGGTATTAGTACTAGTGCTAGTACTTAGGTTATAAAAAGGGGAACTACCTAACCGTTGGGGATATAACTACTGAGTATAAACCGCCGAGGAGGGGCCGGGTTATGCTCATCTGTATTGAAGCCCATGAAGACAAGGAGTATGGCGCTTTACTATTGAAGCTTAGAGGCCTAGGGCCCAAGGGCGGATTAGGGCCCATAGGCATAAACTGCCATGAGATATGTAACTTGTGCTGTAAGTTAGGGAAAGGTAGAAACCGAGCCGGACACGTGTATGATCCGGCCTCGGTATTCTGTAAACCGCCGGGCGTCAACCTGTGTATATAAAGGGACGACCCGGCGACGGTTTGGGGACAAGAAACAACAACTCGAGAGATATGTAAAGCAGATTCGCTCCCTGCTCATCGAGACCCCATCAATTCCACCACAACTGGATCATAGGCTTTTACCTTCACCGGAAGGGGCCGAACCAGTATAAACTCCCCGTGTCCTTTGTTCAGTTTAACCCCTTTAAGCTAATCTCGTTACGATGGCTCCACGACTAAGTCCTTCCACTAGGACATTTGACGTGTTAATTCGACGACAGTTGGCGCCCACCGTGGGGCTTTTGCATGATGGATTCGAGTTCTTGAAAGGCAACTTTGAAGGACTCAAGGGATACGCAGTGGGCCGGATGACCAAGAGTCGTCGTGGCAAACTCTACATCGACGACGCAGGCTGGGGCCCCAAGGCCGTCTCAATCGAGTACGGGTACCGGGTCCCCTTTGGCAGAATTCACGTCTTCATCAGCAAGATTGGCGAACGGGCCCTGAGCCAGACATCTGGACTGATCTCGTCGAGATGGCTCAGCGTGCAAGACCTGCCCGGGTTCAGCCTGCCATGAAGCATGCGTTCGTGGGGTTCATCCATGGTGCGGAATCTGAACTGGTGTCCGATGGTGAGACAGCTGTTTACTCTAATGGCGAATCATCCACCGGTGAGACCGAGTCGCTGTACCAGCTACAAGATGGCCGGTTCGGGGTCTGTTCTGATGGCGACAGTATTCTGGACCCGCTTGACCCGCCAAACCGGGTTGCAATCTTCATGGCTGGTACGCAGCCCACATTGCAATCTTCAACTACAGCAGTGATGACTTTCGGATCGGCAGCCGAGGCAGGAGGCCCTGTGCGCCGGCCGGCTCAAGTTCTGTCCGGTTTATTGGACGCCTGGACAACATTGTTGACCACAGCAGTTACTCCGGAGACTCAATATCGGCATAATGCGGAGGTCACAAAGCCGCGGTATCAGATAACTTAGGCCAAGGCGGACTTGGCAGCTGAGGAAACCAGGATGGCTGATGAACGGGCTGCTTTAGATGCCCAGTCACAACGGATTCAGGCGGAAATAACCGGCTCATGCTGGATCAGAACGCTTCAAATGAGCTGTTGAGGAGGAGGCATCGGTCTCGTCTGTCGCCGGTTTATGAAGCAATGAATATCTTCAACATGCCAGGAGCAGGACCCAGTAATCCGGCAACGGTAAACCGGACAGAAGTACCTGGGACAGGAGCGCCAGATCAGCCATGGGTGACAGACCCGCCTCGACGGACAGATAACCCGCCGCAATACATGCCGACCCCACCGGGTCACTTCTCCACCCCTTTGGATAATATGATTGCTGCGGCGTCCCGATTGGCAGCTATTCCAATGGAGGGCAAGTCTCCGGCGGCAGTCGAGATGCGGTGGGCCAGGGATCTCCTTCAAACCGCTATGGAACAGTAGTAGGCCTATTCATATAGCCGAGACAGAATCCATTCAACCCCTCGACCGAACAAGAGTTACAGCAGGCACATTGATGAACCGGTTGTGTCAAGCAGTGCGCGGAACCGTGACGCCCCTCGAGGGCCTAATCCGGCGCGCGGTGGAGCAAATGCTCAGGACGTGGTGGAAAATGTAGAGCGCGTCGGGAGGCAGAGTTAGCGGCTTGGCAGCGCAGTACGCGAATCATCAGCCTACTCCAGTTCGATCGACGACCTCAGTAGAACGAGGACTTGCTTTCAGCTCTTGGGGATGCCGTGTCTCACTCCGGCTCTACGTAATGTGCAGTTACCCAAGGATTTCAAGGGCCCGCGTAAGGTGTCTAATTACACCGCCGGTTTACGCCCCGAGTCATGGGTTGAGAGTTATGAGATGGCAATGGAGATGCTGGATGTGGATGAAGCGGCGTATGCTAAGTACTTCACCATGATGTTGGATGGAACGGCTCGCACTTGGTTAAAGAGTCTGCCCGTTAATTCCGTCGGTTCATGGGCCGAGTTGAAGGCCCGGTTTATAGCTAACTTCAAGGACACGTGCAAACAACCCATGTCAATTGTGGATCTGGCCGCTTATGTCCAAGGAGAAGGCGAATCAACAACTCATTGGGTGCGCCGGTTTTCAGAAATCTTGCATTCGTCGGACCGCATCAATGCTGATTTGGCGATCATAACATTAGAGGGCAATTGCCTGTTTAAGCCGCTGAAGTTGAAGTTGGGACGGCTCAAGCGTCACTGCAATGATATGGGAACACTTATGGCAGCTTCGGTTAAGTATGTCGATTCTGATAGTACCAAGGATCCCGAGTCTGACGATGAGAAGCCGGAGAAGGGAAAGAAGAATGTCGGTGCAAAATGACAGCAACATAACCAGGCGGGCCATGGGAATAACAGTAAGCATAAAGCGGACAGTAATTCTGATTTTGTGGCTAACACCAACATACAGGGTAATAATCAGCGCCGTAAGGGTAAACCGCCCCCGCGGGGCGGAGGATCAGGTATGAATCTGGAGCGCCTGTTGAACCAGCCCTGCCCAAAGCACGGGACGCAAGAGAAGCCAGTTATGCACCTATGGAAGGATTGCTTTATTATGCGAGAGTTCAAAAACTCAGATCTCTTCCGGTATGATCATGGACCATCTGGCGGTTCAGGACCCGGGTTTCACGGGCCGGGTTATGGTGGAGGTAACTCTGGTTCAGGTTTTCAAGGTAACCAAGGTGGACAGGGCAATCAAGGCAATCAGGGCAATCAAGGTGGTTATAATCAATAGGGGAATCAACAACAACAGCAGTCGGGTTATCAGAGTAACCCGAAGCAGTTAAATGGTGGACAATATTATGTCTTCACTACTAGTCTTTGCAAGCGCGATCAAAAGCTTCATAAGAGGGCAATGAACTCCGTTGAACCATCAGTACCCATTATTTGCGCTGGTCCAAACAGTCTATTGTGTGGAGTCGAGAAGATCATGCGCCCGGGTTGATAATCCGGGTCATCTGGCGTTGGTGGTCGCACCGCAGGTTGGAGGTTATAAGTTCACCAAGGTGCTCATGGATGGAGGGAGCAGTATCAACATCTTGTATTATGAAACCTTCCGGCATATGGGGTTAACAGATAAGAATCTTAAGCCGTCGAACACCGTTTTTCATGGTGTGGTGCCTGGTAAATCAGCCTACCCGGTCAGTAAGATAGCTCTGGACGTGGTTTTTGGAGATGATCATGATTCAAGGTCAAAGACATTGACCTTTGAAGTGGTAAAAATCAGAAGTCCGTACCATGCCCTGTTTGGACGGCCGGTCTATGCTAAGTTCATGGCAAGACCGTGTTATGTTTATCTGCAGCTCAAGATGCCGGGTCATAAGGGGACCATCACGGTTCATGGCAGCCGCAAGATTGCTTTGGAGTGCGAGGAAGGTGATGCGGCTTATGCTAAGTCGGTTTGTGCAACAGAGGAGTTAAAATTCTATAAAGACAATGTTGATCCGGCGGATATGACTTCTCTAAAGAAACCCACTACAGAGCATGATCCGTCTTTGAAGTTTAAATCGGCTGATGAGACTAAGTTGGTTGATTTTGTTCCTGGCGATTCATCCAAGCAGTTTAGCATCAACGTTAACTTGGATCCGAAATAGGAAAGCGCGCTCATCAAGTTCATCCGTGAGAACCGGGACATCTTTGCATGGATAACTTCTGACATGCCAGGTGTACCAAGGGAACTCGCTGAGCACACTCTTAATATTGATCCCAAGTTTAAACCGGTCAAGCAGTTTCTTTGCCGCTTTAATGAAGAGAGACGCAAGGCCATTGGTGAGGAGGTAGCCCGGCTCTTGGCAGCAGGGTTTATTGTGGAGGTCTTTCACCCTGAGTGGTTGGCTAACCCGGTGCTGGTATTCAAGAAGAATGGCACTTGGCGTATGTGTGTGGACTACACAGATTTGAAGAAGGCTTGCCTAGCTGATCCCTTTGCCCTCCCCCATATTGATCAGATTATTGATGCTACGGCGGGTTGTGAACGGTTGAGCTTTCTGGATGCTTATTCGGGTTATCATCAGATCAAAATGGCAGCTAATGGCCAAGAGAAGACGGCTTTTATAACTCCCTTTGGAGCCTTCTGCTATGTATATATGCCTGTTGGGCTCAAGAGTGCCCAGGAGACTTATTAGCAGTGTGTGCAGAATTGCCTTCATAATCAGATTGGGCGCAATGTTCATGCTTATGTGGACGATATCGTGTGAAAACCAGGAAAGCAGAAACACTAATAGCTGATTTGCAGGAAACTTTTGATAATCTGAGGGTTTATAAGATGAAGCTTAATCCGGCTAAGTGTGTTTTTGGTGTACCAGCAGGCAAGCTCCTGGGTTTTTTGGTGTCTAACAGGGGCATTGAAGCTAATCTGGAAAAGATCAAGGCTATTACTTCCCTGGCTAAACCGGCGTGTATCAATGACGTTCAACGACTGGCGGGTCGTATTGGAGCGTTAAGCCGGTTTATCAGCCAGTTGGGGGAGAAGGCGATCCGTCTATATCAGATGATGAAGAAATCAGACAACTTTGTCTGGAGTGATGCTGCTAATGCGGCGTTTGAGGATCTGAAGAAGCAATTAGCCGAACCGCCGTTCTTGCTGCCCCCATTGATAAGGAACCATTGCTGTTATACGTGGCTGCTAACGCCTAGGCTGTCAGTGTGGCCATTGTGGTGGAGCGCAAAGAGGCATGTAAGGAGTATCCGGTTCAGTGGCCGGTTTATTATATCAGTGAGGTACTTATCGAGTCCAAACAGAGATATCCACATTGGTTGAAGCTGGTGTATGGAGTGTTTATGGTGATCCGGAAGCTTAAGCAATACTTTCAGGGCCATCCCATTACTGTGGTCAGTTCCGCTCCATTGGGAGATATCATTCAGAACAGGGAGGCGACTGGCCGGGTTGCTAAGTGGGCTATTGAGCTTGGACCTCACGGGTTAAAATATATGCCTGCTATCAAGTCCCAAGTGCTCGTGGACTTCATCAACGACTGGACAGAGTTACAGGCACCGGAGGATAAACCGGATAACACATACTGGACTATTGCGATGGATCGAGGCATTTGGAGGGCTCGGGGGCAGGAGTGGTTCTTACTTCCCCTCGAGGTGAAAATTTTTGTTATGTTCTCCGCTTAATGTTTCCCTGTACTAACAATGCAGCTAAGTATGAGGCCTTGCTCCACGGTCTTCGGATGGCTATGGAGGTGAACTTAATCCGGGTACGTTGCTTTGGCGACTCCGATTTAGTGGCTCAACAAGTATCTGGTACGTGGGACTCCAAGGATCCACTTATGGCGGCTTATCGGCGTGAGGTGGATATCATTGCCGGCCACTTCAATGGTTACCAAGTCGAGCATATTGATCGGCGCAAGAATGAAGTGGCGGGCGCTTTTAGCCGGCTCGGTTCCCAGCGTAAACCGGTGCCGCACAATGTTTTTTTTGACGTTCTGCATAATCCGTCGGTTAAAATACCAACGGAGGAAGATCTGGTTGTTCCTGACCCAGAGGTTCAATTGGTGGTGGTTCTTCATGCTATCCCTGACTGGACAGTGCCATACCTGGCGTATATGACCCGGGGCGAGTTACCAGAGGACGAAGTTCTGGCCAGGCAGATAATCCGGCGGTCCAAGTCCATGATTATTGCCAATGGCGAGTTACATCATTGCAGTGTTTCAGGGGCGTTTCAGCGTTGTGTTTCTCCTAAAGAAGGCTGTGAGATCTTGCATGAAATCCACGAAGGAGATTGTGGTCATCATGTCGGTTCAAAATCCTAGGTGGCTAAGGCTTTCTGGCATGGTTTTTACTGGTTAACAGCTCATGCTGATGCGGAGGATCTAGTCAGAAAGTGTGATGGCTGTCAGAAGTTTTCACGTCGAGCTCATGTTCTGGCCCAAGAATTGAGGATGATTCCAATCACCTGGCCGTTTGCAACTTGGGGGCTAGACATGGTTGGGCCTTTTAAGAGGTCCAAGGATAAAAAGACCCACCTTCTGGTGGCAATTGATAAATTCACAAAGTGGGTGGAGGCAGAGCCAGTAAGCAAGTGTGATGCGGCCACAGCGGTTCAATTCATAAAAAAGGTGATTTTCCATTTTGGTTTTCCACACAACATTATAACAGATAATGGCAGGAATCTCTCCAAGGGTGCTATGGAAGAGTTCTATCAACGTGTGCACATCCGACTTGACGTGTCTTAAGTGTCTCAACCCGAGTCTAATATTCAAGCGGAGAGAGCTAATCAAGAAATCCTGAAGGGTATCAAACCCCGGCTTATGGTCCCTTTGCAGAGGACGCCAGGTTGTTGGGTGGAAGAGTTGCCTTCCGTTTTATGGAGCATTAACACCACCCCCAATAGATCTATGGGTCACACACCCTTCTTTATGGATTATGGAGCAGAAGCAGTTCTCCCAAGTGATATTCGCCATGACTCGCCCCGAGTGGCAGCTTATGTTGAAGTAGACAATGAAAGAGCACGCCAAGATGCATTGGACCTGTTAGATGAAGAACGGGATATTGCGGCAGCTCGTTCGGTGATTTATCAGCAAGACCTGCGACGTTATCACAGCCGCCGGGTTAAAACCAGAGCTTTTCAAGAGGGCGACTTAGTGCTTCGGCTTATCCAAGATCAGATAGACATTCACAAGTTATCCCCACCTTGGGAAGGGCCCTTTGTGGTCAGCAAGAATCTGAAAAACGGGTCATACTACCTTATCAATGTTCGAGAGCACAAAGACTCACACAAATCGGAGGAGGAGACCCACCGGCCGTGGAATATAGCTCATCTTCGGCCTTATTACACCTGAGCCACAGGCTCCAACTATGTATATATTTTTGACAATGTACATATTATGATCAATAAATAAACCGTCATCCTTGCTAAAGCGGGGCCTCTGCCGTTTCGTCTTATGTCTTCTTGGTTACATGGGGGCTTCTGCTTATAAAGTGGAGTTCTAATTACACATAAACCGGCTTATAAAGCCATATAAAAAAAGCATGGGAGCTTCACACCCAAGGGACCAAAGAGAGTCTTTTGCCACGCATAGCTCAAACATAGGTACCCACTGAGCACAGCTCACAATATTACCTGGGGGCTCTTTGTGCATAGCAATAAAGAGTTTGAAAGGACCCTTGTAATAGGCTATCAAGCGAGGCTTGGAAGCCAGGTGTATTCACCTAAAACCCCGGGTTAACCTGCCTTCATCAAGTAAGCCACTCCGTCCAGGTAATCCTGGTATGACCCGCCAAATGTTTGACAAGTCAATCTTATACAGACCCTGAACTTGTCAAAGTTAAAACGATGATTGGTTAATGTGAGGCCCATCTTAAAAGGCTTTGTAAAATGGTTTAACTCAGTGGCCTGGCAGCCCATGAAAAGCCTAAAATTTGGGCTTGGCAGCCCTTGAAAAGCCTTGACTACAAGTTTTTCATTTGCTTTTATTTGTCAAAGTTTTTCTCCTTTGATAAAGTTTTTGAGGTAAACTGGCGTCTATTGACCCGGCCTGACTATAAGTCATAAACATAACCCGGTGTTTGTTAACCTGGCGTGGCTTTCAACTATAAGTTGGCAGTACACAACCAATTATAAACCGGTGTTTGCTAACCCGGTCTGGCATTGACTATAAGTCGCCAGGATGATCATCCGGTGTTTATCATAACTCGGCATGGCTTATTATAAACCAGCACAACATGGTGGGAGTTATCAACACTCAAGATTTGGGTTATCACCCTTACTACAAAAAGTTGATAAACCAACGATGTGATTCAATATCACAGGTACGATATATTTCATGTTTCATTGTTTTACAACCTTGGTTATAAACTTTGGCTTCATATTGGATATCATAACCCGTCCGACGGTAAACCGTCAGGGCAGTTTTAAGGTTGTCACATGCAGAAAACAGGATTGCATCACACTGTTAAAGATCATAAGCAGACATTGCATATCATGACAGATTGATAGTATCAGGCAACGTGGCTATGCTAGCCTATTACAAGGCGTTTTAAACTGCCCAAAAGAATAATTGTTTCTCATAAAGAGGACAGTGCGCAGATGATAAACTGGCTTCCGGGTTATGATTCTTCTTCAGCTCGATGAGAAGGTTGCGGATCATCCTGCGGTGGTTCACCCTCCGCCTCCCCACCCAGTGGCTGGAAGTCAACGGTTGCCCAGTCAATTCCAGACAAAGCTCGGAAGACAGCTTCATCGCTTATAAGATCTTACGGTTCAACATCAGGGGCATAAGTATGCTTACAGATTGGCAGGATTAGATTTTGTGCTTCATAAACTGACGTGTCAATCCGTTTGTTCTCTGCATCATAGATGGACCAGTGGAAAGACAAATCAGTCTCTTCGGCCAGTTTACTTGCAAGCGGGCGCATCTCCTTTGTCAAAGCTCTGAGGGCATCATTGTCAAATTCCGACCCATCTTCTTTTTGGCTAGGATAGCCATTCCCAATGTCTTCCGGATCAAGATCAGCTATCCAAGCCTTAGCCCGTGTCAGTGCAGACAAAGCACCAGCCCTTGCAACAAATCTCTTCACTTCCTCTAGCTGGGCAGGTGTCATGGATAGTGTGGCCAATGTATCTTTGATTAAAGTTGGCGGCGGTTTATTGTACGAAGCAGTGCAGATGACTTGTTGAGCGCCGGTATATAACTGCTCTATCAAGGTATAGGCAGCCTTCAGTTTCTTGCGCATATCTGAGTTGAGATGGGCGACATGGCTACCTGCAATGGTTACAACATTATTAAACCGGCGGTTTCAAGGATGATTCAGTACGGTTCATGACAAGGCTACTTACCAAAGATGGCAGAAGTCTTAGCGTTGATTTGCCGCTTTAAGCCTGTCAGCTCTTCCGCCACCAGTTTAAGTGCCGCTTCAGCATCCTTCACCCGCTTTAGCAAAGTGGCTTTTTTAGCCTCCCAATCTGCTCGCTCGCCTTTGAAGCCATCCTTCAATCACTCCATGGCTGTTAAAGCGTCCTTCAGCTCTTCTTTGGCCTTTGATGTTTCGGCTTGCTGGGACTTGATATTTTCCTAGAGATCGGTGATTTGAGAATCTTTGTTGGTCAAGTCAACCTGCAAAAGACAGACAATAAGTTGGCAATACTTTGTTCAAAGTCCCAAGCACATAACAAGTTATACACTTGGCACTTGGGGGCTAATATGGATTGCTTTTTCTCAAATGATACTTTAAGTCTCAAGCATACAACATGTTATATACTTGGCACTTGGGGGCTAATGCATATCAGATCAATTCAAGGTTATCATGTTTTACTGCATGAACTGGATCATGTTAATGACTGAAAGGATTTCTGATGAATAAACCGGACTATCCTAAAGGTATAGACCGGTCTATAGGGGTTACACAAGCAAAATTCAATCTGCTCCAACTACAAGTCCCGGTTCACATTCATATTGATGAACCGGCCCTTGGGGGCTACTAGAGTTGATAATTGAAGCAGGTTATAAGGGAAAAAGAAGTTATTCAAAGGAACAGATATTTACCTCATATCGCTCTTTCATCAGGTTTACTGAACCGCCTTCGTAATCGTGGCTGGTATACAGACGGTTTAGATATCCAAAGTGGATGTCCTGAGCAGAGAGGTGGGCATATCTTGACAAATCTGTTTTCCATTTGCCCTTGTCCACAGCAGAAAATTCTTCTTTTGCACTATGCTTTGATAAAGCGACAGGATTGCCAGGAGCAGTATGGCCAAAGCCAGTAATCACAACATCATCTGTCGTGCCTTCAACAGTCTTACCTGGGCTTGGTGGTTTAGTAGATGCTTTTGCTGGGCTTGGTGGATCGGCAGCTGGACTTGATGGATCAGCAGGCTGGCTTGTTGGATTTATTTCTGGCAGATCAACAAAAATATCCTGACCCTGAGGTACCGGGTCATCCAGAGCAATGTCAGCATTTTGATCAAAAGCCTCTGAGGTCCTCTCCGGTTCAGTGGCCGGATTATCATCAGTTGGGGTAGTCAACTTGGCATTTTTTGCTAAGTCTGGCTTTGGCACTAAAGAGAACAAATGCATAGGTTAATACAATAAACCGATGCAAGGCTTAAAAACTAAGTTTATCATGCTTACCCAGGAACGGTCTTGAGTGGAGGCATCTGTGTGGTTGATAAATCACCGGAGGATGAATGGGAGGTTCCATGATAATTCGAATCAGACGGACTAAGAGGATATCGGAAATAACCCGCCTTGGGATAAAGTGTATTAAAAGAACAAGAGACCTCTTGACGGTGTTTGCGAACCGGAGAATATGGTAAACCGGAGGATGTAACTTGTTGACCACTATGCCGAGTGGTGCGGCGAGTTTCATGCTGCTGTGTCTTCAAAGAATAGTGCGGATCCAAATAAGCAAGAGGGTGTGAACGTTTTACTTTCCGGACTGCTCGACGAAGTTTTGGTATTGGCACATGATTTAAGTCGGAGGATAGAACAATTACCTCTACATTACCAGCATGGCTAGCTTCCGCATCGTCATGATAACAATGATTGTCAATGAGGTGTATAAAAAAGTACCAAGAGAATCAAGTTCTACCTCTGACTCCGGATCATCAAGCTCTTCATCATTGGGCAGATCAGCAGCCTCGGTGGTTTTATTCTTTGCTGGCCTCTTGGTAACCCTGGTCTTGATGCGGGGTGCCCTCGCCGGTTTATCCTGCGATTTCCTTTTCCAGAATGGATCATCACTTTGCGCAGATGGACAACAGGTTATAAAGAAATAATTAAGGAGAAATGGATTAAAGCAAAAATAAGATAACTCTTACGGCCGGCGGTTCGTTAGATGCATAGAAGGGACTAAGCCCTACTCTGCTACAGGCAGCCACCGGTTCATCAAGCATTTTCTTGATGGCTTTGGTGACTTCATCATCTGTGAGCTGGATGTCAACATGACACTGAGGGTCTTTTAGATCTCCTGTATATTCACACATTAAACCGGGGCGCCGACTTAAAGGTAAAATACTCCAAGACACCCAGCAGCGGACGAAATCAATGCTTGTCAGGCCATTGGCGACAAATGCCCTGAGTTTTGCTAGTTGAGGGGCATATTTTGATCTTTCCTTGGCAATGAGTCACTGAGGAACTGGATGAGTTTTGGTAAGCTGGTACGAACGATAACTCGGTAGAGGATTTTTGTTGTCTGGAGCCGTATTGCGGCAGTAAAACCAAGTCTGATCCAGTCCTTGGGGTGGCTATGATGTTTGGCGTGAGGGAAGTCAACATCCTTTCTCTTCTGGATTGAAACACCCGCGAGTTCAGTGTTGGGCCCGTCCGTAAATTCAGTATGATGGTTTAAGTAAAAGAAGTCCCAGAATAGTTCCACAGTGGGTTCCTCTTGCAGATAGACTTTGCAAAATACTTGAAAATTGCATATATTGGACACAGAGTTTGGTCCAATATCTTGAGGGAGGATCTGGAAGCTGGCAAGAACATCACGAAAGAACTTTGATTCGGGAGGGCTGAACCCTCGATTCAGATGATCAGTAAAAACAATCACTTCTCCATTCTGAGGCTTAGGAGGATTTTCTAAACCGGGGACTCTCCAGTGGATGGTTTCCTTGCTCGCTAAAGCGCTAGTCACAACATACCCAGTCAGTTGCTCTTTAGTAACCCGAGAAGGGACCCAATTGCAAGCATAAAACGATTTGGCCATTTGAACAGGAAGCTGGAAAAGAGGATCAAGGCCGATTTAAGGTTTTGATTGATGCAGATAATCCGGTTTAAAGACAGGAAAAACAAATTGAAACATATGTGCATGATAAGCCGGAGTTTTATATTGAGGATGAGTTGGCGGCTTAAGAGAGGGCTAATGGTGCCTGGCAGGCTATCATCATGTAAAAAGTTAAACCGCCTACACTGGTGCGGAAGTTACAGATCTGAAAAATCTCTAAGTATTGCAGAAACAGGTTTTGCAAGTTGTGGCTATAGTTTTGGATCTACCACAGTCTTAAAAACAAGGAAAAATTCAAAACCCTAGGCGGTATCAATGAAATAGCTAAAGGCCAGATGGGATCTGTTTACTGATAACGGAGATGTTATGATGAAGAAAAATGAGATCTAGCTATGGCCGCACAGAAACAAAGGTCGTATTCTTATTAAAGGATCCATGTGACAACAATGGGTATGGATAAGTACTGAAGAACACCGAAGGACAACGAAACCCTAATGGTGGATCTGAGGAGAAGAGGAAGAAAGCTTACAGAGGTTGCAGGAGAGGCAGAGAGGCGTCGCGTTTCTCTGGTCAGATCAGGTTGATGCAGCGGCCATTGGTGGTGCAAAAGTGAAGCTCGACGGCGATGGCTGCGCTCGAGCTCTAGCCTCTGAGGCGACATGAGGAAGACGATGAGGCAAACGGGCATGAAGGGGAAAAGAAAGAATGACCCTTGGCCCTATTTATAAAGTGAAGGGATAAGTAACAGGCACAGGAATCAAAGAACCAAAAAAATGGATATCTGACATAGCTGTCGCCTCGATTTTCGGAGGGTTATTAATAAGAAAAAAGCGTTTACAGGTTTTATATGAAGATGATGTCAAAACGATTCACTACAATCTTAAAAGATGACGTCACGGCGGTTTACCAAGTGCATATGTAAATGATGTCATGGCGGTTTACAGGATTCTTTGAAGATCAAGGAGTTTTTCTAAGGATTGAAGATTGACATGAATAGGTTCACATCAATCTGGGGCCTAATGTTGGGGATATAACTACTGAGTATAAACCGCCCAGGACGGGCCGGGTTATGCTCATCCGTATTGAAGCTCATGAAGACAAGGATTATGGCGCGTTACTATTGAAGCTTAGAGGCCTAGGCCCCAAGGGCGGATTAGGGCCCATGGGCATAAACCGCCATGAGATATGTAACTTGTGTTGTAAGTTAGGGAAAGGTAGAAACCGAGCCAAACACGTGTATGAGCCGGCCTCGGTATTCTGTAAACCACCGGGCGTCAACCTACGTATATAAAGGGACAACCCGGCAACGGTTCAGGGACAAGAAACAACAACTCGAGGGATAGGTCAAGCGGATTCGCTCCCTGCTCATCGAGACCCCATCAATTCCACCACAACTGGATCATAGGCTTTTACCTTAACCGGAAGGGGCTGAACCAGTATAAACTCCCCGTGTCCTTTGTCCGGTTTAACCCCTTTTAGCTAATCTCGTTGCGATGGCTCCACGACTAAGTACTTCCACTAGGACATCTGACGTGTAAATTCCACGACACTAACCGAAAATTACTCTACCTTTCCTCCTCATAAGTGCTTCTTCTTCGTCTATCCTTGCCATGGACGGTGAGCAGAGCTCCAGGTCGAGAACTACTCGTAACAAGGGAGTGGCAACCAAGGCTGCGGAAAAAAGAGAGGGCTCTCCGCCACGCAGAGACCTCGAAAGATCTCTCACGGGCAGGCAATGGCTCCCAGGAGTTCCCTAGCCGCGGAGGTGAACATGCCGAGCCGGCGGTGATGGAGTCGTTATCCGTCGACGGCATGCCCGATCAGCTCAATAAGCACCTCAATAAGTAGAAGGAGTTCATCCATGGCTTGGTGGAGCTGCTGAAGGAGAGCCTCGACGACATGCCCGCTGAGCTCAATAAGCAGGGGGAGTTCACCGCTGGCTTGGTGATGCTGCTGAAGAAGAGCATTGCCTCGGAGAAGAAGGCGACCAGCGAAATCCTGCAACTTCAGGAGGACAAGGCGAAGATATGCCACGAGCTCGACCTGTTGAAGGAGAAGAACACCGGCTGGAAGAAGCTGCATGAGAATAGTAGTTCCTCGATGAAGATGTTGCAGGCCCTCATCATGGAACAAAAGGAGGAGTTGGCGAAGCTCCGCATCAAGCACCCGGCTGCTGTCAAGGTACGTAATGCGGCCGTGGAACAGATGATGAAGGATCGGGTCGAGAAATCCCGTGTCATGGACAGAATGAAGAAGACAGCGGAGGAGATGCGCAAGGAGATGGAGGTCGCGGAGGCGATGAAGAAGCGGTTACGACTCCGCGGTGAATTAGATCATTTAGGGTGATAATCTTCCTTCTTCTTTTGCTCCTGTGTTTCATCTTTTGCTTCGGGTGTTTCGCCGCACGTGTCACGTTCTCTGCGAGGCATGAATATAACAATGCTAACAATGAGATGACTAGCAAATTAGATCATTTTTATCGCCATATGGCACTGGGCTGCCGTGTTTCGTGCTCCTCCGTCATAGTACTACTCCAGTGGAAAACTTGAGTATACCGCACGGTTCTTTGCTCCTCCTCAGGTCGTAGGCACATTTATATGAGCAGTAAAATCACAAGGCCCCGCCTTCCAGCTGTAATGAGCCGTGAAATCACAAAGGCCCTCGCCTCTCGTTAAACCGACCAACACTACTAGGGAAAAGCCTAGCAGCAGCGCGGGTTTTGGCCCTCTTAGTAGCGCGGGTACCGGCGCTACTAATAAGGCGCTACAGCTAACGTATAGCAGTAGCGCGTGTTGACCCGCGCTACTGCTACACATGAATAGCTGTAGCGCTCTTTAGAAAAGGACGCTACTGATATTATCTGCAGTGCCGTTTACAGGGAAGCGCTACTGGTAAGTCGGCGCTACTGCTAAATCCCCCCCTCGCTACTACTAGTTTTATTAGTTTTTTCCCTGCATATTTGTTTTTTATTTGTTTTGCATTTGAATAGGCTTTATACAATAATCTTTAGCATATCATCCACATACAAATGTAATCATAGCATATACATACAATTAGTCTCATCAAATCATGTCATCATCATAATCATCATCCAACACAAAGTGGTCTCTCGTCATCAATCTCGAAAATAGCGATACAAGTCTCGATTACTTGCAAATACATCGTCATCCATCTAAACAATGATATACACAAGAATAGCTATCACTTTGAGTACATGAGTTTGTATCCCTCTCTCGCATTAGCGTGAACCTAAACTAAGTACTGCGTATCGCTCGGAAACCGAAAACCGGTACACCTGGGCCTAACACTCCGGCCACTTGTCGTATATATACTCCTGGCGTAGCACTTCTTCGCCATTTATGATCTATGCACCTGCATCGTCACATGAGTCGATGATATGCAACATATATAGTTGAGCAACACAAAGAGACAGACTTGGCAAAAATAGAAACAACATATCATAAGCATAAATAACAAAGTTCATCGTACCCAAAATGACCTAACTAGAGTGATTTTCGCTAGTCGAGGAGGAGGACGGTTTAATTACATCACAAATAAAGTTTCACCGTGCATAACTCAAAGTTTTGTCATAAAAGAAAGTATGGACTAAACGGACACATTGTCATATATCGACAGTCACTCCATCATGTCGTGCCATCCATCCAAGTCAGGGAGATAGTCATCGAGCTTAGTGAAAGGCTTCATGTCGAGACGCTGAGAGGCTATCCATGTTTGTACGTCTTCCCGCGACATTTGTCCTTCTGCATGGAACATCCCTGTTTTTCCGACGACCTCATTCATGATGATTTGGGCAAGTTCGCGCTGGATGTTATAGAACTCAGCTCGAAGTCGATGATCCTCGATATCTCCTATGTCCTTTGCCCATTGCAGAATATGGGCATCGCTAGATCTAGGTGCCATGTGAAGGTTCTGGTGATCCCGTCGGTACTCCAGCATGTGGTGTAGGACATAGAATCCATCATTAAGAGAATCGTTTGGTTGCTGGATGAAGCAGAAGTCGGTCTTATGGCTGAAGGCGGCCCTGCCGCCCCTTCTCTTCTTGTCCCTAACCTCTCCACCCCTTGCTTGGTAGTAAAACATAGAACTGTCGAGAACATCTTTGATGTGGGTGTAATCCTTTTTGTGAATGTTCTTCGACGAGTCCAAGTAAAGAGCGTGGGAGAATCGGGGGTAGAGGATGATGAGGATGGCGCTCCCGCCGCTGCGCAAAATAAGTACACCTCAAATTAATTAGCCTCCACCGTGCAAATGAATTATTGAAATCGAAGGAAGGATAGCAGCGCGGATGACTTACACGGGATGATAAGGCACGAGAATCGCCTCCTTGTCCTTACTGGCGAGCATGAAACTGACGATGTAATCCCTCGCGTATTCACGATGCTGTGCACAGACTCCCAAGAAGCCCTCGTGCATGTAGTACGGGTCAGCGACACCGATAAAACGTATCTGCTCAACCCCAATGATGTAGCTCATGTGCAAGGCATAAAGGCGGACAAAAGTAAAATCCAGCTTCTTCACGTGAAACATGTCGAATATGTAATCGAATCGGAGGAAGAACTTATCCGCGGGGAAGCCCTCGACGTACGACATTTGCTGCGGAACGTTAACCACGTAGAGTGGGTATCCTGGATCTTTCGAGGCGATGAGGCCTTTCTCTACCCACAACACATCGTCATGAAGTCTCCTTAGATCGCCGAATCTGGCCCGTAGCGCTGTTTCAGGTAGGATTGGTCGACTGGGGATATGCCATTTATCCGCATCGGGGATATCTACACGGTCCTGAAGCCGAGGCTGCTGAGGCGGCTGGATCATAGAATCAGCTTTTTTGCCTTTCCTCGCTCTCTTCCTAGGCTTCTTTACCACCGGATGGTCGTCAATAACACGTTGAGACGGTAATTCAGGCACCGACTCATGATTCTCATACCCTGAGGAGGCGCCAGTATAGACATACTGTTCAGCGCCATCGTCATCCTCATCCTCATCCATGGCGACGTCATCAGCCTCTAATGGAGCCACCTGCTTACCCCGTCCGCTATCACCCAACCCGACACCCGACGCTAATTGGGTAGGTGGGGTGTTGATGTTCATACCTTGCTGAGGCTGCGTGCTCGTGGGTGTGCTCCCGGACGCCTCCAGACGAAGCAGACTCTTTGGCCACAACAGGATCCACCCATTGCAACAATCACCAAGCCGCCGCGGGGTCTCGTCGTCATCCCCCACTAGTATTAGAGGAGGCAAATTCTCGTGGCCCGGTTTGACACTGGCCACGGAAACCTTGAAGACGTTCGGGGGGATCGACCGGCTATGGAACAATGGTTCCTTCGGCTCCATTATCGTCCCCTTCCCCACGTCCACCTTCTGTTCGCCGATGGTGTACAATATGGTGCACGGGTTTTCGTCGGCCTGCAAAGAAAAGTCTGTGACGTGAGACATCGGAAAGGCAACGAAAACGGGAGATTATACATTTATATTGAAGGGGGCCGGTGTGGCAGATACCGTGAGGGCGTCGAGCTCAGCCAAAGAGGAGGCACCACCGAGCACGTCCGATGCGGCAGCCGATGCGGGAGCCGGTGCGGGAGCAGGTGCAGGAGCCGGTGCGGGAGCAGGTGCGGGAGCCGGTGCGGGAGCAGGTGCGGGAGCCGGTGCGGGAGCATGTGCTGCCAAGAAGTCAGCAAGGGGAAAGTCCTCTGCATTTTTTTGGATTTTCCCTTGTCCAAGTGTGAACGCCCGTCACCAAGGAATTAGATATATCTGCAATCGCCTGTTTTGCGGCAGCTACCGCTGTTGCGACTGTCTGAGATGATTTCTTCTCAACCGCAATCTCAACCTTCTTGTCGATGCTTTCTTCGGTTAACCTCCGTCTTTCCTTTTTCTCCTCCGTGGTCTCATGGTAGTACTTCTTCCACGTGGCACCGTCTCCGACACCGTGCACGCGTCCATACGACGGTCGAGTATCCACCGGTTGTCGTTTCAATATGTTCAACGCCCGGTTGAATGGAGTGTCCCACTTGGGCCTCGCCAATGCCTCAGACGGCGAGTCGCTTTCGGCCGCAATCCGGTGTTGCTCTCTCTGCAAAAGGCACAAGGATCGTTTACAAATATGACTAACGTGTGCAGTCGAATTGATCAGAAACTAAAATTACCAGCAGTCTCATGAACTCCGTAATGACCGGTGTTGTCTCATAAACCTTCTTCAGTGGGTCCCAACGGTGGCGGGCCCTCAGGACGTCACGCTCCTGCGGGACGGTGAAATCCGCCAAGGGGTCTGGGATGCCCAGACTCGCGGCTTCCACGTCCTCCTTGGCCCATTTGGACCTCTTTCCGCCGGAACCACGGCTTCCGAGGTGGTGGGTCCCAATGTTCCTCTTTTGAAGCCCCTTCATGTACTTAGACTTTTCTTTGGCAGCTTCGGCCTCGCAAGCCTCCTTGAATATTTGAAACTGCTCTTCCGTGATTGTCGGACTTTCCTTTACAATCTCGGAGTAGGGTTCCCCGTCGTTGATCTTTGCTTTCACTCAATTTTTCCAGGCGGCCAACGCGTTGCTAAACTTGGTCATGGCGTGTTTGTTTATCTTCTTCATTGCCGGGTCATTGTCTGGATCTTCATAATCCTTCTCATTCCGGCCCGGGAACAAGAATATCTGGTGAAACTTCTTTAGGAGGGAGCTCCTCATATTTTCTATCTTCTTTAGATTCTCATCGTTGATGGTGGCGGTTGTCCGTATGATGCAGCCTATTTGATTGCCGTAGCACGCGCGCGCTTCCTCGGGCGCCTTTGGCTCAAAATTGCCGTCGTCCACCTCCGTGACCACCAGTCTAGTAGTCCTGAGTTTGTTAGGAACCCGTTGCCTCTTTGCTTTCGGTTCTACACCGGCTCCGCTCCCCGAGGCAGCACCGGTCTCAGCGCCGGTCTCGATGCCGGTATGAATCTCAGTGCCGGTGTCAGTCTCAGCACCGGTCTGCGTGTCGGTCTCAGCACCGGTCTGCGTGTCGGTCTCAGTCCCCTATGCCACCGGTGGGCCCAGCAACAACATCTGTTGATCGTCGGTAAAGCTAAAAAATTCGTCTGCCGCCCGGTAGACGTCGTCACAATCACCAGAACCCTGTCCTTCATCGTTGCTAGCCATGTTTCCTATGATTAAGTCTAGTCAATTAATTCTATACCTAATAAAATGAATAATGACATAAAAAAGGACTATTGTTTTGCAGGAATGTTGACTCCTTCCTGGTGCGGCAAATCCCGGGCACTCGATATGTCCTAGTTTGTAGCACAAGTCATGCCGAAATTCACGGGAAATTTCGGCATGACCTTTGCTAAAAAGTGGACAAATCGAGAACCTGAAATTTGCCGGAACAGAAATGAATCAACATTCCGGCAAAACATAGGCCACTCAGCATCATTCCCTGGAAACAACAAAGCCACTTGGGCACAATCGAACAACTTCAATGAAAAGATATAACATGACCACTTCAATGAAAAATAAAATTTACCTAAATTCTTTTCCTTGAAAAATAGTGGTCTTTTCAAAAATCAAAAACCTTTGCCAATCTAGTTAACCTAGCTTGTTAATCCAACGAACCTAATTAACCTACTTATTTAACCTAGTTAGTTAATCTAGTTTACCTAGATAATTAACCCTAATTAAACTAGTTAACGCATCTAGTTCTCTGTCAAAGCCTAAAATAAATTTTTGCACTAATTAACATGGATAATTAACCTAATTAAACTAGTTAACCTGACTAGTTCTCTGTCAAAGCCCTAACTAAGTTTTTGCACTAACCTAGATAATTAACCTAATTAAACTAGTTAACCTAACTACTTCTCTCTCAATGCCCTAACTAAATTTTTGCCCTAACCTAGATAATTAACCTAATTAAACTGGCTAACCTATGCATGAGAGAGAGAGGAGGGGTGGGGGCTTACAGATGATGGCTCCGGTGGTGGCGACGGAGGCAGTGGTGGCGAGGGAGGCAGGGGCGTCTCCGGTGACGGCGAGGGAGGCAGGGGCGTCCCCGGTGACGGCGAGGAAGGTGGCGTCGACGGCGGCTCCGGTGGCGTTGACGAGGCCGCGCGGCTCCGTGGCGTTGGGGGCGGCTCCGGTGTCGTCGACGGTGCACGGCTCTGGTGGCGTCGTCGACGGCGGCGAAGTGGGGCGAGGAATCGGGGAGACGGCGGCGCGCGTGCGGGGTGGGTTTGAGGGACGATTTGGATGAAGTGGTGGCCGGGGGGAAACGGTTTTTTGGCTAAGTCAAACTTAGCGGTAGCGCATTTCGCAAAACGCGCTATAGCTAAGATAGCTATAGTGCTTTCTTCAAAACGCGGCGCTGCTATAGCTATGTAAATTTCTTCCTTTTTTAATTTCCTATTCTATCTCTATAGCGGGGGTCTAGGACACGTGCTGCAGCTACGTTAGCTATAGCGCCTCTTACAAACAAACGCTGCTGCTATGCCTTCCTCCGATTTTTCGCTTTTTTGTTTATTTTGCTTTACATTTTATTTTTCCCTTTCTCCATTTTCTATTTCTTTCATGTTCATTTAAATTTCTATTTGTTTTTCATATTATTTTATTTCCGTTAGTAGTAGCGCTCTTCTAGGAAAATGCGCTGCTAACTGTGCTCTAGCAGTAGCGCGTTTCTTAGAAGATCGCTACTGCTATGCGTAGCCTAGCATTCTGCCAATGGGAATATTAGTAGTAGCGCTTTCTTTGCCACAAGCGCTACTGCTAAGTTTGTGTCTGTAGCGCGGTTTTTATTTGGTCGCTACTGCTATATAGCACTAGCGCAGTTTTTTGACCCACGCTGTTGCTAAATTTCTGTGTATAAGGTTTTCCCTAGTAGTGCAAGCTAGACTGCCCTGCCCTCTAGCCTTCTAAAAAATGTATACTTTTGTACAGTAGTAGTATCGATGGATTGTGCCATGGAGCAAAACTTGAAATTAAAAAAGAGGTGGTACATATAGAGAGCGCTCGTCGCCAAATTATGCATATAGTACTATTAAAAAAGCTAGTCACAATAATGGTGTCCAGCACAACCCAACCCTCAAATAAAACTAAGCACCCTGGAATTCTTTGACAAAAATAAGCACCCTGAAATTCTTTGACAACTAAACCACTGGCTATATGATGTTGGCCATATATATTGTACGTATATAATGTGAAGAAATGAGTGGTAGTACGATACCAACTAAAAGATGAAATGTAAGAAATACTAGTATGTACGTACTGAAGAGTTAAAGTAATGAGAAGAAACATAACATAGTTCTGCTGGGGGCTCAGCACAACACACCCCTCAAATTAATCTAAGCACACCTGAAATTAAACTATGCAACTAATCCGGTACACACTGCATTAGAACCACCATGAGCAACGAAACTGCCACCTTACTCGGAGTCCTCGTCCAAGTCCTCGACTTTGTCCGTGTCCCTCTGCCTCTTTGCGGATACTTCTTTGCTTGAACCGCACACTTGGCTCTTGCTCTTCATCCAACCCTTGTAGATATTTAAACAAAGGTAGCCATCCATTTCAGCATAGTGGATGTGGTCTATATCTAGTACATTCCGCTGCCATGCATGACGATGACACATGTAATGAGGTTTCTCTAGTTCACCGTATGAAGGATGAACCATGGCTCCTGCCAGGGTCAGTATTGAAGGCTGGCCACTGGAGGGCAGTGGCCGATTCTTCTGGAGGTTGAAGGGGTTACCTACAACGAGGCCTATCTGACCCAGGACTCTTTTGTCGTTCGTAAAGTCTACAGTAACAAATTTGACTAGATCGCTCTTGAGGAAGTTCTTAAAATCCTGACATTCAACGTCGGCATGGCATATGTGGTAGACCAAGCATAATTCATGCACGCAAACCTGGATCATAGCGGGCTTCTTCCTCTCTTCCTCCTTTAGATCCTTCTCTAGTCCTAGGACTGCGGTGTACTCAACATCTAGCCCAACGACCCACTCATCATCTGAGTTTTCGAACATGCGTCTGAAGCGAGCAGGGCATCCTTTCACCATCGCAGAAGAACGGGTGTAGATGACGTCGAAGTCATCGCCGGTGATGGTTCTAACCTTGTACTCACTGCCGATCATGGAGATTTGGGACACCATGGATTTGGGAGGAGGGTTAGGATTAGTGGAACTGCCGTAATGTGAAAGGACGGGACGACTAGGAGCGAACCGCCGTAATATTAAAGGACATGTGGGGACGAGTAGGAGCGAACTGCCATCGTGCGAATGGCAGGGTAGTGGCTTTCCATTCTCCCATGATACGGGATTCTGAGAGCCCTTGGATCTGAGATCGAATAGTTGCATGGCGTGATTCTAGACCTATGGGTGAATATCCTATCCTGGAGGGTTATTCTGCAAATTTTCAGCAACTTAGCATGCGACCGTTCTATCTCAGATCCAAGGGCTGCCAGCAGCCCATATCATGGTCGCGCCTACCATGACCGTCGCATCACTCGCGCGGTCGTGCCCTTGGAGATTTAACACGGTGCGTTAGGCTATCTGATGTTGGCATGTCATACATAGTGATCACTTAGTCACTCATACTACAACAAGGTTAGCTATAAGGTTGGCTATAAGTGTATTTTTTTACTTCTCTCTATCTCTTTCTTCGTAGTATTTATTGCATTTGCCAAGGAGTGACCTCTTCCAATGAAATGGTGCTTAGATGAGATGCTATGGCTTAGCAATCAAGTCCCCAATGCATAGGTGCTTAGTTTCTTGGTGCTAAGTTTGCTTCATTTAATTAGCTATAAACTCAAAATTGTCTTTTCACCTAGGTACACGCGCTTAGCACTGTTTCTTCCTTAGGTCACCAAACTAGTCTCTCTCTTCTTAATTAACATGCCACATCAGACTTTATGCCTATGTGGCAAGCTTAGCACATGTAGGAGCAAGTAAGTACAATAATGGGCTATAAGCCCGCTTTACATGGCATTTTTGCATATGTGGAGGAAAGAGGCAAGGAAAAAGTGGAGAAGTGGGCTCTCATGCAAGAGCCAGCCTCTACATGGTGGAGCATTGGGAGAGGCACCTGTATATGGAGGTGGTCAGGAATCGGGAGACTCACGCCGGTCGTAGCGCCGCAGTTCAAATGATAATGGCAAGTCAAATCACGGGGCCCCACCTGTCCAGCAGTAACTCGCTGTCAAATCACACAGCCCTAGTTTGCAGTAGACTACTCCCTCATCTTCCCTCATCTCTGTCAAACCGACTAGGCGGAACTGCCCCGCCTACCGCGCAGGAAAAGCCCTGCCCTCGACTTTTAAATAGTATAGTATACTACTAATTTCGTATCCATGGATTGCGCCATCGAGCAAAGCCTCAAGAAAACGGCGGTACACATGTACGGAGTATACAGCATGCCTGTCGCGTTTGCGTCGCACCCAAGACGGTCGGTCGGTCTGGCACGCTGCTCTCCAAATGGAACACGCGTCATATTGCGTTTGCACACACATGTGGGACTGCAATTGAGAACCGACCATAGGCACACTCCCCGGCCATGCAAGTCGGCTGACTTAATAGAAGAGACAGACGAGCGATAATACTAGAGAAGTGTTGTACTACGTTGGTGCCTGGACGATCCCTGCAAGACACGAAAGATCAGTTTGTCCATGCATGTGACCAGACTCCAGCAGACACGCCTAGATTGGATATCGTCTACATATCGTGCAAGCTGTGTTGTACATGGCTGTAGTTCTGGTGAGAAATCTAAAAAAAGGTTTCTTGTCATCTCGCAAAATTAGGTGTCATGTGCATCGGATCACTGCGAGGGTTAAACAGCGACAACTGAGTTGGGCTAGTCATTGGGGCCACATGCACGAAGACTACTCGGCTGCCATCTAGGTCAAGCCGAGTATGTTAATTGTGACATCTATTGACGGAACCCTTTTCTATGAGTTTATCTTTAATTTGAGCTTTGATCCTCATCTAGTTTGTCCATCGGGATTCATGTTGTCTCCTTTGGGAAGTGAGGTTATGATTTCTTCTCATGTGGCATTTTTTCGTGTTATATGTTATAATCTGGTGCTTCAGATCAAAATGATGTCAACTGCACCTCCGGGCCACATGCATGAAGACTTCTCGACAGTCATTTACGAGGTCAAGCCGGCTCCGGTAGACAAAAGAAAACTAGTACTCCACTATGTAGGCAGGAGCCTCCGCGCTTGCTTGCTAGTGTTGCTCTCTTCACACTATCTTGTCCTCTCCAGATCTAAACACGACAGCGGTGGCCACACTCTCTCTCTCTGCTCACCGCTGGTCACAGATCTAGCCGGATCCTCTCCGTCGGGGAAGGTAAGAAGGCGCAACATTCACACGGTCGTCCTCGGTGACGGCTCTTACCCACTGCCGGCGCGTCCCGATCAGCGTGCCTTGCCGTTCTCTCCCAAGCACCACTGGTGAGGGAGGGCCTCTGACCCCTTCTTCCTCGCTGCCGTAGTATGGGCAGATCCGGCTTCCTGCCGCCCACCTGGTGACATCCCAGCAACCCTCAGGTATAATTTCCTTTGAAACCTGTCGTGGAATTGTCACGACAGATGTCCTAGTGTGAGGACTTAGTCGTGAGGCCAACACATCTACGCGGTAGCTTGAAGGGGTTGGTCGGAATCGAGAGACGTGAGGCGGGTTAACACACAAGACAAGGATTTAGACAGGTTCGGGCCCCGGGAAACATCATCTGATAATAGCCCTACATGCTGTTTGTGGCTAGGTCTCATTATGCTCATGAGGGAGTCGCTGTAAACCGGCTCTCCTAGTTGTGTCTAATCTTAAGATTGTTTCTTGCCTCTCCCTCTTGGGGTGCCCTGCCCCTCCTTATATAAGTTGAAGGGGCGGGTTACATGTGGAGTCCTATTAGGATTAGGACTAGTTTATTCTCTATTACAATCCGGATACAAGTCCGGGTCTTAACTCCTTGTAAGGTAAATATTTGTCACGCCTTTCCTCTTAAACCGGCCCACTATTAACATAAACTGGCCTTCTGGGCCTTGGGCCTTGTCATCCGTCTGTCCCGTCGCCTGCTTACTAGTGAGTCATAATGTTTAGGTAGATTGCTTGTAAACCGTCTAGTCAAGGCGGGTCGCCAGTGAATCACCAAGTGTAAAACGTGTCTCAAGTAAACCACCAAGTCCAGACCGATCATATTTTCGGCCGGGTCATATCGTGGGATATATCCCCGACAATAGCCCCCAGTTTATCTTGGATTTATCCATGGTAAACTTATGCTGCAAAATAAACACAAGAACATATTTGACAGGTTGTGCTCCGGGTTAAGAATTCTTGTAAACCGGCACCTGAACATCCTTAAGTCCTTGTCCATTCCTTCTTCTAGAAAATCTGGGTCAACAAACTAGCTTCCTAATCAACTTGCTTGCATAAGAAATATTGTAAATCAAGAACCCATTTGAGTTGGCCTCAATGCTCTGACTTGACAAAAATATTGGTCTTGAAATATTCAACTGATATCCAGCCGGCTTGAAGATGTAGAACTTTCCGGTTTATGATTACCACCATTGTCGGGTTATAAAAGTTTATAATTCCGGGTCATGATTGTTGCCAACGCCGGTTCATGATTGTTGCCAACGCCGGTTCATGATTATTGATGACGCCGGGTTGCAGACACGGGGTCATAATGATTGGCGACGCCGGGTCAATCTTGAATTTTTGACAGGAGCAATTGGTAGCCCCCAAGGGCCAGCTCATTATGATGTGATGAGTCGGGTCTTCAATAAGTCCAGTAAAAATGACTTTGCATTAGCCCCCAAGTGTCATGGTGCATGCTTGCAGCGACATGAGACTTGCATATTTCATGTAATCTCAACTTGAATAATGTAGCCCCCAAGTGTCGGGTTGTAAGCCTGCAGCGACTTGGGACTATTCCTTTGTAGAATAAATCATATCCATTGATAAAATAATATCCATTGCGCCATAATAAAAATCCAGCCATGTTGGCTATTTAAAGATTTGAATAATATAATCCGGTTTGAAAACCAGTTCCACTGATATTTGATCACACTATTGGTTTATCAAGCCAGTGTAGTAAGGGTAAGAACCCCAATCTTGAGTACTGATAACTCCTCCCGTATTTTGCCGGTTTATGATAAGACCGTACTGGGTTATAATAAACACCAGATTATCCATATAATACTGGTGACTTGTAGTTGAAACCAGGCCGGGTTAAGAAACACCGGTTTATCATAAAGTGTAGTAAACCTCAAAAAGAGAAAATTTGTCGAATAAAATCACGGGAAGACGCGAGGCTTTTCATGGGCTGCCAGGCCCAAAATCGAGGCTTTTCATGGGCTGCCAAGCCACTGAGTTAAACCATTTTACAAAGACTTTTAAGATGGACCTCACATTAACCAATCATCATTTTAACTTTGACAAGTTCAGGGTCTATATAAGATTGACTTGCCAAACGTTTGGCGGGTCATACCAGGATTACCTAGACGGAGTGGCTTACTTAAAAAAGGCAGGATAACCAGAGGTTTTAGGTGAATACACCTGGCTTCCAAGCCTGGATTGATAGCCTATTACAAGGGTTAAAACTCTTTGTTACTGTGCAACAAAAGAGCCCCCAGGTAACATTTTGAGCTGTGCTCAGTGGGTGCCTATATTTGAGTTGTGCTGTGCAACATACTCTCTTTGGCCCCTCATGATAATATTGGCTTGATAGCCGGATTACCGAAGTAACCAGAGTTGTGCTCTTATGATAATATTGGCTTGACAGCCGGATCAACGGGTAATCAGAACTCCGCATAATAAAGAGAAACCCCCAAGTGATATATTTCTGAGCTATGCTCGCCAGGTGACTATGTTTGAGTTGTGCTGGGCAACAAACTCTCTTTGGCCCCTTTAATTTTTCCTGAGAACTCGAACTTGGGAGAGATTATTCTTTTGAACCGGAAATTCTTAAACCGGATATTGAGAGCTTCAAAGCTTTGTGGGAGACAATTTTCCCTTGAGCCGGATTTTAAACCGGAATCCTTCTTTTTAAGCCGGCAATTTTCTGACAGCCTTTAAATTTGCACCAATATGACGGTTTAGGGTCCTGCATTAGATAACTTTGCAAGCCGAAGTAATTGCTCTTCTAAAGAAAGCAATATATAATAAAAATATACTGGATGGATTTCACCTGATATGTTAGGCCAGTATTTATCTGCCGCGGAGTTGATGATCAGTTGACCACCATGGTGAAGCGGCACGGTAAACTGTGCGAACGGGCAAGTGAGCCGCATTGTGTTGATATATGTCGACCCGCGGAGGCGGACGGAAAAAACATCCGCAACATTAGAGGCAGTATGGACGCGGGCGAGTCGCTACCACTCTTGCAGTGACCAAATGTCCTGCATAAATAATATCATAAACCGGAGTAATTGTTCTCAAAAGGAAAAAGTTGATAGGTGCTATTTAAAATAATCTAGAGAGATATCACCTGATGTATTTGGACCTTATGATCCTCATTTGTGTCCATTAGCTAACCCGACATGTTGAGTAGGCCGGACTGCAGGGCAGACAGCAAAACGACCGCACCATCAGAGGCAGCATAGACACATGAGTCGGCCGAAGTGTTGTAAGCCGTTGCGAGCGAGCAAGTTGTCCTTCGTGTTGTAAGCTGGCGCGGACGCATGAACTGACCGCGAGGGCGGACGGGCAAGTCGTCCATGGCGTTGCAAGCCGGTACGGATGCGCGAGTCAATCATAGGCGTAGTCCCGGCTAGTTGATGTAGACCGGGGCGGCGACTTGCTCACGTATCCGTCCAAAAGCACGGCACGGACAAGCGCTAATGCAAAAATAATATTGGCGGACCCCCCCTTGCGACACTCTTTTTAACAAATAATGGTCTTGCAAAAAAATACCACTGACCAGAGTAATTGTTCTCAAACAATTTAATATGCACTGATAAAATACACAGAAAGGATTGCACCTGGTTTTTATTTGGCGAACGCGGATGTTGGTACTGCATGATGCTAGACATACTCAGATCAAAAGATAACCGGACATGTTCATGTCTGATGTAGCACTAAGCACCCATGTGGGTCTTCATTTGTCTTTTCCTCAAAGTGTTGAGAAAATTCCTTTGAAGTAAACACCATCAACACGTGCCAGGTTAGCATCAACCTGTTGGAGCTCATCCTCATTGTCAAATTTTGGTTGCACCTCTGTTCTTTTTAACAGCACATGATTGATCTACATGTCCTCCCACCAAGCAGGTGCAACAAGGCGGAGGTGGTGGCTCATGGCAAGCGCGGGTTAGCGAGCCATGGCAGCGGCAGAGTTGAGGCCGCTCGGGGCATTCAGTGACCCGGAGCAGAGGCGGTCAGCGGCGTCCAGCGACTCAGCGTGTGGCAGCTGAGGCGGCCCACGGCAGTGAGATCTAGCAGGGCCACCACCACGTGACGAAGCCAGCTCAACCCAGCAAGTAGGCGACTCAGCAGGGCCGAAGCGGTGCATTTGACAATTTCTGACTGACATGGTTTGATGTCCAGGTCTAGATTCCATCGTCTGACTTTGCTAATCCCTGTCTTTTTTCTTTTGACCACTTGTGTGCTAGCCATCACATCTAGTATCAAGATGGACTTTTTGACCACGTGAGATCTTTCAGTCTTCCTGGTAGTATATACTCTGTGTAGCAGCCTTGAGACTGATGTAGCAGCCCCCAAGTTGTAACCTATTGAACAGACCGGGCCGTGGCCTTTTTTCCCTTATAGTGCCTTGGTGGTTTTCTAGATTTGACTCGGTCTTCAGGCCAGAAAAAAGTAGTGGCAATGATAACTCGGTGATTTGACGCGTACCTTGCTAGCCTTGCCTCTGTTGCCATGATTTATCCTTGGGAGCAACAACCATCAGGGTCACTCGTACTAGGTCAGTACGTCTGGATTAAATGCCACATAGGAAAATAGACCTCCGAATTGGATTTAGATACGGACACTGATCCGTCAAACTTGTCGGACTCAGCGGGACTTCGGTGACTTGTATCTCGTATTGATTGTTTTCGGATACGAGACTTCGACTTGCAGCGGCAGCGAAAATTAACCGGCCTCGACCGATCATCTGGTCATGTGCGCTAGCACCTAGACGCAACCCTAATTTTCTCTTGATCTTAAATCTTGTATATGTCGCTTTGACTGTTCGGCGGACGTCTTCTGCGCTGGCTCTTTTTCATCTAAGATACTGCGAACTTCTCGATCCCTGAGATAGAGCCCTCCAAGAACTCAACACCACCATGCGCGAGCCCCACGGTGGGTGCCAACTGTCGTGGAATTGTCACGGCAGATGTCCTAGTGTGAGGACTTAGTCGTGAGGCCAATGCATCTACGAGGTAGCTTGAAGGGGTTGGTCGGAATCGAGAGACGCGAGGCAGGTTAACACACAAGACAAGGATTTAGACAGCTTCGGGCCCGGGAAACATCATCCGGTAATAGCCCTACATGATGTTTGTGGCTAGGTCTCGTTATGCTCATGAGGTAGTCGCCGTAAACCGGCTCTCGTAGTTGTGTCTAATCTTAAGATTGTTTCTTGCCTCTCCCTCTTGGGGTGCCCTGCCCCTCCTTATATAAGTTGAAGGGGCGGGTTACATGTGGAGTCCTATTAGGATTAGGACTAGTTTATTCTCTATTACAATCCAGATACAAGTCTGGGTCTTAACTCCTTGTAAGGTAAATATTCCTCACGCCTTTCCTCTTAAACCGGCCCACTATTAACACAAACTGGCCTTCTGGGACTTGGGCCTTGTCATCCGTCTGTCCCGTCGCCGGGTTACTAGTGAGTCATAATGTTCAGGTAGATTGCTTGTAAACCGTCTGGTCAAGGCGGGTCGCCAGTGAATCGCCAATTGTAAACCGGATCTCAAGTAAACCGCCAAGTCCGGACGGGTCATATCGCGGGGTATATCCCCGACAAAACCGGCCTTGCTCTACTTCCCGAGCTCCTGAAGTCGCTGCATTTGTATCTTTTACTATTTCTCAGGGCCCCTCGTAGATAGGATCGATTGACTGTTCGAAAAGCACCTAAATTTTTACGGTTAAGAGGTAAAACTAGTTCATGCAGTCAAATCTAGTACTACTTGGTTCAAACAAGGAAGAAAGGGGGTGGGGGTGGGGGAAGATTTGTTACCTGAATCTTGGACTTGGTGGAAAGAGGAAATAATGGGGGTGAAAAGTAGCAGAGGCTGGCTATCCAACTGGTCTCTAGGTCTAACAGGAAAATAAAGGGAAACGCAGTACAAACTCAATATAAACCCAATCTATTGGTTGAAAAAGGAAAGAAAGTGGGGACTGGGGGACAAGTCAAGAGAGTAAGTCCAGCACTAGATTTGCTAGCCTCACACAGTATAAGGTGGCTATACCGAACAAAAATGGGACCAACCCAGATATCCTGTTCTAATGTTTGTTTCCCCAAGCCACTCTTATGTAATGCCACTGGTAAAATGTAGCAGTCGCACTGTTAAAAGTAAGGACACGTTAAACCAATGTTGTTTTCAATGTAATGCCTCCAGTAATATGAATCAATGGCACTTTTTTACATGTCCTGCTAAATTTCCCATTAAGATAAGTTGCTTCTTTTCGTTAGAAATGGAACTGTCCTGGTCCGCCTACTCTCTCGTGCCCAAATACCGACTCTGTAGCAGCTGTTAATGTAATGTTGCTGGTAAAATGAAGCAATGGCACCATTAAAGTAATGTCGTATTTAACGGTTGTCATAGTTAATACTAATGCCCACACTAATATCTAGCAATGCTGCTGCTTTAGAAATTGTTACCGTCCTTGTAGGATTGCCATTCAGATAAGAAACATGCTTCTTTCATTTGATGCATGTTTCATCACTTGTTAGTCACCTTCCTTTCCACCTTTTTTTGTGCAAACAGAGATATACATTTCACGCTCGATCTTAGTTGAACCTCACAAATGATATCCAAATTATAGTTGAACATTCCAGGAGCTTCACAACCAACCTTGATGTTGCTCAATTTTATTGCAACTAATGACGAAGAAGCTCTGTGGGTTTCGTTTTCTGATGGAAATGGAACCGGGGCTGGAGCCCTTTTCTTAAAAAAACGAAGAAGAAGCTGCTAGCTCACGGGACATTGATTCATTTTAGGTGGACTGCACCAAAAGGTCCCATGAATTGAATCATCCATGTTGGTGACTGAAAGAGCCAGCTTCAGCATCCCAGTCTAAGCACCCCCGGCCTCCATCCTTGCGACGCACGATACACCTTGTTTGCCACCTGCTCGACCCTAGTGTCACTGATAAAATGAAGTAATAATACGGTTAAAATAGAGCGAGTGTCCTCTCTATCATTTCATTTCCAATGTAGATAAAGAAAGTGATTCTCTTTGTTAATGTATGTTTCATCAACTAGTCCAATTGTTAATGTTTAAGCGTTTCTGCAAACCGGGGTGCTTAATTTTAGTTGATCTGCACAAAAATAGAGATTTGAATGTCTCAAGGCGCCTCCTTGTACTACCGCTGTACATTGATGTTCATGACTAGCAGAAGGAGTATCTAGGAGACTTGGGACGATTTCCAGTATGAGGCATACCGTATGAGGCGTCGCAGGGCCCATCTCGCCCTCGCAGCATAGCATACTATGATACTATCGCAATATTTTCTTCTATTTATTTTGTGTGTTTCATCAACTAGTGCCACTATAATGTAATCACGCTTTTTCATTATCTATGCAAACAGGGTTATTCAGCTGCATTTTGGTGGAACTGCATAAATGTACGTATGGAACCGACATATATGCAGAGTGCGAGGTGTGCCAAGTAAAAATTACTGACACCAACCATGCTCCATGCATGCATTGGCATCCACCACCACCAGTGTGATGTGTGGCGCTCTCTGTGGACGGATCTTTCTCGGCAGCAAATCCTCTAACCAAATACTAGTAGCTTATATTGGCAGTTTTCTAGGGAGTACTCTTTTCTGAAAGAAGCACCAATCTATTTTTCTTTATTTGTACACTTTGTCACAACTTTGACCCAAAGGTCCAGAGCTATTTTAGGGTGATTGGCGTAGTACTCGGAGACTGATTGTAAGCATGATTTTCATTAGCTGTCACACTGATTGTAAGCATGAGCAGGTGGAATATTAGGTTAGTGCGAAGCTTACCTTAAACCCTACCGCCGCCGTTGAAACAAGCGAGCGTCGAGGGAACCGTGGAGAACGGCGGGGAAGCGACGTCGCGCCATCCGGCCTCCTCTTGCGGTGGGAGAACGAATTCTCCTGTTGCTCCGGCTGGCTCTGCAACCTCACGAATGGCACACCATACTCGATCGATTAGTTATCCTCTGGGTGCTCGACCTTCGAACTGTACGCCCACCACCTCCTCCTAACTGTCACCTTGGGTGAATCTGTCTGATCCATCGCACAGAGGAGATATTCGATGAACTCGGAGGACTACGGCGTGACTACCGTAGAGGAGTACATGTACATTGCCGCCCTCATTGCCGCCGTCTAGCTCTTTTGTAGACATTGCCACATGGCCCTCACCGTCCTCGAAATTTCCCACTCATTGTCAAACCAAGTAAGGATCTCCTTCAACCTGGCTAACTTTGTCTGGTCGCCGCCGGCGATCTGCCTGATTCGCTGCTGCATCCTCTCCATAGATGTCCTTCTGAGTGGTCCGGTGCTAGCTTTGGAAGATGTGAGGAGAGACGATGGTCTTGCAATAGAGAAGAGCGAGAGGCGAGACGGTGATTTTGGAATGGAGATGATGGAGAGGAGAGGAGATGGTTTTGCAATGGAGAAGAGGGAGAGGCGAGACGGTGGTTTTGGAATAGAGATGATGGAGAGGAGAGGAGGTGGTTTTACAATGGAGAAGAGGGAGAGGAGCGTGCGGCAGCGATTTAGGATTGGACGAGAGGGCCGACACGCTGTGACTGGATCAAAATCAAAATCAATTTACCCTTCAATTAAGAGCGACCCCACATTAACTAGTCTCCCTTTTATTCTGGGTCCTAATTGACCATGATTTTCGCAAATAAAATATATGTTATACGTTGCAAAAATAATACAATTTTGAAGTACATTCAGATACAAACCAAACGATACAATTTTTGGTGACATGCATTCACATTTTGCTTGTCAAATACAATACATGGTCAAACTTTGACCCAAAATACTTGTTTCAAAAAAAACTTTGACCCCAAATACGCAAAACAAAAAAAATACTTCCAAGACCAGCGCCGTTCTTCCGCTCTTCTCCTCTTAAACCACCACCGCTCCTCTCCTGTTCCAATCTAAATCCAGTGCCGCTCCTCTCCTCTTCCATTTCAAAACCACCGCCCATCCTCTCCTGTTCCAATCCAAAACCAGCGTCGCTCCTCTCCCGTTCTAATCCAAAACGAGCGCTTCTCCTCTCCTCTTCCATTCAAAAACCACCGTCGGCGAGTGAAGGTGCTGTGGAGAAGTAGATCGATGGAGGAGTACAACCGATACGTGAGGATCGCAGACGGCGACCCTGTGAAGCTAGCTAGGATGTTTGAGATATAGTCCTGGTTTGAAAACAAGGACCAACTAGTGGCGACGGTGACATCCATGGCCAAATATCTGCAACAGTGCAAAAAGGCGGCGATACTCCTGGAGGGAGGCGCGCGGGAGTACATAGAGTTGCTCCTCTAGGCCATGGAGCAAATAGATTCACCGAATCCGATCGTGAGGGAGCGGTGGTGGGATATCGATTGCGGATGGATCATCCACCAGAGATTGAAGGATCGAGCATCTACAGGTGCCGTTTGTGAGGGTGTCATGCCAGAGCGAGCCGGTGGAGTCTTTGTCGACCGAACCCAATTGCAAGAGGAGAAAAGCAGTTGGCCCGACGGCACTTCCCCGCCATCCTCTCCCTCGCCGTTCACATCGTCTCATGGGGCAGCTGTCTGCCGCTGAGGAATAGGAGGGGACTGCCCCCCAGCCCAACAGTCGGGCAGGTTGTGAATTGTCAGGAGGAGCTTAGGGTTGTCAATATTTGCAGGTTGTGAATTGTGTTTTGTGTTGTGTATTTTGAGAGTACTTTCAGATATGAATGTCTTTTGAATTTCAGATTTGCAGTATTGAGCATATGAAGTATTTTATGAATTCTAGAGATCTATTTTTAGAACTTAAAAATGTAGTTTCATAGGAGTATAAAAGTGTAGACAATGTGATTCTCAGAGAAGAAACTGCAAGTTTCAGTTTCAGATAAGAAACTGCAGGTTCAATTTCAGATAAGAAACTGCAACTTTCAGCGGCAGAGCATTTATATTAACACGGCCTTTTCAAATAGGGTTAACATCATGTTGGAAGTTTTATTCATGGTCGAAAATGGAACTACCAGCCAGTTAACATCATGCTGATCAACATTCATGCATAGCACATCCTCATATGATGCACAGTCAAAAAGATATGCTATTTTCAAAATGCCCACACAATGTCGAGTGTGCGAAACACAGAGAAAACAAGGGATGAAGTTTTGGCAAGTGTTGGACATGGTGTGTGTACATGACAATGGGGTCCCACATGTCAATAAAGGTAGAGGCAAAAAATTTGGAGATATTTTCCCTGCACAGGTGGAATCGAACCCAGGCGGAACAGCTGTCGGGTAGTGTCACTTGGCCACTAGGCTAGTTCAGTAGTTTCGTTAATAATAAGGCACTTCCTCAGGTGGTCGGATCACCTCCTGTGCGTTTGTGCGCTCGCCGTGACGCCGCCGTCTGTCATTGTGAACATGCTGAATAAACGAGAGGAACCTGGAGAGGACTGTATGTGGACAGGTGGACAATCGGGACCCACCAGGTCTATGGTCGTACGCAAGCAAGTGCCTCATTGAAAAATACTTCCTCCTAATGCTATACTGACGTTGGGGCCCACGGGTTTGTCAACTTAGTTACATTTTTTAGGTGCTTCAACATAGTTACTATAGGAGATAAATTCACAATGAAGCCGGGGAGCTGGCAGGTATCATTTATTATCACTGTGGCAGCAAGTATCAGCTGGGTTTTGGGCTGCCCCGTCTAGGCTTTCTTTTTTAACATGCGCAGCCCACGACCTCACATGGGAGGTCCATAGGCCTGTTTGTATTTTCTTGAGGGCCATCATGTATCGACCGGCCTATGGACCTCCCATCCGAGGTTTTATTTTTCCTGAAACATCGGCAACCCAATTTATGTATTTTTTTGAAGAAAACGCAGAGGTCTGTTCTATTTTTCTATATAAGAATAGGAACGCCTGGTCCAATTTATGTTTCCCTTCTAACTATATTATATATATTTAATTATTTTATATGTTATTATATATTATTTTTATTGTCATCATATATTTAACAGATACTTACATATGTAAGAAAACAATATCCCACATCTTATTAACTTATAAAAATAATTTCTTAACAATAAAATCCTGGATTGTTTTGGCATGAAAATCCTAGTGATTGTGTACAAAAGATTTGTAAGATTTAATGACGAATGTAATAATAAATCACTTATTATTTAAATATATTTATAACAAAATGCTCAGCCCCTGTTTATTTTTTGATAACATTGCTGGCCCAACCCAACAATATAATTAGAATCAGCCCAGCAAAATTGTGTATTTCGAGAAAGTGCAAATGGCATGTAATTTTTTAGGAAAAAAATAAATGGGCCTCATGGACGCTACATTATTTGTTCACCCAGCCCAGCTAATGGACTGTAATTCAAAAAAGAGATCAAATTGACTGTAAATTCTACCCCGCAAAAAAAGACTGTAAATTTTGGAAAAATGGGTTGAATACGTGCCACATTTTTGGAGGCTGAAATGTGGGACAATAGGTCGAAGCCAGCGCAAGTCATTGTCAACTTAGTCAACAATTGATTCTGACATCGTTAGCCATTGGATTTACATCCAACGACCGGCATCTATCTTCAATCTCTCGTCTTCTTCCTCCAGCGCCACCGGGACCACCTCCCGCCTCCTGCTGCTAGCAGCTCTGCTTAGCACGCTTCGCTGTGAAGTGGTACTCCACCATTGGCCAGGCCATTCCTCCACCCCTCCACACCTCCCGTTCTTCTCCACCGACTGTCGAACCACACCGCACCAGAACGAGTTAATCCTTGTACGCCTCTCCGTCTGCGATTATACTCCCGCATCTTCCCATCTCCGACTCGTTGCTGTCCGGGGCCTCGCCGTCGTCCACCACCTTGGATGTGCTCGACGTGCCGTGGTCAATGTGGTCAACGAACAACACCATCGGAAGCAGACTGTGCATGGAGAGGCTAACAGCTGGGTCCGTGGCCGCACACAAGAAAATGCCTCCTTATTACGCGCAAAATAATGATTCCTCCACCTGACATGTGGGACCCATCGGAAGGGCCTCTGTATTTTGTGAAAAAAATGTGCCCCTCGCTGACCGGTCGGACCCACCAGCTCTCTTCACACGCAAGGAAGTGCCTCCTTATTACGCACAAAAAAATGAATACTTCCCCTGCCAACTGGAACACAGCATAGTGGGAGGCTGACTTGTGGGCCTACCAAGTTGACAGGGATGGAGGGCTTTGTCAACTTAGTCAATATGAATGATTCTAGCTCCATTTACCGTACGATGTTCATCCAACGACCGTAGTGCTTCTTCAACCTCTGGTCTTCTTGCTCCAGCCGCCCAAATCAGCGCCGGTCTTGCCGCATGCTCCTACCTCCCATGGTCGGCTGTGATGCCGTGGAGGCCTCACCGCCCCCTACTACTCCCACTATTGGCCAGGCCATCCCTCTACTCACACACACCCCCTGTTATTCTGCGGCGACGGCAGCCTCACACCGCAGCCGAACCAGTGAACCCTCGTACTCCTCTCCGCGCGGGCTTCCACTACCCTGTCTTTCCCGGCTCCGCGTCGTCCCCTTCCTAGCCCTCGACGTTGTCCACCGCCCTGGTGCTGTCAGTGCGGCAGGGTCAACATGGTCAAGGAACGACTTCCATCGGAAGAGTACTGTACGTGGAGAGGCTGACAGCTGGGTCCATGGCGGCCGCAAGGAAGTGCCTCCTTATTACGGGCAAAATAATTATTCCTCCACCTGATAGCATGGACCCATCATACGGGCCACCGTATTTTGCAAAAAACCGTTTCCCCTTGACTACTGGGACCCACCAGCTACATCTTCGCACACAAGGAAGTGCCTGACAGTCGGGACCCACCTGGTCGAAGCGTATGTAGTGTTGTCATTCTGGTCGCGAACGTGTACGTACATACTAGTCGATGTAGAGGCGCGCACGTGTCGTAGTAGAGGCGCGCACGTAGCATATACACGTACGTACAATGACCAGTGTGCAAGAAAGAAAATACGGCCACGTACGTACATACGGGCGGGGTCTTGAACGCCTACTCGCGCATACGTACGGCCAGGGCTCGTGTACATGGCTGGGTCGGAACGGAGAAACTTCGTCGTCGTCGTGTTCATGGGGAGGCAAGGGAATGCATCATGTTCATGGGGAGGCAACAAAACGTGTGGGAGCCAACCGGCTTGGATGGAACAACCGATGGAAACGAGGCCTGGCGTACCGCACAACGGAGGAAATGGCCCTGCGTTCGACCGGCCACATTTGAAACAGGATCATGTTCATAGGGAGGGGTCAGACGTACCGCAAAATGGAGGAAACAGACTTGTGTTGGACCTCCTACGGTCGAAGCGGGGTCCTGTTGATCAGGAGGGGTGTGGCGTACCGCAAAACGGAGGAAACAGACTTGTGTTGGAGCGCTACGGTCGAAACGGGGGTCTGTCAGATATCGGATTCCGGCAAAACCCTTAATGTTCGAACACTGGGGTGCACACGAAGATTTCCCCCTATTGAAACATGCCCTCAGCCTCGCCGCGATCTCTAAGCTAGCACGATGAACCACACAAGAGATTCAAGAATGATATAGGTTCGGGCCACCGTTGTGGTGTAATACTCTACTCCTGTGTGTGGTGTGGTGGATTGCCTCTTGGGCTGATGATGAACAGTACAAGGGAAGAACAGCCTCGCGAGGAGAGGTGTTCTTGTGCTTGGTGGTTTGCTTGGGGAGGAACCGATCCGTCCCGTCTACGGTGGTGGCTAGCCCTATTTATAGAGGCCCTGGTCCTCTTCCCAAATATTGAGCAGGAAGGGATCCAACAACGACCATTTTGAAAGGGGACAGCTAGTACAAGCTATCCTGACTAAAGGTGGTCTTCACCTGCCAAAGGCGCTGGTGATGACACCGTCTTGGGCTCCACGATGACCTCCGTCCTGCTGTCCTGCTAGTCTTGGTCTCGTTGCACCAATATGGAAACCTTTGCATGATGCCTCGGTACTCCACGCCTACGCTTGCCCCCTTAGCACTAAAGGGGAAACAAGGACATTGCACGGGCTAGCGCCCACCTGGCCTTGGTCGTCCTGGCTTGCGCCATGGGAACCTCGTGAGGTACCCCTTGCCTTGATCTCTCCGCCTCCTCGCGAGCTTGCCTGGTGAGGCCACTCCTGTGGAGGCCTTGTGTCATCGGCCCCGCGAGGGTCTTGAGTGCTGGTTGATGAAGACGAGTCGTACTGGGCCACTGGTGGAGCCACGCCGCAGGCCGCAGGCAGGCAAGTCTGGGGACCCCCGTTCCCAGAACACCGACAGTAGCTCCCAGGCCCAAGGCGCGCTCGGACTTGGCTTAGTGGCGAAGCCAAAGGGCAAGTTTGGAGCACCGTGGGCCCCCACAACCCGCGGCCTTGGTCGATGCGTGGCTACCGATTGGACGTGGGCGTCTCCTCTTCCCCACGCTGCCTTGGCAACTGCCCGATTTGACGAGTCCCTGCTGCATGCAAAAGGGTCATCATTACTTATGATCGTGGAGGTCGACGGTTGGTCTTCCTTGGGCTATAAATGGGGAGGGGCGAGAGCCCCCGTCGCCCATCTCTTCCCATTCCGCTTGCTTCTCCTCTCTTGCTCCTGTTACTTGCAGTGCTCCCCATGGCGCATGTGAAGAGGTTTTCGGCCGCGGAGAAGGGGAAGGCTCACCACGAAGGGCCCTGCTCTCCTCCGCCCAAGCGCGGACGCGGTCGCCCTCGCAAGCACGCTGCGACCCCCGCCGTGGCTCTTTGTGGCCGCGATGGTGGCACGTGGCCCTTCAAGGGGTGGGGGTCGCCCATGTCTAGGCAGCCCGGTTGGTGGAGGAAGGTGCTGCCGGAGTTCATCGTGTGGTCGGACAACCCGGCCGGCAACGGGCTCCATCTCCTGCGCTCCTTCGTCGCGAGCTGCCGGCCGCTGGCCCAGGCGGGCTCTGGCTGCAGGCGGATGGCTGCTACAACATGGCCTCCTGGGTCGCGGTGGAGATCCCCGTCACCGACAACGCAGCCCTGGCCCGAGGCTGGCAGACGTTTGCCCGCGCGCGTGGCCTGGGCAGGCGGTGTACCCTCCACTTTAAGTATGATGGTGACGCAACCCTCTATGTGAGGGTGTTTGGAGAGGACGGCCGCCGCATTGGGTGTTGCCCTAAAGACAATGACGGCGACGAGGTGCTCGGTCTTGGTTACATCGTGATGAGGGTGAAGGAGAACTTGCTCCCGGCGGCGACCGTGGCTCGTCAAGCTACGGTGGCTCTTCCTCCGATGGCAGCTCCTCCAGCGGCAGCTACGATCAACCACCACGCCACCATGCCCGCCTCGAGGGCGGCGGCGGGTCGTCCCGTCGCTGCGCTGCGGTGAAGCGTGAGGTGGAGTCTGGCTGAGCTCAGGAGGACACCATGGATCCCTCCTCGGGAGCTACTGCGGGGCGCGTGTTGCTTTTGTTTTGTTTTCCTTGTTTCCTGCATCAAGAGAGACAAGTATGGGGCCCTGTGGGGGCATGTAACGAACTATGATTCCCTAGTTAATATGTTGTACTTATTGTTCCTGTGCTGTGTCATGGCGTCGTCGTTGCACGTTGGCGTGTAGGAATGACTTAGCTTGGTACGCTTGAAGTAGTTTCCGCCTCGCAAGGTGCTTGCCGCAGGCCTCGCCAGGCGCCTTTAGAGCTGCAAAAAACTCTGCAAAAAACCCGTTGAGAGACTATCCTTTTCCGAACCTTGGTCACTAGGGCTGCCGGCCATGGCCCGGCGCTTTGTGTCGCGATGCCCGAGAGGCATGGACTGAGAGGGGTGCTCCTGCTGTCAACTCGAACGAGAGAGTCTCGCAAAAAATCAGAAGAAAAGGGCTCGCGAGGGCACCCGTACAGCCCCCTCGCAAGGCTTGCGAGAGAGAGCAAGTCAGATAAGACCTGAAGACAGAAAACGGAGCCAGAAGCGATTGAATAGGACTGGTAAAGAACATCAGAAGCAACTTCAATCAAAGTTCAAACAAGGAAGAGCGAGCCAACTGCAGAAAGCAAAAGAAAAGCCGTGTCCGGCACCTAGTCTAGTCTTGAACGTCTTCTTACCAGCGCGGAGCTAAGTGCTGCCACTGGGCGTGGGAGGGAGCCCCCGAGGCCCAAGGGCGCCACTCCTGAGACTCCGAGGCGTGTACAACCCCACTCATTATTACGTGAGAGTGTCATGGGCGGCGAGCTTCATAGGCACTGGGCCTTCTTCACAGGCACCGGGCCTTTCTTCGGGCGGCGGGCTTCACAGGCAATGGTCCTTTCTTCAGGGGTAAAACTTTCGGAGGTGCTGGATGTTCCAGGCGTTCGGGATGGGTACACCGTCCTGGGTCTCCAGGCGCACGCGCCAGGCTTGGAAACATGGACGACCTTGAACGGGCCCTCCCACATGGGTGAGAGCTTGTGCAGCCCTTCCCTGGAGAGCACCTGCCTCAGGACGAGGTCACCTACCTCGAGCGTCCTAGGGCGGATGTTGCGACAGTGATACCGCCGCAGCGCCTGCTGGTACCTTGCCGCCCGTAGTGTGGCTTCACGGCGGCGTTCCTCCCCCAGCACGAGGTCCATCCCCCGCATGGCGTCCTGTTGCACCTCATCAAACACCAGGACCCACGCGGAGCAACGCCTGACCTCGTGAGGGGGAACCGCTTCTGCTCCATAGACGAGGAAGAATGGGGTCTCGCACGTTGGTCTGGTGGCGGTGGTGCGGATGGACCACAACACGGACTAGAGCTCGTCATGCCAGCCCCTGCCGCAAGCCTCTAGCTTCTTCTTGAAGGTCCTTGTCTTGAGGCCCCTCAGGACCTCCGCGTTGGCGCGTTCGGCCTGGCCATTACTCCGGGGGTGCGCCACCAAAGCATAGCAGATCTGTGTTCCAAGGTTAGCACAATATGTCTTGAAGAGATTGCTAGTGAACTACGAACCGTTGTCGGTGATGATGCGGTTAGGGACCCCGAATCGCCTCACGAGGCCCTTGATGGACTTGACTACGGAGCCAGCTGGGATGGTGCGGACGACTTCCACCTCCGCCCACTTGGTGGACTTGTCGATGGCGACGTAGAAGTAGCGGTAGCCCCTAGGCGCTCGAGGAATGGGCCCAAGATATCCAGCCCCCAGACCGCGAATGGCCACGAGAGCGGGATGGTCTGCAGGCCCTGAGCTGGCTGATGGATCTGTTTGACAGGCTTCGCAGGACTTCACCAGCTCTGTTGCATAGTTGAGTGCCGCAGGCCAGTAGAACCCACTGCGAAACGCCTTGCCGACGAGGGTCCGTGACGATGAGTGGTGTCCGCAATCTCCATCGTGTATGTCGGCCAGCAGCTCCTTCCCCTATTCCCTAGAGATGCAGCGTAGGGAAACGTCATTCGTCCGCTTCCGGTATAACTCACCGTCTTGGATGCAGTAGGCCATGGCCTGCCTGGCCACGCGCTCCGCGTCCTCCTCTTTTTCTGGCAGCATCCCTTGCATCAGGTAGTCCTTGAATTCCGTGGTCCAGCATCCCTCCTGAGGCTCCACCACCAAGAGTAGGTGGGCTCCTGAGGTCGGGTCACAGGCCGGGGCTCCTATGGCAGGTGGCCGAAGGAGTTCTTCCCGAGGATATGCCGTGCTTGAAAGTGATGGTGCCGCCAATGACTTGAAGAGTCATTCCTCGAAAATGCCAGGCTCCTAAGGCAGCCATCCGGACGCCCTCCTGGCGAGGTCATCAGCCTCTTGGTTGGCGCCGTGGGGCACATGCTGCAACTTCAGCCCCCAGAACTGCTTCTCCATCTTGCGTACTTCCGTAAGATATGCTTCCATGTGCTCGTCCTTCGGCTCATACAATTTGTTGGAGAAGTTGACAAGGAGTTGTGAATCGCCCTTGATGAGGAGGCGCTTTACTCCTAGTGTTGTTGCAGCTTTCAGGCCTGCTATGAGGCCCTCATTTTCTGCTATGTTGTTGGAGACCTTCTCGCCCTGCTGGAAACAGAGCTGTACGGTGTAGTAGAGCTTGTCCTGAGTGGGGGATATAAGCACTGCACCAGCCCCCGCTCCCTATCGCGAGAATGCACCATCGAAGTACATGACCCTGCCGTCTAGTGCCTCACTTCCTGGGGAGAGAGACCGATCCTCGCCTGCCTTGAGCCCTGGTGCCTCCGTCCATTCAGCCACGAAATCAGCCAATGCAGCTCCCATGACGACCCTAGTTGTGCTGAACTCCAACTGAAACGCCTACAGCTCGATGTTCCATTCGGCAACCCTCCCAGCGGAGTTGGGGCTCCTGAGTACCCTTTCCAACAGGTAGGCCGAGACGACCTTTATGGGGTGACCTTGAAAGTAGTGCTGCAGCTTACGCGAGGCCACCAGGAGTGCGAGTAAGAGCTTCTGAGGCATGGGGTACCGCGCCCTTGCATGCCGCAACACCGTGATGACGAAGTATACCGGATGCTCGACGAGGGTGGTGCGCTGACGTGGCCTGTGTCCTCCGTAGGTTGAGGCGCTTCACGAGACGATGGAGCCCCCAGCGCCTGGTTGCTTGGTGCTGCCTCTTCTGCCTTGGGGGCGTCTTCCTGCTGAGCTTGGTCCCCTGCTGCCGCTGTCATGGTCCTCGCGAGGCCTTCCTGTTCTTGTGTCGCCCCGGCTGAGGCAGTGGCTGGGCGGGACGCGGCCTTAGCCTGGCGTTCCTCCTGAACCGCCACCAGGGCTGCACTGGCGGAGTAGGGAGTGGCGGCAAGGTAGAGCACCAGGGACTCAAGAGGGCGCGGCACCACCATCACGGGAGGGCTGGTCAGATATTTCTTGAGGTCTTGAAGCGCTTGGTCCGCTTCCTGTGTCCACTCAAACGGGCCCTTCTTCTTCATCAGCTTGAAGAACAGCAGGGCGCACTCCCCTAGCTTGGAGATTAAGCGTCCTAACGCAGTTACGCGACCGGCGAGCTTCTGCATTTCTCTGAGGGTTTGCGGCGGACTCATGTCTTCGATTGCCTTGACCTTCTCTGGGTTGGCCTCGATCCCCCTGTGGGACACGTAGAAGCCCAACAGCTTGCCGGAAGGGACGCCGAACACGCACTTCTCCGGGTTGAGTCACAGGTCCACCTGGCGGAGGCTCGCGAAGGTCTCCTCCAGGTCCTGGATCAAGGTTCTTGCCTCCCGAGATTTCACCACAATGTCGTCGACGTATGCCTCGGTGTTTTTCCCGAGCTGCCGGCCCAAGGCGATGTGCATCAGGCGCTGGAAGGTCGCGCCCGCGTTGCGCAACCCGAACGGCATGCAAGTGTTGTAGTACACTCCACATGGGGTCAGGAAGGCTGTCTTCTCCACGTCTTCCACCGCCATCTTGATTTGGTGATAACCCGAAAACGCATCCAGGAAACACAACAGGTCGCACTCGGCGGTGGAGTCGACGATCTGGTCGATGCGGGGAAGCGGGAACGGATCTTGGGGCAGGCCTTGTTGAGGCTGGTGAAGTCGACGCACATGCGCTCCTTTCCCCCCTTTTTGGTACGACAACGGGGTTTGCCAGCCATTCGGGGTAGTGAACCTCGTGAATGACAGCTGCTGCCTCTAGCTTGCGGGTTTCTTGGACGATGAAGGCATGCTTCTCTGTGGACTGCCGCCTCACTTTCTGCTTCACGGGTCGTACATTGGGGTACGCATTCAGGTGACGCTCAATCACCTCCCTTGGGAACCCCGCTAGCTGCTTGGGTTCCCACGCGAACACCTCCTTGTTCGAGTGCAAGAACTTCACCAACGCCTTCTCTTGGTCGGCGTCGAGGTTGGCACCCATGGTGAAGGTGGCTCCCTGATACGTCTCCAACGTATCTATAATTTTTTATTGTTCCATGCTATTATATTACCCCTTTTGGATGTTTATGGGCTTTATTTTACACATTTATATCATTTTTGGGACTAACCTACTAACCGGAGGCCCAGCCCATATTCCTGTTTTCTTTGCCTATTTCAGTGTTTCGAAGAAAAGGAATATCAAATGGAGTCCAAACGGAATGAAACCTTCGGGAGCGTGATTTTTGGAACGAACGTGATCCAGAGGACATGGAGCGCAAGTCAAGAAGCAATCGAGGCGGCCAGGAGATAGGATGGCGCGCCCACCCCTCCTGGGCGTGCCCCCTGTGTCCTGGGCCCGTCGAGCGGCCACCGACGTACTTCTTCCTCCTATATATACCCACGTACCCCGAAAACATCTAGGGAGCCAGCGAAAAACAATTTCCACCGCCGTAACCTTCTATATCCGCAAGATCCCATCTTGGAGCCTTCGCCAGCGCTCTGCCGGAGGGGGAATCGACCACGGAGGGCTTCTACATCAACACCACAGCCCCTCCGATGAGTTGTGAGTAGTTTACCACAAACCTTCGGGTCCATAGTTATTAGCTAGATGGCTTCTTCTCTCTTTTTGGATCTCAATACCATGTTCTTCCCCTCTCTTGTGGAGATCTATTTGATGTAAACTCTTTTTGCGGTGTGTTTGTCGAGATCCGATGAATTGTGGGTTTATGATCAAGTTTATCTATGAGAAATATTTGAATCTCCTCTAAATTCCTTTATGTATGATTGAGTTATCTTTGCAAGTCTCTTCGAATTATCAGTTTGGTTTGGCCTACTAGATTGATCTTTCTTGCCATGGAAGAAGTGCTTAGCTTTGGGTTCAATCTTGCGGTGTCCTTACCCAGTGACAGAAAGGGTTACAAGGCACGTATTGTATTGTTGCCATCAAGGATAAAAAGATGGGGTTTATATCATATTGCTTGAGTTTATCCCTCTACATCATGTCATCTTTCTTAATGTGTTACTCTGTTCTTATGAACTTAATACTCTAGATGCATGCTGGATAGCGGTCGATGTGTGGAGTAATAGTACTAGATGCAGGCAGGAGTCGGTCTACTAGTCACGGACGTGATGCCTATATACATGATCATGCCTAGATAATCTCATAATTATTCGCTTTTCTATCAATTGCTCGACAGTAATTTGTTCACCCACCCTAATACTTATGCTATCTTGAGAGAAGCCTCTAGTGAAACCTATGGCCCTCGGGTCTATCTTTTATCATATAAGTTTTCAATCTACTTTTATTTGCATCTTTACTTTTTGCATCTATATTATAAAATACCAAAAATATATTTATCTTATCATACTATCTCTATCAGATCTCACTTCCGCAAGTGGCCGTGAAGGGATTGACAACCCCTTTATTGTGTTGGTTGCAAGTTCTTTGTTTGTTTGTGTAGGTGCGTGGGACTTTTGAGGAGCCTCCTACTGGATTGATACCTTGGTTCTCAGAGGGAAATACTTACGCTACTTTGCTGCATCACCCTTTCCTCTTCAAGGAAAACCAACGCAAGCTCAATACGTAGCAAGAAGGATTTCTGGCGCCGTTGCCGGGGAGGTCTTCACTCAAGTCAAGACATATCAAGTACCCATCACAAACTCATCTCCCTCGTATTTACATTATTTGCCATTTGCCTCTCGTTTCCCTCTCCCCCACTTCACCCTTGCCGTTTTATTCGCCCTCTCTTTCCCAATCTTCTCCTCTCTTTTTCGCTTGCCATTTTCTGTTTGCTTGTGTGTTGGATTACTTGTTGCCATGGCGCAAGATAATACCAAATTGTGTGATTTCTCCAATACCAACAATAATGATTTCCTTAGTACTCCGATTGCTCCTCTTAATGATGTTGAGTCTTGTGAAATCAATACTGCTTTGCTGAATCTTGTTACGAAAGATCAAGTCGCCGGCCTTCCTAGTGAAGATGCTGCTACCCATCTAAACAACTTTGTTGATTTGTGTGATATGCAAAAGAAGAAAGATACGGATAATGATATTGTTAAATTGAAGTTATTTCCGTTTTCACTTAGAGATCATGCTAAAGTTTGGTTTTCGTCTTTGCCTAAAAATAGTATTGATTCTTGGAACAAGTGCAAAGATGCTTTTATATCTAAGTATTTTCCTCCTGCTAAGATTATCACTCTTAGGAACGATATTATGAATTTTAAACAACTTGATCATGAGCATGTTGCCCAATCTTGGGAAAGAATGTAATTAATGATTCACAATTGCCCTACTCATGGTTTGATATGGATGATCATACAAAAATTTTATGCCGGTTTGAACTTTGCTTCTAGAAATCTTTTAGATTCGGCCGCGGGAGGCACGTTTATGGAAATCACGTTAGGAGATGCTACAAAACTTCTTGATAATATTATGGCTAATTATTCTCAATGGCACACCGAAAGATCTTCTAGTAAAAAAGTGCATGCTATAGAAGAAATCAATGTTTTGAGTGGAAACATGGATGAACTTATGAAGTTGTTTGCTACTAAAAATACTCCTCTTGATCCCAATGATATGCCTTTGTCTACTTTGATTGAGAATAATAATGAATCTATGGATGTGAATTTTGTTGGTAGGAATAGTTTTGGAAACAATGCTCATAGAGGAAACTTTAATCCTAGACCGTTCCCAAGTAATTCCTCTAATAATTATGGAAATCCCTACAATAATTCTTATTGTAATTTTAATAAGATGCCCTCTGATTTTGAGAATAGTGCGAAAGAATTTATGATTTCTCAAAATAATTTTAAGGCTTTGCTTGAAGAAAAATTGCTCAAAGTTGATGATTTGGCTAGGAATGTTGATAGACTTTCGCTTGATGTTGATTCTCTTAAACTTAGATCTTCTCCTCCTAAGCATGATATCAATGAGTCTCTCAAAGCCATGAGAATTTCCATTGATGAGTGCAAGGAAAGAACCACTAGATTGCGTGCTAAGAAAGATTGCTTTGTAAAGGCGTGTTCTTCTAGTTTCCATGAAAATAATGATAAAGATCTTAAAGTTATTGATGTGTCTCCTATTAGATCTTTGTTTTGAAATATTAATCTTGATAATAATGGGACTGGAGATGAGTCAACTTTAGTTAGAAGGCGTCCCAAGAATTCGGATTTTTTAGATCTTGATGCTAAATTTGGTAAAAGTGGGATTGCAGAGGTCATGACTTTAAATAGCATTGAACCCACTATCTCGGATTTCAAGGAATTTGATTATGATAATTGTTCTTTAGAAGTTTGTATTTCCTTGTTGCAATCCGTTGTTACTTCTCCTCATGCTTATAGTCAAAATAAAGCTTTTACCAAACATATCGTTGATGCCTTGATGCAATCTTATGATGAAAAACTTAATTTGGAAGTTTCTATACCTAGAAAACTTAATGATGAGTGGGAACCTACTATAAAGATTAAAATTAAAGATCATGAGTGTTTTGCTTTGTGTGATATGGGTGCTAGTGTTTCCACGATTCAGAAAACTTTATGTGATATTCTAGGTTTCCATGATCTTGATGATTGCTCTTAAAATTTGCACCTTGCGAATTCCACCATTAAAAAAGCCAATGGGAAGGACCAATGATGTTCTCATTGTTGCAAATATAAATTTGGTGCCTGTAGATTTTATCGTTCTTGATATAGATTGCAATCTTTCTTGCCCTGGTAGACCTTTCCTTAGAACGATTGGTGCGATTATTGATATGAAGGAAGGGAATATTAGATTCCAATTTCCATTAAGGAAAGGCATGGAGAACTTTCCAAGAAAGAAAGTCAAATTACCTTATGAATCTATCATGCGGGCTACTTATGAATTTAGTGCCAAAGATGGCACTACTTAGATCTATCTTCGCTTTTATGCCTAGCTAGGGGCGTTAAACGATAGTGCGAGTTGGGAGGCAACCCAATTTTATTTGTGTTTTTTGTTTTTGTTTTTGTTAGTAATAAATTTTGCATCTACCTTCTGTTTAGATGTGTTTTTATGTTTTAATTAGTGTTTGTGCCAAGTAGAACCTATATGATAACCTATGGTGATAGTTAATTTGATTCTGCTGAAAAAACAGAAACTTTGCACGCACGAAATTAGTTTTGTTAAATCACAGAAACGTGATTTTGCGTTGATTATTTATTCTTCTAATCAATAGACAAATTTCCCAGGACTTCCTATTTTTGTAGGATTTTTAAAGTTCCAGAAGTTTGCGTTAGTTACATATTTCTACAGACTGTTCTATTTTTGACAGATTCTGTTTTTCGTGAGTTGTTTGCTTATTTTGATGCATCTATGGCTAGTATTAAGTGGTATGAACCATAGAGAACTTGGAATACAGTAGGTTTATCACCAAAATAAATAAAGAATGAGTTCATTACAGTACCTTATGTGGTGATTTTGTTTTCTTTCACTAACGGAGCTTATGAGATTTCCTGTTGAGTTTTGTGTTGTGAAGTTTTCAAGTTTTGGGTAAAGATTTGATGGACTATGGAATAAGGAGTGGCAAGAGCCTAAGCTTGGGGATGCCCAATGCACCCCAAGATATTCAAGAATAACCAAAAGCCTAATCTTGGGGATGCCCCGGGAAGGCATCCCCTCTTTCGTCTTTGTTCATGGGTAACTTTACTTGGAGCTATATTTTTATTCTCCACATGATATGTGTTTTGCTTGGAGTGTCTTGTATGATATTAGTCTTTTCTTTTTAGTTTTCCACAATCATCCTTGCTGTACACACCTTTTGGAAGAAGCCCACTTGATTGAATTTATTAGAATACACTATGTGCTTCACTTATATCTTTTGAGCTAGATAGTTTTTGCTCTAGTGCTTCACTTATATCTTTTAGAGCACGACGGTGGCTTAATTTTGTATAAACTGCTAGTCTCTCATGCTTCACTTATATTATTTTGAGAGTATTTTAGAACAGCATGGTATTTGCTATGGTTATAAAATTGGTCCTAGAATGGTAGGCATCCAAGTTGGGTATAATAAAAACTATCATAGGAAGTGAATTGGATGCTATGATCAATTTGATACTTGATAATTGTTTTGAGATATGGAGGTAGTGATATTGAAGTCATGATAGTTGGGTGATTATGAATTTAAAGAATGCTTGTGTTGAAGTTTGTGATTCCCGTAGCATGCATGTATGGTGAACTGCTTTGTGATGAAGTTGGAGCACAATTTTATTTACTGATTGTCTTCGTTATGAGTGGCGGTCGGGGACGAGCGATTGTCTTTTCATACCAATCTATCCCCCTAGGAGCATGCACTTAATACTTTTTTTTGATGACTTGTAGATTTTTGCAATAAGTATATGAGTTCTTTTGACCAATGTTGAGTCCATGGATTATACGCACTCTCACCCTTCCACCATTGCTAGCCTCTCTTGTGCCGCGCAACTTTCGCCGGTACCATACACCCACCATATACCTTCCTCAAAACAGCCACCATACCTACCTATTATGGCATTTCCATAGCCATTCCGAGATATATTGCCATGCAACTTTGCTCCGTTCCGTCTATATGACACGCATTACTATTGTCATATTGCTCTTTGCATGATCATATAGTTGACATCGTATTTGTGGCAAGGCCATCTTGATAATTTTCATACATGTCACTCTTGATTCATTGCATATCCCGGTACACCGCCGGAGGCATTAATATAGAGTCATATCTTGTTCTAGTTTTGAGTTGTAAATCAATAAAAGTGTGATGATCTTCATTATTAAAGCATTGTCCCAGTGAGGAAAGGATGATGGAAACTATGATTCCCCCACAAGTCAGGATGATACTTCAGACTTTACAAAAAGAAAAAAAGGAAAAAAAAGAGAAAGGCCAAAAAAAAGAGAAAGGCCAAAGAAAAAAAGGAATGAGAGAAAAAGAGAGAAGGGACAATGCTACTATCTCTTTTCCATACTTGTGCTTCAAAGTAGCAGCATGATCTTCATGATAGAGAGTCTCCTATGTTGTCACTTTCATACTAGTGGGAATTTTTCATTATAGAACTTGGCTTGTATATTCCAATGATGGGCTTCCTCAAAATGCCCTAGGTCTTCGTGAGCAAGCGAGTTGGATGCACACCCACTGAGTTTCTTTTGTTGAGCTTTCATGCATTTATAGCTCTAGTGCATCCATTGCATGGCTATCCCTACTCACTCACATTGATATCTATTAATGGGCATCTCCATAGCCCGTTAATATGCCTAGTTGATGTGAGACTATCTTCTCCTTTTTTGTCTTCTCCACAACCACCATTCTATTCCACATATAGTGCTATGTCCATGGCTCACGCTCATGTATTGCGTGAAAGTTGAAAAAGTTTGAGATTACTAAAGTATGAAACAATTGCTTGGCTTGTCATCGGGGTTGTGCATGATTAAATACTTTGTGTGATGAAGATAGTGCAATAGCCAGACTATACGATTTTGTAGGGATAACTTTCTTTAGCCAAGTTATTTTGAGAAGACATGATTGCTTTTATTAGTATGCTTGAAGTATTACTATTTCTTATGTCCATATGAACTTTTATTTTGAATCATTTGGATCTGAACATTCATGCCACAATAAAGAAAATTACATTGAGAATTATGCTAGGTAGCATTCCACATCAAAAATTCTGTTTTTATCATTCACCTACTTGAGGACGAGCAGGCATTAATCTTGGGGATGCTTGATACGTCTCCAACGTATCTATAATTTTTGATTGTTCCATGCTATTATATTACCCCTTTTGGATGTTTATGGGCTTTATTTTACACATTTATATCATTTTTGGGACTAACCTACTAACCGGAGGCCTTGCCCGTATTGCTGTTTTTTTTGTGTATTTCAGTGTTTCGAAGAAAAGGAATATCAAACGAAGTCCAAACGGAATGAAACCTTGGGGAGAGTGATTTTTGGAACGAATGTGATCCAGAGGACTTGGAGTGCAAGTCAAGAAGCAATCGAGGCGGCCAGGAGATAGGAGTGCGCGCCCACCCCTCCTGGGCGCGCGCCCTGTCTCCTGGGCCCCTCGAGCGGCCACCGATGTACTTCTTCTTCCTATATATACCCACGTACCCCGAAAACATCAAGGGAGCCAACGAAAAAAAAATTCCACTGTCGTAACCTTCTGTATCCGCGAGATCCCATCTTGGAGCCTTTGTCGGCGCTCCGCCGGAGGGGGAATCGACCACGGAGAGCTTCTACATCAACACCATAGCCCCTCCGATGAGTTGTGAGTAGTTTACCACAGACCTTCGGGTCCATAGTTATTAGCTAGATGGCTTCTTCTCTCTTTTTGGATCTCAATACCATGTTCTCCCCCTCTCTTGTGGAGATCTATTCGATGTAAACTCTTTTTGCGGTGTGTTTGTCGAGATCCGATTAATTGTGGGTTTATGATCAAGTTTATCTATGAGAAATATTTGAATCTCGTCTGAATTATTTCATGTATGATTGAGTTATCTTTGCAAGTCTCTTCTAATTATCAGTTTGGTTTGGCCTACTAGATTGATCTTTCTTGCCATGGGAGAAGTGCTTAGCTTTGGGTTCAATCTTGCAGTGTCCTTACAAAGTGATAGAAAGGGTTGCAAGGCACGTATTGTATTGCTGCCATCGAGGATAAAAAGATGGGGTTTATATCATATTGCTTGAGTTTATCCCTCTACATCATGTCATCTTTCTTAATGCGTTACTCTGTTATTATGAACTTAATACTCTAGATGCATGCTCGATAGCGGTCGATGTGTGGAGTAATAATAGTAGATGCAGGCAGGAGTCGGTCTACTTGTCACGGACGTGATGCCTATATACATGACCATGCCTAGAAAATCTCATAATTATTCGCTTTTCTATTAATTGCTCGACAGTAATTTGTTCACCCACCGTAATACTTATTCTATCTTGAGAGAAGCCTCTAGTGAAACCTATGGCCCCCGGGTCTATCTTTTATCATATACGTTTTCAATCTACTTTTATTTGCATCTTTACTTTTTGCATCTATATTATAAAATACCAAAAATATATTTATCTTATCATACTATCTCTATGTGATCTCACTTTCGCAAGTGGTCGTGAAGGGATTGACAACCCCTTTATTGTGTTGGTTGCGAGTTCTTTGTTTGTTTGTGTAGGTGCGTGGGACTTTTGAGGAGCCTCCTACTGGATTGATACCTTGGTTCTCAGAGGGAAATACTTATGCTACTTTGCTGCATCACCCTTTCCTCTTCAAGGAAAACCAACGCAAGCTCAAGATGTAGCACTCCCGAGGACCCGTCTTCCTCAACTAGCACCCGCTTGGTCTCCGCCTTATCATGGGTGAACAACTGCTTCTTTTTGTTCGGTGCAGCTTCCTTGGCCTTTGAAGCGTCCGCGCCAGCGGGCTGTGCCACCGCGGCGGCCTTGAGGGCCAGCTTGAGCGCCAGCAAAGCCTCCTTGGTATCTCCAGCTACGGTCAGGACGCCGCTGCTCCCGGGCATCTTCATGAGGTTGTAGGCCGGATGGGTTGCCGCCATGAACTGAGCCAAGGCTGGGTATCCGAGGATGGCATTGTACGGGAGGCTGATGTGGGCGATGTTGAAGTCGACCAACTCCGTGCGGTAGTTGTCGTGGGTGCCGAAGGTCACAGGAAGGCGGATCTGCCCCAGGGAGCTGGATGAACTGCCTCCGACGCCCGAGAAGGGCTTGCTGGGTCGGTGCCGCTCCAACGGTACATGGAGGAGGCTGAAGGCCTCGACCAAGAGCACGTTGAGGTCGGCACCGCCGTTAGTGAGGGTATTGGTGATCGCCACCCTGCAGATGGTGGGCGTGCAGAGCATCGGGAGCGCACCCGAGCAGGCGGTGTTGACGGGGTGATCTTCCGAGTTGAAGGTCAGGTTGGCCTTGGGCGCCACCCAACCCAGGGGTGCTCCTTGCCGCGCGAGGGCGGCGCCGATCTGGCGAAAGAACGGCTTGGCGTGGCGGTCCGAGGGTGGTGCCTGCGAGCCGCCCAGGAGAGCTGTGACGATCGGGGGCGCCGGTGCTGCTTAGTGGGTGAGGAAGAGGTTGCGCAGTTCCTCCCAGGAGGCCACAGAAGACGCCGGTAGGTTGAGCAGCCAAGCGTGCGGGACGCCAGTGAGGGCCATGGGAAGCCAGTTGGCCATGACCTTGTTGTTGCCCCCGGCCTTGAGGACGGCCTCCTCATATGCCGGCAGGAAAACCTGCGGGTCCGCCGCACCGTCGTAGCACGGCGGAATCTCTGGCTTGAACTTGTGCGGCCACTGCACCTGTCGTAAGGCGGGGGCCAAGGCTCGGAGCCCCCTGGCCCCAGCGCTGGCGTCGGCCGCCGGAGCCGGAAGCGCGATGTCTGCCATGAGGGCGAAGCGCGGTGTCGGTGGAGAGCAGGTCGAAAAAAGGAGAAGCTCCGGAAGCGCCAAATGTCGGATATCGGGTTCCGGCAAAACCCTTAAGGTTCGAACACTGGGGTGTGCCTGAAGATTTCCCCCTACCGAAACACGCCCTCAGCCTCACTGCGATCTCTAAGATAGCACGATGAACGACACAAGAGACACAAGATTTATACAGGTTCAGGCCACCTTTGTGGTGTAATACCCTACTCCTGTGTGTGGTGTGGTGGATTGCCTCTTGGGCTAATGATGAACAGTAGAAGGAAAGAATAGCCTCGCGAGGAGAGGTATTCTTGTGCTTGGTGGTTTGCTCGGGGAGAAATCGATCCTTCCCTTCTACTGTGGTGGCTAGCCCTATTTATAGAGGCCCTGGTCCACTTCCCAAATATTGAGAGGGAAGGGATCCAACAACGGCCATTTTGAAAGGGGACAGCTAGTACAAGCTATCCTGACTAAAGATGGTCTTCGCCTGCCAAAGGCGCTGGTGATGACGTCGTCTTGGTCTCCATGATGACCTCCATCCTGCTAGTCTTGGTCTCATTGCACTGATATGGAAACCTTTGCCTGATGCCTCGATACTCCGCATCTGCGCTTGCCCCCTTAGCACTAAAGGGGAAACGAGGACACTGCGCGGGCTGGCGCCCGCCTGGCCTTGGTCGTCATGGCTTGCACCACGAGAACCTCGCAAGGTACCCCTTGCCTTGATCTCTCTGCCTCCTCGCGAGCCTGCCTGGTGAGGCCACTCCTGAGGAGGCCTTGTGTCGTCCTCCTTGTGAGGCTTGGCCCCTCGCGAGGGTCTTGATTGCTGGTTGTTGAAAACGGGCCGTACTGGGCCACTGGTGGAGCCATGCCGCAGACCGCAGGCAGGCAAGTCTGGGGACCCCCATTCCCAGAACGCCGATAGGGTCCTGTTCATCAAGCGATGTGTGGCGTACCGCAAAAGGGGACTCCACGGGATTCTATTCATCTCCACCACCGACCTCCTCCAGCCTCCAGGGGCTACTGTTCATCCACCATCGACCTCCTCCAGCCCCCACCTGCGACTGTTCATCCATAGGCTCAAGTTCATCCAGCCTCCACCGCGCGCTACTACACTGACTACTATTTAACCAGCCCTCTCCACGGGGCTCCTGTTCAACCACCCCTCCACGGGCTACTGTTCATCCACCCCTCAACCATCTACTGTTCATCCAGCCCTCCACGGGGTCGTCCTGTTCATCCAACCCTCCACGGGGTCCTGTTCATCCAGCCCCAACCGGCTCGATCGATCGGGGTCCTGTTCATCCCGAGGCAACACCACGGGGTCCTGTTCATCAACCCCCACTGGGAACTGTTCATCCAAACGCCCCCCAGCAATGCTCACTATTCATCAAGGGAGGGAGGCAGCAGGGTTCGATCAGCTTCAGTTAGCAGCAGTAGCGAAGGAATCACTCGGGTTCAGTAACATAGCTAGTGCAATCGCTCGTGTTCAGTTAGAGCCCAACGCCTCGCTCGGGTTCAGTTAGAGCCCAACGCCTCGCACACACGCGCGTACGTGTATGAGAGAAACGCACATCGCTGGGCCCCCGACCACCCACCGTAACAGGAAACTCCCCGAAATTTTCCTCTCCGTCATGGACGGCCCAAACAATGTCATGCAGCTGCGTCTCCGGCTCGCCCAGGATGAAAAGCCCATTTTCTGTCATGATTTTTTGTCATAGAAGTAGGAGCCCACCACATCTATGATGATACCGGGTTTTGTCACAATTATCGTTATAGAAGTGTCATAAGGATGACATATTTTTTTCGTTCGACCCAAAATGTCATGAATGTGTCTTTTTTTGTAGTGATATCTGCCTCCCTCGGGCTAGTCCCCGTTCAGGCGGGATTAACTTCCATCAACGGGAAAGCCCTGGCGGAGAACTTCCGCAATCCTATGGAAGGGGAGCGGGTGTGCTTTGTTTCCTTCCTGCTGAGAGGTGTAGGATTTCTGATCCATCCTTTCCTCAGAGGTCTCCTGGAGTATTACGGCCTCCAACTACATAATCTCACGCTGGGCTCCATCCCGCACATCGCGGGCTTCATTGCTCTTTGCGAGCTGTTCCTAGGTTGCGAGGGCCAGTTCGAGCTATGGAAGAAATTTTTCGGCCTCGTCCCCCGCTCCCAAAAGGGATCCATATTCGAGGTGGGCGGCACCGAGGTATGGCGCATAGCCGGGACAGGATACCTGTCAGGCACTCCGAAGAAGGCGCCCAAAGAGTGCCCTCAGAATGGTTTTATATTGAAGACATTGTTCTCTCGGACCCAATCCAACATGGTCTTCCTGAATTCTCCTCTGCTCCTTTAAAGAAGCGCACCCGCTGGCATCCCCGAAGCCTCGAGGAAGAAGACATTGCGGAGATTAAGAGGCTAGTGAGCAAAATCAGAATACTCGCCAAATCCGGACTGTCCATAGTCAAGGTAATGGCGATTTCAATAACGTGATGCGTTCAGCCACTCCAATTCAGAGGGCTTCCCATGTGGCATTACAATGGGGAGGACGACGCATCACGCTGTGGGCGCAAGGGTCCGGAAAAGTTTGCCGCTTTGGCCGCCATGTTGGCTGATCTTTACAAAGGGGAGAAGGAAGACTTCACTCGTCTTAAATGCCGAGAAGGTTTATCCATGTATAACCCCATTGACTGGGTGAGTTGTTGATCATAGGCCTCACTCAATCTTTTTTTCTTAGTTATGATTAGTCGAACTTAATCCGGCTACTTTTAACAGGAATGGAGAAAAGTCATCGCGGGGATCGACAGCCCTGCTCCGCAGCCGGAAGACCATATTCGAGACCTGGATCCTAGATTTGAGGAAGATCTATTTATAGAACTTAAGGAGGGAGTATTTTATCAGGCGAGCTACGACGGCACGGAAGTGATCATTATAGCCGATTACCCCGACCTTCTTCCCTCCTCCCATGTAAGTACTTAGGAGACATCCCTTCGACAAGAGTTTTCCCGTTGCGCCTCACCCACCGCACTGTATCGTTCTCCCAAGGGGCGACGCTCGTCCCACTGAACTGCGGCAAAGGCGTCCCCTAAGAAGATGACGCTTGCGCATGGCGACTCCTTGAAAAGAAAGGCAAACGATGATACTGTCGGGTCTTCTCCTTCATCGAAGAGGTATAATTTTTTAACATGCACTCAGTGGATAGACCGGACTATGACATTTCCTGTTGTGCCATATTGTAGGAGGAGCATGCACCGGACTGTATCCGGAGACCTGGCCGACCATGCGCAAGCTAGTCCGGCCCCGGACCCTACCACAAGGACTGGGGTTGAAACGGGCGCAATGCCAGATTGTCATCTCCTAGAGGATTCGGTTAATGTATCCGTCGCCAACTCCGAAGTGGAGAGTGCAATGAATCATCGGCAGCGGAGAGTGGCTATGCGCGGCCCAAATTTCACCGAACAGGCATTCAACGCTTTAAGCTCAACGGATGCATACATCCGAGCTACTCGGGATGGGCTTGCTGGAGCCACTCACCAGCTCTCAAAGGATATGCGGGTAAGAACTCTTGTGTAGATTTAATAATCATATGCCAGTAGCCCCCGAGTCTTCAAGCAGCTGGCCCAATTGATTTAAGGGTCGTCACGCCATCAGGTACTCACGGAGAAAAATAACTCATTATCCAAGGAGCTAGAAGAATGCCGAACTAAGATAACTGTTGCCACTGCCGAACTGGAAAATTTGAAGAAATCCAAAGGGGCACCTGATGGTAAGTACAACAGTAGCCCGGAAATGTGATTCCGTGCCTATGATGATTTTATTTAAATATGCATCATTTTGTTGGCAGAGTCGACAGATCAGCTGGAGGAGAGGCTAAGGGCTGCACAAGTGGACAAATAACATGCTGAAGGGCAAGAAGCCGCTGGTCAACGTGTATTAACACGGACCATTGATGAGAAGAACAAACTACATGATGCAAACATCAAGCAAGCCGAGGAACTGAAGGACGTAAGAGCCCAACTATTGGATGCTTTGAAGGAGAACAGAAAGCTGAAAGGTGGCATATTCAGTATGCTCTTTAACTTGACTTTCGTATGGTCCCCTGATGGAAAGTTTTACGAGTTTGTTTCTGTAGGTGTGCTGACTGGGCGGTCCGAGGGAGAAGTATCTGGGTTTCAAGGCAACCTGCTACAAGAGCTGTCAAAAATGCACGAGCGAGCTCGGAAAGCAATGAGAAACATGGCTAAGGCATTATGGCCATCAGATTCTCCTCCAGGAAGTATGGATGAGCTCGTGAATTTATTAAAGGGAGCTCGGCGCCGTTTTGGACTGTGGAAGGTATTAGCATGCCGAGAAGGTGCACGAGAGTCCTGGGCCATGGTGAAAACGCGCTACACCGGACTTGATCCGAATCATATGGCCCGAGTCGGACCTCGGGGACCAAACGGACAAGAAATTCTGGTTAACTTGGTATACGACCAAGTAAAGATAGGCCCAAATTTTCACAATAGGGTTGTACACTAGATAGCCTGCTAGATGGTCTAGAGGAAGAAGAAGTTTTTGATTCCATGTAACAATGTACTTGTATCGCCAAACTTATCTCTACCCGAATTGTAAAACGATTGTCATGGTAGAGTTTCCTCTTCAAACTCCGAATCCCAAGGACTGGAGTGTTTCCGAATACTATACTACAGTAAACACCAAAGTATGTTCGGAAACCAGGCAGTCTGGTCATAGTTTCTTGAACAGACAAGTTGTATTTGCGGAGTTACGTTATATTACATTTGAACGTAGGGAACATCTTCCAGAGAGAATAGTTCTGTTAGGGGTTCCTCTCCCTGGGTCAGCATGCGTATTTGTGCATGCCTAAGCTGTGATGCTAAAAGATCACATTACACTTTATATCTTGGGGGCTTATATTGCAATGAGGGCAGTTCATCTTTTGTCCGCCGACCAATTATTCCCTTAAGAACGCTAGCTTTCGGCTTCACCCGTCTGAGATACATGTCCGGATAACCCGGTTGTAACAATCGCAGAGGTGCTTCCTTTATGACCTAGCCGAACAAGCAGGAACATAGGGGATAAGCACAGGAGCCAGGCAACCCAGCTTGGCAAAAACTCGAGTCATAAAGGTGCATATAATGGCGGAGAAAGGACATATACGAGCAGACGACACATATATACGGCGAGCTTGATGCTCTAAAAATAATAATAAGCTTCTATGAAAAGAAGCCCCCAGGTATTGTGGGGTATGTACATTTAAGGATGTGTACCCCTCAAGTGTGCAGCTTACTCGAACACGAGCTAGAAATCATATAAAAACGAGAAAAAGAAAAAGTGAAAAGGAGAAAGAAAAAAAAGGAACGAGAAAAAAGGTAGATGTGCGGACTTAGGGTAGAATCTTCGGAGCCGGGCAGCGTTCCATGGGTTCGGTTCCAAGCGATTATCTGAAGCATTGCTAAGACGACAGGCTCCTCCAGTGAGAACTTCATCTATAATGAAGGGACCCTCCCATTTGGGCTTGAGCTTGTCCTTTTTCTTCTCTGGTAGGCGTAGAACGAGTTCACCGACATTATAAGTCTTTGCCCGTACTTCTCTGCTTTGATATCGCCGAGCCTGCTATTGGTAGACTGCGGAACGGGCCTTCGCAATATCGCGCTCCTCCTCCAAGCCATCTAGATCATCTTGCCGATCAAGCTCAACTTCTCTCTCTTCGTACATCTGCACTCGAGGTGAGTCATGAATAATGTCGCAAGGCAAGACCGCCTCTGCGCCGTACACCATGAAGAAAGGTGTGTATCCAGTCATGCAATTGGGCGTGGTCCGCAGCCCCCAGAGTACGGAATCTAGTTCCTCAACCCAGTGCTTGTCTGATTCTTGCAGAGATCGCACCAGTCTGGGTTTAATGTCCCTCATTATCAGGCCGTTAGCCCGTTCGACCTGACCGTTTGTTTAAGGGTGATATATGGAGGCGTAATCGAGCTTAATGCCCAAATTAGCGCACCAAGTTTTCACCTCGTCGGCCGTAAAGTTAGAGCCATTGTCAGTAATAATACTATGTGGGACACCATAACGGTGTACGACACCGGATATAAAGTCTATCACCGGTCCGGCTTCAGCCGTTTTGACTAGTTTGGCCTCTATCCACTTAGTGAAATTATCGACCATAACCAGCAAATATTTCTTCTTATGGCTTCCCCCTTTAAGGGGTCCGACCATGTCTAGCCCCCAGACCGCAAAAGGCCAAGTAATGGGGATTGTTCATAGGGCAGTGGGAGGCATATGACTTTGATTGGCAAAAAGCTGGCATCCAACACAGTGTTGTACGAGGTCCTGTGCATCTGCTCGGGCCGTGGGCCAAAAGAAACCTGTATGGGAGGCCTTACTTACTAGGGCCCGAGCTACGGCGTGATGGCCACCAAGACCAGCGTGTATTTCAGCCAAGAGCAGCCGTCCATCTTCTTCGGAGATACATATTTGAAGGACTCCGGTAGTACTTTTCTTGTAGAGTTCTCCTTCATGAACTTTGTAGGCTTTCAAGCGTCGAACAATACGACGGGCCTCAGTTTGATCATTAGGGAGCTCCTTCCTAGTAACATAGGCCAAGAAAGGTTCAGTCCACGACACAATTACAGCCATGATTTTGTGGGCCGACGATGTTATTTCGGTGCCCGAGCCCCCGATGATATCAGAACTGTGTTCGAAATCTTGGGGTATGATTGGTGCCAGACCAGTGTTGCCGTTCTCGTCCTGCCACACCACGGATGGCTTGAAGAGACTCTCCACAAAGGTGTTAGCTAGGACGGGGTCGCGTTTAGTGCCCATGCAAGCAAGGATGTCCGCTGCCAAATTACTCTCTCGAGCCACGTGATGAAACTCAAGCATCTCAAACCGAGCTGATATTTTGAGTACGGCGTTGCGGTAAGCCACCATCTTTGGATCTTTTGCATCGAATTCTCCATTTATTTGGGATATTGTGAGGCCTGCATCCCCGCGCACCTCGAGGCGTTGTATGCCCATAGAGACGGCCATCTGGAGACTGTGCAATAGAGCCTCGTATTCGGCTGCATTGTTAGAGTCGGTGTACAGTATTTGTAACACATAACGGACTGTGTCTCCTGTGGGGGATGTCAAAAAAACACCAGCCCCCAGTTCGGCTAACATTTTTAGAGCCGTCAAAGTGTATCACCTAGTTGGAATATGTGCTATACTCTTTAGGGAGTTCGTCCTCTGTCCAGTCGGTGATGAAGTGAGCCAACACCTAAGATTTAATGGCTCGGCGTGGATTGTATGTTATTTCAATGGTAAGAGTTCAATGGCCCATTTGGCAATCTGTACGGTGGCATTCCGGTTATTTATAATGTCATTGAGTTCTACTTCGGAAGCCACCATGATCGAACACTCATGAAAGTAGTGCCGCAGTTTTCGGGATGTCATAAAGACTGCATATGTTATCTTTTGATAATGTGAGTATCGGGATTTGCATGGTGTAAGGACCATCGATACATAGTATACTAGTTTTTGGATTGGGAATTTACATCCCTCGTCCTCTCGTTCAACGACGAGCACCGCACTCACCACCTGGTGAGTTGCCGATATGTAGAGCAACATAGGTCCACCGACGTTTGGTGCGGCAAAGATTGGGTTGCTCGCTAAGAAAGTTTTGATTTCTTCCAGTCCGGCTATTGCCGCGTCCATCCACGCAAAGTGGTCGTTGCGTCGGCGCAGGAGATAAAGTGGCAATGCCTTTTCTCCCAATCTGGAGATAGAACGGCTCAAAGCTGGCACACACCCAACTAATTTTTGGACCTGCTTGAGGTCTGTTGGTGTTGCCAATTGTGACAGGGCTCGGATTTAGGCTGGGTTTGCTTCGATTCCTCTACTGGAAACAATGAACCCCAGCAGTTTTCCAGCGGGAACGCCGAAAATGCACTTTTTTGGATTGAGCCGTATGTCATATGTTCGGAGGTTGTCGAATGTAAGGCGTAAGTCATCCACCAATGATTCAACATGCTTGGTTTTGATGACTACATCATCTACATATGCCTCAACTGTCTTGCCGATTTTCTTTTCCAGGCATGTTTGAATCATGCGTTGGTATGTGGCGCCGGTGTTTTTGAGCCCGAAAGGCATAGTGTTGAAGCAGAAAGGCCCATACGGGGTGATGAATGCCCTTGTGGCCTGGTCGGATTCCTTCATCTTAATTTGATGGTATCCGGAGTATGCGTCGAGGAAACACAGTGAATCATGTCCCACAGTTGCATCAATAATCTGGTCAATTCGAGGTAGTGGGAAGGGATCCTTAGGGAAGGCCTTATTACGGTCTTTGAAATCGACACACAGGTGCCAGGATTTATCCTTCTTCAGCACCATGACCAGGTTTGCTAGCCAGTCCGGATGTTTGATCTCTGATAAACCCGATTTCAAGTAGCTTGGCTAGCTCCTCCCCCATAGCTTGTCGTTTGGGTTTGGAAAATCGCTGCAGTGTTTGCTTGACTGGTTTGTATCCCTTCAATATATTGAGACTATGTTCGGCCAGTCTGCGTGCGATCCCCAGCATATCTGAAGGGTGCCAAGCGAAGATGTCCGAATTCTCGCGCAAGAACGTGCATAATGCAGCATCGACCGTCGGATCCGGTTGTGCCCCAATGGAAGCTGTCTTCTTGGGGTCCGTCGGGTGAACTTGAAATTTGACTATTTCTTCTGTTGGTTTGAAAGAAGTGGACTTAGGTCTCTTATCGAGGATTATGTCATCCCTATCCACTGTTGAACGTAGGGTGGTTAATTCTTCAGCCGCAAGGGCCTCGGATAATGCCTCAAGGGCCAAAGATGTGGTTTTGTTTTCGGCGCGGAGTGCTATGTCTGGATCACTGGTGATAGTGATAACTCTGTTGGGCCCAGGCACTTTGAGCTTCATATACCCGTAATGGAGTATGGCTTGAAAGCGCGTGAATGCATCTCGCCCCAACAGGGCGTGATATCCGCTGTTGAAAGGTGCCACCTGGAAGAGCAACTCTTTGGACCTATAGTTCTCCGGCGTGCTGCATACCACATCAAATTTAATTTTCCCCGAGCATCTTGCTTCCCGACTGGGGATAATGCCCCGAAAGGTTGTATTACTTTGCTCAATGCGGCCCCTGTCCATTTGCATTTTACGGAGCGTGTCTTCGTAGATGAGGTTCGGTCTGCTACTGCCGTCCATGAGCACTTTAGTGAGCTAAAAGCCATCCACAATTGGGTTTAGGACCAAAGCGGCTGGTGCACGGACTGATCTAGATCTTGGTTCGTCATCGGCGTTGAAAGTTATCCCCGTCTCGTTCCAAGGGTTTGTTGCTGCTACTTGGCAGACTTCGGCGAGGTCGCGGAGCGCCCTTTTATGCCAATTATTTGAAGAAAAGTTCTTGAAGACCGTAAATACTCTGAGATCGCCGTCCTCCAAAGATGACTTCTCTAGGGTAGTGTTGGTGAGGATACCCTCACCGCTCTTGACCACTTGCCAGAGTATCCAACATGCTCGAAGGCTGTGTGTTGGTTCGGTATCTGGCGTCGTGTGTATTTGACAGGGCCTGTCAAGCCATTCCTCAAGGACAGTTCTGTATCCTGTTAAGGGCTTGATTTTCTTGTCCACGGGATGTTGATTAGGTGCCCCTCGAGGGTGCATCCTTTTTGCCCGTCCGGGGGATGGCCTAAAGGCCTGAGGTTCCCAGTAGGCTGCCTGCGCTTTCCAGGCGCTTTCCATTGCGCAGTACTTATGTACTATGTGTGCCAAATCTGCATAGTGCAGTATGCAACGATGGTTGAGGGCATTAAGGATGCCCTCATCCGTACATTTGTTGCAAAATACTGAAATCACGTCGTCGTCGCAACAATCTTTGATCCTGTTTTTAACAAGGAGGAATCTGGCCCAAAAGTGATGGACTATTTCCTGAGGCTGCTGCCGCACATACATTAGGTCGCATATATCCGGAAGACCGGAATTGCTTGGGGAATATTGCTTGTGGTGAGTGGGCGGGGTTAAATCTGAACCCTGACCCATTGTGGAATCCGGGGTTTGTAAAATTTCCGAGGTTACCAGCCCGGGATCCGGAGTGTCCTAGGAGTTTTCAGGCTCCACGCATGATTCTATGTTCGGAGGACAGGGAGTGTTCTCCCGAAGATGGGTATCCGGCTCGCTGATCTTGGAAATCCGAACATAGCTTGTTCTCAACGTAGGAGAAGAGTTATTGTCGGCTTGTTCCTCCACAACCACTATCAGATGGGTGATCGGCGAGATTTTATTTCTCTCTGATCGGGTTTAAGCCCAATCCGATCATAGTCAGTTGCGACCCCTAGGGCGGCGATGTGATCTAGAAGCTCATTTAAAGACGACACGTCTGCCGGATCCATCTTGTCGGAGTATTCGGGGCCAATACGGAGATGATTTTTGGTGACTTGGGGGCCGCCTTTGGCTCAACGGCCGAACGGGCACGCATGGTGAAGCTGCCTTGTCGGAGGGTCTGCCCTGAAACTAGGGCTCCTTTAGAAGTGATATTGTCATTGATGACAAGGCGAGCCATCAATCCTTCGATCGAGGACACAGAGGAACTCCCAATGAAAGCACCAACGTCGGTGTCAAAACCGGCAGATCTCGGGTAGGGGGTCCCGAACTGTGCATCTGAGGATCGAAGGTAACATGAGATAGGGGACACAATGTTTACCCAGGTTCGGGCCCTCTTAATGGAGGTAATACCCTACTTCCTTCTTGATTGACTTTGATGAGTATAGGGGATACAAGAGTTGATCTACCTCGAGATCGTAATGGCTAAACCCTAGATGTCTAGCCTTTATAATTTCTGATGGCCTCTACGGACTAAACCCTCCTGTTTATATAGACACCGGAGGGGGCTAAGGTTGTACAAAGTCGGTTTATAGAGGAAGTAAACTACACATCCGGACGCCAAGCTTGCCATCCATGCAAAGGAGAGTCCTGTCCGGACACGGGGGAAGGCCTCCTATCTTGTATCTTCACGGTCCATCAGTCTGGCCCATGTCACCTAGCCCGGACACCCGAGGACCCCATTGTACAGGAATCCCTTAGGAGTAGATGGTGTTATTAGACGTTGTGTACCTGAGCATGAACAAGAATAGATCCTACGCAAGTGCCACTCCGAGGCCTACGGAGGACACCACGCTGGACATAGAACTGCACATAAGGTATTGCAATCTGGTTTTTATTGGCCTACTCTCTTCAAGGATGCTCGTAAGTTTGTCTTGTCTTGTGATGAATGCCAAAGAATTGGCAATATTAGTAGATGTCTGGAAATGCCTATGAATTATTCACTTGTTATTGAACCATTTGATGTCTGGGGCTTTTATTATATGGGACCTTTTCCTTCCTCTAATGGGTATACACATATTTTAGTTGCTGTTGATTACGTTACTAAATGGGTAGAAGCTATTCCAACTAGTAGTGTTGATCATAACACTTCTATTAAGATGCTTAAAGAAGTTATTTTTCCGAGGTTTGGAGTCCCTAGATATTTAATGATTGATGGTGGTTCACATTTTATTCATGGTGCTTTCCGTAAAATGCTTGCTAAGTATGATGTTAATCATAGAATTGCATCTCCATATCATCCTAAGTCTAGTAGTCAAGTATAATTGAGCAATAGAGAGATTAAATTGATTTTGCAAAAAACTGTTAATAGATCTAGAAAGAATTGGTCTAAGAAACTCGATGATGCATTATGGGCTTATAGAACTGCTTATAATAATCCTATGGGTATGTCTCCGTATAAAATGGTTTATGGAAAAGCATGTCACCTACCTCTCGAATTAGAACATAAGGCATATTGGGCTATTAAAGAGCTCAATTATGATTTAGAACTTGCCAATGAGAAGAGGTTATTTGACATTACTTCACTTGATGAATGGAGAACCCAAGCCTATGAGAATGCCAAGCTATTTAAAGAAAAAAATTAAAAGATGGCAAGACAAAAGGATACAAAAGCGTGAGTTTAACGTAGGTGACCATGTTTTGCTATACAACTCTCGTTTAAGATTCTTTGCTGGAAAACTTCTCTCTGAATGGGAAGGTCCTTACATTATCGAGGAGGTCTATCGTTCCGGTGCTATAAAAATCAACAACTCCGAAGGCACAAATCTGAAGGTGGAAAAAGGTCAAAGAATCAAACATTATATCTCAGGTACTCCCATAAATCTTGAGAGCAATATAATTAATACCGTAACACCGGAGGAGTACATAATGGATACTTTCCAGAACGTTTTAGACTTCAAAAAGGAATAGGTATGTGGTACGGTAAGTAAACCGACTCCAAAACATTTCCAATGATAAATTTTCTCCGTTTTGGAATATTTAAAGAATTAGGAAAATTAAAAGTAGTCCGAAAGAGACACGAGGCCACCACAAGGGTGGAGGCGTGCCCTACCCCCTGGACGCGCCCCCGACCTTGTGGCCACCTCATGTGCCCTCCGGACTCTGTTTTCTTGCACAACACTTCTGATGGTCAGTAAAAATTCATTATATAATCTCCCAAAGATTTGACCACAGTACCACGACAATATCTCCTTTTTGTTTTGAGCTGTTTATGCAGCAGATTTAGAGCAATATGTCGTCCCAAGATTCGGAGGGAGAGAGCTATATAGCTGATTACATTGCAAACCCCAAGGTCTATGGGGATTTGGAGCATTGTGGTTGGACCACGGAGGAAGAAGAAGACTATGATCCAAAAGTAAAGGAAGAGACATGTTCCGATGAAGAGGAAGTCCCACTACCCCAACCTGGGGACATGCACGTGGAGCTCAAAAAGTCAAGTCTCCCGGATAAAGCAAAGAAACCAAAGATCGAGTTTATCCCTTTTAGTCTTTTCCAGGAGAACAAGCAAGAATTATGCAGAAGGATATTAACACTGGAACAGAAGATCAGTGAGTTGAAGGAGGAAAATTCCATCCTCAAGCATAAGCTAAGGAAAAAGGGCAAGCCTACATCATCAACAACTCCATCATCACCACCTCCGAAGAAAGAGACATAAATACATGGGCATGGGCACTCCCCTTGGCAACTGCCAAGCTTGGGGCAGGTGCCCCAGTATCATATCACCATCACATCTATTATCTTTATCATTTTTCTTAGTTCGATCCTTTTGGTTATATCTTGATCAGTAGAATAAAGTTTTAGTATGATCTAGCTTTGAGTTTCGTTTCGATCTCTATCTATGTAATCGAGTCCTTGAGTTATATATAATAAAGAGTAGTTTTGATTTGAGGGCTTTGCTTTCTTTCTATGATCTTGAGGGAATTGAATAAAAGATAGAATAAAAATAAATAAAAATATCATATATTGATCTTATGGAGAGTAATAACTTCACATATAAAGAGCATGATGAATAAAAGTTGTTGAGGGTTGACAAACATAGTTTTGGTCATGTTGCAATTAATAGGAAGTAATAAAGAAAGAGAGGCTTCACAAAAATATACTTTCTTGGACATCTTTTGTAATTGTGAGCACTCGTTAAAATATGACTTACCAAAAAAGTCGATGTTGGACAAGGAAGACAACATAACGTGTTATGTTTTCTTATATCCGAATAGAAGTTATATTGTCATAGATCATCCAACACGTTGAGCTTGCCTTTCCCTCTCATGCTAGCCAAATTATTTGCACCAAGTAGAGATACTACTTGTGCTTCCAAACATCCCTTAAACCAGTTTTGCCACGAGAGTCCACCATACCTACCTATGGATTGAGTAAGATCCTTCAAGTAAGTTGTCATCGATACAAGCAATTAAAATTTCTCTCTAAATATGTATGATCTATTAGTGTGAAGAAAATAATTTTTATACGAACTTGTGGTATGGAAGAAATAAAAGCGACGAACTGCATAATAAAGGTCTTTATCACAAGCGACAATATAAAGGGACGTTCTTTTGCATTAAGATTTTGTGCATCCAACTATAAAAGCGCATGACAACCTCTGCTTCCCTCCGCGAAGGGCCTATCTTTTACTTTTACCTTCTACTCCTATACAAGAGTCATGGTGATCTTCACCTTTCCTTTTTACACTTTTTCCTTTGGAAGGCACTATGTGTTGGAGAGATCCGGATATATATATCCACTCGGATGTAGGTTATCATAAAGTATTATTATTGACATCACCCTTGAGGTAAAAGGTTGGGAGGCGAAACTATAAGCCCCTATCTTTCTCTGTGTCCGATTGAAACTTTGTACCCATAAGTATCACGTGAGTGTTAGCCATTGTAAAAGATTAAATGATAGTTGAGTATGTGGACTTGCTGAAAAGCTCTTATATTGACTCTTTCCGATGTTATGATAAATTGCAATTGCTTCAATGACTGAGATCATAGTCTGTTAGTTTTCAATGAAGTTTCTGATTCATACTTTATCTTGTTATTGAATTGTTACTCTAGCATAAGAAATTATATCACAAAATATATTGATGTTCTAAAGATGATCATGATGCCCTCATGTCCGTATTTTATTTTATCGACACCTCTATCTCTAAAGATGTGGACATATTTTTCGATATCGGCTTTCTCTTGAGGACAAGCGAGGTCTAAGTTTGGGGGAATTGATATGTCCATTTTGCATCATGCTTTTATATTGATATTTATTGCATTATGGGCTGTTATTACACATTATATCACAATACTTATGCCGTTTCTCTCTTATTTTATAAGGTTTACATGAAGAGGGAGAATGCCGGCAGCTGGAATTCTGAACTGGAAAAGGAGCAAATATTAGAGACCTATTCTACACAACTCCAAAAGTCCTGAAACTTCACGGAGAATATTTTTGGAATATATAAAATATATTGGGCGAAGAAAGTACCAGAGGGGGGCCACCTGCCATCCACAAGGGTGGAGGGCGCGCCCTACCCCATGGGCGCGCCACCTGTCCTTGTGGGCCACCTGGTAGGCCTCCGACGGACATCTTCTGCTATATGGTGTGTTTTGACCTGGAAAAAAATTAGAGGAAGCTTTCGGGACAAAGCGTCGCCGTCTCAAGGCGGAACCTGGGCAGAACCAATCTAGGGCTCGAATGGAGCTGTTGTACTAGGGAAACATCCCTCCGAGAAGGGGAAATCATTGCCATCGTCATCACTATCGATCCTCTCATCGAGAGGGGGTTAATCTCCTCCAACATCTTCACCAGCACCATCTCCTCTCAACCCCTAGTTCATCTCTTGTATCCGGTCTTTGTCTCAAAACCTCAGATTGGTACCTGTGGGTTGCTAGTAATGTTGGTTACTCCTTGTAGTTGATGCTAGTTGGTTTATTCGGTGGAAGATCATATGTTCAGATCCTTAATGATAATTAATACTCCTCTGATTTTGAACATGAATATGGTTTGTGTGTAGTTACATTTGTTATTGAGGAATTGGGAGAAGTCTTGTTATAAGTAATCATGTGAATTTGGTATTCGTTCGATATTTTGATGAGATGTATGTTGTCTTTCCTCTAGTGGTGTTATGTGAACGTCGACTACATGACACTTCACCATGATTTGGGCCTAGGGGAAGGCATCGTTAAGAAATAAGTAGATGATGGGTGGCTAGAGTGACACAAGCTTAAACCCTAGTTTATGTGTTGCTTCGAAAGGGGCTAATTTGGATCCATATGTTTCATGCTATGGTTAAATTTATCATAATTCTTATTTCCTAGTTGCGGATGCTTGTGAGAGGGGTTAATCATAAGTGGGAGGCTTGTCCAAGGAAGGGCAGCACCCAAGCACTGGTCGACCCACATATCAAATTATCAAAGTAACGAACGTGAATCATAAGAGCATGATGAAAACTAACTTGACAACAATTCCCACGTGTCCTCGGGAGTGCTTTGCTTTATATAAGAGTTCATCCAGGCTTGTCCTTTGCTACAAAAAGGATTGTCCACCTTGCTGCACTTTAGTTACTTTTGTTACTTGTTACCCATGAAGAATTATCTTATCACACAACTATCTATTACCGATAATTTCAGTGCTTGCAGAGAATACCTTACTGAAAACCGCTTGTCATTTCCTTCTGCTCCTTGTTGGGTTCTTCACTCTTACTTATCGGAAGGACTATGATTGATCCCCTATACTTGTGGGTCATCAGAATTATGCAAATAAAATGCCTAGAAAACTCAGTTAATGTTCAAAAATGTCCTAGCGAACCCCAAAAAATCCAAAAAAAATTGACACAACACTCCTGTTGTTCTATCACTAGAAAATTTGAAAGCAAGAAGAGGCAATGAATATCGTTTCATCCCCAAAGGTGGCACGTTCCCTACCGAAACCATCAGTCTTGTTGTGAGAAGCTCTGGTTTGTGAGAAGCTTATCAAAATGTGCCCCAAACGGGACAATATTTTTACCACGGCATGTTGATGCCGTTCCATGATATCATGTCCAGTTTCATGAATTTCAGACAAGTTTTTGATTTACTAGAATTTTAAAACCATGTATCTCAATGTTAGTGGTCGAGCGACAGTGGCAAGCTGTTTGACATTCATTCTCATTTCTTGCATGTGATCTAAGCTTGCAACCAAGGACACACATTTGATATTTCAACCCATTTTTATGCATTGGAGCATGTGCATGTAGTTCAATTTTGAATTATGCACATAAATGCCTAGAAAACTCAGTTAACGTATAAATGTCCAAACGATCCCCAAAAATTCCAAAATTTAACACGACACTCCTGTTGTTCTATGTTGACACCAAAAAAATTTGAAAGCAAGAAGAGGCGACAAATATCATTTTGTCCACAAAGGTGACACGTTTCCCTACCAGAACCATGAGGCTTCTTGTGAGAAGCTCTGGTTTGTGAGAAGCTTAAAGCATAACCTTCCCCAAATGGGACAATATTTTTATCCCAGCATGTTGATGCCATTTCATGATAGCATGCCAAGGTTCATGAATTTCAGACAAGTTTTGGATTTACTAGGATTACAAAAGCAAGTACGTCAATGTTTGCCAGAGAGCCACGGTGCCGCGGTGTTTGAAATTCATCCCCATTTCTTGCATGGGACATAAGCATAAACCCATGGACACATATATGATTTTACAACCCATTTTGGTGCACCGGAGCATGTGCATGTAGTTTAATTTTGAATTGTGCACCTAAAATTCCTAGAAAACCAAGTTAATGTATAAAAAATGTCCAAACAAACCCAGAACAATTCCAATTTTTTGAGGACACACCTATAGTTGCATGTTCACTGCAGATAAAAGTTCTAGCAATTCAAACACCCTCCTTTGCCGCTATGACCCCATTATATAATTCAAATCAAGAAGAAAAATCAAGTAGATCGCACAATATTTATTACCACCAATTGTGTGAGATGCAGTACTAAATATCTTGGATCACCATCAGAGTATAGTACGCATATGGCTTACACGAGAAGGTGCATCGGCTACAGTCCACAGCCGGCGTGTCAAGCACATTAGCTCACTCCCCAAATAGCTTTTCATTGTTCAATCATCGCTAGTGAATGATGGGGACGTGGATCCGCGTCGTGGGGGCAACTTCGGTGGCCCACTCCGTCGACAGCACAGCTGCAGCCGCCATGCGCATGCTAACAAGCTGCGTGAGCGCGGCCGCAATCTGCGATCGGGCGGCCAAGGCAGCCCAAACGGTCGCTGTTGCTTCTTAGGTGGCGGCAACAACATCTGCCTTAGGGATAGCAACTCTCGAGTGTGGCACAGCAGTTGTACGTTCCACAGTGGCGGCCTTAGCCCTGATGGTGGTAGCCCACGACCATGTCGAGGCTGCCCATACCCAGTTCCTAGCGGTCACCGCACAAATCGAATGAAGCTTCTTTGACAACGGCCGGCAACCCATGACCGAAGAGTTGGCAATCGATGAGCGTGTTCGAGCAGCCGTCCATTCCTCCGTGGCATACCTTGCCACAATGGAGCCCGTCCAGGCCCAGATCACGGCTTCCCATGCCCAGCTCATGCCTTTTCCAAAGAGATGGAAGAAACGGATGGAGAGATGCTTGCCAAGTATGGTGCCATGGATGCCATGAACCCCTACCCCTGGAGATCGTTGGGCGCGAGCTGGACATGGAGGAGCCGACAGAGATCGACGAGCACTAGCCGGAGTAGTACTCATTGTTTTGTTTAATTAAGAGTGTCGGTCTTTAATTTGTTAGAGTAATGTTCAGGTCATTTAGCTATGTTTAATTGCTGAACTTGCTCAATTAAGAAGTGTGGGTGTGCTGTAGTCTCCTTTGTGTACCCAAATTATGCAATGACATGGACGACCACTGTATCCAGGGAAATTCAGACCAAAATTTGCACGTTCAAACTCATCACACATGGGTTAAGCTATATGAATCGTTTATGATGTTCACATATCATACACAGTGCTGAATAAGGGACCGTGTCTGATGACACTTTGCGCGCCAGTTTTTTTGCTGCACCGATCCAAAATTTTCGGCTTCCGCGGAAATATCTACCTCCATACCCCCTCCCCCTTACCAAAAGCCACATTTCCCCTGTTTCCGCCTTCCTTTCCAAGTTGAAACCTTCACTCCTTACTTGCAGCGCTGCCTCCTCACCGGCGACCCTCCTTCACGCTGCTCAGCCTCGTCGATCCAGGAAGGTAATCCACACCCGACCCCCATCCTCGTCCTCCTTCCACATCCCACATGCCCCGACCGCCAGCATGACACCTTACACCAAAATCACCGGCCCCTCCCCCAAATAAGCGCCGCCCTAAGCCATGGTGCACGCAGTATAGCCAAGAGCTCAAGGAGCATTTGGCAGCTGAGAAGCAAATAGCGGCCGCACGCACGTATGAGGTAGCGATGGATACCACTTGTGCCGACCCCCAGATCTTGGAGGAGCACCTCGCCATCGAGGCCACCGTCGACGCCTCATGCACCGATGCCGCGACGTGGTTGGCTGCTTTAAATGATAGTTCATGGCGTTTTCTCGAGGAAACCGTCGGTGCCTTCAACGAAGACGATGAGGCGTTTTCTTAGCGTGCCCGACCTCAACTCGAGAGCCAGCAGGTTGGTGCCCGAAGCGGCTCAGACAGCTCACCACTACGACAGGGCACCCATGATGTGGAGGCCTCACACTCTTCCATGTCTAAGGAGCCAATCATCATTGATATCTCTGACGATGAGGAGTAGCTTGTGTTATTATCTCACTATAAGGACCTATGTTCAGTTTGCTAGCAATGCCGATTAAGCATGCTCGGTTTACCCATTGCATGTGCTGCTCCTGCCTTTCCTTCACAAATTCTAGTGAATTGTCCTATCTACTTTTACCATGCAATCTATATGTCGTGCAATGTGGTGCTCACTTATTAACTGTTTGGTTAATTAGTTGTCGTGTTTAGTTAACTGTTTGGTTCAATTCTGCAAATGTGATGTTCAATTCTTCAGGGTGCAATTTTGTATTGTCTTTCATGTGAGAAATAAATCGAATTCATCTTTACAAAATACTTGAGAAAAAATACAATTGCTTTATTTACAAGTTTTCAAGCATGCTTGGTTTGGTTAACTGTCTGATCTTCTAGTATGTTATATATTGTACAATGTGGTGCTCAGTTAATGTTTGGTTCATTTGTTGTGGTATTTAGTTATCTGTTTGGTTCAATTCTGCAATACAATGTTTAATTGTTGTGGGTGCATCTTGTTATTGTATACCATGTGAGAAATAAATCAAATTCGGCTATACTTAATACATGAGAAACAAATACAATTTTTATATTTCCAAGTTGTTAAGCATTCTTGTTTTCTTTAATTGTCTGTTCTTCTATTAGGAGTATTTTATATTGTGCAATGTGGTGCTCAATTAATGTTTGGTTCATTTTGTTGTGGTGTTTAGTTAACTGCTTGGTTCAATTCTTCAATGCAATGTCTAATTGTCGTGGGTAGAATTTTGTATTGTTGTGCATGTGAGGAATAAATAGAATTTGGCTGCACTTAATACATGAGAAACATATACAATTGCTATATTTCCTAGTTCTTAATCATGCTTGGTTTGGATAAGTGGGTTTTCCACGTGGCTCAAATTAATCTGATGAATCTGCAATGTGCTTATTTTTCATCCACATATTGTACTGATAGCATGCGAACCCTCACTTAAACTGGTCGTTAACTACATTATATGTGTTGCAGGAAACAATGGGAAGCACGGAGGTTTACAATTGAGGTTTGCACATGCATGGTACTCTGTCTAATAGCACATTATTGTGCAATTGGAGGGACCATTCTAATATTTAGGTTTTTAACAATTTGGTCTTGCACATGTAGGTCCTGCTGTTAGAGGTTTTGACCCACTATTCGACCCTTTTTTGCATATGCAAAAATGAGTTTTCCATGAATATCAGTTAAGTCAAGAAACTCAGAAAGATTGTTAGGATAAAGAAATTAGCGACAAAAAACAATCTTTGTCTACACAATGAAGAAGACATCAGTTCACTACATGATGGTAATAACTACTATACCTTGCCTTTTTTATTCCTTTTCCCCATTTCCAATCTAGAGAAGATATTTATGCACATCCTTGTTTTCAAGCCTTTCCAAAGGAGTTCACTAATGATTACCTCTCAAACCACTTGTATGGTCAGAAGGCGAGGAAGGTATTCATACAACACCCACGGTTCAATATTGAGGTGTTCCTGAAGAGGACGAAGGGTGGACGATCAATCATCCACATGCACTGGCCTAAAGTTGGAAAGACCTTCAACATCAACGAAGGCTCAATATTTGCCTTTCGCTTCAGCAGTTTTCCAGATGAGATTCATCTGTCTATGTACCGTCTATGATGCTAATTTCAAAAGGTTATATATGTTGCATGTGAAACTTGGTGCTCGTGCAGTTGTGTAATGGGGTAGCTGAGTGCTGAAGCTTAATGATGTTCTACTCTGATATATTTCAATTATGAAATCTTGCTTCCTTAATACGAAAATGAAATATATTGTGTGCTTAATATGAAATTTCAATTAGAGTAATAAATGGATTATTAATAATAGGACAATTAGCCTGCTGATGGCTGATTAGCCTGCTAATTGGGTTTTCTATTGCAAATGGTTATTGAGAAAACACCATGGGCGATGACCTCAGGCAATGCACAGTTTCTAGAAATAAAGGTGTTGGATCAACGAACAGTCACACACGACTTCCTCTTGAAATCTGTTTATGTTAGGCCACCTTGAGCAAACGTTTACCACATAAAAAGTGTGTGTGATGGACAGCCTATGCCACATAACTTTTCTACGCACTGTGCAATTCGTTCAATAACGCAAACGGTAAATTGTTAATGTCGTATGCAATGGCAACGTTATCACAAATGATTTAGTTGGGAAAATTGTGTGTGGTGTACATGCAAACGTAAATGTTTTACTTCGAGTGATCGTGTGACATGTATATACGATCAGAAACGTACTTCTTGGATTGATTGTGTGGGATGTACATACTAACACTACAAAAAAATACACTTCCGTGATGATACATGTTTGTCACAGTAGGTCGTGTTTTCTGTCATGCATGTACATCCATGACGATTTTCTGACAGAATCAAGATAGTCATACCTGTGCTGTCATAGAAGTGTTGCATGACATTACCAAAATTATCATCACGGAAGTGGCCACTTCCATGACGATAAATCGTGCGTCATAGAAGTGCTTTCGTCAAGGGTGACCTACACTTGGCATCCACCGTAATGGAACGCTGTTAAGCTATCGGGTCCGGTTTTGGATCTGTTAACCCATTAACAGCCCCGACAATTGGCGATTTTCCACGTGTAAAATCATCATTAGCTGGAGTAAACACGTGTCGACTCACCGTTGGGACAGATGTCATCCACTCATTGCACTAGAGGCGCCTATGATACGTTGACACGTGGCACACCCAACAGAGGCCCATTCCTGTGAAAAGGCCGGCCCGTTTGACTTGGTCAAAAGGTGGCAGGCCGGCCCACGGAAAGCCTGTTAACGATCTGTTCCCATATAGCCCATTTACAGTCCGCTAACACAGGGCCCGTTACGGCCTATCCGAATTAGGCCCAGTAGCGTCATCTGGGCCGTCCAATATGATTCTAGCCCGTTTTAAATTCCGGCCCATGTATGGCCCATGAGGTCTTTCGGCCCATATGAGGCCCTTTGTAACTCTTGGCCCATTAACACCATGTGGTGAAACTGGCCCGTAATGAACAATGTATCACTTTATACCCATTAACGACCCATTATTCCATTGGGCCATTTCCAGCCCATGTTTTGTTTCGGCCTTCTCAGGGCCCATTTATTCTTGGGCTCATTACCATCATTTGGTTACTTACGGCCCGTTACTGTCATTTTCTGCTTGTGGGCCAAATTCAGCCCATTGTTACAGTCGGCACATTTGTGGCCCGTTAATACGTTGGGCCGTTTTCATAGAGTCATCAGTACGGCCTATTAATGATGGCCCGTTATGGTCGGCCCATGAATGGACGATTCGAACTCTAGCCGTTTACGACCATAATGCGGTCTGTAATTGGCCCATGTTTGGTCGATCGATCATACGACCCATATAAGGCCCATTGATGATACGGCCCGAAGAAGGCCCATTGTGTCTACGGCCCGTAGAAGGCCCATTATTTCTATGGCCCGTAGAAGGCCCATTGTTTCTATGGCCGATAGGAGGCCCGGTGTCACTACAGTAAATATGTAGCCCATGGTTATTGTGGCCTAGTTTTAAAAAATAGGTTATTGCGGCCACTAGCAAACTTCGGAAAAGGAACTGCACTAACTACAAGCAAACAGACAAACACGACAACAAAGAAATAAATAATCAAGCAACTTACGCTAGGCTTTCACGGCTATTACACATATTACATCCACTGGGCATCAAAGTTCGCCACCAGTGCAAATATAGGGAACAAAGCAGCATATAAACGTCGCAGCAAAACAAGTCCAGAACTGAAACCACTTCAGAAGAGCTCAAGAAACAATATCTTGGGTACCCATAATGCTGGCAAGATGCTTGGCAAGCTTATTAACTTTCTCTTGTTTGGCGCTTAAATCCTCCAGCGCTTGCTGTTGCACAAGAAAGTACGCATCTGAATTCTACAGGGACTTCCTCAGTCCTTCGGATTCTTGCCGCAGCACAGCTGACTGATGCCTTTCAGCTTGTAGCTGAGACTGAAGAAGCCGAAGTGATTCAGGCAGCGAGTTTGAAGAGCTTGTGCCAGCGGTACTGGCTAGTAACTCGAACACTACATCAACGCAGGATTGTGGGGTTTTCTCACTGTCTACAAGATCGTTTTTATCACCTTTCTTGGAGACCAACAGGGTTGTCTCACTATCTTGAACCTTATCTGCATTAGTTTCTCTACCATTGCATAGTGGGGTGCTCTTCTCCAATATTTTGTTTGCATACTACAAGAGAAACAAGCAGACACATCACAGGTTTAGCATGTAGTATACGAAACTCATTTTGGTAAACATGATAACAGCATGAAACATACATATATTTATGTACTATGATCACTGTATTGTCCATATCATTCTAGTTTATGTTGCCTAATCAAGATAGAGACACAGTTCAACTCATATATTTTTAAGACACAGCAGCATAGACAGAATATAAGTGTGAGAAACTACACAACATTGGCAACACTTGTAATGTGCATCACATGAGAACATAACTGCTTATACAACTTAAATTGAAATCAACATAGAGCAAGAAGTTAGAACAGCAATCCAGTTAAACAAATAGGTTTAAAACATACATGTTGCGCCATTGGAGTTTCAATTGGATCCTTCAAATTAGAAAGTACTTGGTATGAGTAAATACAATGATGGAACAACAAAGGAGTATGGACCATAGCTACGGAATCTGACCTGAGAACAGTTGCTCTTCTGCTTTAAACGTTGAGTTTGGGTTAGCTATGGTGGTCTTCATGCTTTGGGCACTGCAGTTGCTTTACAAACTGCTCATGTGGGGGTACTATGTGGTGGACATGGTGCTTTGTCAACTAGAAGTGGGTTACTATCCGCTGGGGTTGCGGTTAGATGGGTTGTAGCTAGTTCTCTGCCCAACGGTGTAAGTGTGCAATCTGGAAGAGTCTCGATTATGTGTGGTGGGGCTAGTTTGTGGGCCAGTACAACCATGGTTCTATCTGCATCGACGGGTAGCACTGTCTTATGTGAAGAACGGGTTTTTGCTCCCTTAGATACTGCCATCACCCGTCCAATTCAAATGGCTGATAAACAAGAAAAGAAATTGAACGTACAAACATTGTATGATAGATAGATGTGGTAATTCACATATATGTTGTCTAACCAAACAGGACAACATGACACAATTTCACATATATGATGCCTAACTAAACAGGATGGCATGACATAGTTTCAGATATATGATGGATAACTTAACACGATATAATGGGATAATTCAACATATGATGAGTATCTAAACAGGATGACATGACAAAACTATATGATGTCTTTCTAAAATAGGTTGGGATGAAATAATTCACATACATGTGGTCTAAGTATACAGGATGGCATGATATAATTGACATAATTGATTCATATACTAAGCAGCTAGCACACGCATGTATGATCTCTAAACTAAGCAGATGGAATTCAATATTGTGCATATTATGTCTAAACTAAGCAATGCAAGACACCATATGCATGATATGAGAAATATAAACATTGCAACTTAGAGCATACACCTCAGGTGGGATATAGGACTGGTCATCTGTCTCTGAATCCTCCTTTGAGGAGCTCCCTGTAACCATCGAGATATATGCTTCAATAGTCACCATGGCCTGCTCTGGAGACCTTGTTTTCACTCCAGATTTTTCCATAACCGTCTCAAATGGCTGATACACATGAAGAGTAGTTCATTATACACAGATTGTCAACAAATGGAATATGTAATAAAAAAAAGATGGCATACGATAATTCACATATATGATGCCTGGCTACATGGCGGTGCATAATTTACATATATGATAACTGGCTGAAAAACATGACATTGCATAATTCACATATCTGATATAGAAAGCAAACAGGAGGCATTCACACAAAGCATGTCTAATCTAAGCAGATGGCATGGCAATGCAAGACATCATATGCGTGATATGAGAAATATAACCCTGCCAAGTTAGAGCATGCACCTCGGGGGGGGGGGGGGGATACGACTGGTCATCTGTCTCTGAATCCTCCTCTAAGGAGCTATCTGTAACCAGCAAGAAATCTGCATCAACAGGTAGTACTAACTTCTCAGAAGACCTTGTTTTCACTCCAGATTTTCCCATGACCAACTCAAATGGCTGATGCACAGGAAGAGTAGATGAATATATAAACATTGTTGACAAATGGAATACATTATGAAAAAAAATATGGCACAATACAATTCACATATACGATGACTGGCTAAATAGAATGGCATTGCATGATTCACGTATATGATGCCTGGCTAAAGAAGATGGCATTGCATAATTCCCATATACTCCCTCCGTTCCTAAATATTTTTCTTTTTAGAGATTTCAAATGGACTACCACATACGGATGTATATAGACATATTTTAGAGTGTAGATTCACTCATTTTGTTCCGTATGTAGTCACTTGTTGAAATCTCTAGAAAGATAAATATTTAGGAATGGTGGGAGTATGATATAGAAACCAAACAGGTGGCATTCACACAAAGCAAATCTAAACTAAGCTGATGACATATAAGATGTATAATGTAAGCAATGCGAGGCGCCATATGCATGATATGACCAAAATCAGCATGCCAGGTTAGAGCAAACACCTCAGGTGGTAAACAGGTGTGGTCGGCTCCTTCTGAATCCCCATCTGAACAGTTATCTTCCTCTGGAGTACAATCTGGAAATGCAAGAGGGGGGGGGCACTTCGCCCACCATGGAGCGGTGTCTTCATGACATTATATTCCCATGCAATGGTCTTCTCTTTTTTCTACATGTTCAGTACGATTGTGTACAAGATTTGACATGCATAATAAAAAAATAGTTAGATTTTGTAAGGCCTAAGGGGTGCATGCAAAAATCAAGACTGGTGGTAGCAAACGAGTGGATGGATCCAAAACTAATGATAGCATGTAGATTATAGCTTCAGTTTAAAAAGATAGACAATGGATCATCTATTGTTTGTTGCCCACCCAACATGAACCACATAGAAGACCCCAGATGAACCAGATAGTAGACAGATACTATTCGTTGCTGCCTTGATATGAGACCCACTATAACATCCCAAATTTTCAATTTGGAATGTTATACACTAGATCATCATTGCATATCATATTTTATTGCTTTTGGTTTGATCCTATAAATTCTACGCAACTCAAGGACCCTTGGATAGAGTTGGGGATTTTGTTATTTTCATATTTGGGTTTTCTTAAATTTTGAAAATAGGATCATTTGATTTTATTTATTTTATAATCTATTATTTCTATTATAAAAATATAAGAGAGGGAATAAAATGACATTCCCAAAATAAAGAAATATTGAGGATTTGATAAAAAAATCAAATAAGATTTTATTTTGGAGTTTTGGCTATTTTATTTGAATTTAGGAAAATTGCACGTTTTTCAAAACTGCATTTTAGGGCCAAGAAAATGTTCATCTCGTTCTAAATATTTTATTTGGACGGTGAAAATTTATTTTGGCATTTTTAGATTTTTATTTATTTTTCTAGGATTTTTCTTAGTTTTAGCGGAATTGTTTAAAAAAAACTCATGCGCGCCCGACTAGGCCGAGGCCCAGCCGAGCCGGCCCGTCTTCCCCGCGCACCCGCCCCGCCGCCAGGAGACCGCGCCGCCGCCACTGCTCGGACCCGAGTCCGACCGGGACTCCTCCCCGCCGCTTTGCCCTCTTCCCCAAGCCGCCACCCCCTCCTTAAATACCGCCCCACCCCGCCACCGCCGGAGCCGCAGCCCTGCCGCCCTAGCTCGGCGCCGTCGCCGGGAACCCCGCTGCCGCCGACGCTCGCAGCCCCACCCCCCCGACGCCGCCTCCCGTCGCCCCGCCGGAGCCGCCCTGCCCCGCCGGAGCACCTCACCGGAGATATAAGCCGCCGCCGCCGTGGTCCGGTTTTTTTAAACCTGATCCGGATTTTTTAGAAACCCTAGTTTTCGTTTTTTTATAGATCGTTTTTTTTCAGTTTATCTATTTAGCGAGCGTTCGCTCGATCGTTCATTTTAACGGACGAGTTCGCCGTTTAGTTTCAGTTAATGAACATTCATTCGTTAAACTGTTCGTCAGTTTTTCTTTTTCTCGGATTTTTCGCGATTATTTCTGATCGCGTTTCTGATCCGATTTTCGTTCTAGTATAACTTTTCGCTCGTTTATCGGAATCAGGCGATTCAAGCGCCTGGAGTTTCGTCTCGAAACCCTCTTTCCGTTTAACCAACTCAAACAAGTTTTTGCTTCTGTAAAATTTGACTTAGGTCTATATTAGTAAATGAAGCTTGTTTCTTTCGCCGTTTGTGTTTCGTTGCTCCGTTCGATTTGATTCTTTTTGCAAACCGGAGTTCTTAAGTTGAACTTTCTGGTTAGATCTTTTATTTGAGTTTTACCTGTGAATTAGATGAGTGCTTATAGTATGCTTGTTTGTTTGCGTTAGAGTACCCGGAGTGCGCCGCTTGCTACTTCGAATCTCTTGGTTTCACGGGTCATCAGCAAGGCAAGTAACACTTTGATCATATCTCTTTACTACCCAGTTTTATTGCATTAGATCATTCCTCAAACAGTTGCATGATTAGGATCTGATTAAATTGTGGGTTTTGGGAAGTAGATGAGGTAGTACCTATTACCTGTTTTATTATCAAACCCTTGGGAGTTACTTCTACGTTTGCTTATTATGCCATGTTATGCTAGTAGACGTGGATTGGGTGAGTGTATCCATGACAGATGTGAGATTGTTAATTAATGGTTTATTTAAGGTGGCATCTTAAACACACATCTGGGTGGATTAAGGCTCCTCGGTATTCCAGCGATTGCCTGTTTTTTTTTCTTTATGGACCGCCACCCAGGCTCAGAGGGATCATGAGATTATTCATGCTAGAAACTTCCGTGTGCAGCCACAAGCTATTAAGTCATGTGAACTCTTACAGTGGTAGACTAGCAGATGTAGGGGATGTAGGTTGGTACTGTCTACCCGATCGTAAGGTGCAAACGCTTCCGAAAGACTATGTCTCGGTCATCCGTTTCTCAAACACCATGTAGTGCTAGAAATCCAACGGAGGAGATCGAGTCTTGTGGGGAAAAGTGCGCAAACCTCTGCAGAGTGTATAAACTAATCATGGTTAGCCGTGTCCCCGGTTATGGACGTTTTGAGTATCTAGTACTTGGATTATCATGTGAATCTCATCATGTTAATTTTAATTAATTTTGTTGTGTTTAATGATGAAGTTTAATTGGGATTGAGAGGATGTCTATCTTCTCAATGTTTAACAACCACCATGATAGTTAAATAAATTTATTGCTTTGTAGTAGGGAACAATTGGCTTTATGCAAAACTGTAACCATAGAGATTTACACCAGCCATATATGCATGTAGTATAGCATATTTCTGTTGATTACTCTCTATGTGTTACATTGCCAGCATATTCCATGTGCTGACCCGTTTTCGGGCTGCAACGTTCATGTTGCAGACTTTTCAGATGACGAGTAAGGTGCCTTAGGTCGTGGTTCTATACTCAGTGATGCCGTTGGAGTTGATGGACTCACTTATCTTCCAAGCCTTCCACTGCTATCATTATTAGATGGCCTTAAGCCATATTTATTGTAATAAGTTCTCTTTTGAGACATTCGATGTAATAAGTGTGCAATTGCTACTCTGTTATAAATCCTTCGAGTACTGTGCATGTCAGCATTACTGATCCAGGGATGACACTGATGCACAGAGACTTGATCGTCTGAGGTCTGGTCGCTACAAGATGGTATCAGAGCACACACTGACTATAGGACACGACCACTAAGCTAAAAGCCCTAGATCACTACTCACTCTTCTCATTTCTGACTCGTCATCTTGTCTACTCTTTTAGGATGGCGGATGCAAGGAACAAGTTCACGCAACCGAATGAAGATACACCCTTTGGACACCACTTAAAAGAAGTCACTAGGTACCTAAACATCGGAGTACCAAGCTTCACCGGGACCTACATCGCCACTTTACCAGAAGTGGAGCGTTGGATGATTCAAGTTCAAGTTCCAGGAAGGATGTTCATGCCCGTCACTGAGCCCATAGAGTTTTCCTTCGATGCACCAACCTGGAGTCTAGGAAAGAGCATGGCAGCCCACATCACAATGTGACGCATTGGAGAAGTTTACCAAAAGGATCTCACAGATACTATCTACCAGATTTGTAGGCGCCGAGATGAGCAATGGGAGATGATCAGCACCAGGAAGGATAGATCAATTACATCTTTCATCCAGGAGTTAAACCAGCACATTCGACACCAGGAGAACCAGATGTGCGCAGGCATGATAGATCTGAAGAAGGCCATGACCAAGATCATGGAACTGGAGGAAGAAATCAAGTCTACACGCGATGGATATGAGGAGGAGATAGCAACACTTGTGGAGAAGAATGATGATTTGAAGAAGAAGCTAAAGGTATTCATGGGATTTCCCGCGACTGGAGGAGAAGACGAAGATTGCACTTGTCCAGGGAATTACATCTTCATCGACGACACCGACTCGGACCCAGACGATAGCGATGATGACTATGTTGATGAAGCTGGAGCAGATATCATGGAGTCTTCATCGGAGCAGTTTTTCTAGTCGACCACCATAACAGTAGTAGTATTTCCCCATGTATCTAGTATAGTCCGAGCACTTTTATAATGATAGTTAGACCGTTGTATGCGCTTGTTTGAATTGAATGAAGTGATTTTGTTTGCATTTGCCTCATGTGCATTTAGGTAGTGTTTTCTCTCTAGACCTCATTCTATTCTATTTTCTCATCTTTTCTAAACCCTCGGATGCCTCTGAGACGTGACAATGGATTTGCTTTCCCACTGGAGCTCACTCAGTTGATCCAGTAGCAGAATGCGTTGATGCAGTTGCTAGTCCAGAATTAGAATGAGGGGAACAACAACAACAACAACAACAACAACAACAACAACAACAACAACAACGCACCACCTCCACCACCTGTTGATCACTTAACCCATTTTCTTAGACTAAATCCCCCGATGTTCTCCAGTAGCACCAAGCCGATAGTTGCAGATGATTGGCTCCGCAAGACAGGATGGGAGTTGACCACTGCAGGATGCACAGATGCGGAAAAGGTGCGTTTTGCCGCACATCAGCTTGAGGGACCCGCAGCATCATGGTGGGAGAATTTCACAGCCACTTATCCTATCGACACTGTCACATGGGATCAGTTTCAGCAGGCTTTCCATACTGCCCATGTTTCAGCAGGAGCTATGGCCATGAAGAAGCGTGAGTTTCGCAACTTGCGCCAAGGAGGACGGATAGTTTGCCAGTATGTGGATGACTTTAGTAAGTTAGCATGTTATGCCCCAGATGACGTTGCCACGGATGCAGCTAAGCAGGAGAAGTTTCTAGAAGGACTGAATGATGAGCTCAGCATGCAATTGATGGTTGCAACTTTCAACAACTACCAGGAGTTGGTAGATCGTGCTCTCATGATTGAAGGGAAGCAGCATCAGACTGAAAACCGCAAGAGGAAGTATGGACAAGGGAAGTACAATTCTGGAGCTCAGTAGAAGCCACATTTTACCCCGAGATCGGGAGGACATTTTCAGCATACCAATGGAGGAGGGAGTTCGCACAATCATAATGGACCCAAGAATGGTAATGGGAATGGAGGAAGCAATGGCTAGAATCGTACCAACCCATCAACCCCAGCCAAGAGAGACCTGAGCCAAGTCACTTGCTATACGTGTTAGAAGACTAGACATTATGCCAATGAATGTCTTGAAGCCCAGAATGGAAATGGCAATGGAAGCTTTGGGAAGAAGCCAAACCCTTTCAATAGGGGATAGGTGAACCACGTTAACGTGGAGGAGGTTGAATCCCAGCCAGATGCAGTAATAGGTAAGTTTTTGGTTAAGTCATTTACTGCACTTGTTCTTTTTGATACTGGTGCATCGCATTCATATATATCAATGGGATTTGTGGATAAGTATAAACTGCCAACCCAAGCCCTTAGGTCACCCGTGTTAGTAACCTCGCCTGGAGCTGAGTATATGGCTAGTTTATGGTGTGATCAGTTACCAGTAAGGATTGGTAACTACGTGTTTCCCTCGGACCTAATAGTATTGGAATCGCAAGGATTGGATGTGATATTAGGCATGGATTGGTTATCGAAGTATGGAGGGAACATTGAATGCGCCAGTAAGACGATTTTGCTTACCACCCCAGAAGGAAGAAGGATCAATTATGTATCCCAGCATGTACCGAAGAGGACTCAAGTAAATTCTTCGTCAGGAGTTGTATAGGAGGAAGGACTAGTGGTTAAGGATTTCCCTGACGTATTTCCAGAGGAGTTGCCAGGCATGCCACCGGATAGAGATATTGAGTTTTTGATTGAGCTTTTGCCAGGCACAGGGCCAATACCTAAGAGACCATACAGGATGCCCGCAAAAGATTTGGAGGAAATTAAGAAGAAGATTAAGGAGTTACTGGATAAAGGCTATATTCGCCCAAGCTCTTCACCTTAGGGATCGCCAGTGCTTCTAGTGGATAAGAAGGATGGATCATTAAGGATGGTTGTTGATTATCGAGGATTGAATGAAGTAACAATCAAGAACAAGTACCCATTGCCGATGATCAATGATCTGTTTCACCGATTGCAAGGAGCTAAGGTATTTTCCAAGATCGATTTGCGATCAAGATACCATCAGTTGAAGATTCGAGAGCAGGATATACCTAAGATGGCTTTTACCACCAGGTATGGGCTGTACGAGTATACCGTTATGTCATTTGGTCTGACTAACGCACCTGCATATTTCATGAACATGATGAACAAAGTGTTTATGGAGTTTCTGGATAAGTTCGTCGTGGTGTTCATTGATGATATTTTGGTCTACTCAAAGAATGAAGAGGAGCATAAGGAGCATTTGTGTTTGGTACTTAAGAAGCTCAGAGAACATCAGTTATACACCAAGTTCAGCAAATGTGAGTTTTGGTTGAAGGAAGTTGGATTTCTCGGACACGTTATATCCGGAGAAGGAATAGCAGTAGACCCCACCAAGGTTGTCACTGTGACAAACTGGGAAGCCCCAACAACAGTTGGAGAGATCCAGAATTTTCTTGGACTCGCAGGATACTACCGGAGGTTCATTGAGAATTTCTCGAAGATTGCAAAGCCCATGACGGAGTTGTTGAAGAAGGATACCAAGTTCAAATGTACTGAAGAATGTGAGGCCATTTTCCAAGAGTTGAAGAAACGTTTTGTTACCTCACCAGTATTGATTCTGCCCGATCAGCGCAAGGATTATGAGGTGCATTGCGACGCTTCACGTCGAGGACTTGGAGCAGTGCTTATGCAGGAGGGAATAGTTGTTTCGTTTGTCTCACGACAGCTTAAACCCCATGAGTTAAATTATGCTACACATGATTGGAGTTAGCAGCTGTAGTGCATGCATTGAAGACATAGAGACATTTTCTCATCGGAAACCATTGTGAGGTGTACACGGATCACAAGAGTTTGAAGTATATCTTCACACAGAAGGAGCTGAATCTCAGGAAAAGGAGATGGTTGGAGCTCATCAAGGATTATGATATGAGATTGCATTATCACCCTAGAAAAGCCCACGTAGTAGCCGATGCATTGAGCCGCAAGAGCCATGTCAACACTCTCATGACTGGAGAGTTACCGAAGGAGTTAGCTGAGGACCTTCGTGAACTATGTTTGGAGATAGTTCTGAGAGGCTATGTAGCAACGTTGGAGATTTAGTCTACTTTGATGGATAAGATCAGAGAAGCCTAGAAGACTGACAAGGAGATTGCCTCTATAAAGGAGAAGATGAGCAAAGGAAAAGCTAAAGGATTTCATGAGGATGAGCACGATACCTTATGGTTTGAGGACCGCGTTTATGTGCCTAATGACCCGGAGATCAGGAAGTTGATTCTGCAAGAAGCCCATGATTCACCATATTCCATTCACCCAGGAAATACCAAGATGTATTTGGATTTGAAAGACACTTTCTGGTGGACCGGAATGAAGAAGGATATTGCGGAGTATGTAGCAATTTGTGATGTATGTCAGAGAGTGAAGGCAGAGCATCAGAAGCCAGCAGGATTGCTACAGCCATTGCCGATACCCGAATGGAAGTGGGATAAGCTAGGCATGGATTTTATCACAGAGTTTATCTTCGTGTATCTCCACTTCGAGGAGTTAAGCGCTTTGGAGTTAAAGGAAAGTTAGCGCCACGTTTTGTGGGACCATACAAAGTTTTGGAGCGCATGGGAGATGTTGCTTACAAGTTGGAATTGCCCGAAGGATTGTCAGGAGTTCAAGATGTGTTCCATGTTTCCCAATTGAAGAAGTGCCATGCAGAGATGGCTAATATACCGCTGAGAGATACTGTGCCTCTGGAAGCGATTCAGTTGGATAGTGATTTGACTTATGAGGAGAAACCAGTCAAAATTCTTGAGTATGCCAACTGAGTCACCCGCAGGAAGCTTATCAAGTTTTGCAAAGTTCAGTGGGGCCACCATACCAAGGACGAAGCCACCTGGGAGCGAGAGGAAGATCTGCTGAAAGACCACCCTCACCTATTTTCTAGCCAACCCGAATCTCGAGGGCGAGATTCATCTTAAGGGGGATAGGTTTGTAACATCCCAAATTTTCAATTTGGAATGTTATACACTAGATGATCATTGCATATCATATTTTATTGCTTTTGGTTTGATCCTTGAAATTCTAAGCAACTCAAGGACCCTCGGAGAGAGTTGGGGATTTCATTATTTTCATATTTGGGTTTTCTTTTGAAAATAGGATCATTTGATTTTATTTATTTTATCTTCAATTATTTCTATTATAAAAATATGAGAGAGGGAATAAAATGACTTTCCCAAAATAAAGAAATATTGAGGATTTGATAAAAAATCAAATAATATTTTATTTTGGAGTTTTGGCTATTTTATTTGAATTTAGGAAAATTGCACGTTTTTCAAAACTACATTTTAGGGCAAAGAAAATGTTCATCTCGTTCTAAATATTTTATTTAGACGGCGAAAATTTATTTTGGCATTTTTAGATTTTTATTTATTTTTCTAGGATTTTTCTTATTTTCGGCAGAATTGTTTTAAAAAAAACTCACGCGCGCTCGACTGGGCCGAGGCCCAGCCGAGCCGGCCCGTCTTCCCCGCGCAGCCGCCCCGCCACCGCTGCCGCTCAGACCCGAGTCCGATCGGGACTCCTCCCCGCCGCTTTGCCCCCTTTCCCAAGCCACCACCCCCTCCTTAAATACCGCCCCACCCCGCCGCCGCCGGAGCCGCAGCCCCGCCGCCCTAGCTCGCCGCCGCCGTCGGGAACCCTGCCGCCGCTGACGCCCGCAGCCCCGCCGCCCCACCCCGCCTCCCGTCGCCCCGCCGGAGCCGCCCCGCCCCGCTAGAGCACCTCACCGGAGGTATACGCTGCTGCCGCCGTGGTCTGGTTTTTTTTTAAACCCGATCCATTTTTTTAGAAACCCTAGTTTTCATTTTTTTATAGATCGATTTACTTTGTTTTTTTTTCGGTTTATCTATTTAGCCAGCGTTCGCTCAATCGTTCGTTTTAACGGACAAGTTCGCCGTTTAGTTTCAGTTAACGAACGTTCATTCGTTAAACTGTTCGTCAGTTTTTTTTTCTCGGATTTTCCGCGATTATTTGTGATCGCGATTTCTGATTTGATTTTCGTTCTAGTATAACTTTTCGCTCGTTTATCGGAATCAGGCGATTCAAGCGCCTAGAGTTTCGTCTCGAAACCCTCTTTCCGTTTAACCAACTCAAACAAGTTTTTGCTTCTGTAAAATTTGACTTAGGTCTAGATTAGTAAACAAAGCTTGTTTCTTTCGTCGTTTGTGTTTTGTTGCTCCGTTCGATTTGATTCTTTTTGCAAACCGGAGATCTTAAGTTGAACTTTCTGGTTCGATCTTTTATTTGAGTTTTACCTGTGCATTAGATGAGTGCTTATAGTATGCTTGTTTGTTTGCGTTAGAGTACCCGGAGTGCGACGCTTGCTACTTCGAATATCTAGGTTTCACGGGTCATCAGCAAGGCAAGTAACACTTTGATCATATCTCTTTACTACCCAGATTTATTGCATTAGATCAGCCCTCAAACAATTGCATGATTAGGATCTGATTAAATTGTGGGTTTTGGGAAGTATATGAGGTAGTACCTATTACCTGTTTTATTATCAAACCCTTGGGAGTTACTTCTACGTTTGCTTATTATGCCATGCTATGCTAGTAGACGTTGATTGGGTGAGTGTATCCATGACAGATCTGAGATTGTTAATTAATGGTTTATTTAAGGTGGCAACTTAAACACACATCTGGGTGGATTGAGGCACCTGGGTATTCCAGGGATTGCCTATTTTTTTCTTTATGGACTGCCACCTAGGCTCAAAGGGATCATGAGATTATTCATGCTAGAAACTTCCGTGTGCAGCCACAAGCTACTATGGGCTCTAGCATAGTTGATTAAGTCGTGTGAACTCTTACAGTGGTAGACTAGCAGATGTAGGGGATGTAGGTTGGTACTGTCTACCCGATCGTAAGGTGCAAACGCTTCTGAAAGACTATGTATCGGTCATCCGTTTCTCAAACACCATATAGTGCGAGAAATCCAACGGAGGAGATCGAGTCTTGTGGGGAAAAGTGTGTAAACCTCTGCAGAGTGTATAAACTAATCATGGTTAGCTGTGTCCCCGGCTATGGACGTTTTGAGTATCTAGTACTTGGATTATCATGTGAATCTCATCATGTTACTTTTAATTAATTTTGTTGGGTTTAATGATGAAGTTTAATTGGGATTGAGAGGATGTCTATCTTCTCAATGTTTAACAACCACCATGATAGTTAAATAAATTTATTGCTTTGTAGTAGGGAAAATTGGCTTTATGCAAAACTGTAACCATAGAGCGTTACACCAACCATATATGCATGTAGTATAGCATATTTTTGTTCATTATTCTCTATGTGTTACATTGCCAGCATATTCCATGTGCTGACCCGTTTTCGGGCTGCAACGTTCATGTTGCAGACTTTTCAAACGACGAGTAAGGTGCTTTAGGTCGTGGTTCTATACTCATTGATGCCGTTGGAGTTGATGGACTCACTTATCTTCCAAGCCTTCTGCTATTATTGTTATTAGATGGCCTTAAGCCATATTTATTGTAGTAAGTTCTCTTTTGAGACATTTGATGTAATAAGTGTGTGATTGCTACTCTGTTATAAATCCTTCGAGTACTGTGCGTGTCAGCATTACTGATCCAGGGATGACACTGATGCACAGAGACTTGACCGTCTGAGGTCTGGTCGCTACACCCACGTGCATTTTAAAACTCAAGTTTGAACGATAAAGTAGCAGGTAATAATAACCGATGTATAATGTAAGCAAACACGAAGGACTGCGACCTCTCTTCCAAAACTATGTAGTCGTCAGGTTCATCTACTCAATCGATGATGGTAATGCAGTTGACGTGGTTGCTGGCAATGGGGAAGATGATCTGAGGTGGTGAAAGAAAGTATGCAGGGGGGATCTCTGTTGTAGTGAATGCTTCTGTCGATGGTGCACCGCAGGTGGGGTGGATGACGGCACAAGAGGAGCAAGACATAACACACAGAGTTTTCTTTGATGTCTATCTGAAAATGAAGTAAATCTGTAAGGGCCCCTTAGAATTGGAGGATTCTATAAACGCAGGGACAGGAAAAACACAGGAATAGGATAGGAATGCATGTGCAAAACAGAGCATTTGGAAACATAGGATTTCAGTCAACCTGGGTGTTTGGTTCACATGAATTGGAAGAACACAGGAATGGAGAAACATGGTCAAATTAAAGTCAAACCACGTGAAAATGAAAAAAATAAGGATCTTATTATGCCAGTAATGCAATTAGTTCTGTTCTTCATGCATATTAATTTGAAAAGGATGTCCAAGTGAATATTAAAATTCCTACATTTTTTCTTTGAAAGAGACACCAAAGGAAAAAAAATCCTCCAGTTTTGCTTTGCTTCACTCCTTCTAACCAAATGCATGAATAGTAGTACCATAGTAGTTCCATAGCAAAGGATCCCTGAGGGATCAACATGAATGCAGAGTATCAAAGTGATGCGATGAGTGTACAACCTCTTTGGCATAGCCTTGTGGACCTCAGCATCATTGGGTTGGACGTGGAGGATTGTGATGTTGGTGTGACTATCGGAGGCGTGGAAGAAGATCTAAGGCCTCTGGAAACGGTGTCGAGGGTACTGCTCCATTGTGATGGACGGTTCCATCGTTGGAGCAGCTCCAGTGAGGTGTACGGCAGCGAGGCTGAGCAGGACAAGATAGACAACATTAATCTGAAGTGGGACTCTAATATCATCGGCAATAGATGATGTAAAATACATCACCAAAAAGTGGTAGATGTAAAACACATCAGCCGCACCACGGCCGCTCCGACAGATGTTGTAAGTACTGTTCACTCTGAACTTAACTGAAGAAACTGAACTTTACAGTCGAAACTGAATTTTACTGTCGAAACTGATTGAACTAGTAGCAGAGCATTGCAATAGATGTTTAGGGCGTTCGAGCACTAGTAGCAGAGAAGCAGTGATCTAAATCTGGAGAAGCTCGAGCAGGAAACGCACTAGCAGAGAGCAAGGTGTGCAGCAGCGCGACCGACAGTAAGAACAGAGCCACATCATGGGCGAGAGCTGGAGCAGCTGCAGCTAGTGCCGGTGTGGAAGTCGCCACCGAGGAAGCAACAACATGGGGGAGAGACGTCGTGGATGATGTGGCCGGTGATGGTGCCGTCGATGGAGACTCGCCATGGCACTCAGTATAGAGCACCGGCAGCCCCGTGAGATCGAATAAAAGATAAAATGCAACGGTGAGTGTAGAACCGCCTTGGTGGCGCCGAGTTGGCCTCGGCTTTATCGGAGGAATTGGTGAGGGTGCTGCAGTTTTGTTGGGGCAAGTCAAGATTGCGCTGTGGGGATTGAGGTGGCGCGATAGATGAGGCGAACATCGGGGCAGCTCCTTGGAGGTGGAGGACGGGGCGGCTGATCCGGCGAGACGACGAGATCGACGATAGATCTTCATCCGGTGCGGTGGATGAGGGACGGCGAGCTGTTGCGGTGGACGACGTAGTCGGGGAAGAGTCTCCGGCTGGGCGGCGGTCGGGAGGCCGACGGAGGAGCGTGGGGTTTCACAGGTTTTGGCGGCCTCGGTGTACGAATGGGGGGACCAAGGGGAAGGGAGGGGGCAGCTTAGGGACGCGCTTGTCCAAAATGTATGGTAAGTTACCAGCGTACCGCCACCAATTTTGACACCACGACGTGGAGCTTCATTTTCCAGCTGAGGGGTAGAAGGGGGATTTCGCATGTCTGGGCTGCGGGACCTATTTCGGATGAGGAGGGAGTTTTTGCGCGCGTCGAAATTTCGGGATAACAAGGCGCGGTGCGGGTTGAAGAGGCGGGAGTTTCAAAGCAGGTGAGACAAAAGATACTCAAGCTTGAAAATTTTGGGATAACAAGGTGCGGATTCCTTGTTCGGCAGAACAAACTTAACGTGTAAAAAATAATAATTCATACAAGACACAAGAGAGTCATGTCCCCTTTTACTATATTGTTATAAATGCCATTGAAACTACAAGAAAAATGTAAACAAAATCGGGAGAACAAGATTACCCTGCACAGTACCAAATCGACTCGCACTTCCCTCAACAACAACAAAAAACTAATCAATTCCCACCAAAAGAAAGAGTAATGTCCATTTTTATATGGTTACAAATGCCAGGATCTCGAATTTCAATTTTTTAATCCACGTTATGTTGAATTCGAATATATCGTTAGGTGACCTTGCGGTTTATAATTGATGTAGTCGTACATTTCGATCTTCCATCATATATGAACATTTTACTCCACCATGTGAACATATATATTTTCATCTACCATATGGACTTAATTTTAATCAATTTTCCTTATTTGAATACGATTGTTGTCAAGTTATACAATAATTTAAATATTATCTTGATAACAAAAAACATGCATATGGCAGTAATCATATTTCACTATGCACTACATGTACCATACAATCTCCAATTCAAATATTTGTATCCATTTTATGTTGAATTCAAATCATAGTACATTGGTCTAGGTATCGAGATGTTTGGGATAATCTAAACCCTGTTTTCATATGTATAATTTTTGGCTGAATTGGGACAAGTTTTGGTATAAGCTTCTTGCAAAACCGGAGATTCTCTCAACAAGCCTCGTGGTTCCGAGAGGGAACGTGTCACCTTTGTGTGCGAAACGATATACGCTGCCTCCCCCTGATGTTCTTTACAGAGGCAACATAGAACTATATGAGTGCCGTATTAAATTTTGAAATTATTTCGGGTTCGTTTGGCTTTTTTATACATTAATTGAGTTTATGGACTTTTAATGTGCATAATCCAAATTTGAACTGCAGGCACATGCTCCGGTGCACCAAAGTTGGTTGAAAAATCACATGTGTGTCCTTGGTTGAATTTCTAGGTCCCATGGAAGAAATGAGAATGAAATTCAAACAACTGGGCGTCGTGACTCGGCCGAGAATATCGAGAAACTTGGATTTTAAATTCATGTAAATCCAAAACTCGCCTGGAAATCATGAAACTTGGCATGGTGTCATGCATTGGCACTAACATGTTGTGGTAAAAAATTGGGCCGATTTGGAACAAGTTTTGGCATAGGGGCCGCTTGGATTATGCCCACACCAGCCCGACCAAAACGACGGCATGCCAAAATTTTGGCGAAGGAAATAGCCGCCGGGAACTCGCCCACACGCTAGTGCGGAATCACAACGGCTAGCCAAAAACATGGCTATGATCCAAGCACTGGCCCAAACCATGGTCAACGACCAAAATTTTGGAAGGGCAGCTTCGGGCTGCCATCCAAACCACCCCATAAGCTTCTTGCAAACTGAAGCTTCTCTCAGGAAAGCTCGTGGTTCTAAGAGGTAACTTTCCACCTTTGAGTGTGAAACGATATACGTTGCGCCCCCTTGAGTTTCTTTACAAAGGCAACATAGAACTACATGACTGCCCTGTTAAATTTTGGAATTATTCCAGGTTCGTTTGTCATTTTTTATCCATTAATTGAGTTTCTGGTCATTTAATGTGCATAAGTCAAATTTGAACTACAAGCACATGCTCTTGTGCACCAAAGTTGGTTGAAAAATCACATCTGTGTCCTCGGGTGAATTTCTAGGTCCCATGCAAGAAATGAGAATAAAATTGAAACATCTGGGCATTGTGCCTCGGCCGAGAACATTGAGAAACTTGGTTTTAAAATTCTTGTAAATCCAAAACACGTCTGAAAATCATGAAACTTGGCATGGTGTCGTGTCATGGTACTACCATGTTGTGGTAAAAAATTGGATGAATAGGAACAAATTTTGGTATAAGCTTCTTGCAAACCAAAGCTTCTATCAAGAAGGCTCATGGTTCTGAGAGGGAACGTGCCACCTTTGAGTGCGAAACGATATACGCTGTCCCCCCTTGAGTTTATTTACAAAGGCAATATAGAACTACATGAGTGCCCTGTTAAATTTTGGAATTATTCCGGGTTCGTTTGGCCTTTTTTATGCATTAATTGAGTTTCTGGTCATTTAATGTGCATAATTCAAGTTTGAACTACAAGCACATGCTCCCGTGCATCAAAGTTGGTTGAAAAATCACATCTGTGTTCTTAGGTGAATTTCTAGGTCCCATGCAAGAAATGGGAATAAAATTCAAACATTTGGGCATCGTGGCTCGGTCGAGAACATTGAGAAACTTGGTTTTAAAATCATGAAACTTGGCATGGTGTTATGTCATGGTAGTACCATGCTGTGGTAAAAAAATTGGCCGAATAGGAACAAATTTTGGTATAAGCTTCTTGCAAATCGGAGCTTCTCTCAAGAAGGCTCGTGGTTCTAAGAGGGAACGTGTCACCTTTGTGTGCATAATTCAAATTTGAAATACAAGCACATGCTCCAGTGCACCAAATTTGGTTGAAAAATCACATGTGTGTCCTCGGGTAAATTTCTAGGTTCCATGCAAGAAATTGGAATGAAATTCAAAATTCTGGGCGTCGTGGCTTGGCTGGAAACATTGAGAAACTTAGTTTTTTTTAATTCCTGTAAATCCAAAACACGCTTGAGAATAATTAAACTTGGCTTGTGCCATGACATGACACCAACATGCTGTGGTAATTTTGCAGACCGATTTGCAAAGGCGCACACATTAACAATTAACGAAGTCATTTTGGAACAAGTGTTGTCACGTTAGAATCAGAAACACAAGTATTATTGAAACCGTGGGTGTTCTATTTACTACCATTTACGTGCCGCCATGCGTCCCTTTTTTTTATTAGCTAGGAGGCACCATGCAGGGTAGCTATTTGAGTACGAGAGGCGAGCGATCAGACCCCTGCGCGTGCTTATCGGGAGGAGAGCCCTTTGACCTCCATCTGTCGTCCACCTCTCTCCCAAGGTCTCCATTAATGGCACCCGAGCCTCTATTTAATGGCGTGGCTATGTCTCAGTCGACTGAGATATAAGAGAGAGAAAAGAAAATATGAAAGCACGGATCTTGATGTAAGATCCGACAGACCTATATAGCATCTACTGCGACTTATAGCAAGATTGATGAATATATAAGGACGACGACAGTGGATAATAATTGTCTTACATAATTAGGAAGATAATTAAAAAAGCCACATGCGGCTACACCCGAAATACACAAGGGAAAAAGAAGAAGGAATACAAGGACTTGGCTCGCTGATCTCTACTTTCTTGATGCGTTGCTGCAGACCGTGGGACTAGTCTCTGTGGCGAGCAGCAATGAGCTCTTTCGTGTCCTCAAGACGCTGGTTGAGAGCATCCATGGATTCCTCCACCAGTCATTGGCGCTCGATACGGAGCATGTCATTCTCGTCCATAAGTTTCTTGACGATGATGCTGGTCCTCTTCCACAAGGCACTGGTATCCTCCTGTTGGTCTGCACTTCGGACAATCTTCGCCCTCAGCAGGTCATGCTCGGCCCAGAACCTCTCATTGCCCTCCCTTAGTTTCTCGATGACGCCGGTTTCCTGTTCAAACGAGGCTTTCATGTCGTCCTGCAACCTCGCCCAGCCGGAGATCTGATCCATCTGGCTATGGACGATCGCATGCATGCGCCTGCAAGAGTCGTCGCCTGCCCGCGATACATTTTCCCAGGCCGCCGCGGCGCGGCGAAACATCTCTGCTACATTCGTGGCGCGGCGGGACATCTCTGCTGCTTCCACGGCACGGTCGGACCAGTCTGCTGCATCGACGGCACGGCGGGACCTCCGTGCTGATTCGGCGGTGCGATAGGAACTCTGTGCTGCTACTTCTGCACGGTGGGACATGTCGGCTGCTTTCGCGGCGAGGCGGGACATCTCTCGTGCTTCCCCTTCCATGCTCGCCTCTCCCTGGTGGTAATCACTCGACCCAGAACTCACGCTGGTCATGGTAGACGCAAGGGAAGGATGCTGAATGACTTGTTTGTTTTTGTGGATGAGGAGTCCAGGAGGAATGTGCAGTCATCTTGGCATAGTATTATTTATAACCGAGTACTAATACGCTCCTATAAGTGGGAAACCGTTTAGGTTGTGATCGGTGTGAACAGGTTTGCAATTAGATATAGCGTGGTAGTAGTAATTTGGAATGTGATGAGGCGCAAGCTCAAAATTTATTGATGGTTCTAGTTCCGAAGTGCAGCACTATTCCCGGATGGCGTAATGTGGGCATGTGTTCTTGGCCGTGGTGTAGCATATGCCAGGATATTTCTTTTCTACTGCTGTGTACGTGCAATAACTGGCACCATCGGATACATATCTTATGGTTATTGGGGCGTTCGACAGGAATAGTCGCGTGGCGAGCTATAGGCTAGTCTTTTTTCAGACGCATTAAACCTATCTCTCGGGACTTCTCGCACGCACCATCTCTAGCTCCCTAGGTCGATGCCACCCACATACACTTGTACTCTGAGTTTAGTACGTTATACAGGAAGAGAAGAGGTGCACACACGCACTCGCCCTCTCACACATGCATCTGTTTTTTCTCGAAAAGGAGGATGATGACCCTCGGCCTCTGCATCTGGGAGTCACACACGCATCTGTAGCTACGAATTGTAGTGTTCTCAACCATCCGATTGGCTCTATCATAGTATTCACGTTGCTCCTTGGCCTTGAGATTGAGAAGTTTAAAACGCAGAAGCTAAGCTGGAGGCATGAGGTTTTGGTTAATGTGCGGGACACACATGGCGCCAACACGACACGAGCTTCATTTGCCTGGTGCGCAGTCCGATGAGTTGTCCAACACAACCAGGCCCTGCTTGGTATCTGTGCCTCGACTTATGAGCAGAGAAATTAGGGTCGGAGGGAGTACTACTAGTAGTACTACACTTTGATGTGTCGCGTCAACTCGCACACGTATGAAACACTTCATGAACAAACAAGCATATACTCCCTCCGTTCCAAAATACTACTCTACTTGACTTCCATTTGTCCAAAAATGGATGTACCTATATACTAAAACATGTCTAGATACATCTATATTTTGACAAATGGAAGGCATGTATTGTGGAACGGAGGGAGTGCTTGTCATCAAAATGGATAAAAAGGGACATATCTAGAACTAAAATATATCTACATACATGTCCTTTTATCCATTTTGATGACAAGTAGTACTTCTTACCCAAAGGAACTTTATATCCAACAGACACGAAATATCCGTTTGAATGTTGGAAATTACTTATCTGATGTTGATGTAATTACTGCATCACCACCAAAACCCACCATTTCTTAAGCTAAAGTAGACCGAGCTAATCCCTATATTAGCATATTACTAAGATAAACAGAAGGCACTGTAGAAACATTTAGGACGTGAGCTTGTCAATCTAAATGTGGAGGGACACCAACTTAGCTCCGGCCAGCAGGTTGGGCAGAACTGTGAAGAAGTCAGCTCCTGCACGGCGATGTCGCCAGGATCCTTGCTGCTTGACACCTCCATTTCCACCTTGATGGCGTCGGTCGTGCCTTTGGGCTCCCCCGGCGGACCGTTCGCCCACAGCTTGGCCACGTAGTGTGGCAGTGGGGACGCCCCCGCTCTAATGCAGATGACCGACACGGCGATAGGTGCCCCTATGTCGAGCACGCCGCCGACCAAGAAAAACATGCGGCTGTCCTCCTCCGCGAACAACAAGAGCCGTGGCTCCGACAGTGGCACTTGCAGCTGGAGCACCTTGCCGTACTGGATCCTGTGCATGGGCACGGGATGCACGATGCTGATGTGGTGGTAGAGCGCCGGCGGTGGGCCTTCGTAACCACAAACGGGCACGGGGCATTTGCAGGGCGCGAGCGGACACATGCTCTGGTGATCGGCGAGCTTGTGGTAAGTGACGTAGAGCCTACAACCTTCGTGCGGGCACTCCGCCCTCACCGACGAAAGGACGACGTCCACCGCCATGTTCTGCACGTAAGCCACCACCACGCTCGCACTTCTAGCATTGCCGCTGGTTCCCGGGGCGCTCGACGTGGTAGTCCGTGCAGGCCATGTGCCCTCCCTTGCACTGCAGAAATCAAGCGAACAGCACATCAATCAAGAAACCTGCACCTTGCTCGATCAGCCGAACGGACGAGGTGTATTCGAACCTCATACACTGGAGGCGTCAAGGGGTGGAGGCACAAGGGGGAGTGGAGCACAGTGAGGTCCATCGAGACCTTAGAGAGCTCCATCGTCGGGTCCTGTTCCGTCTGCATGATCTCGCCCTCCTCGTGCACAGCCATCTCTCGCTTTAGGGCCGGGGCATTACAAAGCTTTACTGTCACATATTTATACTACTTCAAGGTGCATTAAATCAACACATGCAAGTATAAAAAGGAGAGTCACGGCATGCATGCATGCATTGTAAGTAATGCATCGGTAAACGCAAATTATTGAAATATATCGAGTGCAGTGCTTTGATGTGTCGCGTCAACTCGTACATCAATGAGATGTTCGATTATCCTCTCCCTCGCGGACTTATCTGCACCTGCCTTTGGCTGTATGACAGGATGGCCACCACCTGTTGGGCCCACCTGTCATACAAGCAAAGGCCGGAGTGTCCCTCCCTCGCCCATGAGCATGGTGGCTGGCACAACTAGGAGAAGCTTTCGCTACACGCTCTCCCCCCCCCCCCCCCCCGCACGCAGTGGACACGCAGCAGTTCAATCAGTGTCAGATGGCCAGGAGCATACTGTAGTACTCCTCCAGTGCAATAGTACTACATCATTATTTGACTTCCCGAAGAGGCGAAGAGCCAAACGCAGCCCGGATGCTTGTGTGGAAGTTTCATGTATAGAGTAGTCTAGGATAGCGTGTACCGTGCCTGTAAGCTTAAAATAGTTGGGGTCGGCTCCATGCTATGTGGCCGTTGATACGTCTCCAACGTATCCACTTTTCCAAACACTTTTGCCCTTGTTTTGGACTCTAACTTGCATGATTTGAATGAAACTAACCCGGACTGACACTGTTTTCAGCAGAACTGCCATGATGTTGTTTTATGTGTAGAAAACAAAAGTTCTCGGAATGACCTGAAATCCACGAAGACAAGTTTTGGAAAATATAAAAAATACTGGCGAAAGAATCAAGACCAAGGGGCCCACACCCTGTCCACGAGGGTGGGGGGCGCGCCCTCCCCCCTAGGCGCGCCCCCCTGTCTCATGGGCCTCCTGAGGCTCCACCGACCTCAACTCCAACTCTATATATACCGTTTCATGGAGAAAAAAATCAAAGAGAAAGTTTCATCGCGTTTTACGATATGGAGCCGCCGCCAAGCCCTAATCTCTCTCGGGAGGGCTGATCTGGAGTCCGTTCGGGGCTCCGGAGAGGGGGATTCGTCGCCGTCGTCATCATCAACCATCCTCCATCACCAATTTCATGATGCTCACCGCCGTGCATGAGCAATTCCATCGTAGGCTTGCTGGACGGTGATGGGTTGGATGAGATTTACCATGTAATCAAGTTAGTTTTGTTAGGGTTTGATCCCTAGTATCCACTATGTTCTGAAATTGATGTTGCTATGACTTTGCTATGCTTAATGCTTGTCACTAGGGCCCGAGTGCCATGATTTCAGATGTGAACCTATTATGTTTTCACGAATATATGTGTGTTCTTGAGCCTATCTTGCAAGTCTATAGTCACCTATTATGTGTTATGATCCGACAACCCCGAAGTGACAATAATCGGGATACTTCTCGGTGATGACCGTAGTTTGAGGAGTTCATGCATTCACTAAGTGCTAATGCTTTGTTCCGGTTCTCTATTAAAAGGAGGCCTTAATATCGCTTAGTTTCCGCTAGGACCCCACTGCCGCGGGAGGGTAGGACAAAATATGTCATGCAAGTTCTTTTCCATAAGCACGTATGACTATATTTGGAATACATGCCTACATTACATTGATGAACTAGAGCTAGTTCTATGTCACCCTATGTTATAGCTATTACAAGAGGAATCACATCCGACATAATTATCCATAACTGATCCAATGCCTACGAGCTTTTCACATCTTGTGTTTCGCTTATTTACTTTTCCGTTGCTACTGTTACAATTACTACAAAACTATTATCTTTACTTTTGCCACTGTTTCCGTTACTATCATACTACGTTGCTACTAAATACTTTGCTGCAGATACTAAGTTATCCAGGTGTGGTTGAATTGACAACTCAACTGCCAATACTTAAGAATATTCTTTGGCTCCCCTTGTGTCGAATTAATAAATTTGGGTTGAATACTCTACCCTCAAAAGCTGTTGCGATCCCCTACACTTGTGGGTTATCAAGACTAATTTTTGGCGCCGTTGCCGGGCATCATAGCTGTATTCTTTGAGTCACTTGGGATTTATATCTGTTGATCACTATGAGGAACTTGAAAGACGAAAGAACCAACATTTTTCCCTCAACTACGAGGGCAGGTAAGGAACTGCCATCTAGCTCTGCACTAGATTCTCCTTCTGTTTTGAGTAAGCTTGCGACACCTAAACCTATTACTGCTATGAATTCTGATATGTCGCATGTTATCGATGATGCCACTTCTGCTATGCATGATACTTATGATGAAACTACTTCTGTGTGTGATACTACTTTGCCATTAGGTGAATTTCTTGATGAACAACTTGCTAGGGTTAGGGAGAATGAAATTATTGAAGATGCTATTATTGATGATAGTGATGATGAAAGTTCTTCTCCTGATTGTGAATTACCTGTTGTTCCTGAGGGTTATGTTATGGATGAGGATGCTGCTAAAGCTATTTTTGCTTGCAAAGATAGATACGACCTTAATAAGTTATTAGCTAAATGGAAGCAACAGTCTCTTAATGCTAGAACGAAACCTGATCCTGCTTTTGCTACTTCACCTATCTGTGTTACTGATAAGGATTATGAATTCTCTGTTGATCTCGAAATAATTACTTTAGTTGAATCTAATCCTTTTTATGGCCTTGAATCTAAAACTGTTGTGGCACATCTTACCAATTTGAATGATATAGCCATCCTGTTTACTAATGATGAGAAGTCTCTCTATTATTATATCCTTAAGATATTTCCATTCTCATTAAAGGGTGATGCTAAGACTTGGTTTAATTCTCTTGATCCTGGTTGTGTGCGTAGTCCCCAGGATATGATTTATTACTTCTCTGCTAAATATTTCCCTGCTCATAAGAAACAAGCTGCATTGCGGGAAATATATAATTTTGTGCAAATCAAAGAAGAGAGTCTCCCACAAGCTTGGGGGAGGCTTCTCCGATTACTTAATGGTTTGCCTGATCATCCTCTTAAGAAAGATGAAATACTTGATATCTTTTATAATGGACTAACCGATGCTTCCAAGGACTACTCGGATAGTTGTGCTAGTTGTGTTTTCAGGGAAAGAGCAGTCGACGAAGCTGAATTACTATTGAATAATATGTTGACTAATGAAAATAATTGGACTCTCCCTGAGCCAATTCCTGAGGCAATTCCTGAACCAATTGAGCCAACTCCTGAGCCTATTCCTAAACCCACTCCGAAGAAGAGAGGTGTTCTATTTCTCAGTCCTGAAGATATGCAAGAGGCAAAGAAATCAATGAAAGAAAAAGGTATTAAAGCTGAATATGTTAAGAATTTACCTCCTATTGAAGAAATACATGGTCTTAATATACCGCCTATTGAAGAAACACATTGTCTTGATAACCCGACACAGGTAGTAAAGGTAAATTCTCTCTATAGATATGATAAAGTTGAAATTCCGTCTACTAAATTTCATAGCCCATGCTTAGATGAATTCGATGACTTTATGGCTAGACAAGAAAGTTTTAATGCTTATGTTGGTAGAGAATTAAAGAATAATGCTTTCGAGATAGGACGCTTGAGTGATTATATGGCTAGAGTTAAAGGTGAACTTAAACTCATTAGCAAATATGCTTCTATGGTTGCTACTCAAGCCAAGCAAGTACTTAATGCTCAAAATGATTTGCTTGATGAATTAAATAATAAAAATGACTTCGCTGTTAGAGTGGCTACTAGAACTGGTAGAATGACTCAGGAACCTTTGTATCCTGAAGGCCACCCTAAGAGAATCGAGAAAGATTCTCAGAGAAATAATTTAGAGGCACCTAGTTCTTCTAATAAGAAGAAAAAGAAAAATGATAGGACTTTGCATGCTTCTAGTGAACCTGCTATAGACACACCTGAGAATCCCAATGATATTTCTATTTCTGATGCTGAAACACAATCAGGTGATGAACATGAACCTAGTGATAATGTTAATGATAATGTTCATGTCGATGCTCAACCTAGCAAAAATAATGATATAGAGATTGAACCTGCTGTTGATCTTGATAACCCACAATCAAAGAATCAACGTTATGATAAGAGATTTTGTTGCTAGGAAGAACGGTAGAGAAAGAGAACCATGGGTTCAGAAACCCATGCCCTTTCCTCCTAAACCATCCAAGAGAAAAAATGATGAGGATTTTGAGAGCTTTGCTGAAATGATTAGACCTATCTTCTTAAGTATGCGCTTAACTGATATGCTTAAAGTAAATCCTTATGCTAAATATATGAAGGATATCATTACAAACAAAACAAAGATACCAGAAGCTGAAATTTCCACCATGCTTGCTAATTATACTTTTAAGGTGGAATACCAAAGAAACTTGGAGATCCAGGGGTACCAACTATACCATGCTCCATTAAAAGAAATTATGTTCAAACTGCTTTATGTGATCTTGGAGCCGGTGTTAGTGTTATGCCTCTCTCTTTATATCATAGACTTGAATTGAATAAGTTGACACCTATTGAAATATCTTTGCAAATGGTTGATAAATCAACTGCCATACATGTCGGTATTTGTGAGGATGTGCCTTTTGTGGTTGCAAATTTCACTATCTTAACGGACTTTGTTATTTTTGATATTCCCGAGGACGATAGTATGTCGATTATCCTTGGTAGACCCTTTTTGAATATTGCAGGGGCTGTTATTGATTGCAACAAAGGCAATGTCACTTTTCATGTTAATGGTAATGAGCATATAGTACACTTTCCGAGGAAAAAATTTCAAGTTGATAACATCAATTCTATTGGAAAAGTTCCAACTATCATTATTGGAGGTTTTGAATTTCCTCTTCCTACTGTCAAGAAAAAGTATGATATTCTTATTGTTGGGATCTTCATATCCCTGTTGAGGTAACCTATTGTTATGCGAAATTTCTCCGGTTCCGTGTTATTCGGAATGACTTTGTTAACAAGACTTGATCAACCTTGTTAGTGGATTCATTTTGATGATCATGAGATGGATGAAACTAGAAGGATCAACCATGTGTACCCTCTTTTTACTTTCTGTTATTTAGAATAAATAAAGCAAAAATAGTATTATCCGTCTGTTTTCTGAATTATCCGTGCATTAAAAAATATCCCGAAAATAAAGTGCTCCAAATGCCCTGCAAATTTAGTATGATTTTTTATGGAATATTTGAGGATTTTAGGCACTGAAAACACTGCAGGAGGGGCAAGCACCAGGCCACGAGGGTGGAGGGCGCGCCCACACCCCCTGGGCGCGCCCCCTGTCTCGTGGGCCCATGCTGGCCCCCTCCACTTATGCCAGCACCCACACACTCCATCTTCTTCCCAAAAAATCCCCATCCAGCTCAAGCATGAGTTCTAGCTCATTTTGCTGGGATTTTTGATCTCCTTACTCAAAGCTCCATTCACAAAACTGCTTTGGGAGATTGTTGCTTGGTATGTGACTCCTCCATTGGTCCAATTAGTTTTTGTTCTAGTGCTTTATTCATTGCAAATTTCTGCTGCATAGGTGACCATGTTCTTGAGCTTGCATGTTAAATTTATGAGGTCCCAAGTAATTCTAATGCATGATATAGGCTCTAGGCACTTGTATGAGTAGTTGCTACCAATCTTGTTTAGTTTCATTCACTTTTATTTTGAAGTTACTAAAATTTCAGAATTTTTTTAGAAAAAGAAATATGTCTATGAGAATGTACCAAGGTGGTTCCTCAGTAAAGAAAGGACCCAGGATTGCTATGCGTGAGCAAGACGATGAACTACCAAGGGACGTAGAAGTACGAGCTTGTGAGTGGCCATCTGACGATTTTATGGTCAAAGCAGGCTTTAAGGAGGAATTTGATGCATATGTGTGTAATGCTGATCCGGAGGACTTCTTACAAGATAAGTGTCCTCAGTACTACCAATTGACTAATTCATTTATGCAAAGGTTTAAATATAAATGTTCACATAATTCTCTGGGTGTCCTGTTTGATATCTATGATACATCTTATACCATGGACTTAGAGGATTTTACAACTGCTTGCAAACTTCCACAGTGGGGCAATATTAATGATCCCCACAAATATGAATTTAGAGACTTTCTTGCTAGTATTACTGTGGGAGAATCTAGGGATATAACACAAGCTACCATAGGGAGCATTCACTTTCCTGCTATACATTATTTTGCTCTCTTCATTGGTAGATGAATTAACGGTAAAGATGAAGCATGTCATATGTGTGTCCCTGATCTTTGTGTCCTCAAGAGTGCCGTGTTAGGTTATGAAGATTATAACATGGGGGCAATAGTTGCACGTAGGTTGCATATTAATGGTAGAGCTGGAGATTTATTTGGAGGAATTTATGCGACCCGTGTGGCTAATTATCTAGGTATAGCCCCACGAGAGGGGGATATGATGTTGCCTCCTGCTTATTTAGATTATGATGCTATGGTCAAACATCATTTTTTTAGGAGGAATGAACAATTCCTCCAGTATCAACTAATCTTTGACAGACATAGCTCTATCCATGTTACTCTTCCTGCTCCTTTCCTTTTTGATTACCAGGTAAAAGGAAGATATGTTGTTACCAGGGAGGAAGCAGCTGAACACGAGGGGAGAGCGGAAGCGGCGCGCCAACATGCCGTAGCTCAGGAGGCATTTGCTGCTGCATCTCAGTACGACCCTAGTTACAACTACGGATATCAGCCAGGCTACCCTTGGTAGTAAACCAACTTAGGCCAAAAGCCTAAGCTTGGGGGAGTACGTATTTCTCACCAACTTTACATTCATGTTCACACACTATTCTAGTTGTCGGTGCTCATACTCTTTCATTGTATTATCCATGCTAGTTTAATTCTCTTTTTCTCGCTTTCTTCTTGTGTGTTTGATAAACCTTAAGAAAAAACAAAAAAATTAGTTAGTTTAATTTCCATGCTTGTAGTAAAAATTAAATTGAAAACCCAAAAAGATTTCTCGTTCTTATTTTTACTTGTTGGGAGCTTTCCCGTGTAAATAGTTTTATTTTCTTTTCTTTTCCTTGGGGGTTGAGAGAAGAAGACCATATTGAAAATGTTTAGTGGCTCTCATATGCATGATTATTTATTTAACTTTGAGCCCATATTACCTTTCTTCTCTCTTGAGTTGAATGCTTGCAGATTCCAGCTTAGTCCAATGCACGTGCACTATTATTATTATACACATCGTTCGGTCGTGCAAGTGAAAGGCAATAATGACGATATATGATGGACTTATTGAGATGAGAAAAGCTGGTATGAACTCGACCTCTCTTATTATTGTAAATATGATGAGTTCATCATTCCTGATTTAGCTTATTATGAAGTAAACATATTTGCAATGGCCTTTAGAGATTTTAATTGCTTGTGCCATGCTTGATTAGCTATGAGTTATAATGGTTTACCTTGCGTGCCAACATGCTATTAAAATGATTATGATGTGGTATGATGGGATGGTATCCTCCTTTGAATGAATTGAGTGACTCGACTTGGCATATGTTCACGCATGTAGTTGAAACAAATCAACATAGCCTTCACGATATTTATGTTCTTGGTAGATTATATCCTACTAATGCTTGTATTCGGTGTGAATTAATTTTAATGCATGTTCATGACTGTTGTCGCTCTCTCAGTTGGTCGCTTCCCAGTCTTTTTCTAGCCTTCACCTGTATTAAGCGGGAATACTGCTTGTGCATCCAAACTCCATAAACCCCAAAGTTATTCCGATGAGTCCACCATACCTTCCTATATGCGGTATTTACCTGCCGTTCCAAGTAAATTTGTATGTGCCAAACTCCAAACCTTCAAATGAAATTCTGTTTTGTATGCTCGAGCAGCTCATGTTTCAACTAGGGCTGCTTGTATCTTCCATGCTAGGTGGGTTATTCTCAAGAGGAGTGGACTCCGCTCCTCATTCACGAGAAAGGGCCGGTAACCGGGATGCCCAGTCCCATGATCCAAAAAGATCAAAGCAAATCAATATAGTTAAACAAAACTCCCCCAAGGTTTTTGTTAGTTGGAGGCACTCGTTGTTTTGAGCAAGCCATGGATTGATGCTTGTTGGTGGGGGAGTATAAACTTTTACCATTCTGTTTGGGAACTTCCTATAATACATGTAGTATGAAAGATACAACCATCTCATAGTTGTTGCATTGACAGTGAAATTATGCCGCTAAAAATGTTATTCAATCTCTATTTTAAAATCGAGCTCTGGCACCTCTACAAATCCCTACTTCCCTCTGCGAAGGGCCTATCTATTTACTTTTATGTTGAGTCATCATCTCTCTTATTAAAAGCACCTGCTGGAGAGCACACTGTCATTTGCATTCATTACTATTGGTTTATATTGGGTATGACTTGACTGGATCTCTTTTACCATGAATTACAATGTTTAGTCGGTCCTTGATCTTTAAAGGTTCTTTGCATTTATGTTTTGCCGTCTCAGAAAGGGCTAGCGAGATACCATTTTGTTATATCATATTATGATTGTTTTGTGAAAGTGTTGTCATCTAAGTTTTATTAGTATCGCTCGCTAGCTGATTATGTCATTGATATAAGTAATTGTGAGACCTAGGTGTTATTGTGAGTATGGTTAGTTCATAATATTTGCTGAAACTTGAATGCTGGCTTTACATGTTTACAACAACAAGGGCAAACAGAGTTTGTAAAAGTTTTTCTTTATCACTTTCAGTTTATCAACTGAATTGCTTGATGACAAGCAAATTTTTAAGCTTGGGGGAGTTGATACATCTCCAACGTATCTACTTTTCCAAACACTTTTGCCCTTGTTTTGGACTCTAACTTGCATGATTTGAATGAAACTAACCCGGAGTGACGCTGTTTTCAGCAGAAGTGCCATGATGTTGTTTTATGTGTAGAAAACAAAAGTTCTCGGAATGACCTAAAAATCCACGGAGACAAGTTTTGGAAAATATAAAAAATACTGGCGAAAGAATCAAGACCAGGGGGCCACACCCTATCCACGAGGGTGGGGGGCGCGTCCTCCCCCCCCCCCCCCTGAGTGCACCCCCTGTCTCGTGCGCCCCCTGAGGCTCCACCGAAATCAACTCCAACTCCATATATTCTGTTTCACGAAGAAAAAAATCAAAGAGAAAGTTTCATCGCGTCTTACGATACGGAGCCGCCGCCAAGCCCTAATCTCTCTCGGGAGGGCTGATCTGGAGTCCGTTCGCGGCTCTGGAGAGGGGGATTCATCGCCGTCGTCATCATCAACCATCCTCCATCACCAATTTCATGACGCTCACCGTCGTGCGTGAGTAATTCCATCGTAGGCTTGCTGGACGGTGATTGGTTGGATGAGATTTACAATGTAATCAAGTTAGTTTTGTTAGGGTTTGATCCCTAGTATCCACTATGTTCTGAGATTGATGTTGCTATGACTTTGCTATGCTTAATGCTTGTCACTAGGGCCCGAGTGCCATGATTTCAGATCTGAACTTATTATGTTTTCACGAATATATGTGTGTTCTTAATCCTATCTTGCAAGTCTATAGTCACCTATTATGTGTTATGATCCGACAACCCCGAAGTGACAATAATCAGGATACTTCTCGGTGATGACCGTAGTTTGAGGAGTTCATGTATTCACTAAGTGCTAATGCTTTGTTCCGCTTCTCTATTAAAAGGAGGCCTTAATATCCCTTAGTTTCCGCTAGGACCCCGCTGCCACGGGAGGGTAGGACAAAAGATATCATGCAAGTTCTTTTCCATAAGCACGTATGACTATATTCAGAATACATGCCTACATTACATTGATGAACTGGAGCTAGTTCTGTGTCACCCTATGTTTTAGTTGTTACATGAGGAATCGCATCCGACATAATTATCCATCACTGATCCAATGCCTACGAGCTTCTCACATCTTTTTTCACTTATTTACTTTTCCGTTGCTACTGTTACAATTACTACAAAACTATTATCTTTACTTTTGCCACTATTTCCATTACTATCATACTACTTTGCTACTAAATACTTTGATGCAAATACTAAGTTATCCCAGTGTGGTTGAATTGACAACTCAACTGCTAATACTTAAGAATATTCTTTGGCTCCCCTTGTGTCGAATCAATAAATTTGGGTTGAATACTCTACCCTCGAAAGCTGTTGCGATCCCCTACACTTGTGGGTTATCAACCGTCTCGAAGTTTTTAAAAAAAATTAAAATGGTCTTCTGGCCCTACTGTCATCCTGGTGATTGTAGTTTGCACACTCATCTGGTCAAGACAGGAATATATATTTTAATTTGTGGTGGGTAAATGTTAGAGGTTGCAGCAAATATATTGTACACTGCGGGTCTTTCAGCGAAGTTTAGAGGCAAGCATGTGGGGCCAGTGCTATGATGTGTCGCGTCAACTCGTACAACGAGGAGAAGCTTGATTTTGCTACTACACACCTTCTCCCTCGCCCATGCACGCTGTTGCTCGCAAACGAGGAAAGGCTTTTGCTTATAGTACTACAACAAGCTATCCCTCCCACTCGTGGTGGACGGGCATGCAGCAGTGGATTCAACACTGTAGAAGCAGTAGTAGTAACATCATTGTTCGTCTTCTCGAAGATGCGAAGAGCCAAGCGCAACCCGAACGTGGCGGTTGTGAACATTGGAGCACGCATTTAGCCAGGCTCTTGCATGAGACAAAATTGCTATGTGAGCCCACTATTGTACTAGTACGTACTACTACTTGCTAGTATAGCCCTGTAAACCAGAAAGGAGTATTTGCCTTTCTAGAGATTTCAACAAGTGACTAGACTACACTGAGACGCAGTACATATGGAGCAAAATGAGTGAATCTGCACCGTAAATAAATACGTAGTTCTCTCGTTTTCCTCTCCGAGGTGCACAATATTGAGTATACTGACTAGTCTCTTTTTGACACGCATTTATGTTTTTGTTTTGACACAGTACTGATGCAAGCGCTCATATACATGCGCATACACTCACCCCTATGAACGCACACACGCACACCCTACCCCTATGAGCACCTTCGAAAGACTGAGCCGGCACTATCATCTTGAAATTTACGAAGTCACCATAGGCAACTCGTCGTCAACGGGAACGTCTACTGACACGCGATAGACGCGAGTGGCAGTCGCCTCCATAGGTGCTTGAATGCCAAGGAGGGAGAGGGTAGCGGTTCCCGAGACGTTGAACCTTCAATGATGCATCCTCAATTACATGCAGAGGGAATTAATTGGAGAAGCAGAATAGAGCCAGCATGATGTGAATGCAACATAGTTTGGACTCTCATATAAAGGCGCCCCACCACTCCAATCCATCTACTCCTAAGTCTCTGTGCAACACTACTCACTCCAATCCAAGACCAAGTTACCAGAAGCCACAAGCACCTATGGAGGCGATGGACGCGAGCGCCAGTCAGCTGTGCCAAATCATCCAAGGCCCCGGCCTGCGGCCTCGCACCGGGCAGCATTTCCAGACGGTGCTGGTGACCGCCAGTATCATAGCCCTCGCCGATGCTGGCTTCGCCTCTTGCATGAACGACATGATGGTCAACTCCATCCGCAAGTTCACCGCCGTCAAGAAGCGTGGACGACCTAGCCGTACTGCTCCAGCTTGCATGCCCAGGCTCCTCATTGCCTGCCTGTAGCGACCCGACCTGAATAGATCAAGTTTCTATGCTTAAGTGTCATCCCTGGATCGGTATGCTGACACACACAGTACTCGAGGATTTATAACAGAGGTAAATCACATGTATAAAATAATGTAAATACTATTACCTCAATCCAAATAGCGGAAGTAACAAGGTTGTGGATTCCCATAAACACCAACGGCAAAGTTGAGTGTAAAAATCATAACCCTAACGTATCACTTACTCGTCGTAAGATCCTGCAACATGAGACGTTGCAGCCACAAAGGGTCAGTACATTGAATGTACTGGCAAATTCACACCATAGAGCAATGATGAAAAAAAGCTATCACTACATGCATATTTGGCTGGTGGAAAAGCTCTATAGTTACAGTTTTTGCGTAAAGCTAACTTTTCCCTACTGCAAAGGAATAAAATTATTTAACTATCATCGTGGCTGTTAAACATTGAGAACGGTTGACAGCATCCTCAATCCCAATTAAGTAACATCATCATTAAAACCCAACAAGATTAATTAAAGTAACATGATGAGATTCACATGATAATCCAGGTACTAGATACTCAAGATGTCCATAACCGAGGACACGGCTAACCATGATTAGTTTGTTACACTCTGCAGAGGTTTGCGCACTTTTCCCCACATGACTCGATCTCCTCCGTTTGATTTCTCGCACTACATGGTGTTTGAGAAACGGATGACCGAGACATAGTCTTTCAGAAGCACTTGCACCTTACGTATGGGTAGACCGTACCAACCTACAACCCCTACATCAGTAGTCTACCACAGTAAGAGTTCGCACGACTTAGTCAACTATGCTAGAGCCCATAGTAGCATGTGGCTGCACACGGAAGTTTCTAGCATGAATAATCTCATGATCCCTTTGAGCCTGGGTGGTGGTCCGAAGAAAAACAGGCAAATCCTGGAAACCAGGTACCTCAATCCACCCAGATGTGTCTTTAAGTTGCCACCTTAAGTAAACCATTAATTAACAAACTCACATCTGTCATGGATACACTCACCCAATCCACATCTACTAGCATAGCATGGCATAATAAGCAAACATAGAAGTAACTCCCAAGGGTTTGAAAATAAAACAGGTAATAGGTACTACCTCAACTACTTCCCAAAACCCACAATTTAATTAGATCCTAATCATGCAATGTTTGAGGATTGATCAAATGCATAAAAACTGGGTATGAGAAGGGATATGATCAAAGTGTGAACTTGCCTGCAATTTTGATGAAGATGATTCGCATTCAACTCCTGATAGTTCTACTCGTCACACTCCGGTCAATCTATCGCGATCAAGCAATGGTAACCACACATAAGCAATCACTCAAAAGATCGGAAAGGACGAAGAAAACAATTCGAAAAACTTCGAAACCAAGCAAATGACTCTTGCAACAGAAAACTATTTCTAACAGTACCAAAATTAAGTGAATTTGGCCTTATTAGAAAGTTTGGTTCAAGAGCTTCGGTTTGCAAAAAGAATCAACTCAAACGGAGTTATAAAACTCAAGTTACGATCAAACGAAGTTCAAATACTAAACTGTTTGAAATTCAAATTTTAAACTTTCAAAAACATGTTTAAGTTGTTTTACTGGATAGAGGAGATCATAACGAAGAAGTGGGCGTTGGTTTCGTTGGATTTGGATAAACGGACAAAAAGTTGTGAGCGTTTGAAAATTAGGGACTAATCTGTGAATAAAATATTCACGGATGGGTCCCTGGCCGAAATAACAGAAAAAGAAAAGAACTAAATAACGAATGTTCGTTTATAAGATCTAAATAGTGGACGTTCGCTGTTTAATAAAACCAGAAGAAAACAGATCTAGTCTAGGGTTTAAAAAAACGATTTAAAAGAAAAAACCGTATCGGTTTTCTCGGGTTATACTGGTTCGGGTGAGATGAACCGGCGGCGACGGCGGCTTTCTCCGGTGAGGCGGGGCAGTGGCTATGGCGAGCTCCAGCATGGCGCGGCTTCGCGACGAGGGGCGAGGGCGGCGAGGTGGCGAAGGTGGCGCGGGCGGAGTGCGGCGACGGCGGTGGTGCAGAGCAGCGGCGGCGACGGCGGTTGATGACGGTGGCGGCGGCTGCGGGCTCCGGCGAGATGCGGGAGGAGGCGGCGCGAGCAGAGAGGAAACGGGGCCGGGGCCTCGGGATTTATAGGGGAGGGGAGGAGGTGGCGTGGAGGAGGGGGTAGAGGAGGCCGGGGCGGACACGGCGGCGGCGGCGATGCCGTGGCAGCTCGGGACTTCGTCCTGAGCTCGGGGACGACCGGCGCGGGCGACGTGGGCTCGCTGGGCCGTGGCCTGGCTGGCTAGCTGGGTCGGCCCAGTCGGCGGAAGTCTTTTTTTAAACAGACAAACAAAATAAAAACAAAAGAAAAATGGAAATATTATATAGGCATATAATATATCGAAAATTTTAGAAAAAGATTTCCTACAAGCTGAACATTTTTCTAGAGTCAAATCAAATACACACAAATTCAAATAAAGCAAAGAGTGCTTCTACCCTAGTAAAATCCAGTAAAAATCATTTTAAAAATACCAAAATTAATTCAAATTTATTTCTCTCCAATTTTATGATGTAGGGAATCATGTTACCCTAATTTCTGTATATTTTATGTTTGGAGAAAAATAATTTGAATAAAACTCAAATAACTCCAAATTGAAAATAAATTCAAAAGAACTTTGAATTTGATCCTTTAAAACTCCCAACTCATATTTCATTTTTTTGAAGAAGTCATTTTATCTTCTCTCATGAAAATCATTGAGTTGCTTGAAGTTTTATGAATTGGAAATATTTCCGAATGAAATTCAAATATTTTCAAATACCCTTTCATTTAAATAAATGGAAGAAGTCATATCATCTTCGCTCAAGGGTTTTGTTTTTGAAAAGAATTTGAATTCATGAAGATCAGAAAAGAAAATGAAAGTTTGGGAAAGTCCTTTTATTCCCTCTCATTTAACTTTCAAAAAGTTTCGAATTCACTCATTTTCAGACAATCAATCAAAACTATCTATTTGTTTATAACATTCCAAAATTTAGAATTTTGGGATGTTACAAACCTACCACCCTTAAAATGAATCTCGTCCTCTAGATTCGGAGAGGCTAGCAAGAAATAGGTTAGGGTAGGGGTCTTCAGAATCCATCGATCGTCTCCGGGGTCTCGGGTGCTACCACCCTTAAAAGCATTGTTACGGTTCCATCAAAACTCATATACTCCATCCTTATTCCTGACAGTGTCGGTCTTCTCAGGTCTCGGGAAAATTCCTTCTCTAGGCTCTTCCGGTAGCGGCATAACCTTTTTCCTCAATTCTTCGGTCCTTTCATCTTGGTAAGGTTATTCCGAGACTGGGTCTTCTTAGCTGACGGGTCTGGCGCCGATACTAAACAACTATCGATATCTCCTGGTGGTCAACAATTTATGGTTTCTCCTGCAGGAAACGGCTCTGAGCTGAACCTCACCGTATGACCTACGATTGGCAAAAACTTCCTTGTACAAGGGAAAAATACTTATACCATTCTAAGTTTTAAACAAGGTTTTGATCGTCGTCTCTCTACTATAGGTAAGTCACTCAGATTTACCATCCCGTATAGCAAGGCGAATAAGAATAGTAAGTCGGTATGGTGATCAATCCATCCCGCACCCAAATCATTACCTTGTATATGGTTTAGCGAATCTCGCATGCTAACACTCGGTCATCCTCACAAGCATTGTAGAATTTCTCTTGTCAGCGAACCAAGTTCGGATAATCCATTGATTCTGCAAGCCAGACAAACAACTACCGTTCCTTCACAACTCTCAGGTTTTGCGTTGCTCCTATAAAATCGTCTGTGGGTAAGGTCGTATCTTCTTCCAGGGTTTTTCCTTCAACAAGAGTGTGCTTGCTTCTTGGCAGGTCCTGGGGCCTGTGGGTTATGGCCCATCTCATCACTTGTATACCTTGAACTCATCATCGAGCAACTGATCATTATTCCAACTTCCAACTTCCTAGTATTCTTAAATCCATCCAATCGTAATGTCTTTGTTCCTTCTATTGGCACCAAACCAGGACATGATTACTCAGACTCATCATGGAATTTCCATTGATCCATATTTCCAACATCATACCTCCTTTATATCCAATAGTAATTCATCTCTTCATCCTCGTGGGATATCCCACATACCGAGATAAAAACTTACACTTATGAAGTCCATACTCCACTTCGTGGAACATCATTATCCTTTCAAGGGTCAAGCATCCTTACAGTGGAATATTGGCCATCTCTGCATGGCACTTCTTCAACTGGGAAACGTGAAACACATCATGAACTTCTGACAGTCCTTCGGGTGACTCCAATTTGTTAGCCACTTCTCCCATACGCTCCAAAACTCGGTATGGTCCTACAAATCTCGGGGCTAACTTTCCCTTAACTCCAAGTAGTTTAACTCCTCGCAGAGGGGACACACGAAGCCATGCTCTGTATCCAATTTCATAGACTTCCTCCTTGCGTTTTTGAGTCTGCATAACTCTTCTGCCAGGACTGAGCTACCTTCAATCTATCTCGAAGAAACTTAACATTCTCTTCTGAATCCTTGATCACATTTGATCCAAACAACTGACGGTCTCCTACTTCATCCCACATCAACGGTGTCTGGCTCCTTCTCCCATACAAAGCTTCAAAAGGGGTCATCTTCAAACTAGTTTGGTAACTGTTGTTCTATGAGAACTCAGCGTAAGGTAGATTATCATCCCTACTAGATCCATAATCTAGCGCACACGCTCTCAACATGTCCTCCAGAATCTAATTGACTCTCTCGGTCTATCCATCTGTCTGCGGATGAAAGGCTGTACTGAACTCTAGCCTAGTACCCAAAGTGTGGTGCAGCTGATTCCAAAACTTTGAGGTAAACAGTGTTCCTCTATCTGATACGATGGTCTTCGGAACTCCATGCAGACATACAATCCTGGTCAAATATATCTTGGCCAACTTCGCACTTGTATAGGTGGTTTTCACTGGGATAAAGTGAGCCACTTTGGTCAAGTGAATCAACTACTACCTAGATAGAGTCATATCCCGTTCGGGTTCTTCAAAATCCGGTAATGAAATCCATGCCAAGCTTATCCCACTTCCATTCGGGTATCGGCATAGGCTGTAGTAATCCTGTTGGCTTCTGATGCTCTGCTTTTACTCTCTCTGGCATACATCACCTACGACTACATACTCCGCAATATCCTTCTTCATACCAGTCCACCAGAAACACTCCTTCAAAATCCAAATACATCTTGGTGTTTCCAGGGGGAATCGAGTATGGTGAGTCATGAGCCTCCTGAAGTATTTACTTCCTGGTCCTTGCATTATTGGGAACATATACACGGTCCTCGACCCATAAGATGTCGTGCTCATCCTTACGAAAACCTTTGGTCTTTCCTATGCTCATCCTCTCTTTTAACTCAGAAATCTCTTTGTCATCCTTCTGAGCTTCACGGATCATTCCCAACAAGGTAGACTAAACTTCCATTGCCGCAACAAAACTTTTGGGAACAATCTCCAACCGAAGTTCCCTGAGATCCTCGGCTAACTCCTTTGGTAAATCCCCACTTATGAGGGTATTCATCTTGGTGTTCTTTATGGTTGTGTCCTATTTCTCCACAAAGCTTGTATGCACAAGGCTTCTTCATATCATTTCCATAAGGCTTCAACTTCTGGGACACAAACCGAGATTTTTGCAGAGTCAGCTTAAATTCTTTCCAAGTGGTTACTCCTTGCCATCCATTGATGGTTTGGTACATCCTCCACCAAGTAGCAGCACCTCTTTCAAAGCATTGAAGAGCATGCTGGGCCGTATCCTTTCCGGCTATAGGGTTATTCTCCATATGATCCTCCATGTTCTGAATCCATTGGTCCATCTCCAATTGACTCATCGGTCCAGAAAATATAAGCTCATCTCCATTCATCCTCTATTTGGTCCATGGGTTTGGGGTGGGATAAGAGAAATCGAGAGGGATGCACACAGTACAAACAATAGTTTTGAAAAGACAAGTTTTATTGTGGCTGTCGGAAAAACATCAAACAAATGACAGCTCACAATCGTCGCATCTAACGTAGGTATATAACAGGGTTTTGGTCTTCTAAAGGTCAATAAATCTTCAAAGTCGTCAAACTCTTCAAGTCTTGTTCATGTCTCTGATAGCTTCTTCCGATCATGCTTGTCCTTCTCAAGTTCTTTCGCCAGATCATCTCTATTGACGAGAAGTCTTTCGTGACATCCTTTAATATTTCTGGGGTTGCATTCCAAACTTCTGGGTTTCGACGTCCTTGGCATGTACCATGGTCCTAATGTCCTTCATTTCCTGACAAATCTCCGGTATCTCGAGGTTTTGTTCCTCCAGTTTGGCTACTTCAGCTTCTGGTTCCTGAGTTCTTCACGAACTGCTTCCTTGTCAAATACGGCTTCCTGCAGATCCACCCTAAACTTCTTGATGTAATACTCCAGATCCTAGTGATACACCAGCTAAGGTTAAAACTTGATCTCTTGCTGGCAGGTGCTCCATTAGCCCTTTTGTCATCTAATTCTTCCGAAAGATCCATGCTTAACACCTCACAGTGACAAAAACAAGAGCGAGCGATAGCATCATGGATATCCATGTTTATGCCCATGTTACTACCATGAGCTATCATTCCATAATTGATATCTCCTGCCTTGGGGCTTTCTTGACAAAACCTTTGAGTTCTAATGCTCCATGTTCCGGTTTTTCTCTGATACACCTTGATCTCGGGTATTGACAACTTCAATAGCATGACAAGTTCCATAAGGGTAGCCTTCCTAGGTCATACTAATCTAGAAATTCTTCAGAGCCTTCAAATTCTCATAGTCTTCAGAGTCTTCAACCGTTGTAGTTTCCATCATTATAATGCTCGGTAAAATCCTCTTCATTCCGAAGTGGTCTTAGTTGTCCGATATCTGGTCCTTCTTGGAGTGGTCTCATCAGTCGAATCTTCGAGGGGTCAAAAAGGGAAAAGGGGTATGGTCTCACTAAAAGGGAATATTTGAATAAGCTCAGAAGAGAAGAGAGGTAAAACATCCTTTTGAAAAGAAAGTAGTAGAGAAAATCTTTCCTATGGGCTTGCCAGTTTCTAGGGTCACGTCCTACAGTCAACATGTGCTCTGATACCATCTTGTAGTGACCCGACCCGAATGGATCAAGTCTCTGTGCTTAAGTGTCATCCCTGGATCGGTATGCTGACACACACAATACTCGAGGATTTATAACAGAGGTAAATCACATGTATAAAATAACGTAAATACTATTACCTCAATCCAAATAGCGGAAGTAACAAGGTTATGGATTCCCATCAACACCAACGGCAAAGTTGAGTGTAGAAATCGTAACCCTAACGTATCACTTACTCGTCGTAAGATCCTGCAACATGAGACGTTGCAGCCACAAAGGGTCAGTACATTGAATGTACTGGCAAATTCACACCATAGAGCAATGATGAAAAAAAGCTATCACTACATGCATATTTGGCTAGTGGAAAAGCTCTATGGTTACAGTTTTTGCGTAAAGCTAATTTTTCCCTACTGCAAAGGAATAAAATTATTTAACTATCATGGTGGCTGTTAAACACTGAGAATGGTTGACAGCATCCTCAATCCCAATTAAGTAACATCATCATTAAAACCCAACAAGATTAATTAAAGTAACATGATGAGATTCACATGATAATCCAGGTACTAGATACTCAAGATGTACATAACCGGGGACACGGCTAACCATGATTAGTTTGTTACAGTCTGCAGAGGTTTGCGCACTTTTCCCCACATGACTTGATCTCCTCCGTTTGATTTCTCGCACTACATGGTGTTTAAGAAACGGATGACCGAGACATAGTGTTTCAGAAGCACTTGCACCTTACGTATGGGTAGACCGTACCAACCTACAACCCCTACATCAGCTAGTCTACCATAGTAAGAGTTCGCAAGACTTAGTCAACTATGCTAGAGCCCATAGTAGCATGTGGCTGCACACGGAAGTTTCCAGCATGAATAATCTCATGATCCCTTTGAGCCTGCGTGGCGGTCCAAAGAAAAACAGGCAAATCCTGGAAACCAGGTACCTCAATCCACCCAGATGTGTGTTTAAGTTGCCACCTTAAGTAAACCATTAATTAACAAACTCAGATCTGTCATGGATACACTCACCCAATCCACGTCTACTAGCATAGCATGGCATAATAAGCAAACGTAGAAGTAACTCCCAAGGGTTTGAAAATAAAACAGGTAATAGGTACTACCTCAACTACTTCCCAAAACCCACAATTTAATTAGATCCTAATCATGCAATGTTTGAGGATTGATCTAATGCATAAAAACTGGGTATGAGAAGGGATATGATCAAAGTGTGAACTTGCCTGCAATGTTGATGAAGATGATTCGCACTCAACTCCTGATAGTTCTACTCGTCACACTCCGGTCAATCTATCGCGATCAAGCAATGGTAACCACACATAAGCAATCACTCAAAAGATCGGAAAGGACAAAGAAAACAATTTGGAAAACTTTGAAACCAAGAAAATGACTCTTGCAACAGAAAACTATTTCTAACAGTACCAAAATTAAGTGAATTTGGTCTTATCAGAAAGTTTGGTTCAAGAGCTTCGGTTTGCAAAAAGAATCAACTCAAACTGAGTTATAAAACTCAAGTTACGATCGAACAAAGTTCAAATACTAAACTGTTTGAAATTCAAATTTTAAACTTTCAAAAACATGTTTAAGTTGTTTTACTAGATAGAGGAGATCGTAACAAAGAAGTGGGCGTTGGTTTCGTTGGATTTGGATAAACGGACAAAAAGTTGTGAACGTTTGAAAATTAGGGACTAATGTGTGAATAAAATATTCACGGATGGGTCCCTGGCCGAAATAATAGAAAAGAAAAGAACTAAATAACAAACGTTCGTTTATAAGATCTAAACAGTGGACGTTCGCTGTTTAATAAAACCAGAAGAAAACAGATCTAGTCTAGGGTTTTAAAAAAACCGCTTTAAAAGAAAAAACCGGATCGGTTTTCTCGGGTTATACTGGTTCGGGTGAGATGAACCGGCGGCGACGGCGGCTTTCTCTGGCGAGGCAGGGCAGTGGCAACGGCGAGCTCCAGCGTGGCACGGCTTCGCAATGAGGGGCGAGGGCGGCGAGGTGGCGGAGGTGGCGCGGGCGGAGTGCAGCGACGGCAGTGGTGCAGAGCAGCGGCGGCGGCGGCGGTTGACGATGGCGGCAGCGACTGCGGGCTCCGGCGAGATGCGGGAGGAGGCGGCGGCGCGAGCAGAGAGGAAATGGGGCCGGGGCCTCGGGATTTATAGGGGAGGGGAGGAGGTGGCGTGGAGGAGGGGGCAGAGTAGGCCGGGGCGGACACGGCGGCGGCGGCGATGCCGGGGCGGCTCGGGACTTCGTCCCGAGCTCGAGGACGAGCGTCGCGGGCAACATGGGCTGGCTAGGCCGTGGCCTGGCTGGCTAGCTGGGCCGGCCCAGTCGGCGGAAGTCTTTTTTTTAAACAGACAAACAAAATAAAAACAAAAGAAAAATAGAAATATTATATAGGCATATAATATATCAAAATTTTCAGAAAAAGATTTCCTACAAGCTGAACATTTTTCTAGAGTCAAATCAAATACACACAAATTCAAATAAAGCAAAGAGTGCTTCTGCCCTTGTAAAATCCAGTAAAAATCATTTTATAAATACCAAAATTATTTCAAATTTATTTCTCTCCAATTTTATGATGTAGGGAATCATGTTACCCTAATTTCTGTATATTTTATTTTTGGAGAAAAATAATTTAAATATAACTCCAAATTGAAAATAAATTCAAAAGAACTTTGAATTTGATCCTTTAAAACTCCCAACTCATATTTCTTTTTTTTGAAGAAGTCATTTTATCTTCTCTCATGAAAATCATTGAGTTGCTTGAAGTTTTATGAATTGGAAATATTTCCAAATGAAATTCAAATATTTTCAAATACCCTTTCATTTAAATAAATGGAAGAAGTCATATCATCTTCGCTCAAGGGTTTTGTATTTGAAAAGAATTTGAATTCATGAAGATCAGAAAAGAAAATGAAAGTTTGGGAAAGTCCTTTTATTCCCTCTCATTTAACTTTCAAAAAGTTTCAAATTCACTCACTTTCAGACAATCAATCAAACAATCAATCAAACTATCTATTTGTTTATAACATTCCAAAATTTAGAATTTTGGGATGTTATACTGCCACCCTCATCAGCCTCCATGGTGACGAACTCTTTCAAGCCCTGGTGGCCCTGCAGGTGCCGGAGGTCGCGACGAAGAATGTGCACCTCGAGGCCGCGCTCGGCACGCAGCAGCTCGCCATGCAAGAAACGGTCGACCTGCACATCCACGTCTACGAGGAAATCGTCTACATAGGCCACTACAAGGCAAGCGAGGACAGAAAGACGTTGGCCTTCTTCCAGCGGCTGGAATCTTTGGATGCCATTGTTCAGAAGCACGTCGACCTGGCCATGAAAGCCGCTGCTACTTAGGCGCCGTTCGGTGGGCCGGCACCCTGAGTCGAGGAGGTGGACGTCATCGATGGATGCATCTCTTCTTCTTGCCTCCTGTAACCAGCACTGCATCGCCTCATGGCCTTAATGTTATATTAGTATAGTACTCCCTCCGTTCCCAAATAAGTCTTTCTAAAGATTCCAGCAAGAGCAAAATGAGTGAATCTACACTCTAAACTATGTGCTACATACATCTGTATGATGTATTCCATTTGAAATAGTATCTAAAAAGGCTTATATATTGGAACGGAGGGAGTATATGGCATTTTTATTCCAGTCGTAACATTTTCACTGTGAGGTGGGGCCGCAGTTGAGCAAACCCACCCCACCCACTGGGCGTCGGCCAAGTTTAGAATTAGAATAGAGAAACGAGGGAGGAGAGCTAGCTGTAGCACAGACGCTATTGTTAGATGGGACTCGTGTTGATATAATAGGAGTACTAAGCACTCGTACCTCTTTTTTTAGGGAAAAAATAGTCGTATGTCTAGTACCACTAGTTGGGTGCGTGCGATCTATAGCTGTCATCACTTTAAGTCTCCTTTTTGAACCGCAGCTACGCTTCACAGTACATATTTTTTCACGCATTTATCCTCCTATATGTACTCCTAGGCTATTTCACCGTGCTCCCATTCGCCGACATGTGGGACATAGAGCATCTGGGTCGTAGTGCATGCACGACTCAGAGCATATGCCGGGGTACTTTACATTTCAGACCTCACGAATTACATGCAAACCCCCCGCAGAAGAATAAATAAATAAATAAATTACTACATGAAACCAGATTATCTTCGTAGAAACCGGAGCACGTTCATTAATTTTTGTACATAACACGTTTATAAAAAATGACCGGACCTAAACCAGTCTAAGGGCCTCTTTGATTTTTACCGCAAAAAAGGGCCTCTTTGATTCGCAGGATACTGAAAACACAGGAATGGGGAAAGTATGATGGCGATGAACCTAGACGAGGAGAACTCTAACTCAGTTAGAGGTTAGAGTTAGATTCTAACCCTGAACTAACTCTAAACCAAAGAGGTGTATGGATGGCAGGGTTAGATTGACAATAAATGCTCTTTCTCAATCATTTGACTACTTTGGACCCTATTTCTTGCCGGATTTGGCGTGGCCAGCTCTTGTGTGGCCTCCTCCCGCTCACCATTGACATAAACGAACCATCTTTACAAATCAAGCATGGAAAACATGATAATTTTTACTTTGTCCATACAAATGAGATATCTCACTTAAACATACAAGTCGTCAATCAACCTTCATAAAAAACACTCCATGAAACAAAGCATTAGCTAACTCATCACGGAAGTCATTCGCGATAGGGAGGGAGCCCGGAGCCCCTCACGCACTAAGGGAGGAGCTCGCCATCGTCGCTCTGGAGGAAGGCTCTGTAGAGCCCAAGCCCGGGGAACCCCTTCGACGCTGGCCCTTGCGAGTTGAGGTCGACACCAGCATGGGTAGCAGGGCCGCTTGCCGCCGACTGGGAACTTAATCTTTGGGCCTCTAGAAACAATGCAAGCCTGAAACTAAAATACCTAGAAAGGTGAACTGAATCTTTGGGCCTCTAGAAATAATGCAAGCCTGAAACTAAAATACCTAGAAAGGTGAACTGAATCTTTGGGCCTCTAGAAATAATGCAAGCCTGAAACTGAAATACCTAGAAAGGTGAACTAAATCTTTGGGCCTCTAGAAATAATGTAAGCCTGAAACTGAAATACCTTGAAAGGTGAACTGAATCTTTGGGCCTCTAGAAAGATTTATTACCTCCTTAAGCAGCATCAAACAATTCCATGCGTGCACCACAAATATATACAAGTTTGATCAGGATCTACTTTTCCAAATCATAATTAGCGCTAGAGCGAGCAAGATCACTGATATGGCTATGTGACAGAGAAGGAACGAACAAACTCACCCCTCTCACGACCTCCCTGGTAGATGCACCGCCACCGCGCACGACAGAGGGAGAAAAACGACCGATCAAGGGGGAGCGGGCCGACCTTCAAAGGCCGGAGGGAGAGGGCGGCCGGAGTAGGGCGGCGGAGGCCGGAAGGATAGGGCGGCCGGAGGAGAGAGAGGGCGAGCGGCGCTTGGGCGGGCGGCCCTATGGGGAACAGAGAGGAGTCATGCGAAAGGGGGGGAGCGATCTGGTACGATCAGGGGAGATTTTTCTAGTTCTCTTTTAGTGGGCCCGAGGATAACTAACCCAATTAGAACCTCTCCAGCGGGCTTTTTTTTAGCTGGGTTAGAGCAAACTAGCTCAAACTAACCCCTCTTGTTTTGATAATTTGAGGCTATTTCAACCCAAACTAGCTCTAACTCAGGGATCCAAACAAAGAGGAGTAGTACTGTACATGCTATAGTGTGGACCATAGCAAAATTTTTTTATGGCCATATCACCACATTGTTTTCTACTACTGGTTCACTGGGCTACCGTGGTTCGCACTGCTGGTTCACTGGGTTGCCGTGGTTCACACTCCTCCTACCTGAGTAGTAGTAGTAGTAGTAGTAGTAGTAGTAGTAGTAGTATATACCGCATCATTCTTTGCTCCTTCTTACTACTACGTACTTCACCGACATGTGGGAGAGCCAGCATCCGGGTCGACGTGTCATGCACCAGATTAGAGTGCAGAATGGAAGGGGGGCATCACCCAGGTCGGAGCGCCAGTAATTCATGACTATAGTGAGTAGTCATATCACAAGTCTTTCCAGCAATAACGCGTCGTCAAATCGCACAGCCCAACCTTTCCAGCAGTAAGTTTGAGAATCTGCCACTCGCTCACCCTCCTCGCCTCTCTGTCAAATCGCCTACCCGAAAACTACCATGCGTACTGCCCGGGAAAAGCCCCGCCCTCAACTTTTAACTACGCGAAAATAGTTCGAGCTTGTTCATTCTATATAAATACTTACTGTATGTTTATTCACCAGTGGGGTTGTTCAATGAATGGAGGGCCGGGGAGCACAAGTGAACAATACTAGTACTACTAGTAGTAAGTAGGAGTCGTACAGTATTCACCTTAAATAGAGAGTTTCTTTTCTTTAATGCCACATACACAAATTGAAACGCTTGTTGTGAAGAGAAAAAGATAATCACTCCACTATATATGTACGCAGGGGACTGAGCGCTTGCTTTACTAGGGTTGCTCTCTTCATTCTCTCATCCTCTCCAAATCTAGACAAGAGAGCACCGCTGGTCACAGATCCGGCCGGATCCCTTCGGCCGGTGTGTGTAGAGGACTAAAAGGTGCATCGTTCACGCGGTCATCACCGCCGAGGGAGGAAACCCACAGCTGCCAGCGGGGCCCGATCCTCTGCCCATGCCGTTCTCTCCGACACATCGCTGGCTCGAGAGGTCCTCCGACCATTCTTCCTCCCTGCCGTATTGTGCGTAGATCGGACCTGCCACCGCCGACATACCGACGAACCTCAGGTACAAGTTCTTCGAAAGCGGCCTTGCTCTACTGCCCCATCTCCCAACGTGTCTGCATGTGCATCTTTTTCTACTTCCATCAGCTCTTCCAAATCCACCTAAATTATTAGTATTATCAGAGGTAAAGCTACTTCATGCATTCGAATCTAGGACTTGGTTCAAACAACGAAGAAAGGGGGAAAGTCATAGCATGAATCTAGGACTTGATTCAAAAAGGGAATAACAGGGGGAAAGTAGTAGAGACCGGGTACCCAACCGGTCTCTTGGTTCAAAAGGGAAATAATGGGAAAACTCAGTACAAACTGGATAAGGAACAGATCTATTATTGGTTGAAAAATGGATAGAAAGTGGCGGCTGGTGGACAAGTCAACAGAGTATGTCCAGGATTAGATTTGCTTCCCTCACATAGTAAAAGGTCTCCAGGATTAAATTTGCTGCCCTCACATAGTAAATATTCTCCAGGATTAGATTTGCTGCCCGCATAGAGCATGAACAAACTCGGCATCACCACTTTATGCCTCTTTGTAGGTACATTGTGCTGATGCGTCCACTGTCGCATGTCCTTATACCAACCTTTTGCTGTTGTTAATGTAAGGGCACATGTAAAATGAAGCGATCATACTGTTGCCTTAAGGACATGTCTAACCAGTGTTATTATTAATCTAATGCCTCCAGTGATATGATGCAATTAAGCTGTGTTAACAAATGGTACTCCTGCTGTTTTCCCAAGTATAATAAGTAAGTTGCTTCTTTATGCTGCTAGTGACCTGGTGTCCCCATGGTCCCATGCCCTTAATCCAACTCTTTAGCTACTATTGATTTACTGTATCTGGTAAACAAGCAGTGCCACAATTAAAGTAATCCCATATTTGATGAATGTCATAGTTTATCGTAATGCTTCCGATAACATGAAGCATTACTGACGTTTTCAAATTTCTATTGTCTTTGCGTGATTGCCATGAACATAATTAATATGCTTCTTTTCATTTTGTGTACATTTCGTATATTCTTATTGCCCAGCAACTGTTTACTTTCTATCTTTTTGTGCAGATAGGGATAACCATTTCACCTTGTTGCTATTGTGACCTTTTGGTGAACTGCACAAAACACTTTTTTGGAATGAGTGTCTTGTGCAGTTCAACTGAAATGTGACATGGGCAACATCTCTCAATTTTTGTGGAACTGCACAAAATGGTGACTGGAGTTCCCAAAATCTCCATCAAATTCTGTTGGTAATCTTGTGCAACATTTTATTAGCCTTTGCAAGATGAGTCGTCACTATCACCACAATGGCACTTTATTTTAGTGGAACTGCACAAAAGGATAAGCAAATTATAGTTGCACCTTACGTGAGCAGGACAGCCAACCTTAATGTTGCTCAATTTTAGTGCAACTACTAAAGAAGAACCTGCCAGCTCACGAGAGCAAGTACTTCTTGCTTGCTGAATGATGCAATCTTTGCTTCATTTCAGGTGAACTGCAGAAAAAGGCACATGAATTGAATCATGGAGCTGGAGGTTGACCTCATCCGAGTGGAGTTGCAGGTTCACCAGATCGAGGCGTGGCAGCATAGGGCCCCTCACACCGGTCAGTACTGTCCTTTATCAACATGATTGTGCTTTGTCATGCTGTGCCAATGTTGTATGTTTTAAATAAAGCTATTCTATCGCAATCTTTTCTCATTTTGGAAATAAAGTTTGCTTCAACTAGTGCCACTATTATAGTAATTTCAAGGGATTCGTCAAAGACTGATGCATCAGGAACATATATAGAATTGGTGGCCAAAAGAGAAGGCCAATGTTTGTACAACCATCTCTACAGCTGCTAGAGCCCTAAATCCATGCTCTTTCTTATCTATGCAAACAGGAATACTCTACTACATATGTTGTGATGGTCAAGAGCATTCGCCAAGTTCTTGGGTTGTATGCACGGCTAGCCAAGATGGATTTAATCCTGATATTCACTTTATCAAAAGGCTCTAATGGGTTGGTTCTGAATCTTGGAAGCTGGGAATCAATGAGATGTGTAGGCATCTTTGTTATACTTATTATTTGAATCTTATTTGTTGGTTCTGAATCTTGGAAGCTAGGAATCAATGAGATGTGTAGGCATCTTTGTTGTACTTATTATTTGAGTCTTATTTGTTGGTTCTGAATCTTGCAAGCTGGGAAACACAGCATGATGAAGCAGAGGACAGCAACTATAACAAATTGTTCAAACTTGGTAGTATTGTCTGTGTGAAAGTGCGACAAATGTGTTGATCATGTGCGTCCTGAGAATAATAATTCTAATTGTTGTGCATGTTGATCATGTGGCACTGATATAACGAGCCAATGCATTGCTTGTTTTAAGAATACATTTTAATTAAAGCTAATTAAATTTAAGTAAACTGACCACTAACACTTGTTATTATAGTACCAATATAGATTCGCTCGTGAACCAACGTGTGTGGCCGAAATAGGTTTCTTAATGGAGGCATTTGAATGCGCCGAGGGTGCACATGCTGTGGGGCGTGCAGTGGGTTAGGGCGGGGTCGTAACTGTTGTCGCCTATACATACTCAGTTTACTGTTGAATCCAGTTCCCCAAGAGCTGAAAAACGAACTGCTGCTGCCGCCTACTCACTCGTTTACTTGAAGAGACTCCAATGGCGATCCGAGGGGTGCGCTTGCTAGATATGGACTTCAGCAAGGAGTTCACATTTGAGTTCTCCGTTCAGTCCCATGGCGGCACCAAGTTGAATGTGATGTACACCAACGATCCGGACTCGGTGAAGCTCTGCCTCGCCGAGTTCAAGCAGTACCTACAGGACGATAAAGCACAAGGTCGCAGGACTAGACCTTGTGCCCATCCATTCATCTCCTGACAGGGACCAGCTGATCACGGTCGCCCAAGTATGTGTGCGGGATGAGGTTCTCGTCTACCACTGTTGTAGGGCCATCAGAGGTTCTGGAGCATTCGCCCGTTTCATCGGCAGCGCCGACTGCACCTTCGCTATGGTGGAAAGAAGGAAGAACGCGACGATTCGGTCATCTGGTGCAGCAAGCTTGTCGACATCCAAAAGTAATACAAGATCATCGGCAATGGGCAGGAGAAGGACTCCGTGGATGACCTAGACGAGACCATCATCAACCCATGCTACGCCAACATGAAAGAAGACAACGATACCAAGGAGCTCCACCGGCCACCCTACATCCAAACAAGTCAACCCTCGTACTCCCCTCCGTCTGCATCTTCCCCCTCTCCGGTTTGTTCGGTCCACGGTCTCGACGTTGTCCTCCACCTTGGTGTTGTCGCCGTGGCGCCGCCATCTGTCGTTCCCAACATGGTTAGAAAAATAAGAGGAATCAGGAGACAACTGTTTGTCGAGAGGCTGACAGTCCCGGGCCCACCAGGTCCATGGCCTAGGTTTTGTTGTTTAACATGGGCAGCCCACGGGGACGGGTCGTCGACCCGTTGGCTGGGCAGCTTGAGGTTGCTGCTAGTCGACCCGAGATCAAGTCCCGGCTTGGACGTGTGGTGCTCGCGGAGTTTCTCCTATAAAAATGCCAATGAGGGTTAGCCCTTGGGTTAGTCTCATTTTTTTTAACATGGGCAGCCCACGACATGTTTCAACGCTTTTTGGATCTAGCAGCCTCTGGGACTCCCAACCTAGCTTGTCTATAACATCAGCAGCCCAAGTTATGTTTGTTTTTTCAAGATGACGCACAGCTCAGTTCTTATTTTCTATAAGAATGCAAAACTAAACCTATGTTTTCCCTTCAATAATATACATACATATATATATATATATATATATATATATATATATATATATATATATATATATAAACAACATAAGGTTCCATTAAACCTGTCGTTCGTCCAACCATTTTATAGACCTTCCCACTTCCTTTATTTTTTGTTTTCATTAATCCTATATCTGAATTTTCTTCCTCTTTCTTTTTCGATTTAAACTAAGTTTTCTCTCAGTACATTTCCCTAGAACCAACTCAACTATCCCACGTCGAGCCTAAAAAATAATAATACCCCACGTCCTATTAACTCATCAAATTAAAATGATATTATTTCATAAATTGAAAGTTCTTACAAAATAATAATAATAATTGTTTATATATAACTTGGCAAGTTAACTCCTAGTGATTGCGTACATAAGCTTGCAAAGATTTTACTAACCAATGCAGTAATAGATGTGCAATCATGTGTTTCTGTTTTTATAACATTTCTCCGTCCAGCCCAACATGATATTTTCACCTAGCCCAGCAAGTCGCGGATTTCAAGAAAAATGCAAATGGGCTTTAAATTCTACCATATATATATATATATATATATATATATATATATATATATATATATAAACGGGCTGCATAGATGCTACATCATTGTTTCACCCAGCCCACCAAATGGACTAAAAAACAAATGGACTGGCTGACATGTGGGCCAGTAGGTCGAAGCCTAAGCAAGGCGTTGTATTTACATCCAACGGCCGACATGATTCTTCAATCTCTCTTCTTCTTCCCCCAGCATTGCCAGGACCGCCTGCTCCAGCCTCCGGCGTCTAGTGGCATTGTTTTGAGCGCCTCGCAGCGAAACGCTACCCCGACGATGGCCAGGCCATCCCTCCACTCCGCACCTCCTGTTATTCTCTGCCTAGTGTAGGCCCACCACGCACCTGAACCAGTCAAGTTTCCCACTCCTCTCCGTCTGCGACTCCACTGCCACGTCTTCCCCATCTCCGGGTCGTTCCAGTCTGGGGCCTCACCGCCGTCCATCGCCTCGCTGCGCTCGGCGCGGCGTGGTCAACAAACGAGAGTCATCGGAAGAGGACTGTACGTGAGAGCCTGAGGACTGGGACCCATGAGGTCCATGGTCGCACGGAAGGAAAGTTCCTCCTTATTAAGTTGTTTCCTTCCCTGACAGTTGGGACCCACCGCCTGTATCTTCACACGGAAAGAAGTGCCTCCTTGTTATGCGAAAAAACTATTCCCCCGATGACAGCTTGGACCCGGCAGATTTGGTGGCTGACTTGTGGAGCCACCATATTTCGCGAAAAAATGTTCCCCCCGCTATTAGCTCAGAGCCACCGAAAGTGCCTCCTTATTATGCACCAAAAAATGAATACTCCCCCAGCTAGTTGGGACCCACCTTGGTGGGAGGCTGACTTGTGGGCCTACTAAGTTGACGGGGACGGAGGGCTTTGTCAACTTAGTCCATATGAACGATTCTAGCTCCACTGACCGTACGATGTCCATCCAACAGCCGTAGTGCTTCTTCAACCTCTGGTCTTCTTACTCCAGCCCCCCAAAGCAGTGTCGGTCGTGCCGCATGCTCCTGCCTCCCGTGGCTGGCTGTGCTGCCGCGAAGGCCTCACCGCCCCCTACTATTCCCACCGTTGGCCAGGCACTGCGGCGACGGCAGCCGAACCAGTGAACCCTCGTACTCCTCTCCGCGCAGGCTTCCACTGCTGTGTCTTCCCCAGCTCCGCGCCGTCCCCTTCCAAGGCCTCGCTGTCGTCCACCGCCCTGGTGCTCTCCGTGCGGCGTGGTCAACGTGGTCAAGGAACGACTTCCATCGGAGGAGTACTGTACATGGATAGGCTGACAGTTGGGTCCACGGCGGCCGCAAGGAAGTGCCTCCTTATTACGCACAAAATAATTATTCCTCCACCTGACAGTAGGGACTCACCATACGGGCCACCGTATTTCATGAAAAAACATTTCCCACCTGACTGCTGGGACCCACTAGCTACATCTTCGCACGTAAGGAAGTGCGTCCGGGCAAAAAAAACGATTCGCCCCCCTGACTGCTGGGACCCACCATCTACGTCATCGCACGCAAGGAAGTGCCTGACAGTCGGGACCCACCTAGTCGAAGTGTACGTAGCATTGTCATTCTGGTCACGAATGTGTACGTACATACTGGTCGATGTAGAGGCGTGCACGTGTCGTAGTAGAGGCGCGCACGTAGCATGTACACGTACATACAACTGCCAGGGTGCAAGAAACTAAATATGGCCACGTACGTACATACGGGCGGGGTCTCGAAAACCTACTCGTGCATACATACAGCCAGGGCTCATGTACATGGCTGGGTCAGAATGGAGAAACAACGTCATTGTCGTGTTCATGGGGAGCCAACCGGCTGGGTCGGAACGGAACGCGTCGTCGTGTTCATCAGGAGGGCTTGGACGGAATAGGCGATGGAAACTAGGCCTGGCCTACCGCAGAATAGAGGAAACAGCCTTGTGTTCGACCGGCCACGTTCGAAACGGGATCCTGTTCATCGGGAGGGGTCTGGCGTACCGCAAAACGGAGGAAATAGACTTGTGTTGGACCTCCTACGATCAAAACGGGGTCCTGTTGATCGGGAGGGGTGTGGCGTACCGCAAAACGAACGAAACGGACTTGTGTTGGAGCGCTACAGTCGAAGCGGGTGTCCTGTTCATCGGGAGGGGTGTGGCGTACCGCAAAATAGGACTCCACGGGATAATGTTCATCTCCTCCATCTACCTCCTCCAGCCTCCACGGGCTACTGTTCATCCACCATCGACCTCCTCCAGCCTCCACCTGCGACTGTTCATCCACGGGCTCCTGTTCATCCAGCCTCCACCGCGTGGTACTCCACCGGCTACTGTTCAACCACCCCTCTCCACGTGCTCCTATTCAACCACCCCTCCACGGGCTACTGTTCATCCACCCCTCCACCGTCTACTATTCATCCAGCCCTTCGCAGGGTCGTCTTGTTCATCTAGCCCTCCACGGGGTCATGTTCATCCAGCCCCAAACGGCTCGATCGATCGGGGTCCTCTTCATCCAGAGGCAACACCACGGGGTCCTGTTCATCCACCCCCACCACTCACTATTCATCCGAACCCCCTGCAATGCTCACTGTTCATCCAGAGGCAGCATCGATCGGCTTCAGCTAGCAGCAGTAGCGAAGGAATCGCTCGATCGGGTTTGGTTAACAGCCATCGATCGATCACTCGGGTTCAGTAACGCGTAGCCTGCAGTGCAATCGCTCGGGTTCAGTAGGCGAATGACTCGCTCGGGTTCAGTTAGAGCCCAACGCCTCGCACCCACGCGCGTGCGTGTACGAGAGAAATGCACAAACCTCCGTGCATCGCTCAGGCCCCGACCACCCACCGTAACCGGGAACTCCTCGATATTTTCCTCGCCCTCGCTTCTACAACGGTTTTTTCCATCATGGACGGCCCAAAGAATGTCATGCAGCCGCGTCTCCGGCCCGCCCAGAACGAAAAGCCCATTTTTTGTCATGATTTTTTGTCATAGAAGTAGCAGCCCACCACATCTATGATGATACCGGGTTTTGTCACAATTATCGTCATAGAAGTGTCATAAGTATGACAGAAAAAAAATTCGTTCGGCCCAAAATGTCACGGATGTGTCTTCTTTTGTAGTGTAACGGAAACGTATTCCTTGGATTGACTGTGTGGAATCTACATACGAACGGAAACGTTTAGCCGGGACTGACTGTGTGGGATGTACTTACGACTGGAAACAATTTGTCATGTATAATTGTATTTTTTTAATACAACTGTATGTATAATCGTATTTGATTGCTCGCCCGTTGCACATGACCTCATTTTGCCGAGCGTGTGTGGCTGGAGGGCCTATCCCTGACGGTTTCTGGCTCGTGTTGGAAGGACCCCCCTATGACCCACACTCACTTGGCGACGATTCCAAATGTCGTCGCAGAAAGGGGTTAAAAACCGTTTGTATAGCACCTCACTATACTAGTGTTAGGGTGGGTACTTTTGGTTGTTGTCGAGGGGTCGATGACCCCTATTTTAGGTTAGGGTAGTTTTGGTTGTTGTTGAGGGGTTGATGACCCCTACTTTAGGGTGGGTAGTTTTAGTTGTTGTCGAGGGGTCGATGACCCCTATTTTAGGTTAGGGTAGTTTTGGTTGTCGTGGAGGGGTTGATGACCTCTATTTTAGGGTAGGTAGTTTTGGTTGTCGTCAAGGGGTTGATGACCCCTATTCTAGGGTAGGGTAGTTTTGGTTGTCGTTGAGGGGTTGATGACCCCTATTTTAGGGTAGGGTAGTTTGGGTTGTTGTCGAGGGGTCGAGGCCCCTATTTTAGGGTAGGTAGTTTTGGTTGTCGTCGGGGGGTCGGTGACCCCTATTCTAGGGTAGGGTAGTTTCGGTTGTCCTTGAGGGGTCGATGACCCTATTTCAGGGTAGGTAGTTTTTCTTGTTGTCGAGGGGTCGATGACCCCTATTTTAGGGTAGGGTAGTTTTGTACCCAAATGACCCAAAACAGACAATAATTCTGCTAGATTAGCGACATTTAGGCTTGATGAGAAATGACAAACACTGAGTCAACATAACTCCTATTTTGTACCCAAATATCTTAATTCAAAATAACCAAAACAACGACAACATGTACTTATTAAAAATTCTGCTAGGTGAGCGGCATGAAGGCTTGTTCACAAATGATAACACTAAGGCAACATAATATAGGTTCATATTAGGTAAACTGAGCATAGGATCACATGACTTAAATACCACATAGGTTCACAGGACTCAAATTCAAACACAGCTTCACATGACTCAAATTCAAACACAGGTTCACAGTAATGAAATCATCACACATGCATGGTTCTCCAGACAGATACATGGGTTCCAGCCCCAAAACTTTCAACCACTGCCACACATCAAATTCCACATATTTCAACTTGCTGTGAAGTAGCTCTTCAGTCTTGCATATTTCTGAGGTTTCTTCCTTGCACCTGTTACAGCATTTGCTCCTCCACCAACTCTTCCACCTCTCACTGATCTCATTTTTGTAGCAGCAGCAATAGTAGATGTAGATGTAGATGTAGTACAAGGAGTAGAAGAAGTCCCTTCTCCAGCTGGAGGTTTAAGTGTTGAGAAAGCAACCCTAGCTGCCTTAGGAGCAGCGGTTGGTTCCTTAGGAGCAGCAGTAGCATCAGGTGGAATGTAGGCTTCTGCCTTTTTTCTTCTCTTTTCCTACAGTTTAGAAAACAAACAAACATTAAAATCTACATAGGCAAAGTCAGATACAATGATGAAAAAATATGTACCATGTTTCTATTCTTCCTCAATTGGAGATCAGGCCTCAAAGGTTGTCCATAGTTAGTAAACCTGTGGCCCATTAAACTACAGTTGCCACATCTAATTGTATGCATCCTAGAGGTATCTTTTGGTTTTGGCACTTCAAACCTTCCCTTCTTCCTCTTTTCTTCTTTTCTTCCACTCTGGTCCTCTTTGTAGAAAACATGAGGCTCAATATCAGGTTTTCCTACTTGACGCAAGCATCTTCTCCAGGAACTGGATACACTCACTACAAAAAAAATACACTTCCGTGATGATACGTGTTTGTCATAGTAGGTCGCGTTTTTTGTCATGCATGTACATCCATGACGATTTTATGACAGAATCAAGATATTCATACATGTGCTGTCGTAGAAGTGTTCCATGACATTACCAAAATTATCATCACAGAAGTGTCCACTTCCATAACGATAAATCGCGCGTCACAGAAGTGATGTCGTCAAGGGTGACCGACACATGGCATCCACCGTAACGGAACGCCGTTAAGCTATCGGGTCGGTTTTGGATCCGATAACCCGGTTAACAGCCCTGACCAATGGGAAATTTCCACGTGTAAAATTCGGATTGGCCGAAGGGAACACCTCTCAGCTCGTCAGTGGGCCAGATGCGCCCGTCCATTCGAGGAGACATGCCTATGATACGTCGACACGTGGTTGGGCCCAACAGAGGCCCATATAGGTTAAAAAGGCTGGCCCAGTCAAAGGCCCGTAGAACTTAATCAGGTACTAGTGGGCCATCCCAATTACGGCCTGCTTAATAAAGGCCCATTTATGGCCCGAAGCCAGATCTAGCCCGCTAATTGTTCGCCCAATATTTGGGCCCATTTACAGCCCGAAGCCAGATCTGGCCCATGAATTGTTCACCCAATATTTGGGCCCATTTGCGGCCCGAAGCCAGATCTGGCCCGTTAAATTGTTCGCCGAATATTTGGGCCCAACTACAGCCTAGTGACTTTCGGCCTGTTAGAGGCCTGATGTAGACATGGGCCCATTTCAGCCCGGTGTGACTTTCAGCCTGGGAATGGCCCGTGCTGCCCATGGGCCATATATGGTCTGACGGGACATCGGGCCCACTAACAGCCCGTGCTAAAGGTGGCAACAGTTAAGCCCAACGTGACTTTGGGTCTGTTAAAGGCCTATCGCGTAATTTGGCACGTTGATGCCTGTACTAAGCTTTCGGCCTCTTAAAGGCCCATGATATCAGTGGGCCAACTAAGGCTCGAGATATTTTCCGGCCTGGTAACAGCCTGTGAGCTAACTGGGCCCAAAACGGCCTGGTCTACATTTCGGCCTGGTGAAGGCCCGTCGACGACTAGTGAAAATTGAGGCCCAACATGCATTTTGCCCTGCTAAGGGCCCGTGGTTTCATCTCGGTCGTAACAGGCCAGTACAATATTCAGCCTTTTAATGGCCCAACGCTACCTGGGCCAAACTAAGCGCTGGGTCGACAAAAGGCCCAACTAAAATATAGGCCGGTGTAAGTTTGGGCCTGGCGCAATGTGTGAAGGCCCCAATCATTCGGGCCCAATAAAGACACAGGCCGGCCCAATTGTGGCCCGCTAAAAACCTGGCCCGTTAGAGTCGAATGTTTTGGTCTGGTCGACTACATCTGATTTTTTTCCGATAGCGAATGATGGCAGCAACTAGTAGGAATTAAGAACAAACCTACTCTATACAATAAAGAAATTACGGCATAGTAACTAAGAATAAACCTACATTATACAATAAAGGATTAAAGGTGTATTACATCCACTGGGCATCGAAGTTCGCCACCAGTGATCATAAAGCGCAATGAAGTAGTAGATTACAAAAACTGGGCACCATTACAGCGTAACAAAATAATACTGAACCGAGACCACTTCCAAGACAGTTCAAGAAAGGTTAGCCTTGCGGGGGAACTGCTGCGCAAGCTGCTAAGCAAGGCTGTGAGACCGGCCTAGCATGTCGGTCATAGCTTCCAGGTGTAGCTGTTTAGCGATGAGGTTCTCATTGGTGTTCTCCGCAATTTTTGTTAGAGATAGGACTCAAGTCGAAGTTGAGTTGCAGAATGCCTTTCTGCTAGAACTTGGGACTGAAGAAGTCGAACTGATTTAGACAACGAATTCTGTGATCTTGTCTGACTGTTAGTCTCAAGTACCTTGAACACTGCATCAAGACAAGACTTTGGGGTTGTCTCGCTATCTTCAAGATGTTTTGCCTTCTTTGCTGCAATATATGTTGGGTTTGTCTCACAGCCTTCAGCAGACTTGTGCATGCCATCAGGCATATCACCCTGAAACAAAGCAGAGAGATGATAGATTTTGCACGTGTATAAACAAAGATGATAACTATTCTGTCAATTCTATCCAATTTCAAATTAGAAAATAAAGAGTAAGTTCAAAATATCAATAGCATAATTTGGCATTGTTCATAATGCAGGGAGCTTCACCACACTACTGGATTACCATGTCAACAAAACAAGCATAGATGAAGGGCAAAGAAAATCATTGTATCTATTTTGGATAATGTGCATGGCATGTTATTCATATCATCATCCACATCAGTAAGATAAAACAGGATATGACAAGGGGCAAACGTGGGCTGCTTCACCACACACTGGATTATAGATCCACAAAACTAAGCATACATATAGGGAGTATTAAGTAATGTGCATGGTATGAATAAGGAATTTGGTTTTACAAGTAAAACTTAGAACTTACGGTTCTTATGAACGTGCATTTTGGTAGAAACAGCAAACTAAACAGCAGTAAACGATAGGGAGTATGAGAAAATTAAATGGCAGTTGAGGATAAAGGCTTTAGAAGGACTGACTTACATTAATAGTTAACACCAGCTTTATAATGCCCATCTCCATGTCAAGGGAAGGATAACTCAAGAATTTCAGCACAGAATCTTCTTCATAAGCGTTGCCTGTACTCTACATTTTGTAAAGAGTAGTTATAGATATGATAATGCTGGAAGGGATAGAGGATAATGAAGATAAGATGCAGATTGATGCTACATAATCAACTACCAATCCTTGGAAGTACAAGCGTTACAGGACAAAATGTACTGACAAGAGCAATGGGCTACACTTCTGCACTGGCATTGTCTGTGTATTCTACTTGTTGGTAAGATTAAATATAGATCTGATCTTTTTTAGTAAATGGTGGGCGAGGGAGATAAGATGCAGAATGCTACAAAATGAACCAATACCTCTTCCCATAATACAAGAGTGTTTTGAACACTGGTGTACTGTACAAAACATTCTTATATTATGGGACGGAGGGAGTAGCTGTTAATGTAAGTACAGTGATAGACCACGTTCAGTCCTTACAAGAGGACTGTAGAGCTAAACCTATTTGAAAGCATTGGGTTAATTCTAAGTTTGTGTAAGAGTCCATACGGATCTTATAATGTCCACCAAATGGACGATTATGAGGCTAATATGTGCAGTGATGCTACATAATCAAACAACTATGAAAGTAAGTATGGTCATACAGGGCAAGAGGTACTCACAAGAGCAATGCAGTGTGCAATATAGTTGCGAGATTCTCTGGTCCCTTGAGAACGAATGTTCTTCTGCTAACAGTTTTCGTACAAGTGAGACATTAAGGCAAATGCAGAAATGTAGTTCAAATTGTGATGTGATATCATAGACAGTACCTTATGCTGCAGCTGAGACCAATGTGTAACAAGATTATTCCAGTCACCGTCGGATGAATGTAGCACCGGAGACTTTACAGAAATTTTGTTCAGAAGCTTGCCATCGAAGTGCGCTTGCCTCAGGTAGGAACAATACCTCATCAACGAGTGCTTGAAAAGCGCAACCAACCCTTGCTCGTCATCACAATCCAGTTTGTTCCTCGCCTATTTAAAAGAATGAAATCTTGTGTCTTTTGTCAGCAGAAAACATATGCAGTAATGACCATGAATAACATTAGTACATTACTTACGCGTAAGTTGCGGAGGAAGACTGGAAATTGTTGTGTGTCTGCGGTATAATCTCTCCATGAAGGAAAGATGCGCACAAAGTTCCTGACAACAACATAAGCTTCGTCTTCTAAACTGGGAAGAAATGGAACAGGGGTCCTATTTGCTGCAATTGGGGCTCACTCTGGTTCAAAAAGGGATTTGGCAACTGGATTTGGTGTACTCTTTGCTGGAATGGGGGTTTTGCATCGTACAGCTGGTGCTATGTCAACTGGCATAATCATACTGTTTGCTGCAGTTGGGGTCTTCTGAGTTGGGGTAGCAGAAATGACCAGTGTAGTAGGGCTAGAGTCTGCTAGAGTTGGGGTATTTTGTGGGTCAGGTGATATTGCAACTACACCTAATGGGCTATTTGATTTATCAGGTGCCACTACCTTTTCCAAATACTTTGCTTGTGCTCCTCCACGATCAGCAATCGCCCTCTTCCTTTTGAACATCTGATACACAAGAACAACATTTGAATGGATAAATATGGTATGATGACAGATGGAATATGTACTGAAAATGGATAGGCAGGGCGTATTCACATACACGACGTGTAAGCTAAGCTAATGGTAGTTCAAAAAAGTAGAAGCAATGCAAAGCATCAGTTGCAAGATATGTGCGAGCAATGTAACCTTGGAAAGTTAGAGCAAGTACCTTGATGGGTGAATAAGATAGGGCATCTTCCTCTGACTCCTCCACTAGTGAGCTACATTGACTTAGGTCTCCCTCTAGCTCAGAATCACTGTTAGGATCATATTCTGAGCATGAATCTGTAGGTGGAGAGCGTTTGCATTGCATTGCATCCAGACTTGATTTCAGTCCCTTAATGCCAAGTTTGACAACCATGGCATTGTTCTGCTTTATTCTTTTCATGCGCGCAAGCTCATAATCATTATGATGTTGTTCAGAATCTGAGATTCATGAAAACGTAAAAAGTAGTCAGGTTATCTATGGAATGCATTGTGGATTCAACTCGGAGAGTGTCTCCCTATAAACCCCTGCATATGCAAAGTTCACCTCCCCAACCGTGCTGACCAGACCACACACAGAAATACAAACCCCTTATGTCTCTATAACAGGCAGGCACACATTTCAAAACTGAAGTAGGAACATTAGAATCATATGAAATTCGTATTTGAACAAATAAACTAAGCAATTATGAGTGGCGTAATGTTTAGCTTCAAGGGTGGAGTGTTGGTAGTGCGACACAAAGCAAGTAGGCAGATTGTATTCCATGTAAAAGATCGAAACCTATGTAAAAGCTGGAAATGACACTTTCTTTGTATACAATGCAGTGTTCGTTACCCACACATGATGGAAGAGATCACATAGAGAAATACTATTCACTCATGTCTACGGTTCCAGTATTTAGAAACAGGGTGGTCCACCCTAAAAGAATATTGACAACAAATATGACAAGGCAAGCATAGATGTAGTGAATCAATCATTTACTTGTGAGCTTATTAGGACAAGTATGAAAAATTGTAACTGTAGTAAGAGACCGTCCAAAATCTGAATGAAGAAGTTTGTCTAGCACTTATTGTTTGCAACTAATCAACGTGAATAATTGGATATTATATCGAATGAGTAAGAAATACAAGTAAAATTGTCAACAAACCTGGCTTGCAGTAGTAATCTGGGTCAATGTCACTACGACCAACAATCCAAAATGACTAGTTTCTGTTCCGAGGGCCGGAATTTTGAAAACCCTATGAACTTTAGAGGTACTAAAGATTACCGAAATACATCTGAACCATTAAGTGTAGGTAGCACTGAGCACACAACAAACCCTAATGACAGTCCTTCCTAATGAGTAATCAATCAATTAGAAAATGGGTGATGAGGAGTGGATGTTGAGTGTTGAGGACTTATCTCAGGATAAACCGGGTTGGCTTGGTGGGTGATGCACGCCTGAGCCCTGAACGGACTGGTAAGGTAGGCACGGCGGCGCGCCCGGGCAGCGGTGACGCTGTTGGGCGAGCGGCTCCTGGCCTCCTGTTAGTCCGACGTCTCCTCCAAGAGTCATGCCGTCCGGGGACGGCAAGTCACCGGCGAGGCAGGCGGCTGGGGGCGAGTAGAGATCGGAAGCGTGCAGTAGAACGGAGGGGAATCGGGGCCTGGGATAACCCAAAATCCCAGGGTGGGCCGGCCCACCGTGGGCACCCTGTAGAGATACACACCTGAGCGGCGAACATGCATTTTCGAAACTAATATAGGAACATTTAGCTGACCAATTAAACAACTCTGTTTTAATAATATCATATTCGTATTTGAACAACTAAGCTTGTTTAGCTTGATGGGTGGAGCAGTGTTATTATGACACGAAGCACATATTCTGATCGTATAGTGATCATAAAAGGGGGAACTCTAAGCATATTTTTTTAGCAAAAGAGGGTTTCCCCTCTGATTTCTATTAAAGAAACCACCTCAGAACCAACATGATCAATTAAACCCTAAGCATGATCAATTAAACCGTATTATGGCTATGCCATAGAAGATTTGAAGCTGCAAACCGGAGAAATGCTATTTAGCATCCATTGTTTGCTTCGAACTAAGAACTAAATTCTAAGAGCTGAAAAGAAAGTAGAGTAACCAAGAGAAGATCTATTTTCTGGTTGAGATCAAAAAGTTGAGGAGATATGAAGTACAACCTCTCTTGCGGTACCTTGTAGGCATCGGGGGTGCGATGGCTGTCGGTGGCGTTGAAGCAGATCTGCGATGGTAGACGGGTGCATCGAGGGATAAGTCCTGTTGCGGTGGAAGAGAAGGTCGTGTGAGCAGCCTCGGCAAAGAGGACGACGGCGCCGATGAAGCGAGAGGACGCGATGCAAGGCTATTGGTCTGTCGCCGTGGATGAGAAACGTCCATCTCTAGAAGTGGACGACGTGGTCTTGGTAGGCGCTCCGGCATGGTGGAGGACGGTGGCGATGGATGTGGTGGAGGACGGCTGCGATGGATGGGGTAGCGGACGGAGGCTGGTGTGGGGATGGGGTGTTCTAGCGCGGATGGTGTATGAAAGGGAAAATGGAGGGAGAGGTATGGGGAACCATGTTTTTGGGATGCGCCTGTCTGAAATATGGGAAAGTTACAAACTTAGCCCCAGTTTAAAATTTGGACGTCTCGTCGGTTGGGGATAGGACGGTAATCTCGCATCTCGCCAATATTTGCCAAGAGCAATTTTGGGCGAGGAGAGGGTGGTTGGCGCCCATGGTGTATGAACGGGGCTGACAAGTAGGGCGGTTGTGTCACGTCTGAGTGAAGTTACAAACCTGCCCCTATTGAAAATATTTGCCTACATCGATTTCGGCCGAGTCGAGTTTGTTTTGCCGCCCACCGTGTATGAATGGGGAATGGAGGGAGAAACAGAGGTCTTTCGGACGAGCTTGAATCAAATGTGTTTTGCCGCCCATGTTTGACGCCCACCGTGTCGGAATGGGCTCGGAGGCGGTCGTGTCACGTCTACGAAGTTACTAACCTACCCCTATTTAGAGTAGTGGAAATCGGGCCGATGGATTGTCCGTGTAATGGGTAGACAGTAATTTCCATCTCCCAAACACTTGGCTTCGGGCAGCCGATGTGGGAGTGGACATTTTGCTGCTTCTTTCGAATTTTGGGACCATAAGCATCCATGTTTACACTGGCAACTAAATTCGAATCCATTTTGTATTCCTATATGAATCTTTATAAATCATTCTATGTGTTTTTATATATCTTGAAAAGGACGACAAAGATGTATTCCACTGTCATATATGAATATGGTTTACAAATGCCGATATTCAAATTCAAAAACTAGAACCCAGTTTAAGGTGAATTCGAATATTTGGAACACTTCATGTCCAACTCAAATGTCACACGCAGCATAATGTGTACTCCCATTTAGATATGTACACAAGCGATGAATCAAGATTCAAATACCGAGTCAATCAACCAAGAATGTACAGAACTAACAGACATATAAACACTTATAGAGTATATGGATCAATAATATCAACTAACATACATAAGCCAGACCGATGTACTTTTTTTTGCTACAACAACATCCTTTTTTTAGCCAACATCTTGGCTCTTCCCGATGCGTGCCACTTATGGTCCATCTATACTACTACTATTGCTGAATGGACATTCAGCCCGATTGGCATATTTGTAGGTCTGGCACATCAATCCAAATGAAATGTCTCAGAGTCTTATCAATTAATACACACTTGTGCTCAAATAAAATTACAAACCAAAAAACAAAAAAAATTATTACATGATCTCTAAAACAAATGGTTTGATTGATTACATGAACAGACAACACAAAGGTTATTCAACTATGGAAAGAACATTTCACCTATGATTTACCAAGTAGGAATTTAATTTCCTTTTTTTCCTTGAGGACCTTACCAATCTGGTCAGTCTCAACTTGCTTCGTTTTGAAATCCACCAAATAATTAATGGTTGTCTTGAGTACTGCTTGTGATTGTGCTGTTTGCTTCCTCAACATGTCAACTTCATCTCTAAGTGCAGAAGCAGAATCTCTTTCTACCACTAGTTTAGCCTCTAGAGCATCAGCAATTGGCAATTCATAATGCACGATTGGGCCGGTGCCACTGCTGTGGGATGATGCAACATCCATGGGGACCTTGCTCTTTGATCATGGGCTAACCTGTTTTTCCATTAAAGTTCCGATTGGATTTAGAAAAGTTGAAGTTAGCAAAACATCTCAACTGGGAGTTATAATAGCAAACCAGTTAAACAAACAAGGAATTAAAGAGTTTCAATTGGATGCTGAAAAGTAGTTATTAACATCATTGTAACCCGCTGTTGCAGCAGCAAAGCAGTTAAACAAACAAGTAGATATTTAAGTTAAGGCAAACAGGTAATTCTTAACAGTAAGTATCAAACACATAGATAGGCGCAGTCTACAATATGATTAACAGGCTGTGCCATTATGTAATCAGTAGCAAACAAAATTAAGCCAAACAACGTAATTGAACAATTTTGCAATAAGTGGCTAACTAAAATTCCGAGAAGCAGGTAACTGAACTTACGCTAGTTCTTTATACAGGCACACTGCAACTTCTTTTTCGCTTACAAGGTTGTACGAAGGAGTCCATGGCATCAATTGCTTGGATACGCAGTCCCAATACTTCTTTCTTCCCACACTGCATGGGTAAGTCGAATGGTTAATATGGTAAGATGGTGCGTCCTTGATATGTTATATGAGGACGTGTAGCCAGACTAGTTGTAGCCAAACACATCACACTGGATTTTACTGTATATTTCATGCAATTACTTTTGGCATATCGAGATCTAAGCAATCTACAATAGGATGAAAAGACTAGCATCCTTCACAATATTGGCGAACTCAGTTCATAGAACCATTCTGTGGGTAAATCAAAAGCGCCACTGGAATATTTTTCACTATCCAATCATACACGCAAAAAGGGGCGACGCCACCATAGGGGCTGGTATGGGCGGCCACCTCAGGTGGCTGGAAAGTGTGCACCTAGTTTGAGTCATCCAGGTTGGCCCACGCTAGTTTTGTTCGTCCCAACGCATGAGCAGGCAATGTAAAAAATGAAGAAAAATGTTTCAATTTGGATGGGCCAATAACATAAGTGCAAGGTAGGCCCTATAGCAGGCTCGCGGCCCAAACGAGCGCCTCCCATATCGATCGACAGCAGGAAAAATCCCAATTCATTCGCTCCAGCCTCTAGTCTGGTTCGCTTCTAACCTAGCCGCCGCTGGATAGACCGACACAGCACTTCCTCGCGCCCTCGTTGGAGGGCGGTCACCGGGCTTCAAGCGAACGGAAGGACAAGAAGATGAAGATCCAACCCTGGGTGTAGCCTGCGTGGGAGGCAGCGGCGGCAGCACGGGCATGGCATCAAGCTTGCGCAAACGAACAGTCGCAGATTCCACGAGTAGCATGCGCAACGAGCAGGTACATCACATCCTTGATTATATCTAATTCAACTCTTCAATTTCTGGCCAATAGTTAAACCTGACGGTGTTGTAAAACTGCTTGTATGTAGGGAATCTATGAGAAAATGAAACCAATTTCTACTTATTTTATAACTCCCTCAATCAATACTGAACTGACTGAATCTGATGCAAACATACAAGCTCATGTTGTCCTTGAGCCTGAAGTGTCTAATGAACAGACTGCTAATGAAGGATTTGATGCAAACATTTTACATGCTCCTGGTGATGAACATATAGTGTCTAATGAGGGATCTAATGCAAGAATTTTGCAAGCTCACTGAAGGATTTAGTGTCTAATGATGATCTACTATGTTGAGAGAGACAGAGATTTGCAGGCATTGATGACAAGCAAATTATAGTGCATTTTCATAGCTTGAGGAAACGTCGAGGCCATCTACCAGAAAGTCCCCGTATCATGACAACATAGCATAAATACTTTTCTAATCTGTTGTTTGAAACTATTGGCATAGTTGTGCGGGATAAATATATTGATATGCAGTTTGCGCACTGGTTATACGTGCAATTACACTTCGATATTTTTAGCTAGAGAACGAATAATTCAAGCAGGTACAGACCATGTTTGTAGTCGTTGTACACCATGTTGATTTTGTGTTTTTTGGTGCTTGCATCATTTAGTGTTTATAATCTGAACTACTTTGCATCATTAGCTGGTTTTCAAAGTGCATGTAGCTTCACATTTCTCAAGTTATGTTGATTTCCGGAGTGCAAGTGCCTTCGTATTTTTTAAGTTAAATGTTCGCCCCTGGTAACTTGAATTCGTGGATCAGCCACTGTACACAAATCATACATGAATGCCAATACGAATTAAATGAAATGTAGGGACTTACACTAGCTCGTTGTACAGGCTCACTACATCTCTGCTTGCGCTTGGGATGTTCCATGTACAAGTCCATGTTACCACTTGCTTGGATGTGCAGGCCTTGTGCTCCTTGCATCCCCCTCTGCATTTTTGACATGGCGAATGGTTGATCAAATAAGAGGAATCGACCTTGATGTTGTATCGGAGGATGGATACTTACAAGGTTATACGGGTGTGCAGGATGTGTACCAGACCCCGTAGCGCCGTCATGCTTCGCTAAAAAATGGATTTGCTTGTTTCAGATGATATCTCCAGAAGAAATAAGAGTTAAAGTCAAAGTTGCATAGGCGTGTAAGCTAAGAGAGCAGTGAAAGGATATCCAAACATCATCGGAACAATGCACAAGGGAGTGATGTGTGGATACCTAGTGCGGGCCGGCGTTTGGGCATGCTCGCCTAGCTAGAGTGTGGGTCACTTCAGAGCCGTTGAGGGTGATGCACTGTCGTTGGCTGGCCGCGCACGGATGCAGATCTTGAGTGGCAGCGCAGTGCTACAATGCGCTGGATGAGACCATTGGTGAAGCCCCAATGGCCTCGGGGGGTGGAGGTGCGACGATGTGCTTGGTGAAGTAGCCCCGGTGAGCTAGGAGACGGTATCAGTGAAGCGCACCTGATGCGGTGGAACTCGGTGTCTGTGAGGCATGTCGGTTGCGGCGGCCGACGTTCTCGGTGGACCACCCGGTGCGTTTGACGAGGGCGTAGATGAGGTAGCTCCGGTGCGGTGGTGAAGCGCGACCGTCGTCTTCGTCGTCGTCGTCCGGCTCAGAGGTGGGGAATGGTGGGGAAAGAGACGAGACGATGGGCGATTCAAGGGTTGGCGGCGAATTAGGGATTTGAGCAATCTGGGCGCGGAAGAGGACTTTGGAGAACAGAGATTTTGCAGGGCTGGAAATGGGGCCGCCAGATATTTCAATCCGAAACGTGGAAGCGCGAACTTATATTATCGTCGTCCTTTTTTGGGGGGAGGGGGATGGGTGGCTGGGTGCTACGCGTCCGTCCGACACACGCGACCACCCCGACAGGACTATGCTTCGGTGCCTTAATGCACCTGCCTTTGTATCCATGACATGTGGGACCAACCGGTGGCTGGCCCACATGTCAGTCACCCAAGGGCAGTTGCCTTTAAGGCACCGAAGTAGCGTCCACCCCGACACGACCCTGGTCTGCCTGGCGCGCCTACATTTGAGAATGCAAACGAATCTTCTTTCATTTGCAAACGAATCTGTATGTATTACCATGCCCGTGTTTTCCTTGCAATAATTAGTCATTCGAAACGAGATACTCCATCCGTTCACTTTTGTAAGTCGTTTCAGACAACTTAAAATGAACTGTTTTGCACATTGTCTGAAATGTCTTCAAGGTCTTATAAAATTGAACAGAGGGAGTACTATAAATTAATTAATGAGGAGTTATTTGAAAAAAATCGAAACGGTACCCACGCTAACGTGGATTAGAGTGTGTGTGTCACATAATTAGTTATTTGAATTAGAGTGTGTGTCACATAGTTAGTTATTTGAATTAGAGTGTGTGTCACGTAGCGATCTCCAATTCTAACGTGGATTTCGCATTTCACTGTATCCACGCTACTTTTTTAATACAAATTCATATGTATATGATGAACACCATGGTTGTGAGAAAACTTTTGGATGGATTCAAACATATGACCTACAAAATAGCACAATAAATTGAGTCCATGTCAACTTTTCGAAATTTATGGCACGAATTCGAAATAATTACCCGTATGCCTGGTCCTCGGTTCAAATCTTACAATGTACACCGAATTGAAACATTTATATTAAGTCTCGTACTATGTACATTCAAATGTTGTTTTTAGCCCCCCCCCCCCCCCCGCACAAACGCTACGTACTTCCTGTATCGGTCAATCTTCCTCTCCTAACCACCTTAGGAAGCCATCGGTTTCCAACACACGTTCATTCTTTCTTTCCATGTTTCGATCTCTAAGTCTCTCAACTACACAACCCCTTTTTCCACTCTGTTACCAAATGTATTTACCTCACACACCCGCCATTGCACCCCATGCCGAGCTCTCTCTCTCTCTCCCCCTCTCCCTCTCACCCTCTTGTGCTAAATACAAGCATTGCCTATCTAGCCCCCCAACCTCTCATGTGCACGCATGCACGTTGTATTTCTAGGTTACTCCCTCGAGACTGTCTCACTCTTTCTTCTGCACGGCGGGCCACACTCGCTCAATCTTGCTCTCTTTATCTGAGTCTCGTTTAATCTCGTTTTCTTTCACACACAAATGATATATCTCCCTGTTCGGGCATCGATCGACACACTCTATACTCTCTTACGCAGATAGTCTATCTAGGTCAGTCCATCCAAGCCGCCGCCACTCTTTCTACCTCATGGTGGGCCACGCTCACTCAATCTCTCTCTCTCTATCTATCTATCTCTCTCTCTCTCTCTCTGTATGTCTCAATTGACCTCACTCTTTCTCGGACAAAAATGATATATCACCATGTTTGAGCCCAATTCGACCTATTCACATTGTATATTCTCTCACGCACATCGTCTATCTAGGTCACTCTCTCCAACCCGTCTCACTCTTTCGATCACACGACGACCCTATGTGATCGGTTGACCTTGCTTCCTCCCGCGCACAAAATATATCTACACGTCTGTGACTGGATCATCTCTCAAGCTCTATCTTACAGCCCTCACCCTTGCCAAAAGCTCAATCGGACAATATCTCTCCAGAGCATATATATTTGTTCAATGAATGTCGGACCACACTCACTTTGTCTCTCTATCTGTATGTCTCTCGATTAACCTCGCTTTCTCACACCCTATCTTCCACGCGTTGAAGCTACTACCTCTCCATCCCTCGCAAAGCCGGAGCTATTTACATTGCGAGGGGCACTCCAACCTTGGATTAATTTGTTTAGGCATTTATTCCGGTCGGTTTAGATTTTTCGTAGCATTCGGCCCACAACTACTCCAAACACCATTGCAACCCACGCAACTCCCCTAGTTGATTTCCCTCTGGCTCGGTCATCGCTCTCTTGCACGTCCTTTCTCGCCTTCAACGTCGCACCATGTTATTATTGAAAAAACTATGTTGTTCTCTTTAATTATTATAAATAAGCTACAAAACTACACACCAATAGTCCACTTGGAATGGAACAAATTTCGACCCACAAATTAAAGTGCTATAAACAACACACCAAGGGGCCCACATGTCATGAAACAAATTTGGACCCATATACAAATTAAAAAATAAAGGACGAGGATCGAACATGCGACCGGGCCTTCAAGCCGCACGTCAATAGGCAACATACGTAGAATAGCAATGTTTGTTGTACCCCCTTTGTTCACATAATGTTTTTATATTACCACAGCCTAATTAAAGGATAACATGTAATATTATTTTTAGTACTATTTGCCTTCACTTACTGGTGGGTTCCATGTGAAGGAAATATGCCCTAGAGGCAATAATAAATTTATTATTTATTTCCTTATATCATGATAAATGTTTATTATTCATGCTAGAATTGTATTAACCGGAAACATAATACATGTGTGAATACATAGACAAACAGAGTGTCACTAGTATGCCTCTACTTGACTAGCTCGTTAATCAAAGATGGCTAAGTTTCCTAACCATAGACATGAGTTGTCATTTGATTAAGGGGATCACATCATTAGGAGAATGATGTGATTGACTTGACCCATTCCGTTAGCTTAGCATTTGATCATTTAGTATGTTGCTATTGCTTTCTTCATGACTTATACATGTTCCTATGACTATGAGATTATGCAACTCCCATTTACCGGAGGAACACTTTGTGTGCTACCAAATGTCACAACGTAACTGGGTGATTATAAAGGAGTTCTACAGGTGTCTCCGAAGGTACATGTTGAGTTGGCGTATTTCGAGATTAGGATTTGTCACTCCGATTGTCGGAGAGGTATCTCTGGGCCCTCTCGGTAATGCACATCACTATAAGCCTTGCAAGCAATGTAGCTAATGATTTAGTTACAGGATGATGCATTACGTAACGAGTAAAGAGACCTGCCGGTAACGAGATTGAACTAGGTATTGAGATACCGATGATCGAATCTCAGACAAGTAACATACCGATGACAAAGGGAACAACGTATGTTGTTATGAGGTTTGACCGATAAAGATCTTCGTAGAATATGTAGGAGCCAATATGAACATCCAGGTTCCGCTATTGGTTATTGACCGGAAACGTGTCTCGGTCATGTCTACATAGTTCTCGAACCCGTAGGGTCCGCATGCTTAAGATTTTGATGATAGTTATATTATGAGTTTTATGCGTTTTGATGTACCGAAGGAGTTTGGAGTCCTGGATGAGATCGGGGACATGACGAGGAGTCTCAAAATGTTCGATACGTAAAGATCGATATATTGGACGACTATATTCGGACATCGGAAAGGTTCCGAGTGGTTCGGGTATTTTTCGGAGTACCGGGGAGTTACGGGAATACGGGGAAGAAGTATATGGGCCTTATTGGGCTTTAGGGGAGAGAGAGAGAGAGGTAGGCCACGCCCCCCCCCCCCAATGACTAGTCCTAATTGGACTACGGGGAGGGGCGGCGCCCCCTCCTTCCTTCTCTTCCCTCTCCCCCTTCCTTGTGTCCTACTCCTACTACATGGAAGGGGAGGAATCCTACTCCCGGTGGGAGTAGGACTCCTCCAGGGAGCGCCATATGGGACGGCCCTCTCCCCCTCTTCCACTCCTTTATATACGGTGGCAGGGGGGCACCTCTAGACACAACAACAATTGATCTCTTGATCGCTTAGTCGTGTGCGGTGCCCCCCTCCATCATAGTTCTCCTCGATAATATTGTAGCGGTGCTTAGGTGAAGCCCTGCAACCGTAGAACATCAAGATCGTCACCACGCCATCGTGCTGACGGAACTCTTCCCCGACATTCTGCTGGATCGGAGTAAGGGGAACGTCATCGAGCTGAACGTGTGCTAGAACTCGGAGGTGTCGTAGTTTCGGTGCTTGATCGGTCGGGCCATGAAGACGTACGACTACATTAAACGCGTTGTTCTAACGCTTCCATTTTTGGTCTACGAGGGTACATGGACAACACTCTCCCTTCTTGTTGCTATGCATCACCATGATCTTGCGTGTGCGTAGGAATTTTTTTGAAATTACTACGTTCCCCAACACCGTGTGTGCTCTCTCTCTGTCTCCCCCCTTCTGCGTTTAGACGCACGGGCAAACAGGAAGAACTCACGGGCGATGTTGCCGTTGACCATATCTGGACGCGTTCACAAGTCACGGCACCAGTTTCACATACTAGCGGCACTAGTCAGTGTGTACGTGCAATGCACGTTAATTTGGAAGTATATTAAGTGCATGCGGATATTAACTACTAGGATATTATTTGCGTGTTGTCATGTGATTAGCACTATTTTTGGCATGAAATTAACTGCACGCTAAACGTGTTGAGTGCTTGACATTGAAGCAGTCTAGGTCGTTGGATGACAAGGAATACATGTGGCTTGATGAAGTTTTATATTTAATTTGATACGGCTCTAGCAGAACATTCAATCGATCAAACCATACATTTCATTCAGTCTAGCTCCGACTTTAAATTATATGATGATCGATATAAAATAAACGGAAATGATAAACGTTTGGATTTTAAGCATGGCAATCCGAACGTTTTTCATGGCAAATTTAGGTTACGTGGCGGCGGCAGGGGCATCTCGCGGTGGGAAGCGGCTCCTCTGCCATGCTCTGTGTGTCGTCGGGCACTGACCGACGGCGACGGCGGCGTCTTGCGCCATTGTTGGCGTACTCCTAGACGTTGGCCTAGCTTCAAGGAAGGCCAAAATGTTTTGGACTTCGGAGCGAGTCAACTAGCGGGAGGAGGCGATTAGTGTTGGTGCAAGGACGGGGTCGACGGCGGCCATCCATGCCGCTGAGGGGGGCACTGGCACCCGCGCGGGGAAAGGCACTGTCAACGGCGCGGCAGAGACATTTGTGTGCGCGGGCACCGGCACGGGCGCGCACGTCAGTGCATGCGCAGGCGCATGCGCTGGCAGGTGCACGGGCGCGTGAAAGTCAGCGAGGACCTTGTGGAACCCCGTGGCATCAAGCTCAGCGACAATGTGCGGCTCCCAGCCCATCAATACCACGGGGATGGGCACTGGCACAGTCGGGGCGACGGGAGCCGGAACAGGAGCGGGGACAGGCGCGGCGTCTTCCCGCAAGGCCAATTAAAGCTCATCCCAAAGCGCCTTATGTTCTTGAGACTCCGGCTTGGTGTCTTCCTCATGAAACTGGAACACTAAGGGCAGACCATCGTGATGCGGCATGGCGTATGTTTAGTTCAGGCTAGTTGGAGGTAGAGGACAGGAGAATCGGAGAGGAAGAGAGAGGATTGTAGCGATACCGGATAGTGCGGGGTTGATTTTAAACTGTGGCGCCGGCGACATTAAAAGTGGGAGCAGTTGGAACGACGGTGGGCAGCGGAGCCTGGTCAAAGGGCTCGCCTCCCGGTGAGTTTGCACAGCGGTCTGCTCGCACGCCTCCCTAATAGCCGGCGCAGCGGTCTGCTCGCACGCCTCCCGTTGACTCACACGCTTGCTGGGACAGCACCTGCCGATGAGAAGCGGGGACTCGTGGTGGCACGTAAACGCCCACGGTTTCAATAGTGAAAGCGTTCGCCTTAACCTGACAGGTCTTTGTTCCAAAATACCTTGGCTCTTCATTTGTGCAACTTGTCATAAGCAGCTTGCCTCGAATTGAAGAAAAAACTTACGAAGTAATATTTGTGCCATATCACGTGACCATGCTCAGTTTCAAGAATTTATGCTCACTTTTGGATTTTCTGAAATTTAAGATCCAGGATTTGAAACAATATCATAACCTGCATCATGCAATAAATTTTAAAGCCATACATCTGCCATGTTGTATTTCTTAAGAAAGGATTTGGTCAAACATTTTGCTTAGTTAGACTTCAGACAAGTTATATATGCAGAGTAAAAGGATAATCCCTCTGTACCAGTGCATTGCCTGATATATTAACTCAAGTACTAGGCACGAACAAACGATCTCAATTCTGTGCTCATCCTAGTGTAGTAGTAGTAGTACTAGGCAATGCAGTTGACGGCTGACCTTGACGAGCGGCGACCGAGGGAATTGAACCGTGCTCGGCACGGTAGGTAACGTTGTCTAGTTACTAAAGCATCCCTCCGTTGTTCATCGGTAGTCATTATGGACCGGGCACATGAGGGGAATTTCCTAGGGCTAGAATTCTGGCCGCCAGATATTTCGACTTGAAACGTTGAGGCTCGACTGGTTGGGGTTGCCTAATGTGCGTACCACGCACGCCATCGAAGGACATGAGCCCAGTTTTTTTAGGATCAACACGAGCCAAGGTCTGGCTGGTACGCCGTTGGGTCCTACCATTCGAGAATACGAAAGGAACCTTTTAAATTGCCGAACGAATCTATGTGTATTACAATACCCGTATTTTCCTTGCAAATACTAATCTCAACGTGGTAATTGATTTATGACGAGTTGTTGAATTAGAGTGAGTTTGTGATATAGTGATCTCAACGTGGATTTCACATTTCATGGTATCACTAGTAAGTTTTCCAATGCAAATTCAAATTTAAAAGATGAACAATATGGAGGTGAGAAAACTTTGTATGTATCAAGCATATGACCACACACACACACACAGAGACACACACGCAGGAACACAACAACAATCCAATAAGTATAGTGCATCTATTTTTCCAAACCATGAATGTATGACACGAATTCAAAAATACTCCTTCTATTCCAAAATATTAGTCTTTTAGATAGTTCAACAAGTGACTACATACAGAGCAAAATGAGTGAATCTAGACACTAAAATATGTCTATATACATCCGTATGTGCCAGTCCATTTGAAGCCACTAAAAAGACTAATATTTAGGAACGAAGGGAGTAAAATGTGAGACATCCATGGTCCTCAGTTCAATATTTAAAATGAACATGAAACTGAAACATGAATATTAAGTCTAGTACTACAGTACATGCAAATGTTGTGTTTAGGCGGAGCTATGATTGTCGGGGGTCAACCCCTCGACCTTAGATAAAATTGTGGAGCCCTGTTTAGGGTTGTTTAGATTATATTTGTCCCCACTCTCCCAACCACCGATTGGTTGTGCACCCCCCACCCCTCCTCCCTGGGAGAATATCATGTGCCCCCATACCTTAGATGCTATATCCCGATATGAGTTGCTTGGAGCTTGTAGATCTGAGATATAGCAGCTCTCATGATGTGTCTTAATTTTTTTGAAGGAAACCTTGATGAGTTTGAGAATTGCACACAATTTGTACAAAAACTACTTATATGCCCTTTGATCCCATATCCAACGACCTCGAAGCTCATATCACCGTAGCTTCTAAGATGAAGGAGAACATCATATTCTCCTGTAGGTAAGAATATCATGTGCTACCACACCTTAGATGCTTTGGTGATACAAGCTCTTCGGAGGCGTTGGATTTGTGACCCAACACCTCCTCGGTGGTTCGAATGGTTTTTTGCAAAAAAGCCCCAAAAGAGTTCGACCACTGCTTACAAGCACAAAGACTTCTCAGATGCCATTGGATCTCAGATCAAACGACCTACAAGCTCGTATCACCGTAGCATCCAAGTTGCGATAGCACCTTACGTTTTCTCGCACGGGAGAGTATGAGGTGCTCCCGCACGGTAGATTCTATGGTGATACGAGTTCACTGAGATCTAACGGCCCACAGTAGGAGGTTTGAATGTTTTTGCAATATACGGCTGATAGAGTTTGGGAAATGCGCAGAAAGTAGAAGTACTACGCATGTGCCATCTGATCACTGATCATACGACCTAGATGCTCGTATCACCGTAGTGGGTAATTAAGCTACGGGGAGCACCTAATATGAGCACCGGGGAGCCATTGGATCAAAGATGTAGCGGCACACACGAGGCCTGAATGTTTTATTTGCAAAAAAACCTTTGGAGAGTTTGGAAATTGCGCATAATTACAAAGACTACTCCCAAGCCATTGGATCTCACTTCCAATGGTGTAAAAACTCGTATCACCATAGTATCTAAGCTGCGGGGTGGATGTGATATTCTATGCCACTGTCATTTTTGTTCCGAAACATGCAAAATACGTGTAACTCGTGCCATCACTTGTCTAACCGCGCAAAGTGTTTGTTCAAAAAAACCATCCTACACTAAAATATCGGAACAACACACGGGGGTCCCACTTGTCATTAATCAAATTTGGACCTAAAACTAACAAATATGAAAGATGAGATTCGAACTGGCAACCTGGACTACAAAGCGTAAGTCGATAGCCTAAAAAACAAACGGTTGTTGGCTTTGTCCCATAACTTTATACAGTACTTGCGTTGAGTAGACTAGAGGGAGTGCCTCGTCAACACGTGCATGACCGTTGTCTCACTTACTGGTGGGTCCCAGGTCTGCGATCTCAATCTCTCTTCTCTCCATCGTCTAACCTTTGCACGGGCACACATGAAGAGCGGAGCTAGCTTGCCGTGGTGTTATTACATCTAAAAAAAGCTTGGAAAATAGAAGAATCGCCTAGAACAAGAGACGTTGTGGCTGGTCGATACAGAGCTAACCACATCTATCCTCCGTGCCACGTTTGCATGATGAAGCTATGTGGCTAGTGGGGTGTTTTCGACCGACTGGCTGGGTCCTGAGGTCGAACCATAGGTACTACGTCTGATACAGTATATTTTTACACACACATTTTTCCTCCATGCCGAGATGTGGCACACCCTACCACGCAGTTTCGGGGTCCTCCCTGGTGGTGCACGCATATATTCTTCCTGACGTGGGACGCCCTACCGCGCGTTTTCTGGGTCCCCCTCGGTCATAGCGCCGAAGCAAGTAAATGAGTCGTCAAATCACGAAAGACCACCTTTCCCGCCGAGTACATCAGTGAAGCACGGTGGCTAGCTAGTTGGGCTAGTTCGGCCGATTAGCTAGGCCGCCGCCACATTTATTTTTTCCCCTTTTTTTATCTACTTGCCGGCATGTAAATTTAAATATCCAGCGCGGCGTTGCTCTGGTGTTTGGGTGCGGCAGGATTTTTAATTTTTTGATTGACGGGAGCAGGCACAGCAGGATTTTTCATTTTTTGATTGACGGGAGCAGGCGCGGCAGCAATTAGTCACTATGACTCTGCTTGTAAAGACCCACTGCTCCCTGATGTGAGAAGTTGTCGACTGGTGTTTTACCGTGGTGAAAACCAAAAGATTCCCCGCTCCCTCTGCCTTCCCGTATATTACATTGCCTTTTAGCCGTTTCGCCCCCTTTGCTTCCTCTCCCCATTGCTTCTACCTGGTGACATGGCGGCGCAGTAGATCACGGAGTCCGAGGTGAGGCGCCTGACACATGAGCTCCATGCCAAGGATGAGGAGCTCAGGGCCAAGGACGTGGAGCTCCGTGAGCTCAAGGAGGAGAGGAGTGCCATGCTCCTCCGTTATGTGCGGGAGTTCACGGAGCTTCAAAAGCGGCATGCGTCCACCACAAAGATGGTCGAGGCGTCGGCGGTGTTGCTGCAAAAAGCGGGAGATACGATAGGCCGTTAGGGGAGCCGGCTGGAGCGCGAGTGGGCCGATCGTGAGGAGGTCCAGGATCGCCTCAGCCACTTGGTGAACCAAGTTGTCACTTGCCACGCACGTGTTGCGGCTGCGCGATGCCTACCGTCGTGCCAGCGTGACAATGCCAGCCGTCGGGCTAAACCCGTATGACCACCCGGTCGACTTCAATGAGCTGCGGCTTCCTGACCTGGTCTCCTTCTTCACCTATATCTCCGAGGAGCTGAGTCATCTCCGCGCGATGGTGGGGGCTGAGCTGGACAAGGAGGGGTTGCGGGCTGCCGTCGCCGTTGCCGGGCGAATCCTTTCAGGGCTCCCTCACCGGAATCCATTCGTGCCATTGGACACCGTCTTTCACGAGCTAGCTCCCGTCGACCGGGAGTGGGCTCTGCGGGCGGTTGCACCCTGCTTCACCAACGTCATGCGCCTCGAGAAGCAGAGGGACTTCGGTGGTGTTTAGGCGCCCTCTTCATGGGCATGTCCATGTCTCGGCACAACATGACCGTTGGATCGAACTCAGACGGTCCAAATCAGTCACTGTAGCACAAAGCGTGTGGGTGTGTTTGGTTGCATTCTCATCTCAATATAGTTGTTTAATCTTCGTGTATTTTTCTCAACCTACTAGTGTGGACTCATGCACCCTTCATGCACTCTGCCAAACACCCAAAAGTGGGTCGACAAGGCAAATTTTGCTCCCATCCCGTGCATCCTTCATACACCCTATCTAACACTATTCGTGCTTCATATGGTTCATGTTTCATGGAGTACTATAGCACCGTACTCTCCGTGCGATGTGGACCTAGTTTTGTTAACATTGATCTCACCGTTCATTCTCGACCGGACAGTCGAAAAAGCGGTACTATGTTACATATAGGAGTAGTTGACATGCACACAACATCATTTGTTATCGTCATATCTTACTACACTAGCAACAAGATTGTGTAGTACTGACGTATGAACCACTGATGACCCACAAGTATAGGGGATCTATTGTAGTCCTTTCGATAAGTAAGAGTGTCGAACCCAACAAGGAGCATAAGGAAATGATAAGCGGTTTTCAGTAAGGTTTTCTCTGCAAGCACTGAAATAGTAGGTGATAGATAGTTTTGTGATAAGATAAATAGTAACAAGCAAAAAGTAAATAAAGCAAATAAAGTGCAACAAGGTGGCCCAATCCTTTATGTAGCAAAGGATAAGCCTGGAAAATTCTAATAATGAAGAAGGAGCTCCTGAGGACACATTGGGAATTATCGTCAAGCTAGTTTTCATCACGTTCATAAGATTCACGTTCGGTACTTTGATAATTTGATATGTGGGTGGACCGGCACTTGGGTACTGCTCTAATATGGACAAGTATCCCACTTATGATTAACCCCTATTGCAAGCATCCGCAACTACAAAAAGGAGTATTAAGGTAAACCTAACCACAGCATTAAACATACGGGTCCATATCAACCCCTAACGAAGCAACGCATAAACTATGGTTTAAGCTTCTGTCACTCTAGCAACCCACATCTACTTATTACTTCCCTATGCCTTCCTCCAGGCCCAAATAATGGTGAAGTGTCATGTAGTCGACGTTCACATAACACCACTAGAGGAGAGACAACATACATCTCATCAAAATATCGAACGAATACCAAATTCACATGACTACTAATAGCAAGACTTCACCCATGTCCTCTGGAACAAACGTAACTACTCACAAAGCATATTCATGTTCATAATTAGAGGGGTAATAATATGCATAAAGGATCTGAACATATGATGTTCCACCAAGTAAACCAAATAGCATCAACTACAAGGAGTAATCAACACTACTAGCAACCCATAGGTACCAATTTGTGGTTTTGATACAAGATTGGATACAAGAGATGAACTAGGGTTTTGAGAGGAGACGGTGCTGGTGAAGATGTTGATGGAGATTGACCCCCTCCCGATGAGAGGATCGTTGGTGATGACGTTGGTGATGATTTGCCCCTCCCGAAGGGAAGTGTCCCCGGCAGAACAACTCCGCCAGAGACCTAGATTGATTCCGCCAAGGTTCCGCCTCGTGGCGGCGGAGTTTCGTCTCGTAAGCTTGCCCACGATTTTTTCCAGGGGAAAACCTTTCATATAGCAGAAGATGGACGCCGGAAGCCCACCAGGGGGCCCAAGAGATAGGGGGGCACGCCCTACGGGGGGGCGCCCCCTATCTCCTGGACAGGGTGTGGGCCCCCTGGCCTATTTCTTCTGCCCAAAAATTCTTATTAAATCTAAAAAGTTGTTTCGTGGAGTCTCAGGTCTTTTGGAGTTGTGCAGAATAGGTTTCCAATGTTTGCTCCTTTTCCAGCCAGAATTCCAGCTGCCGGCATTCCCCCTCTTCATGGTAAACCTTGTAAAATAAGAGAGAATAGCCATAAGTATTGAGCTATAATGCGTAGTAACAGCCCATAATGCAATAAATATTGATATAAAAGCATGATGAAAAATGGACGTATCAACTCCCCCAAGCTTAGACCTCACTTGTCCTCAAGCGAAAGCCGAAATCAAAAAATATGTCCACATGTTTAGAGATAGATGTGTCGATAAAAAAATACGGACATGAGGGCATCATGATTATTCTAATAACAGCAACATATATGGATTTTGTCATATGATTTCCTATATTCAAGTAATAAGCGATTCACAATATTATGTATGGTTCAAAAACTTCATTGGGAACTAACAAACTATAATCTCAGTCATTGAAGCAATTGCAATTTATCGTAACATCAGAAAGAGTCAATAATAGAGATTTTCAGCAAGCTCACATACTCAACTATCTTGTAGTCCCCTATAATTGTTAAGACTCACGCAATACTTGTGGTTATAGAGTTTCAGCCGGACACTGAGAAAGATAGGGGCTTATTGTGTTGCCTCCCAACGTATTCACCTTTAGGTGATGTCAACAACAATAGCCTATGCCAACTTACATCCAATTGGATATATGTATCATGATCTTTCAAACACGAGGAGCTTGCCAAAGGATAAAAATAAAAAAGGGAAAGGTGAGGATCACCTTGACTCAAGCATAAAGTAAAAACATAAAGTAAAAGATAGGCCATTCACAGAGGGAAGCAGAGGTTGTCATGTGCATTTAGGGTTGATGCACAAAATCTTAATGTAAAAGAACGTCACTTTATATTGCCCCTTGTATGTGGACCTTTATTATGCAATCCGTCGCTTTTATTACTTCCACAACAAGTTCGTACAAAGATTATTTTCTCTGCACTAATAAGTCATACATATTTAGAGAGCTATTTTTATTGCTTGCACCGATGACAACTTACTTGAAGAATCTTACTCAATCCATAGGTAGGTATGGTGGACTCTCATGGCAAAACTGGGTTTAAGGATATTTCGAAGCACAAGTAGTATCTCTACTTGGTGCAAGGAATTTGGCTAGCATGAGGGAGAAAGGCAAGCTCAACATGTTTGGAAGGTCAATGACAATATACTTTAACTGAGATGTCGGAAAACATAAACCATTACGTTGTCTTCCTTGTCCAACGTCAACTCTTTTAGCATGTCATACTTAATGAGTGCTTCACAATCATAAAAGATGTCCAAGATAATATATTTATATGTGAAACCATCTTTCCTTATCACTTCCTATTAATTGCAACGATGACCAAGGCTATGTTCATCAACTCTCAACAATTTTTATGCCTCATACTTTCTATGTGTGAAGTTATCACTATCCATAAGATCAATATGAACTCTTTTGTTCTTTCTACTTTTTCAAGATCATAGCAACATAGCAAAGCCCTTGACTCAACACTAATCTTTATTATAGATAGCACACGAACTCGATTACATAAAGAGATCACAAAGAAAAACTCAAAACTACTTGATATCAAAACTTCGAACTAATAGATCAAGATACTACTAAAAGGATCGAACTAAATAAAGCGGTAAAGATAGGAGTGTGATGGTGATACGATACCGGGGCACCTCCCCCAAGCTTGGCAGTTGCCAAGGGGAGTGCCCATACCCATGTGATTATTTCTTCGGAGGTGGTGAAGTAGGAGTTGTTGATGATGTAGGCTTCTCGTCCGTCTTCCAAGGCATAGGCTCTCCATCATAAAAGGATGATCGAGTCTCCGGGATCCTTAAATCTACAGCCAAACTCATTCGCTTGAATCTATATTCATACTCACAGTTCTGGTTTTGCAGGTCATAAATCTGGGCTTGGAGGTGCTCGATTTTCTCTTGAAGTTTGAAGATGGTCGCCCCAATGACTTTGGCATCCAGCTTGTGGTTGTTGGCGAACTCCGTGATCATCATTTGATTGGCGTTGAGTCCACGCTCCACCATCCCTTGACACTTGAAAACTTCTTGCTCCATAGCTTCGAGCTTTGTCTCCACACTCCCAGTACGCCTTGGTCCCTCCACATCGCGGATGTGCAACACTCCCTCACGCATCTCAATGGTTTGAGGGTGATGCAGCACCTCTTCAAGATAGGGGTTGATAACCCTTTCAAAAAACTTGTCCTTGGGAGCGCTTGGAGACGATATGATGCTCTAGATCTGAAACAGAAATAGCTCGAAACGAAAATAGAGGATATTTGCGTGATACAGTGGTCAAAACCTTCGGGAGTATATATAATGAATTTTTACCGACTAAAATATGTAACATACAAGAAAACGGAGTCCGGGAGGCACACGAGGTGCCGACGAGACAGGGGGCGCGCCCTCCTCTCTCGTGGGAGCCTCGTGTCCCTTTCGGACTACTTCTTTCTTCCTAAAATCCGTAAATAATCCAAAACTGATAAAAATTGCCATTAGAGTTGTTTGGAGTCGGTTTACTTACCGTACCACATACCTATGCCTTTTCGGAGTCTGGAATGTTCTGGAAAGTGTCTCTTATGTATTCCTCAGGGGTTATGGTTTCAATAATATTAGTTTCAACATTGATAGGATTACCTGAAATATAATGTTTAATTCTTTGACCGTTTACCACCCTCGGATTTGTGCCTTTGAAGTTGTTGATTTTTATAGCACCAGAACGATAGACCTCCTCGATAACGTAGGGACCTTCCCATTTTGAGAGAAGTTTTCCTGCAAAAAATTTTAAATGAGTGTTGAACAATAACACATAATCTCCTACGTTAAACTCACGCTTCTGTATCCTCTTATCATGCCAGCGTTTGACTTTTTCTTTGAGAAGCTTGGCATTCTCATATGCTTGGGTTCTCCATTCATCAAGTGAGCTAATATCAAATAACCTTTTCTCACCGGCAAGTTTGAAGTCATAATTGAGCTCTTTAACAGCCCAATATGCTTTATGTTCAAGTTCAAGAGGTAAATGACATGCTTTTCCATAAACCATCTTATATGGAGACATACCCATAGGATTTTTGTATGCAGTTCTATAGGCCCATAATGCATCATCAAGGTTTTTGGACCAATTATTTCTAGATTTATTCACAGTCTTCTGCAAAATTAACTTGAGCTCTCTATTGCTCAACTCTACTTGACCACTAGACTGCGGGTGATAAGGGGATGCGATTCTATGATTGACATCATACTTAGCAAGCATCCTACGGAAAGCACCATGAATAAAGTGTGAACCACCATCAGTCATAAGATATCTAGGGACTCCAAACCTCAGAAAAATAACTTCTTTGAGCATTTTAATAGAAGTGTTATGATCAACACTACTAGTTGGAGTAGCTTCTACACACTTAGTAACGTAATCAACAGCAACTAAAATATGTGTATAACCATTGGAGGCAGGAAAAGGTCCCATATAATCAAAGCCCCAAACATCAAACGGTTCAATAACAAGAGAATAATTCATAGGCATTTCTTGTCGTCTACTTATGTTACCTATTCTTTGACATTCATCACAAGATACGACAAACTTACGAGCATCTTTGAAAAGAGTAGGCCAATAAAAACCAGATTGTAGTACCTTGTGTGCAGTTCTATCTCCAGCGTGGTGTCCTCCATAGGATTCAGAGTGACACTTGCGTAGGATTTGTTCCTGTTCATGCTCAGGCACACAACGTCTAATAATACCATCTACTCCTTCTTTATACAGGTGTGGATCATCCTAGAAGTAATGTCTTAAATCATAAAAGAACTTTTTCTTTTGCTAGTATGTGAAACTAGGCAGTATATATTTAGCAACAATGTAATTGGCATAATCCGCATACCAAGGAGCAGTACGAGAAGTATTGACAACCGCTAATTGTTTATCAGGAAAACTATCATTAATAGGCAGAGGGTCATCAAGACCATTTTCTAGCCTAGACAAGTAGTCAGCAACGAGGTTCTCAGCTCCCTTTCTATCAATAATATGCAAGTCAAATTCTTGGAGCAAGAGAACCCATCTAATGATTCTAGGCTTAACATCTTTCTTTTCCATAAGATATTTAATGGCAGCATGATCAGTGTGAATAGTGACTTTGGAATCAACAATATAAGGTCTAAACTTATCACATGCAAACACAACTGCTAAGAATTCTTTTTCAGTAGTAGCATAATTTTTCTGGGCAGTGTCAAGAGTCTTACTAGCATAATGGATAACATTCAATTTCTTATCGACTCTTTGCCCTAAAACAGCACCTACAGCATAATCGCTAGCATCGCACATAATTTCAAAAGGTAAATTCCAATCAGGTGGCTGAACAATAGGTGAAGTGATCAAAGCTTTCTTGAGTGTTTCAAAAGCTTCTACACAATCATCATCAAAGACAAAAGGAATATTTTTTTGCAATAAATTAGTCAGAGGCCTAGAGATTTTAGAAAAGTCCTTAATGAACCTCCTATAAAAACCGGCATGACCAAGGAAAATTCTTATACCTTTTATGTCCTTGGGACATGGCATCTTTTCAATAGCATCAACTTTGGCTTTATCAACTTCAATACCTCTCTCAGAGATCTTGTGCCCCAAGACAATGCCTTCATTAACCATAAAGTGACACTTTTCCCAATTCAGGACGAGACTAGTGTCTTCACATCTCTGCAAAACTCGATCAAGGTTGCTCAAACAATCATCAAAAGAGGATCCATAGACAGAGAAGTCATCCATGAATACCTCACAAATCTTTTCACAAAAATCCAAAAATATCGCCATCGTGCATCTTTGAAAGGTAGCATGTGCATTACATAAACTAAAAGGCATACGTCTATAAGCAAAAGTACCAAAAGGGCAAGTAAAAGTAGTTTTAGATTGATCCCCCGCTGATACAGGTATCTGAGAGAAACCAGAATAACCATCTAGAAAGCAAAAATGTGTGTGTTTGGATAGCCTTTCTAGCATTTGATCAATAAAAGGTAAATGGTAATGATCTTTCTTAGTAGCTTTATCTAACTTACGGAAATCAATTACCATCCTATAACCTGTAATAATTCTTTGCGGGATCAATTCATCTTTATCATTAGGAACAATGGTAATACCTCCCTTTTTAGGGACACAATGGACAGGGCTTACCCATTCACTATCAGCAACGGGATAAATAATACCTGCCTCAAGGAGTTTTAGTATCTCCTTTCTTACCACTTCCTTCATTTTGGGATATAATCGTCTTTGAGGATCTCTAACTGGTTTAGCATCTTTCTCCACTGAAATTTTGTGTTGGCATAATGTGGGACTAATGCCCTTAAGATCATCTAGAGTATATCCAATAGCAGCTCTGTGCTTCTTCAGAGTTTTCAATAATCTTTCTTCTTCTTTCTCTGAAAGGTTAGCACTAATAATAACAGGATATATTTCTTTTTCATCAAGATAAGCATACTTAAGATTATCAGGTAATGGTTTGAGTTCAAACACGGGATCACCCTTGGGTGGAGGAGGATCCCCAAGAATTTCAACGGGAAGGTTATGTTTCAGCAAAGGTTCTTGTTTAAGGAACACTTCATCTATTTCTTCCCTTTCCTTCACAAACATATCGTTTTCATGGTCTAGCAAATAATATTCTAACGGATCAGTTGGTGGAACAGCAATGGAAGCAAGACCAATAATTTCATCCTTACTAGATGGTTCCTCTTCATGGTGTTGTCTATGAAATTTAGAAAAGTTGAACTAATGAGACATATCACCCAGACCAATAGTAACTACATCCTTTTCGCAATCTATCCAAGCATTAACAGTGTTCAAGAAGGGTCTACAAATATAATGGGACAAAAGCTATCTTGTGGGGAGCCAAGAACAAGAAAATCAGCAGGATATTTAGTTTTCCCACACAAGACTTCAACATCTCTAACAATCCCATTGGTGAAATAGTATCTCTATTGGCAAGTTTAATTGTGACATCAATATCTTCTAACTCAGTAGGTGCAATATCGTGCTTAATTTCTTTGTATAAGTCAATAGGTATTGCACTAGCACTAGCACCCATATCACATAAGCCATGACAGCAATGATCTCCTATTTTAACAGAAATAACAGGCATGCCTACCACAGGTCTATGTTTATCTTTAGCACAAGGTTTGCCAATTCTAGCAGTTTCATCACAGAAATAAATAACATGCCCATCAATATTATCAGACAAGAGATCTTTAACAATAGCAACATTAGGTTCAACTTTGATTTGCTCAGGAGGTGTATAAGTTCTAACATTGCTCTTACGAACAACAGTCGAAGCTTTATCATGATCTTTTATCCTAACAGGAAAAGGAGGTTTTTCAACATAAGCAGTAGGAATAATGGGATCACTATATGTAATAGTCTTTTCTTCAACTGTAATAGGTGCAACTACTTTAACTTCAACAGGAGGATTACATTTAAACCACTTCTCTTTAGGGAGATCAATGTGAGTAGCAAAAGTTTCACAAAAAGTAGCTACTATCTTAGAGTCAAGTCCATATTTAGAGCTAAATCCACGGAAAGCATCTGTATCCATAAAAGATTTAACACAATCAAACTTAGGTGTCATACCTGACTCCTTACCATCGTCGGAACCCCAATCTTCAGAGTTGCGTTTAATTCTTTCCAATAAGTCCCATTTGAAATCAATAGTCTTCAGCATATAGGAACAAGAACAAGAAGTATCGAGCAAGTTGCGATTATCAAGAGAAAGCCGAGCATAAAAATTCTGAATAATCATTTCCCGAGAGAGCTCATGATTGGGGCATGAATACAACATTGACTTAAGCCTCCCCCAAGCTTGAGCGATGATTTCTCCTTCGCGAGGCCAGAAATTATATATGTAATTACGATCATGATGAACAAGATGCATAGGATAGAATTTCTGGTGAAATTCCAACTTCAATCGCTTATAATTCCAATATCTCGTATCATCACATAGCCTATACCATGTTATGGCATCTCCCTTAAAAGATAAAGGGAAGACCTTCCTTTTGACAACATCATCGGGAATACCTGCAAGCTTAAATAATCCACAAACTTCATCCACAAAGATAAGGTGTAAGTCGGGATGCAATGTTTTGTCTCCTGCAAAAGGATTAGCTAGCAGTTTTTCTATCATACCGAAGGAATCTCAAAATGAATATTTTCATAAGGTTCAGTAGGTTGAGGAGCATCTCTTTGCTCTTCTGGTTGGGGTGAAGCTACCCCAAACAAGCCCCTCAAAGGATTAGTTTCCATAGTGACAAGTAACAGAAAATTTCAGCACACTATATAAATGTTTCCTTACCAAGTTCCACTCACCAAGAGCGCTACGCTCCCCGGCAACGGCGCCATAAAAGAGTCTTCATGACCCACAAGTATAGGGGATCTATCGTAGTCCTTTCGATAAGTAAGAGTGTCGAACCCAATGAGGAGCAGAAGGAAATGATAAGCGGTTTTCAGTAAGGTTTTCTCTGCAAGCACTGAAATAGTAGGTGATAGATAGTTTTGTGATAAGATAAATAGTAACGAGCAAAAAGTAAATAAAGTAAATAAAGTGCAACAAGGTGGCCCAATCCTTTATGTATCAAAGGATAAGCCTGGAAAAATTCTAATAATGAAGAAGGAGCTCCCGAGGACACATTGGGAATTATCGTCAAGCTAGTTTTCATCACGTTCGTAAGATTCGCGTTCGGTACTTTGATAATTTGATATGTGGGTGGACCGGCACTTGGGTAATGCCCTAACATGGACAAGTATCCCACTTATGATTAACCCCTATTGCAAGCATCCGCAACTACAAAAAGGAGTATTAAGGTAAACCTAACCACATCATTAAACATATGGGTCCATATCAACCCCTAACGAAGCAACGCATAAACTAGGGTTTAAGCTTCTGTCACTCTAGCAACCCATCATCTACTTATTGCTTCCCTATGCCTTCCTCTAGGCCCAAATAATGGTGAAGTGTCATGTAGTCGACGTTCACATAACACCACTAGAGGAGAGACAACATACATCTCATCAAAATATCGAACGAATACCAAATTCACATGACTACTAATAGCAAGACTTCACCCATCTCCTCAGGAACAAACGTAACTACTCACAAAGCATATTCATGTTCATAATCAGAGGGGTAATAATATGCATAAAGGATCTGAACATATGATCTTCCACCAAGTAAACCAAATAGCATCAACTACAAGGAGTAATCAACACTACTAGCAACCCACAAGTACCAATTTGTGGTTTTGATACAAGATTGGATACAAGATATGAACTAGGGTTTTGAGACGAGACGGTGCTAGTGAAGATGTTGATGGAGATTGACCCCCTCCCGATGAGAGGATCATTGGTGATGACGTTGGTGATGATTTCCCCCTCCCGGAGGGAAGTGTCCCCGGCAGAACAGCTCCGCCAGAGCCCTAGATTGATTCCGCCAAGGTTCCGCCTCGTGGCGGTGAAGTTTCGTCCCGGTAAGCTTGCCCACGATTTTTTCCAGGGGAAAACCCTTCATATAGCAGAAGATGGACGCCGGAAGACCACTAGGGGGCCCAGGAGATAGGGGGAGCGCCCTACAGGGGGGCGCCCCCTGTCTCCTGGACAGGGTGTGGGCCCCCTGGCCTATTTCTTCTGCCCAAAAATTCTTATTAAATCTAAAAAGTTGTTTCGTGGTGTATCAGGTCTTTTGGAGTTGTGCAGAATAGGTTTCCAACGTTTACTCCATTTCCAGCCAGAATTCCAGCTGCCGGCATTCCCCCTCTTCATGGTAAACCTTCTAAAATAAGAGAGAATAGCCATAAGTATTGAGATATAATGTGTAATAACAACCCATAATGCAATAAATATTGATATAAAAGCATGATGCAAAATGGACGTATCAACCACTGCACATGCCTAGTAGTAGGAGCACTGTGTATGTTCAAGTGGCTGCCGTGTTTCGCACTCCTCCGTCGTAAGAGTGGAAACGCTTGCTGTAATCATTTTTTTCTTCAGAATGAAAAACAGTGGACACGCTCTACCATGCGGATCCTCCTCCAGCCATGCACTAAATTACTCACTTTCGCCGATGTGTGGGACAGCCAGCACCTGGGTCCACCAGCCATGCACTAAATTACTCTGTAGTAGAGTGACGGTAGACTACCCCGATCGAACAGCCGCAGTAATTGCCAATGAGCCGTCAAATCGCAAAACCCTCTCCTTTCCAGCAGTAAGTTGGACGGACGAAGCAACCATCATTTCACTCTTCTCTCTCAGCTTCCTCTCTTGAAGAAAACCTGTCACGCCCAATATGCGACCCTATCCAAAAGGAACTCGAAGGTCCCACCAAGGATAGACCCGCATATTGAAACACTTTTGCAAGGTGGATATCATTACATCAACATTACATAAATAGATGGGGATACATACAAGAGCATACAATGCCACACGAATACAACATCATCTTACATAAGAGCACCATCCGACTACGGATGAAACACAAACAGAAGCTCAAACAATATCCACCCTGCTAGGCCAGGCTGCCGACCTGGAACCTATCCCCTGATCGAAGAAGAAGCAGAAGAAGAACTCCAAAACAAGCAAGCATCGCTCTCGCATCATGATCATTGCATAACCTGCACCTGCAACTGTTGTTGTAGTAATCTGTGAGCCACGAGGACTCAGCAATCCCATTACCATGGGTATCAAGACTAGCAAAGCTTAATGGGAAAGGAAGGGGTAAAGTGGTGAGGTTGCAGCAGCGATTAAGCATGATATGGTGGCTAACATACGCAAATAAGAGCGAGAAGAGAAGCAAGGAACGGTCGTGAAACTAGCAATGATCAAGAGGTGATCCTGAACAACTACTTACGTCAAACATAACCCAAAGACCGTGTTCACTTCCCGGACTCCGCCGAGAAGAGACCATCACGGCTACACACGCGGTTGATGCATTTTAATTCGGATCTGGTGTCAAGTTATCTACAACCGGACATTAACAAATTCCCATCTGCCACATAACCGCGGGCACGGCTCTCGAAAGTTTATACCCTGTAGGGGTGTCCCAACTTAGCCCATGATAAGCTCTCGCGATCAACGAAGGATATTTCTTCTCCCAGGAAGACCCGATCAGTCTCAGAATCCCGGTTTACAAGACATTTCGACAATGGTAAAACAAGACCAACAAGACCGCCCGATGCGCCGACATCCCGATAGGAGCTGCACATATCTCGTTCTCAGGGCAACACCGGATGAACACTACGTACAACTAAAACCAGACCTCAAGTTTCCCCGAGGTGGCGCTGCAAGTGGCTCTAGTTTGGACCTGTTGGGGAATGTAGTAATTTCAAAAAATTTCCTACGCACACGCAAGATCATGGTGATGGCATAGCAACGAGAGGGGAGAGTGTTCGTCCACGTACCCTCGTAGACCGTAAGAGGAAGCGTTAGCACAACGCGGTTGATGTAGTCGTACGTCTTCACGATCCGACCGATCCAAGCACTGAACGTACGGGGCCTCCGAGTTCAGCACACGTTCAGCTCGATGATGATCTCCGGCCTCCGATCCAGCCGAGTTCCGGAGATGAGTTCCGTCAGCACGACGGCGTGGTGACGATGATGAAGTTCTACCGGCGCAAGGCTTCGCCTAAACTCCGCGACGATATGACCGAGGTGGAATATGGTGGAAGGGGGCACCACACACGGCTAAGGAAAGATCCGTAGATCAACTTGTGTGTCTATGGGGTGCCCCCTGCCCCCGTATATAAAGGAGGGAGGGGGGAGGCCGGCCGGCCCCTTTGGGCGCGCCAAGGGAGGAGGAATCCTCCTCCTAGTAGGAGTAGGATTCCTCCTTTCCTACTCCTACTAGGAGGGGGAAGGAAGGGGGAGAGGGGGGAAGGAAAAGGGGGCGCCGCCCCCCTCCTAGTCCAATTCGGACCAGAGGGAGAAGGGGCACGCGGCCCACCCTGGCCGCCCCTCTCTCTTCCCACCTAGGCCCATGTGGCCCATTAACTCTCCCGGGGGGTTCCGGTAACCCCCCCGGCACTCCGGTTTTCTTCGAAATCACCCGGAACTTTTCCGGTGTCCGAATATAGTCGTCCAATATATCAATCTTTATGTCTCGACAATTTCGAGACTCCTCGTCATGTCCGTGATCACATCCGGGACTCCGAACAACCTTCGGTACATGAAAACTTATAAACTCATAATAAAACTGTCATTGAAACGTTAAGCGTGCGGACCCTACGGGTTCGAGAACTATGTAGACATGACCTAAAACCATTCTCGGTCAATAACCAATAGCGGGACCTGGATGCCCATATTGGTTCCTACATATTCTACGAAGATCTTTATCGGTCAAACCGCATAACAACATACTTTGTTCCCTTTGTCATCGGTATGTTACTTGCCCAAGATTTGATCGTCGGTATCCAATACCTAGTTCAATCTCGTTACCGGCAAGTCTCTTTACTCATTCCATAATACGTCATCTCATAACTAACTCATTAGTTACATGCTTGCAAGGCTTAGGTGATGAGTATTACCGAGAGGGCCTAGAGATACCTCTCCGACAATCGGAGTGACAAATCCTAATCTCGAATTATGCCAACCCAACATGTACCTTCGGAAACACCTGTAGAGCACCTTTATAGTCACCCAGTTACGTTGTGACGTTTGGTAGCACACAAAGTGTTCTTCCGGTAAACGGGAGTTGCACAATCTCATAGTTGTAGGAACTTTGTATAAGTCATTAAGAAAGCAATAGCAGTATACTAAACGATCAAGTGCTAGGCTAACGGAATGGGTCATGTCAATCACATCATTCTCCTAATGATGTGATCCCATTAATCAAATGACAACACATGTCTATGGTCAGGAAACATAACCATCTTTGATTAATGAGCTAGTCAAGTAGAGGCATACTAGTGACTATGTGTTTGTCTATGTATTCACACATGTATCATGTTTCCGGTTAATACAATTCTAGCATGAATAATAAACATTTATAATGATATGAGGAAATAAATAATAACTTTATTATTGCCTCTAGGGCATATTTCCTTCAGTCTCCCACTTGCACTAGAGTTAATAATCTAGATTACATAGTAATGATTCTAACACCCATGGAGTCTTGGTGCTGATCATGTTTTGCTCGTGAGAGAGGCTTAGTCAACGGATCTGCAACATTCAGGTCCGTATGTATCTTGCAAATCTCTATGTCTCCCACTTGGACTTGGTCCCGAATGGAATTGAAGCATCTCTTGATGTGCTTGGTCCTCTTGTGAAATCTGGATTCCTTTGCCAAGGCAATTGCACCAGTATTGTCACAGAAGATCTTCATTGGTCCCGATGCACTAGGTATGACACCTAGATCGGAAATGAACTCCTTCATCCAGACTCCTTCATTCGCTGCTTCAGAAGCAGCTATGTACTCTGCTTCGCATGTAGATCCCGCCACGACGCTTTGTTTAGAACTGCACCAACTTACAGCTCCACCGTTTAATATAAACACGTATCCGGTTTGCGATTTAGAATCGTCCGGATCAGTGTCAAAGCTTGCATCGACGTAACCATTTACGACTAGCTCTTTGTCACCTCCATATACGAGAAACATATCCTTAGTCCTTTTCAGGTATTTCAGGATGTTCTTGACCGCTGTCCAGTGATCCACTCTTGGATTACTTTGGTACCTTCCTGCCAAGCTTATTGCTAAGCATACGTCAGGTCTGGTACACAGCATTGCATACATGATAGAGCCTATGGCTGAAGCATAGGGAACATTTTTCATTTTCTCTCTATCTTCTGCTATGGTCGGGCATTGAGTTTGACTCAACTTCACACCTTGTAGCACAGGCAAGAATCCTTTCTTTGCCTGATCCATTTTGAACTTTTTCAAAATTTTGTCAAGGTATGTGCTTTGTGAAAGTCCTATTAAGCGTCTTGATCTATCTCTACAGATCTTGATGCCCAATATGTAAGCAGCTTCACCAAGGTCTTTCATTGAAAAACTTTTATTCAAGTATCCCTTTATGCTATCCAGAAATTCTATATCATTTCCAATTAATAATATGTCATCAACATATAAAACTAGAAATGCTACAGAGCTCCCACTCACTTTCTTGTAAATACAGGCTTCTCCAAAAGTCTGTATAAAACCATATGCTTTGATTACACTATCAAAGCATTTATTCCAACTCTGAGATGCTTGCACCAGTCCATAAATGGAACGCTGGAGCTTGCACACTTTGTCAGCACCTTTTGGATCAACAAAACCTTCCGGTTGCATCATATACAACTCTTCTTCTAGAAATCCATTCAAGAATGCAGTCTTGACATCCATTTGCCAAATTTCATAATCATGAAATGCAGCAATAGCCAACATGATTCGGACAGACTTAAGCATCGCTACGGGTGAGAAAGTCTCATCGTAGTCAACCCCTTGAACTTGTCGAAAACCTTTCGCAACAAGTCGAGCTTTATAGACAGTAACATTACCATCAGCGTCAGTCTTCTTCTTAAAGATCCATTTATTCTCAATGGCTTGCCGATCATCGGGCAAGTTAACCAAAGTCCATACTTTGTTTTCATACATGGATCCCATCTCAGATTTCATGGCCTCTAGCCATTTTGCGGAATCTAGGCTCATCATCGCTTCCTCATAGTTCGTAGGTTCATCATGGTCAAGTAACATGACTTCCAGAATAGGATTACCGTACCACTCTGGTGCGGATCTTACTCTGGTGGACCTATGAGGTTCAGCAGAAATTTGATCTGAAGTTTCATGATCAATATCATTAGCTTCCTCACTAATTGGTGTAGTCGTCACAGGAACCGGTTCTCGTGATGAACTACTTTCCAATAAGGGAGTAGATACAGTTATCTCATCAAGTTCTACTTTCCTCCCACTCACTTCTTTCGAGAGAAACTCCTTCTCTAGAAAGTATCCATTCTTAGCAACGAATATCTTGCCTTCGGATCTGTGATAGAAGGTGTACCCAACAGTCTCTTTTGGGTATCCTATGAAGACACATTTCTCCGATTTGGGTTCGAGCTTATCTGGTTGAAGTTTCTTCACATAAGCATCGCAGCCCCAAACTTTAAGAAACGACAACTTTGGTTTCTTGCCAAACCACAGTTCATAAGGCGTCGTCTCAACGGATTTTGATGGTGCCCTATTTAACGTGAATGCGGCTGTCTCTAAAGCATAACCCCAAAACGATAGCGGTAAATCGGTAAGAGACATCATAGATCGCACCATATCATGTAAAGTACAATTACGACGTTCGGACACACCATTTTGTTGTGGTGTTCCAGGTGGCGTGAGTTGCGAAACTATTCCGCATTGTTTCAAATGTAAACCAAACTCGTAACTCAAATATTCTCCTCCACGATCAGATCATAGAAACTTTATTTTCTTGTTACGATGATTTTCTACTTCACTCTGAAATTCTTTGAACTTTTCAAATGTTTCAGAATGTGCTTCATTAAGTAGATATACCCATATCTGCTCAAATCATCTGTGAAGGTGAGAAAATAACGATATCCGCCACGAGCCTCAACATTCATCGGACCACATACATCTGTATGTATGATTTCCAACAAATCTGTTGCTCTCTCCATTGTTCCGGAGAACGGTGTTTTAGTCATCTTGCCCATGAGGCACGGTTCGCAAGTACCAAGTGATTCATAATCAAGTGATTCCAGAAGTCCATCAGTATGGAGTTTCTTCATGCGTTTTACACCGATATGACCTAAACGGCAGTGCCACAAATAAGTTGCACTATCATTATCAACTCTGCATCTTTTGGCTTCAACATTATGAATATGTGTATCACTACTATCGAGATTCAATAAAAATAGACCACTCTTCAAGGGTGCATGACCATAAAAGATATTACTCATATAAATAGAACAACCATTATTCTCTGATTTAAATGAATAACCGTCTCGCATCAAACAAGATCCAGATATAATGTTCATGCTCAACGCTGGCACCAAATAACAATTATTCAGGTCTAAAACTAATCCCGAAGGTAGATGTAGAGGTAGCGTGCCGACCGCGATCACATCGACTTTGGAACCGTTTCCCACGCGCATCGTCACCTCGTCCTTGGCCAGTGCTCGCTTATTCCGTAGTCCCTGTTTCGAGTTGCAAATATTAGCAACAAAACCATTATCAAATACCCAGGTGCTACTACGAGCTCTAGTTAGGTACACATCAATAACATGTATATCACATATACCTTTGTTCACTTTGCCATCCTTCTTATCCGCCAAATACTTGGGGCAGTTCCGCTTCCAGTGACCAGTCTGCTTGCAGTAGAAGCACTCAGTTTCAGGCTTAGGTCCAGACTTGGGTTTCTTCTCTTGAGCAGCAACTTGCTTGCCGTTCTTTTTAAAGTTCCCCTTCTTCTTCCCTTTGCCCTTTTTCTTGAAACTAGTGGTCTTGTTGACCATCAACACTTGATGCTCCTTCTTGATTTCTACCTCCGCGGCTTTCAGCATCGCGAAGAGCTCGGGAATAGTCTTGTTCATCCCTTGCATATTATAGTTCATCACAAAGCTCTTGTAGCTTGGTGGCAGTGATTGGAGAATTCTGTCAATGACACTATCATCAGGAAGATTAACTCCCAGTTGAATCAAGTGATTATTATACCCAGACATTCTGAGTATGTGTTCACTGACAGAACTATTCTCCTCCATCTTGCAGCTATAGAACTTATTGGAGACTTCATATCTCTCAATCCGGGCATTTGCTTGAAATATCAACTTCAACTCCTGGAACATCTCATATGCTCCATGACGTTCAAAACGTCGTTGAAGACCCGGTTCTAAGCCGTAAAGCATGGCACACTGAACTATAGAGTAGTCATCAGCTTTGCTCTGCCAGACGTTCTTAACGTCGTCAGTTGCATCAGCAGTAGGCCTGGCACCTAGCGGTGCTTCCAGGACGTAACTCTTCTGTGCAGCAATGAGGATAATCCTCAGGTTACGGACCCAGTCCGTGTAATTGCTACCATCATCTTTCAACTTTGCTTTCTCAAGGAACGCATTAAAATTCAACGGAACAACAGCACGAGCCATCTATCTACAAACAAACATAAACAAGCAAGATACTATCAGGTACTAAGTTCATGATAAATTTAAGTTCAATTAATCATATTACTTAAGAACTCCCACTTAGACAGACATCTCTCTAGTCACCTAAGTGATCACGTGATCCAAATCAACTAAACCATAACCGATCATCACGTGAGATGGAGTAGTTTTCAATGGTGAACATCATTATGTTGATCATATCTACTATATGATTCACGCTCGACCGTTCGGTCTCCGTGTTCCGAGGCCATATCTACATATGCTAGGCTCGTCAAGTTTAACCTGAGTATTCTGCGTGTGCAAAACTGGCTTGCACCCGTTGTAGATGGACGTAGAGCTTATCACACCCGATCATCACGTGGTGTCTCGGCACGACGAACTTTGGCAATGGTGCATACTCAGGGAGAACACTACTTGATAATTTTAGTGAGAGATCATCTTAAAATGCTACCGTCAATCAAAGCAAGATAAGATGCATAAAGGATAAACATCACATGCAATCAATATAAGTGATATGATATGGCCATCATCATCTTGTGCTTGTGATCTCCATCTCTGAAGCACCGTCGTGATCACCATCGTCACCGGCGCGACACCTTGATCTCCATCCACTACTAGGAAAAAGGCTACTAGCAGCGCGGGTAAAATGGCTACTAGCAGCGCGGGTACCCGCGCTACTAGTATCGCGCTACAGCTAATAGCTAGTAGTAGCGCGGGGTAAAACCGCGCTACTAGTAACATTTTACTAGTAGCGCGGATGTCACCCGCGCTACTACTAACGAAATAGTAGTAGCGCGTGTACAGTACCACACGCTACTAGTATCCTAAATACTAGTAGCGCTCCATTTCACCCCCACGCTACTACTAACTAATTAGGAAATAAAAAAATAAAATCCATCAATTCCATTTTATGCATACAATTCTAACAACTAAAACTAGCCCAGATTTGTAATAAACCAGCAGCATTACACATCATTCCAAATCGAAGATTTATAGTAAACCAGGAGCATTAGAGCATATCCATACATCTACACTATTGCCTATTCACTTATTCCAAGCTAGTGCAAACACAGTTGAAAGCAAAAAAAATGCATAAAAACACCAAACAGTGGCATTCTATCCCTCCAAATGATTTGCTCCCTCTCCATCCTTGCAATCATCTTCTTCTCCCTTATGTGCTTCGCCCATTTATGAATCCAAGATTTCTGTAAAGAGCAAAGAACAAATAAAATTAAATTTCAGCAGACATATATTTCCTTGCATGTTGTGATGTACAGTAGCTACGGGAATAAATATACGAAAACAAAAAAGTGAGTGATTTCTATTAACAAGAGATCACCTATGTAATAGCTACAAACAAATGAAATTAATGTCTAGATAATATATATTGCCAACCAAGCCTAGATGAACTATATATTGCCAGGTAATAGGACATATCTAATTTTCACATTATTTGCCTTTAGTTTTATTCAAAACTAAATATACTTAAACTTAGATCATTTCATATAGATGTTCAAAGGATAATACGGCTAAAAGAATCCAATTTCTTTGGGTTTTTTAAGTAGTTTAAAAGGAAAGCATTAACACATAATAGAAATGATTATCTGCCATAGGGTGATGCTGGACAGCTAAAAAGCTCACAACCCATCAGATCAATTGCTCGATAGGACAGCACAAATCTTATAGGATGATTTTCCAAAACGAAAGCAGACCAACAAGGACAAACAACGGCCCATCAGACCACTTGCTGTGAACTATAAGACCAAAGTGCATGGCTTCAGGGATACAAGACTAATCGGGTGCATAGAGAGATGTTATAAACTTGTTCAGATTGACTAGGATAATTAAGGAATAACAACCAGTGGATCTCGCTTGAATGGATGCGAATGAGGGTTAGCTATTGCATTAAAGCGATGCATCCATAAATCCAATCTAAGAATGTTACAACTTGCATCATCATCATCATGGCCAAATGATAGAGAAGTGAGATGGATCCATACTCTTGGTCTGGGGAGTCCCACTGACCACCCATGTGTTTGCGGCGATGGACGCTTGCACTGCATCGACAGAAAACAGGACACAAACAAGTCAGTAATCCCCATCTGCACCTCCACATGGTAAGCAGAAGCAAGCAGCGAGTATGCAGAGACACCATGAAGGAAATAAATAACAGACCTTTGGGGTTGAGGAACTGGATGACCAGGCCATACAGCACCAACTTGTCGAGAAGTCTCCGGTGATCTGAAAAGGCTTCATCAAAGGAAGGAATGTCTCCGTTTGTTTTAGGGACATGCTGCATTAGCAAAATGAGTAAGCAACAGAATCTAAGACATAACACTAATCTTCAAGGGAACACATGCAAGTGAACGAAAATCGCGAAAGAATGAGCTTGTTGATCATCGACATAGAGTTAGAGGTGCAGGTTCTGAACTTCTATTTTCTAGATTAATGCGCAACAAACTCATTATTAGTGTGAAAGGTGGCCCGCCTTAAGAGGGAATGTAGTAAAGTGCAAGAACTATCACACAGAATAGTAAAAATGGAACGTAGCTCAGCACTTGCATTGATAGGAACCGACACATGATCGAACCATGGGCATCCACTAAGATCGATAATTCTGCATTTAACATATTATCCCGGAAATAGTGTCCGGCGTCCTTGAGTGATAACCCAAGCATTCTTATGATTACCTAGCAGGAACTAGCAATCACAACCCCTCTAAACTTCAGAGCATGCTTGTTATTTCATAATTAGATAATACAAAAAATATGGAACTCTGAAGCCCTTGTAACTGTAGAAACCCAAAACTACTGTACTTAACCCCTTCAGGTAGTAAAAATATAACGTAGAGCAGTAAAAGTGGAACATGGCTCAGCATTTGCATTGATCAGAACATTTATACAATCTACATTCTAGCAATTATAGGAAGAGAGCACTGCTACTTACAGGGACAGGAACCATGTCATTCGGTCATTTACTGACTTCACCGTCGAGAGACGAGACATCATCCACGAGCTCAATCGAGCACCCTTGGCCGTCGTCAGCGGCTAGGCCAGGCTTGCCTCATCTGGCCTCCTCCCCTGCAAGCACGACGACTACCACATAATGTGAAGCAAAGGTCATGTAGTTATCTTCTGTTCTCCTTTAGTTTTTGCTTTGTACTAGGCAGTGTGTGTGAAGCACGTTATTTACTTGCTTAGTGTAGCCTGTGATCTAGCACTTGCTTGATTGTTGTGGCTGAAGGTATCGCTTGTTGTTAGTACCACCTCGACTTGCAGCTTTCCACGCTTCAACCGGCAGCGAAGAGTTGTTGTGGATTACTCAAGCATTAACTGAAGGTGTTGGCAATTTAACTGAAGAAATCGACAGTTCGTTGGGTACAGATAGCATCCTGACAAACGCTCCTAGGGACACAATACCAATATGAATCGCTTGGTTGTTGAGATGCTGGACCAAGGCCTGTCCGAGGGAGAAGTCGTCTCTGAGACGATGTGTGCCTGGTATATCTCACTGTGCACTACATGCTTGACGAAATGCCCGACATTGGTTAAAATAGCATATCAGTCGTTAGTCTATTTGTGTGGTGACACTTGCATGAGCTAAATTCTTTTTTAGCTTTTCTTTGTTGAACCTAAAGTTTGGACGTGAGCACAAGGTGCAGCCAAGAGCACTCTTATTTTTCTTTCGTACACTTATTGCTGCAAGGACAGCGTGGACCATAACAGGGTGGATTGGTAAGCTATTGATCCTGATGATTTTGACTTTAAACTGCTTGTTAAATCGCTACACACATGGGTTCCTATCTCTTGCATTACTCTCTATTCTAAGTTGTGACTCAGAAGTGGAGGATTCCGGCACATGTGAGTTGAATTTTAATCGGGAATGTATTGCTTATGAATTCGTCGACTTCCATTTGCACTTAATTGGATAATTATGGCGGTTTCATTTTTTGACTCAAACATGTGGAAGGAATTCCAGAATGTTTTTTCAGATAAGTAGATATATTTTGCAAAAGCATTAGGTTTTTGACCTTGTAAGAGCAATGTATTAGGAGGTAGATATGAAGAAATATTTTTATTTAAATAGATATGTGCAGTGTACATGATGATGTTGTATAGAGCCAAATAAAGTATTTTGTTGAGTTAATTCTTGATAGCCAAATAAAGTACATGATGATGTTGTATCACTCATATAACATTTCTTCTTCCCGTTGCAACGCATGGGCATTGGCCTAGTTTTACTAAAAAAAGATGATAGCTATAAAAAGATTGTAAAATTGCCATGTCAATTGGTGATAATTTGTTCTGTTTTTACACAACTGAAAAAGTAGCATCAATCCAATAGTGAATCAAATCCAAAATCCCAAATCAATTACTATCCCAGGACTACTATCACGGACCAGCATCAATTGACACTAAAATGGGAGGCCGAAGTAGTTGTGAATCGTCATGGTTTTAATGTATGTACGCTACAAATGCTATCATCAGAAACTAGTGACAATACCTGGCCGCACATGCATCAGCAGAAGTAGTGGCTACCATGACACGAGACTTCGCCAACGCCTGGGCTGGGCAGTCCGTGCAGCAAGCTCCGCATCGGCGAGAAAACAAACCAGAGTGCAGCACGTCGGCGTTCCCCACCACCACGTGCAGCCCGCACCATCCCCTGCATCGGCATCCGCGACCACCACCCGCGGCGTCGGAGACCCGCTGACCTCAGATCTGCCGCGAGAAAATCCGTAACTGCCACCGGCGGGAGGCCACTGCTGCTGTGCAGGGGAGAGCGGCGCCGCGCCTCATGTTAGAGCCCCCGACTCCTCGACGCACGCCGCCGCTGGGGGTGAAGGCCGTGGATGCCGTGCCACCTCGCTCCGCCCATCAGGCCGTCATGGAAGGACGGATGCCTCACCGCGTGTGCCGGAATCCTCCACCACCGCCGAAATAGAGGAGGCCAGTCGTCGGAGATTTGCTCGAGTGCTGTCGAGAGAGAGAAAGAGAGATGCGGGGCGGGGGATGGGGTGGCGGCGGCGGCTAGGAGATGGTTGGGGGAGGAGCCAGCATGAGAGAGTTTTTTAGGGATGAGAGAGAGAGTGATGGGTGGGAGTGGATCGGGCCGGGGTGGATGGTGCAAAAGTGGAGGCCACTTAGTAGCAGCGCGGGTTTATATCCCTCGCTACTACTATCAACTTAGTAGTAGCGCGGGTTTTATACCCCTCGCTACTACTATGGTTTTTCCCGGGGGGCATGGTGCAGACCACTTAGTAGTAGCGCGGGTTTATTACCCTCGCTACTACTATCAACTTAGTTGTAGCGTGGGTTTTATACCCCTCGCTACTACTAATTAGTAGTAGCGCCTCATTTTAGACCGCACTGCTGATAAACTTCTGTGTATAAGGTTTTCCCTAGTAGTGATCGTAGCATCGTTGTCGTTTACGCCATCTATTGCTTCTACGACTATCGCTACCGCTTAGTGATAAAGTAAAGCAATTACAGGGCGTTTGCATTTCATACAATAAAGCGACAACCATATGGCTCCTACCAGTTGCCGATAACTTCGGTTACAAAACATGATCATCTCATACAATAAAATATAGCATCACGTCTTGACCATATCACATCACAACATGCCCTGCAAAAACAAGTTAGACGTCCTCTACTTTGTTGTTGCAAATTTTACGTGGCTGCTACGGGCTTAGCAAGAACCGTTCTTACCTACGCATCAAAAACCACAATGATAGTTCGTCAAGTTAGTGCTATTTTAACCTTCGCAAGGACCGGGCGTAGCCACACTCGATTCAGCTAAAGTGAGAGAGACAGACACCCGCCAGCCACCTTTAAGCACGAGTGCTCGTAACGGTGAAACCAGTCTCACGTAAGCGTACGCGTAATGTCGGTCCGGGGCGCTTCATCTCACAATACCGCCGAAGCAAAGTATGACATGCTGGTAAGCAGTATGACTTGTATCGCCCACAACTCACTTGTGTTCTACTCGTGCATATAACATCAACGCATAAAACCTAGGCTCGGATGCCACTGTTGGGGAACGTAGTAATTTCAAAAAAATTCCTACGCACACGCAAGATCATGGTGATGGCATAGCAACGAGAGGGGAGAGTGTTCGTCCACGTACCCTCGTAGACCATAAGCGGAAGCGTTAGCACAACGCGGTTGATGTAGTCGTACGTCTTCACGATCCGACCGATCCAAGCACCGAACGTACGGGGCCTCCGAGTTCAGCACACGTTCAGCTCGATGACGATCTCCGGCCTCCGATCCAGCCGAGTTCCGGAGATGAGTTCCGTCAGCACGACGGCGTGGTGACGATGATGATGTTCTACCGGCGCAGGGCTTCGCCTAAACTCCGCGACGATATGACCGAGGTGGAATATGGTGGAAGGGGGCACCGCACACGGCTAAGGAACGATCCGTAGATCAACTTGTGTGTCTATGGGGTGCCCCCTGCCCCGGTATATAAAGGAGGGAGGGGGAGGCCGGCCGGCCCCTTTGGGCGCGCCAAGGGAGGAGGAATCCTCCTCCTAGTAGGAGTAGGATTCCTCCTTTCCTACTCCTACTAGGAGGGGGAAGGAAGGGGGAGAGGGGGGAAGGAAAGGGGGGCGCCGCGCCCCCTCCTAGTCCAATTCGGACCAGAGGGAGAGGGGGCGCGCGGCCCACCCTGGCCGCCCCTCTCTCTTCCCACCTAGGCCCATGTGGCCCATTAACTCTCCCGGGGGGTTCCGGTAACCCCCCCGGCACTCCGGTTTTCTTCGAAATCACCCGAAACTTTTCCGGTGTCCGAATATAGTCGTCCAATATATCAATCTTTATGTCTCGACCATTTCGAGACTCCTCGTCATGTCCGTGATCACATCCGGGACTCCGAACAACCTTCGGTACATCAAAACTTCTAAACTCATAATAAAACTGTCATCGAAACGTTAAGCGTGCGGACCCTACGGGTTCGAGAACTATGTAGACATGACCTAAAACCATTCTCGGTCAGTAACCAATAGCGGGACCTGGATGCCCATATTGGTTCCTACATATTCTACGAAGATCTTTATCGGTCAAACCGCATAACAACATACTTTGTTCCCTTTGTCATCGGTATGTTACTTGCCCGAGATTTGATCGTCGGTATCCAATACCTAGTTCAATCTCGTTACCGGCAAGTCTCCTTACTCGTTCCGTAATACGTAATCTCATAACTAACTCATTATTTACATGCTTGCAAGGCTTAGGTGATGAGTATTACCTAGAGGGCCCAGAGATACCTCTCCGACAATCGGAGTGACAAATCCTAATCTCGAATTATGCCAACCCAACATGTACCTTCGGAAACACCTGTAGAGCACCTTTATAGTCACCCAGTTACGTTGTGACGTTTGGTAGCACACAAAGTGTTCTTCCGGTAAACGGGAGTTGCACAATCTCATAGTTGTAGGAACTTTGTATAAGTCATTAAGAAAGCAATAGCAGTATACTAAACGATCAAGTGCTAGGCTAACGGAATGGGTCATGTCAATCACATCATTCTCCTGATGATGTGATCCCATTAATCAAATGACAACACATGTCTATGGTCAGGAAACATAACCATCTTTGATTAATGAGCTAGTCAAGTAGAGGCATACTAGTGACTATGTGTTTGTCTATGTATTCACACATGTATCATGTTTCCGGTTAATACAATTCTAGCATGAATAATAAACATTTATCATGATATGAGGAAATAAATAATAACTTTATTATTGCCTCTAGGGCATATTTCCTTCAAGACCAACACTTAGACAAGCATTGGCCCGGGGGGGCTGAATAAAGATGACCCTTGGGTTAATTACTCCCAAGGGAAAGGTAGGTGGTTGTGAGGCAAATGGTAAAACAAAGGTTGGGCCTTGCTGGACAAGTTTTATTCAAAGCGAACTGTCAGGGGGGTCCCATAAATCACCCGACCGCGTTAGGAACGCAAAATCCGGGAACATAACACCGGTATGACGGAAACTAGGGCGGCAAGAGTGGAACAAAACACCAGGCATAAGGCCGAGCCTTCCACCCTTTACCAAATATATAGATGCATTTATAATATAAGAGATATTGTGGTATCCCAACCAAAATCCTGTCCACCATGGAGAAATCTTCAACTTCACCTGCAACTAGCAATGCTATAAGAGGGGCTGAGCAAAGCGGTAACATAGCCAAACAACGGTTTGCTAGGAACGGTGTCAAAGATTAGAGGTTCATGGCAATTTGGGAGGCTTGAAGAGCAAATGATAGGTAATGCAGCATAGCGATAGAACGAAGCAACTAGCATAGCAATGATAGTAGTGAGATCCAGGGTGATGGTCATCTTGCCTGAAATCCCGCTAGGAAGAAGAACGAGTCCATGAAGGAGATGAAGCCACGAAGACGAACCACACGTAGACGAACGAATCCTCACGATCGCAACGAAACGGGAATTATCGAGAAGAAGCACACAACATGGTAAAGACACCACACATAGACAAGACATGATGCACAACAAGCATGATGCATGACAAAGGCTACATGAAGCTACTCATGGCAAGAGATGATGCAAACAAGAACAACACATCAAAGCAAATTTAAATGAGGCCGGAAACAACATATAACAATTCCGGTAAGTCCTCATATGCATATTTCGAAATTGGTCCAGATCTGAACAAACCTTATGTTCAAGTTGTTAAACAGCAAGTTAAAGAGCACCAAGAGGATCTACACGAAATTCTAGTCAATTTACATATAAAGTTCATTTAATTCGGAGCTACGGCCTAGAAGATATGAGCAAAACAAGTTAAACATGGCATTGATGCAAAATGCATACAAACATCAAGCAAACACCTCAAAACAAGGATGCAACATGATAATATGAAGCTACATGCAAAATCAAGCAAGTTTCATATTGAGCACACTCAAAATGGAGCAATGGTTCAACACATACACTCTATACAAGACATAACAATCTGTCCAAAACAGCAACTAGGCATATTACAAGCATCAAAACAATAAGCTACAGCACCCCAACATAAGAACAAAATGCATGAGAATGATTTACAGGTAAAGCACAACAAAACATGAACACTGAGCTATCTCCAGAAACAACTGGAACATGCTCAAAAAGACATGAAAAGATTGCAAATAATAACAGTTTCAGACTTGGCAGAAATAACATCAGGTTGCAATGTTTAGAGCTATCAAACAACATGTTACAGGAACTTAACATGGCAAACAAAGGCATGGCATGAACCTACTAATGGCATAGAACAAGAGTCCCTTACTGACCATGAGACAAAAAGGAAAATAAAATATGATGGCACCCACGTAAACATGGCAAGTTATATTACAGATTCATACATGGCAGGAACAACAATAAGTAGGCATGTTGGTGAGCTTGAACCACTCACCACAGAGCAATACATGACATGGCAAGGGAACCAAAAGTAAGAAGACATGTTTATGAAGCTAATAATAGCAAGAACAAGTTCATAGGGTGCATGGATCACTAGCAAACAATCATGGAAACACTGAACTTAATGTTAACAGGCTGACAGCAACATTATTTAGCAACTTTGGAGCAAGATAACAACAAGCTACAATAGGCTATAATTGCAACCAAGGGCATGAATGGATATAGCAAGACATGTATAACAAAATATCCTTAGTGAACATCTCCAGAATAATGCACGAAATGACTTGTAGCAGCAGGTTTACATAGCAACAAAATATAACAGAATCTGTCAGGAAAACAGCAACAGCAAGTACCCTACTTAACAAGCTTGATGCACTCACTACACAAGTCACAAAAATATATGGATTGCACCTCTGGAAAGATGGCATAGCATAGATCAAAACACATGTAAACATCAACCTCATAGGATGCACACATCAAACATGGCAAAAATGACAAATGAACATGTTATAACAGTTTCAGCAGATTAACAGCAACATGCACTCTTCCAACAGCATTTCGGGCATCAAGATGAACTCAAATGAATATGATGCAATGAAATGAAATGAAGTACTCGTCGAGGCGAACAATTTGACATATTACACGCACGAAACGGAGCAGTATGCACAGAGTTATGATGCGATGAACATGGCATGATTATGCAAAATAACTTTGGGACTTGGGCGTTTCCAAAGGAGGGGAAGTCAACCTATGGTTCCAGATCCAGATCCGGGCGGCACGGAACCCGAGGTTCTCCAGAGCTACGGTTCTCGCCAGAGCTTGGGGAGGAGATGGCCGGACTCGGGGAAAGGCGCCAGCGGTGTGGCCGGAGCGCTAGGGCTCGGGCACGGTCGGCGCTCGGGGTCGGCGGAGTGGCGCGGCTCGGGCGGCGCGGAGGCGCTGGACGGCGGCAGGGAGCAGGCCGGGCGGTGAGGTGTGGCGGCGGCGGCGCGCGCCGGTGAGGCAGACGGCGGCGGCGCCCCGCGGCGGCGAGCGGGCGTAGGAGCGGGCGCGGGTGCGGGCGTCCCGCGGGCGAGCGGACGGCCGGACGGGATGGGCCCCGTGGGCCCGATCCGGGCCGCGCGGGCCGGCGGCGGCTCCCGGTGGCCGGGGCCACGTGGCGGCGCAGGAGTGGGCGTGGGCGGCGGCGCGTTTTCGTCCGGTCCGGGACGGACACGTCCGGCGGCTGGAGGAGGAAGAAGCTAGGGTTAGGGTGGAAATCATCCGCGAATTTCGGGGAAGAATGTGCTTATATAGGCATAGGGTGCTAGGAGAGTCCAAATGAGGAGCGGTTTTCGGCCACGCGATCGTGATCGAACGACCGAGAGCATGGAGGGGAGTTTGCTGGGTTTTGGGCCACTTTGGAGAGGGTGTTGGGCTGCACACAAAAGAGGCCTTTACGGTTACCCGGTTAACCATTGGAGTATCAAACGACCTCCAAATGGCACGAAACTTGACAGGCGGTCTACCGGTGCTATACCAAGGCCACTTGGAAAACCTCGTTCCATTCCGAGAATGTTTAACACCTGCACAAGAGAAGAGTCAAGAAGGGGACGCCGGATGACATAGGAGTGCCGGATTGCAAAACGGACAACGGGGAAAATGGTCGGATGCATGAAACGAACACGAATGCGAAATGAGATGCACATGATGACATGATAAAATGCAACACACAAGCAAATGACATGGCAACAACGACGAATAACTGGAAGACACCTGGCGCATCGAATCCGGGGCGTTACAACACTCCTCCACTAACAAGAGATCTCGTCCCGAGATCTTAGGACCGAGACGGAAGGGAAAAGGGATGAGGTGAAACAAAAACTCAAGAGAAGAAGCAACGAATCGAGAGCACTCGAGAAGAAGAGAGAAACGACGAGGATGACGAGAATCGAAAGCTCACGGAATCGGATAGACTATGAAATCACTCGTTCTAACCGAAGCTGTTAGAATGAGAAAGGAAACGGATAAGACTGAAAGGATTTAGGCAGCACTTCGGCTGAAACATGGGGGAATAGAACACGAGCTTGATAGGATGGAATGATACTTGACGAGAGGAACGACACAATGCCTCCGGAAGAATTGAAATAGTTGAATGAAAGGAACGGAGAAGAAAATGACAACTTGTGCCACAAATGAAATTGAAAGCATCTTTAGAAGGAAGGTTGAACGGAGTTTTTGAGAAAATCAACAATGAAAGAATAAGCTTGTTGTGGTCTTATAGGTAACATCTCAAGATCATGAGGTGATAAACGGCCACAAACGGAAAAGATTAAATAGCTGAGAAGAACGAAGAAATGCAAAACTCCACTTCAAAAGAACACAGAGAATTAATTGAACTTCGAGATGCAAGAAGAAAAGATACTTGAGCTCCACGAACAAGAGTCTTGATGAACACTTGGAGAATGAATTAAATCATGAAGAACCACCGTGAAGAACTCCGGTAACAAAAGGATGATGAGATAGAATGAAGGACGAAAGGATAGATGAGCCTTGCGATGATTTAGATGAAGGTTCCGACGAAATGGCCGAGGAAAATTTGAACTCCGGAAAAGAAAAGATGAAAACACTTGGAACTAGAATTTAATCCTCACGAACAAACTCCGAAGGAAGGGATTACTCAGTTGGATGAGATAAGAATAAGATTTATTGTATGCTTATCCTTCACCAAATTAAATTGATGACAAACAATGGATTCTTGCATACTACTTATTCTTCTTGAAAAGGATTGAGAAGTGACATGTCGCAAACTTGAGAAGGTCTTCATGAACCACCGGTAGAATTGAAAGAACGAATGGATTAATATGATAAACAAGGAGAAAGAATCTTGCACGAACTACCGTAAGAATTCAGAAATGACTGACGAACGCGAATGAATCATCGGGAAGAATTAGAAGACAAATATGCTCGAGGGGATTTAGATGCCAAAGAACAAAGAGATCGCGAACTGATTGAAGAATACTTGAACGAAGCACCGGGATAAATAGATAACGTTAGCTGAAATGTGAGGACGAAGAATTCTTCTGGAACGACGGCCTCCGGTGAAAAGAAATGGAAAAACAACTTCTGAAATACTCCGGGTGGGTAAGAAAAGGATAACTGACAAATGGAATAATTCGAGAGGATAGCATGAAGCTTGAACCACGAATCTTCGGGAGAACGGGCAAGATTTAGAGGAAAATCTCTTCTTCGACCTCCAAATGGCGACGGAAAACAACACCAAAATTACTGAGATACTCCAGGAGAATGAAAAGCGAAGGGGGGTTGAGCCAACAATGAAAATGAATTTGCAATCGATCTTGGAGAAGGCATGTGACTGATGGAATCCATTCTTACGTCACACTTTGAAAAGAATTGAGAATAACTCCGGGGGAATTAGAAGAGTCAGGTAAGATCCTGGGAAAAGACCTGTGGGTTAGGGCCCACTGAAAGAAAAACACCATTGAAAAGGATTGTTGAACAGATAGATGATGCACCGGAATGAATGAAATATTTGAATGAGGTGATAACCTCGAATTAATTGGAACACAGACGAATCTCCTGAGATGTCTTCCGAACTCTGGAATGATAAACTGACAAGAGGCAAATGAGAAAGGAGAAAACATTTGAGCCGAGGAAAAGAATGATCAACACCGAATACTTGAATTGAATCCACCGGAAAAGAAAGGGATGAGGAATGACGAACGAGACGAGAATTCACTAGTTGAAATGATTGAGGGAAGACTGAAGAGACTCCGTACGAATGAAAATTGATGCTCAGACTCCAGAAAGAAAAGGGTGGGAGGGAGGGAAAAACACAGGCAACTGGAAGGGGAAATCGACGACTAACTTGAAGAGAACGCACCGGTTGAAATCATTGAGGAAAGAAAGCAAAGACTTCGCACGAGTAGGAAGGATACTCGATTATGGACTCCGGGTCCGAAAAGAAAAGGGGTGGGCGGGTGGGAAAAGAAAACAACTGAGGATTGAACTTGGCGAGGAAGAAGAGGCTCGAGTCAACTTGACGAGAAATGCACCGGATAAAACAGCTGAAAACCAACGAACAAAAAACTAACCACGTGAACCTAAAGAAAATTTTGAAAGGGAAGAGAAGTAGTCCAAAACACTTACGTCAAGATTCCTTACCAGAGTGACGAAGAGGCTGAGGAGTAAAAAGAATTCCTACTCTCCGATATAACTAGACTCCGAAATCAGTTTTCTTCTAGACTCAACAACGGCCAAACTACACGATCAATCAAGGGGGCTCCTAGGGTCGGTCGAGGCTCTGATACCAACTTGTCACACCCAATATGCGACCCTATCCAAAAGGAACTCGAAGGTCCCACCAAGGATAGACCCGCATATTGAAACGCTTTTGCAAGGTGGATATCATTACATCAACATTACATAAATAGATGGGGATACATACAAGAGCATACAATGCCACACGAATACAACATCATCTTACATAAGAGCACCATCCGACTACGGATGAAACACAAACAGAAGCTCAAACAATATCCACTCTGCTAGCCCAGGCTGCCGACCTGGAACCTATCCCCTGATCGAAGAAGAAGCAGAAGAAGAACTCCAAAACAAGCAAGCATCGCTCTCGCGTCATGATCATCGCATAACCTGCACCTGCAACTGTTGTCGTAGTAATCTGTGAGCCACAAGGACTCAGCAATCCCATTACCATGGGTATCAAGACTAGCAAACCTTAATGGGAAAGGAAGGGGTAAATTGGTGAGGTTGCAGCAGCGACTAAGCATGATATGGTGGCTAACATACGCAAATAAGAGCGAGAAGAGAAGCAAAGGAACGGTCGTGAAACTAGCAATGATCAAGAGGTGATCCTGAACACCTACTTACGTCAAACATAACTCAAAGACCGTGTTCACTTCCCGGACTCCGCCAAGAAGAGACCATCACGACTACACACGCGGTTGATGCATTTTAATTCGGATCTGGTGTCAAGTTATCTACAACCGGACATTAACAAATTCCCATCTGCCACATAACCGCGGGCACGGCTCTCGAAAGTTTATACCCTGCAGGGGTGTCCCAACTTAGCCCATGATAAGCTCTCGCGATCAACGAAGGATATTCCTTCTCCCAGGAAGACCCGATCCGTCTCGGAATCCCGGTTTACAAGACATTTCGACAATGGTAAAACAAGACCAGCAAGACCGCCCGATGCACCGACATCCCGATAGGAGCTGCACATATCTCGTTCTCAGGGCAATACCGGATAAACACTACGTACAACTAAAACCAGACCTCAAGTTTCCCCGAGTTGGCGCTGCAAGTGGCTCTAGTTTGGACCAACACTTTGACAAGCATTGGCCTGGGGGGGCTGAATAAAGATGACCCTTGGGTTAATTACTCCCAAGGGAAAGGTAGGTGGTGGTGAGGCAAATGGTAAAACCAAGGTTGGGCCTTGCTGGACAAGTTTTATTCAAAGCGAACTGTCAGGGGGGTCCCATAAATCACCCGACCGCGTTAGGAATGCAAAATCCGGGAACATAACACCGGTATGACGGAAACTAGGGCGGCAAGAGTGGAACAAAACACCAGGCATAAGGCCGAGCCTTCCACCCTTTACCAAATATATAGATGCATTAATAATATAAGAGATATCGTGATATCCCAACCAAAATCCTGTTCACCATGGAGAAATCTTCAACTTCACCTGCAACTAGCAACGCTATAAGAGGGGCTGAGCAAAGCGGTAACATAGCCAAACAACGGTTTGCTAGGAACGGTGTCAAAGATTAGAGGTTCATGGCAATTTGGGAGGCTTGAAGAGCAAATGATAGGTAACGCAGCATAGCGATAGAACGAAGCAAGTAGCATAGCAATGATAGTAGTGAGATCCAGGGTGATGGTCATCTTGCCTGAAATCTCGCTAGGAAGAAGAACGAGTCCATGAAGGAGATGAAGCCACGAAGATGAACCACATGTAGACGAACGAATCCTCATGATCGCAACGAAACGGGAACTATCTAGAAGAAGCACACAACATGGTAAACACACCACACATGGACAAGACATGATGCACAACAAGCATGATGCATGACAAAGGCTACATGAAGCTACTCATGGCAAGAGATGATGCAAATAAGAACAACACATCAAAGCAAGTTTAAATGAGGCCAGAAACAACATATAACAATTCCGGTAAGTCCTCATATGCATATTTCGAAATTGGTCCAGATCTGAACAAACCATATGTTCAAGTTGTTAAACAGCAAGTTAAAGAGCACCAAGAGGATCTACACGAAAGTCTAGTCAATTTACATATAAAGTTCATTTAATTCGGAGCTACGGCCTAGAAGATATGAGCAAAACAAGTTAAACATGGCATTGATGCAAAATGCATACAAACATCAAGCAAACACCTCAAAACAAGGATGCAACATGATAATATGAAGCTACATGCAAAATCAAGCAAGTTTCATATTGAGCACACTTAAAACGGAGCAACGGTTCAACACATGCACTCTATACAAGACATAACAATCTGTCCAAAACAGCAACTAGGCATATTACAAGCATCAAAACAATAAGCTACAACACCCCAACATAAGAACAAAAGGGAGCATGATGTACATGTAAAGCACAACAAAACATGAACACTGAGCTATCTCCAGAAACAACTAGAACATGCTCAAAAAGACATGGAAGGATTGCAAATAATAACAGTTTCAGACTTGGCAGAAATAACATCAGGTTGCAATGTTTAGAGCTATCAAACAACATGTTACAGGAACTTAACATGGCAAACAAAGGCATGGCATGAATCTACTAATGTCATAGAACAAGAGTCCCTTACTGACCATGAGCCAAAAAGGGAAATAAAATATGATGGCACCCACGTAAACATGGCAAGTTATATTACAGATTCATACATGGCAGGAACAACAATAAGTAGGCATGTTGGTGAGCTTGAACCACTCACCACAGAGCAATACATGACATGGAAAGGCAACCAACTGTAATAAGACATGTTTATGAAGCTAAGCATGGCAAGAACAAGTTCATAGGGTGCATGGATCACTAGGAAACAATCATGGAAACTTTGAACTTAATGTTAACAGGCTGACAGCAACATTATTTAGCAACTTTGGAGCAAGATAACAACAAGCTACAGCAGGCTATAATTGCAACCAAGGGCATGAATGGATAGAGCAAGACATGTATAACAAAACATCCTTAGCGAACATCTCCAGAATAATGCACGAAATGACTTGTAGCAGCAGGTTTACATAGCAACAAAATATAACAGAATCTGTCAGGAAAACAGCAACAGCAAGTACCCTAATTAACAAGCTTGATGCACTCACTACACAAGTCACAAAAATACATGGATTGCACCTCTGGAAAGATGGCATAGCATAGATCAAAACACATGTAAACATCAACCTCATAGGATGCACACATCAAACATGGCAAAAATGACAAATGAGCATGTTATAACAGTTTCAGCAGATTAACAGCAACATGCACTCTTCCAACAGCATTTCGGGCACCATGATGAGGACAAATGAATATGATGCAATGGAATGAAATGAAGTACTCATCGAGATGAACAATTTGACATATTACACGCACGAAACGGAGCAGTATGCATAGAGTTATGATGCGATGAACATGGCATGATTATGCAAAATAACTTCGGGACTTGGGCGTTTCCAGAGGAGGGGAAGTCAACCTATGGTTTCAGATCCAAATCCGGGCGGCAGGGAACCCGAGGTTCGCCAGAGCTACGGTTCTCGTTGGAGCTTGGGGAGGAGATGGCCGGACTCGGGGAAAGGCGCCGGAGGTGGGGCCGGAGCGCTAGGGCTCGGGCGCGGTCGGCGCTCGGGGTCGGCGGAGTGGCGCGGCTCGGGCGGCGCGGAGGCGCCGGACGGCGGCAGTTAGCAGGCCGGGCGGCGAGGTGTGGCGGCGGCGGCGCACGCCGGCGAGGCAGACGGCGGCGGCTCCCCGTGGCAGCGAGCGGGCGCGGGTGCGGGCGTCCCGCGGGCGAGCGGACGGCCGGACGGGATGGCCCCGCGGGCCCGATCCGGGCCGCGCGGGCCGGCGGCGGCGCCCGATGGCCGGGGCCACGTGGCGGCGCGGGAGTGGGCGTGGGCGGCGGCGCGTTTTCATCCGGTCCGGGACGGACACGTCCGGCGGCTGGAGGAGGAAGAAGCTAGGGTTAGGGTGGAAATCATCCGCGAATTTCGGCGGAGAATGTGCTTATATAGGCATAGGGAGCTAGGAGAGTCCAAATGAGGAGCGGTTTTCGGCCACGCGATCGTGATCGAACGACCGAGAGCATGGAGGGGAGTTTTCTGGGTTTTGGGCCACTTTGGAGAGGGTGTTGGGCTACACACCAAAGAGGCCTTTACGGTTACCCGGTTAACCGTTGGAGTATCAAACGACCTCCAAATGGCACGAAACTTGACAGGCGGTCTACTGGTGCTATACCAAGGCCACTTGGCAAACCTCGTTCCATTTCGAGAATGTTTAACACCCGCACAAGATAAGAGTCAAGAAGGGGACGCCGGATGACATAGGAGTGCCGGATTGCAAAACGGACAACGGGGAAAATGCTCGGATGCATGAAACGAACACGAATGCAAAATGAGATGCACATGATGACATGATAAAATGCAACACGCAAGCAAATGACATGGCAACAACGACGAATAACTGGAAGACACCTGGTGCATCGAATCCGGGGTGTTACAAAACCCCCCACTCGCTTCGCTTCTCCCTCATCTTGTTCCTCCTTTCACTCTTCTCTATCAGCTTCCTCTCTTGGATGGACGCCGGAGCACCGGCCGACGTGATTTCTATGGCTCTGGCCAAAACCGTCAAGGCTCATGGTACGAAGAAGCGCTAGGACCCCGCCGAGACTACCGCAAACAAGCTCAAAGCCATCGCCCTGTCCAAGCCCCCCTCTCCGGGATCCCTCATTAAGCAAGTCTAGGTAATGTCTCTTGTTGACGATCTTTTTCTCGATCTTGATCATGTTTTTTCATCTAACACGCAGTACTAGTACTGGTAGTACAACTTTCTGGGTGATCTTGCATGTGATTTTAGTGTGCCAAATGACGGTTCTAAATTCCTCTTTTGACCAAAACATGCGAGAGGTTGACACTGATTTCTTATAGATTACTTTGAACTACTCCCTCTGTCCAAATTTCTTGTCTTAGATTTGTCTAGATACGGATGTATCTAATACTAAAATGTGACTTGATACATCCGTATCTAGAAAAATCTAAGACAAGAATTTTGGGACGGAGGGAGTACTTTATGAACATCAATGCTACCTTTTAAGAGGGTATATTTGCCTCAGTAACTTGTGTTATGGATATTGCATGTAATCCCTCTGCTCTCATGCCTTTGAAGATATGTTCTAGTGTCTTTGTTCACTCATTTTTGTGCATATATGTAGTCATATATGGAGTATAATATCGAAAATCATCTTATATTTCTGAACGGAGGTAGTAATAAAATATGGTTTCTGTTTGAATTAGAACCAGGTCCGCGGTGGAGATGAAGTTCTCAAAGTCATGCCGTGTGAACTGGAAGACCTGATGATGAGTTTTACTACTGAACTATCTAGCTGTTGTGTCCTTGTCGCCACATGTCCTGAACTAGTGTTTTCATGTAGCATTGTTGTTAGGTGTGTTCTCGAGGTTGTACTTTACCACAGCAATTTCCTGGTTGTACCTTCGATTACGAAGGGTGTGGTTCTTGTAAAGCTTCCCAACAAATATGATGCGGCCTATCTTCATCATCATGTTTATGAGTGGAAAGACCATTATGTTAGGTTCTCCAAGGTTGACAAGATGGTGATGGTGCATGTAGACATCTCACACGAAGTCCATGGCCTAGTCAGTTATGCGGGGTTCATCCCGTAGGTCGGTGGCAAGAAATTGTCTGCAGAGTTTAGTTAGTGCAACTTTGCTTGTCTGTAGTAAGTACTATTGTTTAGTACTTGATTTGTGTTTGTGAACCCTATATTGTTTATTAGTACTGCCGCTTTTGGTGTGTGGTCAGTCCTGAGAACGGCCTATGTTAATGTCTGTCCACTCAATTCAGTCTGTATATTTTGAAGTATCCAGATCATATTCTCTGTGAGGACGGTTTATCAATTATGGTTACACTCCAATATCTGTATGCATTGCAGGGTTTATCGCACCCACCAGGATTTCCAGTCCCATGGATGTTTGGTCCATACGATTTGTCACGACCTTTGGACTGTCCTGCTTGTGGGAGTAGGCGGGGCCCCTGCATGCCACGCGTAGTTGGACGATCAATCTTCTGTTTAGTACTTCAACATAGTGATTTCCAGGTAAGGATTCACTCGTGTCACATCAAGTAAATCTTGTTGATTTACTGTCTAAATCTTATTGATTTAATGTCATGTTTTCTTTCTTTTCCTGCAATTTTGCGATGCAGGTTTTGCCATGTGACATTCATCACAGAATAAACCGTTGGGTTTGCTCTACGATGGCTATTTTTGCAGGTTTCACTTCTTATGTCGTGTCAGTAATGAAGGCACTGTCCATCCCTTACATTACTGGAAAAAATTGGATCAGTCTGTTGTCTGAGTACAAGCTGAATCCCTATGATGAACTGCAGTTTGGTTTAACAAAAATGCCACAATTAGTCCTTCTCGCGTTCAAAAGAAATGAAGAAAAAATCAGGATCACGGTCACGGATCCTAGTCAAGTTAGAAAGCTGATCATAGCAGACTAGACACGATCGTCGCTATCTCGCACAGATCGAGCACCAGCAGTTGCTCTAGCACTGATTGCGGCAGCAGCTCAGTCTGATCCAGCTGAGGATTGGGCACCGACCGCGTCAGCGGATCAGTCTGATCTACTGGAGGATCGGGCATCGACACCGGCACCTGCTCCGACACCGGCACCAGCTCTACAAGGAGCACCATCTCCGTCAGAAGCTGCGGCTTCGGCACCTGCACCAACACTTGCACTTGCATCTGCTCCGGCCCGTGCAGTTGCACCGGCAACAGACTGGGCTGCAGTTCGCACTTCATATACCAAAGTCCTTACAAAAACCGACATGTCCACCTTCTTGGTTAGCATTGGCGGCCCAAGTGCTTCGTTCTTTTTTCTTTCCATGTTGTTTCACATGATTCACTGTGTTGATCTAACTGTTTGGGTATGTCTTCTTGTTTGCAAACAAAGAATTCCTAGAGCAACGAGGGAGTCGTTCACCAATCCGGGCGACCGCGGCCAAGTTTCTCTTACCATGTGCAGCCTTGGTGTGAATGAACCTGCTCAATATACCGTAAGTACAAAGGATGGTCGCATGATGATTGATGCTAAAGGATGGTCAAGGTTCAAATCTAAATCATATCTTGCGGTAGGGGATGATGTCAAAATCAAACTTTCTCGGCAAGGAGAGCTGGTCCAAATCAACATTGAAATTCTTTAGTAGCAGCACACAACTATCGAACTGATCTATCCTTCGAGAGATTTTGATGTAATAATCTGGCATGGTGAAACAAGTGTCCTGTGTGTATAAGTAGTACGACAGTATTATTTATCACATGGTATATCATTGATAGAACTGCAACTCTGATTGCTGGTTAGGAACTGTCGTTTGATTTCATTCCAACAGTTGACGTGCTTTATTCAATTTTGTGTATTCGCCTTGCGACAGCATCTAGAACCAGTGTCGTACCGATCGCTTGCAATATGAAAAGCGCTGAGGTAGAACACATGGGCCCCCAAACATGCAGGGTCGGCCTGCGGCCCAAAGTCTAGAACCGTGAGCCTATCTGAGTATTATATTCTCAGCTGAACCCCCATAAAAAAAAGCTGAACCCCCATAATGCCCGTGCGTTGCAGAGAGAGTATATTTCTCGGCAAGGTGAGCCTGTGATATAAAAGATTTGTATATTTCTTTACAGAGGGAGTATCTCTCTGTCAAAAAATATATTTATGTGTAACTAGTTACTCCTGTCTTTCTACTTCCTTTCGCTAATATGTGGGGCAACCGGCAACGGGGTCCACGTGCCATATGCACAAATTAGAGTGCACAACTTCACGGTAGACACACCCCGGTCGTAGCACCGCAGTAATGCCCAATGAGCCGTCAAATCACAACCCCCCTTTCCAGCTTTAGCAGTAAGTTGGACGGACGAAGCGGCAATATTTCACTGGGCCTGAATCCCCTTCTCCCTCGTCTGCTTGTTCAGAGAAAACCCCCGCTCAGCGATTGCATAAGGTTTTCTCATGGAGAACCAGGTACGAATTCTTCGTCCATCCCCGATAAATCCAAGTCCCTTGGTCGCAGGTAATCCTAGGATGGCAGCCGCCGCCGTTGATGCAATTTTCTTCCTACTGAATCTAGTGTGTTTCATTTGAAGTGCCCAAAGTGCGAGTACCCTACAGATTTCTACGCCCTCGGCGAGATGCCACACTTGTTCCTTCTCATCCTAACACAACATTTTGAAACACGCACAGTATGTTCCTAGAATCCTCTTTTCTATTCGGGAGGGTGGGGGTTTTTTGAACATGATGTGTTCTCATATTATTTTTCCTGCAGTGTATTATTTGCTCTGCCAGAACACATGTACTCAAGATGCTCGGCCTTGCCATAACTGAATACACTAGTTTAATGGTCATGGTGAAGACAAGCCATGGATATTACTTCCGAGTTGGGTTCATGAACCAAGAAGATCGCTGCTTTTTTTATGGCCGAACATGGATAAACTTTCTCAAGTGTTACAGGCTGAAAGTTGGTGCACGAATGTTGATGGAAATAGCAGAACCTGGTCTCATCTTCACTGCGATCTTCCACCCCGACGTCGTTCCAATTGTTCATCCATGTTAGTTTTGTATCTGGTTCTTGCTTGTTGCCTCGATTACTTCTTAATCCACCTATTATGTCTAACTAATCACAATTTAACTTTAGAAGTAGCAATGAATCTCTCACGAAGATGCTACTTCTAACTAATATTTTCTTATAATTGGTGGCACGTGTAGGTTTTTTCAGAGTTAAGTTGTCTACTCGTTCGTTAACCTGTAATAACTCGGCTGTTACTAATGGCACTGAAGTTGACTGGATCGACATCCACAAGTTCCTACACTTTATTGATCGTCTTGAGGTCCTTGTGGGGCGTTTCAATGGTGGAAGGCCATGTGGGATATGTGTGCCACTGCTGCACTCGTTGAACAGGTCCAATTGTGTCGACAAACTTATGGTACGAGCTGTTTTCTGTTATATATGCTGTTCATAAACTATTGCTTATACACAGTTTTACAGCTATGATCTTCTTGAAACAGGAACTGTCGAGTTCTATTGTTCCTATACAGATGCCTGACCATGGTCCGGTCAGACTTGCGCTTGGTCACAACATGATGTTTATGTCGACCTACTCACTTCCCCTTGGAGGTGAAAAGATACTTATTCATGGGTGGTCTCAAATATTGAAGGCCCGTCCATCTTGGAGAATAGGACAGAAGATTATGTTCATGATTTTCCATGGCTCTAAAGCGAATATCCTGTTTATTGACCATGTTGCGAGATGAAGCTGCTTTTAGGAGGTTGTGGATGCGCGGGGGTGGCACCTGGGTCTTGTCCTGGGGCTTGGCGGCCTCACACTTGGTTAACTGTAGGCAAAGTAGCACTGTTCGAGGCGTGCTTTGTACGGTTGAACCTGTATAAGTACTCATACTGCTTTCAGTTTTGGTTGTTAAGTGCCCCTGCTGGTTTCAGTTAAGGTTGTTAAGTACTCCTGCTGCTTTTACAGTCTGTCGTGTTTCTTCAGTCCTGTCTTCCTCCAGCCACCAAAACCAAACCAGTGACAGCGGGGCCGCCTGCTTCCGCCTCCCATGGCTGGCTGCGCCTCAGCGCACGCAACGCCGCCCCACCGTCTCCTAAATCGTTAACGCCGATGTCAGCGCTTTGGTGCTCTTGCCGCGGCGCCGCCCTCTCGCGTTGTCAACATGGTCAACAAACAACAGGAATCGACAGAAGTACGTGGAGAGGATGACGGTGGGGGCCCACCACGTCAGCGTATGGAAAAATAAAATGCTTCCTCCTAGTGTTTTCCTGACATCTGGGACCCACGACATTGTGAGCGTATATAGTCAATAGACAAGAGAACAGCACAAGATCGGCTGACACCTAGGACGTAGCTACTCGAGCAGTATTTTTTTTGTTTGGTATTGTTGAGACGGAGCAGGGTTTGAACTGGGCTGTGGCCCATCTAGCCCAGGCTTATATTTTATGTTCACCGTGTGACCAGCCCAGCTATTTTTTCTTTGTGAAAATGAGCCCAGTTTATTTTTTCTGGAGAATACCCAATCTAGGCCTACTTATTTTTCTATGCCCTGATGGGCTGCAACTCTTTCAAGACGCCTGCAAATCTTGAAAGTAATATGAAATGGGTTGTAAATATGAAAACAGATGACAAATTGGCAATTACTTCATAATTTCTGATTTTTTTTCACATTTTCATATTGCTATTTCACTGGGCATTAACCTAATTTAAATATATCTTCAAAGTACTTTAAATCTGGCTCGACATTTCGGTATTAAAAATAGTTTGGAACCCACAGAAATATGCGAAATTGGCCCTGGCCAACCAAAAAAACGACTACAATAAATTGCATAAGAAGTTGCCATGAGCTATATATAAATTATTAAAAAAAGAGGGAGTGGTCTGACTTGTGGGCCTGTTTAGTTGACGCGTATGCAAGATATTTTTAGTTATTATATACGTCAACAAACGATGCTAGCAGACGTAATCGTTGGATGTCAATCCAACGGCTGTCGTGTTTCTTCAATCTCTGATCTTCTTGCTCCAGCCGCCAAAGCAGCGCCGGCGGGACTGCCCGCTCCCGCCTCCCGTGGCCGGCTGTGCTGCCGGGTAGGCCTCAGCGCCCCCTATGAATCCCATCGCTGGCCAGGGCATCCCTCTACTCACCCACACCCCATGTTATTCTGCGGTGACGGCAGCCTCACACCGCAGCCGAACCGGTGAACCCTCGTACTCCTCTCCGCGCGGGCTTCCACTGCCGCGTCTTCCCCGGCTCCGTGTCGTCCCCTTCCTAGGCCTCGCCGTCGTCCACCGCCGTGGTGCTCTCGGCGCGGCATGGTCAATGTGGTCAACGACTGACTTCCATCGGAAGAGTACTGTACGTGGAAAGGCTGACAGCTGGGTCCACGGCAGCCGCAAGGAAGTGCCTCCTTATTACGCGGAAAATAATTATTCCTTCACCTGACAGCAGGGACCCACCGGACGGGCCACCAGTATTTCATGAAAAAAATGTTTCCCCCTGATAGCTGGGACCCATAGGACGGGCCACTGTATTTTGCGAAAAAAACGTTCCCCCTGCTGTCAGCTCGGACCCACCGGAAGTGCCTCCTTATCACGCACAAAAAAATGAATACCCCCTGCTAGCTGGGACCCACCTTGGTGGGAGGCTGACTTGTGGGCCTACTAAGTTGACTGGGACGGAGGCCTTTGTCAACTTTAGTCAATATATGAACGGTTCTAGCCCCAGTGACCGTAGGATGTCCATCCAACGGCCGTAGTGCTTCTTCAACCTCCGGTCTTCTTGCTCCAGCCGCCCAAAGCAGCACCGGTCGTGCCGCCTGCTCCTGCCGCCCGTGGCCAGCTGTGATGTCGCGGAGGCCTCACCGCCCCCTACTACTCCCACCGTTGGCCAGGCCATCCCTGTACGCACCCACACCCCCTATTATTCTGCGGCGACGGCAGCCTCACACCGCAGCCGAATGAGTGAACCCTCATACTCCTCTATGTATGGGCATCCACTGCCGCGTCTTCCCCGGCTCTGTGTCGTCCCCTTCGTAGGCCTCGCCGTCATCCACCGCCCTGGTGCTCTCAGCGCGGCATAGTCAACGTGGTCAAGGAATGGCTTCCATCGGACGTGGACTGTACGTGGAGAGGCTGACAGCTGGGTCCACGGCCGCAGCAAGGAAGTGCCTTCTTATTACGCGCAAAATAATTATTCCTCCACCTGACAGCGGGGACCCACCGAACGGGCCACCGTATTTCGTGAAAAAAAAACGTTTTCCCTTGTCTGCTGGGACCCACCAGCTACATCTTTGCACGCAAGGAAGTGCGTCCGAAAAAAACGATTCGCCCCCTGACTGTTGGGACCCACCAGCTACATCTTTGCACGCAAGGAAGTGCGTCCAGGCAAAAAAAAACGATTCTCCCCCCTGACTGCTGGGACCCACCAGCTACATCTTCGCACGCAAGGAAGTGCCTGACAGTCGGGAACCACCTGGTCGAAGCGTAAGTAGCGTTATCATTCTGGTCGCGAACGTGTACGTACATATATACTGGTCGATGTAGAGGCGCGCACGTGTCGTAGTAGAAGTGCGCACGTAGCATGTACACGTACGTACAGTGGCCAGGGTGCAAGAAAGAAAATACGGCCACGTATGTGTACATACGGGCGGGGTCTCGAACGCCTACTCGCGCATAAGTAAGGCCAGGGCTCGTGTACATTGCTGGGTCGGAATGGAGAAACAGCGTCGTCGTCGTGTTCATGGGGAGGCAACGGAATGCGTCGTGTTCATGGGGATGCAACAGAATGCGTCATGTTCATCGGGAGGCAACGGAACACGTGGGAGTCAACCGGCTGGGTCGGAATGGAATGCGTCGTCGTGTTCATCGGGAGGGCTTGAACGGAACAGGCGATGGAAACGAGGCCTGGCGTACCGCAGAACAGAGGAAACGGACCTCCTACGTTTGGAACGGGGTCCTGTTGATCGGGAGGGGTGTGGCGTACCGCAAAACGGTGGAAATGGACCTCCTACGGTCGAAATGAGGGTCCTGTTGATCGGGAGGCATGTGGCGTACCGCAAAACGGACGAAACGGACTTGTGTTGGAGCGCTACGGTCGAAACGGGGGTCCTGTTGATCGGGAGGGGTGTGGTGTTCCGCAAAACAAACGAAACGGACTTGTGTTGGAGCGCTACGGTCGATACGGGGGTCCTGTTCATCGGGAGGGGTGTGGCGTACCGCAAAACGAGACTCCACGGGATACTGTTCATCTCCACCGTCGACCTCCTCCAGCCTCCATGGGCTCCTGTTCATCCAGCCTCCACCGCGCGCTACTCCACCGGCTACTGTTCAACCACCCCTCCACCATCTACTATTCATCCAGCCCTCCACACCACGGGGTCCTGTTCAACCACCCCTCCACGGGCACCCCCTCCACCGTCTACTGTTCATCCAGCCCTCCACACCACGGGGTCCTGTTCATCCAGAGGCAACGCCACCGCTCACTATTCATCCCCCCCCCCCCCCCCCGCAACGCTCATTGTTCATCCCAGAGGCAACATCAATCGGCTTCAGTTAGCAGCAGTAGCGAAGGAATTGCTCGATCGGGTTCAGTTAACACCCATCGATCGATCGCTCGGGTTCAGTAACACGTAGCCTGCAGTGCAATCGCTCGAGTTCAGTTAGAGCCCATCGCCTCGCTCGGGTTCAGTTAGAGCCAATGCCTCGCACACACGCACATACGTGTACGAGAGAAATGCGCATTGCTCGGCCCCCAACCTCCCACCGTAACCGGGAACTCCCCAAAATTTTCCTCCCCCTCGCTTCTATCACGGTTTTTTCCGTCATGGATGGCCCAAATAATGTCATGCAGCTGCGTATCCGGCCCGCCCAGGACGAAAAGCCCATTTTCTGTCATGATTTTTCGTCATAGAAGTAGGAGCCCACCACATCTATGATGATACCGGGTTTTGTCACAATTATCGTCATAGAAGTGTCATATGTATGACAGAAAAAAAATTCGTTCGGCCCAAAATGTCACGGATGTGTCTTTTTCTGTAGTGACTATAGGTTTTTATGTCTCCAAATGCATTGCTATCTTCAAGAATGGGCTTACAAAATCCTCAGGTTGCATCTTGGCATTGTAAATTGCACTGCAACCATGGTTGCATGGCAACCCTGACATGTCCCACTTCCTGCATCCACAAGTGTGCTCCTCAAGGTTCACGACATAGGTCTTTGGGCCACTTCTTACTTGCCACAGGCTAGGCCCTGCCCTAATTGCTTTGCAATCTCTAGTAAATTTCTTGCTCATCTCCAACTTCTACATATGTTGGAGCTATTTCCCATCTGGAAGTTGCTGCACTTTCTCTTTTTCCATCCAACCTGACTAGCAACTTGTCTTTGATTCCATTAATGATTGTCACAATTGGTTTGTTTCTAACATCCAAGATATTTCTGTTGAAGACCTCAGTTATGTTATTAACCACCAGGTTTGTTTTGCAGTTTGTGTCCATTTCATGCCTAGCCCATATGTGTACTAGAACACCAGATAACCACCTCCAGGCATCCTCACACTCATTCTTCAAATTGGACATGGCTACATCAAAACCATGCTTTGTGTAGGAATAACTAGCACTGTCCATGCATTTTTTTTTCCAGATCTTCACCTCTAAATCCAGCTCTTTGAAAATTTGCCTAAATTTTCCTTAAACAGAATCTTAGTGGGCAGTTTGGAAATACATCATTAACAGCATTAAGCAGGCCCTGCTTTCACAAACACCTAAATGTTACTACTTTGCAAATCAACACAAATGAAGGTAACTAGGTTTGAAACTAAGAACACAACAACTAATAAACAATCAGAAAGAAACAGGACAAATGAAGAAACTAAGTACTCGAATATTAAGAAACATGACAAATGAAGAAACATGACAAAGAGAATAGAGATCACTGACCTTTTGCCTATCTGACATGATGGTATATTTGCCAAACTTGCCCTCTTCTGTGCCTCCCAGAGCATACTTAAGTTGGGTGAGAAACCAGCTCCAACTTGGTGTGTCCTCCACTCCTACAATTCCAAAAGCAAAAGGATACATGTTGTTGTTGGCATCCCTACAAGTAGCTGCTAGGATTTGTGCTCTAGTTGTAAGCTCAATGAAGCATCCATCCAAACCAATGAAAGGCCTACATCCATTTAGAAAACCCTCACTAGGTGCATTGAGACAAAAGAAAAGACCATGGAATCTTGGACATGGATGTGGGTTTTCATTTGTGCTTTCTGTAGTGACATTGTCACAATGCATCTAGATCCTGGATTGCATAATTTAACAGTTTCAATGTAATCAGACAACCTATGATACTGCTTCTTATCATCTCCTAGGACAATTTCCTTTGCTTCCCTTTTAGCTCTCCATACCATCATCTTTGGAACTTCAATTCCAAATTTCCTCTTTGCCTTGTCTACCAATGCTAGCACAGTTGTGTTTGGGTCTGATCTAATTGTCTCTAGGATAGTATTTCCCAGCCACTTTGAGCTCACTTTACTATGTTTGTCACTAGTTGGACAAGTATGTTCTGCTCTAAACTTCTTTATACAAAATGTTTTCTCATTCTTGATCTGAGAAGCAACAATATAAAAAGGACATCCTTTATCCTTGTGGTCACACCAGGCAATAACCCTATCGTTGCAGTTCCTGTGATATATGAAAGACCTCAGCTGCTTGATGTGAAAGTTAAGTAGAGCACTCCTAAATTGGTACACAACTTCGAAACATAGCTTCAAACAAAATTGCTGATCTTGATCGAGTCTGCTTTCATCATACTAATTTCTTTGCTTTTTCTTCTCTGCTCTTGTTTTCCTTCCTGAGGGAATAATAAAAGACATAGGCTCATTGCCATCATCATCCTATGACTCCAAAAAACCAAGATTTTCATCCTCATCATCTGAGGGAAACCAGTTAGGCTGAATTGGATCATTGGCTGATGAGTGTGATCTTGTTGTTGGCCCTACTCTCTTTGCAATCTTAAGCACAGGCTGTTGTAGTACTCCATCTTCACTAAATGTTCTTCTTCAGCTTCCTTTGCAGCTTGTTCAGTGTGGTCTTCCTCTTCCTTCTCCTCAGGAACATCATAAATGTCCTCTGGTTCTGTGTCACCCTCAAAGTGCAGTGCCGCCTTCTTCATATCTGCTATAGTTGACTGCAGATCTGCACTATCTTCACAAGAGCTATCCTCCTCACTTTTCTGAATCAAGATCCATGTCTGCATAATTGGCACTGTCTTCTATCTGAGAGTTATGGTATTGATCAAAAGCTTTTGTCTGGGGAGGTGGCATTGTTTGGATGGGCTTGTAATTTATACTCTGCTGTGTGCCTAGGAGCAAACACTCATCTGTGCCTATGCCTGACAAACTTGAAGAAACATAATCACCTAATTCCTTATGGGCCACACCATCTTCATTGACTGAAAACACTATATGAAGATCACTGCTGTATTCTTCATCAGATATCTCTACTGGTGCTGCTGCCTTTCTCTTTCCCTTCTTTGTTGGAGACACAACAATTGCATGCTGCCTCTTGCCCTTAGTAACTGCAATGTGATCCTCCTGCTTTCTTGGTATTGCCTCAGCATTTCATCCACCTTAGTCTGACTGTCAAGCAGTTTAAAACCATCCAATCCTATTCCATCACTACTCATGTAATACAGGTAGTCTGAAAAACTATAGCCATTGCCAAGCAGCACATACATAAGATTGTAATATCTTATGTCTTTCTTAAAGAACTTTGTCCTGAGGTATTTAATCCCTTCAAAATTAATATGTATGTCCCACTGCTCATAGCTCAACGTACAATACCAATTAAAAAGTACAAGTTACTATAACGTAAATTTGAAGAACACATAATACAACTAGACTGTAATCCTAACAATGTAAATACCTAAATTTGTAGAACACGAGTACACTATAATTCTAACAGTGTAAATATACACAAAATTTGTAGAACAAAGAATGAAAAAACCTGCATTATAGGTTGTCATCTACAATTTGTAGGTTCAATCTATACACAAACACTAATCACCACTAAACTCTAAGGCGATAGAAAACCATAAATCGACCTACACCTCAAGTACATTCAGAACGAAAATCAAAAAATAATATGAATGCAGAAGGAGATAGAGGCCATACGTCTCGTCACCGGTGTTAGTAGGGCGACTGCTGCAGCCGATGGCGTCTGGGCTGTTGCGTAAGCCTTGCCTACACGACAAGGAGATGGCGGCTCATCCTCGTCGGGTTGGCCTCCAGTGCCTTCAACTTCAATGGATCTGGATCCAAATGGAGCAGCGGGCATCGTCGCCGCCCCCGCCGCCGCCACACCTACCCTCTGCCCGCGCCACAGCGAGAGTGGGCTGTCCTCTAAGGCGGATGACCCATAGTCTACCCCTATGACGCCCCCGGTTCAATCGCACACTAATCATACACGCAAATGTGTACGATCAAGATCATGGACTCATGGGAAGATATCACAACACAACTCTAGACACAAATAAAATAATACAAGCTTTATATTACAAGCCAGGGGCCTCAAGGGATTGAATACAAAAGCTCGATACACAAGAGTCAGCGGAAGCAACAATATCTGAGTACAGACATATGTTAAACAAGACTGCCTTAAGAAGGCTAGCACAAAAGCAACACGATCGAAGAGGGAAGGCCTCCTGCCTGGGACCTTCTAACTACTCCTAGTCGTTGGCGGTCTCCACGTAGTAGTATCCGTTGGCGGTAGCATCTGGCTCCAGGGATCCACCATCTGGTTGCATCAACCGGAAAGAAGAAAGAAAGGGGAAAAGGGGTAGCAAAGCAACCGTGAGTACTCATCCAAAGTACTCGCAAGCATCAGATCTATGCTAAGAATGCATTGATATCAAATGGAAGGCTTGTATCTGTGGACCGAACTGCAGAATGCCAGAATAGAGGGGGAAGGCCTAGCCAATCGAAGACTAGCATCTTCAAGCAGCTCCAAGCATCTTGCAGCAAGTAGAAGAGTAAATAATAGCAGTTTAATTAACAAACATGTTGTAACATTAATGCCTGGAGATCCTTCCTCGACTCCCTGCGAGAAAGCAATCCCAGAGCCACATATCTCAGATATCCATTTGTAGGTGTATAAGATCAGGATATAAGTCTGAACGTCTGTTACCGCGGACACAGCTATTAATAGATAATCTTCCCTGTAGGGGTGCACCATATTTTCCAACACAGTTGATTACTTTGGTTGGACACACTTTCCTGGGTCATGCCCGGCCTCGGAAGATCAACACGTCGCAGCCCTACCTAGACTCAGCAGAGAGGTCCCCGCCAGTCTACCTCCTAAGCACTCCGGGGTCTGGGCCCATCGCCCGTTGCACTCCGGGTCGTTGCGTACAGGGCGGGTCTAGGCTCCACCACTACAGGATGGTGCCAGCCCAGCCGTGCCGCACTGCTGAACTGGACGTCTTACAAAGCTTCGGCTGATACAACAACGTGGAGGCCCATAACTATTCTCGCGTGGTGGTTAGTATGTAAAGGCCAAAGGCCAACTCAGAACAAATATCCAAACCATAGTGCATTATTAGCTTGCGGAGACGAGCAGAGGCTCACGATTGATGCGACCTCGTCGCCCCGTCTCGTGGACTTATGACAAGGGCCCATAATGTCTGGTCGTGCCACGTAATTATCTTGCGGGTGCTCTCCGGGCCCGTCCGACTTTTACCAAGGTCTCATGTAAAGTCAAGGTAACCGTGTGTCCAAACATCAAGGGGAAAACCCGAGGAATCACCCTTGATGAATTCCACTCGATGTAATCATCAAGGTGAACGTAAGAGGAACCACCCTCGAGGTTCACATTTGAGGGGTTGCACGACAAAGTCGTATCGGGAGTGGTCATGGAGGAATCACCCTCGATGATCACGACCGAATAGCTACACTACAGAGTCATCATCAGGAGTGTGTTGCGAGGTATCACCCCCGCCACTCGATAGTAGCTCTGCAGAGTCGGGCAGCCAAGGAGGTGTGATGTGATGTGAGGTGTCGGGCTCTGGTCGTCGATCACATTGATCGAGTCATCGATGATGAAGCAGGGGCAACAAGGACAAGGTGGGGGTCACTGATGGATCACTAACCAACCTATACTAAGCAGTTTAGGATAAGCAAGTAAGGTACAACAACAGGTACAAAAGCAGGCTATGCATCAGAATAGGAGCAATCAATTACAGTAGCAAAATCTAATGCAAGCATGAGAGAATGGAATGGGCAATATCGAGATGATCAAAGGGGGGGCTTGCCTGGTTGCTCAGACGAGAAGGAGGGTTGCCGTCGACGTAGTCGATCACAGGGGCATCAACAGTGGTCTCGGAGTCTACCGGAGAGAAGAGGGGAAAGAAACAGTAAATACATGCAAACATATGCATAACATGATTATAAGCGGGCTAGAGGTGTTCTAACGTAGTGCTAGGCAATACTGGCGAAGGGGGAAACATCCGGGAAAGTTTTCCCGGTTCCAGACGTCTGTCAGACAAATGAACCGAAGGGGAAAGGTTCAACGTTTTCTAGATAGGGACATGTGGCGGACGAACGGTCCGCGTATCTGGATTCATCTCGTCGTTCTGAGCAACTTTCATGTACAAAAATTTTCAATCCGAGCTACTGTTAATTTTATATGAATTTCCAAAGTTTTAAAAGATTTTCTAATATTATTATTTATTTTGAAATTAAATGTGAAATGGTAGGGGTACCCAGAAGTGTACCCAGCCAGTGTATGGCAGATGGGACAGTTGACTTGGTCAACTGCATAGTCAGCATTGACTGGTCAAGTGAACAGTATGGGGTCCCACATGTCAATGCCTAGTGTTTTATTAAAAGAGGGTAATTAGCATGGGCGCATGTGATAGGCCCAATAATTAACCTACCATATTTACCCCTTAACTAAAACAATTAGCCTAACTAATTAGGCTAGCCCCGCCTGGTAGTGGTGCTAGCCGGCTACACACACAACACACATCTCTTGGCCATGGCCATGGCCGAGGCATAGAGCATGAGTAGCAACAGGAAGCAGCAATGAGCAGCGCAGCAGTAGTAGCAGCAAGGAGCTAGGAACATCAGCATGCAAGGAGCAGCAACACAGCACAGCGACAACGTAGCATCAGCGCAGCGGCAAAGGCAGCAAGCAGCAGTAGGCAGTAGCGTCAGCAACTGTGGGCGGCTGCGGGCATGAGAGCGCAGGCAGGCGCAGGGGCGCACGCGGAGCGGCAAGCAGGGTCGGGCGCGGCGTTGGGCGAGCAGCAGGCGACGGAGGCGGGTGCGCTCGAGCGGGCACAGGGGCACGGTGGCGCAAGCAGTGGCAAGTAGTGGTAGGTAGAAAGCAGCAGCAACGCACATCAGCAATAGAGGAGCAGCAACGTGCATGTACGAGGACACGGAGCTTCTGCCATGGCGGACGAAGCTCACGGGACGGCCGCAAATGGAACGGATCGAGTCGGGGAAGGGGGGATCAAACGAGAAGCTCACTGTGATGCTCGTTGACATGGTTAGAGAGCGTGGGGGTGGTCGGATGCGTTGCGCTCGTCGACGAGATGCGGCGGCCGTGACGAAGAAAACCGGCGATGGCGAGGTTTGGGGCGGTTCTAGGTCGAATCCATAGGCGAGGGCGAAGGAGACAACGATGGTGGAGCTCCTGGACGTCTTGGTGCGACGAGGGGAGGCCGGTGGCCACGGTGGCAACGATGGCGCGACAACAGTGGCTTGGGAGCGAGCAAAACCGAGAGGGAGAGGACGAGCGAGGGGAATTTTGTGGGCTAGGGTTTGTCTACAGCGATGGGGGGCTCTTATCCTCCTCGGGGTGCCGACAATTGATCGACACAGCGACAACAGCGGCCAGGGCGGCGTGGATGGCCGCCACACCCCCTCTCTGCCTCCTGTAGCAGTAGGAAGGGGGAGATCCAGGTGGGATGGGCCTCCTCTGCCACAAAGGCCCAGCCAGCAATACGTTTAGGCCTTTTTCCAACTCCCTTTTTATTTTTCTGCTAGGTATTTTTCCACGGTTTTGTATTTATTCGAGCGAGCAAACTATTTTTGTTACACATGATACTTGGCACATAAATACAAGGCATTGTTTTGAAACAACTCAAAAAAGATTGGGCCTATTTGGAAATGCTTGAACATTTTGAGACATTGAAAAGGTCAAGTAATATGTTGTCGGACCGCTAAATACATTTCCAGGGGCACTTTGGTAATCCAAAAGAGGTTGGTACCAACATGACAAATATACAGGGATTATTTACCACACTTTGAACATTTTAGTTTGCATGTTTGACAAAATTTGAAATTTGACTTTAAACTTGGTTTTGAATTTGTATTGCGATTTGGATCAAGCGGAGATTAGCAACAGTAACATGATGCCATGGCACCATTAACAGGGGTTTACTGTAGCATAGTTATCCGGGCGTCACAATTCTCCTCCACTTCAAGAAATCTCGTCCCGAGATTTAAGGGGTGGAATAAGGGGGAAAGACTCGGGAAGGACAGAGCTCAATCACAAGATAGGTACCTAGGGGCTATCTCAATGAATGTGGCATAGAGGCATCTCTCGAGTTGAAATTCAAGAAAGTCAACGAGAGCAAGGTAAGAAGGTGCAATAAGAAGTTTCAAGCGGGTAGGCAACCGTTCGTTGCCTAAAACAGAGGGTGAAAGGGGTTCAGTGCAGTGGGAATAGGTAAAGCGTCTGATACCAGAATAGATCAATAGGTACGTCGCTCATGAGTTATATACGAAGCCAAGTGCGAGGAACAACTTTGGAAGACAGGGATGTACAGGAGTCAGGTTTCGATCCTGCGGAACTGTGGGTTATGGGCCCACCATGTGGGTTAAAAGTAGGAAGGGCGCTAACATTTTGCACGGTCATGATAGCAAGGCAGGTCAGAGGATAGCCTGTTAGTTATGTTGGCAACCACGTTGGTACCAAGGGCGAGGGACGAAGAGAACCATTTTCCTGCTCGCAAGGCGAGGCGGACCAATAGGCAAAGTTCTCGCCCATCGGTGGCTACCAAGATGTCATCAACAATAGTAACAAGGTCTTACTGACAGAGTTGTGCATCGAGGCGTTTACATAAGCAGGGAATTATTACTGCTTAGATATGTTAGGTCACAATAAAGGTTAAACAAAACAATGGAAAGGAAAGTGTAGACTCAAATCAGTTATTGGTGTCCTCGAGTGTCTAACAACTCAAGACCCTGAAAAATTTGAGTCAACGAGAAATAATAGTTGGTGAAGAAATCATAAGAAGTTATGTAGTTATGTGATAATTTCAAGATACCAGAGGGTAATACTCGAAGTTAGAACAGGATAGAGGTTGGACATGTGAAAAGATCTGCAGAAGACAAGTACTTTAACTTGTCCAAGAAATGGGACCAAAGAAGAACAGTACGGTCGGAACCACGGTTGCAAAGGACCAAATATAGATACAAGATGAATTTATCACAAGGGGAATATTATTATAACAAGAAGCTTCCATGATAAGTTCCACATTGGGTCCATGGGCATGAACACAAACATTCAAGGTCGACTACCACTTCTCTAATGCACAACTTTCCATTCACTTCTCGCTTTCGAAGAAGTTGTAGCATTGAAATTTTACCTGACGAAAATCTAGTAGAGTTTAACCTGCATAACTTTCGAGTTCACACGAATTTAGGGAAGACACGGGTTCAACCCATCTGGGCATATTAGGAACATACACCAAAACTTTAGGAATAACTCAAGCTCGGAAGCAGAGCATGGTTGACAAGAGCGGGGGATACAATTTACCAAAGGCATTATGTACCCGAGGAAAGGCTCACAAGGTTACCGAATATGAAGGACACTGTCGGATAAAACCCAACAAAGGATTTGGTGGTCCATGAGGGATCTGATGTGAGCAATGGTACTCAACGAGAAGAAGAAAGAATGCAAGGAGATCAGGTTATAGAAACAACTGACTAATTCAAAGCTCAAATGTAACGGAATTATGATTTCCAAAATCAAGGGATCAGAAGTAAACGCTCTGACCAAGGATCGATAAGTTGAATAGACTTAGGGCACAATCGATGGCAATCTGATTGGCCGAGAACCAACTCATGTTCGGTAAGACGTCTGAGCCGGAAAGATAATCTATAAGGATCAACTGATGATTGCGACACAAACATATCAATCGAAAGACTCAAGATGATAATGACAAAGGGCGTCAATGGATACTGCTAGGCATGTGGAATTAACCAGAATGTAGGCAGGTAAGACCTTTGTCGGTGTCAAAACCGGCGGATCTCGGGTAGGGGGTCCCGAACTGTGCGTCTAGGCGGATGGTAACAGGAGACAAGGGACACGATGTTTTTACCCAGGTTCGGGCCGTCTCGATGGAGGTAAAACCCTACTCCTGCTTGATTGATATTGATGATATGCGTAGTACAAGAGTAGATCTACCACGAGATCAAGGAGGCTAAACCCTAGAAGCTAGCCTATGGTATGATTGTCTTTCGTCCTATGGACTAAAACCCTCTAGTTTATATAGACACCGGAGAGGGCTAGGGTTACACAGAGTCGGTTACAATGGTAGGAGATCTACATATTCGTATTGCCAAGCTTGCCTTCCACGCCAAGGAAAGTCCCATCCGAACACGGGACGAAGTCTTCAATCTTGTATCTTCATAGTCTTGGAGTCCGGCCAATGATGATAGTTCGGCTATCCGGACACCCCTTAGTCCAGGACTCCCTCAGTAGCCCCCGAACCAGGCTTCAATGACGATGAGTCCGGCGCATATATTGTCTTCGGCTTTGCAAGGCGGGTTCTCCTCCAGATTCCATGTGCTTGCCAAATAGTGTCCGGCTTCCTTATAAATGTTGCGCTCCTTGGCTTCCACGTCCAATATGGCCCTCTTCCACGTATCGTATGAATGCGAAAAGCCGGGGTATTTTTACGTTTTACCCCCTAGCTACGTGAATAAGATGCCTATAAGAGAGGCAAGGATCTAGATCTGAATCACACCATCCTTCTTCCGTGAGTACTCATCGAAGCGCCTTTGACAAAAATCCACTCCATCATGGACAGTCGACGCGGCTCCTCCTCTCGCACTCCCAGCCCTCAGCCAGGAGATTGGAGGATATGTTCAGTCCCGCATAGTGAGCTAGTGACGCTCCAAGCAGGGGGATACCTTCCCCAAGCCTTCATGGTTCCGGTTCGAGCCGGACTGGCCACCTACAAAGGTGGAAAGCGGGCGGAGAGCGTCCCCAATCCCTCCAAAGGAGAGCGGGTATGCTTTGTCCCTTATCTAATAAGCGGACTCAGATTTCCCATACATCCGTTTCTCCAGGGGCTCCTGGAGTTCTATGGGCTCCAGCTTCATCACCTTACACCCGCCTCCATCTTGCACATCGCGGGCTTTGTAGCCCTTTGCGAGCTGTTCTTAGGCATCGAGGCCCATTTTGCGCTGTGGAAGAGATTGTTTTGCCTCGTACCCCGCTCTCACGAGGGGTCGATATATCAAGTGGGCGGAGCCGAAATATGGCGCGTCGCCGCGACTGGATATCTATCCGGAACCCCGAAGAAGGCGTCCGAAGACTGGCCTTCGGAATGGTTCTATATGGAAGACGCCCCACTGCTGGACCCAGTTCGGATCGGCCTCCCGGAGTTCAGCAATGCTCCCCTGAAGAAACGCCTGAGTTGGCGCCCGCGGAGCCCTCAACGGGAGAATGATAGGGACGTCCAATACCTGATGGGCCGGATAAGGTTAATGGCTCATTCTGGATTGACTATGATTGGAGTCATGGCCACGTGCATCATGCGAGGGGTGCAACCGCTCCAATATAGGGGCCACCCCATGTGGGATTTCAACGGGGAGGATGACGCCACCCGTCATGGCCGCAAGGGGCCAGGATCAGTTGCTGATCTGGTGAAGATCATGTCCGGCTTGTACAAGGGGGAGAAGGAGGACTTCCTCCGCGCGAGTCCATTGAATGGATTCTCCATGAATAACCCTCAGAGCTGGGTAAGCAGACGTTTATCTATCCGATCCATATTCCAAAGTTAAGTGTCTCACTTTGTGATTTCGACGCAGGAACTGCGCCGGGACGTAGAGGGCATACGCAGCCTGACTCCACAACCCGAGGATCCGGGACGATCCCTTGATCCGGCCTCCGAAGAGGATCCGTACATAAAGGTGGAGTTGATCGATGGGGTGTTCCACCAACTTAGCATGGACAATGCTTTGGTCGCCATTACGGCCGACTACCCCGGTTTATCTCCGGCTTCCCAGGTAACTGTGACCGGAGTCCTGACATCATTACTCATCCATGCTTATTTCTGACCACCGTATACCAACGGTGCCCCGCAGGAGGTGCCTTTAAGGCGAGAAGCCGAACCCGCGGCGGCTGACCAACAAGGGTCAGTTCGGCCCAGCAGGCAGAAGAGGAGTGCGGCGCGAATCAAAATGTCGCCACAACGGTATGGCGCACCACCGTATTTAAGGGAAAGATTCCTGGGAGGTATATTAACGCTCATGATTTTTCCAGGAGAAAGAGCGCTCGCCGGACTGTGCCCGGAGAGGTTGCCAATCAAGCCTCCGCCAGCCAGGCTCCACCGCCTGGTCCGGAGGGGGAGGCGAACACAAGGCGTGACCCGGATGCTCCTCCAACGGAGGATGCCGACAGGCTGTCTACCACCAGGTCTGAGGTGGAGAGTGCCATGAATCATAGGCGCCGCCGGACAGTTCTTCGTGACGCGTGTTTCTCCCCGGAGGCATTGAATGCCTTTAATGCGGGAGACGCGCACCTCCGTGCCGCTCGAGATGGTCTAACCAGAGCCACGGAGCAGTATGTGAAAGACATACGGGTGAGGAATTTTAATAGTTATATATGCCAGTAGCCCCCGAGACTTGGAATAGTTAGAATAACTGATTTAAGGATCATTTGTTATGCAGGATCTTACGGAGAAGAATACCCACCTGTCCCAGGAGCTTCAAGAGTGCAAGGCCCAACTTGAGGCCGCACTAGCCACCGCAGGGGGAGCCACATGGACCCCCTCTGGTAATACATACTTCGAAAAGATAAGTAGTTTTATGAAGTGCGGCGTGTGTATAAGTCTGACAATAATATTGCAGATGGTGCCGGACTAGATCCAGACAAGCAACATCTACTGTGCTAGCTGAAGGCTAGCGAGAAGATGCTTATGAGGGTGCAGCAGGAGAGGAACAAACTCCAAGATGCCAACACCCAGCTGGGCGAAGAACTAAAAGATATTCGGGTCCAGCTGTCTGACTCCGTAAAGGAGAATCGGCGGCTTTGTCGCGGCATTTACAGTAAGTGCTTGAGCAAACTCTTTTGAAAAGAAGAGTTCGGCGAGGAAGTCGATTGACAGAAATGTGTCTGTAGGTGTGCTCACTGGTTGTCCTGCGGAGGAAATGCCCGGTTCCACGGGTGACCTACTTCCCGAGCTGCTGCAACTGCACGAACGTGTTCGGCAGGCGATGAGCGGCGTCGCCCAGGCCTTATGGCCATCCGTCTCCCTACCCGAGGGTCTTGGAGGGCTTGCGGAGAAGCTTCAGGGAGCACGGCAGCGCTTCCATCTATGGAAGATATCGGCCTGCCGTCAAGGCGCCAGGGAGGCCTGGGCCATGGTGAAGACGCGGTACACGAAAGCTGATCCAAACCACATGGCCGAGGTTGGACTTGTGGGGCCCGATGGGAAGGAGATCCCTGTGAGCTTAATGTTCGTCCAAGTAGAGTTGGCCGTGAAGTATTCCCAACGAGACTGTAAACTAGACAGCCTGTTAGATGGGATTGAAGAGGAGTACAATCAGTCAATTTGACGATGTAATTTAAAATGACATGTAAAATGCCTTCTAGCCGGATTGTAGATCGTTTGTCTTTGCGGACCTTTTCGCTTCAACCTCGGGACCCAACAGTCTGGAGTGTGTCCGAATACCCTCACGGTTATGTAAAACCCGGGGCATGCATGGAGACCAGGCGTAGGGGTCATTAGCACTTTATCAGACAAGTGCCCAACTAGTTATGTTATATTACATGGTTAGTAAGAAACATCTTCCAGGGAGAATAGTTCCGTTAGGGGTTCCTTTCCTTGGGAGGCATGCCCTAAAGTGCATGTCCGGACTACGAAAAGAGCAGAAAAGCATCTGGGGGTAGATAAATAAATAAGTAAGAAATCATCTTTCAAGTCACCGACCAAATATTCCCTTAAGAACGCTAGCTTTCGGCTTCACCCAGTCTGAGGTACACATCCGGCTGACCCGACAGTAACAATCGCAGAGGTGCTCCCTTTACCTCCTAGCCGAACAATCGGGAATGTAGGGGTAAGCACACGAGCCAGGCAACCCAGCTTGGCCAAAACTTAAGTCATATCGATGCATATAATGGTGAATAAAAGGTACATGCGGAAGTGTGACACATGTGTTGGGCATGAAGCCCGTATAAATAAGCTTCTGTTAAAGAAGCCCCCAGGTATAATGAGTGCGAGCAGCACGTCAAGAGTGTGCGAACAATGCGCAGATAAGCCCTCAAAGGCTTTACGAAAAAAGGAGGAAGAAAGAGAGAAACAAAAGACAGCTAAAATTTAAAATGTGGACGGAGGAAGGAGACGAACTCTGAGTCCGGCGCTAGGCGTAGAATCTTCGGAGACGGGCTGCATTCCATGGGTTCGGCTCGAGTCGGTTGTCCGATGCGTTTCGTAGACGGTATGTTCCGCCGGTCAGCACTTGATCGATGATGAAGGGACCTTCCCATTTGGGCTTGAGTTTGTCCTTTTTCTTGTCCGGCAGGCGTAGAACTAGTTCGCCAACATTGTAAGTTTTGGCCCGTACTTCTCTGCTTTGATATCTTCGAGCCTGCTGCTGATAGAATGCAGAACGAGATTTTGCCACGTCGCGCTCCTCTTCTAAGGCGTCCAAACTATCCTGCCGATCCAACTCGGCTTCTCTTTCTTTGCACATGCACACGCGAGGTGAGTCGTGAATTATATCGCAGGGCAAACTGCCTCTACGCCGTATACCATAAAAAATGGTGTGAATCTGGTAGTGCGGTTTGGTGTGGTCCGCAGCCCCCAGAGTACGGAGTCGAGCTCCTCCACCCAGTGCGTCTTAGATTCCGTGAGGGACCGCACTAACCTGGGTTTGATGCCGCTCATGATTAGACCATTTGCTCGTTCGACTTGACCGTTAGTTTGAGGGTGATAGACTGAAGCGTAGTCGAGCTTGATGCCCATATTTTTGCACCAGAGTTTAACCTCATCGGCCGTGAAGTTCGTGTCGTTATCAGTGATGATGCTGTGGGGGACGCCATAACGGTGTACTACCCCTGATATGAAGTCTATCACAGGTACGGATTCGGCCGTTTTAACTGGCTTGGCCTCTATCCATTTGGTGAATTTGTCCATCATGACCAATAGGTATTTTTGCTTGTGGGTTCCCCCTTTAAGGGGTCCAACCATGTCAAGCCCCCAGACCGTGAACGGCCAGGTGATGGGTATAGTTTTGAGGGCGGTGGGTGGCATGTGGCTTTGATTAGCAAAGAGCTGGCAACCGACGCATCGTTGGACTAAGTCCTGAGCATCTGCCCGGGCCGCCGGCAAATAAAATCCTGTACGGAAGGCCTTGCCTACTAGGGCCCGGGCTGCGGCGTGGTGCCCGCCGAGTCCGGTGTGAATTTCAGCCAGAAGATTTCGCCCTTCCTCTTTGGAGATGAACCTTTGAAGGACTCCGGTTGTGCTTTTCTTATAAAGCTCTCCCTCATGGACCTTGTAGGCTTTAGATCGCCGTACTATGCAGCGGGCCTCGTTTTGGTCTTCGAGAAGTTCCTGCCTAATTAAGTAGGCTAGGAATGGTTCCGTCCACGGGGCAATGACTGCCATTATTTCGTGGGCTAAAGGTGTTATTTCATTGGCTGAGCCACCGATTGTGTCAGAATGTTCGGTGTTGGGCGGTGCGGTTGGTTCCGGGTTGTTGTTTCCGGACTCCTCTTCCCATAATACGGATGGCTTATAAATCCGCTCGAGGAAGATGTTTGGAGGGACGGCGTCGCGCTTTGCGCCGATGCGTGCCAACACGTCGGCTGCCTGGTTATTATCCCGGGCTACGTGGTGGAATTCGAGTCCTTCGAACCGAGCTGACATTTTTAAGATGGCATTACGGTAGGCTGCCATTTTTGGATCCTTGGCGTCAAAGTCTCCATTTACTTGGGATATTGCGAGGTTTGAATCCCCGTGGACCTCTAGGCGTTGAATGCCCATGGAGATTGCCATCCGGAGACCATGTAGAAGGGCCTCGTATTCGGCTGCATTGTTGGAGTCCGTGTACATTATCTGAACTACGTATTGGACTGTGTCTCTGGTTGGGGACGTCAAGACGACGCCAGCCCCCAAGCCGGCCAACATTTTGGAGCCGTCGAAGTGCATGATCCAATTGGAGTATGCGTCGTACTCTTTAGGGAGTTCGGCTTCGGTCCATTCAGCGATGAAGTCGGCCAAAACTTGTGATTTATAGCTCGCCGTGGTTTGTAGGTTATGTCGAATGGTAGGAGCTCAATGGCCCATTTTGCAATCCTGCCCGTCGCGTCGCGGTTGTTTATAATGTCGTTGAGAGGTACTTCGGAGGCCACTGTTATCGAACACTCTTGAAAGTAGTGTCGTAGCTTCCGGGATGCCATGAACACCGCATACGCTATCTTTTGATAATGTGGATACAGGGACTTGCATGGCGTTAAGACAGTGGATACGTAGTACACTGGTTTTTGAAGAGGGAATTTGTGTCCTTCTGTTTCTCGTTCGACGATTAGCACCGCGCTTACAACTTGATGTGTTGCCGAGATATATAATAACATTGGTTCGCCCAAGTTGGGCGCGGCCAGGACCGGATTTGTTGCCAATATGGCCTTTATTTCTTCGAGTCCGGCCGTGGCAGCATTCGTCCACTCGAAGTGTTCGGTGCGCCGGAGGAGGCGATAAAGGGGCAATGCCTTTTCTCCCAAGCGGGAGATGAAGTGGCTTAGAGCCGCCATGCATCCAGTCAGTTTTTGTATTTGTTTGAGGTCTTTTGGGATATCCAACTGTGACAGAGCTCGGATCTTGGCTGAGTTTGCTTCAATTCCTCTACCGGATACAATGAAGCCCAAGAGCTTTCCGGCTGGTACGCCGAAAACACATTTTTCCGGGTTGAGCTTAATGTAGTATGCTCGGAGGTTGTCGAATGTGAGCCTCAAATCGTCTACTAGAGTTTCGACGCGTTTGGTATTGACGACCACATCGTCTACATATGCCTCCACTGCAGATCTGGGTTGCCAGACATGTCTGAATCATGCGCTGATATGTTGCGCCGGCGTTTTTGAGCCCGAAGGGCATTGTATTGAAGCAGAATGGTCCGTATGGAGTAATGAATGCCGTTGCGGCTTGGTCTGTCTCCGCCATCTTGATTTGATGGTAGCCGGAGTATGCGTCAAGGAAGCACAATGAATCGTGCCCTGCGGTAGCATCGATGATTTGATCGATGCGGGGAAGGGGGAAAGGATCCTTTGGACAAGCCTTGTTAAGGTCTTTAAAATCGACACACAGGCGCCAGGATTTGTCCTTTTTTGGTACCATTACCAGGTTTGCTAGCCAGTCCAGATGTTTTATGTCTCTGATGAATCCGGCTTCTAATAGTTTGGCTAGCTCCTCTCCCATTGCCTGTCTTTTGGGTTCGGAAAATCACCGAAGAGCCTGTTTGACTGGCTTGAATCCTTTTAGGATGTTTAGGCTGTATTCTGCCAACCTGCGTGGGATTCCTGGCATATCTGAAGGGTGCCAGGCAAAGATGTCCCAATTTTCCCGAAGGAATTCTCGTAGTGCGGCGTCTACATTAGGGTTTAATTGTGCCCCAATGGAGGCCGTCTTTGTGGGGTCCGTTGGATGGACTTGGAATTTGACTATTTCGTCCGCTGGCTTAAAAGAGGTGGACTTGGATCTCTTATCGAGTATCACATCGTCCCTATTCACCGTGGAGCGCAGCGCAGTGAGTTCCTCTCCCGCTAGGGCTTCGGATAGTGCCTCTAGGGCTAGTGCGGCTGTCTTATTTTCGGCGCGGAGTGCTATGTCCGGATCACTGACAAGAGTGATGATTCCATTGGGCCCGGGCATTTTAAGCTTCATGTACCCGTAATGGGGTATAGCTTGAAAAATTGTGAATGCCTCTCGCCCTAATAAAGCGTGATATCCGCTGCTGAACGGGGCCACTTGGAACGTGACCTCCTCGGACCTGTAATTGTCCGGCGAGCCGAACACCACATCCAGTGTAATTTTTCCTGTGCAGCGTGCTTCCCGACTAGGGATTATTCCTATAAAGGTTGTGCTGCTTCACTCAGTGCGGCTCCAGTCTATTTCCATTTTTCGAAGGGTTTCCTCGTAGATGAGGTTTAATCCGCTACCACCATCCATGAGTACCTTAGTAAGACGAAAGCCGTCCACTACTGGACTGAGGACCAATGCAGCTGGTGCTCGGGCTGTTCGGAATTTAGGTTCGTCGCTGGCGTTGAAGGTGATAGCCGTGTCGCTCCATGGATTTATTGTTGCTACTTGGTAGACTTCGGCGAGGCTGCGGAGTGTTCGTTTTCGCATATTATTTGATGCGAAAGTCTCGAAGACTATTCATACCGTACTGGTACTGTTGGGCTGGTTCTCCGGGGCTAGAAGCTCTTCGCCAGTTTTGGCCACCTGTCGTAGTATCCAACATGCTCGAAGGCTATGTGTTGGAGTGGCGCCCTCTGTACTATGGATTTTACAAGGTCCGCTGAGCCATCCCTCCAGTATGGTTCCGTGCCCTTTAGGGGGTTTTTCTTTTTGGTTTTTGTCCCAGGTGCCTGAGCATGATGCACCCTTTTATTTCGGACTAGGGTTGTGTTCGGAGCCGGATTGTCCCAAAACTTGGTTTCGGTTTTCCAGGCCCTCTCCATCACACAGTACTTTCGTACTATGGACACCAGGTCGGCGAAGCGTGTGATTTCACGATGACTTATGGCTTTCATGATTCCCTTGTCCGTGCAATTGTTGCAGAAAATTGAGATTGCGCTTTCCTCATGGCAGTCCTTTATCCTGTCCATAACCAGGAGGAATCTGGCCCATTAATGATGTACTGTTTTAGCAGGCTCTTGCCGGATTTTAGATAGATCGCTTGTGTTTGGGTGGGCGGGTGGAATTAAATTCGGAACCCCACCCAATCTGAGGCTCAAGGGCCGAAAATTTCCGAATTTGGAAGCTTGGATTGCTGGATGTTGTCCAACGAATCTGGTCCGCTGCCTGACTTTAGGTTCAGTACTTGATTGGCATCCGTCCCTCTGCGGGAATCAGGCATGGAGGGATCAGGAATCCGGACATAACTGGTCTTTAATATAGAAGAAGAGTCGCCGCGCTGTTCCTCTACCACAGCAACGTGGTGGGTAGCCTGGGGAGAGTTGATCTCTCTCAGATCGGTTTTAAGCCCAATCTGATCGTAGTATGTAGCGACTCCCAGGGCGGCGATGCGATCCAAGTGCTCGTTTACGGAGGAGAGCTCCGTCGGATCTAGTTGCTCGGCGAATTCCGAGTTGACGTGAAGATCGCTTTTAATGACCCGAGAGGTCATTGTCGGAGCGGCGGCCGAACAGGCGGTCATAACAAAACTACCTAGCCGGATAGTTTGGCCGGTGGCCAAAGCTCCCTTGGCAACGGTACCGTCTTTAAAGACGGGAAGAGGCATCCTTCCTGATTGCGACGGCATAGAGGAACTCTCAATGAAAGCACCAATGTCGGTGTCAAAACCGGCGGATCTCGGGTAGCGGGTCCCGAACTGTGCGTCTAGGCGGATGGTAACAGGAGACAAGGGACACGATGTTTTTACCCAGGTTCGGGCCCTCTCAATGGAGGTAAAACCCTACTCCTGCTTGATTGATATTGATGATATGTGTAGTACAAGAGTAGATCTACCACGAGATCAAGGAGGCTAAACCCTAGAAGCTAGCCTATGGTATGATTGTCGTTCGTCCTATGGACTAAAACCCTCCGGTTTATATAGACACTGGAGAGGGCTAGGGTTACACAGGGTCGGTTACAATGGTAGGAGATCTACATATCCGTATTGCCAAGCTTGCCTTCCACGCCAAGGAAAGTCCCATCCGGACACGGGACGAAGTCTTCAATCTTGTATCTTCATAGTCTTGGTGTCCGGCCAATGATGATAGTTCGGCTATGCGGACACCCCCTAGTCCAGGACTCCCTCAACCTTCTAGAGCAATAGGCGACAGAGGTCATCGAAAGCTCGGATTGTATTACGAAGTATCTTATGAAGCATAAGGATAACTAGGGATGAACGGATACCCTATAAGAATGAGAAATTATCCATATGGGTATTCATGCGACAAGGAACTGCAAGGCAGTAGGCACATGGTATTCTCGGAACAAACAAGGAGAAATTCGGGGTATCATGTAATAACAAGATCAACGAGGATTGACTGTACGAATGACAATGTAGGTAGTTACACCTAAGGATTTCTCGGTGGTAGGGGTCGCAACGGCGAAGGGTACAAGGGACTCGGTAAAACATCGGAGAGTATCTTCAGAATCTTCTGGTGCACCAAGCAATCATCTGGAGTGAGGAGCTCTCCGGGAGAAAGTATTTACGAGATCCTAGAGTTAGAGTTAATAAAATCATTTAACCCGAATAGAAGATAGATTAGAGTCCCAGAGTAAATGTCGAGGAGTAAAAGATCCTAATACCACCCAATGGCGACGTGGGCCCGTAAGCCACACAGCCATGTTAGTTAAACAGTTTTTCAAAGGCTAGACTCAACTTCGGCCAAGGAGTTTGAAAGAAGGATCCTACATGTAGTCGCCTCTGATACCAACTTGTGACGCCCCCGATTCAATTGCACACTAATCATACACGCAAATGTGTACGATCAAGATTAGGGACTCACGGGAAGATATCACAACACAATTCTAGACACAAATAAAAGAATACAAGATTTATATTACAAGCCAGGGGCCTCGAGGGCTCGAATACAAAAGCTCGATACACAAGTGTCAGTGGAAGCAACAATATCTGAGTACAAACATAAGTTAAACAAGACTGCCTTAAGAAGGCTAGCACAAAAGCAACACGATCGAAGAGGCAAGGCCTCCTGCCTGGGACCTCCTAACTACTCCTAGCCATTGGCGGTCTCCACGTAGTAGTATCGGTCGGCGGTAGCATCTGGCTCCAGGGATCCACCACCTGGTTGCATCAAGCGGAAAGAAGTAAGAAGGGGAAAAGGGGTAGAAAAACAACCGTGAGTACTCATCCAAAGTACTCGCAAGCATCAAATCTATACTAAGAATGCATTGGTATCAAATGGAAGGGTTGTATCTGTGGACTGAACTGCAGAATGCCAGAATAGAGGGGGAAGGCCTATCCTATCAAAGACTAGCATTTTCAAGCAGCTCCAAGCATCTTGCAGCAAGTAGAAGAGTAAAGAATAGCAGTTTAATTAACAAACATGTTGTAACATTAATGCCCGGAGATCCTTCCTTGACTCCCTGTGAGAAAGCAATCCCGGAGCCACATATCTCAGGTATTCATTTGTAGTTGTATAAGATCAGGATATAAGTCTGAACGTCCGTTACCATGGACACGGCTACTAATAGATAATCTTCCTTGTAGAGGTGCACCACATTTTCCAACACGCTTGATTACTCTGGCCGGACACACTTTCCTGGGTCATGCCCGACCTTGGAAGATCAACACGTTGCAGCCCTACCTAGGCTCAACAGAGAGGTCCCCGCCGGTCTACCTCCTAAGCACTCCGGGGTCTGGGCCCATTGCCTGTTGCACTCCGGGTCATTGCATACAGGGCGGGTCCAGGCTCTACCACTATAGGATGGTGTCGCCCCAGCCGTGCCGCACTGCTGAACTGGACGTCTGACAAAGTTTTGGCTGAACCACGACGTCGAGGCCCATAATTATTCTCGCATGGTGGTTAGTGCGTAAAGGCCAAAGGCCAACTCTGAACAAATACCCAAACCATAGTGTATTATAAGCTTGCGGAGATGAGCAGAGACTCATGATCGATGTGACCCTGTTACCCCGTCTCGTGGACTTACGACAAGGGCCCAGAATGCCCGGCCGTGCCACGTAATTATCTTGCGGGTGCTCTCCGAGCCCGCCCGACTTTCACCAAGGTCTCAAGTAAAGTCAAGGTAACCGTGTGTCCAAACATCAATGGAAAAACCCGAGGAATCACCCTCGATGAATTCCACTCAATGTAATCATCAAGGTGAACGTAAGAGGAACCACCCTCGAGGTTCACATTTGAGGGGTTGCACGACAAAGTCGTATCGGGAGTGGTCATGGAGGAATCACCCTCGATGATCACGACCGAATAGCTACACTACAGAGTCATCATCAGGAGTGTGTTGCGAGGTATCACCCCCGCCACTCGATAGTAGCTCTGCAGAGTCGGGCAACCAAGGAGGTGTGATGTGATGTGAGGTGTCGGGCTCTGGTCGTCAATCACGTTGATCGAGTCATCGATGATGAAGCAGGGCAAACAAGGACAAGGTGGGGGTCACTGATGGATCACCAACCAACCTATACTAAGCAGTTTAGGATAAGCAAAGAAGGTACAACAATAGGTACAAAAGCAGGCTATGCATCAGAATAGGAGCAATCAATTACAGTAGCAAAATCTAATGCAAGCATGAGAGAATGGAATGGGCGATATCGAGATGATCAAAGGGAGGGCTTGCCTGGTTGCTCAGACGAGAAGGAGGGTCGTCGTCGACGTAGTCGATCATAGGGGCATCAGCAGCGGTCTCGGGGTCTACCGGAGAGAAGAGGGGGAAGAAACAATAAATACACGCAAACATATGCATAACATGATTATAAGCGGGGCTAGAGGTGTTCTAGCGTAGTGCTAGGCGATACTGGCCAAGGGGGAAACATCTGGGAAAGTTTTCCCGGTTCTAGACGTCTGTCAGACAGATGAACCGGAGGGGAAAGGTTCGACGTTTTCTAGATAGGGACGTGTGGTGGACGAACGGACCGCGTATCTGGATTCGCCTCGTCGTTCTGAGCAACTTTCATGTACGAAGTTTTTTGATCGAGCTACGGTTAATTTTATATGAATTTCCAAAGTTTTAAAAGATTTTCTAATATTATTATTTATTTCGAAATTAAATGTGAAATGGCCAGGGGTACCCAAAAGTGTACCCAGCCAGTGTATGGCAGATGGGACAGTTGACATGGTCAACTGCCTAGTCAGCATTGACTGGTCAAGTGAACAGTATGGGGTCCCACATCTCAATGCCTAGTGTTTTATTAAAAGAGGGTAATTAGCATGGTCGCATGTGATAGGCCCAATAATTAACCTACCATATTTACCCCTTAACTAAAACAATTTTTTTTCTCGAATACGCACGAGTGTGCGTATCATATATTAATAGAAGAAAGGGGGGAAAAGAAGCCCCGTCCACAGCAATTACATGGCGTTTATACAACGCGGTCCACGTTGCTAGCTAGGGCGGATTACTCACCGTACACCCACCCCTCTACCTCTACGTCTACTGGTAGAATGTTAAGATCCTCCTGCAGGATGCCTGCCTGCTTCCATGCAACTCCCTCTGCCTGAATTCTGCGCAGCACATGCCGCACATCTGGGGATTTACCATCAAACAAGATCGAGTTACGATGCTTCCATAGCTCCCATAGGACCAGAGTTTGAATGGCGTGCGCCGTCTTTGTGTATCTTCCAAACCTTGTCACCCAAGTGCTCCACGCACGTAGATCTTTGCTTTGTGCAGGCGCCAAATCGATCATGCCCATAATGAGGCCTACCTTTGCCCATACTTCACGCGCGAAGACACAGCCGACCAAAACATGGTTGGCGGTTTCCTCCTCCTGATCACATAGCGGGCAAGCGTCTTGGTGCGGGAGGCCTCGCCGTGCAAGCTTGTCCGAAGTCCACACTCTACCCATAATCGCAAGCCACATGAAGAAACAACACCGCAGAGGGGCCCTCGATGCCCAGGTGAAGGCTGCAGTGGGCGAGACAATATGCGTGGCAAACCTAGCTGCGTACGCAGATCGGACCGAGAACTGACCATCCTTCTCCCATGACCACTGAAGCTGATCTGGCTGCTGTTCCTCCAAAGTTACTCCGTCCACCTACACCCAGAGCTGCAAGAACTGGCCAAGCTCATGCACATTCAAGTTCGGCCCAACATCTCTAGTCCATGAGGCATTGCCTCCTCCACTGTCCTTGTGTGCCTCACCCTCCTTGCCACTTTGGCATATATCAACGGGGCCAACTCCTGAAGTCGAAAGCCGTGGCACCACCTATCCTCCCAGAAAAGGGTCGTCTTGCCGTCTCCGAGCTCCACTCTTGCCGCTGCCTGGAACATGGCTCTGGCTTCCTCTGGGATGTTGAACTTGAATTCTGCCCACGGTCTGGTAGCATCGGCACGCTGCAGCCACGCCCACTTCGCTTGAAGCGCAATGTTCATCCACTTGAGGTTGGTCACTCCCAAACCTCCTGCCCATCTAGGTCGGCATACTGTGTCCCAAGATACTACACACTTGCCTCCACCTGCATCCCCTATCCCACACCATAGGAAGCTTCTACATATTTTCACTAGTGCCTTGATCGTCTTTGCCGGCAGACCCATCGCAAGCATGGAATGCACCAGTATGGCTGACAATACCGACTAAACTAAGATCATCCTCCTACTCTTGGGTAGAGAGGCCGCCTTCCAAAACGGCAGCCGCATTGCAACCTGCTCAACCAGATCCTGGAATTGCGCAACACCTTGCCTATGGAGAGATAGAGGCAGGCCCAGGTACCGGCAGGGGAAATTGGCGATCGTGCATCCCAACACATCCGACAACCGCTGCAAATCCTCTTGGGTGCATCTGATCGGCAATGCAGAGCTTTTCTGCCTATTGACTCTGAGGCCCGAGGCATGCCCGAACAGGTCTAGGATCGCCGAGCAGGCCATCATGTCACTTTCCTTGGCCTTCAGAAATACCATCACATCGTCCGCATACATCGAGATCCGATGCTTCAACCCAGTCCGTGCCAGTGGAGCCAACAAGTCCCTCGCCGTCGCTTGTGCAAACAACCTCTGAAGTGGTTCCATGCACAGTATAAACAACATAGGAGAAAGTGGGCTCCCTTGTCTTAGCCCCTGACAGTTGAAGATTGTTTCGCCGGGTGTACCGTTGACCGAAATTCTCGTGGACGAGGTCGCAAGCAAACCACATATCCAAGATATCCACTACGTACCGAAACCCATGTGCATCAGGACCTCGAGCAAGAACGGCCACTGAACGGAGTCGAACGCTTTGGAGATGTCCAGTTTGACAAGCACCATAGGATCCTTCAAGGCGTGTAACCTGCGCGCCGTCCCCTGCACCAACATGAAATTATCATGAAGGGATCGGCCGCGCACAAATGTACTCTGATGGTTACCCACCAGCAGCGGGAGGTCGTCAGCTAGTCGGGAGGCGAGTATCTTGTCAAAAAATCTTCACTGCGCCATGGTTTAGGCTGACGGGCCTGTAATCCTTGATGTCCACTGCTCCCGCTTTCTTGGCAGCAAGGAGACTATTGCTTTGTTGATTGCCTGCATACCCGACACGTTGCCCTCGTAGAATTCTCCAATGGCTCTCATGAAATCATCCTTGATGATCATCCAACAAGTTGCATAAAACCGACCTGTGAACCCGTCTGGCCCTGGTGCCTTGTCCAAGGGCATTGCCTTGATGACACGTTCCACCTCCTGCTCGCAAAAAGGCGCGTCCAAATGCGCCAAGTCTCTCGACGGCAGCTCCAACACCTCCAAATTGATAGTGCTGATGCTGTCCACGGCAGATCCTAAAAGCTTCCCATAGTATGCATCTACTGCAGCCGCGATGCTGTCCTGCCCTGTGTAGACATGCCCCTCGGAGGTAAGAGACAAGATGAGGTTTTTCCGTTGGCGATGCCTGGCATGCCGTTGGAAGTAAGCCGTGTTGGCCTCCCCATCTTTCAAATGCAGAATTCTTGAACTCTGACGGGCTATCGATCTTTGCAATGAGCACAACCCCAACAACTTCCTCTTAAGAGTCTTTCGTAGCTCAAATTCTGCATCCGATAGCGGTCTATTGTCCATTGCCGCATCGAGTCGGGCGATGACCTCCAAAGCGATAGATATTTGCAGTCGCACGTTTCCAATCCACCTATCACTCCATCGTTGCAGGGCCTTGGCCGTGGCCCGCAACTTCTTGTCCAGCACAACGTAGGCGTTCCCATCTGCCGCGACCGAGTTCCAAGCCACCTCCACTGTCTCAAAGAACCCATCTGCCTTGGGCCAAAACTGCTCAAAACGGAAACGCCTCCCGTACGTGAAATCCGCCTTGAGATCTAGGAGTAGGGGGCAGTGATCTGAGATTGCCGATCCCAAAGCCGTGAGCAGAGCCGCCAGGTGTAGATCATCCCAACAATTTGTGGTGAAGATGTGGTCAATTTTCTCCAATGTTGGTCTTCTTCTCTCATTCGACCACGTGTAGCTACACCCATTGAGATACATTTCCTTAAGTTCGAGCATGTTCGTCTTCCTCCGGAACTTAGCCAGCATGCGCCTATTCACCGCGTCATTGTTTTTGTCCTGTGGGTTGACAAGCAAGTTGAAATCACCCGCAATGATCCATGGGCCAGCGTGTAGCTCTCTGATGTCCACAAGTTCCTGCATGAATTCTACCTTCTCCACGTCCGGCTGCGGGCCATACACACCCGTGATCCACCAAGGGCTCCCGTTCAACTGGGAGACGAGAGTTGTTACCGTGTTGGTGGTGTAGTGTGGGTTTGATAGCTTGACAACCGTTTCATCCCATGCAATCAAGATTCCACCCCGAATCCCCACAGCTGGCAGATAGAAGAAGTTCTCAAATTTTTTCCCGAGACATTGCCTTACAATGTCAATTGTCATCACCTCAATTTTTGTCTCCTGGAAGCATACAATGGCAGGGTCGGCTGCCACAACCACCTGGTAGATCGTACTCCTCCTTGCGGGCGAGTTTAAGCCGCACACGTTCCACACTAAGACTTTGTATGGTTGTGTATCCATGGAACATTCCTACCTCCACATACACCTTCTCCTACTACCGAGCCTCTCCATCCACCCTCTCTTCCTGCAGAGGGGCGATCGGTGCCTCCCAATCGAATAGGGCAAGGATTGCAGCCACATGCGCATCCGTGAGCGGCTTTGAGAACAGGACCACATAAGCTTGTAACGCCTCATCGGTGATCACTTCTGCCTCGTTCACAAGGCACAGCCTGCGAATCAGAACCTGCTGCTGCTTGGACCCCACTGACCGTCTACCCGGTCCCTTGGCGAGTCGCACACTACGTCGTGGGCTGGAAATAGGCGGATGCTTCTGCCTTGGCCTTCTTGTGGATGTTGGCGGCACACGGTCACTAGGCCTCGAGAGGATTGGGTCCAAAGGCTTTTGAACCATAGTGCAAAACTGATCCACCAACTAACGTGCATCCGCAGCCGCGGGCCTCGGCGTAGGCGTGCTTGTGGCCTCTTCCACCTTCTCGCACAACGAATCAGCCTCCCCAGAATCCGCCGATAAAGTGACCCGGAAGGTGGTCACGTCCTCCCTACATGGCGGGTCATGCACAACCAATTGCAAGTCCCCACGCGTCCCACCGGTAGCCACCTCTGAAAGCACCTGACCCGAATCCCCTCGGGATCCGCTCCAACTCCTATTTAAATCCTCCATCGTGATGAGATGCCTGGGCATGCGGGTGGGGTCCCCATCTGGATCCGGCAGCAGCAGATCCCAGGAACCAATGGGGATGCTGCGCCCCGCCAGCAACTGCCAGTCGTCGCCACCCATCCCAATACCCGGGCCCAGTCCACCGATTTCTGCCAAAGCCGTTTCCGCGCTGTCCGTCCTGCCATTGGGGCGATTTACCAAGACAGGCGACATCTCAGGGGGCATGCCGGCCATATCTGGTTGGTGGGAGAGGCTTCTAGATCCACAAGACGACACCGGGGTCACCATCACTGCCTGCACTTCCACCGTACTCCACAGCATACCGGACTCCCCGCTGGGGCCGCACCTTTCCACGTGTCCAGCCGCCGTTTGGCCATCCATGCTTTCCACCGGACCAGGGCGCCCTCCTCTGACCGCTCCACCAGCGGGTTTGACCCGAAGGGACCCACCTCCTGGTGCGGGGCACATGCCACTTGCGAGCTCTGACATGTCGAAGCTCCACTACCGGCCGCCGGCGTGCCCTGCTCATGCTGCCTCACCGGCACCACCGACGCCGATGACCCCATCACCGAGCCCTCCTGGCCATCCAGGGGCTGCGCCCAAGCATCGTGCGCCCTCCCAATGCAGGGGCGCGATCCATCCCCATCGTCACAGTCATCCACATCCTCATCCGAGCCTGGCGGCGGCGGTGGTGACCGGGGGGGGGGGGGGGGGGCAGGTCCCCACGAAGGGCGGGCCGGAGGGGCCTCCCTGATGATCTCCACCGGGTACCAGAACGCATCCATACCATCCGCCGCCTGCCGCCGGCGCGGCTCTTCTACCACCAGAATGCGTCGAGGAGGGATCCAGTCAGGGTCGTCCGTCCTCAACCAAACCCTGAAGCGAGACATGTCACTCCGCCGGGCCGTGCAGTCCGCAACCTTGACAACCAAACCAATGCCCCGCAAGACCTCCTGCGCTGCCCGCCTAGACCACGCATTCGCCGGGATGCCAACCAGCGCGAGCAGCACCAGGTACGGCATGACAATGCCAACAGCCCGGGACTGGCGGAGCCACGGCCCGAGCACCAACGGGGTCTCCCCGGCCATGGCCATACCACGATCCACCATGCGGTCTCTGAGTTCCACCATCCTGCAGAGCACCAGGAAATCCTCCGGGAAGAACGCGCGGATGGACAAATCCATCGGTCCACATCCGAAGGCCACGTGCAGCGCCACCGCAGCCTCCGCAAGATCCAGGCTTGGCCGCGCGCCGCCCACAGACACGACGACCGCCCGCGCCAACTCCGCCTCCATGGCACAGATGTCCGCGCCTGCCTCCAGGAAGCAGCAGTCCACCAGCTCGTCCTGGCGAGGTGCCTCCTCCTCCCCACCCCCAAAAGGAACGGAGAACTGCGGCCCGGCCACGCTGTGCATGCTTCCGGCCAAACCGGCCTTGACCACGTCCGACCAAGCTCGGTCGAGGCCCGCCGCGACGCACGGAGGAAGGCCGGGTGGCGGAGGCGGGATGGCAGGCGGCGGAGCCAGTCGAAGGGTACCAGGCGGCGGCGGACCGGGAGGAGGAGGCGGCAGAGGTGCAGAGGGCGAAGGCCGCGTGGCAGGGCGAAGAGACGGCGCAGGCCGAGCAGGCGGGGAGTCCGAGGGGCTCCGCGGACGGGTGCAGCCACGCGACGTGTGGTTGCGGCCGCCGCAACGGACGCACTTCGTCGGGTTGGGGCAGTGGCGAGAGATGTGCCCATCATCCTCACCACAGTTGTAGCAGCACCCGTGGAGCGAGGCCGGGATGGCAGAACGAGGAGGGCGGGAGGACAGCAAGCCCGGCAGCCTAGAATGGGAAACAGGGGACCGGCGCTCCTTCCGGCCCCGAACCTGCTGCCAAGGGGCTTCCACCTAGGGCGCCGGCAGTGCTGATGGCGCGATGACGAGAGAGCGCAGACGGGAAGGAGGGGGCGCCAGATATGGCGGAGTGGGGCGAGCAGAGCCAGGGGCGGAGGAGGGGCTCGAGCCGCCGCACGAGGAGCCGGAGAGCTGGACGCGGCTCCCCATGTCTGCAGAGCGCGGTGGCGGCCGGGGCCGGAGTGGCGGCCGGCCGGGAAGAGTGGCTGCTGGAGCCGGAGTGGCTACCGGCGCAGGGGAGCCGGAGTGCAGCGCAGGGGAGGGTTCTCGCGACTTCGGCCCTGTTCTTTATGGCGGCACTAACTAATTAGGCTAGCCCCGCCTGGTAGTGGCACTAGCCGGCTACTCACGCAACACACATCTCTTGGCCATGGCCATGGCCGAGGCATAGCGCATGAGTAGCCACAGGAAGCAGCAATGAGCAGCGCAGCAGTAGTAGCAGCAAGGAGCTAGGAGCGTCAGCACACAAGGAGCAGCAACACAGCACAACGACAACATAGCATCAGCGCAGCGGCAGAGGCAGCAAGCAGCAGCGGGCGACGGAGGCGGGCGCGCTCGAGCGGGCACAGGGGCACGGTGGCTCGAGCAGCGGCAAGTAGTAGTAGGTAGAAAGCAGCAGCAACGCACATCAGCAGAGGAGCAGCAGCCTGCACGTACGCGGACACTGAGCTTCTGCCATGGCGGATGAAGCTCACGGGACGGCCGCAAATGGAACGGATCGATTCGGGGAAGGGGGGGATCAAACGAGAAGCTCACTGTGATGCTCATTGACGTGGTTAGAGAGCGCGGGGGTGGTCGGATGCGTCGCGCTCGTCGACGAGATGCGGCGGCCGCGACGAAGAAAACCGGCGATGGCGAGGTTTGGGGCGGTCCTAGCTCGAATCCATAGGCGAGGGCAAAGTAGACAACGATGGTGGAGCTCCTGGACGTCTTGGTGCGATGAGGGGAGGCCGATGGCCACGGTGGCAACGATGGCGCGACAACGGCGGCTTGGGAGCGAGCAAAACCGAGAGGGAGAGGACGAGCGAGGGGAATTTTGTGGGCTATGGTTTGTCTACAGTGATGGGGGGCTCTTATCCTCCTCGGGGTGCCGACGAATGATCGACACAGCGACAGCAGCGGCCAGGGCGGCGCGGATGGCCGCCACACCCCCTCTCTGCCTCCTGTAGCAGTAGGAAGGGGAAGATCCAGGTGGGATGGGACTCCTCTGCCACAAAGGCCCAGCCAGCAATACGTTTAGGCCTTTTTCCAACTCCCTTTTTATTTTTCTGCCAGGTATTTTTCCACGGTTTTATACTTATTCGAGCGAGCAAACTATTTTTGTTACACATGATACTTGGCACATAAATACAAGGCATTGTTTTGAAACAACTCAAAAAAGTTTGGGCCTATTTGGAAATGCTTTAACATTTTGAGACATTGAAAAGGTCAAGTAATATGTTGTCGGACCGCTAAATACATTTCCAGGGGAACTTTGGTAATCCAAAGGAGGTTGGTACCAACATGACAAATATCCAGGGATTATTTATCACACTTTGAACATTTTAGTTTGCATGTTTGACAAAATTTGAAATTTGACTTTAAACTCGGTTTTGAATTTGTATTGTGATTTGGATCAAGCGGAGATTAGCAACAGTAACATGATGACATGGCACCATTAACAAGGGTTTACTGTAGCATAATTATCCGGGCGTCACAACCCCAAGTAGGTTCCGCCTGTGACGCCGTCCGGATCTGGAGCCACCGTCGTCACCACCCTCGACATCACCGGAGGGAGTCATCGCCATGGTTTCACGCGCAACAGAGAAGAGAGGGAGGGGAATGAGAGCACCAGGGGTGGGGTAGTGAGCTTAATGAGCGCTCCTAATGGCCGTTTGGGCTCTACCATTTGCCCCTTGCCACGTGGCTCTGACAGGTGGGCCATAACTGTCAGGTTTTCAGTTAGTCGCGGCTCATAGCATGCTTAGTGCTTTTTGTTACTCACTTGCGGCGGAAGTGGTGGTTTTTTGAAACTTTTGGCAAAAGTGGTGGTTTTGGAGTACCCTAACCACAAATGTGGTGGCTTTAAGCAATTTACTCGAATATCGGCACCTGCGTTTTCAACATGTCATGTATTCTTTTCTAAGTTTTTGTTAAAAAAGAGTTGTTTCTGCTCCATACTGATACGTCTCCAATGTATCTATAATTTTTGATTGTTCCATGCTGTGATATTATCATTCTTGGTTGTTTTATAATCATTTTATATCATTTTTGGTACTAACCTATTTACATAGTGCCAAGTGCCAGTTGCTGTTTTCTACAGGTTTTTTACATCACATGAAATCAATACCAAATGGAGTCCAAATATAGCGAAACTTGTTGTGGAATTTTTTGGACCTGAAGACATCCAGTGGGCCAAAGAAGCGCCTGGGGGTGCACCGAGGGGAGCACTACCCACCTGGGTGCGTCTGGAAGCCCAGGCACGCCCTGGTGGGTTGTGCCCACCTCGGGTGCCCCCCGGACCGCCTCTTTGCTCTATAAATACACCAATATTCCAGAAACCCTAGGGGAGTCGATGAAAATCAATTCCAGCCGCCGCAGAGTCCAGAACCACCAGATCCAATCTAGACACCATCACGGAGGGGTTCACCACTTCCATTGGTGCCTCTCCGATGAGGCGTGAGTAGTTCTTTGTAGCCCTACGGTCCGTAGTTAGTAGCTAGATGGCTTCCTCTCTCTCGTTTGATTCTCAATATAGTGGTCTCTTGGAGATCCATATGATGTAAATCTTTTTGCGGTGTGTTTGTTGGGATCAGATGAACTTTGAGTTTATGATCAGATCTATCTTTTTATCCATGAAAGTTATTTGGGTCTTCTTTGATCTTTTATATGCATGATTACTTATAGCCCCGTATTTCTTCTCTGATATTTGGTTTTTTTGGCCAACTTGATCTATTTATCTTGCAATGGGAGGAGGTGCTTTGTAGTGGGTTCGTTCTTATGGTGCTTGATCCCAGTGACAGAAGGGGAACCGACACGTATGTATCGTTGCTACTAAGGATAAAACGATGGGGTCTATTTCTACATAAATAGATCTTGTCTAAACCATGTCATCATTCTTATTGCATTACTTCGTTTCTCCATGAACTTAATGCACTAGATGCATGCTGGATAGCGGTTGATGTGTGCAGCAATAGTAGTAGATGCAGGCAGGAGTCGGTCTACTAATATTGGACGTGATGCCTATATAACGATAATTGCCTCGATATCGTCATGATTATTTGAAGTTCTATCAATTACACAACAGTAATTTGTTTACCCACCGTTTGCTATTTTTCTTGAGAGAAGCCACTAGTGGAACCTGCGGCCCCCGGGTCTCTTCTTTAATATATTTGCCTTTGCGATCTACTTTTTCTTTGCTTTTATTATCAAATCTATTAAACCAAAAATACAAAAATACCTTGCTGCACTTTATTTTATTTGGCGTTCGATCTATCAATATTTACTACTCTCTCACGTCTGTTTGCCAATTTCGGGCGCCGTTGCCCGAAAGGGATTGAGAACCCATTTTACACGTCGGGTTGTGAGTATTTGTTATTTGTGTGCAGGTGTTGTTTATGTAGTGTTGCTTGGTTCTCCTACTTGTTCGATAACCTTGGTTTCATCACTGAGGGAAATACCTACCGCCGTTGTGTTGCATCATCCCTTCCTCTTTGGGGAAATACGGATGTATATTCAAGCCGCAATCAAAAGGAATTTCTGGCGCCGTTGCTGGGGAGGATCTTCAACATATACCAGGTTCCTAATCACAAATCTCATCTCCTCGCAATTTACATTATTTTCCATTTTCCTCTCCCCCACTTCACAAAAATTTTCCGTTTTATTTGCCCTCTTTTTCGTTAGCCCTTTTCTCGTCAGATATGTCCTTTGCTTGCAATCATGAGTGATTTCGGTATGGCACCAATAGATGATGACCTAACTCCTAAGATTGGACGTACGGGCAATCTGGATGCTAAAACTTTTATCTTGGGGCAAGGGAATGTTATGGGAAAAGAACATATCCAAGAATTTTTCAATTGTGTTGGAAATCTAAGTCTTGATGATGCTCCTTACGTAGAACTACTAGATCTTATGCGGATGCTATTTCACCACTAGTTCAAAAACTAGAAAGTAAATTTATCCGTACGCATCCTACTCTGCAAAAATTGTTTTTTGAGCTTCCCATTATAAAGAATCCTAGGGCTAAAAAGTTGGCCACCCTTGTCCTTATGAATGAATTTGATTACATAATATGTGAAGCTAGGGAAATCTTTGACTTTTATGGTATGAATCGTGAAAAACCCGTGATAGATGAAAATCTTTACAATAGTGATTATGCGCTAAGGCATTTGATTGGGGATAATAAAATCTTTGATGAGAATCTTAAAAAGGAAGACCCCATTTTAGATATAATCCAACAAGTTTTCAATAATGTTAACCAACATCACTCTTGGATTGTTACTGGAAATCAAAGGGAATATGATGAAAACCAACTTAGGAATGCTAAGGTTTCTATGGAAATGTTTTATGTTGTCAAAAAACATCATAACAAGAATACCCCTAAGGAAATTAAAGACAAAGATGACAAAACTTAGATCCTAGCTTTATGCCTAGCTAAGGGCGTAAAACTATAGCGCTTGTTGGGAGGAAACCCAATGAATAAATTTTATATTTACTTTCAGTTCTTGAGTGTTTGCACAATTATGCTATTGTTATGATTGTGTTTTTTGTGCTTTAACTAGTGTTTGTGTCAAGCAAAGCCTTTAGGATCTTGTTGGGAGATAGTTGATTTGATCTTGTTGAAAAATAGAAACTTTTGCGCTCAGAAAAACAATTTTCAAAAATCACAGAAACGTGTTTTTGCTCTGAATGTTTTACACAAGACTGATATACAAATTGCGCAGGATGTCCTAATTTCTCAGGATTTGTGGAGTTACAGAAGTATTCGAGTTATTCAGATTGCTACAGACTATTCTGTTTTTGACAGATTCTGTTTTCTTTGCGTTATGTGCTTGTTTTGATAATTCTATGGTTTTCTTTGATGAGTTTTTGCCATAGAAAAGTTGGAATACAATGGATATAATGCAAGAATAAAATATAAATTGGTTTGATACAGTACTTATAGTAGTGATTTGTTCTCTTATAATAACGGATCTCACGAAGGTTTTGTTGAGTTTTGTGTGATTAAAGTTTTCAAGTTTTGGGTTGTCTTACGATGGATGAAGGAATAAGGAGTAAGAAGAGTCTAAGCTTGGGGATGCCCATGGTATCCCAAGATATCATCCAAAGAGAAGCAAAAAACTAAGCTTGGGGATGCCCCGAGTGGCATCCCCTCTTTCTTCTAACGACCATCGGTATTTACTTGAAGCTATATTTTTATTCGTCACATACTATGATTTTTGTTAGGGAACGTAGTAATTTTAAAAAAATTCCTATGCACACGCAAGATCATGGTGATGCATGGCAACGAGAGGGGAGAGTGTGTCCACGTACCCTCGTAGACCGAAAGCAGAGGTGTTAGCACAACGCGGTTGATGTAGTCGTACGTCTTCACGATCCGACCGATCAAGTACCGAACGCACGACACCTCCGAGTTCAGCACACATTCAACTCGATGATGTCCCTCGAACTCCGATCACTACAAAAAAAGACACATCCGAGACATTTTGGGACGAACGAATTTTTTTCCTGTCATACATATGAAACTTCTATGACGATAATTGTGACAAAACCCGGTATCATCATAGATGTGGTGGGCTCCTGCTTCTATGACAAAAAATCATGACAGAAAATGGGCTTTTCGTCCTGGGCGGGCCGGAGACGCAGCTGCATGACATTATTTGGGCCGTCCATGACGGAAAAAACCGTGGTAGAAGCGAGGGCGAGGAAAATTTCGGGGAGTTCCCGGTTATGGTTGGTGGTCGGGGACCGAGCGATGCGAGTTTCACTCGTACACGTACGCGCGTGTGTGTGGCGTTGGCTCTAACTGAACCCGAGCGAGGCGTTGGGCTCTAACTGAACCCGAGCGATTGCACTATAGGCTACGCGTTACTGAACCCGAGCGATGGATCGATGGCTGTTAACGGACCCGATCGAGCGATTCCTTTGCTAGTACTGCTAACTGAAGCCGATCGATGCTTCCTCTGGGATGAACAGTGAGCGTTGCGGGAGGGGGGGTTTGATGAACAGTGAGCGGTGGCGTTGCCTCTGGATGAACAGAACCCCGTGGTGTGGAGGGCTGGATGAACAGTAGACGGTGGAGGGGTGCCCGTGGAGGGGTGGTTGAACAGTAGCCGGTGGAGTAGCGCGCGGTGGAGGCTGGATGAATAGGAGCATGTGGAGGCTGGAGGAGGTCGACGGTAGCCCATGGAGGTTGGAGGAGGTCGACAGTGGAGTTGAACAGTATCCCGTGGAGTCTCATTTTGCGGTACGCCACACCCCTCCCGATGAACAGGACCCCCGTTTCGACCGTAGCGCTCCAACACAAGTCCGTTACGTCCGTTTTGCGGTACGCCACACCCCTCCCGATCAACAGGACCCCCTTTTCGACCGTAGGAGGTCCGTTTCATCCGTTTTGCGGTACACCACACCCCTCCCGATCAACAGGACCACCGCTCCGACCGTAGGAGGTCTGTTTCCTCCGTTTTGCGGTACGCCACACACCTCCCGATGAATAGGATCCCGTTTCGAACATGGCCGGTCGAACACAATGCCGTTTCCTCCATTCTGTGGTATGCCAGACCTCGTTTCCATCCCCTGTTCCGTCCAAGCCCTCCCGATGAACACAACGACGCACTCTATTCCGACCCAGCCGGTTGGCTCCCCATGAACACGACGACGATGCTGTTTCTCCGTTCCGACCCAGCCATGTACACGAGCCCTGGCCGTACGTACGCGTGAGTAGGCATTTGAGACCCCGCCCATACGTATGTACATGGCCGTATTTTCTTTCTTGCACCCTGGCCGTTGTACGTACGTGTACATGCTACATGCATGCCTCTACTACGACACGTGCGCGCCTCTACTACGACACGTGCGCACCTCTACATCCACCAGTATGTACGTACACATTCGACGATGCTACATACGATTCGACAAGGTGGGTCCCGACTGTCAAGCACTTCCTTACGTGCGAAGGTGTAGCTGGTGGGTCCGAGCAGTCAGGGGGGCGAATTGTTTTTTTTTTGCCCGGATGCACTTCCTTGCGTGCGAAGATGTAGCTAGTGGGTCCCAGCAGTCAGTGGGCGAACCATTTTTTCGTGAAATACGGTGGCCTGTCTAGTGGGACCCTGCTGTCAGGTGGAGGAATAATTATTTTGCGCGTAATAAGGAGGCACTTCCTTGCGGCTGCCGTGGAGCCAGCTGTCAGCCTCTCCACGTACAGTCCACGTCCGATGGAAGTCGTTTTGACCACGCCGCGCTGAGAGAACCAGGGCGGCAGACGACGGTGAGGCTAGGAAGGGGACGACGCGGAGCCGGGGAAGATGCGGCAGTGGATGCCCATGCGTAGAGGAGTATGAGGGTTCACTCGTTCGGCTGCGGTGTGAGGTTGCCGTCGCCGCAGAATAACAGGGGATGTGGGTGAGTCGAGGGATGGCCTGGCCAGCGGTGGGAGTAGTAGGGGGCGGTGAGGCCTCCGCGGCAGCACAGTCGACCACGAGAGGCAGGAGCAGGCGGCACGACCGGCGCTGCTTTGGACGGCTGGAGCAAAAGACCAGAGGTTGAAGAAGGACGACGGTCGTTGGATGGACATCGTACGGTCACTGCACCTAGAATCGTTTATATTGACTAAGTTGACAAAGCCCTTGGTACGTCAACTTAGTAGGCCCACAGGTCAGCTTCCAAAACGGTGCGCCCTAGATGTCAGGGGGAGGAATCATTTTTTGGGCGAGTGAAGCTAGAATATCCGAGATTGAAGAAGCACGGCATCTGTTGGATGGACATCCAACGACCACTGCTGCTAGAACCGTGGGTTGACTATAAGTTGACAAAGCCTTGCATACGCGTCAACTCTGTTTTATTAGGGGACGCGTCAACTTAGTAAGGCCAAAAGTGTATGGCAGAGAACTTATAGACCATTTGAGATTTGTAAGAATGTGCAGCCCATTTTTGAATTCTAATGGAATTTACTACAGCCCATTTACAATTTGTTAAAAGGATAGCCCATTTCAACCAACCGTTCAAAACAGAATTCAATAAAATTTCCCACATTTTGATGGGATCCGAAATATTTTTATCCCGAAATTTCTAGTCAGATTAAATACAATTTCAATATAAATTTATATTACATAAAAATCCAACAAAACATTACGCTCGCAACAATTAATGAAATTAATATTTTCAATATCCAAAAATAATATTTTATAAAGTAATTACGTGTTTGGTGCATTTGTTTATAGTTACTACCCAGTTTTTATAATTACATCCCATTTATTATTTCTTAAAGCCCATTTTCTTGTTAAGCCTAACGCATCCCTCCTAGGAAAGATTTGCAGCTCAACGGGGCGGAGAATAACAACTTGACCTTGCCGGGTATTCCTAAAAAAAATATAGCTGGGCTAGCCATTTTCAGCTTGAAAAAAATTAATATCTGGGCTGGATATCTGGCCTGGGCTAGACGGGCCACAACCCGCCCAGTTAATACCTGCAACGATGTTTTCGTTGTTGTTTAGAGGAGAAAAAATAATATCTGGGCTAAACATCGAAAAACTCTGCAGTGCTCACACCTCAAAAACACAAATACTGCTCGAGCTGCTTGGTCCCAGCTGTCGGTCGCTCCTTGTGCAATTCTCTCGTTTATTGACTACTCCCTTCTTTCCGGTATATAGTGCTCAATTCAAAAATCTCACCAATCAAGGTAGATGGCGAATGGTGGAATACTTTTTTGTAGTTTTGCAAAAGCACCTAATTAATGCTCTTGTTATCCACAAAAAAATATGTTTATCAATGCATTAATTGCAATGCATGCATGCATAAAGTACATGCATTGTTCAATTTTCTACTAATACTTGCATGCAATGATTTAATGCACCTTGGAATATGAACATGTGATGGAAAACAACCAAATTGAGCCTTATAAAATGGAAAAACTAAAATTTTGAGATAAGCCCTATAAACCGGAAAGGAGGGAGTACATAGGTTGGCAATGGTGTAGGACCGTGATGTCAGGAAACCAGGAGGAAGCAAAATAAATTATAGTTATATATATATATATATATATATATATATATATATATATATATATATATATATATATATATATATATATAATAAGGAGGCACTTGCGTACGTGAGGCTATGACCCTGGTGGGTCCCCATTGTCATCCTCTCCAAGTAAAGTCATCTCCTCGCCCGCGTGCGCTTTCCGCCCGAAACAGTCAGCGCCGCCCGCGCCGCTTCCCGGTGCAGGCGATTGCTCCGCCTTCAAATGACACAACTGCCGTCCGTCCGTCCATCTGCTGCCCACATTAATGATACGCGGTTACCGAGGCGGCTACTCCGGCGCCACACGTCCGTCTATCCACCACCCACCATTGCTATATAAACTGCTGCGCCGGCCATAGCCGTAGTCATCCACATCCATTCCCTTTCTCCTGTCCACACCACTACTGCCCACCATGGCTTCCTCGCGCTCCAGCGCTCTTCAGGACGGGCGGACGACGGACCACAAGGAGATGGCAGCCATTGTTGCCGACCGGCTGGCCGGCAGGCAGCCGGAGGACGACGACGTCCCAATGGAGAACATGGTAGTCGACGATCCGGCGCCAACCTCCTCCTCCGCGCCATCCTCGCCGGTGCATTGCACCATGACCATCGGTGAGGCCCGTGCCCAATATATGGACACGGTGAGGCAGATGCGTGAGGAGCAGTTCCGGGAGGCGTAGGCCGACGCCGCCTACAACCACCAGCTCCTCCACGAGCACCTGCAGGTGGAGGAGCAGATCGCCGCGGAGCGGGTAGAGCAGGAGGCGCTGCTCGACTCGTACCGCTCCGCCCGCAAGGGCCGCCTCGAGCGCTGGCAGTACCGCATGCGGGTGGCGGAGGCTGCGGCCGCCTACAAAGAGGGCGATGAAGCGGGCGAGGCGCTGTTTGGTGAGACCGAGGACGAGGCAGAGGACAATGACGCCTCCGACGTGTCCCTGCTCCGCTGGCGTCGATGAGGCCCTGCTCCGCCGAGGACCCGCGGCGCCAACAACGAGGCAGAGGACACTACCGGCTCCGCCGAGGCCCCGCCCCGCCAACAACGAGGCAGAGGACATCGCCGGCTCAGTCGAGGCCCCACCCTACCGGCAACATGAGGGAGGTTTTCCACCACTCCACCGAGGTGCCGCCCGCCGGCAACGAGACAGAGGACATCGCCGGCTCCACTGAGGCCCCGCCCTGCTGCCAACGAGGCCGCGCCACACAGAAAACGAGGACGAGTAGAACATGGTAGGTCGCCGCCGCTCGGGTCGAAGTAAGGCCACCGCTGCTACCCTCCGGTTGAAGCCAAGCTAGGCGGGTTCACCACTGACGGCCGGTTAGCTTCTTGGCGGTGACGTGGAGTCGGAGAGTTGCGCTGGAGAAGAACGCTGCTTCTACTTAACTGCTGGTGCAATTGGCTGACTAACACGTGGGCCCAACAGGCCACATGTCAGTTATGCAACTGCACCTGCAGTTAAGTCACTGAAGCTTCTGTTCGGCTTAGCAGGACACAGGTGGGTAGCTTCGATTAATTAATTATACCTCCAGCGCACCCCTTTTTATTTGAAGAATGTATGAAATGTAATGAAATCCGGCATGTTTATATGAAATCGGACCGTGTATGAATGAATTTATTTCGATTAGTTCGAATTCTTGTATCACTGGCATTGGATGAACATGCAAAACAATACGTACTAGCATTATTCCCAGGGTGATCACCTCGTTTGCAGCAATTTCACATGTACTCCCTCCGGTCCTTTCTAGTCTGCATACAAGTTTTGTCTGCAGTCAAAGTATCTCTACTTTGACCAATCTTATACAAAAAAGTATGCACTTTCGCAATGTGCAAAGTAAAAAGGAACAAAAGGAGTACAAAGAGTTTGAGCAGCTTTTTAGCGTTTCTGTACATTGCAATCAAACACACAGGGCTGGCAATTCATAGAGAACATTCAAAACAATTGATGATTATGCATCTCAGCGACTCACATGTCAGAGGAAATATTTACTTCAAAACCAAACAATAAAGAAAAAATTGATCGACGCTGCTGACAGCAAAGGGCGTCCCATTCGAAAATATCAAATGCATGTCTTGCTAAAATCAATGATCAAAATTTGACAAGGTTGTCCCATTCCAAAATATCAAATGCCTACGATTGTGGAATGGGCAGGGTTTGCCATTAGTACGGACATTGACATGGCACCTCGTGCTAAATATGAAGGAAATATGCCCTAGAGGCAATAATAAAGTTATTATTTATTTCCTCGTATCATGATAAATGTTTATTATTCATGCTAGAATTGGATTAACCGGAAACATGATACATGTGTGAATACATAGACAAACATAATGTCACCAGTATGCCTCTACTTGACTAGCTCATTAATCAAAGATGGTTATGTTTCCTAGCCATAGACATGTGTTGTCATTTGATTAATGTGATCACATCATTAGGAGAATGATGTGATTGACTTGACCCATTCCGTTAGCTTAGCACTTGATCGTTTAGTATGTTGCTATTGCTTTCTTCATGACTTAGACAAAGTTCCTATAACTATGAGATTATGCAACTGCCGTTTACCGAAGGAACACTTTGTGTGCTACCAAACGTCATAACATAACTGGGTGATTATAAAGGAGCTCTACAGGTGTCTCCGAAGGTACATGTTGAGTTGGCGTATTTCGAGATTAGGTTTTGTCACTCCGATTGTCGGAGAGGTATCTTTGGGCCCTCTCGGTAATGCACATCACTATAAGCCTTGCAAGCAATGTAGCTAATGAGTAAAGAGACTTGCCGGTAACGAGATTGAACTAGGTATTGGATACCGACGATCAAATCTCGGGCAAGTAACATACCGATGACAAAGGGAACAACGTATGTTGTTATGCGGTTTGACCGATAAAGATCTTCGTAGAATATGTAGGAGCCAATATGAGCATCCAGGTTCCGCTATTGGTTATTGACCAAGAATAGTTCCAGGTCATGTCTACATAGTTCTCGAACCCGTAGGGTCCGCACGCTTAACATTACGATGACAGTTTTATTATGAGTTTATAAGTTTTGATGTACCGAAGGTTGTTCGGAGTCCCGGATGTGATCACGGACATGACGAGGAGTCTCGAAATGGTCGAGACATAAAGATCGATATATTGGAAGCCTATATTTGGATATCGGAATCGTTCCGGGTGAAATCGGGATTTTACCGGAGTACCGGGGGGTTACCGGAACCCCCGGGGGTTATTGGGCCTTCATGGGCCCTAAGGGAGAAGAGGAGAGGAGGCAAGAGGTGGGCCGCGCCCCCTCCCGTCCCTAGTTCGAATAGGACAAGGATAGGGGGGCGGCGCCCCCCCTTTCCTTCCCCTCTTCCTCCTCCTTCCCCCTTCTCCTTCTCCAACTAGGAAAGAAGGGAGTCCAACTCCCGGTGGGAGTAGGACTCCCCCTAGGCGCGCCCTCCTTGGCCGGCCACCCCCTCCCCCTTGGCTCCTTTATATACGGGGGCAGGGGGCACCTCTAGACACACAAGTTGATCTTCGTGATCGTTCCTTAGCCCTGTGCGGTGCCCCCCTCCACCATATTCCACCTTGGTCATATCGTTGCGGTGCTCAGGCGAAGCCCTGCGTCGGTAGAACATCATCATCGTCACCACGCCGTCGTGCTGACGAAACTCATCCCCGATGCTCTGCTGGATCGGAGTCCGGAGATCGTCATCGAGTTGAACGTGTGCTGAACTCGGATGTGCCGTACATTCGGTGCTTGGATCGGTCGGATCGTGAAGACGTACAACTACATCAACCGCATTGTCATAACGCTTCCGCTTATGGTCTACGAGGGTACGTGGACAACACTCTCCCCTCTCGTTGCTATGCATCACCATGATCTTGCATGTACGTAGGAATTTTTTTGAAATTACTACGTTCCCCAACAGTGGCATCCGAGCCTAGGTTTTATGCGTTGATATTATATGCACGAGTAGAACACAAATGAGTTGTGGGTGATACAAGTCATACTGCTTACCAGCATGTCATACTTTGGTTCAGCAGTATTGTGAGATGCGGCCCGGACCGACATTACGCGTACGCTTACGCGAGACTGGTTTCACCGTTACGAGCACTCGTGCTTAAAGGTGACTGGCGGGTGTCTGTCTCTCTCACTTTAGTTGAATCGAGTATGGCTACGCCCGGTCCTTGCAAAGGTTAAAACAACACTAACTTGACGAACTATCGTTGTGGTTTTGATGCGTAGGTAAGAACGGTTCTTGCTCAGCCCGTAGAAGCCACGTAAAATTTGCAACAACAAAGTAGAGGACGTCTAACTTGTTTTTGCAGGGCATGTTGTGATGTTATATGGTCAAGACGTGATGCTATATTTTATTGTATGAGATGATCATGTTTTGTAACCGAAGTTATCGGCAACTGGCAGGAGCCATATGGTTGTCGCTTTATTGTATGAAATGTAAACGCCCTGTAATTGCTTTACTTTATCACTAAGTGGTAGCGATAGTCGTAGAAGGAATAGATGGCATAAACGAAAACGATGCTACGATGGAGATCAAGGTGTCACGCCGGTGACGATGGTGATCACGACGGTGCTTCGGAGATGGAGATCACAAGCACAAGATGATGATGGCCATATCATATCACTTATATCGATTGCATGTGATGTTTATCCTTTATGCATCTTATCTTGCTTTGATTGACAGTAGCATTTTAAGATGATCTCTCACTAAAATTATCAAGAAGTGTTCTCCCTGAGTATGCACCGTTGCGAAAGTTCTTCGTGCTGAGACATCACGTGATGATCCGGTGTGATAGGCTCTATGTTCAAATACAACGGGTGCAAAACAGTTGCACACGCGGAATACTCAGGTTAAACTTGACGAGCCTAGCATATACAGATATGGCCTCGGAACACGGAGACCAAAAGGTCGAACGTGAATCATATACTAGATATGATCAACATAATGATGTTCACCATTGAAACTACTCCATCTCACGTGATGATCGGACATGGTTTAGTTGATTTGGATCACGTGATCACTTAGATGACTAGAGAGATGTCTATCTAAGTGGGAGTTCTTAAGTAATATGATTAATTGAACTTAAATTTATCATGAACTTAGTACTTGATAGTATTTTGCTTGTCTATGTTTGTTGTAGATAGATGACTCGTGCTGTTGTTCCGTTGAATTTTAATGCGTTCCTTGAGAAAGCAAAGTTGAAAGATGATGGTAGCAATTACACGGACTGGGTCTGTAACCTGAGGATTATCCTCATTACTGCACAGAAGAATTACGTCCTGAAAGCATCGCTGGGTGCCAAGCCTGCTGCTGATGCAACTGACGACATTAAGAACGTCTGGCAGAGCAAAGCTGATGACTACTCGATAGTTCAGTGTACCATGCTTTACGGCATGGAAACGGGTCTTCAACGACGTTTTGAACGTCATGGAGCATATGAGATGTTCCAGGAGTTGAAGTTCATATTTCAAGCAAATGCCCGGATTGAGAGATATGAAGTCTCCAATAAGTTCTATAGCTGTAAGATGGAGGAGAATAGTTCTGTCAGTGAACACATACTCAAAATGTCTGGGTATAATAATCACTTGATTCAACTAGGAGTTAATCTTCCTGATGATAGTGTCATTGACAGAATTCTTCAATCACTACCACCAAGCTACAAGAGCTTTGTGATGAACTATAATATGCAAGGGATGGACAAGACTATTCCCGAGCTCTTCGCTATGCTAAAAGCTGCGGAGATAGAAATCAAGAAGGAGCGTCAAGTGTTGATGGTTAATAAGACCACCAGTTTCAAGAAAAGGGGCAAAGGGAAGAAGAAGGGGAACTTCAAGAAGAACAGCAAACAAGTTGCTACTCAAGAGAATAAACCCAAGTCCGGACCTAAGCCTGAGACTGAGTGCTTCTACTGCAAGCAGACTGGTCACTGGAAGCGAAACTGCCCCAAGTATTTGGCGGATAAGAAGGATGGCAAAGTGAACAAAGGTATATGTGATATACATGTTATTGATGTGTACCTTACTAATGCTCGCAGTAGTACCTGGGTATTTGATACTGGTTCTGTTGCTAATATCTGCAACTCAAAACAGGTACTACGGATTAAGCGAAGATTGGCTAAGGACGAGGTGACGATGCGCGTGGGAAATGGTTCCAAAGTCGGTGTGATCGCGGTCGGCACGCTACCTCTACATCTACCATCGGGATTAGTTTTAGACCTAAATAATTGTTATTTGGTGCCAGCGTTGAGCATGAACATTATATCTGGATCTTGTTTGATGCGAGACGGTTATTCATTTAAATCAGAGAATAATGGTTGTTCTATTTATATGAGTAATATCTTTTATGGTCATGCACCCTTGAAGAGTGGTCTATTTTTATTGAATCTTGATAGTAGTGATACACATATTCATAATGTTGAAGCCAAAAGATGCACAGTTGATAATGATAGTGCAACTTATTTGTGGCACTGCCGTTTAGGTCATATCGGTGTAAAGCGCATGAAGAAACTCCATACTGATGGACTTTTGGAATCACTTGATTATGAATCACTTGGTACTTGCGAACCGTGCCTCATGGGCAAGATGACTAAAACGCCGGTCTCCGGAACTATGGAGCGAGCAACTGATTTGTTGGAAATCATACATACTGGTGTTTGTGGTCCAATGAATGCTGAGGCTCACGGTGGATATCGTTATTTTCTCACCTTCACAGATGATTTGAGCAGATATGGGTATATCTACTTAATGAAACACAAATCTGAAAAATTTGAAAAGTTCAAAGAATTTTAGAGTGAAGTAGAAAATCCTCATAACAAGAAAATAAAATTTCTACGATCTGATCGTGGAGGAGAATATTTGAGTTACGAGTTTGGTTTACATTTAAAACAATGTGGAATAGTTTCGCAATCACGCCACCCGGAACACCACAACGAAATGGTGTGTCCGAACGTCGTAATTGTACTTTACTAGATATGGTGCGATCTATGATGTCTCTTACTGATTTACCGCTATCGTTTTGGGGTTATGCTTTAGAGACGGCCGCATTCACGTTAAATAGGGCACCATCAAAATCCGTTGAGATGACGCCTTATGAACTGTGGTTTGGCAAGAAACCAAAGCTGTCGTTTCTTAAAGTTTGGGGCTGCGATGCTTATGTGAAGAAACTTCAACCAGATAAGCTCGAACCCAAGTCAGAGAAATGTGTCTTCATAAGATACCCAAAAGAGACTATTGGGTACACCTTCTATCACAGATCTGAGGGCAAGATTTTCGTTGCTAAATTTGGATCCTTTCTAGAGAAGGAGTTTCTCTCGAAAGAAGTGAGTGGGAGGAAAGTAGAACTTGATGAGGTAACTATACCCGCTCCCTTATTAGAAAGTAGTCCATCACAAGAACCGGTTCCTATGACAACTACACCAATTAGTGAGGAAGCTAATGATATTGATCATGAAACTTCAGATCAAGTTTCTACTGAACCTCGTAGGTCTACAAGAGTAAGATCCGCACCAGAGTGGTACGATAATCCTATTCTGGAAGTCATGTTACTTTACCATGGCGAACCTACGAACTATGAGGAAGCGATGATGAGCCCAGATTCCGAAAAATGGTTAGAAGCCATGAAACCTGAGATGGGATCCATGTATGAGAACAAAGTATGGACTTTGGTTGACTTGCCCAGTGATCGGCAAGCCATTGAGAATAAATGGATTTTTAAGAAGAAGACTGACGCTGATGGTAATGTAACTGTCTACAAAGCTCGACTTGTTGCGAAAGGTTTTCGACAAGTTCAAGGGGTTGACTACGATGAGACTTTCTCACCCGTAGCGATGCTTAAGTCTGTCTGAATCATGTTAGCAATTGCTGCATTTTATGATTATGAAATTTGGCAAATGGATGTCAAAACTGCATTCTTGAATGGATTTCTGGAAGAAGAGTTGTATATGATGCAACCAGAAGGTTTTGTTGATCCAAAAGACGCTAACAAAGTGTGCAAGCTCCAGCAATCCATTTATGGACTGGTGCAAGCATCTCGGAGTTGGAATAAACTCTTTGATAGTGTGATCAAAGCATATGGTTTTATACAGACTTTTGGAGAAGCCTGTATTTACAAGAAAGTGAGTGGGAGCTCTGTAGCATTTCTGATATTATATGTAGATGACATATTATTAATTGGAAATGATATAGAATTTCTGGATAGCATAAAGGGATACTAGAATAAAAGTTTTTCTATGAAAGACCTCGGTGAAGCTGCTTACATATTGGGCATCAAGATCTATAGAGATAGATCAAGATGCTTAATTGGACTTTCACAGAGCACATACGTTGATAAAGTTTTGAAAAAGTTCAAAATGGATCAGGCAAAGAAAGGGTTCTTGCCTGTATTACAAGGTGTCAAGTTGAGTCAGACTCAATGCCCGACCATAACAAAAGATAGAGAGAAAATGAAAGATGTTCCCTATGCTTCAGCCATAGGCTCTATCATGTATGCAATGCTGTGTACCAGACTTGACGTATGCTTAGCAATAAGCTTAGCAGGGAGGTACCAAAGTAATCCAGGAGTGGATCACTGGACAGCAGTCAAGAACATCCTGAAATACCTGAAAAGGACTAAGGATATGTTTCTTGTTTATGGAGGTGACAAAGAGCTAGCCGTAAATGGTTACGTCGATGCAAGCTTTGACACTGATCCGGATGATTCTAAATCGCAAACCGGATACGTGTTTTTATTAAACGGCGGAGCTGTAAGTTGGTGCAGTTCTAAACAAAGCGTCGTGGTGGGATCTACTTGCGAAGCGGAGTACATAGCTGCTTCGGAAGCAGCAAATGAAGGAGTCTGGGAGTCATACATAGTGCATCGGGACCAATGAAGATCTTCTGTGACAATACTGGTGCAATTACCTTGGCAAAGGAATCCAGATTTCACAAGAGGACCAAGCACATCAAGAGACGCTTCAATTCCATCCGGGACCAAGTCCAGGTGGGAGACATAGAGATTTGCAATATACATACGGATCTGAATGTTGCAAACCCGTTGACTAAGCCTCTTCCACGAGCAAAACATGATCAGCACCAAGACTCCATGGGTGTTAGAATCATTACCGTGTAATCTAGATTATTGACTCTAGTGCAAGTGGGAGACTGAAGGAAATATGCCCTAGAGGCAATAATAAAGTTATTATTTATTTCCTCATATCATGATAAATGTTTATTATTCATGCTAGAATTGTATTAACCGGAAACATGATACATGTGTGAATACATAGACAAACATAATGTCACTAGTATGCCTCTACTTGACTAGCTCATTAATCAAAGATGGTTATGTTTCCTAGACATAGACATGTGTTTTCATTTGATTAACATGATCACATCATTAGGAGAATGAAGTGATTGACTTGACCCATTCTGTTAGCTTAACACTTGATCGTTTAGTATGTTGCTATTGCTTTCTTCATGACTTATACAAAGTTCCTATAACTATGAGATTATGCAACTCCCATTTACCGGAGGAACACTTTGTGTGCTACCAAACGTCACAACGTAACTGGGTGATTATAAAGGAGCTCTACATGTGTCTCCGAAGGTACATGTTGAGATGGCGTATTTTGAGATTAGGTTTTGTCACTCTGATTGTCGGAGAGGTATCTCTGGGCCCTCTCGGTAATGCACATCACTATAAGCCTTGCAAGCAATGTAGCTAATGAGTTAGTTATGGAATGATGCATTATGTAACGAGTAAAGAGACTTGCCGGTAACGAGATTGAACTAGGTATTGGATACCGACGATCAAATCTCGGGCAAGTAACATACCGATGACAAAGGGAACAACGTATGTTGCTATGCGGTTTGACCGATAAAGATCTTCATAGAATATGTAGGAGCCAATATGAGCATCCAGGTTCCGCTATTGGTTATTGACCGAGAATAGTTCTAGGTCATGTCTACATAGTTCTCGAACCCGTAGGGTCCGCACGCTTAACGTTACGATGATAGTTTTGTTATGAGTTTATAAGTTTTGATGTACCGAAGGTTTTCGGAGTCCCAGATGTGAGCACGGACATGACGATGAGTCTCGAAATGGTCGACACATAAAGATCGATATATTGGAAGCCTATATTTGGATATCGGTATCGTTCCGGGTGAAATCGGGATTTTACCGGAGTACCGGGGGGTTACCGGAACCCCCAGGGGTTATTGGGCCTTCATGGGCCCTAAGGGAGAAGAAGAGAGGAGGCAAGAGGTGGGCTGCGCCCCCTCCCCTTTCCTTCCCCTCTTCCTCCTCCTTCCCCCTTCTCCTTCTCCAACTAGGAAAGAAGGGAGTCCTACTCCCGGTGGGAGTAGGACTCCCCCTTGGCGCGCCCTCCTTGGCCGGCCACCCCCTCCCCCTTGGCTCCTTTATATACGGGGGCAGGGGGCACCTCTAGACACACAAGTTGATCTTCGTGATCGTTCCTTAGTCGTGTGTGGTGCCCCCCTCCACCATATTCCACCTCGGTCATATCGTTGCGGTGCTTAGGCGAAGCCCTGCGTTGGTAGAACATCATCATCGTCACCACACCGTCGTGCTGACGAAACTCATCCCCGACGCTCTGCTGGATCGGAGTTCGGAGATCGTCATCGAGCTGAACGTGTGCTGAACTCGGAGGTGTCGTGTGCTTGGATCGGTCGTATCGTGAAGACGTACGACTACATCAACCGCGTTGTCATAACGCTTCCGCTTACGGTCTACGAGGGTACGTGGACAATACTCTCCCCTATCGTTGCTATGCATCACCATGATCTTGCATGTACGTAGGAAATTTTTGGAAATTACTACGTTCCCCAACAAAATAAACCAGCTGTTCTTTTTGTGCAGTTCCACCAAAATCAACCAAATTCGCGCGTAGCTTGTATGATTTCTCCCTTATATGTTGCAACGTCTTGAACTTATCGGCACCTCCTTTCTTGTGGTGGAAATGAATGATTCGATGTATTCATGAACATTTTGTGCAGTTCCCATTGAAATCAAGCTGAGCACCCATGTTTGCACAAATACAAAAAAGTGATTAGTATAAAGCAAACTGTACTATGAATTGACAGTTTAAACAGGCACCTACATGGTCCATGTAGAGCACACTTTTAGAAAAATGGAACTCACCAGAAAGAATCCTAGAACAACATTGTACTCGCGCATCACAGCAAAAAATGGAGATTTTTCAGTCCTTCTGAGCTGAAGTTAGTTTGGTCTTGTGTGGAGTAATACCATCCTTCAACTGCTCCTTCTAATGAGAAGATAGACAGGGCTTCTTCATCCTGGCATAATCGGAACTAGTCACTTCACGTACTCCATATTCTTCTTCAGAGGAAGATGATCCTATTGTGCAAAGACAAGAGGACTACTAAATGCTAGCATCCCTGTTTGCTCGAAAAAAGGAAAGGAAATATTTAAAACATCATAGATGAAGCACTTCTCAAGGACAATACCACTTTTTCATGACAGTATCTAAACAGTAGCACAACACCAATAGAGATGACCAAGCTCAATCATATGGATGAAATCAGTGGGCGAGTACCAACCTTTGTCAGGAGGCTTATTGTGTAGAGCATACAGATGAAGCACTTCTCCGGAACCATCTGTTGCTATCTACGGTGGTGGCCATGCTTACTATATACTCCTCTACTAGTTTAATGTTTCCAACATCTTCTTGTGCAGTTCCACTAAAATATATGGTATCTTCAAAGAAGATCCCTATTTGCACAAGTAGAGATAATTAAGTATTACATTAAGAGTGGCATCAAACTAGTGGCAAAACAATATGCTCGTTCCAGCCATAGCAATAAATTAAGATGCAAAACTATATCATTACTTGTGTCATCGCAGTTCCAGTGCTTCATTCCAGCACCGGGAGATGATTTTTTGTTTTTCTTCCCCTTCATCACTTGGTTCAATAACAGACAAGCTTCGCCTTCAATGTAAGATTTGGCATGTCAATTAGGGAGCACAAGTATAGTACTAAACTTAATTTTCTGATGAAAGTGGCAAAATACAGGCCAACAGTTGTGAAATATCCTTATCTTACCTCAATGGGATATTACGGTGCACATACAGATTGGAAGTCTTGTCTCCATTTGTGCAGTTCACTAAAATCAAGCAACATTATCGTACAAGTAGCACAACATATTAAAGCACACTGCAGAATCATGTGAAAGAAGGCTAGTACTGACCTCTCATGATGCGGAATTCAAACAACTCACAAGAAGAAGATCTGAATCAAATTTGCCAACACGGATAGGAAGTAAGATCTCCTCTTGTGCAGTTCCAATAAGATCAAGCAATCTAGCAACATTGTCGATGTGACATTTTGGTTGAACTGCACAAAACACTCTTAAAACAAAAGTGTTTTGTGCAGTGCAACAAAAGGTCACAATGGCAACGAGGTGAAGTAGATAACCCTGTTTACACAGAGGTGAAAAGGAAACAATTAGTGGTCAATAACGGTGGATGACACAGAAGCCAACAAAAAGAAGCATCTACCTTATCTAAATGGGAAAGAAAGCAAGACAATAGCATTTCTCAAATGGTGGCATTGATTAATATTAACATAGAGATTATATTAACAATAAAATTTGTTAAACATGTAATTTGCTTTTAACTTTGGCATTGCATCAATTTTCCAGCGGCATTATTAGAGGGTGTTTGTTTACAGGGACATTTTGGTGTAGTCACTAAAAAACTCCATGTCAGTCCCATCTAAACCAAACAGGAGGGACTTTTAGGGACTAAAAGTGGGCATTTGGGACTAAAGAAAGAAGACCCCGAGGGAGTCTTTTTAGGACTTTTTCCAACAGTTGCCCCTGCCACGCGCACCTTGTCTCTATTAATTCATTACTAGGGGTAACATGGTCTTTTAGCATGTCATTTAATAACCTCTAGTCCATGTTTAGTCCCTGGAACCAAGCAGGTAGGGACTAGGGAGTTTTAACCAAACAGGGCCTTAGATTAACAACAGCTAATGAGTTGCACGGGACAGTGGACGCACCAGCACCATGTCCATCTACTGATGGACTGTGGTCATGCACAGTCTGTTGCGACAAAGAACAAACAACCAAGGAGCATATTTGTGTTGGTCCCAGTTTTGTTATCTTTAGACACCTTTCCCTATGTGAGCGTAGCAAATCTAGTCCTACTCAAACTCTACAGCCAGTCTATACTAGTACTTTCGCCCCGTCCTTTCCTCTTTGAACCATGTCCTAGATTTATGCGATACAACTTTCCCCACTACTTTCCCCCATTCCTTTCCTCTTTGAACCATGTCCTAGATTCATGCTACACAACTTCCCCCCTTCATTTCCTCTTTGAACCACGTCCTAGATTCATGCTATATACAACTTTTCACACAACTTTTCCCCGCTCCTTTCCTCTTTGAACCACGTCCTAGATTCATGGTATACATGCAGCTAGAGCAATGCATGTGGAGTAAGTAAATTATACCTTAAGGTTCTTGGGGCGTGGTTCGGTGGGCGACGAGACGGTGGCAAAGAAGAAGGGGTCGGAGGCCCTCCCGCGCCGCCGCTGGGTGAAAGTGAACAGCTGCGCCTGTAGTGGATTCCCTCCCTCGCTGACGGCGACAGCGTTAAGCCTCCTTCCCTTTCCAGCGGACGGATCCTGCCGGCCCTTTGAGCAGCAGTGAGGGGAGAGAGAAGCCAACAAAGTATTGTTTAGATCTGGAGAGGGCGAGAGAGTGTGAAGAGAGCAACTACAAGCGTTGAGGCTCCAGCGGGAGAGGGCGAGAGAGTGTGAAGAGAGCAACTACAAGCGCTGAGGCTCCAGCGTGTATATATATATTGGAGAGAGAGTGTGAAGCGTGCAAACCCTAGAAAACAAGTGCCGAGGCTGCAGCTTATACGTGATGAGGTGATTATACTGTCACTAGGAGATCGTATAGCTCCGTATCCATCCATTTTGACCAGTCAGAGAATCCTCCTGGCACAAATTATGCTCAAGTGTAGTTATCGAACCCGAGACCTCAAGTTTGATGAGCTAACAGGCTAACCAGCTACACAACCCTCCTGTTATGTTCAACGAGAGGAAAATAACCTTTTATACATTCCTACATTCGTGTGACAAGCATGTCGTGTTTTTTTGTGTGTGGGAGTCATTGGGATTTCAATCATAATCGTGTCATGTGGCTTTGGTGGTAAGACTATCCACAGTGGTGCAGAAATAATGCAGCCTTAGTCACCTTACCTCTCTCCATGTAGTATGTTGGGTCCCACCAGTCAGAGGGTGAAACAAACAAATTAATAAGAAAAATGAAAAGCACCAGCGGTGTATCTTACCTCACACATCTCGCTACTGCTCGGGAAAACTGTCCAATTGATCCCTCTGTTCGCTCACGTACTATTTTAAGTGAATCCTTATTATAACATGCACACAATTTTGGGCACTTGTATTCGACTTAAGTCATTGTTCCACCGTATCTCGTATACTTACTACTCCTTCCGTCTAGGTGTAATAAGTCACGTTAGAAGGTGCAACAGGACCAAGGTGTGTGCGTGTGCGTGTGCGTGTGTGTGTGTGTGTGTGTGTTTAACAGCATGTGTCTGTTAGAGAGAGCGACAGATCGACCTACTCCTACAGAGAGATGGTGTGTAGTGTATGATTTTAGCCGCGAGAGTCGGTGCATCCTCTCGTTTCCGGGCATGTCCGGTAGGGACATGCGGACAGCTGCCACGCCCGCTCCTAACCAGCCTGGCCCACCCAAAGCCCCTCCATCGCCCGCGCGCGCTTCCCGCCCGGAACGGTCAGCACCGCTCCAAAGAATCAGTGCCGCATTCATGCCGCATTCATGCACCGCTCCAAAGAAGATGCGACCTCTCACTGGCGCAAGAGTGATGGTTGCTTCGTCCGTCCAACATACTGCTGGGTCTATGTGATTTGACGGCTCATTGGTCTTTATTACTGAGGTGGTAGTACTGCTGGATGTCCCACGCTTTCCGCGAAAGGAGGTACTACTAGATTACAATTTTCTCCATTCTTACAGCGGAGGCGTGCAAGAGCAGTGAAAGCACGCAGGCTCAGTGATTACATGGCCCATCTCACACTATCACCGTGCGACACCTAACTCTTTACATAGTACTCCCTCCGTTCCTAAATATTACTAGATGAGTCCCTGCGCGTTGCCGCGGAAGAGCCATATATCTCTCTGTGCAAAATTATCGATTTCATAGAACTAAAAAAACTCTATAACCGCATGACAAATGTGGTAGCCAAACTAAATAAACTCCCATCATCATTTAGATCATCCCACGTAAGGAAAAAAGATCAGCCAACTCCTACTGCATAATGGGATTATAATTTTCTTTTTGACATGTTAATGGGACTTAAAAGCTCACTTACATGCATGCTACCGGTGCATGCTTGCATGCAGACAAGTTGATGTGATTTAAAACCCACTCACACGCATGCCACGGTATTTTTGCATGCTTGCATGTGGCTTAGTGCGGAGCCTCTCAACGTCTAGATCAGACGGCTATTATGGACTGATTTAGTTCATCTAACGGCTACATTAATTTTGATGATGTGGCTCAAGGAGAGGATAGAGAATTCCTAGTAGTGGGGGCTAGCTATTACTAGTAGATAAGTCTTTGTAGAGATTCCACTACATACAGAACAAAATGAATGAATCTACACTTAAAATGCATCTATATACATCTGCATGTGGTTCATGGTGAAATTTCTACAAAGATTTATATCTAGGAACGGAGGAAGTACTAGTATAGTACATACTGTAATTTATCAGCGAGATAAATTTGTACAATGCTATGAAACTTCCAGCTTCTGTTACATGTATCTTGCGTTCAAGGTTGCCCATTTCAACATTTCATCAAATACAAAGGAGACTAACATGCATGCTATTGCATCTCAATGATTGACAGATCATAGCAAATATGTACTCCCTCCGTTCTAGTAAGTGTCTCAACTTTGTGCAAACTTTAGTACAAAGTTGTACTACTACTAAAGTTGACACTTATTTTGGAACAGAGGTAGCTAAAGAAAAAAACGATCCATGCAGTCCCTAGCCCTTGAACCGTGAACCCTAACCAGGCTTCAATTTGCTGGCAACGTTCGAGCTTCCTAATAAATGAAGTTTGCAACCTTTTGACCATTAGATCATTTTGTGCAATTTCACCAAAATCGAGATGAGCATCCCTGTGGCAAAGAAATTGAAGAAGCGTGATTAGAACAAGATTACTGGGACTAGTTGATGAGACATAAACTCATCACAAATACAGTACGTAGAAGCCAGTAGAGGTATGTGCGGGGCAAAGAAGTAGAGAAATATCCAAAGGGAGTGATGTGGGCAGCTGGAGCAGTGGTGCAAGTCGGCTGTAATGGGAGTTGCACCTGAGGGACGTAGCTCAACCTTGAGGAGGGCAGCGGGAGGCGGCAACTGCCCACGTCGCAGCAGTGAGCAAGGGACGAAGGCAACCTCACCGACTTTGTGAGAGAGAACGGAGAGGACCCCTGATCGGGACGTGCCGACGATGGGTTTTCGCCGTCGGCGACGGCGACCGCATCTACACTAAGCAACCATAGTCATTTTGTGCGAGAGAATGTGAAGAGAGCAACCCCAGCAAACAACCGTGTAGGCTGGCCCGTCCTGACTATGTATATTGTGGACCCGTTTCCTTTTCTCTCCATATGAACCTATCATATTGCGTACGTGCCACTGAAGAAAAAAAACTTTATTTATAAATGACGCGGCACCTAGTACTCGTTCTCCTATAACCTTGCGCTTGGCATCTCCAAAATATTAACCTTGCGATTGGCTCTTCGCCTCTTTGGGAAGTCGAGCAATAATGGTACTGCAGTATATATCGTTCTGGCTATATGAGACCGAATGAATTGTTGCACGTCCACCACGTGGGCGAGGGTCGAGGGGCGAGGGAGAGTGCTACATACGGAGCAAAATGAGTGAATGTACACTCTAAAATACGTCTATATACATCAGTGTTTGGAGTATGTACTAGTAGTTCATATTCAAATCTACTAAAGGACATATATATTCCAAGCAATATGATATAATCTCTATAACCAAGGTAGTAGGGACGAGGAGTAAACGGAGGGAGTAGTAAATTTTTCTCCTCGTCCTGCGAGCCACCACCGCATGGGCGAGGGAGCGGGCGTAAGGCGGAGCAAGCTTCACCTCATCCTGCGAGCCACCGTGCTCGTGAGCGGGGGAGATGATGTACTAAGCAAGCTTCTCCTTGTTCTGCCAGTTGATGGGACACATCAAAAGTACTCCAGTAAGCCTTGCCTCTAAGGTAGGCCCCACATGGTTTGCTTCTTTTTTAATTTAACATAACGCGTCAAGTCGCAATTTGTTTGTACACCTGTGGTAGACAATCCTCCCTCCACCAAGTGGAAAACCAGTACACGTGCCAAATTACCACGTGGCTTGCCTTTTTCATATAGAAATGAGCTCCACCGTGTACCCACGCGGGTGTGGTTGGGAAAGAGACAGGAGTACGTGCGCCGTGCATGCACCTCTTCTCTTTGTGCACGTCCCCCACCTACGTGGGTGTGTGTGAGAGATACAAACCGCGTTCATGAGTGTTTTTTGTTTTGGGTTGGGGGTTGATTTCGTGAATTATTTGTGGGAATATGTGTCGATGACATCTCAAACAAAATTTTGCATGCAATGTGTGTGAAATGGAGGCCTATCCATATCATATATAGAGGGTCGGGCAATCCACGAGAAGAGAGGGAGGGGTCATAGCTATCAATAGAGTCAAAGAGAGGATCAAGTGGGTGGGTGCGAGATCGATGAAGAGAGCCATCGAAATTGTGTGTGTGTGCAAGTCAAAGATATAGGGCGACTGACCTACCGGAACGTTAGAGGGCACATGTCAAGTTTGTGTGTGGTAGGGAGACATGACTAGAGCGCTCGATGTATCGGTGTGTGTGGGGGGGGGGAGGGGTGGGGGGAGGGGTAGGCAGAGGCCTAACTATAGAGGTAGAACGACTCGTATATGTGTTGAGAAGGAGAGACCCAGCTATGTCTTGAGGGAGATCGGTCGACATCCATACATAACTGAAGGACGGGAAATATGATGGGACAGAGAGAGAGAGAGAGAGAGAGAGAGAGAGAGGAGAGAGGGAGGGAGAGGGGTAGAGTGCTGGATGGGTGATGGAGTTGCTTCTCGAAGATGGTGGGAGAGGCCTACTAGACAAACTGAGGGTGGAACTGCAATGTTATCAATAAGAGTGGGGATGTGTTTCTGTGTGTGCCTGTGCATGATAGATCTGTCGGGACGCATCCATGGATGATGAAGGGGAACCATGTGTTTGGTAAGCAAACCTATCTAGATCGGTAGATCAATTGTTGTTTGTCGGAGGAAGGGAGAGACACAACTAACAAGGTAGATCGATTGACGCATGGGTAAAAGCGAGTTATAAGGACCTAGCTAGCTATATGTATAGCGAGAGGTCAGTCGGTGTACGCCCATTTGTTAGAGGCAAATAAGGCCCAGCGAGACGGATAGACAGAGAGAATGGAGCTTGGAGGTGGTGCGACAGGCCCAGCTACTGGCTATATAGGGGGAGGAGTGTGCGGTTGTGAGATCGATGAAAAGAGGGGCGAGAGTTTACACGTGTGTGTGACCGTATGAGAGACACGAGGCAAGGACACATAAAGGAGGAGATTGAAGGTGTGTGTGTATGTTGTGGAAAGGTTTATCGATCGGTGTGTGTCGGAAAGGAGTTGTGGAGACTCTGGGAGAACGACCTAAAGAAAAAAATGAATGTGCCCGGTGGATAGAATGCCGAGGGAGGGGGAGGGCGAGGAGGGTGTGTGCAGGCACGAGAGAAAGTTAGTGGTAGCTACAAAGGTTAGAGGATTGTGTGGGTGTAAGAGACTAACAAAGATCATAAGTTGATATGAAAGCGGATTCATATATTTGAATAGGAGATCATAGTGTTTTAAACATTGCATGCATGAATATAGCGGTGATACACGTGCTGTGCACATGTTATACCATAATGTGATAATGCATGTCATTTGTAACTCACAGCTAAATGCCGAACAATCTAAACCATACTATACATCAAACAATCTCACATTTTATTTGAATTTGTGATAATGTGTGGCGTTTGCAGCTTACAACTAAATATCGAACAATCTAAACAATACTATATATCAAACATTCTCACATTTTATTTGAATTTGTGGTAATGTGTGGTGTTTGCAACTCACATCTAAATACTTGTAGGCGTAGGGGCGGGGCACCATACATAATGTGATAAACACATTATACATATGAGACATGGTTTAGATTATGAAGATCTAGCTAGAGCTAGAAATGTAATGTGATTTGAAATAAAAATAAAGTGGATTCAAAAAATCGAGTTCGAGTTCATATAGTACACATAGTTCATATGTAACTCGAGACTAATCATGTGGTGTGCTGTGAAGATAATACACAAACGATGGTTTAACTTGACAATAATGATGATTGTAGATCTTATTAAAACAGAGAAACAAATTCAAATGATTTGACTTCACAACAATCATTACCGTAGATCTTATTCAAATAGAGAAATGAATTCAAATTTAGTTCATATTGAAGCGGTAGTATATACGTTTGGAATGCACTAAAACATTCATTTGAGTAGTAGGTTGCATGCATTATACACGTAGCAAAATATTTTAATTGAACATAACATGAATTCAAAGTTTTGAATGACATTTGTAGTGCGCATTGATTTGGTACAGTACACGCTAGGCTTGTCCGGAAATTTCGACCCGCGCCTTGTTCGCCCGAAATATTTAAGATATATCTTTGTCTCGTTGTGCTCCCACAACTCCCTCCATCTCAACCCGCGCCTTGCTATTCCGAAATTATAACGCGTGTGAAAACTCCCACCTCCTTTAAATCCCGACACACGAAATGCCCGTGGTACCCCTGAACCGAAAGAACCGCCTCAAATCGGTGGGGGTACTTTCGTAACTTACCCCACATTTCGGACAAGCGCGTCCCTAAGCCATGGTTCCCCACTGCCATCCCATCCGCCCACCCATTCGTACACCGAGGCCGCGAAAACCCGCGACGAAACCCCACACCCTGCTCCGTCCGCCACCCAGCCGGAGCCTCTTCCCCGACGACGTCGTCCACAGCAACACCTCGACGTCCCTCATCCACCGTACCGGATGAGGATCCGTCATCGATCTCGTCGTCCCACCGGTTCAGCCACCCCGTCCTCCACCTCCAAGGAGCTACCCCGACGTTCCCCTCACCTTTCGCACCACCTCCATTCCGACACTGTCGTCTTCACCTGCACCACCGAAAGAGAATCATCATCATTGTTTCATCGGATGAAGCTGTGGCCTAATCGGCGCCACCAAAGAGGTTGTACACTAATCGCCGCATTTTCTTCTTGACGGTGCTGCCGGCGCTCGGTCCCGAGCCGACACGGCGTGGCTCCATCCACGGCGGCATCGCTGGCCACTTCCTCCACGACATCGCTCCCTCGGCGGCGACGTCCACATCAGTAGGAGTTGCTGCTGCTTTAGCTCTCGCTTGCGCTGCTGCTCTGCTCTTGCTCTCGGTCCCCTGCCTGGTCTGCTCTTGCTATTGCTCTTGCTCGCGTTGATGCTCTCGCTCTTGCTCTTGCTTGCGATGCTGCTCCGATTTAGCTACACTTCAGTCGACTGAATCGACTTTTGGGTCAGTCAATTTTCAGGGGGTAGGGGGGGGGGGGGGCTAACCGGGGTGAAGGAAGAACCGGCCGCAGCGGGGAGGGGGGCTCGCCGGAAAGGTACCCCACTATCTATCTTAGGGTTTCGGGTGGGGGCGGTGGTCGCCAGCGGTGGCGGGGTGGTGGCGTGGGGATCGCCGGAGTAAAAGCTCGGCACGGGGGGGCCTAGAGGGATGGCCGGGGAAGCGGCGGACAGGCGGTGGGGAGTGTTTTCAGGGCGGGCAGGGCGGCGCACCACCGGCCGCGGGCGGTGGGGGGTTGCTGTTTGGCCGGTGGTGGCTGGCGACTCAGGGGGGTGGAGGTCGAAGATGAACCGCATGCCCTTGATTTCGTATCCAACGGCTGCAAAATCGACTGACTAGAGATGAAAAAGTCAGTCGACCGACGTGTAGCCTCACCTTGCTAGTGCGTTCGGTTTCGACAGCAAAATTCAGTTTCGACAGCAAAATTCAGTTTCGACAGTTAAGTTCAGTTTGGAGAGTTAAGTTCAGTTTCGACAGTTAAATTCAGTTTCGAAAGTTAAGTTCAGAGATGAGCGGCTGATGTATTTTACATCTAGCACTTTGTGGTTATGTATTTTATGTCATGTATTGGAGATGCTATTAGAATTCCACTCAGGTTAACGTTGTTCGTTGTCTCTCTTGTCCTGCTTCAGCCTCGGCGTCGTACAACTCACCGGAGCTGCTCCAATGACGAAACCCTCCATCACAACGGAGCAGTACCTTGGGCTCCATCTCCAGACGCCTAAGATCTTCTTGCCCTCCTCTGACAGCAAAGTCAGCCGGAGCATCCTCACCGGCCAACCCAATCATGCTGAGATCGACATGGCTTCGCCAACGAGGTTGTACACTTGTTGCATCTCTTTTTTACTCTACATGTTATATATATTGTCCACTGAGCACACGGATTTGTTCCTTTAGTGTCTCCTTGAAAGAAAAAACGTAGGAATTTTAATTTTCACTTGTCCTCCTTCTCAAATTCCTATTCATGAAGCACAAGACTAAGAGATAGTAGCATATAGCATTATAACCGTACATTTTCTTGTGGTTTGACTTAATCTCACCATGGTTCTTTGCATCCTGTGATCTTCCAGTTGTTGTGAATCAAACTCCCAGATTGGCAGAAATCCTGTGTTTTTAAATTCTCTGTTTTGCACGTGCATTCCTATTCTATTCCTGTCTATTTCCTATCCCTGCATTGTTGGAATCCTCCAATTCAAACGAGCCCTTACAGAATTACTTCTCTTACAGATAGTTGTCAAAGAAAACCTTGCGTGGTTTGTCCCGCTCCTGTTGCGTCGTCATCCACCCCAGCTCAGCTGCTCCAACGACAGAAGGGTCCAGCACAGCAGGGATCCAGCCTCCAGACTGTCTTTCGCCGCCTCAGATCTTCTTCCCCGCCGCCGGCAGCCATGAAAACTGCATTATCATCATCAACCGAGCAGATGACCTCGAGGACTACACGGGTCCGCAAGAGAGGTCGCACTCTTTCGTGTATGCTTACGTTTTGCATCGCTTAATATTACATGCTACTTTATCGTCCTGTTCACCGATTAGACTCTGAGTCAGCTCCAAACTAATGGTCAAACTTGAGTTTTTAAATGGTTGTGGGGTACATATCGGGGCCGCAATCAATAGTATCTATCTACTATCTGGTTAATCTCCGGTGTCTACTATGAGTTTCATGTTGGGTGGGAAACAAACAGTAAAGAATCCAGTATCTGTATTTTTTAACCGAAGCCATTATCTGCCTGCTATTATTGGTTTTGGGTCTATCCACAGGTTGCTACCATCACTCTGGATTTCTGCATGCACTCCTTACATAATCTCACTATGTTTTATTACTATGCATGATAGTTATTGTAAACAATGGAACTGAAAATGTAGAGCAAAAGAGACGAGCCTTGTGTGGCAATAAAATTTCATGCAGACGTCGCTCCATGGTAGGCGCAAAGGCAGCCCCCCCTCCACGCATTTCAGATTGTAATCAAGAGGAAGATATCTATTTTGAGGGGGATTCAGAACAAGAAGATAACTCCTATTTACCCCCTGAGGTCTTCACTCTAACTTGGCATGCTGATGTTGGTTATATCATGCATATGGTGTCTTGCATTGCTTACTTTATACATCAAATATGTCATCTGCTTAGTTTAGACATCCTTTGTGCGAATGCCATCTGTTTAGTTTATTCATCATTTATTTGAATTATGCAACGCCATCTTGTTTAGCCAGGCATCATATATGTGAATTTTGCAATGCCATCCTGCTTAGCCAGTCATCTTATATGTAAATTATATCAGGCCATCCTTTGTTTTCGTTACATATTGCATTTGTCAACAATGTTAGTACAGTCAACTGCTCTTCGTGTGCATCAGGCATTTGACATGGTGATGGCAAATTCTGGAGTGAAAACAAGGTCTTCAGAGCATACTATGCTATCTGACGAAGCGCATATCTCGCTGGTTACGGATAGCTCCTCAGAGGAGGATTCAGAGACAGATGACCAGTCCTATCCCACCCGAGGTGTATGCTCTAACTTGGCAGGGTTATTTTGCTCATATCGTGCGTATGGTGTCTCGCATTGCTATGTCATTTGATTAGTTTAGACATGCTTTGTGTGAATGCCACCTGTTCAGTGTCTAATTACCATATATGTGAATTATGCATTGCCATCTTGTTGCAAGACATTATATATGTGAATTATACAATGCTATCTTGTTGCAAAGGCATTATATATGTGAATTATGCAATGCCATGCTGTTTAGCCAATCATCATGTATGTCAATTATATCATGCTATCATTTTTTGTATTACGTATTCCATTTGTCGACAACATTTGTATATTCAACTACTCTTCCTGTGCATCAGCCATTTGAAGCGGTGATGGAAGTATCTGGAGCGAAAACAAGGTATTCAGAGCAGACAATGCTACCTGCTGAAAAAGACATCTTGCTGGTTACAGAGAGCTCCTTAGAGGAGGATTCAGAGACTGATGACCAGTCCTATTTCCCCCCTGAGGTCTATGCTCAAACTTGGCAGGGTTATATTACCCATGTCATGCATGTTGTCTTGCATTGCTTAGTTTTTACATCATATATGGATTGCCATCTGCTTACTTGCTTACTATATAAATCATATATTTGAGTTATATCATGCCATCATGTTTACATAGTACATACACATCATCTATCTGAATTATGGCATGGCAACCCATTTAATAAAGACATCATATAGTTATATCATCTCATCCTTCTTAGTGTTTACAGTCATCATATTTTGAATTATGGCATTCTATCCGTGAACGTATGTGAATTATGGCATGCCAACCTATTTAATAAACACATTATATAGTTATGTCATGTCATCCTGTTTACATAGTCTCATATTTTGAACTATGTCTTTCCATCTTTTTTAGTTAGCCATCATAATGTGAAATTGTGTCATGCTATCCTGTTTAGTTAGCCATCATATATGTGAAATTGTGTCATGCTATCCTGTTTGGTTAGACAACATAAATATGAATTATTTCATGCCCTCTTTTATACCCCACTATCCATTGCACCTGTCTATCATACATTGTCTATACTTTCAATTACTTTTCTTGTTTATCAGCCATTTGAATTGGAGAGCGTGATGGCAGTATCTAAGGGAGTAACAACACGGTCTTCAGAAAAGATAGTGCTACCAGTTGATGCAGATAGAATCACGGTTTTACTTGCCCAAGGACCAGATCCACCACACATAACCCAGACTCTCGCATATTGTACCCCTACCCAGTTGGACAGAGAACCAGTTACACCCCTTCTAACCCCAACCCCGGCAGATAGTAACCCAGTTCCAGTTGACACGGCACCGTCTCCGCCACAGAGCACCCAAACACAAGCAGTTAGTAAGGGAACTGCAGTGCCCAAATCACGAGGACCACCACTCCGAATCCCAACTCAACGCTTAAAGGAGAAGAAGATTTGTTCTCAGGTCAGGTTCTGTAGCTATGGTTCATACTCCTTTGCTATTGCATTACTGTATTTACTCATACCAACTATTTTCAAATTTGAAGGATGGAATTGAAACTCCAATGGCGCAACAGGTATGTTTTAAACCTATTTCTTTAACTGGTTTGCTGTTGTAACCTGCTCTATGTTGATTTCAGTTTAAATTGAATAAACAGTTATGTTCTCATGTCATGCACATTACAAGTGTTGTTATTGCTCTATAGTTTCCCACACTTATATTCTGTCTATTCTGCTTTGTCTTGAACAAATATTATTTGAACTGTGTCTCTATCTTGATTTGGCAACAAAAACTAGAATGATATAGACCATAAAGTGACCATGGTACATAGATATATGTTTATTTCATGCTGTTATCCTGTCCACTTTACTACTGAACTCATTTACCAAAATGAGTTTCATATACAACATGGTAAACATGTGATGTGTCTGCTTGTTTCTCTTTTAGAATGCAGACAAAATATTGGAGAACAGTACCGCGTTATCCAATGGTAAAGGAAGTAATGCAGATAAGGTTCAAGATAGTGAGACATCCCTGTTGGTCTCCAAGAAAGCTGATAAAAACTATCTTGACGACAGTGAGAGAACCCAAAAGTCCTGTCTTGATGTAGTGTTCGAGTTACTGGCCACTACTGCTGGCACAAGCTCCTCGAACTCGCTGCCTGAATCAGTTCGTCTTCTTGAGTCTCAACTTCAAGTTGAAAGACATCGATCAGATGTGCTGCGACAGGAAGCTGAAGGACTGAGGAAGTCCCTGCAGAATTCAGATGCATATTTCCTAGTGCAATAGCAAGCGCTGGAGGATTTAAGCGCCAAACAAGAGAAAGTTAATATGCTTGCTAAGCATCTTGCCAGCATTATGGGTACCTAGGATATTGTTTCTTGAGATCTTCTGAAGTGGTTTCAGTTCTGGATTTGTTTTGCTGCGGCGTTTATTTCCGCTGGTCGCCAACTTTGACAACTAGTGTATATGATATGTTGCTTTGTTCCCTACATTTGCACTGGTTGCGAACTTTGATACCCAATGGATGTAATATGTGTAATAGCCGTGATAGCCTAGCGTTAGTTGCTTGCTTATTTGTTTCCTTGTTGTCTTGTTTATTTGTTTGCTTGTAGTCATTGCAGTTCTTTTTCCGCGGTTTGCTAGTGGCTGCAATAACCTATTTTTTAAAACTAGGCCACAATAACCATGGGCTAATATTTACTGTAGTGACATTGGGCCTCCTACGGGCCGTAGAAATAGTGGCCCTCTACGGGCCGTAGAAACAATGTGCCTTCTACGGGCCGTAGAAACAACGGGCCTTCTGCAGGCCATATCATCAATGGGCCTTATACAGGCCGTAAGATCGATTGGCCAAACATGGGCCAAACAGACTGCATTATGGCCGTAAACGGGCTAGAGTTGGAATCGTCCGTTCATGGGCCGACCATAATGGGCCATCGTTAATAGGCCGTATTTGATGACGCTATGAAAATGGCCCAACATATTAACGGACCACAAACGGGCCGACTGTAACCACGGGCTGAATTTGGCCCACAAGCAGAAAATGACAGTAACGGCCCGTAAGTAAACGAATGCTAAAAATGAGCCCAAGAATAAATGGGCTCTAAGAAGGCCGAAAGATAACATGGGCTGGAAACAGCCCAACGGAATAACGGGCCATTAATGGGTATAAAGTGATACACTCTTCATTACGGGCCAGTTTCACCACGGGCCGTTAATGGGTGTAAAGGGATACACTGTTCATTACGGGCCAGTTTCACCACGGGCCGTTAATGGGTGTAAATGGATACACTATTCATTACGGGCCAGTTTCACCACGAGCCGTTAATAGGCCAAGAGTTACATAGGGCCTCGTATGGGCCGAAAGATGTCATGGGCCATACATGGGCCAGAAGTGAAAACGGGCTGGAATCATATTGGATGGCCCAGATGATGCTACTGGGCCTAATTCAGATAGGTCATAACGGGCCTTGGGTTAGCAGGCTGTAAGTGGGCTATATGTGAATAGGCCGTTAACAGGCTTTACATGGGCCGACCCGCCACCTTTTGACCAAGTCAAACGGGCCAGCCTTTTCACAGGAATGGGCCTCTGTTGGGCCGTGCCACGTGTCGTCGTAGCATAGGCACCTTCTGTCCAATGAGTGGATGACATCTGTCCCAATGATGAGCCGACACGTGTTTCCTCCAGCCAATGATGATTTTACACGTGGAAAATCCCCATTGGTCGGGGCTGTTAACGGGTTATCGGATCCAAAACCCGACCCGATAGCTTAACAACGTTCCGTTATGGTGGATGCCACGTGTCGATCACCCTTGATGAAAGCACTTCTTTGACGCGCGATTTATCGTCATGGAAGTGGACACTTCTGTGATGATAATTTTGGTAATGTCATGGAACACTTCTACGATAGCACAGGTATGACTATCTTGATTCTGTCATAATATCGTCATGGATGTACATGCATGACAGAAAATGCGACCTACTGTGACAAACACGTATCATCACGAAAGTGTATTTTTTGTAGTGGATCCAGCCGAGATTTGAGGGAGAGTTCCATCAGCATGACGGCGTGGTGACGATGATAATGTTCTACCGACGCAGGGCTTCGCCTAAGCACTGCTACGATATTATCGAGGTGGATTATGGTGGAGGCGGGCACCGCACACGGCTAAGAGATCCAAGGATCAATTGTTGTGTCTATGGGGAGCCCCCCTCCTCTGTATATAAAGGAGGAGAGGAGAGGGCCGGCCAGGAGTAGGAGGCGCGCCCAGGGGGGAGTCCTACTCCCACCGGGAGTAGGACTCCTCCTTTTCCTATTTGGAGAGGGAGAGGGAAGGAAGAGGAAGGAGGGAGGAAGGAAAGGGGGGCCGGCGCCCCTCCCAATTCGGATTGGGCTTGGGGGGGGGGGGCCCTCCCTTGCTCCTTTCCCCTCCTTTCCACTAAAGCCCATTAAGGCCCATATACCTCCCGAGGGGTTCCAATAACCTCCCGGTGCTCCGGTATTATCCCGATCTCACCCAGAATCATTCCGGTGTCCAAATATAGTCGTCCAATATATCGATCTTTATGTCTCGACCATTTCGAGACTCCTCGTCATGTCCGTGATTACATCCAGGACTCCGAACTACCTTCGGTACATCAAAACACATAAACTCATAATATATCTGTCATCGAACATTAAGCGTGCGGACCCTACGGGTTCAAGAACTATGTAGACATGACCGAGACATGTCTCCGGTCAATAACCAATAGCGGAACCTGGATGCTCATATTGGCTCCCACATATTCTATGAAGATCTTTATCGGTCAAACCGCATAACAACATACGTTGTTCCCTTTGTCATTGATATGTTACTTGCCCAAGATTCGATCGTCGGTATCCGAATACCTAGTTCAATCTCGTTACCGGCAAGTCTCTTTACTCGTTACGTAATGCATCATCTCGTAACTAACTCATTAGCTACATTGCTTGCAAGGCTTATAGTGATTTGCATTACCGAGAGGGCCCAGAGGAACCTCTCCGACAATCGGAGTGAAAAATCCTAATCTCAAAATACATCAACTCAACAAGTACCTTCGGAGACACCTGTAGAGCACCTTTATAATGACCCAGTTACGTTGTGATGTTTGGTAGCACACAAAGTGTTCCTCCGGTAAGCGGGAGTTACATAATCTCATAGTCATAGGAACATGTATAAGTCATGAAGAAAGCAATAGCAACATACTAAACGATCAAGTGCTAAGATAACGAAATGGATCAAGTCAATCACATAATTCTCCTAATGATGTGATCCCCTTAATCAAACGACAACTCATGTCTATGGCTAGAAAACTTAACCATCTTTGATTCAAGAGCTAGTCAAGTAGAGGTATACTAGTTGCACTATCTTTGTCTATGTATTCACACATGCATTATGTTTCCGGTTAATACAATTCTAGCATGAATAATAAACATTTATGATGAAATAAGGAAATAAATAATAACTTTATTATTGCCTCTAGGGCATATTTCCTTCAATTTCTGCTTGGAGCGTCTTGTATGATATGAGTTTTTTCTTGTTTTGTTTTGGTTTTTAAGTCTTGAATCCTTGCTGGACACACCTATTTGAGAGAGACAAAATTATGCCATGACTTGTTAGAATTGCTCTCTATGCTTCACTTAAATTTTTATGAGCTATGGATTTGCTCTAGTGCTTCACTTTTATATATTTTTAGTATGGTGTGCTTAGTTATTTTTGAGGAAATGCTCTCTTGCTTCACTTAGATTTATTTGAGAGTTAGTAGTTTTTTTAAGAAATTCTCTCTTGTTTCACTTAAATTAATTTGAGAGAAAGAAGTATTATGCTCATGATCTTCACTTATATTTGTTTGAGCTTATCAAAAGCAACACATGAAAATTAGTCCCAAAGTGATAGATATCCAAGAAGGATATAATAAAACCTTTCATGAAGATCATTGGACAAAATAAACTTGATTCCCTGTAATAGTTTTGAGATATGATGATGTGATATGTGAGTCATGTTCATGAGTAATTGTGCTTTAGTAAGAATATTCGTGTTAAGGTTTGTGATTCCCTATGCAAGCAGGAAAGTCAATAGTCATGAAATGAAATTATATCCCACTTGTGGTGCATTATTCGGTTTTAATTATGCTTAATGCTCACTTATGAGATTATTCGTTTCTTGGTTGGTCGCTTCTCAATCTTTTGCTAACCTTCATTTTGCACTAAGTATGATCACTACTTGTGCATCCAAAAACGTTTAAACCAGTTTTGCCACATGAGTCCACTATATGTACCTATATGCGGTATTCTTTTGCCATTCTAAGAAAATTTGTATGTGCCATCTCTAGCTTTCAAAACAAACTTCTCATTTGTATGTTCGTACCGCTCACGAGGCGGTGAGGGGTGGATAATTTTTTCCATGCTAGATGTGTTTTTCTCATGATGAGTGCTTATTCACTTGTCATTGCATGAGAGTAAGGAAAAGGTATTAGGGATGCCCAATCCCGAAAATAAAAATGAATCTATTTTATGTTGTCAAATAATAAATTCCTTGGAAAGTGTTGGTATGGAGGGCACCCGTGGATACGGTTAGCCATGGAAAGTGAAAGTATGGTGGAAAAAGGAATAAACTTTCTTTTTTGTTTGGGAACCGCCTATGATATATCTAGCATGGAAGGTATTGGGAACTCTAGGTCGTTTTTGTTGGTGGGAAAGGCACACCTCCCAAAATGTTTTTATCTCTAAGTTTTTCGCTTTGAGCTCTGGCACCTCTACAAATCCCTACTTCCCTCTGCGAAGGCCTTTCTTTTACTTTATGCAATTTTTATTTTCAGTTTGAGTCTCCATCTTCTCTTATAAAAGCACCAACTAGGAGGCACTATGATCGTACTTGAGTATTGGGTGTAGTTAATATGCGAGTGTGTTTCATGAATGGATGAATGGTTAAGCATGATGGGCTAGGGATAACTTATTTTAGCATTGACATTTTGAAAGACATGGTTGCTTGATTGATATGCTTGAGTATTTAAGTCATCATGTCAAAACTAGACTATTGCTTTGAATCATATAAAAGTCCAAATGTCCATGGTATAAAGAAAAGAATATGAGATGACATGTTAGGCAGCATTCCACATCAAAAATTCTGTGTTTATCATTTACCTACTCGAGGACGAGCATGAATTAAGCTTGGGGATGCTGATACGTCTCCAATGTATCATAATTTTTGATTTTTCCATGCTGTTATATTATCATTCTTGGATGTTTTATAATCATTTTCGGTACTAACCTATTGACATAGTGCCAAGTGCCAGTTGTTGTTTTCTGCATGTTTTTTACATCACAGGAAATGAATACCAAACAGAGTCCAAATGCAGCAAAACTTTTTGTGTATTTTTTTTGGACCAGAAGACATCTAGTGGGCCGGAGAAGCGCCTGGGGGTGTTCCGAGGGGAGCACAACCCAGTAGGGAGCAGCTGGAGGCCCAGGCGTGCCCTGGTGAGTTGTGCCCACCTCGGGTGCCCCCCAGACCACCTCTTTGCTCTATAAATACCCCAATATTCCTGAAACCCTAGGGGAGTCGAAGAAAATCAATTCCATCCGCCGCAGACTCCAGAACCACCAGATCCAATACACCATCACGGAGGGGGTTCACCACTTCCATTGGTGCCTCTCCGATGATGCCTGATAGTTCTTTGTAGACCTACGGGTCCGTAGCTAGTAGCTAGATGGCTTCCTCTCTCTTGTTTGATTCTCAATGCAATGGCCTCTTGGAGATCCATATGATGTAACTCTTTTTGCGGTGTGTTTGTTGGGATCGGATGAACTTTGAGTCTATGATCAGATCTATCTTTTTATCCATGAAAGTTATTTGGGTCTTCTTTGATCTCTTATATGCATGATTACTTATAGCCTTGTATTTCTTCTCCGATATTTAGGTTTTGTTTGGCCAACTTGATCTATTTATTTTGCAATGGGAAGAGGTGCTTTATAGTGGGTTAAATCTTACGGTGCTTGATCCCAGTGACAGAAGGGGAACCGACACGTTTGTATCGTTGCTACTAAGGATAAAACGATGGGGTCTATTTCTACATAAATAGATCTTATCTACATCATGTCATCGTTCTTATTGCATTACTCTGTTTCACCATGAAAATTAATACACTAGATGCATGCTGGATAGCGGTCAATGTCTGGAGTAATATTAGTAGATGCAGGCAGGAGTCGGTCTACCAATGTTGGATGTGATGCCTATATAACGATCATTGCCTGGATATCGTCATGATTATTAGAAGTTCTTTCAATTGCCCAACAGTAATTTGTTTACCCACCATTTGCTATTTTTCTCGAGAGAAGCCACTAGTGAAATCAATGGCCCCCGGGTCTCTTCTTTAATATATTTGCCTTTGCAATCTACTTTTTCTTTGCTTTTATTTTCAGATTTATTAAAACAAAAATAAAAAATACCTTGTTGCACTTTATTTTATTTGGCGTTCGATCTCAATATTTACTACTCTCTCACGCCCGTTTGCCAACTTCTGGCGCCGATGCTTGGAAGGGATAGACAACCCCTTTTAAACGTCGGGTTGGGAGTATTTGTTATTTCTATGCAGGTGTTTTTATGTAGTGTTGCTTGGTTCTCCTACTGGTTCGATAACCTTGGTTTCATCATTGAGGTAAATACCTACATCTATAGTGCTGCATCATCCCTTCCGCTTTGGGGAAATACCGACGTAGCTTCAAGCGGCAATCAAAAGGAATTTTTGGTGCCATTGCCGGGGAGGATCTTCAACATATACCAGGTTCCTAATCACAAATCACATCTCCTTGCAATTTACATTATTCGCCATTTGCCTCTCATTTTCCTCTCCCCCACTTCATAAAAAATTTCTGTTTTATTCGCCCTCTTTTTCATTCGCCGTTTTCTCGTCAGATCTGTCCTTTGCTTGCAATCATGAGTGATTTCGGTATGGCACCAATAGATGATGGCCTAACTCCTAAGATTGGACGTACGGGGAATCTGGATGCTAAAACTTTTATCTTGGGGCAAGGGAATGTTTTGGGAAAAGAACGTATCCAAGAATTTTTCAGTTGCGTTGGAAATCTAAGTCTTGATGATGCTCCTATACTTAGAACTACTAGATCTTATGCGGATGCTATTTCAGCACTAGTTCTAAAACTTGAAAGTAAATTTATCTGTGTGCATCCTACTCTACAAAGATTGTTTTTTGAGCTTCCCATTATAAAGAATCCTAGGGCTAAAAAGTTGGCCACCCTTGTCCTCATGAATGAATTTGATTACATAATACGGGAAGCTAGGGAAATCTATGATTTTTATGGTATGAATCGTGAAAAACCCGTGATAGATGAAATTATTTACAATAGTGATTATGCGCTAAGGCATTTGCTTAGGGAAAATAAAATCTTTGATGAGAATCTTAAAAAGGATGTCCCCGTTTTAGATATAATCTAACAATTTTTCAATAATTTTAACCAACATCACTCTTGGATTGTTTCTAGATATCAAAAGGGATATGATGTAAACCAACTTAGCAATGCTAAGGTTTCTATGGATAATATGTTTTATGTTGCCTTCACAAAACCTCACGACAAGAATACCCCTAAGGAAATTAAAGACAAAGATGACAAAACTTAGATCCTAGCTTTATGCCTAGCTAAGGGCGTAAAACTATAGCGCTTGTTGGGAGGTAACCCAATGAATATTTTTTTTTGCTTTTTGCTTTCTGTTCTCGAGTGTTTGAACAATTATGCTACTTTTATGATTGTGTTTTTTGTGTTTTAATTAGTGTTTGTGTCAAGCAAAGACTTTAGGATCTTCTTGGGAGATAGTTGATTTGATCTTGTTGAAAAAAAGAAACTTTTGCGCTTAGAAAAACAATTTAAAAAAAAATCACATAAACGTGCTTTTGCTCTGACTTCTTAACACAAGATTGATATAGAAATTTATAAGGATGTCCTAGTTTCTCGGGATTTGTGGAGTTACAGAAGTATTCGAGTTATTCAGATTGCTACAGACTATTCTGTTTTTGACAGATTCTGTTTTCTTTGCGTTGTGCGCTTGTTTTGATGATTCTATGGTTTTCTTTAATGAGTTTTTGCCATAGAAAGCTGGAATCCAGTAGATATAATGCAAGAATAAAATATGAATTGGTTTGATACAGTACTTATAGTAGTGATTTGTTCTCTTATACGAATGGATCTCATGAAGGTTTTGTTGAGTTTTGTGTGATTGAAGTTTTCAAGTTTTGGGTTAACTTACGATGGATGAAGGAATAAGGAGTAAGAAGAGCCTAAGCTTGGGGATGCATGATTTGGTGGGCCATGCCACATCTATGTGGTCAGCTTCTTATTTTGTCGATGTATTTCTCCTCGTGATGTCGTGGTTGTCTCCATCCTGACACCCATTCTAGCACCCCAGGATCGACACTATGAAGATCAAGCATCCTCTGCATAATATCAATCCCGAGGTGCCTGCTGTGTTAGACAGCCCCACCATGCGGCCAGGATGGCTTGGGTGGCCAGCCTATCAAGTGCCCTGGTGGCACCCCTCTGGTCCATCTTCGCTCCTCAAATCTTCTAATTTTCCAATAATTCACAAAAACTACCATCCAATTTGGAGCATTTTTTTTGCACAAAAATTAATACAATGCCAAGTCCACTGAAAACAACGTCAGTCCGGGTTAGTTTCATTCAAATCAAGTAAATTAGAGGGCAAAACAATAGTAGAAGTGTCTGGAAAAGTATATACAATTGAGACGTATCAACCAACAACCAGTTTTTACGGGTAAACGTGTGGGTACATTGGTGCAACCCTGCAGGGATAAATCTATTCGAATACCTGTGTCCGCGATTATCTTCATTCCTAGAGAAACTTTAACCATAACAGTTAAAACTTTCCCACCCTTAATCTTGTTAGTTACTAGAGCTTACACAACTTCAACTAACTAATAAAACTTGCCAAGTAAATGCCTTAGGGATTCTTCTTTGTGGGTGATGCCAAGGGGAATGCAAAGGCTTTGTGATGTGTGATGATAGGATATATGATGATTGTGTGTGAAACTTGTGGGGTTGCATTGCACCATAATTAGCATAGACGGTTCTTACACACTCTCTTTACCTATCTCTGATAGACGCAAGTTGTAGCATGTCTCCATAGGTGCTAGTGCTTGCTATTACAAAACCCCTTACCACCTTTAATACTTGATGAATAAATAGTGTAGGTCTCTAGTGGGTCTTGTGGGTACAACTAAGTACTCTCCTTGCTTAATTTAATCTTTCGATGGATTGTCACCAAACCAGCCGGCAATGATTCAGGAAGCAGGTTTAATGATGGGTGATGTTAGCTAGTTATCCCACAAATAGAGGTCTAGGTAGGGATATGGATGCCTTTGCTTCCACTATGTTCTGAGATTGATGTTGCTATGACTTTGCTATGCTTAATGCTCGAGACAAGGGCTCGAGTGCCGTAGATCTGGACCCTTTATGTTTTCATGAATATATTTGTGTTCTACTTATACCTGCAAGTTGTATGCACCTATTAATGTTCTGAACTAGAGACCCTATGGTGACAATAACTGGGATATCAAAGGGGATGACTTTACCTTAAGGATACATGGTTTCATTGATTGTCAATGCTTTGATCCAGTTCTTTATTAAAAGGATCACCTTAATTACCCTTAATTTCCATTAGGATCCTACTGAAATGGGAAGGTAGTACAAAAGATGTTATGCAAATTCTTATCGCAAGCACATACAACTACATACGAAATACATGCCTACATATGATTGATGAATTGGAGCTAGTTTTTTCTAGTTGTATGTTATGAATATTGCATACAGGATCTTATCATGTAACAGTCATTATCTACTTCCATGCCTACCCTTTACATCATTGTTACACACATTACAATTACTTTTGCTGCAATCTTGTACTTTACTGCAATACTGTTACTACTATTGCTTCACTGCTACTGCTACCATATTACTTTGCTACTAATAAATTTTGCCAAGCAAGTTATGTGTCTAGGTGTGGTTGAATTTACAACTCAACTTCTAAGACTTACAATTTTCTTTGGCTCCCCTTGTGTCGAATCAATAAATTTGGGTTGCAATACTTCCCTTGAAGACTGTTATGAGCCCCTACACTTGTGGGTCATCAAGACTATTTTCTAGCGCCAATGATGGGCAACATAACTCGATTTATCAAATTCACTTGGTAGTTATTTGTTTGCTACAATTTATCATTACTAAAAATAAAATATCCCAAACCAAAAATCATTCCTTCCAAGACAAGGTAAGGTATAAACTTACCCAATAGCTCTACTGTTGATTCACCTACTAGTTTGAGTGAACTTGTGATACCAAAACCACCATAATCACCATTACATTCACATACTTCACGCATTGTTATGTCACTTACAGTAGAGCATGATTTTGCTTCTAATAATAATTATGATGATACTTTTTTTTGACTGGTGACTGTAGGGAAACCCCCCCCCCCCCCACAACATTTAACTTGTATTCAAATGAAAAAGAATACAATGTACAAAGATTACAAGGGGTAATCAGAAAAGAAAAGTAAAAGAAGGAATAACTAAGCATCTGAGAATATAAAACCTCATGGAGGTAGAAAGGAAATCCATTTTAGAAGCTCCTCCTTGTATCTAGCCTTGACTCTGTGTTGCATAAGTGTAATATCATGGATAAATGCACTTCTCCATTTATTCAAACTCTGCCTCTCATGTCTGAACACTCTTGCATTCCTGATTATCCAAATGTTCCAGCAAGCAACAAAAACAACTTCACTAAAGAAGGGCTTTGCAAAATCCAGTTTAGCTTCCATAACAATAGCAGACATGTCATCCCCAGGTGGCCATGTAACTTGCAGATAGTTCCATATTCTCACACTGAAGTTGCATTCAAAGAACATGTGGTTCCTGGTCTCACGAGTCCTCAAGGGACAAAGAAGGAAGTTAGCTCCATCATCCAGATGCCAATGCCTTCTTTCCACCATATTTTTGGTATTGAGCCTGTCCATGATTAACATCCAGGCAAACACTTTGATTTTCATTGTGCAGGAGGATTTCCATATCCGTAGAAGGAGAGGGTTAAAAGACATGTTAGAATGCATGAAAGAGTAAAACAACTTGGGCTTAAATGCATTACATGTCCCCTGCCAGAACCAAATGTCCTTTGCCTCCACTTCTCTATTACAAGAGACCATATGATCTTGCACAGTCATAAATTCCTGATATGCCTGTGCAGATAGAGGCAAATGAAACATATTAATCATATCATGTGCTCGGAAGGCTACAAAGACTGTGATCCATGGATATTTCACATAAGAAAAAAATCCTAGGGAACCTGCAAAGGGGCAACTGAATCCCCAATCTTCCATTTGTCGGATCAAAACAAAGCAGAATGTCCAAGATTGATTTGAACCCAAGTTGTGTTCCTATAGTGATCCAACAACTTACAGATATCCTTCCACCAAAAAGAACCACAAATATCAGTCCCCTGAGGTACAGAAGAATGATAGTATGTGTCCCAAATAAGAGAGACCCATGGTAGATCCACCCTGTTTAAGAATTTGTGCAAATGTTTGAGCAAAAGAGCCATGTTCTGTACACCCAAGTTCAGAATTCCCAAACCACCTTTATTTTTTAGCCTACAAATGAGTTCCCAAGCTGCCAGGGATGGTGATGGCTCATCCCTATGCTTTCTCCATAAGCACTGCCTCTGAATTCTCTCTAGTTGCTTTAAGATTCCTGTAGGAGCAAGCAAGCTACCAAGATAAGAGATGGGCATGGAAGACATAGCAGAATTCAGGAACTGAAGTCTTTCCCCTTGATTCGGAAAGGAAGAACTAGTTGTCATCCTTCTCTCCATACAGTCAACAAGTGGCATAAAATCCCCCATTTTAGGCCTGGTAGTGCCAACAGGTAGACCAAGATAAGTGAAAGGCATTTTACCCACTTGACAACCAAAAGCAGCAGCTAAACCAATGATGGAATCCTCATCAACATTTATGGGCACCATAGAAGACTTGTGATAGTTAACAACTAGCCCAGTTGATGTAGAAAACACTTGCAACATGTCCTCCAGAGCCAGAAGCTGTGTTTTATCTGCTGGTAAGATGATTAGAGTATCATCAGCATATTGCACTATGGGATAGTCCTGGTCATGGCATGGTATTGTCAACTTTAAAATTCCCCTCCTGAACATATCATTCACCACAGATTGCAACAGGTCAGCAGCAATAAAAAAAGTAAAGGTGAGAGACAGTCTCCTTGTCTAACCCCCTCCTTACAGAGAAACTGCCTACCAGGTACACCATTTAAGAGGACTGATGATGTCCCAGTGGAAAGTAACTGCTTGACCTAGGAAATCCATTTCTGATTGAAGCCTTTGAATTTGAGGATCTACAGAATAGCCTCATGTTCAATTGAATCAAAGGCCTTTTCAAAATCCAGTTTAAGAATCACTATAGGCCTCTTTGATTGGTGACACTCGTGCAAATATTCCAGGGACCAACCAATATAATAGCCTCTTTGATGATTATACTTTTACTGTGCTTAATGAAACTGTCCCAATTGAAGAAAAAATTGGATATTCAAATTGCTATAGCTAAAGAACTTGAAACTGCTATTTATTCGATGCATCACTTGTTACACCTACTTCACCTATTGAAATAATACCTCTTAATTTACCAACTACACCTATTGAGATATTGCTGGTTTGATTGAATTAGTTAAGAAAAGACCAATAGGATATGATTACTCTCGATCCTAAGTTTAGTACCTCACCTATTTACATTAATGATAATGATTATGAATTCTCTACAAATCCCTCGCTTATTACTTTGGTAGAAACAAATCCCTTTCATGGTTATAAAACTGAAGAAGTTGTTGAACACATGTCTAAGCTAGGTGTTGTAGCTTCTTTGTTTGCTAAAAGGTGAAGATTGAATAATATTATACACTCAAGTTGTTTCCTTTCTCACTAAAAGATGATGCTAAAGTTCAGTTCAACAATCTTGCACCTAGTAGCACAAACAACCCTCATGATCTGATTAATGTTTTTAATGAAAAATATTTTCCTTCACATATGAGTCAAGCTACTTTGTAGTATATTTATAACTACAACCAACTTGAGGAAGAGCATCTCCCTCAAGCTTAGGGAGGTTTTGTGCATTGCTTGGAGCCTACCCACAGCAGAATATGAAGAAAAATTAACTATTTGATATCTTTTATAATGGACTAACCACTGATGGTAGGGCATACCTAGATATTTGTGCTTGTTTGTTTTTAGGGAAATGACGATTGAGCAGGTTGAAGAACTACTGGCCAATATGATGAAAAGTTACATGATTGGACTATTCCTATACCTCCACCTAAACCAACTCCAAGAAAGAGGGATATTCTATTTCTTAGTCCAGAAGATATGCAAGAGACCAAGAAATCTATGAAATAGAAAGGTAGATGTTAAGAACTCTCCTATTGAAGAATTATGTGAGCGAACCACTAATAGTAAGGTAACTGAGGTAAATTATCTCTATAAATTTCATGAAGGTGACGTTCGATATGATAAATCTCCGAGTTTATGTTTAGAGGAGTTTGATAATTTTATATTAAACAACATCACTTTGATATGCACTTGCAAGATAATTTACAACAAAATGCATGTATCATTAAACATTTGCATGATGTGTTGAAAATAACTTCTAATAATGTTAAAGGTTTATGTGTGTTCGCACACGAACACGTCATCGTGTACCTCCAACGCTGAGGGTAATGCACCGCAGCTCATGTCGAAGAAGACCCAACCGAAAGTGCGGTACGCAAGCAATCTGGCGTGCGTTTTTGTAGACCCGAAACCCCACACGCTCGGGCGGGACCCCGTCTGGGCACGCGGAGGCTATGGGTTGCCCTAGGTCGACCTGATTGCCCCTAAAGCCTCGTGGATTCGCAGCCCTCCATTGCTGAAGAACGACAAAGAATGAGAACAAAGATACAAGGGTAGGGAATAGATGAACACAAAAAAGTAGGTGATGTGTTTGTTCGATTGTGTGTTGTTAGAAAGCCGAAAACTGATTGTCATGATAAAGCAAGAGACTAGTCAACCACTCGATGACTCAGCGGAATCTTCGCGATTCCTCCGCATTAACGAAGGACCGGTTTCCCGGTCACATATGTACACGCACCATAGTCGGATAAGCGTGGACATACCATGGGCTATGTAGTAGCCCCACCGTCAAACTCCTATGGCTAAGTGAAAGGGTTAAAGCTATATAGTCCGATTGCCTTGTTTGCTGCGCTACCACCTCCTTAACGGACCAAGATGTTGGATCAAGTGTGATTACGCGCTTTGCCGAACACCCCCACATTATATGCGAGGGGGCTGACGCCGACGACTGCAAACTTTTAGGTTGTATACATATATACATAAGCGGCCGCACTGGAGGCACTACAATACTTTACGGGCAAAAGTATAAAGATAGCCTTTATTATCAAAAGCATTGTTTTTACAATCAAGATACATGTCATTGAAACATGGTATTCTTTGAGCACTGAGCCTCTATTAAACGGGCACCCTCTAAGACTTCTTCAAAATAGTGCTCGGGCGAGTCCTGGCCCCCGGGCGGACCCCTGGTTGCAATGTCGGTGGCCTCCATCTTCGCCCAATACGTCTTAACACGGGCAAGGGCCATCCGCGCACCCTCTATGCACGCTGACCTCTTGACAGCGTTGATATGCGGCACAGCACGAATAAATCGTTACACCAAACCAAAATAACTATCCGGACTCGGCTCCTTCGGCCACAAGTGGTCCACGACGGCCTCCATGTCAAGCTCGGATAACCTAAGGAGCTCGGTCCATTCAGCCATTTGCTCATTCAATAGCAGCGGACGCCTTGGAGTACTGAGCTGCGACCAGAACAATCTTTCCACCTCATGATCTTCTCGATCTTTGAAATACTACATCGCATCAGCAGCACTCTTTGCTAAATCCATGTAGGCGTCTGAAGAACTCCACAATTGATCAAGAGGGGCATACTTCGGATCGCCGAACTTCGTTTGCAATAAAAAGGGCTTCCCAGCCGCGATATCACCGGCTTGCTGAAGCTCCTCCCGCGCCGCTCTTATTTTAGAGTGAGTTTCCTTTGCTGCTTGTAAGGCCTTCTCTAGGTCAGCCATTTTCGTTTGATTTTCCCTTTCGAGAAGCTCATATCGGCTAGCGGCAGTTTGTAGCTCAAGAGCCATATTGGCTATTTTATCCTCACTTTGGTGATGAGCAGCCTATTCAGCTTTTAATTCTTCATCTGCCTTCATAGCGATCGCATTGCTTCTCCTGGCTTGCTCCTTGGCCCGGGCGAGCTCTGCCTGAAGGGTCTCCATGGCGGCAGCACCATCTGTAGTCAAGGCATGTTATAAATCCTAGCATCATGCTATTAATATGTGCTGACCACCCAAATATACATACCCTGTGCCTCGTCAATCCGCTTGTTCACAAGCGTGATGTCCGCATCCGCCACGTCAAGTTGCCGCCTCGGTTCGGCAAATTCAGCAGTCCGGTCAGCCGCTGGATCTGCAGCCACCTGCATACAAAATCAGCACTATCATTACCTGAGACTATGATCCTCTGCTCGCCTCGTCCGGAGGGCAACCAGAGTCTCAGGGGCTACTATCTATACAAAGTACACCTTGTGTGTACGGTACAATCAAAAATATATATATCACTTTGCATACCTCAAAGCCTCTTAGCAGGCTCGTAAAAGCTTCACTCAACCCGCATTTTGCGGATGAAATCCTCTCTACCACTGTACCCATTAAGATACGATGTGCCTCTCAGATAGCCGCTTGCTGCAGAAGACCCTTCAATGTGTCCGGTTGTACATCGGACAATCCCGGGCTTTTTCTGATTGGTCTCTCTAGGAGCTGAAAGCCCCTGACTTTGGACGCCCGAAGAGTTACCTTCTGGTCTTTGCGGATCGAGAGAGATCCTCCGGGACGACACCTCAGGGTCGTCCGCCTCAGGCAGAGAAGGAGGAGGCATTTCGCTCCCCATCATCTCCAGAAGAAGATCCACCGAAGATGAACATTGTTGAGGGAGGCTATGAGCCGAACTACAAAACATATGTCTCGGTCGTTATTCTCAGGAAAAGAACAGGGTAGGTTCACTAAGCACATTTGTTCACTTACAGCTCGGTTAGCAACTGGCCCGCCTGAGGGCGTTGTGCAGCAATGTTGCCCTCTGGTGCAGGTCCCCCTGATGAAGGCTTTCTCCCTCGTTTGGAGACCTCTTCTTCCAAGTCTTCAGGGGCGGCCCTTTTCTCCCCATGGGGAGAGGGGACGCTGGATTCTCCTCCTCTTTCATCATCCGACACGGGGGTACTAATTTCCCCGGTTGGGATGCGTAACGTACCTCCAGCATGAAGTCCGCTTTTGGCTTCCCCATTCCTCTCCTTGTCCTCCCCTGATGGCACTTGATAAGGTCCGTGAGCCAGCATCCTGGTTAGTACATGATCCGGCGAATCTTCGGGAAGAGGGGCCGAACACCTGATCCTCTCCGCTTTCCTTATCCAGTCCTGGCCGAGGGTAGTCTTTCAGAGTAATGTTGTGACAAATATAACGACAACAGGTTCGGTCGCGGAATTAATTGCCTGGGTATCTGGACGGTTGCAGTTGAGACCTGCATCCTCTGTGGTGACCGGACACTTTATTCGTGGTCCGTAGAATAATTGATACATTCCTTCGAGCGTCCTGCCAAAGAAGTGCTGAACAGTTCGCGGTCCTTCCGGGTTGAACACCCACATACGAAGAGATCGACGTTGGCATGGCAAGACCCGACGAACTAGCATTACTTGAATTACCTTGACAACACTGATATCCTTCTTGAGGAGATCCCGAATGCGGCTTTCCAATATCCACACATCATCAACCGATCCCCAGTCCAGCCCCTTGTTGACCCATGATGCAAGCTGTGGCGAAGGAGCAGATCGGAAGGCTGGGGCGGCTGCCCACTTTGTACCTCAGGGTGCAGCGATATAAAACCACTCCCGTTGCCATAGGTCGGACCCCTCCGGGAAGGAAACCTTTGGCCATAAGGCGTCGACACCTTTGCTTATTATAGCGCCTCCGCACTCCGCGTGTCACCCGTTGATCATCTTCGGCTTCACATTGAAGGTCTTGAGCCATAAGCCGAAGTGTGAGGTAGTGAGGAGGAAGGCCTCACACACAACGATGAGCATCGAGATGTGAAGGAAGGAATTGGGAGCTAGATCATGAAAGTCTAGCCCGTAATAAAACATGAGCCCTCTAACAAAGGGATGAAGACCGAAGCCTAGCCCTCGAAGGAAGTGGGAGATGAATACGACGCTCTCGTTGGGTTTGGGAGTGGGAATAACCTTCCCTTGAGCAGGCAGCCTGTGAAGGATTTCGGCGGTCAAATACCTAGCCTCTCTAAGCTTCTTGATGTCCTCCTCCATGACGGGAGAGGCCATCCAACGGCCTTGAAGGTTGGATCTGGGCATGAAGATCCGGAGCGCTTGGACTGAACCTTGGGTGTTAGAACTCGAGGTAGAGGAAGGGGAGGATCAGGCGTGGAAAGAAAAGGACAGGTCTTGACCTCTTTATATAGAGGAAGAATGTCAAGCGTCCTCCGCGCGGTCGTTTGGAACTTGCCTATACCAAGGAGTCGTACTAAAGGAACGGTTGGGTTACCCACGCCCGTATTGATGAGAATCATGTGATAAGGGGGACACGATCTCTGCTTCGACAAGACGTGCCAATAAAACCACCTCGCAAGACGTGCAGTGCCAGGTTGGGAAAATGGTTTTGGTAATAACCGGGCAGCGGCGTGATGTCACGCTATGAAATTGTTGTCAGCAGATTAGACTCGTGGAATATTGTACTCTCTACGATGGTATGTGGAATTTGTTTTGCAGAGCCGGACACGATTCTTGTGTTCAAGATCTTCTTTGGAGTACTTGGAGAAGGAACCCGCCTTGCAATGCCGAAGACAATATGCGCGCCGGACTCATCGTCATTTAAGCATGGTTCAGGGGCTACTGAGGAGTCCTGGATTAGGGGGTCCTCGGACAGCCGGACTATATGCTTATGCCGGACTATTATACTATGAAGATACAAGATTGAAGACTTTGTCCCGTGTCCGGGTGGGACTCTCCTTTGCGTGGAAGGCAAGCTTGGGAATACAGATATGTAGATTTCCTTCTCTGTAACCGACTCTGTGTAACCCTAGACCCCTCCGGTGTCTATATAAACCGGAGGGTTTAGTCCATAGGACAAGAACAATCATAATCATAGGCTAGCTTCTAGGGTTAGCCTCTACGATATCGTGGTAGATCAACTCTTGTAATACTCATATCATCAAGATCAATCAAGCAGGAAGTAGGGTATTACCTCCATAGAGAGGGCCCGAACCTGGGTAAAACATTGTGTCCCCAGCCTCCTGTTACCATTAGTCTTAGACGCACAGTTCGAGACCCCCTACCCGAGATCCGCCGGTTTTGACACCGACACTGGGTCCTGGGTGTCAGCCCCTCCTTGTGCAGTTATCTCGCTTATTGACTACATTGACAATGGCGTGCGACCCAGATGTTAGGAAACCATCAGGAGGAACCATTTTTTTTCTTGTAATAAAGGAGGCACTTGCTTGCCTACTGCCATGATCCTGGTGAGTCCCTACTGTCATCCTCACCATGTACATTCCTCTCCTTATTCCTCCCAGTTGTTGACCATGTTGACAACACCGGAGGTCGGCGCAGCGGCGAGCGAACCAAGGCGGAGGACGATGGTGAGGCCTCAGACGGGAACGGACCAAGGCGGAAGATGCACAGAGTTTTAGGGTGCGATGTGGCTGCGATGCATGCGCGGCAGCATAGCCAGCCATGGGAGGCGGGAGCAGGTGGTCCCGCCGGCACTGGTTTGGCTTTGGCGGCTGGAGGAAGAAGAGATTGAAGAAACACGACAGACTTTGAATGTCAATCCAACGGTCAACGTTGGCACAATCGTTTGTTGACTAAGCTGACACCATGTAGCATACTTTTACAGGAAGAAAAGAAGAACTGGGCTCGTTCGCCAGATAACATTCCTGAAAATGCCATAGTTTGATCTTGCGTCACAACTAAAACTGCCAAGAAAACGCGTTTGTTTGCCATCCTCCTCCCAGGGAACGTTCGCCACATAACATTCTCAAAAATCAAAGACTTGAGAAGGAGTACAGAACAAGATAGTGTACCAGTAAAGAGACGTTGCTGAATTTTAAAAATGAGACGTGCTCCTTTGGGGATGAAACGATATCCATTGCCTCTTATTGCTTTCAAAAAATATCTAGTGTCAACATAGAACAACAGGAGTGTTGTGTTAAGTTTTGGAATTTTTCGGGGTTCGTTTGCACATTTTTATACATTAACAGGGTTTTCTAGGGATTTTATGTGCATAATTCAAATTTTAAATACATGCACATGCTCCAGTGCATATAAATTGGTTGAAAAATCAAATATATGTCCTTGGGTGCATGCTTAGGTCCCATGCAAGAAATGAGAATGAATTTCAAACACTAGGGCACTGTTGATTGTCGACAAAACGTTGAATTACCTGGTTTTTTTAACTCTAGTAAATCCAAAACTCATCTGAAATTCATGAATCTTGGCATGCTATCATGGAGCGGCATCAACATGCAGTGGTAAATTTTTTGTCCAATTTGGGGAAGGTTTGGGTATAAGCTTCTCACAAACCAGAGCTTCTCACAACAAGCCTGATTGTTTCAGTAGGGAACGTGCCACCTTTGGGGATGAAACGATATCCGTTACCTCTTATTGCTTTCAAAAAATTTCTAGTGTTAACATAGAACAATAGGAGTGTTGTGTTAAGTTTTGGAATTTTCGGGGTTCATTTGGACATTTTTATACATTAACTGGGTTTTCTAGGCATTTTATGTGCATAATTCAAATTTGAAATACATGCACATGCTCCAATGCACATAAATTGGTTGAAAAATCAAATTTGTGTCCTTTGGTGCATGCTTAGGTCCCATGCTAGAGATGGGAATGAATTTGAAACACCAGGGCACTGTTGATTGCCGGCAAAATGTTGAGATACCTTGTTTTGAAATTCTAGTAAATCCAAAACTCGTCTGAAATTCATGAAACTTGGCATGCTATCATGGAGCCGCATCAACAAGTCATGGTAAATATTTTTACACTGGCATGCTATCATGGAGCAGCATCAACATGCCGTGGTAAATTTTTTGACACAGGCAGATTAGACCAAATAGAAGTATCGTGCTAAATTTTGGAATTATTCTGGGTTCGTTTGGCCTTTTTTATACATGGGACAATTGCATTTTTACCCCTAGTTGGTTCCTACCCACGGGTTTTGCCCTTATTTTTCGAGCTTGCTCAGTTTTGCCCTTACTTTTTCCATCGAGGTCCCTTGAATGCCCTTTGACTGTTTGACGAAAACTTTGAAAATTCATAACTAATTCATATGAACTCAGAAAAATGCAAATAAGATATCAAAATGTTCAGATAAACATTACCTTTATGGGCATATGATTTGCATTCAGGATAAAAGCATCGTTTAAACTACCCGAGGTAATTAATGTTATTAACATTATTAAAAATAAATAGATATAAACAATATTTGTTTCATGAATAAAAATTATATGCAAATGTAGGTGATGTTTTCTGAACATCCTGATACCTTATTTGCATTTTCCTGAGTTCGTATCAACTTGTTATGAAGTTTCCAAGTAATGGTCAAAGTCGTTAGAACATTCATAACAGGTTGATACAAACTCAGAAAAATGCAAATAAGTTACCAGGATGTTCAGAAAACATCACCTACATTTGCATGTAATTTTTATTCATGAAAAAAATATTGTTTATACCTATTTATTTTTAATAATGTTAATAACATTAATTACCTCGGGTAGTTTAAACGATGCTTTTGTCCTGAATGCAAATGATATGCCCATAAAGGTAATGTTTATTGAACATTTTGATATCTTATTTGCATTTTTCTGAGTCCATATGAATTAGTTATGAATTTTAAAAGTTTTGGTCAAACGTTCAAAGGGCATTCGAGGGACCTCGATGGAAAAAAGTAAGGGCAAACTGAGCAAGCTCGAAAAGTAAGGGCAAAACCCGTGGGTAGGAACCAACTAGGGGTAAAAATGCCATTGTCCCTTTATACATTGATTGAATTTATGGGCATTTAATGTGCAAAATTCAAATTTGAATTAAAAGCACATGCTCCAGTGCACCAAAGTTGGTTGAGAAATCACATGTGTGTCCTTGGGTGAATTTCTAGGTCCCGTGCAAGAAATGGGAATGGAATTCAAACATCTGGGCGTCGTGGCTCGGCCAGAAAGATTGAGAAACTTGGTTTTTTAATTCATGTAAATCCAAAACACGCCTGAAAATCATGAACTTGGCATGGTGTCATGGCATGGCACCAACATGCTGCGGTAATTTTTTGGGTCAAATTGGGACAAGCTTTGGTATAAGCTTCTTGCAAACCGGAGCTTCTCTCAAGAAGGCTCTTGGTTCCGAGAGGGAACATGTCACCTCCGTGTGTGAAACGACATACGTACAGTGCCTTCTCCCGCCTTAAATTTTTTACACATGCAGATTAGACCACATAGATGTATTGTGCTAAATATTGGAATTATTCTGGGTCCGTTAGGCCTTTTTATACATTAATTGAATTTCTGGGCATTTAATGTGCATAATTCAAATTTGAACTACAAGCACATGCTCCAGTGCACCAAAGTTGGTTTAAAAATCACATGTGTGTCCTTGGGTGAATTTCTAGGTCCCATGCAAGAAATGGGAATGAAATTCAAACATCTAGGCGTCGTGGCTCGGCCAGAAAGATTGAGAAACTTAGTTTTTTAATTCTTGTAAATCCAAAACATGCCTGAAAAACATGAAACTTGGCATGGTGTTGTAACATGGCACCAACATGCTGTGGTAATTGTTCTGTCTGATTTGCGAAGGCGCACAGATTAACAATCAACAAAGTCATTTTGGAACAAGTGTTGTCATGTTACAAATCGGAAGCACAAGTATTATTGAAACCGTGGGCGTTCTACTTACCAATTACGTGCCGCCATGTGTCCCCTTTTTTATTGGCTAGGAGGTGTTGTGCGGGGTAGCTAATTGAGTACGGGAGGCATGCAATCAGACCCCTGCGTGTGCTCATCGGGAGGAGAGCCCATTGACCTCTATCCGCCACGCTCCTCCCTTCAAACGTCTCCATTAATGGCGCCCCAACCCCTGTTTCACGGCGTGGCTATGTCTCACTAGACTGAGATTTAAGAGAGAAAAATGAAAATCTGAAAAGAAAGTTTTGCACGGATCTTGATGTAAGATCAGATGGACCTATATAGCATCGACTGCGACTTATAGCAAGCATGATGAATATAAGGACGGTGACAGTGGATAAAATTGTCTTACATATTTAGGAACATAATTAAAAAAAGCCACATGTGGCAAAGCCCAAAATGCACAAGGGCAAAAGAAGGAAGACAATGATCTGGCTCGCTGATCTCTACTTTCTTGATGCGTTGCTGCAGGCCGCAGGAACTAGTCTCTGCGGCGAGCGGCGATGAGCGCTTTCTTTTCTTCAAGATGCTGCTTGATAGCATCCACGAATTCCTCCACCAGCCTTCTGCACTCGATGTGCAGCATGGCATTCTCGTCCATAAGGTTCTCGACGATGACGCCGGTCCTCTTCAACAAGCCAGTGGTCTCCTCCTGCTACTCCGCACTTCCGACGATCTTCACCCTCAACAGGTCGTGCTCGGCCAAGAGCTTCGCATTGCTCTCATTTAGTTGCCGGATGATGCTGGTAGCCTGTTTGAAAGAGGCTTTCATGTCGTCCTGCAACCTCACCTAGCCGGAGATCTGATCCATCTGGCTATGGACGATCACATGCATGCGCCTGTAAGAGTCCTCACCTGCCCGCGAGACATTTTCCTAGGCCGCCGCAGCGTGGGAGGACATCTTTGCTGCATTCGCGTCGCGGGGGGACATCTCTTCTGCTTTCGCGGCGTGGCCGGACCAGTCTGTTGCATCGATGGTGCAGCGCGACCTCTGTGCTGCTTCGGCGGCATGGCGGGACCTCTGTGCTACTACGGCCGCGTGGCGGGACATGTCGGCTGCTTTTGCCGCGAGGCGGGACATCTCTCGTGCTTCCGCTTCCATGCTCGCCTCTCCCTGGTGGCAATCTCTCGACCTAGAACTCACGTTGGCCAATGCAAACACAAGGGAACGATGATGAATGACTTGTTTGTTTTTGTGGATGAGGAGTTGAGGAGGAATGTGCGGTCATCTTGGAGTAGTAGTATTTATAAATGAGTACTGATATGCTCTTAAGTGTGAAACCGTTTAGGTTTTGTTCGGTGTGAACAGGTTTGCAATTAAATAACGTGTGGCAGTAATTTGGAATGTGACGGGACATAGGCTCAAAATTTATTGAGGTTCTAGGTGTGGCACTATTCGCGGAAGGCGTTGAAGGAAATATGCCCTAGAGGCAATAATAAAGTTGTTATTTATATTTCCTTATATCATTATAAATTTTTGTTGTTCATGCTACAAGTGTATTAACCGAAAACTTGATACATGTGTGGATACATAGACAAAACACAGTGTTAGTTAATCAAATATGGTTAAGTTTCCTAACCATAGACATGTGTTGTCATTTGACGAACAGGATCACATCATTAGGAGAATGATGTGATGGACAATACCCATCCGTTAGCTTAGCATAATGATCGTTAAGTTTTATTGCTATTGCTTTCTTCATGGCTTATACATATTCCTTTGACTATGAGATTATGCAACTCCTGAATACCGGAGGAACACCTTGTATGCTATCAAACATCACAACATAACTGGGTGATTATAAAGATGCTCTACAGGTGTCTCCGAAGGTGTTTGTTGGGTTGGCATAGATCGAGATTAGGATTTGTCACTCTGATATCGGAGAGGTATCTCTGGGACCACTCGGTAATGCACATCATGATAAGCCTTGCAAGCAATGTGACTAATGAGTTAGTTGTGGGATGATGCATTACGGAAAGAGTAAAGATACTTGCCGGTAACGAGATTGAACTAGGTATGAAGATACCAACAATCGAATCTTGGGCAAGTAACATACCGATGACAAAGGGAATAACGCATGTTGTCATTTCGGTTTGACTGAAAAAGATCTTCGTAGAATATGTAGCAACCAATATGAGCATCCAGGTTTCGTTGTTGGTTATTGACCGGAGATGTGTCTCGGTCATGTATACATAGTTCTCGAACCCATAGGGTCCGCACGCTTAACGTTCGATGACGATTTGTATTATGAGTTATGTGTTTTGGTGACCGAAGATTGTTCGGAGTCCCGGATGAGATTACGGACATGTCCAGGAGTCTCAAAATGGTCGAGAGGTAAAGATTGATATATTGGAAGGTGGTATTCGGACACCGGAATGGTTTCAGAGTGGTTCGGGTATTTTTCGGAATACCAAGGAGTTACCGGAACCCCCCGGGGAAGTAATGGGACAACACGGGGCTTAAGGGAGAGGGGAGGCAGCCCACAAGGGGTGGTCATGCTCCCTCCCATAAGGAGTCCGAATTTGACTAGGGAAGGGGGCGCGTCCCCCTTTCTTTCTCCTCTTCCCTCTCCCTTCCCTCTATCCCCCTCCAAGAGAAGGAAAGGGGAAACCTACTAGGACTAGGAGTCCTAGTCGGTTTCCCCCCTTGGCGCGCCCCCTAGGCCGGTGGCCTCCTCCCCTGCTCCTTTATATACGGGGGCAAGGGGCACCCCATAATACATCAGTTATTCTCTTAGCCGTGTGCCATGCCCCCCTCCATAGTTTACTCCTCCGGTATTAGCGTCGTAGTGCTTAGGCAAAGCCCTGTGCAGATCATATCACCATCACCGTCACCATGCCGTCATGCTAACGAAACTCTCCCTCGACCCTCTGCTAGATCAAGAGTTTGAGGGACATCATCAAGATGAACATGTGCAAAACTTGGAGGTGACGTACATTCGGTACTAGATCGGTTGGATTGTGAAGATGTTCGACTACATCAACCACGTTAAACTAACGCTTCCGCTTTCGGTCTACGAGGGTCCGTGGACACACTCCCCCCTCCCGTTGCTATGCATCTCCTAGATAGATCTTGCGTGATCGTAGGAAATTTTTGGAAATTGCATGCTACGTTCCCCAACAGTGGTATTAGAGCCAGGTTTATGCGTAGATGATATGCACGAGTAGAACACAAAGAGTTGTGGGCGATCATACTCATACTACTTACCACCAACGTCTTATTTTGATTCGGCTGTATTGTTGGATGAAGAGGCCCGGACAAACCTTACATGACCACGTTCACAAGACCGGTTCCACCGACAGACATGCAACTAGTTTTGCATAAAGGTGGCTAGTGGGTGTCTGTTTCTCCAATTTTAGTTGAATCAAATTTGACTATGGCTAGTCCTTGTTGAAGGTTAAAACAACAAACTTGATGAAACACCATTGTGGTTTTGTATGCGTAGGTAAGAACGGTTCTTACTAGAAGCCCGTAGCAGCCACGTAAAACTTGCAACAACAAAGTAGAGGACGTCTAACTTGTTTTGGCAGGGCATGTTGTGATGTGATATGTTCAAGACATGATGTGATATACATTATTGTATGAGATGATCATTTTTTTTAAAAGTTATCGGCAACTGGCAGGAGCCTAATGGTTGTCGCTTTATTGTATGAAATGCTAGCGCCATGTAATTGATTTACTTTATTACTATTGATACGTCTCCAACGTTTCTATAATTTTTGATTGCTCCAGGCTACTTTATCTACTGTTTTAGGCAATATTGGGCTTTATTATCCACTTTTATATTATTTTTGGGACTAACCTATTAACCGTACGCCCAACCCAGATTTGCTATTTTATGCCTATTTCAGTGTTTCGAGGAAAAGGAATATCAGACGGAGTCAAAACGGAACGAAATCAATTGGAGAAGTTATTTTTGGAAGGAAACCCACCTCATGGACTTGGACCCCACGTCAGAAGATACGGGAGGTGCTCACGACGGTGGGGGGCGCGCCCACTGTCGTGGTTCTAAGTCTGACAGTAGAGTGGGGGGTAGGTATGGAGAGGCAAGGTCCTAGCTATGGAGAAGTTGTAAACACAAGCGATGTACGAGTTCAGGCCCTTCTCAAAGGAAGTAAAAGCCCTACGTCTCGGAGCCCTGAGGCGGTCGAGTGGATTATGTGTATAGGTGTTACCAGAGTCCGAACCCTTCTGCCTGTGGAGGGGGGTGGCTTATATAGAGTACGCCAGGACCCCTACCAGCCCACGTAATGAAGGGTTTAAAGTGTATTAAGTCTGGGGCGTTACTGGTAACGCCCCACATAAAATGCCTTAACTACCATTAAGTCTATTCAATTACAGACCGTTGCAGTACGGAGTGCCTTCTGACCTTCTGGTGGTCGAGTGTATCTTCATGGTCGAGTGCATCTCCATGGTCGAGTCCTTCTTCCAGTCGAGTGGGTTCTTGGTTGGTCGACTGGAAGGTGATCTCTTCTAAAGCTGTCCTAGGGTAGGGCATTCAGGTCAGGCCTATGACCCTACCCTAGGTATATGAATCCATCATTAGCCCCCGAATGGATTGAGGCTTGAATGAGGAAAGAGTTGATGCTGTTTCCGATTGGCTTTTGCATACTGGCTATGCGTCATTCTGGATTAAGATCTTCTTTGTCGATAACGAACAACTTTTCTTCAGTCGACTCGATCCATTCTTGACTTTCGTCGAGTGATCTTTTAGACTTTGCTGGTTCCCGAGCGACGGATCGCAGGAAATCTCGCGTCTGACAGACTGATCTGCCGTCCGCGGATTCCACGGGATACGGAATTTGGGGGAGCGCGCGAAGCGGAACAGACCGTGGCGCTCGGACGGGACGGGACATGAACGCCTCGATCTCCGCACCGCCTTTTCCGCCACGTATCTTGTCAAAGCAACTGTCTCGGGATATGATTAGGTTGCCTGGGTCCACATGTCATCCACTCAGAAGGGATGGTATATAAATGCAACAGGCGAGGGTTTTCTGAATAGTGCTCTATTCTTTCTCCTCTGTTCCCCTCGTCTCCGCCCAGCGCGCTTGTTCTCACCCCCGCAAAGCTCTCCCTCGCGCACCTCGTCGGCAGCCATGGTCAAGGAGAAGACAGCGGCGTTGGAGCGCGCAAAGAAGGCGTCGGCGACGGAGAAGGCATCGGCGGCGGAGAAGGCGAAGGGGAGATCCACCAGCCGCAGTGGGTCTTCATCGAGATCCCGCTTGCCGAAAGGCTGGGTCCAGGGAGATTGGATCCAGTCGACCATCATGGAGAAGGATCTCCTCGACATGGCCGACGACGGGCTGATCCCCCATGGCACAGCGAGACTCCCAGGGAAAGAGTGGCAACCTCAGCCAGAAGAGGGTGAGTGCGTGCTCCTGGCGACTCATATTGATCGAGGGTTTTCTTTGCCACCGAGCATCTTCTTTCGTGGTTTTTTGAACTTCTTCGGAGCCCAACTCCACCACTTTACTCCGAACTCTATTGCGTACCTTGCTGCATTCGTATCCATGTGCGAGAGTTTCCTGGGCTGTCGACCGCACTGGGGCTTGTTCAAGCACATCTTCACGTGCCGTTCTCAGACCGTGAAGAAGGCGAGTCCAGGCGACGAGAAGACCCAGGTTGTCCAAATGTGCGGGGGTCTGGGGATTCAAGTGAGGAACAAGAGCACCTTCCCCGCTATGACATTTCCCGAGTCGGTCAGAGGCTGGCAGTCGACTTGGTTCTACTGCCGGGACGAGCTGACGCCGGGACAATCGAGTGGGCTTCCCCCATTCACCATGAGTCGAGTGAACAAGCCCTCCTCTCTCAAGGTGGTTCCGGAGGAAAGGGCTGATGTGAAGATGTTGATGGACCGAGTGGTGCAGTTGGTCCGGGACGGCGTGACTGGCATGGACCTTCTGGAGGTTTTCCTTCGGCGGCGGATCCAACCTCTTCAGTTCCGAAGCCATGGCATGAGGCTGTACTGCGGGACTGAAGACGATACCCGAGTCCACCCAGAAGCAGTCGACGACGCCACGGTGGAAAGATGAATGGCCGCGGTCACTGGGAATAAGGATAATCCCCGTGGATCCAGGAGGGTTCCTCCACTCGACCATCACACCGATCCAGACAAGGTATACTTGCCCTGCCTTCCATTGTATATCCGTCGAGTGAGTTTCTGTATATTCTGCGACTTGGTCGATTGATCTCTGTTTTGACGTCTTCTAGGCCCTCACCGACCTATATTCGATGCCCAATGGAGCTCAAGCTCCGACTGAGGAGGAAGAAGCCAGCGGGGGCGAGAGCCAGGAGGAGTGGGATTCAGACGCTACTGAAGGTGACGACGACGACGATGATGACGAGGACGAAGAGGAGGAGGAGGAGGAGGAGGTTGCACCGCCGCGCTCGGAAAGGCGGTCAAAGCTTGTCCATGACCCCGCGACTGAACGCGGTAAGGGGGTGGCGGCTGCCTCGCAGTCGACCAAGTGCCCTCGGACCGCTTCTCCGGTGCCGAGTGACAGGGCTCTGAAGCGGTCGAGGGTGGCTCTGCCGAAACCCCCCAAGCTCCTGCCGAAGATGAAAGTGTCCATCCCCACCATATCCGGGTAAGCACGTTACTTGAGTTCTCTTGTTTTGCATAAGGCTTTATCTCTGGTTGATATTTGAGTTGGTCGACTGATTCTTTGGGACTTCAGTGCTGCGACTTCTGAGACCTCAGGCAAGGCTGACGACCATGAGATGGAGGACGCAGCAACCTCGAATCCTGGTACTATACTCTCAATTCTGTCCTTAGTCGACTGACTCAAGATTTCTGACTTTGATTCTTTTTCCGAAGCTCCACCCCATGACATTATCACCCTTCCCGAAGATGATGATGAGGATGAAGAACCACTGAGGCACAGGATGAGCAGCAAGACGTCTACTGGTAAGGCAACCCAGAGCGCGACGGCGCCCGAAGCTGTGGCCACGGAAGGGGAGAACCTCACTCGACACACCGTGTCTTTCGCGGTGCCGTTGACGAGTGCTCGTCCCACTTCGTCGAGTGCTGCACAGCCTTCGCTCTTCACAACACATCATGTCCCAGAGGACCAAGCCAGTGCTGCTAAGGAGGCGATACGTCAAGCGGGGATCATGATGGAGCAGGTGAAGACCATCCGGGATGCAAGCCAAGCAGCTTATGACGCCAGCTCTGCCCTTCAAAGCAATGTGCAGGTCAGTCGGCCACCGCCTATTCTGTTAGGATATGCTATCAAGATTTTTTCCTTCTGATTTCTGAAATCCATAGCAATCACCCGCTGGGAGTGTTGATAGAAAATTCCATGTTAGCGGGGGCATGCTGAGTGCACCTGCTGGGTGTAGTCCCCAAGGCTAATGTCGACTGCTGGCAGTCGACCTTAGGCTTTAGAAGTAAAGGTTGTTCATCATTCGATTTGGTCGACTGGTCGACTCTGTCTTGGACAGAACTAGTGGGGGCACGCTGAGTGCACCCACTGGGTGTAGTCCCCGAGACCGTGGTCGACTGCTAGCAGTCGACTACAGTCTGAAGTCCACATCTCTCTCTTTTTTTTTGGGTCGACTGGTCGACTCTGTCTTGAACAGAACTAGTGGGGGCACGCTGAGTGCACCCACTGGGTGTAGTCCCCGAGACTACGGTTGAATGCTTGCATTCGACTGTAGTCTTAGAAACGTATGATTTTTCCCTATCCACTCGGAAGTGAACCATCTTTGATATTTTGTCGATTGGTTCTTCGTAGAAATCTTGTGACCTTGCGGCTCGCTATACGGAACTGGAGCAGAAGCACATTCAGCTCGAGCTGGATTTGAAGCTGGTGCAGGAGAATCTGACGAAGGCGAAGGAGGAGACCAAAGGTATGTTCGGTGAGACCTCGACGACTCCTTTTTCCTTCCATTTATTTCAAGATCTGACTTTGCTGTAACTTACAGACAAAGTGCGAGATGCCCAGAAGAAGAAGGAACTTGAGCTGGCCGAGAAGACCAAGCTTGCTGACGAGAAGTTAGCTTCAGTCACCAAGCTTGAACAGGAAAATCACAATCTGAAACCTGCTCTGGCGATTGCCTCCAAGGATGTTGACCGACTGAAAGCTGACAAGACTACCCTGACCGAGAAGATCAAACAATTGACTGGGAAGAAGAATGACCTTGAAAGTTTCCTGGGCGGTCTTGCTAAGAAACTGTTCCTTATGCTCGAAGGTAAACTTTTCACTCGACCAGCATTTTCAACTGTGATGCTTCCATTCAACCATTGCCTTGACTCGGTGTTTTGTCCTTGCAGAATTCTGTCGGAACTTTGAAGATGAGACTAGCCAGTTGGAGCCGAACCTTGATCCTGTCAATTCTCCGGTGAATGATGAAGTCGCCATGAATGTCTTTCGGCTGGAGTCTCGTGTTGCAGCTGTCGTGGACTATCTTGCAAGGCTGAAGGCCGCCACTTCTCGCATCGACTCGACGCTTTGGCCCGGGGCGACACTTCAGAATGACCTCGAGTCGTTGATGGCTCGACTAAACGCAGTCCCCGACCGAGTGCAAGAGTGGAAGAAGTCCTCGGCTCGGTGCGGCGCAGATGTTGCCCTGTGTCTGGCCCGAGTCCACTGCAAGGATGCACGAGAAGAGAAGCTGGCGGCTCTCCGAGTGGCCAACACTAAGAAACACGACTTCGGGTCCTTCATGGAAACTTTCATCGCTGCTGCTACCCGGATTGCAGACAGGATCGACCTCGACGAGTTTGTTGCTCCTTCCAGCCCTCCACAGGAGGGGTAAAAAACTTTCTTTAAGCCCAACACTTTAAATTTGCCTCGGTATGCCGAGTGTAATTGTAACCGGTAAACCTTAACAGGCATAGTGCCTGAGAACTCTCGGTTCCTTTAGGTATCGACCTAAACTTGGATTTGATGTTTGGATATGATTGCTCTTGGTTCGAATTGTCTTTTGCAGGTTCATAGCAAGATGCCCACTGCAGTCAACTTATTCCTTAGGCGAGCACTGGGCTGCAGCTAAACCGCCGAGTGAGAGGTTTGCTCTTCACTCGGTAGGATTCTTACTCCTTAGGCGAGCGCGGGGCTGCAGCTAAGCCTCCGAGTGAGAGGTTTGCTCTTCACTCGGTAGGATTTTTTATACCTTAGGCGAGCACGGGGCTGCAGCTAAGCCTCCGAGTGAGAGGTTTGCTCTTCACTCAGTAGGATTTTTTATAACTTAGGCGAAACGGATTCGCGACTAAGCGTCCCAAGTGGAAGTCTGGCTTACCACTCGGTAGGATTTTTATAAACTTAGGCGAAACGGATTCACGACTAAGCGTCCCGAGTGGAAGTCTGGCTTACCACTCGGTAGGATTTTTATAACTTAGGCGAGCGCTGGGCTGCAGCTAAGCCTCCGAGTGAGAGGTTCGCTCTTCGCTCGGTAGGATTTTTTATAACTTAGGCGAGCGCTGGGCTGCAGCTAAGCCTCCGAGTGAGAGGTTCGCTCTTCACTCGGTAGGATTTTTTATAACTTAGGCGAGCGCTGGGCTGCAGCTAAGCCTCCGAGTGAGAGGTTCGCTCTTCACTCGGTAGGATTTTTTATAACTTAGGCGAGCGCTGGGCTGCAGCTAAGCCTCCGAGTGAGAGGTTCGCTCTTCACTCGGTAGGATTTTTTATACCTTAGGCGAGCACTGGGCTGCAGCTAAGCCCCCGAGTGAGAGGTTCGCTCTTCACTCGGTAGGATTTTTTATACCTTAGGCGAGCACTAGGCTGCAGCTAAGCCCTCGAGTGAGAGGTTCGCTCTTCACTCGGTAGGATTTTTTATACCTTAGGCGAGCACTGGGCTGCAGCTAAGCCCCCGAGTGAGAGGTTTGCTCTTCCCTCGGTAGGATTTTTTATAACTTAGGCGAGCGCTGGGCTGCAGCTAAGCCTCCGAGTGAGAGGTTTGCTCTTCACTCGGTAGGATTTTTTATACCTTAGGCGAGCGCGGGGCTGCAGCTAAGCCCCCGAGTGAGAGGTTTGCTCTTCACTCGGTAGGATTTTTTATAACTTAGGCGAAACGGATTCGCGGCTAAGCGTCCCGAGTGGAAGTCTGGCTTACCACTCGGTAGGATTTTTATAAACTTAGGCGAAACGGATTCGCGACTAAGCCACCCGCTGGGGGAAAAAGTGACAAAAGTTATGAAGGAATTATGGCACTATTATTTCGAGATCCATGAAGTACAGAAGTATTTTATTACAACTCATCCGAGTGGAAAACTTTTTAAGTGTAAAACGGGCGGAGCAGATCCGCATTCCAAGCTCGGGGCTCTTTGATGTTGTGTTCGACGTTGTAGAGACGATAAGCCCCGTTGTGGAGAACTTTAGTAACGATGAAGGGTCCTTCCCAAGAAGGAGCGAGCTTATGCTGTTTCTGCTGATCCACTCGGAGAACTAGATCTCCCTCTTGGAAGGCTCGACCCCTCACATTCCTGGCGTGAAAGCGGTGCAAGTCTTGTTGATAGATGGTCGATCGGATCAGAGCCATCTCCCTTTCTTCCTCTAGAAGGTCGACTGCGTCCTGACGCGCTTGCTCAGCTTCTGCTTCGTTGTAGTGTTCAACTCGAGGAGCATTGTGAAGAAGATCACTCGGCAAGACTGCTTCAGCTCCATAGACCAAAAAGAATGGGGTTCTTCCAGTCGACCGATTGGGTGTGGTTCGCAAACCCCAAAGCACCGAAGGAAGTTCATCGACCCATGCTCCAGCCGCATGCTTGAGGTCACGCATCAGTCGGGGTTTTAAACCCTTAAGGATTAAGCCATTGGCTCGCTCCGCTTGTCCATTCGACTGGGGGTGAGCGACTGAAGCATAGTCGACTCGTGTGCCTTGAGCGTTGCAGAAATCCTTGAATTCTTCCGAGTCAAAGTTCGACCCATTATCCGTAATGATGCTGTGCGGAACTCCATATCTGAACATCAGCTCCCTGATGAAGGTAACTGCAGTACCGGTGTCAAGATTCTTGATCGGTTTAGCCTCGATCCACTTTGTGAACTTGTCGACTGCGACCAGTACGTGCGTGAAACCACTTCGACCTATTCTCAAGGGACCGACCATATCTAACCCCCATACTGCGAATGGTCAAACGAGTGGAATGGTCTTAAGAGCTGACGCGGGCTTATGTGACATATTGGAGTAGAATTGACATCCTTCGCACTTGTCCACTATTTCCTTTGCCATCTCATTCGCTCTTGGCCAGTAAAATCCAGCTCGGTATGCTTTGGCTACAATGGTCCGAGAGGACGCATGGTGACCAAAGGTCCCCGAGTGGATATCATTGAGAATGATTCGACCTTCTTCTGGCGTTATGCATCTTTGACCAACCCCAGTCGGGCTTTCTCTATACAGCTGTCCTTTGATAACGGTAAAGGCTTTGGACCGACGGACGATCTGCCGAGCCTCTTCCTCCTCTTCTGGGAGCTCTTTTCTCAGGATATACGCCATATAGGGAATTGTCCAGTCGGGAATGACCACTAAAACCTCCATGACCAAGTCGACCACTGCTGGGACCTCAACCTTAGTCGGATCTGTGGCACTCTTGGGCTGTGGAGCTTCCTCTGTGAAGGGATCTTCTTTAACTGACGGTGAGTGTATATGCTCCAAAAACACACCACTCGGAATGGCTTCTCTTTTGGAACCTATCTTTGCCAGATCATCTGCTGCTTGATTTTTCAGTCGGGGGATGTGATGGAGCTCCAACCCCTCGAACTTCTTTTCCAGCTTCCTCACTGCATTGCAGTATCCAGTCATGGCTGGGCTTCTCACGTCCCACTCCTTCATCACCTGGTTGACCACTAAATCCGAATCGCCGTAAACCAACAGGCGACGGACGCCGAGTGAGATGGCCATGCGCAATCCATATAAAAGGGCCTCATACTCTGCCTCATTGTTGGAGGAATCAAAGTGAATCTGGAGCACATATCTAAGCTTATCTCCTCTGGGGGAAACCAGAACAACCCCAGCACCAGAACCATTCAGCATCTTAGAGCCATCGAAGAACATGGTCCAATGCTCCGAGTGAACTTCAGTCGGCTGCTGTTGTTCAATCCACTTGGTGAGGAAATTTGCTATTGCCTGGGACTTAATGGCTTTCTTTGCCTCGAACTTGATATCAAGGGGAAGAAGTTCAATCGCCCATTTCGCCACTCGACCAGTTGCATCTCTGTTGTGCAGAATCTCTGATAGTGGAGCGTCGCTGACGACTGTGATAGAATGATCAGAGAAATAATGAGCAACCTTCTTCGTGGTCATGTATATTCCATACACAAGCTTCTGATAATGAGGATATCTCTGCTTGGATGGAGTCAAAACTTCAGACAAATAATACACTGGGCGCTGAACTTTGAAGGCTTTTCCTTCTTCCTCCCGCTCGACCGTAAGTACTGTACTGACGACTTGTCCTGTGGCTGCAATATAAAGCAACAAAGGCTCTTTGCTGATTGGAGCAGCAAGCACCGGCTGGGTGGAGAGCAGAGCTTTTAGCTCGGCAAACGCTGCATCAGCTTCTGGAGTCCACTCGAACTTGTCTGCCTTCTTCATCAGTCGGTAAAGAGGCAATGCCTTTTCACCGAGTCGTGAGATGAATCGACTTAATGCGGCCAAGCATCCAGTAAGCTTCTGGACATCGTGCACTCGCACAGGACGATTCATTCGGAGAATAGTGCCGATCTTCTCTGGATTTGCGTCGATCCCTCGCTCGGAAACGAGAAAACCGAGTAACTTTCCACCAGGAACTCCGAATGTGTACTTCGATGGATTGAGCTTGATATCATACCTTCTGAGGTTGGCAAATGTTTCGGCGAGGTCAGCAAGCAGGTCGGAACCTTTTCGCGACTTAACGACGATATCATCCATATACGCTTCCACATTCCGACTGATTTGAGTGAGAAGACACTTCTGAATCATACGCATAAATGTGGCTCCGGCATTCTTGAGGCCGAATGGCATGGTGATATAGCAGAAGCACCCGAATGGAGTGATGAAAGCTGTTTTTACTTCGTCGGGTCCGTACAGACGGATCTGATGATACCCGGAATATGCGTCTAGAAAAGACAATCTCTCACATCCCGCGGTCGAGTCAACAATTTGATCTATGCGAGGGAGAGGAAAATGATCTTTCGGGCAGGCCCGATTGATGTGCTTGAAGTCAATGCACATGCGGAGTGATTTGTCCTTCTTGGGAACCATGACGACATTGGCGAGCCACTTGGAGTGGAATATCTCTCGGATAAATCCTGCCGCCAACAGTCGAGCCACTTCCTCACCAATAGCTTTTCTCTTCTGGACGGCGGACCGTCGAAGATGCTCTTTGACTGGTTTTGCTGATTTGTCGACTCTGAGGCGATGCTCAGCCAGTCCCCTGGGAACACCTGGCATGTCAGCTGGCTTCCATGCAAAAATGTCCCAGTTCTCACGGAGGAACTGGATGAGCGCTTCTTCCTATTTCGGGTCGAGTGTCGTGGAGATGTGGGTCGGGGCTGCATCGGGGTCGGTCGGGTGAATATGAACAGGCTTCGTCTCACCAGACGACTGAAATGCAGATTCTGTGGCTGGTTTCTTGGATCGCAACAAATCACTCGGATCTGCGTTTTGCTTGTATTCTTCAAACTCGACCGCTGTCACCTGGGAATCGGCAATCTTTGAGCCCTTCTGAAAGCACTCTTCTGCCTTTTTCCGATCGCCAGTGACAGTGATCACCCCTTTGGGACCTGGCATTTTCAGTTTGAGGTACACGTAACATGGTCGAGCCATGAACCGTGCGTAGGCGGGCCTCCCCAAAATGGCGTGGTACGCGCTCTGAAAATCCACTACCTCAAAGGTCAACTTTTCCTTGCGAAAATGTTTTGAGTCGCCAAAAACCACATCCAGGGCTATTTGGCCGAGTGAGTTGGCTTTCTTCCCTGGTATGACTCCGTGGAAACTCATGTTGCTGGTGCTCAATCGGGACATCAGAATGCCCATTCCCTTCAGCGTGTCTGCATATAACAAGTTCAGGCCACTGCCACCGTCCATCAACACTTTCGTCAGTCGAGTGCCTTCGACAACTGGATCGACCACCAAAGCTTGCCTCCCAGGGGTGGCAATATGAGTCGGGTGATCAGATTGGTCGAATGTGATGGGTGTTTGGGACCATTTCAGATAACTTGGTTTTGCTGGGGCAACCATATTCACCTCACGGTTAATGACTTTCAGTCGACTTTTGCTTTCCACATCCGCGAAGATCATCAGAGTGGAGTTGATATGTGGATATTCTTCCTCACTGTCCTCTTTGTCTCCGGCCTTGTCTGACTCTTTCTCCTTGTCCTTAGACTATTTTCCCTAAAACTGCTGGATCAGGAGTCGACACTGGCGAGTGGTGTGCTTTGGGTAAATAATGTTGCCCTCTTCATCTTTCTTCGTGTGGATGTGGCATGGCATATCCATCACGTCGTTTCCTTCTTTATCCTTTACTTTCTTAGGATTCCAGGATCCTTTTGGCTTCCCTTTGAACTTTCCCTGAGTTACGGCCAGAGCCTCTCCAGGAGCTGCTGGCTCGGCTTTCCGCTTCTGTTTCCGACTGGAATTTCCCTTCTTCGACTGACTTGGCTTAAACTTGCCGCTTCGGAGTCGGTCCTCTTCCTCACCATTTGCGTACTTGGTAGCAATCTCCATCATCCGACTCAGAGTCATGTCTCCGGTTCGACCAAACTTCAGACTCAATTCTCTGTTTTTGACGCCATCTTTGAAGGCGCAGACTGCTTGATGATTAGACACATTTTCCACAGTATGGTGTAGAGTGATCCACCTCTAAATATACTCTCTGAGAGTCTCATTGGGCTTCTGCACACAAACTTGCAGCTCTGTCAAACCAGCTGGTCGCTTGCAGGTTCCTTCAAAAGTTCTGACGAACACTCGGAACAAATCTTCCCAAGTGTAAATACTGCTAGGAGGTAACTGATTCAACCACGCTCTGGCTGAACCTTCCAGCATAAGGGGCAAATGCTTCATGGCCACCTCATCATTCCCGCCACCAATCTGAACAGCCACTCGGTAATCCTCGAGCCAAGTTTCAGGCTTGGACTCTCCAGTGAACTTGCTGACTCCTGTCGCCAACCTGAAATTGGGGGGAATCACTGCGGCTCTGATAGCCCTGCTAAAACACTCTGGACCAGAAACATGCACTCGACTGCTCGTGGGTGCATCTCTCTCGGGACCACCTCGATGGGCTCTGTTCCGGTCGACCAAGCTTTGCACGATAATGGACCGCGCGTCGAAGCCTGGCCCCCTGGGGTCGACTGGAACCCTTCGCCCCACACTGAACTGACGCCTGTCATCCTGTCGGCGAGGAGCGTAAGACCCTTCCCTCGGAGGGGAAACGGGCACTCGACGCCTGTCATCTCGGTCGTGTCGGTCTCCATGCTGATCACGCTGGTTGTCGCATCCTCCCCGCCGCGGAGGCGATCTAGGACTGTGAGCCGACTGAACCGTATTCGCAGCGACGGATCGACTGTGAATTCTGTTGCGCGACTGCGATACGGCTGAGTTCTGATCCCCAGCTGCTCGGAGCAAATCTCTGATCTGCATCAAGCCTCTCCCAGCTTCCGACTGTGAAGGCTGGATGGACTCTGCTATACGGGTTGCAGCTGCTAAATTCTGAATTGGCGTGCGGTATACCTGAGTCGGTGGGAAGAGTCGACTGGCTTCGGGGACTCGTTGCCGCGCGCGCTCGTCGAGTGCTCGCTGAAGGTTCTCCAGACGAGCGCGTTCAGCCACATTGGCCAAACGTGCCTCCTCCAAGGCGCGAGCCTCGGGGGTTTCTCCCGTAATAGGAGTATGCAGGGCATCCATGTTCCTGCGGCGAAGCTCCTCTCTCTGCAGAGAGTCGAGTGCCTCGGGCTGGTACTCTTCGTGGTCCTGTGCGGGGCTACCTCCGCCGCCTGCTCCGCCGCCATGGGCAAAGCCAGGAGGACTGCGGGGCCCGTCGACCATGAGAATTTCCGCCGCTGGATCACTGCTATCGCACTCGGATGCAGTCTCTACGGAGCCAGTCGACAGATCGAACAGGCCGTAGAGAGATTCGTCGGGCTCGATTGCCGCAACTTGTGCGATGGCCACCTGGCGAGCCACCGCGTGTTTCACCCACCGCTGATGCCTCGACCGACCAGAGCGCTTGCGCTGGTGGGAGACCGGGCGGGCGACCGATAAAGGAGTCGACCGATAGGGGGCCGACGGTTGCCGCAGCAGAACGCCAAGGACACACGCGCGAAAATGCGTCGCACCGCGGACGGGGAGCGCATCAACGTCGAGTGGAGCCTCCTGGAGCCACGCGGAGTCGTCGATGACGAAGGTGAGAACGCCAAGACGGATCTCGCACCCCTCGACCAAAACTCCAGCAGTCATCATGATGAAAGTATTCGGAAATACTGCAACTTCTCCACAAAATCGCTAAAACACAGCCCCACGGTGGGCGCCAACTGTCGTGGTTCTAAGTCTGACAGTAGAGTGGGGGTAGGTATGGAGAGGCAAGGTCCTAGCTATGGAGAAGTTGTAAACACAAGCGATGTACGAGTTCAGGCCCTTCTCGGAGGAAGTAAAAGCCCTACGTCTCGGAGCCCTGAGGCGGTCGAGTGGATTATGTGTATAGGTGTTACCAGAGTCCGAACCCTTCTGCCTGTGGAGGGGGGTGGCTTATATAGAGTACGCCAGGACCCCTACCAGCCCACGTAATGAAGGGTTTAAAGTGTATTAAGTCTGGGCCTTACTGGTAACGCCCCACATAAAATGCCTTAACTACCATTAAGTCTATTCAATTACAGACCGTTGCAGTACGGAGTGCCTTCTGACCTTCTGGTGGTCGAGTGTATCTTCATGGTCGAGTGCATCTCCATGGTCGAGTCCTTCTTCCAGTCGAGTGGGTTCTTGGTTGGTCGACTGGAAGGTGATCTCTTCTAAAGCTGTCCTAGGGTAGGGCATTCAGGTCAGGCCTATGACCCTACCCTAGGTATATGAATCCATCACCCACCCCCCTAGGGCGCGCCCCCTGCCTCGTGGGGCCCCCGTAGCTCCACCGACGTACCCCTTGCACCCATATATACCTAGGTATCTTAAAACTTCTAGAACAGAAGATAGATCAGGAGTACCGCCGCCGCAAGCCTCTGTAGCCACCAAAAACCTCTCAGGAGCCCGTTCCGGCACCCTGCTGGAGGGGGATCCCATCACCGGTGGCCATCTTCATCATCCCGCCGCTATCCATGACAAGGAGGGAGTAGTTCACCCTCGGGGCCTCTGTTGGAACAGGCAGTGCCTAGCAGGCGCTTAGGCACGCCTAGGCGCTAGGCAATGGCCAAATGCCTCGCCTAGGGCATACATGGAGGTCTAGGCAGGGCAAGCAAGGAATTGCCTACGCAAGCAAGAAATCATGCCATGTACTGCACTAATATGCCAAACGAGTTATATTCCAATGGTAGTCGATGGTAATTAACTTATTTATATGCCTTAAACTAATATCAACACCCTATAATAATCACGAATACACTACGAGTAAAAACTATATTACCGCCTAGGTCGCGCGTAGGGCGATTAGGCACCGCCTAGGCACTAGGCGAAGGCCAATCGCCTCGCTTACGCCTACCGCTTTTTCCAACCTTGCTCGGGGCTGAGGGTATGTACCAGTAGCTATGTGTTTGATCTCTCTCTCTCGTGTTCCCTCTATGGCACGATCTTGATGTATCCCGAGCTTTGCTATTGTAGTTGGATCTTATGATGTTTCTCCTCCTCTACTCTCTTGTGATGACTTGAGTTTCCCCTTTGAAGTTATCTTATCGGATTGAGTCTTTTATGAGAACACTTGATGTATGTCTTGCCGTGATTATCTGTGGTGACAATGGGATACCATGTGCCCCTTGATGTATGTTTTGGGGATCAACTTGTGGTTTTCATGACATTGGGAACCTATGCATAGGGGTTGGCACACGTTCTTGACTCTCCGATAGAAACTTTGGGGCACTCTTTGAAGTACTTTGTGTTGGTTGGATGAACCTGACATTGTGTGATGCATATCATATAATCATGCCCACGGATACTTGAGGTGACAATGGAGTATCTAGGTGACATTAGGGTTTTGGTTGATTTGTGTCTTAAGGTGTTATTCTAGTACGAACTCTTTTATAGATTGATCCAAAAGAATAACTTTGAGGTGGTTTCATACCCTACCATAATCTCTACATTTGTTCTCCGCTATTAGTGGCTTTGGAGTGACTCTTTGTTGCATATTGAGGGCTTGTTATATGATCTATCTATGTTATTATTGTTGAGAGAACTAGCACTAGTGAAAGTATGAACCCTAGGCCTTGTTTCCTATCATTGCAATACCGTTTACGCTCACTTTTATCATTAGTTACCTTGCTGTTTTTATCATTTCAGATTACAAAAACCTATATCTACCATCCATATTGCACTTGTATCACCATCTCTTCGCCAAACTAGTGCACCTATACAATTTACCATTGTATTGGGTGTGTTGGGGACACAAGAGACTTTTTGTTATTTGGTTGCAGGGTTGTTTGAGAAAGACCATCTTCATCCTACGCCTCCTACGGATTGATAAACCTTAAGTCATCCACTTGAGGGAAATTTGCTACTGTCCTACAAACCTGTGCACTTGCAGGCCCAACAACGTCTACAAGGAGAAGGTTGCGTAGTAGACATCAAGCTCTTTTCTGGCGCCGTTGCCGGGGAGGCTAGGTAAGTGAAGGTATATCTTTAGATCTTGCAATCGAATCTTTTTGTTTCTTGTTTTTGCACTAGTTAGTCTATAAAAGAAAATTACAAAAAAAATGGAATTGAGTTTGTCTCATACGCTTCACCTTTTTAATATCTTTCGTGAGTATGATGGAAAGGAAAATTGTGCCAAAGTGCTAGAAGAAGAATTAAATAGAATGCTTGGCATTAAATATGTGAATGATGAGCATGATTGCAATGTTGTTAGTATGAATTCCTTGAATATCCATGATGCTAATGATATGCAAAGCCGCAAGCTTGGGGAAGCTATGTTTGATGAAGATGATATTTTTTGTCCCCCAAGCTTTGATGAGCAAATTTACTATGATGAAAGCATGCCTCCTATCTATGATGATTATTGTGATGACACATATGCTTTAAATAATAATGATAACCATGAAACTTGTCATCTTGATTTTAATTTTCAATCACATGATAGTTACTTTGTTGAGTTTGCTCCCACTACTATTGATGAGAAGAATTTTGCTTATGTGGAGATTAGTAAATTTTCTATGCTTGTAGATCATGAAAAGAATGCTTTAGGTGCTGGTTATATTGTTGAATTCATTCATGATGCTACTGAAAATTATTATGAGGGAGGAACATATGCTTGTAGGAATTGCAATAATGTCAAGTTTCCTCTCTATGTGCTTAAAATCTTGAAGTTATGCTTGCTTTACCTTCCTATGCAAGTTGATTATTGTTCCCATAAGTTGTTTGCTCACACAATCCCTATGCATAGGAAGTGGATTAGACTTAAAAGTGCTAGTCATATGCTTCATGATGCTCCCGTTATGTTTCAATTCTTATCTTTTATGTGAGCATCATTGTCATCATCATGCCTAGCTAGAAAGGCATTAAAGAAAAGCGCTTGTTGGGAGACAACCCAATATTTATCATTACTGGTTTTGTGTGTCCACATGATTATGCTACTGTAGTAATCATGTTTTATAGATTTTGTTTCAATAAAGTGCCAGGTAAGACCTTTAGGATGGCTTACGGTGATAGTTGTGTTGATCCTGCTGAAAATCAGAAACTTTTGCACCCAGTAAATTAATTTTGTTAATTCACAGAAACGTGCTGCTGATCTGATTATTTTTGCTCTGGATTGGTACACGAATTTCTTAGTACTTCCTAATTTTGTAGGATTTTTGGAATTCCAGAAGTATACGTTTGATACAGATTACTACAGACTGTTCTGTTTTTGACAGATTCTGTTTTCATTGTGTTGTTTGCTTATTTTGATGAATCTATGGCTAGTAAAATAGTTTATAAACCATAGAGAAGTTGGAATACAGTAGGTTTAACACCAATATAAATAAATAATGAGTTCATTACAGTACCTTGAAGTGGTGGTTTTATTTTCTTATACTAACGGAGCTTACGAGTTTTCTGTTGAGTTTTGTGTTGTGGAGTTTTCAAGTTTTGGGTAAGGATTCGATGGACTGTGGAATAAGGAGTGGCAAGAGCCTAAGCTTGGGGATGACCAAGGCACCCCAAGATAATATTCAAGAATAGCCAAAATCCTAAGCTTGGGGAAGCCCCGGAAGGCATCCCCACTTTCGTCTTCGTTCATTGGTAACTTTACTTAGAGCTATATTTTTATTCACCACATGATATGTGTTTTGCTTGGAGCATCATTTTCTTTTGTTAGTATTTGCTTTCTGTTATTTAGAATAATGTTTTGCATCTTTAGTTTCAATGAAAAAAAGTCAAGGATAGCCTTTGCCATGCTTATTTTGCTAGTATACATGTTGCTGTTTGAAAACAGAAAGTTTATCGCTGTTGCAAAAATTCCCTAGAAAAGTCAGAGAGTGGTATAATGTTGAATCTTTTTGCATAATGAGATCTGATAAATTTAATACAGTGGGGATTTTATTTCATAATTTTTGGAGTTAGGTAAGTATGATGACTCTTGCATTCTTTACAGACTGTACTGTTTTGGCAGATTGCTGTTATGGTTGCATTGTTTGCATATGTTTGCTTGTTTAATGATTCTATTTGAAGATAGGAGTATTAAATATGCAGAGGCATTTAGTATTCAATGTTGAATAATAATTTTAGTGATTTGTTACAGTAGAAAATGATAAGGTTTTGCATTGGTTTATACTTACCTATCTCACGAGTTCTTGTTGAGTTTGGTGTGGATGAAGCTTTTTGATAAAAAGAAGAAACCATGGTATGAGAGGAATTAAGGAGACGTAAAAGTTCAAGCTTGGGGAAGCCCAAGGCACCCTAAGATAATCTTTCAAGAAGTCTCAAGCATCTAAGCTTGGGGATGCCCCGGTAGGCATCCCACCTTTCTTCTTCAACAACTATCGGTTAGTATCGGTTGAGCCTAAGTTTTTGCATCTTCACATGAGTTGTGCTATCCTTGCAATGTAGTTTTCTTTAGCTTTGCTTGCTGTTTGAATAAAGTATCAAGATCTGAAATTCTTAAACGAGAGGGAGTCTTCGCATAGTTGCATAATTATTCGACTACTCAGTGATCTTCACTTATATCTTTCAGAGTAGTTTTTGTTATTGCTCTAGTACTTCACTTATATCTTTTAGAGCATGGTGGTAGTTTTATTTTGAATAAATAGATGATCTCTCATGCTTCACTTAGATTGTTTTGAGAGTCTTAAATAGCATGGTAATTTGCTTAAATAATCCTAATATGCTAAGCATAAAAGATTTGTAAGAATTCTAATGAGTGTGTTGAATACTAAGAAAAGTTTGATGCTTGATAATTGTTTTGAGATATGGAGGTAGTGATATTAAAGTCATGCTAGTTGGGTGATTATGAATTTAAAGAATGCTTGTGTTGAAGTTAGCAAGTCTCGTAGCATGCATGTATGGTTAAAGTTGTGTAACAAATTTGAAACATGAAGTGTACCTGGCTTGTGCATCCTTATGAGTGGCGGTCGGGGGCGAGCGATCGTCCCCCTAGGGGCATGCGCGTAGTACTTGGTTTTTGATGACTTCTAAATTTTTGCAATAAGTATATGAGTTCTTTTGACTAATGTTGAGTCCATGGATTATACGCCCTTTTACCTTTCCGCCCTTGCTAGCCTCTTCGGTACCGTGCATTGCCCTATCTCACCTTGAGAGTTGGTGCAAACTTCGCCGGTGCATCCAAACCCCGTGATACGATACACTCTATCACACATAAACCTCCTTATATCTTCCTCAAAACAGCCACCAGACCTACCTATCATGGCATTTCCATAGCCATTCCGAGATATATTGCCATGCAACTTTCCACCGTTCCGTTCATCATCATGACATACTTTACTTTTGTCATATTGCCATTGCATGATCATGTAGTTGACATCGTATTTCTGGCAAAGCCACCATGCATTATTTTTCATACATGTCACTCTTGATTCATTGCACCATCCCAGTACACCGCCGGAGGCATTCATATAGAGTCATATCTTGTTCTAAGTTTTGAGTTGTAATCCTTATGTTGTAATCAATAGAAGTGTGATGATCATCATTATTAGAGCATTGCCCAAAAAAAGGGGAAGAAAGGCAAAAAAAAAGGCCCAAAAAAAGAAAATAAATAAAAAGGGCAATGCTACTATCTCTTTTTCCACACTTGTGCTTCAAAGTAGAACCTTGTTCTTCATGTAGTGAGTCTCATATATTGTGCTTCAAAGTAGCACCTTGTTCTTCATGTAGTGAGTCTCATAAGTTGTCTTTTTATACTAGTGGGAATTTTTCATTATAGAACTTGGCTTGTATATTCCTATGATGGGCTTCCTCAAATGCCCTAGGTCTTCATGAGCAAGCGAGTTGGATGCACACCCACTAGTTTTCTTTTGTTAAGCATTCATAGCTCTAGTGCATCCGTTGCATGGCAATCCCTACTCCTCATGTTGACATCAATTGATGGGCATCTCCATAGCCCCTTGATTATCCTCGTCAATGTGAGACTTTCTCCTTTTTTGTCTTATCCACACAATCCCCATCATCATATTCTATTCCACCCATAGTGCTATATCCATGGCTCACGCTCATATATTGCGTGAAGGTTGAAAAAGTTTGATATTATTTAAGTATGAAACAATTGCTTGGCTTGTCATCGGGGGTATAGAAGTTGGGAACATCTTTGTGTGACGAAAATGAAGCATAGCCTAACTATATGATTTTGTAGGGATGAACTTTCTTTTGCCATGCTATTTTGAGAAGACATGATTGCTTAGATTAGTATGCTTGAAGTATTATTATTTTTATGTCAATATGAACTTTTGTCTTGAATCTTTCGGATCTGAATATTCATGCCACAATTAAGAAGATTTACATTGAAATTATGCCAAAGTATCACTCCGCATCAAAAATTCTTTTTTATCATTTACCTACTCGAGGACAAGCACGAATTAAGCTTGGGGATGCTTGATATGTCTCCAACGTATCTATAATTTTTGATTGCTCCATGCTACTTTATCTACTGTTTTAGGCAATATTGGGCTTTATTATCCACTTTTATATTATTTTTGGGACTAACCTATTAACCAGAGGCCCAGCCCAGATTTGCTGTTTTATGCCTATTTCAGTGTTTCGAGGGAAAGGAATATCAGACAGAGTCAAAACGGAACGAAATCAACTGGAGAAGTTATTTTGGAAGGAAACCCACCTGATGGACTTGGACCCCATGTCAGAAGATACGGGAGGTGCTCACGAGGGTGGGGGCGTGCCCACCCCCCTAGGGCGCGCCCCCTGCCTCGTGGGGCCCCCATAGCTCCACCGACGTACCCCTTGCACCCATATATACCTACGTATCGTAAAACTTCTAGAACAGAAGATAGATCAGGAGTTCCGCCGCCGCAAGCCTCTGTAGCCACGAAAAACCTCTCGGGAGCCCGTTCCGGCACCCTGCCGGAGGGGGATCCCATCACCGGTGGCCATCTTCATCATCCCGGCGCTATCCATGACAAGGAGGGAGTAGTTCACCCTCGGGGCTGAGGGTATGTACCAGTAGCTATGTGTTTGATATCTCTCTCTCTCTCGTGTTCCCTCTATGGCACGATCTTGATGTATCCCGAGCTTTGCTATTGTAGTTGGATCTTATGAATTTTCTCCCCCTCTACTCTCTTGTGATGAATGAGTTTCCCCTTTGAAGTTATCTTATCGGATTGAGTCTTTTATGAGAACACTTGATGTATGTCTTGCCGTGATTATCTGTGGTGACAATGGGATGTCATGTGCCGCTTGATGCATGTTTTGGTGATCAACTTGCGGGTTTTGTGACATTGGGAACCTATGCATAGGGGTTGGCACACGTTCTTGACTCTCCAATAGAAACTTTGGGGCACTCTTTGAAGTACTTTGTGTTGGTTGGATGAAACTGAGATTGTGTGATGCATATCATATAATCATGCCCACGGATACTTGAGGTGACAATGGAGTATCTAGGTGACATTAGGGTTTTGGTTGATTTGTGTCTTAAGGTGTTATTCTAGTACGAACTCTTTTATAGATTGATCCGAAAGAATAACTTTGAGGTGGTTTCGTACCCTACCATAATCTCTATATTTGTTCTCCGCTATTAGTGGCTTTGGAGTGACTCTTCGTTGCATATTGAGGGCTTGTTATATGATCTATCTATGTTATTATTGTTGAGAGAACTAGCGCTAGTGAAAGTATGAACCCTAGGCCTTGTTTCCTATCATTGCAATATCGTTTATGCTCACTTTTATCATTAGTTACCTTGCTCTTTTTATTATTTCAGATTACAAAAACCTATATCTACCATCCATATTGCACTTGTATCACCATCTCTTCGCCGAACTAGTGCACCTATACAATTTACCATTGTATTGGGTCTGTTGGGGACACAAGAGACTTTTTGTTATTTGGTTGCAGGGTTGTTTGAGAGAGACCATCTTCATCCTACGCCTCCTACGGATTGATAAACCTTAGGTCATCTACTTGAGGGAAATTTGCTACTGTCCTACAAACCTGTGCACTTGCAGGCCCAACAACGTCTACAAGGAGAAGGTTGTGTAGTAGACATCAACTATGCATTAGCGATAGTTGTAGAAGCAATAGCTGGCAAGACAACCATGACGCTACGATGGAGATCAAGGTGTCAAGCCGGTGATGGAAATCATGGCGGTGCTTTGGAGATGGAGATCAAAGGCACAAGATGACGATGGCCATATCATGTCACATATTTTGATTTCATGTGATGTTTATCTTTTATGCATCTGATTTTGCTTAGTACGGTGGTAGCATTATAAGATGATCCCTCACTAAAATTTTAAGGTATAAGTGTTCTCCCTGAGTATGCACCATTGCAACAGTTTGTCGTGCTGAGACACCACGTGATGATTGGGTGTGATAAGCTCTACGTTCACATACAATGGGTGCAAGATAGTTTTGCACATGCGCAATACTCAGGTTAAACTTGACGAGCCTAGCATGTACAGACATGGCCTCGGAACACTGGAGACTGAAAGGTCGAACGTGAATCATATAGTAGATATGATCACCATAGAGATGTTCACCACTGAAGACTACTCCTTCTCACATGATGATCAGACATGGTTTAGTTGATTTGGATCACGTGATCATTTAGATGACTCAAGGGATGTCTATCTAAGTGGGAGTTCTTAGGTAGTATGATTAATTGAACTAAATTTATCATGAACTTAGTCCAGATAGTTTTTGCATATCTATGTTGTAGATCAATTGCTCGTGTATAGCTCCCCTGTTTTATTTTTAATATGTTCCTAGAGAAAACTAAGTTGAAAGATGATAGTAGCAATGATCCGGACTGGGTCCGTGATCAAAGGATTATCCTCATTGCTGCACAGAAGAATTATGTCCTTGATGCACCGCTAGGTGACAAACCTATTGCAGGAGCAGATGCAGACGTTATGAACGTTTGACAAGCTCGATATGATGATTACTTGATAGTTTAGTGCACCATGATTTACGGCTGAGAACTGGGACTTCAAAAATATTTTGAATTTCATGGAGCATATGAGATGTTCCAAGAGCTAAAAAGGATATTTCAGACTCATGTTCATGTTAAGAGGTTTAAGACCTCTGACAAGTACTTTGCCTACAAAATGGAGGAGAATAGCTCAGCTAGTAAGCATGTGCTCAGAATGTCTGGGTACTACAATCGCTTGAATCAAGTGGGAGTTAAACTCCCAGATAAGATAGTGATTGACAGAGTTCTCTAGTCACTATCACCAAGTTACTAGAACTTCGTGATGAACTATAGTATGCAAGGGATAATGAAAACGATTCCCAAGCTCTTCGCAATGCTCAAATTGGCGAAGGTAGAAATCAAGAAACAGCATCAAGTGTTGATGGTTAATAAGACCACTAGTTTAAAAAAGGCAAGGGAAAGAAAGGGAACTTCAAGAAGAATGGCAAGAAAGTTGCCACTCCCATGAAGAAGCCCAAAGCTAGACCCAAGCCTGAAACTGAGTGCTTCTACTGCAAAGGAAATTGTCACTAGAAGCGGAACTGCCCCAAATACTTGGCGGATAAGAAGGATGCAAAGTGAACAAAGGTATATTTCATATACATGTTATTGATGTGTACTTTACTAGTGTTTATAGCAACCCCTCGGTATTTGATATTGGTTCAGTTGCTAAGAGTAGTAACTCGAAACAGGAGTTGCAAAATAAACAGAGACTAGTTAAGGGCGAGGTGACGATGTGTGTTGGTAGTGATTCCAAGGTTGATAAGATCACCATCGCACACTCCCTTTACCTTCGGGATTAGTGTTGAACCTAAAATAAATGTTATTTGGTGTTTGCGTTAAGAATGAATATGATTGGATCATGTTTATTGCAATAGTGTTATTCATTCAAGTCAAAGAATAATTGTTGTTTTATTTACATGAATAAAACCTTCTATGGTCATGCACTCAATATAAATGGTTTATTGAATCTCGATCGTGGTGATACACATATTCATAATATTGATGCCAAAAGATGCAAAGTTGATCATGATAGTGCAACATATTTGTGGCACTGCCGTTTAGGTCATATTGGTGTAAAGCGCATGAAGAAACTCCATACGGATGGACTTTTGGAATCACTTGATTATGAATCATTTGATGCTTGCGAACCATGCCTCATGGGCAAGATGACTAAAACTTCGTTCTCCCGAACAACGGAGTGAGCCAATGACTTATTGGAAATAATACATACCGATGTATGCGGTCCTATGAGTATTGAGGCACATGACGGGCATCGTTATTTTCTGACCTTCACAGATGATTTGAGTGGATATGGGTATATCTGCTTGATGAAACACAAGTCTAAAACATTTGAAAAGTTCAAAGAATTTCAGAGTGAAGTGGAGAATCATCATAACAAGAAAATAAAGTTTCTATGATCTGATCATGGAGGTGAATATTTGAGTTACGAGTTTGGCCTTAATTTAAAACAATGTGGAATAGTTTCACAACTCACGCCACCTGGAAGGCTGGAACACAACAGCGAATGGTGTGTCCGAACGTCATGACCGTACTTTATTAGATATGGTGCGATCTATGATGTCTCATACCGATTTACTACTATCGTCTTGGGGTTATGCATTAGAGACAGCTGCATTCACGTTAAATAGGACATCGTCTAAATCCGTTGAGATGACACCGTATGAATTGTCGTTTGGCAAGAAACTTGAGCTGTCATTTCTTAAAGTTTGGGGTTGTGATGCTTATGTGAAAAAGCTTCAGCCTGATAAGCTCGAACCCAAATCGGAGAAGTGCGTCTTCATAGGATACCCAAAATAAACTGTTGGGTACACCTTCTATCACAGATCCGAAGGAAAGATTTTTGTTGCTAAGAATGGATCCTTTCTAGAGAAGGATTTTCTCTCAAAAGAAGTGAGTGGGAGGAAAGTACAACTTGATGAGGTAATTGTACCTTCTCTCGAACTGGAAAGTAGCTCATCACATAAAACTATTCCCATGATGCCTACACCAACAAGAGAGGAAGTTAATGATAATGATCACGAAACTTCAGATCAAGTTACTAAGGAACCTCATAGGTCAACCAGAGCATGTTCCGCACTAGAGTGGTACGATAATCCTGTTATGGAAGTCAGGTTACTAGACCATGATGGACCTACTAACTATGAGGAAACGATGATGAGCCCAGATTCCGCAAAATGGCTTAAGGCCATGAAATCTGAGATAGAATCCATGTATGAGAACAAAGTATGGACTTTGGTTGACTTGCCCGATGATCGGCAAGCCATAGATAATAAATGGATCTTCAAGAGGAAGACGGACGCTAACAGTAGTGTTACTATCTACAAAGCTAGACTGGTCGAAAAAGGTTTCTGACAAGTTCAAGGTGTTGACTATGATGAGATTTTGTCACTCGTAGCGATGCTTAACTCTGTCCGAATCATGTTAGCAATTGCCACATTTTATGAAATCTGGCAAATGGATGTCAAAACTGCATTCCTTAATGGTTTTGTCGATCCTAAAGGTGCTAACAAAGTGTGCAAACACCAGCAATCCATCTATGGACTGGTGCAAGCATCTCGGAGTTGGAATGTACACTTTGATAAGGTGATCAAAGCATATGGTTTTATACAGACTTGTGGTGAAGCCTGTGTTTACAAGAAAGTGAGTGGGGGCACTACAGCCTTTCTGATAAGTATATGTGAATGACATATTGTTGATCAAAAATGATGTAGAATTTTCTGGAAAGCATAAAGGAGTATTTGAAAGGAGTTTTTCAAAGAAAGACCTCGGTGAAGCTGCTTACATATTGGGCATCAAGATCTATAGAGATAGATCAAGGCGCTTGATAAGACTTTCGATGAGTACATACCTTGATAAGATTTTTGAGTTCAAAATGGATTAGTCAAAGAAGGAGTTCTTGCCTGAGTTGTAACGTATGAAGTTGAGTAAGACTCAAAACCCGACCATGGTAGAAGATAGAAAGAGAATGAAAGTCATTCCCTATGCCTCAGCCATAGACCTATTGTGTACCTTGCCATGAGTTTGGCAAAGAAGTACAATAGTGATCCAGGAGTATATCACTGGACATCGGTCAAAATTATCCTTAGAAGACTAAGGAAATATTTCTCGGTAATGGAGGTGATAAAGAGTTCGTCGTAAAGAGTTACGATGATGCAAGCTTTGACACCGATCTGGATGACTCTGAGTCTCAATCAGGATACATATTGAAAGTGGGATCAATTAGCTACAGTAGCTCTGTGCAGAGCATTGTAGACATAGAAATTTGCAAAATACATACGAATCTGAATGTAGTAGACCCGTTGACTAAACTTCTCTCACAAGCAAAACATGATCACACCTTAGTACTCTTTGGTGTTAATCACATAGTAATGTGAACTAAATTATTGACTCTAGTAAAACCTTTGATTGTTGATCACATGGCTATGTGAACTATGGGTGTTAATCACATAAAGATGTGAACTATTGGTGTTAAATCACATGGCAATATGAACTAGATTATTGACTCTAGTGCAAGTGGGAGACTGAAGGAAATATGCCCTAGAGGCAATAATAAAGATTTTATTTATATTTCCTTATATCATGATCAATGTTTATTATTCATGCAAGAATTTTATTAATAGGAAACTTGATACATGTGTGGATACATAGACAAAACACAGTGTCCCTAGTATGCCTCTACTAGACTAGCTCGTTAATCAAAGTTGGTTAAGTTTCCTAACCATAGACATGTGTTGTTGTTTGATGAACGGGATCAAATCATTAGGAGAATGATGTGATGGACGAGACCCATCCGTTAGCTTAGCATAATGATCTTAAGTTTTATTGATATTGCTTTCTTCATGCCTTATACATATTCCTTTAACTATGAGATTATGCAACCCCCGAATACTGGAGGAGCACCTTGAGTTCTATCAAACATCACAACATAACTGGGTGATTATAAAGATGCTCTACAGGTGTCTCCGAAGGTGTTTGTTGGGTTGGCATAGATCGAGATTAGGATTTGTCACTCCGAGTATGAGAGAGGTATCTCTGGGCCCTCGGTAGTGCACATCATGATAAGCCGTGCAAGCAATGTGACTAATGAGTTAGCCATGGGATGATGCATTATGGAACGAGTAAAGAGACTTGCCGGTAACAAGATTGAACTAGGTATGAAGAAACCGACGATTGAATCTCGGTCAAGTAACATACCGATGACAAAGGGAATAACGTATGTTGTCATTGCGGTTTGATTGATAAAGATCTTCGTAGAATATGTACGAACCAATATGAGCATCCAGGTTCCGATGTTGGTTATTGACCGGAGATGTGTCTCGGTCATGTCTACATAGTTCTCGAACCCGTAGGGTCCGCACGCTTAATGTTTGTTGACGATTTATATTATGAGTAATGTGTTTTGGTGACCGAAGATTTTTCGGAGTCCCGGATGAAATCATGGACATGTCAAGGAGTCTCGAAATGGTCGAGAGGTAAAGATTGATATATTGGAAGGTGGTATTCAGACACCGAAATGGTTTCGGAGTGATTCGGGTATTTTTCAGAGTACCGAGGGGTTACCGGAACCCCCCGGGGAAGTAATGGGCCAACATGGGCCTTAGGGGAGAGGGGAGGCAGCCCACAAGGGGTGGCCGCACCCCCCTCCCATAGGGAGTCCGAATTGTACAAGAGGAGGGGCCGCGCCCCCCTTTCCTTCTCCTCTTCCCTCTACCTTCCCTCTTTCCCCCTCCAAGAGAAGGAAAGGGAAAACCTACTACGGTTTCCCCCGTTGGCGCGCCCCCTATGTCGGCAGCCTCCTCCCCTCCTCCTTTATATACGGGGGCAAGGGGGCACCCAATAATATATCTGTTATTCTCTTAGCCGTGTGCGGTGCCCCCCTCCATAGTTTACTCCCTCGGTCATAGCGTCGTAGTGCTTCGGCGAAGCCCTGCGCGGATCACATCACCATTACCATCACCAAGCCGTCGTGCTGACGAAACTCTCCCTCGACACTCTGCTAGATCAAGAGTTCGAGGGACGTCATCGAGCTGAATGTGTGCAGAACTCGGAGTTGGCGTATGTTCGGTACTAGATCGGTTAGATCGTGAAGACGTTCGATTACATCAACCGCGTTAAACTAACGCTTCCGCTTTCGGTCTACGAGGGTATGTGGACACACTCTCCCCCTCTCGTTGCTATGCATCTCCTAGATAGATCTTGCATGATCGTAGGAATTTTTTTGAAATTGCATGCTATGTTCCCCAACAGGCGTAACGTGGGCACGCTTTCTCGGCCGCACCATAGGGTGCACCACAATAGGCAAAGTCAGCACACGTCTTGTTCCAAGAACCGTGCACGCTCGTTATTACCATCACGCACCCTTCTTTTAATTAGAATGAGTGCCCATCTAGCGCACACATGTTGATCTGTCTAACTGTTGTGGTTTGTTGTGGCTAATCGCAAACAGTTCATCTATGTGAAGTGTATGCGATCGATCGCAGACACTTTGATTTGGCTGACCGTTTCTGTTCTGTTGCCTAATGGCAAACAGTTAATCCTTCTGAAGCATATGCCCTTAATCGCTCACACCTTTATGTAGCTGCCCATTTCTGTTGTTCCGCCTCATCACAAACAGTTAATCCGAGTGAACTATATGTCGTATATCGCACACGCCTTCATCTGGCTGCCCGTTTCCATTATTATTCCTCATCACAAATAGTACATTGAACTGAACTGTATGCCATGCATCGCACACGCAACCAAAATCTAAACCATGTTTGTTGCATCTGTCCTCGCAAACATTTTGCACCTTTTTTGACATTTTTTACACCAATGTTTGTGATTATTGCATCGCACACAGTTTCGTCGAAGGGTCTATGATCGTAGTGTTGCGTTAGCAGCATCCTGTAGTATTGCTAGTGCCAAGTTCCAGTTGCTATTTTTTCCTTGTTTTTGTCTTCTACAGAAAATCAATACCAAACGGAGTCCAAACGGAACAAAACTTTTTGAGGATTTTTTTTGACTAGAAGACACCCAGGAACCTTCGGAAGGGGGTCAGAGGGGCCACTAGTACGCGACAAGCTTGGGGGGCGTGCCCCCAGGCTTGTAGGCCCCCTGATGCTCCTCCAACCCTAATCTTTACTCTTTAAATACCCAAATATTCCCCATATACTAGAGGGCACACCAAAAATACTTCTTCGCCGCCGCAAGTTTTTGTCCTTGTGAGATCCCATCTGGAGACCTGTTCCGGTACTCCGCCGGAGGGGGATTCGACCACGGAGGGCCTCTACATCAACCTTGGTGCCCTTCCGATGATGTGTGAGTAGCCTACCACAGACCTATGGGTCGATATCTAGTAGGGCCTCTCTCTTTGATCTTCAATACAATGTTGTCCTCGATGTTCTTGGAGATCTATTCGATGTAATCTTCTTCTGCAGTGTGTTTGTTGAAATCTGATGAATTGTGGATTTATGATCATATTATCTATGAATATTATTTGATTCTTTTCTGAACTCTTTTATGCATGATTAAGATAGCTTTGTATTTCTCTCCGATCTATCGATTTAGTTTGGCCAACTAGATTGATTTTTCTTGCAATGGGAGAGGTGCTTTGTAATGGGTTCAATCTTGCGGTGCTCATACCCAGTGACGGAAGGTGACATGACATGTATTTGTATTGTTGCCATTAAGGATAAAATGGTGGGGTTTGTTCATATTGATTGGATCTATCCCTCTACATAATGTCATCTTGCTTAAGGCGTTACTCCGGTCTTGTTAACTTAATACACTAGATGCATGCTGGATAGCGGTCGATGTGTGGAGTAATAGTAGTAGATGTAGGCAGGAGTCGGTCTACTTGTCATGGACGTGATGCCTATATTCATCATCATTCCCTTATATATTGTCATAGCTTTGCGCTTTTTTATCAATTGCTCAACAGTAATTTGTTTACCCACCGTTTGCATTCTTTCAAGACAGAAGCCTCTAGTGAAAACTATTGCCCCCGGGTCTATCTTTTATCATATTATTTTCAGATCTATAAAACCAAAACCCCAAAAAATACGTTGCTACAATTTATTTATCTTTACTTTATTATGCACTTTTATTTATCTTCTATACATATCTCTATCAGATCTCATCCTTGCAAGTAACCGTGAAGGGATTGACAACCCCTTTATTGTGTTGGGTGCAAGTATTTGTTTGTTTGTGTGTGCAACCATTGGTGACTTGTGTGTTCCTCCATTGGATTGATACCTTGGTTCTCAACTGAGGGAAATACTTCTATCTACTTTGTTGCATCACCATTTCCACTTCAAGGGAAAAACCAACGCAAGCTCAAGAAGTAGCACACACCATCCCCCCTTGGGCCCATGCGGCTAGGGGGCCTAAGTGGGAAGGGCTCCCCACTTTCCTCTGGGGAAAGGACTCCCCCTTGGCTGCTGACCCCTCCCCTTGCCCCTACATATAGTGGGGGTGAGGGAGCGCAGCCGCACCCCTTCCCTGGCGCCGCCCCTCCCCCTCTCTCCTGCCACCTCCTCCCGGTTTGGCTTGGTGAAGCCCTGCTGGTGCTCCACCACCACCATGACCACCACGCCATCTTGCTAGTTGTGATCCCATCTACTTCTCCCATTCTCTTACTGGATCAAGGAGGAGGAGACGTCATCGAGCTGCACGTGTGCTAAACTCGGAGGTGTCGTCCATTCAGCACTTGATCGGTTGGCTCTTTATTGGATTGCCGATGCATCAACCGCGTTTTATATGCTTCCACTTTCGGTCTACAAGGGTATGTAGACACACTCCCTTCTTGTTTCTATTCATCTCCTAGATTGGATGTTGGGTGTTCGTAGGAATTTTTTTGATTTTCATGCTTTGTTCCTCATTAGTTGGGAGTTGCACCTGATGGGCATGATGAGTGCGCGGAAGCCAGCCACAGATCCAGTCTAGATCGATAGAGCAATGGTGGAGGCACGATGGCAGCATTGTTTAGATGGTGAGGACGCATCCGTTACATCATATGCGAGGTCGGTGTGTGGGGGCGGGGATCTCAGCGGGAGCTTGAGCGCGGGCAGATGTGGTGCCGGCAGCAGAGAGGAGGTGTGGTGGAGGAGCTGCGATGCAGACGGTGACCTCCGACAAGAGACTTCGGTGGTGGTGGTGGTCGACACCGTGGCAGCACGAGTGTCTCCCGGCGGCGGCGTGGATGGCGGGCTCTAGCGCCATAGGTGATGGATGTGCGGAGGTACGCGCCTTGTCCTTCAGTGACAACATCCCAGTTGGTTGAGGAATAGTTGCGTCGTGGGCGGCGGAGGCTTGAAACTTAGGGTTCACAACGCTAGGTGCGAGTGGACATGTTGCACCCTTCGGCGGCGTCTTACCGTGGACGGCGGGCTCCAGCTCAGGCCAAGGACAGCAATCTCGTAGTGGTGACGCGCTACGACACATCATCGTCTAGGTAGGAGGTGAGTGAGCTTTGTCTCTGTAGTACATCCATTTATGTTTGAATGCAGTATCACTATCACTGCCATCTTAGTTTCTATAACTTCTATAAACGCCACTGACTTTTTTTGCCATGGCAAATTCAGTTTTTCAACGAATCCAATGTTCAAATTAATATAGCATGGCAAATTTTTGTAGCATGACATGACGAATTCATATGCGCTAAATAGATGCCGCTGAATATTTTCGCCATGGCAAATTCAGTTTTTCCACTAATCCAATGTTCAAATTATATACCATGGCAAATTTTTATAGCATCACATGGTAAAATCATATGGGCTGAATAGATTCTACTAAATGTTTTTACCATGGGAAAATTCAATCTATCATGTACAATATTATTCTACAATTACCACAATCTACATAGTCCTTGATCTTTTAAATACTCGATGTGACATTGCGACCTTTTGTCTGAATTAGTGTAGTTTTTCCATGATCCTTCTTTGTACTTCCCACACGTCAATTTTAAAGATGATTTTTCTGGCCATGGCAAATAAGCAATGCTAACCATATTACAACTTAAGTTGTTTCGCCATGGCAATTTTACTTTGTAGCATGGTAATTTTAGTTTTATAGTCATTATAAATAATAGTTACAACCACAACAAGTTTACCCTTTATTTTGCCATCGAAAATTTACATTTTTCCTTCTGCCATGGCAAATTTATGTCCTTCAATTGCCATGGCAATTTTACCTTTATGTACGTGACAATTTTACTCTTTTACACACATGCCAACTTAACTTCTTATCGCCCATGGCAAGTTTACCCTTTTATTTTGCTACGACAAACCTACCTTTTCCCTTGTGCCATGGAAAATTCATCTCCTCTAGTTGCCATGGCAATTTTACTTTTTTACATACATGCCAACTTAACTTTTATCTCCCATGGCAAGTTTACTTTTTATTTGCCATGGCAAATTAACTTCACATCCATGGCAATTTTTACTTCTGATTGCTTCATGAAAAGTTTGCTCTTTCATGCACCATGGTAAATTTACTTTATGAAACACGACAATTTACCATAGTCTTTTATGCACCATGATAAATTTACCATGTTTCATAAAGTAAACTTTTATCTCATTTTATGGGAAGTTTTCCTTTTATGAAACCATGGCAATTTTGACTAAAGATCCAGGCTATCTTATTTTGTGTGTGTGTGTGTGTGTGTGTGTGTCTATATATATATATATATATATATATATATATATATATATATATATATATATATATATATATATATATATATATAGAGAGAGAGAGAGAGAGAGGCTTTATTCTATTAACACCCTTAAGACCTTATTCTCCTAACACATAAGCTTATTCTCCTAAAAAATATAGACTGCCTACCGAATCATCCCGACCTACAACACACACAAAACATACCCATCAGCCCCACCCACACAACCCACGCCCACCCACACCACCCGCACAACCCACACCCACCTCCACCTACCTATCTTCCCACGCCCACCTCCACCATCTCCCGGCCGACGCCGCTGAGGGAGTCCTGGATTAAGGGGTCCTCGGACAGCCGGACTATATACTTTGGCTGGACTGTTGGACTATGAAGATACAAGATTAAGGACTTCATCCCGTGTCCGGATGGGACTCTCCTTTGCGTGGAAGGCAACCTTGGATATTCGGATATGTAGATTTCCTTCTCTGTAACCGACTTTGTGTAACCCTAGCCCCCTCCGGTGTCTATATAAACCGAAGGGTTTAGTCCGTAGGACAACAACAATCATAATCATAGGCTAGCTTCTAGGGTTTAGCCTCTATGATCTCGTGGTAGATCAACTCTTGTAATATGCATATTATCAAGGTCAATCAAGCAGGAAGTAGGGTATTACGTCCATCAAGAGGGCCCGAACCTGGGTAAAACATCGTGTCCCCTGCCTCCTGTTACCATTAGCCTTAGACGCACAGTTCGGGACCCCCTACCTGAGATCCGCTGGTTTTGACACCGACAATGGTGCTTTCATTGAGAGTTCCACTGTGACATCGCGATAAGGCTTGATGGCTTCCTCGATTATCTTCAGTGGTGCGGTCCAGGGAGAGGTTTTCCTTCCCGGACAGATCTTCGTATTTGGAGGCTTCCTACCGCGGGCCAACTCGCTTGGCCATCTGGAGCAGATCGACAGCTACGCCCCTGGCCGTCAGGTTAGGTTTGGAAGCTTAAACTATACTGCCAACATCCGCGGAGACTTGATCTTCGACGGATTCAAGCCCATGACAGGTGCACCGAACAGTTACGACGGACAGGACTTTGATCTGCCGTCGGATAGTATTCGGGAGATCGCACCCGCGTTGGCACCGGGAATCAATCCGGAGCAGATCGTGCCTTCCGAGGACGGATGGATGGACCCCGCCATGGAGGCCGCACACTCATCGGCGTTGGAGCCGAACACTGATCCCACCTCCTGTGAGAGTGGTGTTATCGGACCCCCGGACTCGTCTCCGGCTGCAGGATCCGAACCACGTGCGTCCGTGCCCATCGAATCAGATTGGGCACCCGTCATGGAGTTCACTGCCGTGGATATCTTTCACCACTCACCCCTGGGTGACGTGCTGAACTCATTAAGGTCCCTGTCCTTGTCAGGAGATTCTTGGCTGAACTATGTCCGGTTCGAGTGAGGAGCGGACGACGAAGAAATTTGTCCCCCACCCACCACCGACTTTATAGCCATTGTCGATGATTTAACCAACGTGCTTGACTTTGACTCCGAAGACATCGACGGTATGAAAGACGATGCTGGAGAAGAACGGGAACCACCTCCTACGGTACGCTGGACCGCCACCTCGTCATACGATATTTATATGGTGGACACCCCTAAAGAAAACAAAGGCAATGAGGCAACGGAAAATAACCCCTTGGGGAAGCAATCTAGACACCGGCGTCATCGGCGCCGCTCCAAGCCCCGCCATAGCAAAAATAGCAATGCTGGCATAGGAGATAACAATCCGGATGGTGCCCAAGACAAAGACAATCCTGCCCAGCCAGGCTTCGAGCAGGCCGAGAAAGAGGATGGGCAAGCTAGCCCTAAAGAACAAGCAACTAATGGATAATCAAAGGATGATAATTACATGCCTCTCTCCGAAGACGAAGTGAGCCTTGGGGACGAAGAGTTAATCGTGTCGGAGGATCCCGTCGAGCAGGAGCGCTTCAAACGCCGGCTTATAGCCATTGCAATCTAGTAGCCAAACCAAACTGATAATTTGAAGAGACTTGCAAAGATAACTCAATCATACATAAAAGAATTCAGAGGAGATTCAAATATTTCTCAAAGATAAACTTGATCATAAACCCACAATTTATCGGATCTCGACAAACACACCGCAAAAAGAGTTTACATCGAATAGATCTCCATAAGAGAGGGGGAGAACATTGTATTGAGATCCAAAAAGAGAGAAGAAGCCATCTAGCTAATAACTATGGACCCGTAGGTCTGTGGTAAACTACTCACAACTCATCGGAGGGGCTATGGTGTTGATGTAGAAGCCCTCCATGGTCGATTCCCCCTCCGGCAGAGCGCCGGCGAAGGCTCCAAGATGGGATCTCACGGATACAGAAGGTTATGGTGGTAGAAATTGTGTTTCATTGGCTACCTGGATGTTTTCGGGGTACGTAGGCTTATATAGGAGGAAGAAGTACGTCGGTGGCCGCCCGAGGGGCCCACGAGATAGGGGGCACACCCTATAGGGGGGGCTACCCTCTCGTGGCCGCCTCGGCTGCTTCTTGACTTGCACTCCAAGTCCTCTGGATCACGTTCGTTCCAAAAATCATGCTCCCGAAGGTTTCATTCCGTTTGGACTCTGTTTGATATTCCTTTTCTTCGAAATACTGAAATAGGCAAAAAAAACAGCAATACGGGCTGGGCCTCCGGTTAGTAGGTTAGTCCCAAAAATGATATAAATGTGTAAAATAAAGCCCATAAACATCCAAAAGGGGTAATATAATAGCATGGAACAATCAAAAATTATAGATACATTGAAGATGTATCAGCGTACGAGCGAATCCTCAGGTGGTCTCTGATAACGATCGTTATACCTGTTTTTACATACCCTCATACAGCCCGCTCCTGGTCAGGATGTGTCAAACATTCCTATCCTGCTTATCGCACTACTTGTACATGTATGCTTTGAAATATCATTTGAATAACGAGAGAAAATAATATACAGCGTCAGCTTGCTATTAAGTTTGTTTACCTCTTTTTCTTTACTGCTTATTTATTAACCCCGTGCATTTCGACACGACCAGTTTGCGAGGGGGCTTCAGTACCCCATAACCCGGCAAGAGAAGTCCGAACACTTTCGATAGTGCGTCACCCCAAACATATAGCACTATATGCATCAGCTCCGAATCATGTCTTGGGTCAATAGTTGGGTTTGCCCGGCTCCCTTGTTTTGGTACCTTACGTTCCGCTATATCGGCTAAGGTAGCGCAGGGAGAACTACTGCAATTGTGTCCCGGTTCTTCCGGATGAGCACCTCAGTAGAGAAAGCCGAAAACTCACTGTCATGATAAGGCGAGAGCTGGTCGCTGTTCGAGAGGTCTCAAATCCTTAAAGATTTTTCCGCTTCAGGCGAGGAATTAGCATCGTCCGATTTAGGCGTGTATAGCGCCCCGAGTCCGGCTTTTCGGATACTAGGGGCTTCGCCAAAATTTAAAATTTTAGACTTTCTCGGACAGCCGGACTATATACTTTGGCCGGACTGTTGGACTATGAAGATACAAGATTAAATACTTCGTCCCGTGTCCGGATGGGACTCTCCTTTCATGGAAGGTAAGCTTGGATATTCAGATATGTAGATTCCTTCTCTGTAACCAACTTTGTGTAACCCTAGCCCCCTCTGGTGTCTATATAAATTGGAGGGTTTAGTCCGTAGGACAACAACAATCATAATCATAGGCTAGCTTCTAGGGTTTAGCCTCTATGATCTCGTGGTAGATCAACTCTTGTAATACTCATATCATCAAGGTCAATCAAGCAGGAAGTAGGGTATTACCTCCATCGAGAGGGCCCGAACCTGGGTAAAATATCGTGTCCCCTGCCTCCTCTTACCATTAGCCTTAGATGCACAGTTCGGGACCCTCTACCCGAGATCCGCCGGTTTTGACACCGACAGCCGCCACGCTCCTTCTCCACCAGCCGGTGCGGAAGCTCCTCCTATTCCCACCCTGGCCACCAACTTTCCCCGCCATGCGCCCCTCCGCCCAAACCCTACACCTACCACTTCTGATTAGCGGCCAGCCTTGCCGCTGCCGATTGATACATCTCCATCGTATCTACTTTTCCAAACACTTTTGCCCTTGTTTTGGACTCTAACTTGTATGATTTCAATGGAACTAACCCAGACTGACGTTGTTTTCAGCAGAATTGCCATGATGCTGTTTTATGTGCAGAAAACATAAGTTCTCGGAATGACCTGAAACTCCATGGAATATCTTAGAATAAATAATAAAAAATCCTCGCCAAAGATGAAGACCAGGGGGCCCACACCCTGTCCACGAGGGTGGGGGGCGCCCCCACCCCTCCTGGGCGCACCCCCCAACATCGTGGGTCCCCTGGAGACCCTCCGACGTCAACTCCAACTCTATATATTGGCTTTCGAGAAGAAAAAAAATAAGAGAGAAGAAATCATTGCGTTTTACGATACGGAGCCGCACCCAAGCCCTAATCTCTCTCGGGAGGGCTAATCTGGAGTCCGTTCGGGGCTCCGGAGAGGGGGATTCGTCGCCGTCCTCATCATCAACCATCCTCCATCACCAATTTCATGATGCTCAACGTCGTGCGTGAGTAATTCCATCGTAGGCTTGCTGGACGGTGATGGGATGGATGATATTTATCATGTAATCGAGTCAGTTTTCTTAGGGTTTGATCCTTAGTATCCACTATGTTCTGAGATTGATGTTGCCATGACTTTGCTATGCTTAATGCTTGTCACTAGGGCCCGAGTGCAATGATTTCATATCTGAACCTATTATGTTTTCATGAATATATGTGTCTTCTTGATCCTATCTTGCAAGTCTATAGTCACCTACTATGTGTTATGATCCGGCAACCCCGAAGTGACAATAATCGGGACCACTCCCGGTGATGACCATAGTTTGAGGAGTTCATGTATTCACTATGTGCTAATGCTTTGTTCCGGTTCTCTATTAAAAGGAGGCCTTAATATCCCTTAGTTTCCAATAGGACCCCGCTGCCACGGGAGGGTAGGACAAAAGATGTCATGCAAGTTCTTTTCCATAAGCATGTATGACTATATACGGAATACATGCCTACATTACATTGATGAATTGGAGCTAGTTCTGTGTCACCCTATGTAATGACTATTACATGATGAACCGCATCCGGCATAATTATCCATCACTAACCGGTGCCTACGAGTTTTCCATATATTGGTTTTCGCTTATTTACTTTTCCATTGCTACTGTTACAATCACTACAAAATACCAAAAACATTACTTTTGCTGCCTTTACTTTTGTTACCGTTACCACCACTATCATATTACTTTGCTACTAAACACTTTGCTGCAGATACTAAGTTTCCAGGTGTGGTTAAATTGACAACTCAGCTGCTAATTCTTGATAATATTCTTTGGCTCCCCTTGTGTCGAATCAATAAATTTGGGTTGAATACTCTACCCTCGAAAACTGTTGCGATCCCCTATACTTGTGGGTTATCAAGACCTTTTTCTGGCGCCGTTGCCGGGTAGCATAGCTATATTCTTTGAGTCACTTGGGATTTATATCTGCTGGACACTATGAAGAACTTGAAAGACGATCGAACTACTATTTTGCCCTCAACTACGAGGGGAGGTAAGGAACTGCCATCTAGCTCTGCACTAGATTCTCCTTCCGTTATAAATAAGCTAGCGACACCTAAACCTGCTACTGCTATGAATTCTGATATGTCGCATGTTATTGATGATGCCACTTCTGCTATGCATGATACTTATGATGAAACTACTTCTATGCTTGATACTACTGTGCCCCTTGGTGAATTTCTAGATGAACAAATTGCTAGGGTTGGAGAGAAAGAAATTATTGAATCTGAATACGATGATGAGAGTGATGATGAAAATATGCCTGCTATTCCTGAGGGTTATCTTTTTTATGCTGAATCTTCTGCAGCTATTTTTGCCTGCCAGGATAGATACTAACTTAAGAGGCTGCTAGTTAAACGGACTAAAGAATCTCTTAGAGATAGAATGAAACCCGACCTTGCTTTTTCTACTTCACCTATATGTGTTCCTGATAAGGATTATTATGAGTTGTCTATTGATCCAGATATAGTTACTTTGGTTGACTCTGATCCTTTCTATGGTTATGAATCTGAAACTGTTGTGGCACATCTTACTAAGTTAAATGATATAGTCGCCCTGTTTACTAATGATGAAAGATCATGCTACCTTTATTTACTCAAAATATTTCCGTTCTCATTAAAGGGTGATGCTAAGATATGGTTTAATTCTCTTGATCCTGGTTGTGTGCGTAGTCCCCAGGATATGATTTATTACTTCTCTGCTAAATATTTCCCTGCTCATAAGAAACAAGCTGCTTTGAGGGAAATATACAACTTCGTTCAAATTAAAGAAGAGCGTCTCCCACAAGCTTGGGGGAGGCTTCTCAAGTTACTTAATGCTTTGCCTGATCATCCTCTTAAGAAACCTGAAATACTTGATATCTTTTATAATGGACTAACTGATGCTTCCAGAGATTACCTGGATAGTTGTGCTGGTTTTCTTTTCAGGGAAAGAACACCGGATGAAGCTGAAATTCTATTGAATAATATGTTGACAAATGAAAATAATTGGGCACCTCCCGAGCCACCTCCTGAGCCAGCTCCTGAGCCAATTACTGAGCCTATTCCTAAACCAACTCCGAAAAAGAGAGGTGTTCTATTTCTCATTCCCAAAGATATGCAAGAGGCAAAGAAATCTATGAAACAAAAAGGTATTAAAGTTGAAGATGTTAAGAATTTACCTCCTATTGAAGAAATACACGGTCTTAATTTACCGCATGTTGAAGAAGTATATGATCTCAATTCCTTATTCATTGAAGAACCTCCTGATCCCGATATCCCGACACAGGTAGTAAAGGTAAATTCTCTCTATAGATATGATAAAGCTGAAGTCCCTCCTACTAAAATTACTAGTCAGTGCTTGGATGAGTTTGATGACTTTATGTTTAAGCAAGATGACTTTAATGCTTATTTTGGTAGACAATTAAAACAGAATACCTTTATGATTAAACGCTTGGGTGATTTTATGGCTAATATTAGAGGTGAACTTAAATTTGTTCGCAAACATGCTTCTATGGTTACCACCCAAGTAGAACAAGTACTTAAAGCTCAAAAAGAAGTGCTTGATGGAATGAATAGTAAGAAAAATGATTATGTTGTTAGAGTGGCTACTAGAACTGGTAGAATGACTTAGGAACCTTTGTATCCTGAAGGCCACCCTAAGAGAATCGAGCAAGACTCTCAGAGAAATAATATTGATGTACCTAGTTCTTCTAAAAGGAAGAAAAATAAAAATGATAGGACTTTGCAAACTTCTAGTGAACCTATTGCTGAGCCACCTGAGAATCCAATTGATATATCTATGTCTGATGCTGAAACACAATCTGGTAATGAACATGAACCTAGTGAAAATGTTAATGATGATGTTCATGATGATGCTCAACCTAGTAATGATAATGATGTAGAAGTTGAACCTGCTGTTGATCTTGATAACCCACAATCAAAGAATCAACGTTATGAAAAAAGAGACTTTGTTGCTAGGAAACATGGTAAAGAAAGGGAACCATGGGTTCAGAAACCCATGCCTTTTCCTCCGAAACCATCCAAGAAAAAGGATGATGAGGATTTTGAGCGCTTTGCTGAAATGATTAGACCCATCTTTTAGCGTATGCGATTAACTAATGTGCTCAAAACAAATCCTTATGCTAAGTATATGAAGGATATCATTACTAATAAAAGAAAGATACCGGAAGCTGAAATTTCCATCATGCTTGCTAATTATACTTTTAAGGGTGGAATACCAAAGAAACTTGGAGATCCAGGAGTACCTACTATACCATGCTCCATTAAGAGAAATTATGTTAAAACTGCTTTATGTGACTTGAATAAGTTGACACCTATTGAAATATCTTTGCAAATGGCTGATAAATCAACTGCTATACTTGTCGGTATTTGTGAGGATGTGCCTGTTGTAGTTGCAAACGTTACTATTTTAATGGACTTTGTTATTCTTGATATTCCCGAGGATGATAGTATGTCTATTATTCTTGGAAGACCTTTCCTTAATACTGCAAGGGCTGTTATTGATTGCAACAAAGGCAATGTCACTTTCCATGTTAATGGCAATGAGCACACGGTACACTTTCCGAGGAAACAACCTCAAGTTTATAGTATCAACTCTATTGGAAAAATTCCATCGATTATGTTTGGAGGTTTTGAATTTCCTCTCCCTACTGTCAAGAAAAAGTATGATATTCTTATTGTTGGGGATTTTCATATCCCCGTTGAGGTAACATAGTGTTATTTGAAATTTCGCCGGTTCCGTGTTATTCGGAATGAGTTTGTTAACAAGACTTGATCAACCTTGTTAGTGGGCTCATTTTGATGATCACGAGATGGATGAAACTAGAAGCACAACCTTCTGTACCCTCTTTATATTTTTTGTTATTTAGTAGAAGTAAAGTAAAATAGTATTTTTTCTGTCTGTTTCCTGACTTATCCGTGCAATATAAAAATATCCCGAAAATAAAAGTCCTCAGATTGCCATGCCAATTTAAAATGATTTTTTCGGGAATATCTGAGGATTTACTGTGCAAAAATTACCGCGGGGGAGCTGCCACCTGGCCACGAGGGTGGAGGGTGCGCCCTAACCCCTTGGGCGCGCCCCCTGCGTCGTGGGCCCACGGTGGCCCTCCTCCACTTATCCCTGCACCCATCTTCTTCCTCTGCCTCACACAAACACGAAAAACCAACTCAAGCACGAGTTCCAGCCCCTGTTGCTGTGATTTTCGATCTCCTTGCTCAAAGCACCTCTCGCAAAACTGCTTGGGGAGATTGTTCCTTGGTATGTAACTCCTCCATTGGTCCAATTAGGTTTTGTTCTAGTGCTTTATTCATTGCAAATTTGTGATGCATAGGTGACCATGTTCTTGAGCTTGCATGTCAAATTTATATGGTTCCAAGTAGTTCTAATGCTTGATATAGGCTCTAGGCACTTGTGGGAGTTGTTGCTATCAATTTATTGAAGTTGGTTCACTTTTATTTGAAGTTACTAAAAATTTCAGATTATTTCTGAAAATAATGAAGAGACTTTTCAGGGGATCGTCGAGCCGAAGCTCGAAGGAAAAACGAAAGGAAGAAGAGCAGAAGCCCAAATTTAATTTGCCTCGCACCACGGAGGTCCGGCCGTGTGAATGGCCTTCTGATGACTTCTTGAGGAGAGCCGGGATTTATGAGGATTTTATTTATTGATTGAGAATGCTGGCCTCACCGACTTCCTCCGCGACCAACGTCATCAGCATCTCTTACTCACAAATACTTTTGTGCAAAACTTCTACTTTTTCCCTAAGAAATCACCTCCATCAGTAGAGTTTCATTTATATGACGTTGTTAAGGAGATGCCATTAGCTGAATTTTGCGAGGTTTGCAAAATACCCTTTGAGGGCACCTTGGATGAACCACATCGTAATGAAATAGAAGCTTTTATTAACACTATCAGTGTGGAAGAAACTAGGAAGGTTTCTGATGCAAGGATTACTAGCATACATTTTCCTGTTTTACGCTACTTTGCCTTATTTGCTATTCGTTGCTTGATTGGACGCGGGAACTGTGGAAACCTTAGTGTTCCTGATATTATTATTTTGTTCCATGGTTTACACCGCAATAACTCTGTTAGTATGGGTGGAATTGTTGCTAGACGGTTAAGTCTGAACCATACTAAGGGCCCCATCTTTGGAGGCATTTATGCTGCACGCCTAGCTGAATATTTTGAAATACCTATTAGACATGAGGAGAAGGAAGAAACATCGTTGCCCCATGCTTATTTAGATTATAAGAGTATGCTAGCACATGACTTTCTTATTAAGAGTTGTGAAGGGGAGCTCAAATATAAATATACTTTGATAAACATCACCCTGAGACTATTACTTTGCCTGCTCCCTCTTTGTTTAACTTGTCTGCAGGTCCTCACATCATTCTGTGGGCGGCTGTTCAAGCCTATCGGAATCCTACACCAGCCCCGGAACCGGAGTCACAAGATGAGCATCCACGACAGTCTGTTTATTCTTGGGATCCAAAGGTGGTTTCCAGCCAGTGGCAGTCAGAGTCTTCTTCATCGCAGTACGACCCCAGCTACACCTACGGGTATCCGCCAGGCTATCCCTGGCAATAGACCAACTTAGGCCAAAAGCCTAAGCTTGGGGGAGTACATATTTCCCACCAACATTACATTCATGTTCACACACACTCATTGCTAGATGTCGGTGCTCATACTCTTTCACTGTAATATCCATGCTAGTTTATTTTCTTTTTCCTGCTTTCTTCTTGTGTGTTTAATAAATCTTAAGAAAAACCAAAAAAATAGTTAGTTTAATTTCCATGCTTGTAGTAGAAATTAAAATGAAAACCCAAAAAGATTTCTCGTTCTTCTTTTACTTGTAGGGAGCTTTCCCGTGTAAATAGTTTTATTTTCTTTTCCTTCTTTTAAGGGTCGAGAAGACCATATTGAAAATGTTTAGTGGCTCTTATATGCATGATTGTTTATTATACTTAGGGCCCATATTACTTGTCTTCTCTCTTGAGTTGAATGCTTGCAGATTCTAGCTGATTCCAATGCACGTGCACTCTTATTATTATACACATCGTTCGATCATGCAAGTGAAAGGCAATAATGATGATATATGATGGACTTATTGGGATGAGAAAAGTTGGTATGAACTCGACCTCTCTTGTTTTTGTAAATATGATGATTCATCGTTCCTCAGTCAGCTATTATGAAGTAAACATATTTGCAATGACATTTAGAGATTATAGTTGCTTGTGCCATGCTTGATTAGCTATGAGTTATAATGGTTTACCTTGCGTGCCAACATGCTATTAGAATGATTATGATGTGGTATGATGGGATGGTATCCTCCTTTAAATGAATTGAGTGACTAGACTTGACACATGTTCATGCATGTAGTTCAATCAAATCAACATAGCCTTCATGATATTTATGTTCATGGTAGATTATATCCTACTCATGCTTGTATTTGGTGTAAATTAATTTTAATGCATGTTTACGATTGTTGTCGCTCTCTCAGTTGGTCGCTTCCCAGTCTTTTGCTAGCCTTCACCTATACTTAGCGGGAATACTGCTTGTGCATCCAAACTCCTTAAACCCCAAAGTTGTTCCATATGAGTCCACTATACCTACCTATATGCGGTATTTACCTACCATTCCAAGTAAATTTGTATGTGCCAAACTCTAAACCTTCAAATGAAATTCTGTTTTGTATGCTCAAGCAGCTCATGTTTCAACTAGGGCTGCCTATATCTTCCATGCTAGGTGGGTTATTCTCAAGAGGAGTGGACTCCGCTCCTCATTCACGAGAAAGGGCCGGTAACCAGGATGCCCAGTCCCATGATCCAAAAAGATCAAAGCAAATAAAAATAATTAAACAAAACTCCCCCAGGGCTGTTGTATGTTGGAGGCACTCGTTGTTTCGAGCAAGCCATGGATTGATGCTTGTTGGTGGTTGGGGAAGTATAAACCTTTACCATTCTGTTTGGGAACTGCCTATAATGCATGTAGTATGGAAGATACAGCCATCTCATAGTTGTAGCGTTGACAGCAAAAGTATGCTGCTCAAAATTTTATTCAATCTCTATTTCAAAATCGAGTTCTGGCACCTCTACAAATTCCTGCTTGCCTCTACGAAGGGCCTATCCATTTACTTTTATGTTGAGTCATCATCCTTCTTATTAAAAGCACCCGCTGGAGAGCACACTGTCGTTTGCATTCATTATAGTTGGTTTATATTGTGTATGACTTGACTGGATTTCTTTTACCATGAATTACAATATTTAGCCAGTCCTTGATCTTTAAAGGTGCTCTGCATTTATGTTTTGCGGTCTCAGAAAGGGCTAGCGAGATACCATTTTGTTATATCATGTTATGATTATTTTGAGAAAGTGTTGTCATCCGAGTTTTGTTATTATAGCTCGCTAGCTGATTATGCTATTGATATGAGTAATTGTGAGACCTATGTGTTATTGTTAGTATGGTTAGTTCATAATATTTGATGAAACTTGAATGCTGGCTTATCATGTTGCAACAACAAGAGCAAACAGAGTTTGTAAAAGTTTTTCTTTTTCTCTTTCAGTTTGTCAACTGAATTGCTTGAGGACAAGTAAGGGTTTAAACTTGGGGAGTTGATACGTCTCCGTCGTATCTACTTTTCCAAACACTTTTGCCCTTGTTTTGGACTCTAACTTGTGTGATTTGAATAGAACTAACCCGGACTGACGTTGTTTTCAGCAGAATTGCCATGATGTTGTTTTATGTGCAGAAAACAAAAGTTCTCGGAATGACCTGAAACTCCATGGAATATCTTAGAATAAATAATAAAAAATCCTCGCCAAAGATGAAGACCAGGGGGCACACCCTGTCCACGAGGGTGGGGGCGCCCCCCCCCCCCCCCCCTCCTGGGCGCACCCCCTTACCTCGTGGGCCCCCTGGAGACCCTCCGACGCCAACTCCAACTCTATATATTGGCTTTCAGGAAGAAAAAATAAGAGAGAAGAAATCATCGCGTTTTACGATACGGAGCCGCCGCGGCGCCCTAATCTCTCTCGGGAGGGCTGATCTGGAGTCCGTTCGGGGCTCCGGAGAGGGGGATTCGTCACCGTCGTCATCATCAACCATCCTCCATCACCAATTTCACGATGCTCACCGCCGTGCGTGAGTAATTCCATTGTAGGCTTGCTGGACAGTGATGGGTTGGATGATATTTATCATGTAATCGAGTCAGTTTTATTAGGATTTGATCCCTAGTATCCACTATGTTCTGAGATTGATGTTGCTATGAGTTTGCTATGCTTAATGCTTGTCACTAGGGCCCGAGTGCCATGATTTCAGATCTGAACCTATTATGTTTTCATGAATATATGTGTGTTCTTGATCCTATCTTGCAAGTCTATAGTCACCTACTATGTGTTATGATCCGGCAACCCCGAAGTGACAATAATCGGGACCACTCCCGGTGATGACCATAGTTTGAGGAGTTCATGTATTCACTATGTGCTAATGCTTTGTTCCGGTTCTCTATTAAAAGGAGGCCTTAATATCCCTTAGTTTCCAATAGGACCTCACTGCCACGGGAGGGTAGGACAAAAGATGTCATGCAAGTTCTTTTCCATAAGCATGTATGACTATATACAGAATACATGCCTACATTACATTGATGAATTGGAGCTAGTTCTGTTTCACCCCATGTTATGACTGTTACATGACGAACCGCATCCGACATAATTATCCATCACTAATCCGGTGCCTACGAGTTTTCCATATATTGGTTTTCGCTTATTTACTTTTCCGTTGCTACTGTTACAATCACTACAAAATACCAAAAACATTACTTTTGCTGTCGTTACTTTTGTTACCGTTACCACCACTATCATATTACTTTGCTACTAAACACTTTGCTGCAGATACTAAGTTTTCAGGTGTGGTTGAATGGAGAACTCAGCTGCTAATACTTGAGAATATTCTTTGGCTCCCCTTGTGTCGAATCAATAAATTTGGGTTGAATACTCTACCCTCGAAAACTGTTGCGATCCCCTATACTTGTGGGTTATCAAGACCTTTTTCTGGTGCCGTTGCCGGGGAGCATAGCTATATTCTTTGAGTCACTTGGGATTTATATCTGCTGGACACTATGAAGAACTTGAAAGGCGATCGAACTTCTATTTTACCCTCAACTACGAGGGGAGGTAAGGATCTGCCATCTAGCTCTGCACTAGATTCTCCTTCCGTTATAAGTAAGCTAGCGACACCTAAACCTGCTACTGCTATGAATTCTGATATGTCGCATGTTATTGATGATGCCACTTCTGCTATGCATGATACTTATGATGAAACTACTTCTATGCTTGATACTACTGTGCCCCTTGGTGAATTTCTAGATGAACAAATTGCTAGGGTTGGAGAGAAAGAAATTATTGAATCTGAATACGATGATGAGAGTGATGATGAAAATATGCCTGCTATTCTTGAGGGTTATCTTTTTGATGCTGATTGTTCTGCTCCTGCCAGGATAGATACGAACTTAAGAGGCTGCTAGTTAAATGGAGTAAAGAATCTCTTAGAGATATAATGAAACCCGACCCTGCTTTTGCTACTTCACCTATCTGTGTTCCCGATAAGGATTATTATGAATTGTCTGTTGATCCAGATATAATTACTTTGGTTGAATCTGATCCTTTCTATGGTAATGAATCTGAAACTGTTGTGGCACATCTTACTAAGTTAAATGATATAGCCGCCTAGTTTACTAATGATGAGAGATCGCGCTACCTTTATTTACTCAAATATTTCCGTTCTCATTAAAGGGTGATGCTAAGATATGGTTTAATTCTCTTGATCCTGGTTGTGTGCATAGTCCCCAGGATATGATTTATTACTTCTGTGCTAAATATTTCCCTGCTCATAAGAAACAAGCTGCTTTGAGGGAAATATACAACTTCATTCAAATTAAAGAAGAGAGTCTCCCACAATCTTGGGGGAGGCTTCTCAAGTTACTTAATGCTTTGCCTGATCATCCTCTTAAGAAACCTGAAATACTTGATATCTTTTATAATGGACTAACTGATGCTTCAGAGATTACCTGGATAGTTGTGCTGGTTCTCTTTTTAGGGAAAGAACACCGGATGAAGCTGAAATTCTATTGAATAATATGTTGACAAATGAAAATAATTGGGCACCTCCCGAGCCACCTCCTGAGCCAGCTCCCGAGCCAATTACTGAGCCTATTCCTAAACCAACTCCGAAAAAGAGAGGTGTTCTATTTCTCAGTCCCAAAGACATGCAAGAGGCAAAGAAATCTATGAAAGAAAAAGGTATTAAAGCTGAAGATGTTACGAATTTACCTCCTATTGAAGAAATACACGGTCTTAATTTACCGCCTATTGAAGAAGTATATGATCTCAATTCCTTATTCATTGAAGAACCTCCTGATCCCGATATCCCGACACAGGTAGTAAAGGTAAATTCTCTCTATAGATATGATAAAGCTGAAGTCCCTCCTACTAAAATTGCTAGTCAGTGCTTGGATGAGTTTGATGACTTTCTGTTTAAGCAAGATGACTTTAATGCTTATTTTGGTAGACAATTAAAACAGAATACCTTTATGATTAAATGCTTGGGTGATTTTATGGCTAATATTAGAGGTGAACTTAAACTTGTTCACAAACATGCTTCTATGGTTTCCACCCAAGTAGAACAATTACTTAAAGCTCAGAAAGAAGTGCTTGATGAAATGAATAGTAAGAAAAATGATTATGTTGTTAGAGTGGCTACTAGAACTTGTAGAATGACTCAGGAACCTTTGTATCTTGAAGGCCACCCTAAGAGAATCGAGCAAGATTCTCAGAGAAATAATATTGATGTACCTAGTTCTTCTAAAAGGAAGAAAAAGAAAAATGATAGGACTTTGCAAACTTCTAGTGAACCTATTGCTGAGCCACCTGAGAATCCAAATGATATCTCTATGTCTGATGCTGAAACACAATCTGGTAATGAACATGAACTTAGTGAAAATGTTAATGATGATGTTCATGATGATGCTCAACCTAGTAATGATAATGAGGTAGAAGTTGAACCTGCTGTTGATCTTGATAACCCACAATCAAAGAATCAACGTTATGATAAAAGAGACTTCGTTGCTAGGAAACATGGTAAAGAAAGGGAACCATGGGTTCAGAAACCCATGCCTTTTCCTCCGAAACCATCCAAGAAGATGAGGATTTTGAGCGCTTTGCTGAAATGATTAGACCCATCTTTTTGCGTATGCGATTAACTGATGTGCTCAAAACAAATCCTTATGCTAAGTATACGAAGGATATCATTACTAATAAAAGAAAGATACCGAAAGCTGAAATTTCCATCATGCTTGCTAATTGTACTTTTAAGGGTGGGATACCAAAGAAACTTGGAGATCCAGGAGTACCGACTATACCATGCTCCATTAAGAGAAATTATGTTCAAACTGCTTTATGTGATCTTGGAGCCGGTGTTAGTGTTATGCCTTTCTCTTTATATCGTAGACTTGACTTGAATAAGTTGACACCTACTGAAATATCTTTGCAAATGGATGATAAATCAACTGCTATACTTGTCGGTATTTGTGAGGATGTGCCTGTTGTGGTTGCAAACGTTACTATTTTAATGGACTTTGTTATTCTTGATATTCCCGAGGATGATAGTATGTCTATTATTGTTGGAAGACCTTTCCTTAATACTGCAGGGGCTGTTATTGATTGCAACAAAGGCAATGTCACTTTTCATGTTAATGGCAATGAGCACACGGTACACTCTCCGAGGAAACAACCTCAAGTTTATAGTATCAACTCTATTGGAAAAATTCCATCGATTATATTTGGAGGTTTTGAATTTCCTTTCCATACTATCAAGAAAAAGTATGATATTCTTATTGTTGGGGATTTTCATATCCCCGTTGAGGTAACTTAGTGTTATTGGAAATTTCTCCGGTTTCGTGTTATTCGGAATGAGTTTGTTAACAAGACTTGATCAACCTTATTAGTGGGTTCATTTTGATGATCATGAGATGGATGAAACTAGAAGCACAACCTTCTGTACCCTCTTTATATCTTCTGTTATTTAGTAGAAATAAAGTAAAATAGTATTTTTTCTGTCTTTTTCTTGACTTATCCATGCAATATAAAAATATCCCGAAAGTAAAAGTCCTCAGAATGCCATGCCAATTTAATATGATTTTTTCGGGAATATTTGAGGATTTACTGTGCAAAAATTACCGCGGGGGGAGCTGCCACCTGGCCACGAGTGTGGAGGGCGCGCCCTACCCACCTGGGCGTGCCCCCATGCCTCGTGGGCCCACGGTGGCCCTCCTCCACTTATCCCTGCACCCATCTTCTTCCTCTGCCTCACACAAACACGAAAAACAACTCAAGCACGAGTTCCAGCCCCTGTTGCTGTGATCTTCGATCTCCTTGCTCAAAGCACCTCTCGCAAAACTGCTTGGGGAGATTGCTCCTTGGTATATAACTCCTCCATTGGTCCAATTAGTTTTTGTTCTAGTGCTTTATTCATTGCAAATTTGTGCTGCATAGGTGACCATGTTCTTGAGCTTGCATGTCAAATTTATGTGGTTCCAAGTAGTTCTAATGCTTGATATAGGCTCTAGGCACTTGTGGGAGTTGTTGCTATCAATTTTATTGAAGTTGGTTCAATTTTATTTGAAGTTACTAAAAATTTCAGGTTATTTCAGAAAATAATGAAGAGACTTTTGAGGGGCTCGTCGAGCCGAAGCTCGAAGGAAAAACAAAAGGAAGAAGAGCAGAAGCCCAAATTTAACTTGCCTCGCACCGCGGAGGTCCGGCCGTGTGAATGGCCTACCGATGACTTCTTGAGGAGAGCCGGGATTTATGAGGATTTCTATTTATTGATTGAGAATGCTGGCCTCACCGACTTCCTTCGTGACCAACGTCATCAGCATCTCTTACTCACAAATACTTTTGTGCAAAACTTCTACTTTTTCCCTAAGAAATCACCTCCATCAGTAGAGTTTCATTTATATGACGTTGTTAAGGAGATGCCATTAGCTGAATTTTGCGAGGTTTGCAAAATACCCTTTGAGGGCACCTTGGATGAACCACGCCGTAACAAAGTAGAAGCTTTTATTAACACTATCACTGTGGGAGAAACCAGGAAGGTTTCTGATGCAAGGATTACTAGCATACATTTTCCTGTTTTACGCTACTTTGCCTTACTTGCTAGTCGTTGCTTGATTGGACGCGGGAACTGTGGAAACCTTAGTGTTCCTGATTTTATTATTTTGTTCCATGGTTTACACCGCAATAACTCTGTTAGTATGGGTGAAATTGTTGCTAGACGGTTAAGTCTGAACCGTACTAAGGGCCCCATCTTTGGAGGCATTTATGCTGCACGCCTAGCTGAATATTTTGAAATACCTATTAGACATGAGGAGAAGGAAGAAACATCATTGCCCCGTGCTTATTTAGATTATAAGAGTATGCTGGCGCATGACTTTCTTGTTAAGAGTCGTGAAGGGGAGCTCAAATATAAATTATACTTTGATAAACATCACCCTGAGACTATTACTTTGCCTGCTCCCTCTTTGTTTAACTTGTCTGCAGGTCCTCACATCGTTCCGTGGGCGGCTGTTCAAGCCTATCGGAATCCCACACCAGCCCCGGAACTGGAGTCACAAGATGAGCCTCCTCGATAGTCTGTTTATACTTGGGATCCAGAGGTGGTTGCCAGATGTCGGTGCCCAAAAGCCTAAGCTTGGGGGAGTACGTATTTCCCACCGACATTACATTCATGTTCACACACACTCATTGCTAGATGTCGGTGCTCATACTCTTTCACTGTAATATCCATGCTAGTTTATTTTCTTTTTCCTGCTTTCTTCTAGTGTGTTTAATAAATCTTAAGAAAAACCAAAAAAATTAGTTAGTTTAATTTCCACGCTTGTAGTAGAAATTAAAATGAAAACCCAAAAAGATTTCCAGTTCTTCTTTTACTTGTTGGGAGATTTCCCATGTAAATAGTTTTATTTTCTTTTCTTTCTTTTGGGGGTCGAGAAGACCATATTGAAAATTTTTAGTGGCTCTTATATGCATGATTGTTTATTATACTTAGGGCCCATATTACTTGTCTTCTCTCTTGAGTTGAATGCTTGCAGATTCTAGCTTAGTCCAATGCACGTGCACTCTTATTATTATACACATTGTTCGGTCGTGCAAGTGAAAGGCAATAATGATGATATGACGGACTTATTGGGATGAGAAAAGTTGGTATGAACTCGACCTCTCTTGTTTTTGTAAATATGATGATTCATCATTCCTGAGTCAGCTATTATGAAGTAAACATATTTGCAATGACATTTAGAGATTATAGTTGCTTGTGCCATGCTTGATTAGCTATGAGTTATAATGGTTTACCTTGCGTGCCAACATGCTATTAGAATGATTATGATGTGGTATGATGGGATGGTATCCTCCTTTAAATGAATTGAGTGACTAGACTTGGCACATGTTCACACATGTAGTTGAATCAAATCAACATAGCCTTCATGATATTTATGTTCATGGTAGATTATATCCTACTCATGCTTGTATTCGGTGTAAATTAATTTTAATGCATGTTTACGACTGTTGTCGCTCTCTCAGTTGGTCGCTTCCCAGTCTTTTGCTAGCCTTCACCTATACTAAGCGGGAATAATGCTTGTGCATCCAAACTCCTTAAACCCCAAAGTTGTTCCATTTGAGTCCACTATACCTACCTATATGCGGTATTTACCTGCCGTTCCAAGTAAATTTGTATGTGCCAAACTCTAAACCTTCAAATGAAATTCTATTTTGTATGCTCGAGCAGCTCATGTTTCAACTAGGGCTGCCTATATCTTCCATGCTAGGTGGGTTATTCTCAAGAGGAGTGGACTCTGCTCCTCATTCACGAGAAAGGGCCGGTAACCGGGATGCCCAGTCCCATGATCCAAAAAGATTAAAGCAAATCAAAATAATTAAAAAAAAACTCCCCCAGGGTTGTTGTATGTTGGAGGCACTCGTTGTTTCGAGCAAGCCATGGATTGATGTTTGTTGGTGGTTGGGGGAGTATAAACCTTTACCATTCTGTTTGGGAACTACCTATAATGCATGTCGTATGGAAGATACAGCCATCTTATAGTTGTAGCATTGACAGCAAAAGTATGCCGCTCAAAATGTTATTCAATCTCTATTTTAAAATCGAGTTCTGGCACCTCTACAAATCCTTGCTTCCCTCTGCGAAGGGCCTATCCATTTACTTTTATGTTGAGTCATCATCCTTCTTATTAAAAGCACCCGCTGGAGAGCACACTGTCGTTTGCATTCATTATAAATGGTTTATATTGGGTACGACTTGACTGGATCTCTTTTACCATGAATTACAATATTTAGTCAGTCCTTGGTCTTTAAAGGTCCTCTGCATTTATGTTTTGCGGTCTCAGAAAGGGCTAGCGAGATACCATTTTGTTATATCATGTTATGATTGTTTTGAGAAAGTGTTGTCATCCGAGTTTTGTTATTATAGCTCGCTAGCTGATTATGCTATTGATATGAGTAATTGTGAGACCTATGTGTTATTGTTAGTATGGTTAGTTCATAATATTTGCTGAAACTTGAATGATGGCTTTTCATGTTACAACAAGAAGAGCAAATAGAGTTTGTAAAAGTTTTTCTTTTTCTCTTTCAGTTTGTCAACTGAATTGCTTGAGGACAAGCAAGGGTTTAAGCTTGGGGAAGCTGATACGTCTCCGTCGTATCTACTTTTCCAAACACTTTTGCCCTTGTTTTGGACTCTAACTTGTGTGATTTGAATAGAACTAACCCGGACTGACGCTGTTTTCAGCAGAATTGCCATGATGTTGTTTTATGTGCAGAAAACAAAAGTTCTCGGAATAACCTGAAACTCCACGGAATATCTTAGAATAAATAACAAAAATCCTCGCCAAAGATGAAGACCAGGGTGCCCACACCCTGTCCACGAGGGTGGGGGGCGTGCCCCCTACCTCGTGGGCCCCCTGGAGACCCTCCGACGCCAACTCCAACTCTATATATTGGCTTTCGGGAAGAAAAAAATAAGAGAGAAGAAATCATCGCGTTTTACGATACGGAGCCGCTGCCAAGCCCTAATCTCTCTCGGGAGGGCTGATCTGGAGTCCGTTCGGGGCTCCGGAGAGGGGGATTCATTGCCGTCGTCATCATCAACCATCCTCCATCACAAATTTCATGATGCTCACCTCCGTGCGTGAGTAATTCCATCATAAGCTTGCTGGACGGTGATGGGTTGGATGAGATTTATCATGTAATCGAGTCAGTTTTGTTCGGATTTGATCCCTAATATCCACTATGTTCTGAGATTGATGTTGCTATGACTTTGCTATTCTTAATGCTTGTCACTAGGGCCCGAGTGCCATGATTTCAGATCTGAACCTATTATGTTTTCATGAATATATGTGTGTTCTTGATCCTATCTTGCAAGTCTATAGTCACCTACTATGTGTTATGATCCGGCAACCCCGAAGTGACAATAATCGGGACCACTCCCGGTGATGACCATAGTTTGAGGAGTTCATGTATTCACTATATGCTAATGCTTTGTTCCGATTCTCTATTAAAAGGAGGCCTTAATATCCCTTAGTTTCCAATAGGACCTTGCTGCCACGGGAGGGTAGGACAAAAGATGTCATGCAAGTTCTTTTCCATAAGCACGTATGACTATATACGGAATACATGCCTACATTATATTGATGAGTTGGAGCTAGTTCTGTGTCACCCTATGTTATGACTGTTACATGACGAACTGCATCCAGCATAATTATCCATCACTAATCCGGTGCCTACGAGTTTTCCATATACTGGTTTTCGCTTTTTTACTTTTCTGTTGCTACTGCTACAATCACTACAAAATACCAAAAACATTGCTTCATATTACTTTGCTACTAAACACTTTGCTGCAGATACTAAGTTTAAAGGTGTGGTTGAATTGACAACTCAGCTGCTAATACTTGAGAATATTCTTTGGCTCCCCTTGTGTCGAATCAATAAATTTGGGTTGAATACTCTACCCTCGAAAACTGTTGCGATCCCCTATACTTGTGGGTTATCACCGATCCCTAGCCGGCACGGCCTGTTGCCAGATCTAGGCCATGGCGGGCCCTCGCGACGCCCCACCTTCAGATCCAGATTGCGTTGTTCCCCCTCCCCACCTCCTTCCGACGCCTCGGCTGCACGTCGCCACACACCTCCACGGCCTCCAACCCGTACCCCCGGCGACCAACTCGACGTCGACTTCCCCATCCGTCCCGTCACCCACCTGGCCACAGCAGTGCCCCCGCGCGTCGGATCCGAGGGATTAATCACTCCCTCATGCTCCTCCCCCTACTCACCCGTTGATGAGGAGCTCTCTGTCCCGCTCCTCCCTGCCCGACGACCGGTTATGGGGAGCACTCCTCCCGACGAACCGAGGTGCCATGCCCCCTCCCCGTGGGCCCCGACCTCCATCCGCGTGGACTGCAGCTAGCGGGGCCCCAGATCCATGCCTCCCCGCCTTTCTAATTCCTCCTCCTTCGTATATTGTTGGTGTGTAGTTCGCGGTTGTGGGTGAGCAGCTCCCATCGGGGGAGTCTAGAGTCTGCAGTGCACTCCGTTGATCGCCGTGGTGCACTTTGGTGGTTGTTGTGGTACAGCTTGATGGCTCACCAGGCACAGTTTGCTTTTCCTCTGCTTGTGGTTCATCCGAGCACGGGCTTCATCGCCTCGGGCATGGCCGGTGCCAGGATCCGCATCGCCTTGATCCTACAGCGTTCTGTGCAGTTCATTCCGTGGGGGCGTCGTGTGATGCAGTATGCATCGTTGTGGCAATGCAGTTTGATGGTAGTGCTCGGTGCGGTTTGGCAGCCTGGCAAGCTTTTTTGGTTTGTTCTTTGTCTTTGAAATTGATTTTTGGTTCATGTGCTGCCGAGCGCAACACCTAGGCTTCCCTCAATTTCTTTTCTTGTGCAGTTCTCTTTGAAAATGGAGAAGGGCTCCAATGGGGCCTGCGCGGATGAGATGCTCCTGATCTCGTCTCCTTTGGCCATTCCAATCCCCTGAATCTGGTTGTGCACATAGGATGCAGCGCACAGCAGGATCGAGGATCCCCTTCCTCCACCTCGGACAGGAGCACCGCACCTTCGTGCTGTTCGACAGACCCCGTTTGCAGGTTGCAGGTCACTTCTAGAGTCGCTGCAGTTTGCGGTTCTGTACGCGTGCAGTGCAGAAGGCACATCCGCGAGATGTGAAAATGTATATCTGGCTGTGTAATTTTTTTGTGAATGGGTGTGTTGAAAAATGTTTTGATTAGTTTTTTTAACAAAGCAAGCCAAATGTAGTTCACTTTGTGTGGTTTGGTAGCTCACTTCCTGAAAAGACGTAAAGGAACTAAATTAAAAGAATAAAAGAATGCATCATACTTGCAATGCACAAGACTCGTCTTGATAGTTCAAACGCATCATGTTGCAGTTCACTTTCCCCCCTGATGTGGTTCAATTGCCTCGTCACTCTCTGTGGTCCACTCTCATTCATAAAGAAATTAGAAAAATAATCATGCAGTTCACTTAGACTCGTGTTGTAGTTCACTTTTCTTTTAATGTGGCTCACTTGCCCCTCGTTCATAAAAAAGTTAGAAAAAAGGTACAGAAATCATGAAGTTCACTGCCCGGGGGATGCAGTGCATTTTATAGTCTGAAGAAGTGTGGTCACTCATCTGACGCAGTTCACTCGACGATTTTGGGTTCCGTGAAAAACTATGTCCGTGTTTCGGTAAAATAAAAATTACTCTTAAACCATAACGAATTAGAGAGAGTGTTCTACATGAAAAAAGTGTGTCCCGTTGATATATTTCCAACGTCGTATCATTTGAATCATTCCAACCAGCTATTTGTAAACAATTCGCGACAAACCAGCCGCTGCCACTCGTCGTCCGCTGCACCATTTTCAAAATTAACTAAAACGGCAAGGAATCTCAAAATTATTTATACATATGAAAGTTGCGCCTCGTCCGTAGTTTTCCAACGACGTATCATACGCCTCGTTTCGATAAAAGGTTAAAAAACAGGGGCGAAAACAATACCAAAAGTTTGTAGTTTCTAGGTAGGATGGCAATTTTATTATATTTTTAAAGCATGGAAATTTAATATCTATACCATGGAAATTTAATATCTATACCATGGCAATTTTTTAGACCATGGCAAAAAAACTGCGTTAAAAACTTTTTTTCATACTGTTTGGACCATGTCAATTTTTATTCGGCTTTTCAGGCAATTTTATACATATCATCTTGTAAAATTCTTTCTCTACATACTATCAACTTTTTTGACATGGAATTTTTTTTCCTTGCCTGTGTCAAACTCTTTTTGGTGGCACATTTCTACTATATTGCATTTATCTAGATTTTGACATGGCAAAATCTTACAAAATTTTCCATGGGATGGCAAAATCTTACAACATTTGCCATAGCATGGCAAACTAACTTTAAATGCCATTACAAAGCATGGCATTTTAAGTTAAAATGCCATGTCAATTCAAATATACATTTGCCATGGCAATTTTAAATCATAATTTGTGTTACTATATACATGGCAAATTCGTGCTCCACTTTAGCTTCTTTCATCCATGGCATTTTTTCTATGATTTGCATAGGATTTCACACAGGTTTTGCCATGTATAATGGCAAATTATTCTTTTGTGTCTTCATGATATAACAAGTCCTTCTTTTTGTTCAGACGACAATTCCATAATTGTCATGGCAAATTCGTATTTTGTTCATACGACAAATTGTATTATTGTCACATGGCAAATTTGTATTTTGTTCATACGACAAAGCGTATTATTGTCACATGGCACATTCTTAACATTTTCCTTTTCTATAGGCTATTTGCTCATAACATGGGAAATTAATTTAGTGTCATATGGCAAATTCATTTAAGGACTCATGGCACATACATAACATTTTTCTTTCAGGTTACCGAGGACGACAAGGACGAGAAAGTGAATCAGCAGCTGAAGGTTTATTTTCATTCCGTTTTTTATGGTCACTTGAAAGTGGATCAGCAACCATGGCAAATTTGCAGTAAACAATTTTTTCGGTTTTGATGGCAAGTTCTTTTTCTTCTTCATTTTTTACTGCTTTGTTGTTTTTTGGATTTTTTTTCTGTTATTTGTGCTTTTTATTCACATCTGAGGCCGAACAAAATGGGTTATTGGGCCTTTTTTCGAGAGTACGTCAAAGGCGTACCTTATCTTTATAGAAGAAGAGCAACAAGTTTACAAGAGAAGCCATGAGGAGGATGCAAACATCCCATCTCGGCCACACCCAATTACACCCCACTCACTAACACAAGCCTACTCTCTCACAAAGCGTGACAACCCGCCTACTCCTACACCCGCCTCTCTCCAATCTTGGATCTCCCGCAGGATAGCCTCCACCACCTGCTGTGGCGATTTCTGTTGGGCCGTTCTATTAAATACACGCGCATTGCGCTGTCTCTACAAAGCCCAAGTCACCGCAATCACAAGAGTGTCGAAACCACGTTTGAGCTCTTTCCCGAATCCCCTCCTGGCCTCCAACCACCAATCCAACAAATTATTCTCCATCGTCGGCCTCGCCACGTTCAAGTTGAGCTCTTGAAGACATTCATGCCAAACTTCCCTAGCGTACACGCATTGGACCGGGATGTGCTCTGCGTTGTCTTCCTCCTGCAAGCATGTGAAACAGTTTGATGGACGCTCCTGCAGCCCATGCTTCGCTCTCCGGTCCGAGGTCCAGATGCGGTGTTGTATAGCCAGCCAGACAAATATTTTGCACTTGAGAAGCGCCCAACTCTTCCAAATACATGTGGCATACGCTACCCGCTGGATCCCGTGGCACAAGCGATAATACGTGGATCTTGCGGTGTACTTCCCGGACGGATCCGCCGGCCAAGAGAAACAATCGGCCCTGTCTGGATCCCGGGGCACAGTGCTGATAGCCAGGTTGAGGTGTACAAGCTGCATATGACCCACAAAGGTGAGGTCTCCATCCATATCATGCAACCATCCGCCATTCTCCAATGCATCTCTCACAGTGCTGATAGCTATTGGGCTTTTTTAGATCACGCTTGCTGGGGGTTTTCAGGCTGAAGGGTTTTTTCCATGGAGCGATTTCGTGTGGTACGACCTCCCTCCTCGAGCTAACGAGTCGTTCGGTGTAGGGCTCCTCTGAACCGAACGTCAGATAGGTATCAACGTTTTATGTTTTTTTGTGCGCGTGATTGTGTTATTTTGATGTGATCGATTCTTAGGGCGAAATCCCAACAATAAAACCAGCTATGCTGTACAAGAAATCTCTGTTTATGCAAATCACATACCCTAGCCACCGCTGTTACAGGACTACCTCTAATCCTCGCCGTGTCTCTATTATCACATCACCTGCTTCCCTGTTTTTTCACCCGAACTCTGAATGTTGCCACTGCAGGAGAATTTCTCCAGCGTTGTCGATTTGGTTTCCTTTTGATATTCCCATCACGTCGCCATGATCACGACATGCCTCTTTATTCGGAGTGCTGAAGCTGCAGAATCGAGTAGTTGGAGGGAGAAGATTCGACATTCCAACAGCGTGGGCCGTGCGTCCTTCAGTTGTGGGCAAGCAGTTAGTGTGTGTATGAAGTCTGCTTCACGGCATGTCCAATAAATGGACACACACTGTGCATTGCTCGCCAGACTTGATGGTGGTACAGAGAAGATAGACAATGAGATTTGGTGCTCCGTAGATGGATCGACCTTCAAGACAAAAATCGATGATCGATCCGCACGAAATATAGAAAGGATTTATATTCTTTGTCCTACTCCCCCATGAGCATAATTGTAGCAATAGTGCAGCTCCAAGCCGCCGAAGCACTCTGTCCGCACGTCTGTTTGGCTTCAAACGGACACAAAGCGCAAACCAACGTGCCAAAGAAAACGGACGAGCGTCTGCTTTTTGTCCGCCCATGGCCCATCTCAGACCAAATTTAGGCTGGGTTTGTGTCGGCGCGGACGCGTGCGATGCCCGCCAGTCATGGTACATCAACCCATTTCCCCCTTCTCTCCCAAAGCCCTCCCGCTAGCTCGCCCTCCCGCCCACTCGCCATGGTCGACGCACCAAACCCCGCCGCCCCGCCTCCGCCGACAACGACAAACCCTGCCCCATCTGCAAGCAGCCCAAGCCCAAGAAGGAGCAGACGCCGCAGCAGTGTGACGTACATTCGGCGAAGAGGGCTCGTCGAAGTAAGTTAACAGGCCGACAAACTAGAAGTTGCCAACGCGGTCGCCCTCGCTGCCGCCGCGCAACAGGAGGCCACCATCGCGGAGAATGAGGCCCTCCTCGCCAAGGCCAAGAAGGACGAGAAGCGTGATGCGGCCACATTGCCTTGCAAGAAATTTTGCAAGGCATGATGACCCAAAAGAAAGCGGGGAAAGAGAAGCGCCGACAAGAGAACAAGGAGCAAATGAAGGTCTACATCAAGATACAAAAGAAAAAGCTCGAAATGGAGGCAGACATACAAGCGAAGAAGCTTGAGATGGAAGCGAAGAAGCTCGAGATAGAGGCGGCGGACTTGAGCAAGGTGTCCCCGAAAAGAAGGCGTTGGTTCGAGAAGAAACAAAAAGAAATGCTCGAGCTAGATCGTTTATCTATGACCGAGAGCGCCATCTTTTTTATATGTCGGCATGACCATGGCCGAGATGTATGGTGTGGTTGAACTATGTCCGTTTTTTCTGTGTGCTCGCAACTGAGTCGGCCACCGGCACACTTGCCTGCATGAACTATTGTTTTTTTTAGACAGGCATGTATGCCGGTCGTTGACTAGCCCATGGCTGCTGGCATGAATGTGTCCGTGGCCTTTTTTAATTAAATTTTATTGCATTTCAGGCGCGAACAAAAGATGCATCAAGACTGGTTGGGCGCAAAAATTGGACGAAGAGGACAACGCGCCTACAGCCGACCCAAACAAATGAAAGGCGGACAAAACGCGCATTCGTTTGCATGGACGCATTAGAGTTTCTCTTACCTATGTGATTTGTCCTTAACCATTAGGATTAACACATTACAAGCCTGCACTTCCTGGTAGAATAGTAGTATAATCAATGAATTCACCGAAGAGACAACAGTTTTGTAAGAGATGTAACTTCTGCCTTCTGACCTTCTGGATAGGGATCTAGAGCAACTCTAGCCGAAAATTTCAGTTTTACTCCTCAAATCGGTGTTTAGCCTATCTTCTAAATTGATTGGAGGGGTAAGAATTTTACTTCCGCCTTTGTGATTCCTAAATATGCTCCATCCTCCACCCGTGGGGTAAAAGTTGTGGCCTTTTCCTACGACCGCATTGTCCCCACTCCGCGGCCACCCATTGCGTCCGCCGCCCACCGGCAAACACCCGCATCCTCGGACACCCCCTTCCCCAGCGACCTCACCGGTGACCTCGTTGGCGTGCCCAACAACTCCAGTGCCGGTTGCCTTCTACTGCCACTGTGCCACATCCTGCAGCTCTAGCACCGGCTACAGTGGCTGCAGGCCGGCCCCATCGTTGAGGAACACAACGCCAAGCTCGGGGAACTCGCCTCGGATCTCTTTGATGTCTACTTCATTAGCCTGGAGGCCGGCGCCTGCATGCTCACTATCTGCCACCGCCTCGCAGCTGAGAAGGGCGCCCGCTTCTCCTCCAACATGGATTTCACAGTCATTACCGCGACGAGCAGCTCCACGACATGCTGCTCGTGTAGCAACTCCCGACCTGCCCCATTACACAGGCGGAGGCCTTCGCCCACGTCATGACCACCTTCTTGACCATTAGGCTCAACCATGAGTACCACAACCCCCGTTGCATCGAGTGCCTCGTCGGTGGGCAGGGCCCCATCCCCGAGGAAACCCCCGACCCATCCCCCAATAGCAGCCCCGATAGGGATGACGACCTGGATGCCACCGCTATCGTCAGCGTCAAGTACGACAAGTGTTGTCACGCAACCAACAACGGCAGCGAGGTGGACAAGCTGGTCGACTACCTATACCACGCGTAGGATCACGAGCCTCTTTGGGGGCTCCTAGCATGGTCACCATCGTCGCCGCTCGTTGCGGAGGTGCATACTAAGTGTCCGACAAAATGTAAAAGCCAAATATAATTTTACTCCACTAAATTCTAGGAGATCGACTAGGTCCGGTCAAGAAATAGTGGATTAAATATACTCCACTAAGGTTTACTCCGCAGGATACTCCACTATTTCTTAGGAGATCGGCTAGAGTTGCTATTAGGGCATATTCAAGTCGATCACCAAATCTCCTCCATATGCAGACACTTTTAGGCCTCTAATGCCATCTCTTAGTTGTCTGAGGATGCAGTCAGACATCTGGAATCCCCTTGCCCCTAACAGTGAGGGGGGGGGGGGGGGAGGGCTGTAGGGGAGTCTGGACAGTCCGTTGACACCGTCAACATAGCCTTGGATCCCATCATAAACCCATATTTTTCTCTTCGCCTTCTATCTCCTCTTTCTCTCCATTGAATAAGGGACGGACAGGCGAATATCCATTTCTGAGTCCAGGCTCATCTGCACCTGGTCAAGAAAAAAATCACAAAAAAATCAAACAAATCAATTTTTTTGCATGATAGATACTTTGGTGCTTGAGGTGCGCTCTAAATTTCATATCATTTGGAATTTTGGACATATGAGTAGCTCTCAGCATAAAAGACAAAATGGGTCAGAACAACACATGAACAGTAAACTTTTTTATAGACCCCAAATATGTTTTTTTACCAAGAGCTACTCAGATGGCCAAATGATCTGAAATTTGGAGTGCACCTTACACACAAAATTATCTACCATAAAAAATTAGAATTTTATAAAAATTTATAATATTTGTTTTGATTTTTTTTCATCACAGGTGCTGATGAGCCTAGGCGCTGAATCGCTGCTCTCACGAACAATTAGAGGCGTGTTTGGTTGCCTGCAGCAGGCCCAACCAGGCCCGCGCGGGAAGTGAATGGGCTGATTGGTTGCCTGGTTTTACTGCTGGGCCTGCATAGCACGAAGCTTAAAGCACCACTGGGCCTGGCTCGCTGGGAACCCAGGAATCGACAGTTTCTCGCAAGCCAGGCCGAGGTGAGCGCAAGCCGGTGGGCCCTTGCACGAGTGGAGACCGGAGGGATGCGAGGTGATTACGTGAGTTCTTCTTCAACCTCCAGTAAGCTCCTCTCTAATCTCCTCCCTTTGATCTACACAACGATGCTTCGGTTCGAGGTAAGCTCTACACGAAAAAGATGCACATCGATGTACGGTTCCATTCAGGCGATCGGGTCATAGTTTCGTCGGCCGTAAGTTCTTAATTTCGTCTTCCCGTTTGGAGCTATTCTGGACGAATCTAGTCAGTTCATCGCGCACGATCGATCATTTGAAATTTCCTTTGACCAGCAGCCTAATCTCGCAGTTCCGCACAACATTCGTGTTGTAAGTTTTTGGTTTCGACGATGGATGCTGGGTGTATTTGAGGCGTGCACGTGCGTGCCTGCGTGGGAACAAGAAGACCATCAAAGAAGGAAAGGTGAGGGAAGAAGAGCAGGTAGAGGGTGGGCGAGAGAGTACCTACCTTAGGTGGAGGAGAAGGTGCTGCTGCACTTGGGTCGGAGGAAGATCCATGGCGTCCCACTAGTGCAACAGTGCCTATGGGGAAGGAAAGGCCTTCCTCTCCCGACGCGCCGCTTGCGGTTGTGGGGACGGAGGCGACCTCTGTCGAGGCCTAGCCAGGTCGACGGCGCTGGCAACCATGGCTGTCGGATCCGGCGTCCCCATGGCCGACCTCCTCCCTCCTGTGCTTCCTGCTAGGTCGCCATGGCGCGGGCTCCTTATTCATGGCGTCCTGCTCCTTCCTCTGGTTTCGTAGCTTCATCTCCCCCTTCCTCTGCTAGCTCTTAACCATGTGTGCTAAGTGTAAGTGCTAGCTCTTAATCATACTCCATGTGGACAACCAAACAGCGTGTAGTTGCATGCGCCGAGACAATGCGGGCAACCAAACAGCGTGTAGTTGCATGCGCCGAGACAATGCGGGCAACCAAACAACGTGCCAAAGTTGATCTCCTAATGCAGGAAGTCCATATGCAGGCAACCAAACAACTCGCAGATGTCGCATACGAGGCTGTTTTGTTTCGAACCAGGCTGAGTAGAGAAGCGTATGCGATGCAGGCACTGTTGCACACGGCAACCAAACACGCCCTAGAAGATTTTGAGATACAGGGTGGGCGCCGGATGTCCAAAAAAAACATATATGAACATTTGAAGATGTCCATGCGTTTGATGACGGACATTGGAGATGCCTTTATACCTGCAGCTTTGTGGTTGCACTGCACCCACCTATTCCCAGTCGTACTTTGCCACCCCTGCCACCCGGCTCCGCGAAATTACAGGATCTGCGGAGCACTTATTTTGCAGCTCCGCTAATTTAGCCTGCAGCTCCGTCGAGCGGAGTTGAAAGTGGAGGGACTCCGAACACTCCCTAACTCTTGCAGAATAGTAGATCACTTGGCTGCTGCATTTAGCAGTCTGACAGAAAGCTCTTTTTCTTAACTCTCAAGTTTATAGTGAAGTTCAGACCATATGATCAGCAGTTTCCCTTTTACCTCAAGGATATCACACTGAATGATTTTAAATCAATTTTATAACCATGCATGTAGAAGGAAATACTAAACGATCCCTGGACTAATTGAGCTCGGTTTTATTAAGATCCAAAAACACACTTAAGAGTTTCAGAAGTTATGATTGTTTTACGTCCAGTGGTGGATGATTGCCTAAAATTTCATGGTGAAATATGTTAATTTATAGACTATTTTTTCTGATAAAGAATTTACAAACTAGGTACACACAAAATATACGAAAACCATATTAGATGTATCATGGACGAGGCAATTCGGTGTCGAGGCTCAGCTGCACAAACAAAAAAATCAAAATAAATACCAGAAAAAATCAAAAACTCTGAATTGTTTTGCATGGAAGATAATTTGGTGTGTGAGGTGCGGTCCAAAAATCAGATCATTTGGAAATTTAAGTAGCTCTCGAAAAAAACAAATTTAGGATCTGTGATTGGACTGACCCAATTTGTCTTTTTTGCTGAGAGCTACTCATATGTTTAGATAATCTAAAATTTGGAGCGCACCTCAAGCACCAAATTATCTTCCATGCAAAAAAAAAAATCAGAATTTTTGAATTTTCTCATCACCGGGTGCAGATGAGACTGAGCTCAGAAATGGATATTTAATGTATTATCTGCTATTGTAGATTACATATTTCTATTTTCTCTATTGCGCACAAATGGACGCATCTATAAATGAAAAATTACAGGTATATAGACGCCGATGCTTAATAAAATGTTCCATAAAGCTATACTGTATGGATGATCTAGAACGAATAATGACTAATAAATGATCACATACTTTATGATTTTTTTTGAGTGGATATACTTTGTGATGTGATCATAATAATACCATTTATTCCTTCTGCGGGCCTTTTTCAAAAAGTTCTATAACTCTAAAATATGGTTTTTAACTAGCTTCAGTAGACCCGGCCAGGAGCCAAACCACGACACTAGCGAAGTAGGAGTAGTTAGCTAATTTAAATGTGTGGAACAGATCACACTGCACGCCACTACTGCTCCTACTTAATTTTTATTTATGCGTCTGACCAACCCAGCCATGACAGTAGCAATAGGAGCACCTTGCTCCCTCTGCGAACTTAAGGCATCTCCAGCCGCGTCCCCAAGAAGGCCTTCCCAGGCGATTTTTTCGCACCGGCGCCGAAAAAACGGTCCAGTCGCGCCCCCAGGACGCCGAAAATCGTCGGCTTGGGCCGAAAACAGCGCCGGCGGACCCAGCCCGAACCCGGCGCGCTAGGTGGCTACCGGGGGCGCCGGGGCGAGTTGTTTTGGCGCGAAGAAGCCGCGGGCCAGCCGCGTCAGCGACTCGGCGCCTCGTCTTCCCCCAACGGCCTCGGTTTCCGCGGGGAATCAATGGCAAGGCTGCCGCCGGTCAGCCTTGCCATTGATTCCTTCACGGGCGGCGCGTCACGGGGCGGCGCCGACGCCTCCCCTCCCTCGCACGCGTACACACGGTGCGGCCCGGCTATAAAAGCCGGCGGCCACCACTCCACTCTCCTGTGCCCACACCAGCCCCGCCCCGCCCCTCGCCGCCGTCCAGCCCCTCCCTCTCCCTGCCTCTCCCGCGCGCCGTCGCCGTCGCCATGGCAGAACGCTTCCCCGGGGACGAGGCGGCGGCCAATGGCTTCGGTCGCCGTTCGCTCCGCCTTCTGGAGTCCTGGCTCCTGTTCCAGGCGAACATCCCGGCGCCGCCGGACATGCGCGCCGGGCCATCGGGATGGAGGCTCAGCGCCGGGGGAGTGCCCATTCCCCCGTTGCCCGACGCCGCGGCGAAGCCGGAGTACTTCGCCGAGGAGGTTGAGATCGTCCGCGCGTCCCTCACCGACGCCCAACGCTCCCTCCCCCAGTACGCCGCCGACAACCACGCCGCCTGGGCGGCGTATTTCGAGCGCCGCCAGCAGCGGCGTCTGGCGTCAACCAACGGCGCGCCGGTGGTCGGCGGGCGGCAGAACAGCGAGGGACGCCACCTCTGGTGGGGCGTCCCCGGCCGCACACTCGAGGGCGTGCTCACGCACCTCGAGGGCGGCAACGACCCGCCGTTGGCATACCCCCCGGCGACGCACCAGCGCGTCGGGACATGGGCGCCAAGGCGGTTCGGGTCTTCTTCCTCCTCTTCCTCCTCCCGATCCTCCTCGCACTCCTCCGACACTCCGGCCCTGCTCACCGTCAAGGCCGAGCCTGCGGCGGAGTCGCCGCTCGGTCGGCGCACTCGCAGCGCCGGCATCGTCATCAACGAGGGCGGCCGGCGCGCTTCATCCTCGGTTCCTCCGCGCTTCGTCAAGACGAAGACGGAGCCGGGACTGGCGCCGGTGAAGACGGAGCCGGGGCTGGCGCCGGTGAAGACGGAGCCGGGTCTGGCGCTGGCGAAGGCGGAGCTCGTCGACGACGACGCGGCCCTGGAATGGGCGCGCCAGGACTCCATTGCGATGGAGAAGGCGCGCCGGGAGAAGGCGAAGGAGCGCCAGCGCGCCGAACTGCGCCGCTTCGAGGAGCGCCGACGCGGCCGCGACGAAGACGGAGTCGTCGTCCTGTGCGACAGCGACGACGACGACGCGCCGCCGCCAGTCCACCATGGCGACGTCGGGTCCAGCTGGGGCGTCCGCGTCAAGGAGGAGAAGGTCGACGACGACGATGGCAGCGACGGCGGCGACGACTTCAGCCCCTTTCTTTCTTAGATTAGCTTAATAATGTAATGAAAATGGGCGAATTTGGTCGAAATTCGCCATGTTCGGAAGAAATTTAACCGCTCTTTGTCATAACTTCGCCGAACGGGCCCCCTTTTTTTTACACTCGCCTGTAGGCGGCCCTGGGGGTCGACGGCTGGGCGACGACTCGCCTCCAGGGCCTTTTTTTTCGCCGGCTCACCCCCAGGCGGCGCTTTTAGACGCCCCCTGGGGGGCCAATGGCTGGAGATGCCCTTACAGAGGAACCACAGACGATAACATCAGCCAAGTACAGTATGTGCACACAAGGTGGAGATCACGACCTCACTCGCACCTTTTTGCGAGCCATCTAATGCTGCTTAATTAATGTAACGGCAATCATCAAACCCTTGCTTGTCATATAAGAAAAAAATAATTGCAAATGTTGTCCCAGCCTATTCCCTCCGTACCACTGGTCTACAAGTCTCCTTGGTTGTGGAAATTGTTTGTGTGTAATACTATATTTCTATGAAGTTTGATTACATGAATATGAATATTTAGATTAATAATATAAGAATAAAATTAAAAATTCAGATGATCATTGTGTAATTATAAAATACTTATTGAATATAAGTAGCATATATAATTAAAACTAAGTATTTTTGCATGTATGATTGTATACTGAGGTTGACCTTTTTTCCCATGGTTGCATGTTGAGATATGTCGAGGTGATATTATTGCATGTTAAGATAAATGTGCTGGTATAATATAGGATTTGATCACAGGTTTAACCAATATATTCCAAACTGACGACCTTGATGCGAAACTACCCGCATTTTTTATCGACACCTCCCCCCCCCCCCCCCCCCTCCCCTCCGGGCAACTCGAGGGCGAACCCTAGATCGACGCCTCCGCCCCTCCTCTTCTCTTCCCTCTTCTTGTTGCCTCCGGAGGTTGATGACTGACAAAACCTCGTGGTTGCTAGTGAAGAAAACGACGAAGCTCCTCGTGGTAGACGCGGTCGATTGACGATTGGTGGGGCGATGGTCAGATGGGCATGGAGGTGGCATGACATGCATTAGTGGCGAGTGGCAGTGATCAAAGGTGGCGGTGTGGTGTGGCGGCAATAGTGCGCAACAGTAGGTTGGTGCCGACTAGATGTGTGATTACCTCGATTGTGGATATGTGGGGCTGCTAGAGTGCCCTTGTGTTGTGATATCGACTGTTCTTCCACATGGCGGATCCGTTTCGACATGTTCGTTGTGTGAAGTTGTGGCGCTGTAGGATCGTCATTATGCGAATGCTAGCAGAGGATACTAGATCTGCATAGTATCAATCCCTAGGTGCTACACCCTCCTGGGCCCCACACACATGCGGCATGCGTCATATTCTCCACGCCATTAGTAATAGGTCACCAATGCCGTTTTGTAGTTTTAGCATGCCACTAATGTAGATTGTCTATAATCATTTCTGCACTAGTGCCAAGTCAGCGTCGTGGCATCCCCCCCCCTCCCCCCTAATCGACGGTTATGAATGATATGTTGGGAGATGTCCCACCTGCCACCCATCTGTTGGCGCCTCAATGGCCTATTTGTGGAGTACTGGCTTGGATTATTATCGACGGGTCTGTTTTCAAGGTGGTGGTTGAAACACTACTTCATATCCGATGTGAAACCCTTGTTCTGCCCTTTATCGGTCTTGTGTCCTTACGTTTGTACTTATGTGGTATATGGTTGCATGGACAGACAACCTAGGTAGTGAACTACAAGTATTTAGGCCTCCTTCGGTTCATAGGATAGAAATATCATGGGAATAGGGAAATCTTAGAAAGTGAGATAACATGTATCTTAATTTCTATATGAAAAAAGATGTCACTTGATGCACATGATAGGAATTTTTTCCCATTGAATCTAGGTAGGAAACCATTCCTACAAACCAAAGGGTTTCAAAAAAAATTCCAGCAAAACTCCTACAAGATTCGTGTAAACCAAAGGGGCCATTAAGAATAGATGACCATTTCTTTATTGGTGAACAAGTACCGGTGTATACACTGTAGTGTTCATGTTGCATGATGCAGGCTAAGTGAATTGCAGAAAACATCGACATTGAAGGCTAAGGTTGCAGAAACCATAGTTCTACGGTTTTGTGCCAAAAACGTCTAATTCTAAGGCTAATTTACTGCAAAAGCACTAGTCACCCGCTTCGTTCGTTTTAATCACGATTATGACAGATGGGTCCCGCCAAAAAGGGTGGTGTGGCACAACATAACGGATTGCAATTAGGAAGAATATATGGGACTACATTCTAAAAGGGCCTAAGATGATAAGGTCATTTTTTCCATTTAAAAAAAGAGAGGATAAGGTACCAGTGCTGCTGCTCTTTCGCGTCTGGCCGTCGGCGCCGGCGCTCGCTCGCGCGGCCGGCGCAGCTACTCCTCGCTCCCGTCACCATTGCTTGAAGGAAATATGCCCTAGAGGCAATAATTGTTGGGGAACGTAGTAATTTCAAAAAAATTCCTACGCACACGCAAGATCAAGGTGATGCATAGCAATGAGACGGGAGAGTGTTGTCCACGTACCCTCATAGACTGAAAGCGGAAGCGTTAGAACAACGCGGTTGATGTAGTCGTACGTCTTCACGGCCTGAACGATCAAGCACCTAAACTAAGGCACCTCCGAGTTCTAGCACACGTTCAGCTCGATGACGTTCCCCGTACTCCGATCCAGCAGAATGTCGGGGAAGAGTTCCGTCAGCACGACGGCGTGGTGACGATCTTGATGTTCTACCGTTGCAGGGCTTCGCCTAAGCACTGCTACAATATTATCGAGGAGAACTATGGTGGAGGGGGGCACCGCACACGGCTAAGAGATCAAGAGATCAATTGTTGTTGTGTCTAGAGGTGCCCCCCTGCCCCCGTATATAAAGGAATGGAGGAGGGGGAGAGGGCCGGCCCCTATGGCGCGCCCTGGAGGAGTCCTACTCCCACCGGAAGTAGGATTCCTCCCCTTCCATGTAGTAGGAGTAGGAGACAAGGAAGGGGGAGAGGGAAAAGAAGGAAGGAGGGGGCGCCGCCAATCCCCCTAGTCCAATTCGGACTAGTCAGTGGGGGGGGGGGGCGTGCGGCCTGCCTCTCTCTCTCTCCCCTAAAGCCCAATAAGGCCCATATACTTCTTCCCCGTATTCCCGTAACTCCTCGGTACTCCGAAAAATACCTGAACCACTCGGAACCTTTCCGATGTCTGAATATAGTCGTCCAATATATAGATCTTTACATCTCGACCATTTTGAGACTCCTCGTCATGTCCCCGATCTCATCCGGGACTCGAAACTCCTTCGGTACATCAAAACTCATAAACTCATAATATAACTGTCATCAAAACATTAAGCGTGCGGACCCTACAGGTTCGAGAACTATGTAGACATGACCGAGACACGTTTCCGGTCAATAACCAATAGCAGAACCTGGATGCTCATATTGGCTCCTACATATTCTATGAAGATCTTTATTGGTCAAACCGCATAACAACATACGTTGTTCCCTTTGTCATCGGTATGTTACTTGTCCGAGATTCGATCGTCGGTATCTCAATACCTAGTTTAATCTTGTTACCGGCAATTCTCTTTACTCGTTACGTATTGCATCATCCCGTAACTAACTCATTAGCTACATTGCTTGCAAGGCTTATAGTGATGTGCATTACCGAGAGGGCCCAGAGATACCTCTCCGACAATCGGAGTGACAAATCCTAATCTCGAAATACGCCAACTCAACATGTACCTTCGGAGACACCTATAGAGCTCCTTTATAATCACCCAGTTACGTTTTGACGTTTGGTAGCACACAAAGTGTTCCTCCGATAAACGGGAGTTGCATAATCTCATAGTCATAGGAACATGTATAAGTCATGAAGAAAGCAATAGCAACATACTAAATGATCAAATGCTAAGCTAATGGAATGGGTCAAGTCAATCACATCATTCTCCTAATGAGTGATCCCGTTAATCAAATGACAACTCATGTCTATGGTTAGGAAACTTAACCATCTTTGATTAACGAGCTAGTCAAGTAGAGGCATACTAGTGACACTCTGTTTGTCTATGTATTCACACATGTATTATGTTTCCGGTTAATACAATTCTAGCATGAATAATAAACATTTATCATGATATAAGGAAATAAATAATAACTTTATTATTGCCTCTAGGGCATATTTCCTTCAGTCTCCCACTTGCACTAGAGTCAATAATCTAGTTCACATCGCCATGTGATTTAACACCAATATTCACATCTGTATGTGATTAATACCCATAGTTCACATCGTCGTGTGATCAACACCCAAATGGTTTACTAGAGTCAATAATCTAGTTCACATCACTATGTGATTAACACCCAAAGATTACTAAGGTATGATCATGTTTTGCTTGGGAGAGAAGTTTAGTCAACGGGTCTGTCATATTCAGAGCCGTATGTATTTTGCAAATATTCTATGTCTACAATGCTCTGCATGGAGCTACTCTAGCTAATTGCTCCCACTTTCAATATTTATCTAGATTAAGAGTTAGAGTCATCTGGATCAGTGCCAAAACTTGTATCGACGTAATCCTTTCCGATGAACCTTTTGTCACCTCCATAATCGAGAAACATATCCTTATCCCACTAAGGATAATTTTGACCAATGTCCAATGATCTACTCCTAGATCACTATTGTACTCCCTTGCCAAACCAGGGCAGAGTATACAATGGGTCTGGTACGTAGCATGGCATACTTTTATAGAACCTATGACTGATGCATAGGGAATGACTTTCATTCTCTTTCTATTTTCTGCCGTGGTTGGGATTTGAGTATTACTCAATTTCATACCTTTGCAACACAGGCAAGAACTCTTTCTTTGACTGTTCCATTTTGAACTACTTCAAAATCTTGTCAAGGTATGTACTCATTGAAAATCTTATCAAGCGTTTTGATCTATCTCAATAGATCTTGATGCTCAATATGTAAGTAGCTTTACTGAGGTCTTTCTTTGAAAAACTCCTTCAAAATACTCCTTTATGCTTTGCAGAATAATTATACATTATTTCCGATCAATAATATGTCATTCACATATACTTATCAGAAATGTTGTAGTGCTCCCACTCACTTTCTTGTAAATACAGGCTTCATTGCAAGTCTGTATAAAACTATATGCTTTGATCAACTTATCAAAGCGTATATTCCAACTCCGAGATGCTTGCACCAGTCCATAGATGGATCACTGGAGCTTGCACATTTTCTTAGCACCTTTAGGATTGACAAAACCTTCTGTCTGCATCATATACAACTCTTCTTTAAGAAAACCATTAAGGAATGCAGTTTTGACATCCATTTGCCAGATTTCATAAATGTGGCAATTGCTAACATGATTCGGGCAGACTTAAGCATCGCTACAGTTGAGAAAATCTCATTGTACTCAACACTTTAAACTTTGTCGAAAACCTTTTTGCGACAAGTCGAGCTTTGTAGATAGTAACACTACTATCAACGTCTGTCTTCCTCTTGAAGATCCATTTATACAATATGGCTTGCCGATCATCGGGCAACTCCACCAAAGTCCACACTTTGTTCTCATACATGGATCCTATCTTAGATTTCATGGCCTCAAGCCATTTCGCGGAATCTGGGCTCATCATCGCTTCCTCATAGTTTGTAGGTTTATCATGGTCTAGTAACATGACTTCCAGAATAGGATTACCATACCACTCTGGTGCGGACCGTACTCTGAAAAACTACGAGGTTCTGTAGTAACTTGATTTGAAGTTTCATGATCATCATCATTACCTTCCTCACTAATTGGTGTAGGCATCACAGGAACTGATTTCAGTGATGAACTAGTTTCGAATTCGAGAGAAGGTACCATTACCTCATTAAGTTTCTACTTTTCTCCCACTCACTTCTTTCGAGAGAAACTCCTTCTCTAGAAAGGATCCATTCTTAGCAACAAATATTTTGCCTTTGGATCTGTGATTAGAAGGTGTACCCAACAATCTCCTTTGGGTATCCTATGAAGACGCATTTCTCCGATTTGGGTTCGATCTTATCAGGTTGAAACTTTTTCACATAAGCATCACAACTCCAAATTTTAAGAAACGGCAGCTTAGGTTTATTGCTAAACCATAGTTCATACGGTGTCGTCTCAACGGATTTAGATGGTGCCCTATTTAACGTGAATGCAGTTGTCTCTAATGCATAACCCCGAAACGATAGTGGTAAATTGGTAAGATACATCATAGATCGCACCATATCTAATAAAGTACGGTTATGCCGTTCGGACACACCATTACGCTGTGGTGTTCCATGTGGCGTGAGCTGTGAAACTATTCCACATTGTTTTATATGAAGGCCAAACTCGTAACTCAAATATTCTCCTCCACGATCAGATCATAGAAACTTTATTTTCTTGTTACGATGATTCTCCACTTCACTCTGAAATTCTTTGAACTTTTCAAATGTTTCAGACTTGTGGTTCATTAAGTAGATATACCCATATCTGCTCAAATCATCTGTGAAGGTCAGAAAATAATGATACTTGCCACGAGCATTAACACTCATTGGATCACATACATCGGTATGTATTATTTCCAATAAGTCAGTAGCTCGTTCCATTGTTCCAGAGAATGGAGTTTTAGTCATCTTGCTCATTTCGCAAGCATCAAATGATTCATAACCAAGTGATTCTGAAAATCCATCTGTATGGAGTTTCTTCATGCGCTTTACACCGATATGACCCAAACGGTAGTGCCACAAATAAGTTGCACTATCATTATTAACTTTGCATCTTTTGGCATCAATATTATGAATATGTGTATCACTACGATCGAGATACAACAAACTATTTTCATTAGGTGTATGACCATTGAAGGTTTTATTCATGTAAACAGAACAATAATTATTCTCTGACTTTAAATGAAGAACCGTATTGCAATAAACATGATCAAATCATATTCATGCTCAACGCAAACACCAAATAACATTTATTTAGGTTTAACACTAATCCCAAAAGTATAGGGAGTGTGTGATGATGATCATATCAATCTTGGAACCACTTCCAACACACATCATCACTTCACCCTCAACTAGTCTCTGTTTATTTTGTAACTCCTATTTCGAGTTACTAATTTTTAGCAACCGAACAAGTATCAAATACTCAGGGGCTACTATAAACACTAATAATGTACACATCAATAACCTGTATATCAAATATACCCTTGTTAACTTTGCCATCCTTCTTATCCACCAAATATTTAGGGCATTTCCACTTCCAGTGACCATTTCCTTTGCAGTGTAAGCACTCAGTTTCAGGCTTTGGTCCAGCTTTGGGCTTCTTCGCAGGAGTGACAACTTGCTTGTCATTCTACTTGAAGTTCCCTTTCTTTCCCTTTGCCCTTTTCTTGAATCTAGTGGTCTTGTCAATCATCAACACTTGATGCTCTTTATTGATTTCTACCTTCGTTGATTTCAACATCACGAAGAGCTTGGGAATCGTTTTCGTCATCCCTTGCATACTATAGTTCATCATGAAGTTCTTGCAACTTGGTGATGGTGACTAGAGAACTCTGTCAATCACTATCTTATCTGGAAGATTAACTCCCACTTAATTCAAGTGATTTTAGTACCCATACAATCTGAGCACATGCTCACTAGTTGAGCAATTCTCCTCCATCTTTTCGCTATAGAACTTGTTGGAGACTTCATATCTCTTAACTCGGGTATTTGCTGGAAATATTAACTTCAACTCCTGGAACATCTCATATGGTCCATGACGTTCAAAACATCTTTGAAGTCCCGATTCTAAGCCGTTTAAGCATGGTGCACTAAACTATCAAGTAGTCATCATTTTGATCTAGCCAAACATTCATAATGTCTGCATCTGCTCCTGCAATAGGTTTGTCACCTAGGGTGCATCAAGGACATAATTCTTCTGTGCAGCAATGAGGATAAACCTCAGATCACGGATCCAATCCACATCATTGCTACTAACATCTTTCAACACAGTTTTCTCTAGGAACATATCAAAATAAACATACGAAAGCAACAACGCGAGCTATTGATCTACAACATAATTTGCAAAATACTACCAGGACTAAGTGCATGATCAATTTAAGTTCAATTAATCATATTACTAAAGAACTCCCACTTAGACAGACATCTCTCTAGTCATCTAAGTGATCACGTGATCCAAATCAACTAAACCATGTCCGATCATCACGTGAGATGGAGTAGTTTTCAATGGTGAACATCACTATGTTGATCATATCTACTATATGATTCACGTTCGACCTTTCGGTCTCCATGTTCCGAGGCCATATCTGTATATGCTAGGCTCGTCAAGTTTAACCTGAGTATTCCGCGTGTGCAACTGTTTTGCACCTGTTGTATTTGAATGTAGAGCCTATCACACCCGATCATCACGTGGTGTCTCAGCACGAAGAACTTTCGCAACGGTGCATACTCAGGGAGAACACTTCTTGATAATTAGTGAGAGATCATCTTAAAATGCTACCGTCAATCAAAGCAAGATAAGATGCATAAAGGATAAACATCACATGCAATCAATATAAGTGATATGATATGGCCATCATCATCTTGTGCTTGTGATCTCCATCTCCGAAGCACCGTCGTGATCACCATCGTCACCGGCGCGACACCTTGATCTCCATCATAGCATCGTTATCGTTTCGCCATCTATTGCTTCTACGAATATCGCTACCGCTTAGTGATAAAGTAAAGCAATTACAGGGCGCTTGCATTTCATACAATAAAGCGACAACCATATGGCTCCTGCCAGTTGCCGATAACTCGGTTACAAAACATGATCATCTCATACAATAAAATATAACATCACGTCTTGACCATATCACATCACAACATGCCCTGCAAAAACAAGTTAGACGTCCTCTACTTTGTTGTTGCAAATTTTACGTGGTTGCTACGGGCTGAGCAAGAACCGTTCTTACCTACGCATCCAAACCACAACGATAGTTCATCAAGTTAGTGTTGTTTTAACCTTCGCAAGGACCGGGCGTAGCCACACTCGGTTCAACTAAATTTGGAGAAACAGACACCCGCCAGCCACCTGTGTGCAAAGCACGTCGGTAGAACCAGTCTCGCGTAAGCGTACGTGTAATGTCGGTCCGGGCCGCTTCATCCAACAATACCGCCGAACCAAAGTATGACATGCTGGTAAGCAGTATGACTTGTATCACCCACAACTCACTTGTGTTCTACTCGTGCATATAACATCTATGCATAAAACCAGGCTCTGATACCACTGTTGGGGAACGTAGTAATTTCAAAAAAATTCCTACGCACATGCGAGATCATGGTGATGCATAGCAATGAGAGGGGAGAGTGTTATCCATGTACCCTCGTAGACCGAAAGCGGAAGCATTAGAATAACGCGGTTGATGTAGTCGTAAGTCTTCACGGCCCGACCGATCAAGCACCGAAACTATGGCACCTCCGAGTTCTAGCACACGTTCATCTGGATGACGTTCCCCGTACTCCGATCTAGCAGAATGTCGGGGAAGAGTTCCGTCAGCACGACGGCATGGTGACGATCTTGATGTTCTACCGTTGCGGGGCTTCGCCTAAGCACCGCTACAATATTATCGAGGAGAACTATGGTGGAGGGGGGCACCGCACACGGCTAAGAGATCAAGAGATCAATTGTTGTTGTGTCTAGAGCTGCCCCCCTGCCCCCGTATATAAAGGAGTGGAGGAGGGGGAGAGGGCCGGCCCCTATGGCGCGCCCTGGAGGAGTCCTACTGCCACTGGGAGTAGGATTCCTCCCCTTCCATGTAGTAGGAGTAGGAGACAAGGAAGAGGAAGAGGGAAAAGAAGGAAGGAGGGGGCGCCGCCAATCCCCCTAGTCCAATTCGGACTAGTCATTGGGGGGGCGTGCGGCCTGCCTCTCTCTCTCCCCTAAAGCCCAATAAGGCCCATATACTTCTTCCCTGTATTCCCTTAACTCCTCGGTACTCTGAAAAATACCCCGAACCACTCGGAACCTTTACGATGTCCGAATATAGTCGTCCAATATATCGATCTTTACATCTCGACCATTTCGAGACTCCTCATCATGTCCCCGATCTCATACGGGACTCCGAACTCCTTCAGTACATCAAAACTCATAAACTCATAATATAACTATCATCAAAACATTTAGCGTGCGGACCCTACAGGTTCGAGAACTATGTAGACATGACCGAGACATGTTTTCGGTCAATATCCAATAGCAGAACCTGGATGCTCATATTGGCTCCTACATATTCTACGAAGATCGTGATCGGTCAAACCGCATAACAATATACGTTGTTCCCTTTGTCATTGGTATGTTACTTGTCCGAGATTCGATCGTCGGTATCTCAATACCTAGTTCAATCTCGTTACCGTCAAGTCTCTTTACTCGTTACGTAATGCATCATCCCGTAACTAACTCATTAGCTACATTGCTTGCAAGGCTTATAGTGATGTGCATTACCGAGACGGGCCTAGAGATACCTCTCCGACAATCGGAGTGACAAATCCTAATCTCGAAATACGCCAACTCAACATGTACCTTCGGAGACACCTGTAGAGCTCCTTTATAATCACCCAGTTATGTTGTGACATTTGGTAGCACACAAAGTGTTCCTCCGGTAAACGGGAGTTGCATAATCTCATAGTCATAGGAACATGTATAAGTCATGAAGAAAGCAATAGCAACATACTAAACGATCAAATGCTAACCTAACGGAATGGGTCAAGTCAATCACATCATTCACCTAATGATGTGATCCCATTAATCAAATGACAACTCATGTCTATGGTTAGGAAACTTAACCATCTTTGATTAATGAGCTAGTCAAGTAGAGGCATACTAGTGACACTTTGTTTGTCTATGTATTCACACATGTATTATGTTTCCGGTTAATACAATTCTAGCATGAATAATAAACATTTATCATGATATAATGAAATATATTCATGCTAGAATTGTATTAACTGGAAAATTGATACATGTGTGGATACATAGACAAAACATTGTGTCCCTAGTAAGCCTCTAGTAGACTAGCTCGTTAATCAAAGATGGTTAAGTTTCCTAACCATTGGCATGTGTTTTCATTTGATGAACGAGATGACATCATTACGAGAATGATGTGATGGAAAAGACCCATCCTTTAGCATAGCATATTGATCGTTCAGTTTCATTGCTATTGCTTTCTTCATGACTTATACATACTACTTTGACTATGAGATTATGCAACTCCCGAATACTGGAGGAACACCTTGTGTTCTATCAAACGTCACAATGTAACTAGGTGAATATAAAGGAGCTCTACAGGTGTCTCCGAAGGTGTTTGTTGGGTTGGCATAGATCAAGTTTATTATTTGTCACTCCGAGTAGCAGAGAGGTATCTCTGGGCCCTCTCGGTCATGCACATCATGATAAGCCTTGCAAGCAATGTGACTAATGAGTTAGTTGCGGGATAATGCATTACGGAACAAGTAAAGAGACTTGCCGGTAATGAGATTGAACTAGGTATGAGGATACCGACGATCGAATCTCGGGCAAGTAACATACCCATGACAAAGGGAATGACGTATGTTGTCATTGCAGTTTGACCGATAAAGATCTTCGTAGAATATGTAGGAACCAATATGAGCATCCAGGTTCCATTGTTGGTTATTAATCGGAGATATGTCTCGGTCATGTCTACATAGTCCTTGAACACATAGGGTCCGCACGCTTAACGTTCGATGATGATTTGTATTATGAGTTATGTGTTTTGGTGACCGGAGATTGTTAGGAGTCCCGGATGAGATCACGGACATGACGAGGAGTCTCGAAATGGTCGGGAGGTAAATATTGATATATTGGATGATATTATTCGGACACCGGAATGGTTTCGGAGTGTTTTGGATATTTATCAGAGTACCGAGGGGTTACCGGAACCCCCCGGGGAAAGTAATGGGCCAACATGCACTATAGGGGAGAGAGAGGGAAGCCCACAAGGGGTGCCCCCCCCATGGGCAGTCTGAATTGGACAAGGGGAGGGGGCGAAGCCCCCCTTTCCTTCTCCCTCTCCCTCTCCTTCCCCCTTTCCTCCTCCGAAAGAAGGAAGGCGGGCGACTTGGACTAGGAGTCCTAGTGGGTTTCCCCCCACTTGGCGCACCCCCTAGGGTCGGCCTCCTCCCACTCCTCCTTTATATACGGGGGCAGGGGGCACCCCAAAGATGATCAGTTGTTTCTTGGCCGTGTGTTGTCGGTGTACAAAAGTAGGGGTTCTCCTTTTGACCCCTTTACTTGTGCACGGGCAGTCAGAGTCACGCGCTGTGGACACGCATAGCAGGGCAAAGGAGGGAAGCCGGAGAGAAGCTGAAGGCTCGAGACGAACAAAGCAACATCAAGGACCAAGGCCACAAAGCACAGACGGGTGAAGCAGGTTGCCCCGACAAGACCCTTGTTGGGGGCAGCCCCGGCAAGCCCCTTGCCGGGGCAACTCGCCCACACGAGTGGAGCCAGCCACCCTCGAGCCCACGGTCTCCAACACCAACAACCATGTTGGACCAGGGCTCGGGAGGCACCTCCATGGTGGCATGCAGATCTTTGTGAAGACATAGAATGCTCAAGATCAGATGAGGATTGGAAAGCAACAATCCTCACCAAGATCCTTACCGAAGGAATCCACAAGACCCCCGGCAAGATCCTTGCTGGGGACGCCAGTGCGCCACGGCAAGACCCTTGCCGGGCCACCCGGCAAGACCCTTGCCAGGCCACCCAACAAGACCCTTGCTAGAGGCAACAGCAGGGCCACTGCCAGGCCCGCACCAACCAACTTCCCGCCGCTGTTCGCATGCAGCTGCCAGCCCAACCAGTTGGGTAGGCACCTGCGTGGCAACATGCAGCTTCTAGGCCAACTCAGCATGCACCTGCGTGGCGACATGCAGATCTTCATGGAGGTTCCACCACCGCGCCACCTCAGTTGCCTGCCTGCCTACATGGCACCGCATGCATCGCTCGCCAGGGTGCGTGTCGAAGCAAGGAGGAGCGGCGACGGACGGGACGGGCCTCTCTCCCGTCCCCGATAAAGCGAGGGACACCTAAGCCATGCATTAAATGAATCTTGTCCTGTAATATGGGCGATAAGCTCGCAACACTGTACGCCTTTCCACCTCCTGTGTGCCACTGTGGCAACCCCTTCACCTATAAAAGGAGGCCCGTGGCATACAGGAAAAGGAGTCTGCTCTTTCGAACCACGTAGCACCCGTAGCTAGTTCGAGAGCTCAAGAACAGTCAATACACCCACCAAGCAGGACTAGGGTTTTACGCATCCCTGCGGCCCGAACCTGTGTAAACGATCCCCGTGTCAACTACTAATCCTGCTCTTCTCATAACCCCGCGCCCCGCAACCGTAGTAGGGATTCTTGTGATCCCATAGGTGTCGTTTCCCACCGACATCTTTGGCATGCCAAGTAGGGGGTGCAATTGTGAGAATCTGGTCTAGCAGTTGACCTAGCTATTCCTCATCGCCATGCCTCCTAAGAAGAAGAAGACCATGGCGATCGGTTCGTCCGGGACCGGATTGCTAGCACCGGTGCGGACCAATAGCTGGCATGTCGCGGAGAGGACCCCTGGCGTGGCCCATGAACATTCGCATCACCCTGGCGGTCCAGGCCTGGCGAGTGGCGTCGTTCGCATGCCAGGCGATGAGCCACCAGTCGCGGGCTCCAGAGACGGAGTCAGGCCCCTCGCAGGCGGCGCGGGACCATCCAGGCGCGCCGCCATCCCGCCAGATGGCGGCGCAGCGGCCTCCAAGACACCGACATCGGTGTCCACGGCACGCTCTTCTCAGGTTGTGCGTGACGAGCAGCGCCGCCCTGCTGGAGACCCTAGGCGCCGTCCTGGGAAGAGTCCCATGCGCCCTTCTCATGATGAGGAAGGCCAGCATGCGTGCCGAGGTGTTGACGGGGATGGCGAACGGCTGCGGGGCCGCGATGCGGCTCCTTCTAACGCGGTTAGAAGTCGAGGCGCATCGCAGTCCACCCAGCTTTCGCCGCCACCCACGCAAGTAGAAGCCCTAGCGCGCGCAGCTGCTCCTCGATTTTCCTCCCGCCATGAAGAAGCTTGACGAATGGAGGGCCACCGTCCGGAGCCTCGTCGGCATCGCCAACAACGACGAGTTGCGGCCGGCGGGACCCATAGGCCGTCACTCCGTCGGGCCACCGCATGCCAGCGGAGGCCGGGCCGGAGGCGGTGCGGCCACGGTGCACTCCCCTCCTCCATCCCGACCACCGTGGGTGTCGGTCCGTCGTGACGACGCTTGTGATGATATCTCCATAGCGTCGGATGACCCGCGAAGCCACCGCGACCAACGCCGGGTTCTTTGGGAGCGAGTTCATGAATACAGTCGAACTACCATCGAGCACCGGCGCGATGTGCGCCACCAGTTAGATAGGCGGGCGGGGCCCACTACGGCCACTCAGCACCGGGAGGCTACAGTGGCCTACCCTACAAGGTAGGTTGTCCGGCCTTCACCCGTGAGCTGCGGCGGTTCCAGTGGCCCTCCCACCACACGTTCAAACCCGACGTTAGCGAAAAGTACGACGGCAAGACTCACCCGTCAGAGTTCCTCAGCATCTACACCATCGCGATGCAAGCTACTGGGGCCCGTGACGACAAGGTGCTTGCCAATTACTTTCCGTTGGCACTTAAGCCCAATGTTATGTCATGGTTGATGCACTTGCCGGTAGACTTCCTTTCTTCTTGGGCGGATCTATGTCATGAGTTTGTTGGCGCCTTTACCGGAGGCCACCAAGCTCATGGCGAGGCAAGAGATCTGCATATGATCCCCCAGAAGGAAGGAGAAAACTTGCGCAAGTGCATACAAAGGTTCAGCCGAGTGCAGTACAACATCCCCGACGTTCATCCTGCCGCCGTGATTAGTGCATTCCATCAGAATGTGCGCAATCGTAAGATGTGTGAAGAGCTGGCAATGAACAAGGTCAGGGATGTGGCCGAACTTTACGTTTTGGCTGATCGATGCGCTCGTGCTGAAGAGGGAAGGAAGTACCCCGGCGAAGACGCCGGCGCAGAAACCGACTCGACGGATGATACCGCCGCCCCGGCGAAGAAGGGCCGGCGCCGTAACAGGAAGCGCAGTGGCAAGACCGTGCTTGCCATCGAGGGATCCGATGACACCGGCGCCACCAAGAAGCCCAAGGCAAGTGACCCCGGCAAGGAGGTTGTCGGTTCTGCCGCTTGCCGGGCCTTGGCGGCTGCCGACAAGCCAGGAGGCTCCAACAAGCAGTATTGCAAGATCCACCACACCAATTGCCACGATCTCCAGAACTTCCCGCAAGTAGAGATGCTCGTTGAGAAGCAGAAAGCCGAGTATGAGCGGCGGGACAAGGAGAAGGGTCAAGAGGGTGCTGAAGGATCCGGCAAGAAGCATGGCGGCCAAGGAGGCCACCGCGGCAAAGATAATCAGCAAGAGAGGCCCGCTCGGGGCCGCGACAAGAATCAGGAAGACGATGATCATGACGATGGCGATGAGTCCGGCGACCACGAGTTCCAGAAAGCCACAGAAGCCATGTGTGTCGACGGTGGCGCCTCGCTGCATACATCCCACCGCCAGCTCAAGCAGTGGGCGCGTGAGATCACAGCGGTGGAGCCATCGGTCGACGCACGGAAGCCGCTGAGGTGGTCCAGCACGCCTATCATCTTTGACACCGAAGACCACCCTGACCGCACTGCCGCAGTCGGGTGCTTGCCGTTGTTGGTCTCACCAACAATCCGCAACCTCAAGGCGATCAAGATGTTGGTTGACGGCGGGGCCGGTCTGAACTTGATCTCGCCCGTTGTGATCAAGAGGCTACAAATCCCTGATGGAGACCTCGAGGAGACGGGCACGTTCCAAGGGGTCAACCCGGGGAGGAGCCAGCCGAAGGGAAAGGTCACGCTACCCTTGATGGTCGGAGGCAAGCTGAATCATAGGACGGAGAGGATTGTCTTCAATGTAGATGAGATCCCCTTGCCCTACAACGGGATCCTCGGTTGGCCGGCGCTAGCCAAATTCATGGCGGCTTCACATTATGCCTACAACATGTTGAAGATGCCCATGCCAATGAACAACATCACCGTACCCTCCGACAAGAAGGATGCATTGATTTGCGCCGACCAACTCTACCGGGGAGCAGTTGCAGCAGCTACGGCCAAGCCACCTGCTCTCGCTGACGGAGCCCTGGGAGGGAAGAAGACCGGCGAGACCCCTCGCACCTACTCTGGCAAGCGCACCTCTTCGGGGTGTTGCGCTCCCATTGAGGAAGTGCTAGAGAGCTCCGCCGGCAAGAGCAAGAAGTCCAGAGATGCACCACCAGAAACCAAGAAGGTGCCCGTCAAGGAGGACGACACGGGGGGAGCCTTCACCATAAGCTCCACCCTCGACAGCAAATAGGAAAGCGAACTCGTCACTTTCCTGCGGGCAAATGTCGATGTGTTTGCATGGCAAGCTTCCGACATCCCCGGTGTTCCCAGGGAAGTGATTGAGCACCATCTTGCTGTCTATCCTCATGCGCGGCCCGTCAAACAGAAGGTCAGGAAGCAAGCTCTGGAGAGGCAGGAGTTCATCATAGAGGAGATCAGAAAACTAGAGGCGGCAGGCTTGGTAAGAGGAGTACTCCATACGACGTGGTTGGCCAATCCGGTAGTGGTGCGCAAGGCAAACGGGAAGTGGAGACTGTCTATTGATTACACGGACATTAATAAGGCTTGTCCAAAGGACCCCCTCCTGTTGCCGCACATTGACCAAATTGTTGACTCCATGGCTGGGTGTGACCTGTTATCATTCCTCGACGCCTACTCCGGATACCACAAGATCTTCATGACAAAAGAGGATGAGGAGAAGACATCATTCATCACCCCATGTGGTACGTATTGCTTTTTACGGATGCCTTTCGGGTTGAAGAGTGCTGGCTCAACCTTTGCAATAGCGGTCCAAATTGGTTTTGAGCCCCAGCTACATAGAAATATGGAAGCTTATATGGATGACATAGTGGTCAAAACCAAGGACAAAGCAACCCTTGTGCAATATCTGGAGGAAACATTTGCAAACCTGCGCAAGATCAATCTCAAATTGAACCCTGAGAAGTGTGTCTTCGGCGTCCCGTCTGGCAAGCTTCTCGGGTTCTTTGTGTCCCAGCACGGGATTGAAGCAAACCCAGATAAGATCAAGGCCATCGAGCAGATTGAGGCACCTAAACGGATCAAGGACGTGCGTCGGCTCACTGGCTGCGTTGCTGCCATGAGCCGATTCATCTCCAAGTCCTCGGAGCGTGCCCTTCCTTTTTTCAAGATCTTGAAGAAAGCAGGGCCAGTGGAGTGGACCCCAGAGGCCGAGGCAGCGCCGCAGGACTTGAAGATATACCTCTCCTCTACCCCGGTGCTGGTTGCGCCCAAACCACAAGAACCGCTATTGCTTTATCTAGCGGCAACAAATCAGGTGGTTAGCGCCGCACTAGTGGCGTAGAGAGAGGTCGACGAGAAGGCAGCGGCAGCGGCAGAGTCAACAGATGGCAAGCCGGAACCCTCTCCGGCAGGGCTCGATCCCAGCAAGACTGAGTCCCCGGCAGAGGCTGACGCCAGTGCGACAGGGTCCACGCGACCGGGTGAAGAGGCACAGAAGAAGAAAATGGTACAACACCTAATTTACTTCGTCAGCTCCCTCTTGCAGGGGGCTAGGTCGAAGTACCCAGGTGTGCAAAATCTGCTCTTCGGCATCCTTATGGCTTCAAGGAAGCTGCTCCATTACTTCCAAGCGCACGAGATCACGATGGTCACCCGCCTCCCATTGCAACGGATATTGCATAACCCAGATGCAACGGGGAGGATCGCGGAATGGGCCCTAGAGCTGTCAAGTTTCGGTTTGAAGTTCGAAAGTACCTCGATGATTCAAAGCAGAGTCTTGGCGGAGTTTGTTGTAGAATGGACCTCGACGCCCGACGAAGAGGTGCAGGAGACCACTCTCCCCGTCAAGGAAATGAGCCGCAACTGGATCATGTACTTTGATGGTGCCTTCTCGCTACAAGGCGCCGGTGCTGGTGTGCTGCTTGTCGCACCCACCAGAGAGCACGTCAAGTATGTCATCCAGATGCAATTCCCCCGGGAGATGTCAACCAACAACACCGCCGAGTACGAGTGTTTGCTTGCCGGTCTCAGGATCGCGGTAGACCTCGGAGTTAAAAAGCTCATCGTCAGGGGCGACTCACAGCTCATCATCAGGCAGATCAACAAGGATTATCAAAGCCCGTTGATGGAAGATTACATAGGTGAGGTGAGGAAACTGGAGGAGCGCTTTGACGGTATACAAGCAGAGCATGTCCCTCGGGCGGAGAACGACATCGCCGACTACCTGTCAAAGTGCGCTGCCCTCAAGCTACCTATGGAACCAGGTACTTTTGTGCTTTAGTTAACTCAACCATCCGTTGAGCCGTCAACCGGGCAAAGCAAACGAAGGAAGCTAGGATCCGGAAAGTACTTCCGCACTGAGCTCCCTGGAGCCGCCGGCGAAGATGTTGTCGTAGATGCCGATCCTGCCACCGGGCAACCGACTCCGGCAGGACCTCAGGTGATGGACGTAGAGATGGCCGCTCCCGTGGCAGAAGAGATGCCTTTGGTCCTTGTCGTCGAGCCACAGGCTCCGGCATGGGCACAGCATGCCGTCTGTTTCCTCCAAAAAGGAGAGCTTCCTAAGGAGCAGGAAGAGGCAAAAAGAGTAGCCCGCTGGTCTGCTCTGTACCAATTCATTGATAATGTATTGTACAGAAAAAGACTGAATGGGGTGAAATTAAAGTGCATTTCTCGGGAGGAAGGACTAAAGCTATTGACGGAGATACATGGAGGCATATGTGGCTCCCACATAGGGTCGAGGGCCCTTGCCGGCAAGGTTTTCCAGCAAGGCTTCTTCTGGCCCACCACCCTCCAGGATGCGACGGCACTAGTAACCAAGTGTGAAGCGTGCCAGTTCCATTCAAAGAAGCTTCATCAACCAGCTCAGGCCCTTCAAACTATCCCTCTCTCCTGGCCCTTCTCGGTCTGGGGGCTCGACATATTGGGCCCCTTCCCCCGTGCTGTCGGGGGCTTTGAGTACTTGTACGTTGCAATCGACAAGTTCACAAAGTGGCCAGAGGTGGAAGCAGTGAGGAAAGTGACAGCACAGTCAGCCATCAAGTTCTTCAAGGGACTAGTGTGCCATTTTGGGGTGCCCAACAGGATCATTACCGACAACGCCACACAGTTCACAAGCCATGCCTTCATGCAATACATTGAGGATCTCGGCAGCAGGGTCTGTTTTGCTTCCATGGCACATCCACGGAGCAACGACCAAGCGGAGAGGACAAATGCTGAAGTTCTGCGAGGCTTAAGAATGAAGACTTTTGATAGGCTGCGCAAGAGTGGAAGGCGCTGGATTGATGAGTTGCCGGCGATTCTTTGGTCGATCAGAACGACGCCAAATTGAGCCACCAGCCAGACACCCTTTGCCCTAGTTTACGGGGCAGAAGCAGTTCTCCCCACAGAACTCATATACAGGTCACCTCGAGTGCTCGCTTATGATGAGATTGAGCAAGAGCGATTGCGGCAAGATGACGCGACTCTCCTTGAGGAAGATCGTCTCCGGGCGGCTGTGAGAGCAGCACACTACCAGCAAGCCTTGCGCCGCTACCATAGCCGCAAGGTTCATGCCCGGAGCTTTGAGGAAGGCAACCTTGTTCTTCAGCACATTCAGTCGGCCAATAAATCCAACAAGTTGACACCAAAGTGGGAAGGTCCTTATCGGGTAAGTCACCAGGCCCGGCGCAGTACGGCTGGAGGCCGAAGATGCCATTCCAGTGAGCAATTCCTGGAACATTGAGCATCTCCGCAAGTTTTACCCATAAGGCGCGGCTGTCGGGCCTCCCTGCGAGCCACCCTTTTGTACAAGACTTGCCGGCAAGGCATGTAACCCTTTGTACAAAGCCAGGCGCAGACCCTGAGCATAAAAAAATGAAGCACTGGCGCCCTAAGTTGTAGCATGCTTGCTAGGTTGAGTCTCTTCCTTAGTTAGGGTTGATAGTTCTTAGCGGCGGCTAACCCCTAGCTTAGAGGTCGAGTGCGCGTCTCTCTGTTCTTCTCTATCTTCTTTTGTTCGCAGGGCACATAAGTATTCTTGCCGAGCTATTTTGGAAGAAAGGGGGACGGACCGGCGCCCGGGCCCCGGCAAGCCAAAGTTGCCGGGGGCTGCAAGGACAAGGATCCATCCACGGCACGACAAGGTTGCCGGGTGCTACAGATCCAGATAAGTTCTTTATCCTCTATCATGCATTTCGTTATGGACTAGGATACGTGGAACCTCGTTTTATTTCTAAACTACGGTGCTCCCCTTTTTCAGTACCCAAGCATTATCCCCTGGGTTTGAATTTGGTCGTAGCCGCGGCAGCAAAGAAGAGGAACGAGGAGCCTAAGCCCACCTCATCCCTGCCTCTGCCAAGGTCATGAGAAAGGTCGAGCGAAGTGGGGGGGCGGCAAGGCCTGTTGCCAGGCAAAAAGCGTTTATCATGAAAAATAACAAGGATTCACTCCTTGTCGTGGGTTCCACCCGCGAACGAAAAACCCGGCCAACATCCCTTTTTCATTAAAAACATCCCGTACAGCTACAGTTCATACAAAATGAAAAACATGAGCAAGGGGATTACAAGTTCTAAAGTTAACAAAGGCCCTAAGGCTTACAAGACTAAAAAGAGATAAGATTCCCGTAGTCCCTTTCTTGTCCCTCTCCTCAGGAAATGGAACAAGAAAGTAGAAGGGCAAAAGGGGCGCCTAGGCAAGCTATGGGTGGCAGAAGACACCAAGGAAACATCTCGGTGGCCTTCCAAAGGTTGGATGGTGATGGCGGCGCCGGAGGAAGAGCTCGAAGACGAGGCGGCAGGACGTCAATACGCGACGAAGGCGTCGGTGCCCGCGTACTCCGACTTGACGGCCTAGCCGCCCGCCCTCTTCCTCTTTCGCAGCCTCCCAGTGCCAGCCGCCCAAGGATACGACCCCGAGAAGTTCAAGGAGTCGGCGACACGGATGATGGGGTCGCCGGTGCCGCCCGGAGTTGCACCCGACGTCTAGTCGGACCCGCCATCCTGCCGCCCGCTGCCCTCATCATTGCTGCCGTTGTCTTCCTCGCCACTCTCGCTCGAGGAGGAATCTTCATCGTCAGAAGAACTCTCCATGCAGCACCTCACGCGAGTCCCGAAGTGCCCAAAGATCTTGACAGAGAGGAGGCCACCCTCCATTAGTTTGAAATGGAGAGTCATCCCCTCCGTCAAGCTATGGATGCGAGCAAAGGTCTTCCACCCCCGGTGGAGATACATGATGTGAGGGGCAGGGAACTCGACGTCGGCCCATGTGCCGCTGTTCCCGCAACCCCTCATATGCAGCCGCAACGCCTGCGGCAGATCCAGCTCCATCTCCCGCGCAAATGGAGTCGGGAGGCGAAGACGATGACGCAGTGGCTGGCGCAGCCTGACAAAGAACTCGCAAGGGTTGTCCCCGACGTGGCCCTCCACCGGACGAGGGCTCCGCCGAGGATGATCTGTCGCCCCGTCCACCTCTCCCTCGAGCGCCATGACGGCCTCGACCTCGCCCCTCCCCCTCCCTCTCACGGCCGGCTCCGCCGCTACGAGATCTTGGGGAGGGGCGATGCGTTGTCGAGCCGAGACCCTCGCCGCCACCGATGAAGCATCGCCGCGCCCCCTTGCCATGGCAGAAGAAAGGAGGAAGCAGGGATGGGGAGAGGCAGATGGCGAAGGATTGAGAAGCGCCATCCCTCCCGCTCCCCTCTTTATAAAGGGGCGGGGATGAGGCTCAGCCGCCCCTCTCGGCCAATCCGTCCTGTTGAAATGACAGCAAGCGGGGCCGTCGACTGCCCTCCCCGCTCCATTGAAGGCACATGGGAATCGACCCACGCACGTGCATGACTTCCCACATCCCGCGCGCCTATCATTCTCTCTGCGTCATGCATGCAGCGAACATGGCGCGAGGGATGGGTGCAGTGGGACGCATAGAGCGACGGTTCCCAAGTAAGGGCAGTAAATGAGCAGCATCCCTGCGGTCCCAAGTAAGGGCCACATCGGGGACAACCCTTGCGAGTTCTTCATCAGGCTGCGTTGGCCGGCGCGCCATCGTCTTCATCTCCCGACCCCATTCGCCCGGGAGATGGATCTTGACTCACCGAAGGCGCTGAGGCTGCACATGAGGGCTGTGGGAACAGCAGCACATGGGTCGATGTCGACTTCCCAGCCCTTCACATCATGTATCTTCGCCGCGGGTGGAAGACCTTCGCTTGCATCCACAGCCTGACGTCGGGGCTCATTCTCTACTTTAAGTTAATGGAGAATGGCCTCCTCTCCGTCAAGGTCTTCGGTGACTTTGGAACTCGCCTGAAGTGCTGTGTGGAGAGCTCCTCGGATGGCGAAGACTCGTCCTCAAGCAAGAGTGACGAGGAGGACAGCGGCAGTGATGACGAGGGTGGCAGGCAAGAGGATGAAGGGTCCGACTAGGTCTCGGACCCGCCTCCTGGGGCAGTGCCGGCAGCAGCAGCATCTGCACCGGGCTCCTTCTCCCGGTGGAGCCGGCTCCTTGAACTTCTCGGGGTCGCCTCCTTAGGCGGCTAGCGTGGGAAGGCCGGAGAAGGCGAAGAAGGCGGGTGGCGGGCCGTCAAGTCGGAGTACGATGGCACCGACGCCTTCGTAGCGTATTGACGGACCGCTGCCTCATCTTCCAGCTCTTCCTCCGGCACCACCACCACCAGCCCTCTCCCAGGTGGCCGCCGACATGTTCTCTTGGCGCCTTCTACTGCTCGTACCTTGCTTAGGTGCTCCTTCTGCCCTTTTGCCTTCTTGTTTCATTTCCTGAGGAGAGGGACAAGAAAGGGATTATGGGCACCATATCTTTTTTAGCTTGTAAGCCTAAGGGCCTTAGTTAGATTTAAAACTTGTAACCTCTCTGTTCATGTTTACATTCCGTACGAACTGTACCTGTATGGAACGTATTAATGAAAAAAGGGTGTTTGCCGGGATCAAGTGTGTGTGAGCAAAGCCCATACCAAGGAACAAATCCTCGTTATTTTAATATAAACACCGTTGCCCGGCAGCAGGCCTTGCCGCTCCCCCACTCCGCTCGACCATACTCTCGCCTTTGACGGAGGCAAGGACAAAGTAGGGGTGGGCCCTACGCTTGCTTCCTTGCCGCCGCTGCTACAACCAGATTCCGAACCAAGAAGAAGTTCTTGGGTGGTAGGAATGAAGGGAGCACGGCAGTCTCGGAAAAAAGTGAGATTTCATACGTCCCAATCTTCATACGGAAATGCATAACAGGAGATACGAAAACTTATCTGGATCTACAGCCCCCTGCAACCCTGGCTTGCTATGGGTGGACCTCTGTGTCTTCAGCCCCCGGGAAGCTTGGCTTCCCGGGTCCGAAGCGCTGGCTTGTTCTCTCCCTTCCACTCAGCTTGGCGGAAACATTTATGTACCCTGTGAACCAAAGAGGATGGATAGGAACAAAGAGACGCAAACTCAACCTCTATGCTAGGGGTTAGTCGCTACTAAGAACTATCAACCCTAACCGAGGGAGAGACTCAATCTAGCATGCATGCTATAACTTAGGGCGCCAGCGCTTCATTTATAGTCTGCGCCTGGCTTCGTACAGAGGGTTACATGCCTTGCCGGCAAGGCTTGTACAAAAGGTGGCTTGCCGGGGGGGCGGCAGCCGCGCATTATTGGTAAAACTTGCGAAGATGCTCGATGTTCAAGAGTTGCTCACTAGAATGGCATCTTTGGTCTCCAGGCGGACTGCGCCAGGCCTGGTGACTCGTGTTACCCGATAAGGGCCTTCCCACTTTGTTGTCAACTTCTTGGAATTCTTGGCCGACTGAATGCGCCGAAGAACAAGGTTACCTTACTCAAAGCTTCGGGCATGAACCTTGCGGCTATGGTAGCGGCGCAAGGCTTGCTGGTAGCGTGCTGCTCTCACAGACGCCCAAAGACGATCTTCCTCGAGGAACGTTGCGTCATCTTGCTGCAATCGCTCTTGCTCAAGCTCATCATAAGCGAGCACTCGAGGTGACCCGTATATGAGTTCCGTGGGGAGAACTGCTTCTACCCCGTAAATCAGGGCAAAGGGTGTCTGGCCTATGGCTCGATTTGGTGTCATTCTGATCGACCAAAGAACCCTCGGCAACTCATCAATCCAGCGCCTTCCGCTCTTGTGCAGCCTGTCAAAAGTTTTCACCCTCAAGCCACATAGCACTTCAACGTTTGCCCTCTCTGCTTGGCCATTGCTCCGTGGGTGTGCCACGAAAGCAAAACAGACCTTGCTGCCGAGGTCTTCAATATATTGAATGAAGGTGTGGCTTGTGAACTGCGTGCCGTTGTCGGTGATGATTTTGTTCGGCACACCAAAGAGGCAAACTAGCCCCTTGAAGGATTTGATGGCTGACTGTGTGGTCACCTTCCTCACTGCTTCCACCTCCGGCCACTTTGTGAACTTGTCGATCGCAATGTACAAGTACTCAAAGCCCCTGGCGGCGCAGGGAAAAGGGCCCAGTATGTCGAGCCCCCAGACCGAGAATGGCCAGGAGAGAGGGGTTGTCTGCAAGGCTTGAGCTGGCTGATGAAGCTTCTTCGAATGGAACTGGCACGCTTCACACTTGGTTACTAGTGTCGTCGCATCCTGGAGGGCAGTGGGCCAGAAGAAACCTTGCCGGAAAGCCTTGCCGGCAAGAGCCCTTGACCCTATGTGGGAGCCACATATGCCTCCATGTATCTCTGCCAACAGCTCCAGTCCTTCCTCCCGGGAGATGCACCTCAATTTCACTCCATTTGGTCTTTTTCTGTATAGAACATTGTCAACGAACTGGTACAGAGCAGACCGGTAGGCTACTTTCTCTGCTTCTTCCTGCTCCTCGGGAAGCTCCCCTATTTGGAGGAATCGGACGGTATGCTGCACCCATGCTGGAGCCTGTGGCTCGACGGCAAGGACCAAAGGCATTTCTTCCGCCGCGGGAACAGTTGCCTCCACGGCAAGGGCTTGGCGCTCCGCCGGAGTCGGTTGTCCAACGGCAGGCTCGGCGTCCACGGCAACTCCTTTGCCGGTGGCTCCAGGGAGCTCGGTAGGGAAGTACTTGCCGGGGCCGGACTTACTTCACTTATTCTGTTCTGTTGATGGTTCAACGTATGGTTGAGTTAACCGAAACACAAAGGTACCTGGTTCCACAGGTAGTCGGCGATGTCGTTCTCCACTCGGGGGACATGCTCTGCCTATATACCGTCAAAGCGCTCCTCCAGTTTCCTCACTTCATCTACGTAAGCTTCCATCAACGGGCTCTGATAGTCCTTGTTGATCTGCCTGACGACAAGCTGCGATCGCCCCTAATGATGAGCTTCTTGACTCCGAGGTCTGCCGCAATCCTGAGACCGGCAAGTAATCCCTCGTACTCAGTAGTGTTGTTCATCGACAACTCCCTGGGAAAGTGCATTTGGATCACATACTTGAGGTGCTCTCCGGTGGGTGCAACGAGCAGCACACCAGTACCGGCGCCTTGTAGAGAGAAAGCTCCATCAAAGTACATGTTCCAGTTGCGACTCGTTTCCTTGCTGGGGAGAGTGGTCTCCTGGATTTCTTCATCGGGCGTCGAAGTCCATTCAGCAGAACTCCGCCAAGACCCTGATCTGAATCGTTGAGGTGCTTTCGAACTTCAAACCAAAACTTGACAGCTCCAAGGCCCATTCCACAATCCTCCCTGTTGCATCTGGGTTATGCAGTATCTGTTGCAACGGAAGGCGGGTGACAACGGTGATCTCGTGTGCTTGGAAGTAATGACGCAGCTTCCTCGAGGCCATAAGGAGGCCGAAGAGCAATTTCTGCACACCGGAGTACCTCGACCTAGCCCCCTGCAAGAGGGAGCTGACGAAGTAAACTGGGTGCTGCACCATCTTCTTCTTCTGCACCACTTCACCTAGTCGCGCGGGCCCAGTCGCACCAGTGTTAGTCCTTGCCGGGGGCTCAGTTTTGCCGGGATCAAGACCTGCTGGGGAGGGTTCTGGTTAGCCACCCGTCGACTCTGTCGTTGCTGCCGCCTCTTCGTCGACCTCCCTCTGCGCACCAGTGCGGCGCTAACCACTTGATTTGTTGCCGCTAGGTACAGCAACAATGGTTCTTATGGTTTAGGCGCAACCAGCACTAGGGTAGAGGAGAGGTATTTCTTCAAATCCTGCAGTGCTGCCTCGGCCTCCGGGGTCCACTCCATTGGGCCCGCCTTCTTCAAGATCTTGAAAAAGGGAAGGGCACGCTTATCGAACTTGGATATGAATCTGCTGATGGCGGCAACGCAGCCAGTGAGCCGACGCACGTCCTTGATCTGCTTAGGTGCCTCAATCTGCTCGATGGCCTTGATCTTGTATGAGTTTGCCTCAATCCCACGCTGCGACAAAAAGAACCCGCGAAGCTTGCTGGACGGGACACCGAAGACACACTTCTCAGGGTTCAGCTTGAGGTTGATCTTACGCAGGTTTGCAAACGTTTCCTCCAGATCTTGCACAAGTGTTGCTTTGTCATTGGTTTTGACCACTATGTCATCCATATAAGCTTCCATATTTCTATTTAGCTGGGGCTCAAAACCAATTTGGACTGGTCTTGCAAAAGTCGAGCAAGCACTCTTCAACCCGAAAGGCATCCGTAAAAAGAAATACATACCACATGGGGTGATGAATGCTGTCTTCTCCTCAACTTCTCCTGTCATGAAGATCTGATGGTACCCAGAGTAGGCGTCGGGGAATGATAGCAGGTCACACCCGGCCGTGGAGTCAACAATCTGGTCGATGCGCGGTAACGAGAAAGGATCTTTTGGACAAGCTTTATTGATATCTGTGTAATCAATACACAGCCTCCACTTCCCATTTGCCTTGCGCACCACTACCGGATTGTCCAGCCACGTCGGATGGAGCACCCCTCTTACCAAGCCTGTCGCCTCTAGCTTCCTAATCTCTTCCGTGATGAACTCCTGCCTCTCCAGAGCTTGCTTCCTGACCTTCTGCTTGACGGGTCGTGCATGAGGGCAGACAACAAGATGGTGCTCAATCACTTCCTTGGGAACGCCAGGGATGTCGGATGCTTGCCATGCAAACACATCAACATTTTCCCATAGGAAAGTGACGAGCTCGCTTTACTATTTGCCATCGAGGGTGGAGCTTACGGTAAAAGCTCCTCCCATGCCGTCCTCCTTGATGGATACCATCTTGGTCTCTGGTGGAGTAGCTCTGGACTTCTTTCTCTTGTCGGTGGAGCTCTCTGGCACGTCCTCGACGGGAGCGCAACACCCCGAAGAGGTGCGCTTGCCGGAGTGGGTGCGAGGAGTCTTGCTGGTCCTCTTTCCTCCCGGGGCTTCAACGGAAGGAGCAAGTGCCTTGGCGGCAGCTGCTACAACCGCTTCCTGGTAGAGTTGGTCAGCTCAAATCAACGCATCCTTCTTGTCGGAGGGGACGGTGATGATGTTCATCGGCCCGGGCATCTTCAGCGTGTTGTAGGCGTAGTGAGAAGCTGCCATGAACTTGGCCAGCATTGGGCGGCCGAGGATCCCGTTGTAGGGCAAGGGGATCTCGGCTACATCAAAGACAATCCTCTCCGTCCTATAGTTCAACTCGCCTCCAAATTTCAAAAACAGCGTGACCTTTCCCTTCGGCTGGCTCCTCCCCGGGTTAACCCCTTGAAACGTGCCCGTCTCCTCGAGGTCTCCATCAGGGATCTGCAGCCTCTTGATCACAACAGGTGAGATCAAGTTTAGACCGGCCCCGTCGTCAACTAGCATCTTTGTCACCTTGAGGTTGCGGATCGTTGGTGAAACCAACAACGGCAAGCACCCGACCACTGTAGTGCGGTCGAGGTGGTCCTCGGTGTCGAAGATGATAGGCGTGCTGGACCATTTCAGTGTCTTCTGTGCGTCGAGTGACAGCTCCACCGCTGTGATCTCACGAGCCCACTACTTGAGCTGGCAATGGGATGCATGCAGCGAGGCGCCACCATCGACGCACACGGCCTCTGTAGCTTTCTGAAACTCGTGGTCGCCGGACTCATCGCCCTTGTCGTGATCATCGTCTTCCTGCTTCTTGTCGTGGCCCCGGGCGGGCCTCTCTTGCTGATTATCCTTGCCGCGGCGTCTGCCTTGGCCGCCATGCTTCTTGTCGGATCCTTCGGCACCGTCTTGGCCCTTCTCCTTCTCCCGCCATTCATATTCGGCTTTCTGCTTCTCGGCGAGCAGCTCAACTTGTCGGCAGTTCTGGAGGTCGTGGCCTTTGGTGCAGTGGATCTTGAAATACTGCTTGTTGGAGCCCCCTGGCTTGTCGGCAGCCGCCAAGGCCCGGCAAGCGACACACCCGGCAACCTCCTTGTCGGGGTCGCTTGCCTTGGCCTTTTTGGTAGTGCCTGTGTCGTCAGATCCTTCAACGGCAAGCACGGTCTTGCCCTTGTGCTTTCTGTTACGGCGCCGACCCTTCTTTGCCGGGGCGGCGGTGTCATCTGTGGAGTCGGTTTCCGCGCCAGCGTCCTCACAGGGGTACTTCCTCCCCTCTTCAGCTCGAGCGCACCGATCGTCCAGAACATAAAGCTCGGCCACATCCTTGACCTTGTTCATCGCCAGCTCCCCATGCATCTTGCGGTTGCGCACATTCTGATGGAATGCACTGATCACGACGGCAGGATGAATGTCTAGGATGTTATACTGCACTCGGTTGAACCTTTGGATGTACTTGCGCAAGTTTTCTCCTTCCTTCTGGGGGATGATGTGCAAATCACTCGCCTGGCCATGAGCTTGGTGGCCTCCAGTAAAGGCGCCAACAAACTCGTGACACAGATCCGACCAAGAAGAAATGGAGTCCACCGACAAGTGCAGCAGCCATGACATAACATTGGGCTTGAGTGCCAACGAGAAGTAATTGGCAAGCACCTTATCGTCGCGGGCCCCAGCAGCTTGCATTGCGATGGTGTAGATGCTGAGGAACTCCAACGGGTGAGTCTTGCCATTGTACTTCTCGCCAACGTCGGGCTTGAACGTGCGGTGGGAGGGCCACTAGAACTGTCGCAGCTCGCGGGTAAAGGCCGGACAGCCCACCTCGTAGGGTAGGCCACCGTAGCCTCCCGGTGCTAGGTGGTCCATAGTGGGCCCTGCCCGCCTGTCCGACTAGTGGCGTGCATTGCGCCGGCGCTCGATGGTGGTTTGAGCATCTTCAAGGGCTCGCTCCCGAAGAACTTGACATTGGTCGCGGTGGGTCCACGAATTGGACGATGCTATGGAGATATCATCACGAGTGTCATCACGACAGATCGATACCCGCGGCGGCTGGTGTGGAGGAGGAGAGTGCACCATGGCAGCATCGCCTCCGGCCCGTCCACCACTGGCATGCGGCGGTTCGACGGAGCGACGGCCTACGGGCCCCGCTGGTCATGGCTCATCTTTGTTGGCGATGCCAACGAGGCTCCAAACAGTGGCCCTCCATTCGTCGAGCTTCTCCGCAGCAGGAGGAAAGTCGAGGAGCAGCTGCGCGCCTGCCAGAGCTTCTGCTTGTGTGGGCGGTGGCGAAAGCTGCGTGGACCGTGACGCGCTTCGAATTCTAACTACATTAGAAGGAGCCCTATCACGGCCCTGCGGCTGTCCACCATTTTCGCCAGCACCTCGGCGTGCATGCTGGCCTTCCTCGTCACGTGAAGGGCGCGCGGGACTCTTCCCAGGGCAGCGCCCAGGGTCACAAGTGGGGCGGCACTGCTCATCGCGCACAACTTGAGAAGAGCGTGCCGTGGGTGCCAGTGTTGGTGTCTTGGAGATCGCCGCGCCGCCGTCCGGCGGCACGACGATGCCCCTGGAAGGCCCCGCGCCGGCTGTGGGGGCCCCAACTCCGTCTCCAGAGTTTGCGGCGTGGGGCTCGTCGCCTGGCGTAGGAACGATGCCGCTCACCAGGCCCAGACTACCAGGGTGATGTGGATGTTCGCGGGCAGCGCCACGGGTTCTTTCCGCGACTGGCCCCCTACTGGTCCGCACCAGTACAGGCAGTCCGGTCCCGGATGAACCAATCGCCATGGTCGTCTTCCTCTTGGGAGCCATGGCGACGAAGGACTGTGCTACTAGCTGCTAAACCAGATTCTCACTACCACGAGGCCCTACCTGACGCGCCAAAGATGTCGGTGGGAAATGACACCTATGGGATCACAAGAATCCCTACTACAGTTGCGGGGTGCGTGGTGGTGAGAAGAGCGGGATCAGCAGTCAACACAAACACTCGGGTCGTTTACCCAGGTTCGGGCTGCGAGGATGCGTGATATCCTAGTCCTGCTTTTGTGTGTATATCTATGTTCTTGGAGTTCTTGAGCTATCCACAATGAGTGTAACTTGTCCAAAGGTCCGAATCCTTCTCCTGGTTGCCTTGGGCCTCCTTTTATAGGCAAGGGGATCGCCACAGTGGCACACAGGAGGTGGCATCGGGGTACTGTGGTTAAGCCTATCGCTTGTCGTTACGGGACAAGACGCATTCAATGAGCCCCTGGCGTGTCCCCTTCACTTTATCGCCGCCTCACCCTGCCTTGACACGCGCCTGGGCCAGCGAGGCGGTTAGCGCCATGTAGGCTGGTAGTCCGCTGAGGTGGTGCGGTGGTAGGGCCTTCACAAGGGTTTGCAGGCCACCACGTAGGCATGCGCTGAGTTAGCTGAGAAGCCTCATGTCGACACGCAGGCGCTTGCCCAGCTGGTGGGCTGGCAACTGCATGGGAGTGGTGGTAGAAACTTGGCGGGTGCGGGCCTGGCTGTGGCCTCACGGATGTCCTCGACAAGGGCCTTGCCGGGGCCCCGGCAAGGGTCTTGTCATGGCATTGCGGTCATCCTCGGCAAGGATCTTGCCGGGGGTCTTGTGGGTTTCCTCGGCAAGGATCTCGCCGAGGTTTGTCGTCTTCTAATCCTCTTTTGATTTGGAGTGTTTCTTGTCTTCACAAAGATCTCCATGCCATCATGGAGGCGCCCCCGAGCCCAGGTCCCAACGTGGTTGGCGGTGTTGGACAAACTGGGGCTCCAGGGTGATGTGCTCCACTGGCATCGGGTAAGCTGCCCCGGCAAGGTCCTTGCCAGGGCCGTGGAGGGCGCCCCGGCAAGGGTAATGCCGGGGTTAACCACCTTGCCTTCTTGCTCTTTGTGCCTCTATCTTGGCATTGCTTTGGCCATCTTGCGGCTTTGATTCCCTGTCCCTGCTCTACTCAAGCATGGCCGCAGTGCGGCTTTGACTGCCCGTGCACGAGTAAGGGGTACAAAGGAGCGTCCCTACTTTAGTACACCGACAGTCTACGAGGGTACGTGGACACACTCTCCCCCTCGCGTTGCTATGCATCTCCTAGATAGATCTTGCGTGATCGTAGGAAATTTTTTGAAATTGCATGCTACGTTCCCCAACAGTGGCATCCGAGCCAGGTCTATGCGTAGATGATATTCACAAGTACTCCCTCCGTCCCATAATGTAAGACGTTTTTTCATACTAGAGTAGTGTCAAAAAACGTCTTACATTATGGGACGGAGGGAGTAGAACACAAAGTGTTGTGGGCAGTGCTAGTCATACTGCTTACCACCAACGTCTTATTTTGATTCGGCGGTATTGTTGGATGAAGCGGCCCGGACCAACCTTACATGACCACGTTCATGAGACCGGTTCCACAGACAGACATGCAACTAGTTTTGCATAAAGGTGGCTGGCTGGTGTCTATTTCTCCAACTTTAGTCTAATCGGATTTGACTACGGCCGGTCCTTGTTGAAGGTTAAAACAGCAAACTTCACAAAACACCGTTGAGGTTTTGATGCGTAGGTAAGAACCGTTCTTACTAGAAGCCCGTAGAAGCCACGTAAAACATGCAACAACAAATTAGAGGGCGTCTAACTTGTTTTTGCAGGCCATGTTGTGATGTGATATGGTCAAGACATGATGTGATATACGTTATTGTATGAGATGATCATGTTTTGTAGAAGTTATCGGCAACTGGCAGGAGCCTTATGGTTGTCGCTTTATTGTATGAAATGCAAACGCCATGTAATTTCTTTACTTTATCACTATGTGTTAGCGATAGTTGTAGAAGCAATAGTTGGCGAGATGACCATGATGCTACGATGGAGATCAAGGTGTCAAGCCGGTGACGATGGAGATCATGACGGTGCTTTGGAGATGGAGGTCAAAAGCACAAGATGATGATGGCCATATCATGCCACATATTTTGATTGCATGTGATGTTTATGTTTTATGCATTTTATTTTGCTTAGTACGTCGGTAGCATTATAAGATGATCCCTTAACTAAATTTCAAGGTATAAGTGTTCTCCCTGAGTATGCGCCGTTGCGAAAGTTCTTCGTGCTGAGACACCTCGTGATGATCGGGTGTGATAGGCTCTACGTTCACATACAACGGGTGCAAGACAATTTTGCACATGCAGAATACTCGGGTTAAACTTGATGAGCCTAGCATGTACAGACATGGCCTCGGAACACTGGAGACCGAAAGGTCGAACGTGAATCATATATAGTAGATATGATCAACATAGAGATGTTCACCATTGAAGACTACTCCATCTCACATGATGACTGGACATGGTTTAGTTGATTTGGATCACGTATCATTTAGATGACTTGAGGGATGTCTATCTAAGTGGGAGTTCATTAGCAATTTGATTAATTGAACTTAATTTATCATGAACTTAGTCCGGATAGTATTTGAAAATTATGTTTTAGATCAATAGCTCGCGATGTAGCTCCCCGCTTATTTCTTGATATATTTCTCGAGAAAAATAAGTTGAAAGATTATAGTAGCAATGATGCGGACTGGGTCCTTGATCTGAGGATTATCCTCATTGCTGCATAGAAGAATTATGTCCTTGATGCACCGCTAGGTGACAGACCTATTGCAGGAGCAGATGTAGACGTTATGAACGTTTCGCTAGCTCGATATGATGACTACTTAATAGTTTAGGCGTCATGCTTTACGACTTAGAACTGGGACTTCAAAAACGTTTTGAACGCCACGGAGCATATGAGATGTTCCAAGAGCTGAAATTGGTATTTCAGACTCATGCCCGAGTCGAGAGGTATGAGACCTCTGATAAGTACTTTTCCTACAAGATGGAGGAGAATAGCTCAACGAGTGAGCATGTGCTCAGAATATCTAGGTACTTCAATCGCCTGAATCAAGTGGAAGTTAATCTTCCAGATAAGATAGTGATTGACAGAGTTCTCTAGTCACTATCACCAAGTTACTGGAACTTCGTGATGAACTATAATATGCAAGGGATGATGAAAACGATTCCCGAGCTCTTCGTGACGCTGAAGTCGACGAAGGTAGAAATCAAGGAAGAGCACCAAGTGTTGATGGTTAACAAGACCACTAGTTTCAAGAAAAGGGCAAAGCGAAAGAAAAGGAACTTCAAGAAGAATGGCAAGCAAGTTGCCACTCCCGTGAAGAAGCCCAAAGCTGGACCCAAGCCTGAAACTGAGTGCTTCTATTGCAAAGGAAATGGTCACTAGAAGCGGAACTGCCCCATTTGGCGGATAAGTAGGATGGCAAAGTGAACAAAGGTATATTTGATATACAGGTTATTGATGTGTACCTTACTAGTGTTCGTAGTAACCCCTGGGTATTTGATACTGGTTCAGTTGCTAAGATTAGTAACTCGAAACAGGAGTTACAGAATAAAAAAAGACTAATTAAGGGCGAGGTGACGATGTGTGTTGGAATTGATTCCAACGTTGATACGATCACCATCACACACTCACTCCATCTTCGAGATTAGTGTTGAACCTTAAATAAATGTTATTTTGAGCATGAATATGATTGGATCATGTTTTTTGCGATAAAGTTATTCATTTAAGTCAGAGAATAATTGTCGTTCTGTTTACATGAATAAAACCTCTATGGTCATACACCCAATGTAAATGGTTTATTGAATCTCGATCGTAGTGATACACATATTCATGATATTGATGCCAAAAGAGGCAAAGTTGATAATGACAGTGCAACATACCTGTGGCACTGCCATTTAGTTCATATTGGTGTAAAGCGCATGAAGAAACTCCATACAGTTGGACTTTTGGAATCACTTGATTATGAATCATTTGATACTTGAGAACCATGCCTCATGGGCAAGATGACTAAAACGTCATTCTCCAGAACAATGGAGCGAGCTACTGACTTATTGGAAATAATACATACCGATGTATGCGGTCCGATGAGTGTTGAGGCTCGCGGCGGGTATCATTATTTTCTGACCTTCACAGATGATTTGAGCAGATATGGGTATATCTACTTAATGAAACATAAGTCTGAAACATTTGAAAAGTTCAAAGAATTTCAGAGTGAAGTGGAAAATCATTGTAACAGGAAAATAAAGTTTCTACGATCTGATCGTGGAAGCGAATATTTGAGTTACGAGTTTGGTCTACATTTAAAACAACATGGAATAGTTTCACAATTCATGCCACCTGGAGCACCATAGCATAATGGTGTGTCTGAACATCGTAACCGTACTTTATTAGATATGGTGTGATCTATGATGTCTCTTACCGATTTACCACTATCTTTTGGCGTTATGCATTAGAGACAGTTGCATTCATGTTAAATAGGGCACCATCTAAATCCGTTGAGACAACACCATATGAACTGTGGTTTGGCAAGAAACCTAAGATGTCGTTTCTTAAAGTTTGGGGTTGCGATGCTTATGTGAAAAAGCTTCAGCCTGGTAAGCTCGAACACAAATCAGAGAAATGCGTCTTCATTGGATACCCAAAAGAAACTGTTGGGTACACCTTCTATCACAGATCCGAAGGCAAGATATTTCTTGCTAAGAATGGGTCCTTTCTAGAGAAGGAGTTTCTCTCGAAAGAAGTGAGTGGGAGGAAAGTACAACTTGATGAGGTAATTGTACCTTCTCTCGAATTGGAAAGTAGTTCATCCCAGAAATTAGTTCCAGTGATTCCTGCACCAATTAGTGAAGAAGCTAATGATGATGATCATGAAACTTCATATCAAGTTACTACCGAACCTTATAGGTCAACTAGAGTAAGTTCCGCACCAGAGTGGTACGGTAATCCTGTTCTAAAAGTCATGTTACTAGACCATGACGAACCTACGAACTATGAGGAAGCGATGATGAGCCCAGATTCTGACAGATGGTTTGAGGCCATGAAATCTGAGATAGGTTCCATGTATGAGAACAAAGTGTGGACTTTGGTGAACTTGCCCGATGATCGGCAAGCCATTGAGAATAAATGGATCTTCAAGAGGAAGACAGACGCTGATGGTAGTGTTACTATCTACAAAGCTCGAATTGTTGCAAAAGGTTTTCGACAAGTTCAAGGTGTTGGCTACGATGAGATTTTCTCACTCGTATTGATGCTTCAGTCTGTCCGAATCATGTTAGCAATTGCCGCATTTTATGAAATCTGGCAAATGGATATCAAAACTGCATTCCTTAATGGATTTATTAAAGAGTTGTATATGATGCAACCAGAAGGTTTTGTCAATCCTAAAGGTGCTAACAAAATGTGCAAGCTCCAGCAATCCCATCTATGGACTGGTGCAAGCATCTCAGGAGTTGGAATATACTCTTTGATGAGTTGATCAAAGCATATAGTTTTATACAGACTTGCGGTGAAGCCTGTATTTATAGGAAAGTGAGTGGGAGCACAACAGCCTTTCTAACAAGTATATGTGAGTGACATATTATTGATCGGAAATGATGTAGAATTTTCTGGAAAGCATAAAGGAGTGTTTGAAAGGAGTTTTTCAAAGAAAGACCTCGGTGAAGCTGCTTACATATTGGGCATCAAGATCTACAGAGATAGATCAAGACGCTTGATAAGACTTTCGATGAGTACATACCTTGATAAGATTTTGGAGTTCAAAATGGATCAGTCAAAGAAGGAGTTCTTGCCTAATTTGTAAGGTATGAAGTTGAGTAAAACTCAAAACCCGACCACGGCAGAAGATAGAGAGAGAATGAAAGTCATTCCCTATGCCTCAGCCATAGGTTCTATAAAGTATGCCATCTTGTATACCAAACCTACTGTGTACCTTGCCATGAGTTTGGCAAGGGGGTACAATAGTGATCCAAGAGTAGATCACTAGACAACGGTCAAAATTATCCTTAGGTACCTAGATAGGACTAAGGAAATGTTTCTCAGTTATGGAGGTGACAAAGAGTTCGTCATAAAGGGTTACGTTGATGCGAGCTTTGACACTGATCCAGAAGACTCTGAGTCTCAATCTCGATACGTATTGAAAGTGGGAGCAATTAGCTAGAGTAGCTCCATGCAGAGCATTGTAGACATAGAAATTTGTGAAATACATACAGATCTGTATGTGGCAGACCCGTTGACTAAACTTCTCTCATAAGCAAAACATGATCACACCTTAGTACTCTTTGGGTGTTAATCACATAGTGATGTGAACTAGATTATTGACTCTAGTAAACCCTTCTAGTGTTGGTCACATGGCGATGTGAACTATGGGTGTTAATCACATGACGATGTGATCTATCAGTTTTAAATTCACATGGCGATGTGAACTAAATTATTGACTCTAGTGCAAGTGGGAGACTAAAGGAAATATGCCCTAGAGGCAATAATAAAGTTATTATTTTATATTTCATTATATCATGCTAAATGTTTATTATTCATGCTAGAATTGTATTAACCGGAAACTTGATACATGTGTGGATACATAGACAAAACACCATGTCCCTAGTAAGCCTCTACTAGACTAGCTCGTTAATCAAAGATGGTTAAGTTTCCTAACCATAAATTTGTGTTCTCATTTGATGAACGGGATCACATCATTAGGAGAATGATGTGATGGACAAGACCCATCCGTCAGCATAGCATATTGATCGTTCAGTTTTATTGCTATTGCTTTCTTCATGACTTATACATATTACTTTGACTATTAGATTTTGCAACTCCCAAATACCGGAGGAACACCTTGTGTGCTATCAAACGTCACAACGTAACTGGGTGAAGATGCTTTACAGGTGTCTCCGAAGGTGTTCGTTGGGTTGGCATAGATCGAGATTAGGATTTGTCACTCCGATTATCGGAGAGGTATCTCTGGGCCCTCTCGGTAATGCACATCATGATAAGCCTTGCAAGCAATGTGACTAATAATTTGGTTGCAGGATGATGAATTACAGAACGAGTAAAGAGACTTGCCGGTAACGAGATTGAACTAGGTATGAGGATACCGACGATCGAATCTCGGGCAAGTAACATACCGATGACAAAGGGAATGATGTATGCTGTCTTTTTTTTGACTGGTGACTGTAGGGAAAACCCCCCACAACATTCAACTTTTATTCAAATAAAGTAACTTACAATATAAAAAGATTACAAGGGGTAATCAGAAAAGAAAAACAGAAAACTAAGTATTTAGAGATACAAAACCTCAAGGAGGTAGAAAGGAGATCCACTTAAGAAGCTCGTCCTTGTATCTAGCCTTAACTTTGTGCTGCATTAGCAGAATATCATGGATAAAAGCACTTCTCCACTTGTTGAAACTCTGCCTCTCATGCCTGAACACCTTTGCATTCCTGATTATCCATATGTTCCAGCAAGCAACAAAAACAACTTCAGTGAAAAAAGGCTTTGCAAAGTCCTGTTTAGCTTGCAAAACAATAGCAGACATGTCATTCCCAGGTGACCATGTAATTTGCAAATAATTCCATATTCTGACACTGAAGTTGCATTCAAAAACAGATGATTCCTGGTCTCTCTAGTCCTCAAGTGGCAAAGGAGACAATTAACTCCATCATCCATATGCCAATGCCTTCTTTCCACCATGTCTTTGGTATTGAGCCTGTCCATGATTAACATCCAAGCAAACACTTTGATTTTCATTGTGCAGGATGATTTCCATACCCACAGAAGGAGAGGGTTAAAGGACATGTTGGAATGCATAAGAGAGTAGAACAAATTGGGCTTAAAAGCATTACATGTCCCCTGTCAGAACCAAAGATCCTTTGCCCCCATATCTCTACTACAAGAGACCATAAGATCTTGCACTGTCAAAAAATCCTGATATGCCTGGGCAGATAAAGGCAAATGAAACATATTAATCATATCCTGAGATTGAAAGGCTTCATAGACAGTGATCCATGGATCTTTCACATAGGAGAAAAGCCTAGGGAACCTAATCTGCAAAGGTTCAACTGAATCACCAATCTTCCACTTGTCACACCAGAACAGAGCAGTGTTCCCAGAATTAACTTGTACCCAAGTTGTGTTCCTATAATGATCCATCAGCTTACAGATATCCTTCCACCAAAAAGAACCACAACTGTCAGTCCCCTGAGGCACAGAAGAATGATAGTATATGTCCCAAATAAGAGAGACCCAAGGCAGATCCATCCTGTTTAAGAAACTGTGCAAATGCTTGAGCAAAAGTGCCATGTTCTGCACACCCAGGTTCAAAATTCCCAAACCACCTTTGTTCTTAGGTCTACAAATGATATCCCAAGCTGCCAAGGATGGAGCTGGCTCATCCCTATGCTTTCCCCATAAGCACTGCCTCTGAATTCTCTCCAGTTGCTTTAAAATTCCAGCAGGAGCCAGCAAACTACCAAGATAGAAAATTGGCATGGAGGACAGAGCAGAATTCAGGAACTGAAGTCTCTCCCCTTGATTAAGGAAAGAGGAACTAGTTGTCATCCTTCTCTCCATACAATCAACTAGTGGCATAAAATCCACCATTTTAGGCCTTGTAGTGCCAACAGGTAAGCCAAGATATGTGAAAGGCATTTTACCCACTTGACAACCAAAAGCAGCAGCTAACTCAGTGATAGCATCCTCATCAACATTTATGGGCACCATTGAAGACTTGTGATAGTTAACAACTAGCCCTATTGATCTGGAGAACACTTGCAACATGTCCTTCAAAACCAAGAGTTGTATTTTATCTGCTGGTAAGATGATGAGAGTATCATCAGCATATTGCACAATGGGATAATCCTGGTCATGGCATGGTATTGGCAATTTCAAAATTCCCCTCTTGAACATATCATTCACCACTATTTGCAGAAGATCAGCAGCAATAACAAAAAGTAAAGGTGAGAGACAGTCTCCTTGTCTAACCCCCTTCTTACAAAGAAACTGCCTACCAGGTACACCATTTAAAAGGACTGATGATGTCCCAGTGGAAAGAAGCTACTTGACCCATAAAATCCATCTCTGATTGAATCCTTTATATTTGAGAATCTGCAAAATAGTTTCATGCTCAATTGAGTCAAAAGCCTTTTCAGAATCTAGCTTAAGAATCACTATAGGCCTCTTAGATTGGTGGCGCTGATGCAAATATTCCAGGGACCAGCCAATACAGTCCTGAATAGTCCTGCTCTTTATAAAGCCATATTGATTTTTATGTATGCATGCCATAATTATCTTTTGAAACCTATTTGCAGCCATCTTCGACAAAAACTTAAGACCCATCCCAATCAAAGAAATTGGCCTATAATCACCAATCCCTTCAGGGTTCAACTTCTTAGGGATCGGGGTGATATAAGAGCCATTGATATTTTCCAAATTTTCAGTACCAGAATGAAAAGCCTCAGCCAACTCATAGAAATCTTGATAGATAATGTGCCAGCACTTCTTAAAGAACAATCCATTAAAACCATCAGGTCCAGGGGCTTTGTCTATGGGCATATGCTTGACTGTGTCATCCATTTCCTCTTTAGTCAAAGGCTCAGTAAGAAAATCTAACCCTTCAACTGGCTTAAGCAGATTGCTGAGATCAAAGCCCATGACAATTCCATTAGAAACTCCCATTCTATTCTTGAAACAGGTCCAAATAATGCCCTCCATCTGAGAGTGATTAGAAACAATTGTCCCATTAGTGTCCTTCAAAGAAGCAATAGAATTTCTTCTATGCCTCTCAGTGGCCATAGCATGGAAGAATTTTGTGTTCTCACCAGCAAGCTTAATATATCTAATTGTGCACCCCTTTTTCCAATAAACAAACTGAAGATGTAAGAGCTGCTCCACATGCAATTTGACTACCTTCCTGAAGTTAAATTCAGGTCTAAATAAAGGCCTTAGCTCCTCAAGACCATCAAGACACAAAATGACCTATTGCATTTAGATATCAAAATTTCCAGTTTGGAAATATTCAGTTGCCACTTCTTAAGAGCTCCTCTTAAACTCTTAAACTTATCAGAAATCCTAGCAGTGATATGAGATTTATGAGAGGGTTTCTGCCATGACTGTTGAACACATTCCATAAATCCATCAAGCTCAACCCAGAAGTTCTCAAACCTAAAGATTTTAGATTTGGGGATAGAGGTTTTAATTGTGACTACACATGGCACATGACCAGAGGCTGTTATACACAGGCTCCTCCACAACAGGTTGCTCCTGCCCAGTTGCAGGTTCAGCATTTTGCTCCACATCAAAAACCAGCACAAAGTTTGGCTAAATATTTTGCTCCACAGAGACAGGGAGATCATCAGAAAGATCCAAAACCATGGACTGCTGCTCAACTTCCACATTATCTTGAGCAACCTCCTCATCTTCACCCCAAACTGCATTACCCTAGTTGTTGTCCCCCATGTCTGGGTGCTCAGGAGGAGGAGGTGGCACATCATTCCAACCCATTGCAGGGTATGGAGGCAATATGAAAGGAGGAAGCTCAGGAAAGGGCACCCCAGGCAGAGGGTGCGGGTTTCCATTAATAGGCATCCAATCCTCATCATGTGGCATCTGTTCTACAAAGTTGGCGCCAAGGATGTAAATAGGAGCAGTCCATGACACACGTGCCCCACCCCAAGCAGCATAGTCATTGAAAACCACATCCCGTGGAACAAGAGCATCTTCAGGAAAGGAGGCAAAAACGAGGGTTCTGACTAAGTAAGGATCCTGACTATTCCAATGATGAAACTTGCCAAAGGTGTTTACTGCAGCCCTGATATTATCCGTATTACGCAGATCTAAAGGGATGCCCAGCATCATAATCAATCCCTAATGAAAACCCTGAGCTCCTCGAAAACCCTCTCCCTCATCATGCTTCATAAAGCGAACAAAACGGTCGTTTCCCAGGTGCTGAGGATGTAACTGGAGAAGAGAAAAATGCACCGCCGGATCTCTAACTCTGAACAAACCTACAGCATTGATCCAAGGTTGAACAGACCGAACCTGATAGCCCTGGGCATGCCACCAGTCAGCCACTTCCTCGCGGGTAGCTCCAATCTCATTGGCCTCCGGCAGTGGCATCACTTCAGCAAGCATGAAATCCTCGTGGCGGCGCACAATGGGAACGTGCGGCGTCACATATGTGCGCGGCCACCGCGCATCTCCAGCATCAATGATATGGTGGTCAGCAGGAACAAACTGCATTGGGTCCAGAGGAAAGTTGGCCATGGCAGGCGGTGGCGATGATGGCTTTGGTGGCGGAGGTGGTGTCACTAGAGGAGAGCCCGGAGGAGTCGAGGGGCCAAGGTGGATGGAATTGGGCGAAGAGGACGGTGCAATGAAAGCAGAGGAGTCCAAGTTAGGTAGATATCCTGATATTCCCGGCCCCTATAGCTTGGACCTCAAAAACTGGAACGTCAGCGGGTTTGGGTTTCCAAACCTAACCCAAACGCTTAGCAAAACGGGCGCAATCCCGCCGCGAATGACCGACCCGAGAACAACCCAAGCACTTTAAAGTTGACGTGCACGCAGAAGAAAAATGTCCTTGCTTGAAACATAGCTGACACGTAACAATTTCATCGACCATGTCATTGATCATTTGCTCAAAAGTGGCCTCTGCTTGAGATGAACTAGGCACAACTGGGCCGGGCGAAGATGGGCCGAAACTAGACTGGTTCGAAGAGCCTGGATTCCCGCCCGAACAAGTCAGTGCAATTTCCGAGGCAGAACCCTCCGCAATAGAACGTTGTTGAATCACCGACGAGCTCACTGTGCCAAAAACGATCGGCGGCGAAGCTAAGGTCCAATTAAGATCAACCGGTGGTGGCGGATGAATAACCACACGCTCCCTATCAAGAATCTCATAACCAGCACTTTCAGTGGCAACAATGCAATCAACAGATGCATGATATCTATACCCTTTGCACACGTCATAATTTTGAAACATAGCAAAAGATAAGTTCTTCTGAACAGCAGATCGTGACTTGAAAGCTGATTTAGCAGGAGGCTTATGCATTGCAAGAAGTCCCAAGGCTGCCCTCTGCTTTGAGGGGCTAACTAGAACCCATTCAGCATCACATTATTTCTTCCAAATTTTGAACTCACGATACCAATTCAGACCCCCATTACCCCACAGATGAAAATAACATTTGAATTGTGGTCAAGAATAGGATCTGGTATCAACAATGTAAAAGCCAACATCTTTGCATGAGACATTAAAACTAAATACCTTGTCGGCAATGCATGGGACCCAAAGATCAATAGCAGATCCTCCCAACGCAGATTCAAGTGCTGCGGCCACAGAATCCTCAGAAAGCCTAAAATCATGTCTGCTGAAAGAAACCACCAAGCTGAAAGCCCCTCTATCATTCATAGGATGAACAGTGAGACCATAAGCCTTGTAGATCTCATCTGCAAAAACTCTACCCTTGGAAAAATCCAAGCCAAGGGTAGATCCAAGAGAGGAATCCATCTCCAAGGACATGAGGAAAGAGATCTTGATGCACCAAACAAGATGAGTGGATTAATGACGTGTGTTGTCATTGCGGTTTGACCGATAAAGCTCTTCGTAGAATATGTAGGAACCAATATGAGCATTCAGGTTCCGCTGTTGGTTATTGACCGGAGATATGTCTCGGTCATGTCTACATAGTTCTCGAACCCGTAGGGTCCACACGCTTAACGTTCGATGACGATTTGTATTATGAGTTATGTGTTTTGGTTACCGAAGATTGTTCGGAGTTCCGAATGAGATCACGGACATGATGAGGAGTCTCGAAATGGTTGAGAGGTAAAGATTGATATATTGGAGGATAGTATTCGGACACCAGAATGGTTTCAGAGTGTTTCGGATATTTATTGGAGTACCGAGGGGTTACCGAAACCCCCCAGGGAAAGTAATGGGCCAACATGGGCCATAAGAGAGAGAGAGGGCAGCCCCCAAGGGGTGGCGCGCGCCCCCCCATGGGCAATCCGAATTGGACAAGGGGAGGGGGCGCGGCCCCCCTTTCCTTCTCCCTCTCCCTCTCCTTCCCTCTTTCCTCCTCTGAAAGAAGGAAGGGGGGCTACTAGGACTAGGAGTCCTAGTGGGTTTGCTCCCACTTGGCGCACCCCCTAGGGCCGGCCTCCTCCCTCTCCTCCTTTATATACGGGGGCAGGGGGCACCCCAAAGATGATCAATTGTTTCTTAGCCGTGTGCGGTGCCCCCCTCCATCGTTTACTCTTCCGGTCATATTGTCGTAGTGCTTAGGCGAAGCCCTGCGCGGATCACATCACCATCACCGTCACCACGCCGTCGTGCTGACGAAACTCTCCCTCGACACTTTGTTGGATCAATAGTTCGAGGGACATCATCGAGCTGAATGTGTGCTGAAATCGGAGGTGTCGTACGTTCGGTACTTGATCGGTTGGATCGCGAAGAAGTTCGACTATATCAACCGCGTTAAACCAACGCTTCTGCTTTCGGTCTACGAGGGTACATGGACACACTCTCCCCCTCTCGTTGCTGTGCATCTCCTAGATAGATCTTGCGTGATCGTAGGAAATTATTTCAAATTGCATGCTACGTTCCCCAACACTTCTACTCGCTCCGGCACATCTGCTGATGCTCTCTCCCACCGATGCCGCTGCTCGCTCGCACCTGGTCGCTTGTGACACTGCTTCTACTCGCTCCGGCGCTGCTTCTACTGCTCTCTCTCATTGTCGCTGATGCTCGCGGTCGGCATCGCTGCTGCTACTCGCTCCCATGGCCGCCCCTCCTCCCTGCTCTACCTCCCTCGTGCCCCTCCCCATCTTTCCCCAACGCCCCCACAGCCATGGCTCCAGCCAACAGCCAGCGCCGCCGAGCTTCATAGTCGCCCTCATCGCCGGCGACCACAACCCCTCTGCTCCCGTGACCGACGATGCCGCCCCGACTTTGTCTACGGTGAGGACCCCAGCCACCGAGCAAGCCAGCAGCGCAGCCGCCCGCTTGACCCTCATCAAGCCGCCACCTCCTCCATTCGTGCCCGTCCCACCACCACCCGATGCGGACGGGGCACCACCGGCCGAAGGCCAGACGCCACCCTCTTCCCCCTCCGGGCGACGCTCCGGTGTTCGTACCTTGCCGGTGACGAGACCCGATGAACGTCGTTGTGTCGTGCTGCAGCTTTTGCTTGGGCAGGACCCGATTGCGTTTTTATTTTTGCCCGAAGGGTGTCTAGGTAAATGTTATGCCCGGCCCCTTGCTTCACTGACAGCTCGCTTTGCGGCCTTCTTCACCATCTTGTACTTCTCTATGTTGTCAAAAGAAGGACTTGCATATGGTGTTCATTGACTTGGAGAAGGCCTATGATAAGATACCACGAAATGTCATATGATGGGCCTTGGAGAAACACAAAGTCGCAGCAAAGTACATTACCCTCATCAAGGACATGTACGATAATGTTGTGACAAGTGTTCGAACAAGTGATGTCGACACTGATGACTTCCCGATTAAGATAGGACTGCATCAGGGTTAGCTTTGAGCCCTTATCTTTTTGCCTTCATGATGGATGAGGTCACAAGGGATATACAAGAAGATATCCCATGGTGTATGCTCTTTGCGGATGATGTGGTGCTAGTTGATGATAGTCGGACGGGGGTAAATAGTGAGTTAGAGTTATGGAGACAAACCTTGGAATCAAAAGGGTTTAGGCTTAGTAGAACTAAAACCGAGTACATGATGTGCGGTTTCAGTACTACTAGGTGTGAGGAGGAGGAGGAGGTTAGCGTTGATGGGCAGGTGGTACCTCAGAAGGACACCTTTCGATATTTGGGGTCAATGCTGCAGGAGGATGGGGGTAATGATGAAGATGTGAACCATCGAATCAAAGCCGGATGGATGAAGTGGCACCAAGCTTCTGGCATTCTCTTTGACAAGAGAGTGCCACAAAAGCTAAAAGGCAAGTTTTACAGGACAGCGGTTCGACCCACAATGTTGTATGGCGCTGAGTGTTGGGCGACTAAAAGGAGACATGTTCAATAGTTAGGTGTGGCGGAGATGCGTATGTTGAGATGGATGTGTGGCCACACGAGGAAGGATCGAGTCCGAAATGATGATATACGAGATGGAGTTGGGGTAGCACCAATTGAAGAGAAACTTGTCCAACATCGCCTAAGATGGTCTGGGCATATTCAACGCAGGCCTCCAGAAGCTGCAGTGCATAGCAGACGATTAAAGCGTGCGGAGAATGTCAAGAGAAGACGGGGTAGATCGAATTTAACATGGAAGGAGTCCGTTAAGAGAGACATGAAGGATTGGAGTATCACTAAAGAACTAGCTATGGACAAAGGTGAGTGGAAACTTGCTATCCATGTGCCAGAGTCATGAGTTGGTCGCGAGATCTTATGGGTTTCACCTCTAGCCTTTCTCAACTTGTTTGGAACTAAAGACTTTGTTGTTGTGGTGGTGGTGGTGGTGGTGGTGGTGGTGATAATGGTGTCTATGTAAATGTGGATAAACCCGCCTAATGCCATTTGTGCGGAACCGTTATGCTACGTCATCTTTTGCGGGCTCCACTTGTCACAATCATCATTTTTTTTGCGGGCAATAATCGTCATTAAATGGGCCAAAATCAACAACTAGTGTTTTTTGCAAAAAAAAAATGGCTCCGAATTAGTGGCTTTTGGGCATAAAACTGTAGAACTGTGGTTCCTGCAACCCTAGCCTTTAATGTCTATGTTTTCTGCAATTCGGGCGTACTTGATTAATTAAACGATTGAGGCCCTTGGTTAAAACTGGTACCTGCTTGTTGAGCCGAGATCGAAGGCAATGTGTGCTAGTACTAGTTTGTTGTGCTTAATTAAGGATTGATTCTTGAAACAGCCGTAGTAACAACTTGTAGTAGCTGCCGGTAGTACATACGGAAGGCAGTGTGCATATGTGCACAGCACTGCCAGCTGTTTCTATGCATCGTCACTTACTCCGGCGGGCGGCGGGTCCAGACCAGAGCTAGCTAAGCCCTTGTGCCGCACGGTCTTTAATTTCGTTGACACTGGATCTGTACGTGCTTGGCTTGCATGCCCTATCTTGGCAACTGCCAACTGCATAAATACGTGTAGTGTGTGCGCCTGCAGTCACCGGCCACTCCTCACTGGATCACTCCGGTGGCAGCTGGGGCAGCTCCACGGCGCCATCCCGGTGGTGATCCTGCGGCCCAGCATCATCACCAGCATCCTGAGGGACCCCCTCCCCGGGTGGATGCAGGGCACTCGGACCATCGACACCATCATCATCGGCTACGCCAAGCAGAACCTGTCGTGCTTCCTGGCGGACCTGGAGCTGACCATGGACGTGATCCCGGGGGACATGGTGGTCAACGCCATGATGGTGGCCATGGTGGCGCACTCGGAGGAGCAGGGCGCGGGGGTGATGTACCACGCCACGTCGTCGCTGCGCAACCCGGCCCCCTACGGCGTGCTCTACGAGTCCGGCCGCCGGCACTTCTACGAGAACCCCAGGCTGAGCAAGGACGGGCAGGTCATCCCCACCAAGGAGATGCACTTCTTCAAGACCATCGCCAGCTTCCACTTGTACATGCTCATCAAGTACAAGCTGCCACTCGAGGTCCGTCTCTCTTTTCTTTTCTCTTCTTTCCTTTCCTTTTCTTCAATATAAAACGTCTTATATTTGTTTACAAGGGGGTATACTAATCTTAGAATGAATGAAATTTTACTGATGCGTGCAGATCCTGCACGTGGTGAACCTGCCCCTCTGCGGACTCTTCTCGCAGCTCTACGACGATCTCACCCGGAAATACAAGTTCGTCATGCATCTCGTCGACGTCTACGGTCCCTTCGCCTTATTCAAAGGATGGTAAGCAAGCGTCACAAACTACTGCTAGTCTAACCTTCATGGTCAATTCCAACACAGCATGTCCTTCACGTCTCATCTTCTTTACTTGTCCAACCATTGAATGATGAACCAAGCTTCGACGACATCAACTTGGAGCGGCTGCGATTGACCATGACCAAGACAAGCCCGGAGAACGACAGGTTCAATTTTGATCCCAAAACCGTTGACTGGAACGACTACTTCTACAAAATCCACATACCGGGTGTTCTCAAGTATGTGCTCAAGTAAAACCGCAGCAAAATTTATCAAGATATATGCAGCTTATCTTCTCCACAAAGCCAAAAACCACATCGCGCGTGTTCTTCTTGCATGGGTATGTGATGGAAAAGACTTTTCACATGCCGGTTAGATTATTATGTTGGAGAAGGACATCATTGATCAGTGATAAAAAAAAAGACAAGCATGTATTCTTGAATTATATGTTCAGGTTTGTGTAATTTGCTCATGTCTTGAAATGAGCTGGGATGATAAAATCTATGTATTCATGTCATGTTTGAAGCACAGGAATTTCACAAAAAATAATGCATGGCATCCAAAAAAGGGCCTAAAATGTGCAGGCACTTATAAGTAGGAAGTAGTGCCAACTCATGTTCAGTTCGACCTCTCATGGGCAGATCAGGTTTAGCCCGACAAGGCCAAACATGAGCAAATAGATCTTCTCATTTGTCTAAACACGTGCAAAGATATGCCTGCTAAATAAAGACACGAGCGCAAAGAGACGGGCACAAAGCAACAATGAGTATGGGAAAGTTTTTCCCAAATTTGTAATGTACTTGGTATATATAAATATTTGGAATCAATGTTCGTCACAATGCTGTCCGTCATATGCAGAATTTACCCCATAGTTTGCTTTGCACTAGGAAGCTTCTCTTCCTCCTATGCTTGCTTCTAAAAACAGAAAAAAAATATGCTTTGGCCATGAGAGTTGACCTGAAGCATCACACTTCAGCTCAAAGAGTCAGAATAGACCTCTGGTTCTATTCTCAGGGCGCCATCAGCAGCTTCTTCACATATGCAAGGACCTTTGGCACGTCGACTGTCCATGCAACTGAAATTGGTGCATAACCAGACCATGGATTTTCTGAATTCCACCTGCAATGTAGTGCGAACGAGCAATCAATATCTTGCATCTACAGCTGAATACTCAGAAATGACATTCTCGTTAGAATTTAAACCAGTGGACTGGGCACGTGCGGCACTTAAATCACCAGATGAATATGTTTGTAAGAATGTTGAAACACTTGAGTAGGTAGAGCTAATGTGAAGTACTCAGAAATAGTATATGATATACATACTTCTTCAATCCATGGTCCATCAAAGTATGGCCGGTGCAAATGCCCTGAGTCTCGACTCTCACAACACCCTTCTTGAATGTGAAGTACTCGGGGTGAACTAAGGCTGTAAAGCTCACAGGATCATGTAGGAAAATCCCTGGATAGAATGCACGAATCAGTTGGAAGTGAAACTGGCTTTGAAGATTCAGCGGCAACTTTAGCAAAAGCATACCGAAAAGACAGGGCTACAATATACCTTGGAAGCCGTCAGACTTCTCATGCCAATCTCTGTAGAACTTGCACATGTCACACAAGAACTGTGCGTGCACCCCTTTTGAGTTTTTCAGTTCCAAGAGATCCTCATCTGCATAAAAGAAGTTTCACCCGGCGGGCTAGTAGTTAACCCCCATACTCACACAAGTTGAGCTATGAAGATGACACTGGTATCAAGGAACAAACCTGGAAAACAGCATTGAGTTGTTATGTTAATGCCAACCACATCAATATCTGCCCCTGATGTAAAAACTACATCCGCTGCATCCGGATCTCCATAGATCTGCACAGTTGTACACTCAATGTTTAATACTTGTGTTGTTGTTTCTGCTTGTTCATGAATAATGCACCAGTGTTTAGTACACATGACTATACATTAGCTTCAGCAGCAGGGTTGACATTTCCAGCTGCGAAGAAAGCTCCACCCAGCACAACTATTTTTTTGACCTTGCTTGCAAATGACGAGTCCCTTTTGATGGCCTAACAAAGAATACAAGCTATCTCTTAGCCCCTGGCATAGTATACACAGCATGGTAAATAGCTCTATCCTGTAACTGTAAGCATACCAATGCGACATTTGTCAGGGGTCCCAATGCAAGTACAGATATCTCTCCAGGAAACTGAGAGACCTTATTAACCATGAACTCGGCAGCACTTTCCTCAACCTTCTTAGTAGTAGGTGCAGGAAGAGACAAATTACCAAGACCATCGGATCCATGAACAAAGTCAGCAACGCGTGGCTCTCCTCCCTATAATACAAAAGTCATGTCATTCAGCTGACCAACCAAAACTGTAGTTTAACATAGTATTATTGGAGGTCTCAATTCTGAACTCCATCTACCATATAAAATATGTAGGCTCATGTTACATGCCACGCTACCGACTATCTATCAATGAGCTAATAATATGACATGTAGAGCAAGTAGGAAAAAGAAAACACCCGCTAGTGCAAATACGAAATGGCATCTTGTACAATCGATTACATGACCTTAGCTAAACGCTTTTGATGGATGATAATCCAGTAGGCACTCAGAGTCATTTTTAATTGATAATACAAAATGCACACTTCTAGCACCAACTAAACAAGAAACATCCAGTTGCAAAGCCATCGTGAAGTTTGAAATGTACAAAATTGCAGTGTGAACCATCGTACCTTAAGAGGCTCCGGGCTGCCCTCTGCTACTGGAACCTCAGGATGCCCTGCTCTCTCACACTGTCCTTTGAAGACTCAAAACGTTTAGCAAAAGCAAGAATCAGAAGAAGCAAAACTCAATAGTGCCCGCCGCTCACCAGCAAGAGCGCATTGCGTGTAGCATACTCTGTAGTGACATTGCCGAATATGGTTGTCAGCCCAATGATCTCCACACTTGGTTCTCCAAAAGCCATTAGGATCGTCATGCTGTCATCTAGAGATCAGAGAAAGCAGGCAGTGAGAATAAATAGGGAATAATAGCTTTTTACAGGTGAGGTTTTTTTTTCGTTTCGAGAAGGAGATATCGTGTAGTAGTAACAGTACAGACTATCGTCTGAGTTGCGCATGCAGCATACTGGTACGAAGCCGTTGACATTGAAAGCCAGTGTAACATTTGCAAAGTATGTACACCAGCATCCTATTGTTGTTGATGATATAACTGGAAGCTTAGCTGTGAACTTGTGGCAAAGGCAATAATATAGTTTGGATTGCTGGAACTTGGCAAGAAGCATAAATAACATAAACATTTGCCAGTCATGAAAGTTGTATCCAACAACGTTGCTGAGATGGATGTCACTATGTTCGTGTGAAGATACCATCAACGGTGCCGTAAACTAGCAAAAGAGTTACTAATACTACGGAATGGATTGTCCAGTTGGGTGCTAATTAAGTACGTACAGTATAGTATTACTCCAGTTGCAGAAGAAAACTGAACCACAATTGCATTATAACTTTCCTGCTCGACTCCACTGAAGAAGGGACGGGGGTAAGAGGAGAAACCGTGGTGACGATGGAGATGGTGGCACGGCACCGTCGCTTTGGTCGGCAGGCTGGGTTGACACGCCATAACCCAAGGAACCACGTGCGAGCATAGCAGTAAAGTAAAAGCAAACCGGAGCCTTGGTGGTAGTACGTGATGTTAGAATATGATAACGAAACGTAATTTCTGCCTAGCTAACTCACACACTCATCCATCCATTCCATTCATTAATGTCAGCAACAGGTGGGAAAGCGAACAAGTAACAGGGAATCGAAGCGAGAGAGAAACAATGGAGAAGGGAGGGAGGGAGGGATTGAGGAGAGCACCGATGCCGGGATCCGTGTCGATGATGACCCTGTCGCGGCGGATCTGCCCGTCCTCCCCCATCGTCGTCGGGATCCCTTCCCTTCCCTTCCCTTCCCTTCCCTTAGCTAGCGAGGGGAATCGGAATCGACAAGGAAGATGCGAGCAGAGCCAAGTGGATGAGCGGGACGCAACCTCGCCCTTTCTTTCTTTCTCCAGACTGTCCTCCTTTTTCCAACGAGCCTCGCTTCCCCGGACTTTTTATAGACGATGCAAACACGCACGGAAGGTTGGGTGTCAGGAGCGCCAAGTTCGTTCCTCTGGCTGCTGGGGCTGGGGAAAAACGAAAAAGGAAGATGAGATCTTGGCGGTGGAACGCCCGTCGGATCAGCGTGCCCGTGTCCCGTAGGCCGTCAGATCTGGATTAGAGGGGATAGAGCAGCACAAGTGGAGGAGCTTCCATGGAGATGGGGGGCAATAATAACGAATGAATCATGTCCAGAAAGCAAAGGCATCCCCACACTCCGAGTAGCTTTTTGTTTGATTTGACGGCCACGGGGCTACATGTGCGTAATTTTTCTTTTTGCCTGTTACATGTGGGTAATCTTAGTTCAGTGCCTTCTCGAGGTGTCGGTCAGAAAAGCCTATATGTTGTTTTTGTCTCACGACAAGAATTATGGATCAAGTACATGGTTTTTGTTGCTAAAATATTCATTTCATCTACCAGAAAAGTTACTATATAACTAATAATTTAGTAGTGAGTGTCTAAGCTATTTAACAAGAGGTGAGAGAATTGATCGCAATTCCATCGACCCGCACTCCAGGAGAAGGGAGGTTGCCACCGACCAGGAGCTCCAGCCTGGATCCATAAACGTTGTGGAAGGGAGCCCCGTGCCTTCCTCGCGCCAAACTCCACCAGCTGAGGGGAGATGAGATCTCACCGTCACCGACGTCGACCGGGCTTTGCCAGGCGGTGCGCCTCGGTGGCGGCAAGGGGAGGACGTGGGAGAGGGGTGGAGTCCCGACGACGCCACGGTTGCCCTCCCGGTCGCCCGCGGGAGCGACGTGGGAGGGGGATCCTTCCTCCCTTTTCGTGTCCCGCCAAGAGGTCATATATATGCTCATTATGTGTTGTATTCTCTTGAAAATACATTATGAGTTAATATACACACCCTTTATGAGAGAGAAAAATGAATATAGCTCCAAGGGTGTTTATACGTAGTGTCCTTGTTAACGGCATTGCATGGACGCTCCTTGGGCGCGCTCGTCCGGATGAAAACCTAAGATTTGACCTTCAGTGGTTGTCGAATAACTACGTCGTTTGTGTGTCGTTCTCTTTTTGAAGGTATCGCTTTCGAAAAACTTTTCTTGCAGTTCATGCATTGTTAAGGGCTGTTGATGGTGTCGTTACTTGTATGTTATCCGTCTTTGTCGTGTCGTTTTTCTTTTCTGTTTTTTCTTTTTTATCCATATTTTTGCGTGCATCCTCGGTGTCTAGACTATGTCTGTATATTTTGTCGTTGTAGAGATCAGATATAATTGGTATTATATTGATATTAATATCTTACTCTTTGTTGGAAAAAAATGGGTCATGAACAACCATGAGGGTTTGCATAAAATGTGAAATTCTTGTATATGTTCCAGAAAGAGCGGCACCAGCGGAAATCATAGGCTTCATGCCGTGTCTACTACGTAGTCCACTCGCACATTGGCCAATGGCCATTCATGTTCTTGCTTCGATGTCTCAAGTCTCATCTAAGAGTGGGGTACATTATGAAGCAACAAGGACCAGATCACATGAGGAGACTGATCATTAAGCTAGCTCACCCACTAAACTAATCAAACCAGGTCAGCAACGCCGATAGACGCTAGCAGAAACATTTCTTTTCTGTATACTGTATTATGGTGTCTATCCACGTTCGGCCCGGTCACCGTCTCCCATCCAATCCCCTCCCTCGTGGAAACTAACAACACGACTCGCTCCAAGATGCTCTCCTGCCTGCGTTTCCAAGAGGCATGTGCGTTTTCTGCGTGGATCGGAACGACGCTAGCTCGCGATGATTGATTCAAGGTGGGAGCCCGGGCATATTCTTCACGCAATCACGTTTCTATGTCCCTGTTTGGATACTACACAGTTAGAGTTAGAGTTATTTTCTAACCCACTCTATCCAAATAAGCACTCCTCCACTGAGATAGTTGGGTTAGATGAAACTAAGCCCACTCTAACCCTCTTTGTTTGGATATTTTGAATTATTTGAGCCCCCAACTAACTCAAACTAGCTCTAACCCCATGATGACATTAGATCATTGATGGCGCGCGCTGCGACGCCCGTCTAACTTTTCAATATGATAATAGAAACTTCGGTAAATGCATGGACTCATGAAAAACAAAAGTTAAATTTTGTATACTAATACATGTATGTTGGACAGTAATCAAAGGAGTCAATAATCCATATCACAAGTGTCTTAGAAAACATCTCAACACGTTAACAATTTGCAAAACAAACCAAAAAATAATTACAAAATAACATAAATAAATAGCCAAAGTTACAGCCTGTCCAAAAGACAACACTTTGGGTAGTTTTTTTTTTTTTGAGGAATTGGACAGTGGGAGAGGCTCCCACTGTGTTTGTATTACTCAAAAGCAGGGTACAATGTACATGGCGTTTTTACATGGCGCCTTACCTCCACCTGTGGAGGCTAGGGCTACTATTACTTTATATGGGGGGGGGGGGGGGGGGCAATCAAGGGGGTTCTAAGCTAATTACAAAAGAGAGAATAAAGTCTCTCACATCTTCTCTGGTTCTATGTTGGAGCAGGGCAAAGTCATGTTTGAAACGTTGGAGCCATGATAGAATAGTTGGTGGGATGCTTCTGAAATGTTTGTTATTCCTCTCTTTCCAAATGCTCCAAGCCGCTTGAAGGAAAACATCCATGAACATGGGACTGCTCCAATCTTGAGCTGCCATGCTGATCCACCGAAGTCTTGAACCAGTTTGCTGCCAAGTAATCCCTAGAATGGACCAACATCGTTGGCTAAAGGGGCACTGGAAGATCATGTGTTCGACAGTCTCTTCAATTTGCTGATCACAAAGGAGGCAGTTGTAATCGTCTCCAATATTGTAGTGTCTCCTCTTTAGCATGTTACGTGTGTTTAAGCGGTCAGAGAGAAGAAGCCACCCAAAGACCTTAATTTTGAGCGTTGACCTTGCCGCCCAGAGCCACTTGTATGATTGATGTGCATGCACCTCTCGAAAATAGAATTTGTAGTATTTGATCGCCTTAAAATCCACTGAGCCCCAACAGTAAGTCCAGTTATCGTGGGGGGTCGGATCAGTAGCATTGCCAACATGCCTCACCTCTTGCTGAAGATCATGGATTTCTTGCATTGCTTGGACTGAGAGTGGGAGGTGAAACGTTTCATGCAGAGACGTGGATCCCAGGAAATCCTTAACCGAAATATCTATATTCTTTGCAAAGGAGAAGGCGCGCTGGTACTTTTCATCGAGAGTGGCGTCGATCCACAGGTCTTTCCACATGAGTACTGTAGCTCCATCATGCACAATGGCTTTAGAAATCCCTCTGTAAATCGGGGTGAGCTTGAGAACATCTTTCCACCAGAATGATCCGCATGGTTCCATGGCATGGGGGATTTTGTTTGTATAGTATGTGGACCACACAAGCTCCACCCAAGGTACATCGTGCCTGTTGTAGAATTTATGCAGATATTTGAGAAGGAGGGCATCGCTTTGTACGCGTAGGTTGATTATACCAAGGCCTCCACACTGTTTTGGTCTACACACCATACTCCAGGCCGCAAGGGAATTGCATTTGTCCCCATGTTCTGTCTTCTTTGTCCATAGACACTTCCTTCGCAGTTTATCAAGCAGTTCAATTATCTTTGGTGGCAGTCTGAGAGTGCACAAAGCAAAGATGACTAGTGAAGTGATCATGGTATTGAGTAGAGATAGCCTGGCTCCATACGACATCAAGGCCAGAGTGCTTGACATCCGACGTTCCATTGTACAAACAAGCGGCATTAAATCTTGAACTGAGGGCTTGGTTGTCCCGAGAGGTAACCCTAGGTAAGTGAAGGGCATGGAACCAACATTACATCCAAAGATATTGGAGAGCTCATTGTAGCAGGCAGCCTCACAGTTGATTGGGATAAGTGTGGACTTGTGGAAGTTTATCTTGAGCCCAATGGAGTCAGCGTAGTCAGTGAAAATGTTTGTGATTGTGAGGGCTTGGACCGGGCATGCAGGAAGAAGAATGAGCGTGTCGTCCGCGTATTGTATCACAGGGTACTCGTGTTGGTTCTCTCTGGGGAACGGTAGCTGGATTCGGCCATGTCTGAAAGCGTCATTGATTGCGGCCTGTAAGAGGTCAGCCGCCAATACAAAAATCAATGGAGAGAAGGGGTCACCCTGTCGAACACCGCATTTACAGTTGAATTGACGACCCGGGACCCCATTTAGAAGCACCGCTGACTTGCCAGAGGACAAAATGCATTTTACCCAATTGAGCCATCTGTCATCAAATCCCATATGCTGCATAATCATAAGCATAGCATCATGTTCGATCGTATCAAAGGCCTTTGCGAAATCCAGTTTTAGGAGGATGATCTTTTCCTTGGAGGCTTGACACTGATGGATATATTCGAACGCCCAGGCGAGACAGTCCTGTAGTGATCGGCCTTTTAGGAATCCATATTGGTTTCGATGAACGATTTTAAGAATGAGCTTTTGTAGTCGGTTGGCAAGAAGTTTTGTTAGAATCTTAAGGCAACAATTCAACAAAGTGATTGGTCTAAAATCAGAGACATTCTCTGGGGAGCGAACCTTAGGAATGAGTGTAATAAACCCCTCATTGATGCTTTCAAGATTTAGGGTCCCCTCATAGAACTGGTTGCATAGAAGTCGTTCTTAATAATATGCCAGCATTTTTTGATAAAGATACCAGAGAAACCATCTGGTCCTGGGGCTCGGTCGGTCGGCATTTCGTTAACGATCACATCTATCTCCTGCTTGGTGAAGGGGACAGTAAGTGTCTCCAGTCCCTCAACTTTTTTGATGATGGCAGGGAGGTTGAATTTCATTTGGAATTCGCCTGATTTCCCCAACCGCTCTTTAAATGTATGATAAATGATTGCCTCTTTACCCGCGTGATCATCTACGACCGATCCATCTGAGAGTTTGAGTGTTGGTATTGTGTTTCGTCTGTATCTCTCCGATGCCAGAGCTTTCAGAAATTTAGGGTCTTCGTCTCCAAATTTGATCCAACGGATAGTGCATCTTTTTTGCCAGTATTGTCGTTGATAGCCCAACAACCGAAGGAGGTGCCTTTTCAGGATTGTCCTGAAGTTCTGCTCTGGCGTGGAGAGGGCTCTAATGTTTTCAAGAGCATCAAGATTGGCTAATGCAAGATTAGAATTGTCGATCGCCACTGTTAGTGTAGAGATTCTTTTACTCCACCGCTTCAACTCATATCTGAGTGCTTTGAATTTTCTGGCTAGCAAAGTGGCTGCATTGGAGGTATTCTTGAAGGTTCTTGACCAGACCGATTGGACCAACTCAAAGAAACCAGGATGTTCAGTCCAATAAGATTCAAACCTAAAAATTTTACTGCGTGGAATGGATGTTTCAATTTTCACCACACACGGGATATGATCAGAAACTGGTTTTCCCAAGGGCACCACTAGGGTGTTGGGGTATGAAGATGTCCAATTGTTGGAAGTGAGGAACCAGTCTAACTGTTCGAGCAGTGGATCAATCTGCATATTGCTCCATGTGTAGGCCCTGCCCTTGATTGGCAGTTCAATTAGCTGATTCGATCGAATGATGTCGTTGAAAGTGATCATGTCATTTGGATTACCGCCAGGCTTGTTCCTGTTGTCGGGGCCACGTATGTAATTAAAGTCTCCCAATAAAAGCCAATCATCATTAGATGGAATATTAAGATGTCGGAGCCAATTTGTATAAGTCACTCTAGAATCCCCTTGGCATGGACCATAGATATTCACCAGCGTCCATTCCTGGGAAGACTGTGTGGAACGAAACTTAATGGCCAACGCAAAATCTTCTTCCATAATCACAGATCCAGTAAAGATGGCACTATTCCAGATTGTGACGATCCCTCCCGAGGCCCCATTCGAGGGTATGTAAGCAAATTTGTCAAATCTCTTCGGGCAGCAAGATTTAATGAACATATTATCAATGGTGGGTTTTTTTGTTTCTTGCAGACAAATGATAGCACAACCACTAGAAGCGATAGCATTAGATAGCGCTAAAAGTTTAGGTTCAGAGTTTAAGCCACGTACATTCCAGCATAGGATGTTCCAATTCAACAAAGAAGACATGAAAGGATAAAGCAAAATAGGTAAGCCTCTCAGCAGGCACTTTCAGATACTTCAAGCCTGGGGCGGGCCGTCCGCAGAATCCGCCATGAGAGCTTCTTCAGAGACCTCGGCTGGCGGGATGGCGCACTTGCTAATTCCAATGTACTGCAGAACCTGAATTGGAGTAGGCGGCGGGATGTAGTCCCCCTGATTGACTGTGTGATCAACAACCTCCATAGGAGTATCAGTAGCAGAGGGTACCACTCGGGGTTTAACTTTGGAGGGTTTTGGCTTAGTGTCAGAGACAGAGGGTACCTTAAACCCATCATATTTGTTGGATCTATTGCTGCGACGCACCTCCAGCACAGATGCTGGAGCTTTGGCTTTGCCTTTCCTGACTACCGAAGTGCCTGCACCTAGATCCACCGCATGAGGAGCAATCAAAGTCTTGGTGGTTTCAGTTGATGCTTCAGTGGTAGCATTGGGAAGCTGAGGAAGCACTACATCATCCGGAGCAGTTAGGCTCAAAGAATTAGTGTTACTAGGAATGGTCACATCTGACGGCACATCCTGATCAAGGCCAGCATCAATCTCAGTAATGACAACCTTGGAAGTAGCAGCCCGGGGGAGAATGGCAGATTCTTCAAGAGTAACAGGCGCATCATCTCCCTGGTGTAGAGCCCATGAGGTGTGACCGGGAATGAGGATAGTACGAGAGGCAGAGTCAGCAGAGTGTTTGACAGTTTTAGATGCTGACCGAACAGAGAAATGCCCATTTGTCTCCTCAACATTGACCGAGAATTGCACTGAACTGTCCCGAAAACCAAAACCTAAACTCCAAGGGCCAAAAGCAGCAATGATAGGCCGGATAGCAGCAGTGAGGTAGGTGTTGAGCCTTAGCATAGGCACACACTCATTCAGCAGGAGCGAGGCATAGCTGTCATGATCTGAAAGCATGGAGAGCTGCATACCAGCATTGGATATAGTCAGGGTCAGTTCAATACTGTTTATCTCAGGTGGAGCCGCGATCGGGCCCTGGACAGAATCACTGGACTGAGTTGTGTCGACAGACAAAACACCCAAGGCAGATCCATTAACAGAAAGCAGTTGGTTGAAGATGTTTAAAGGGACGATGGCAAAACCATCAGACAGAGTAGCACTGAAGTCCGAGCTGCTAAAAACAGAGATTGAGTCGTTCCAAGCAGCAGTCGGACTATCTTGCAGGTTATTGAGAGGATGAATGCCATGGTGCACCTGCAAACCTTCTCCAGCTAGCCAGGCCTGGAAGTTGAACATTGCAGGAGGTGTATGTGGTGGGGATGGGGGCCAGACTCCCCAATTAGGTTGAAACTGCACTTCATCATCTACCACCTGTTCTGCATTGCCATTACCTGGCTGAGCATTGGCATTGGCGGCCACATTCTGAGCGATCCAATTGTGAAGCTGCATTTGATAAATCTATTCAGCAGTGAGGTTCTCTCCATGAAGTGGGTGTGGAATTCCATCTTCGGGAGGAGGATCCTCAGTGGCCGGCGGGACATCTGGGATGTGCGCATTCCAGTCACTGCTCCTTAACATAGTGACGGCCACAGTCCAGCTCTGGCGAGCGCCTCCAAGCTGGCGCAACACCATACTCTTAGGAACGAATCGAAGATGTATCACCCTGACTTTCAGAAGCACGAAACGACGGTCCCCTCTTGGGTTATGCCATTCAACCAACTGACCAAACTTATCGACAGATTTGTGCATATAGTGTTGAGTCTGATAATCATACGGAAAACCAATGTACAGCAACCAGATCTCCGGCCCGAAAGAAGTCAGACGCATGTTCAGAGCAGCATCATGAGGAACAAAGGATATCACTACCGGCTCATCAAAATCCTCCTCATCGAGCTCAAAGGTGGTACCAACTACTGCATCCCTAATGAGCGTGTTGGTAAAACCAAAGATACCAACACCAAGAGGGTGATCGCCTACTTCAGTCGAAAAAAACTCGGATTCATGGAGCAAACCTTCAATGATGTGGCGGAGAGCCGCCTTGCGGTGAAAGGGGATGTCCCTGTTTGCTTCAGCAATGGCGAGGAAGTCGTGGTGCAGCGGAGGGATTGGACCAACCACCATATCGTCACGCACCCTACGGTCAGGCGGCCCGAGCTCGACGGTCATGCCCGGCGGGAGGTAGGGGATGACATTGATTGGAAAGTTAGCCATGGTTGTGGTGGTGCTCTGCAACGAAGCAGAGGATGGTGTGGAGGTCGAGGTAGAATGCGGAGCGGCGGCCCTTGGGAGAGACTTGGGGACCCAGCGCCACCCCTTTTTTCCTCTGTTGATGAAGCAGGATGAAGCCACGTGTCCATCGCGCCCGCAGTTGTGACATCGTAGGATCCCACTCGACCGCTGCGAATTCCAGTCGAGTTTGGTAGATGCGGTAAATGGTGGGGGTAGATCAGAAGAATGATTCTGTGGCTGATTATGATTAGCATGAGAATTGTTCTTGCCCAAAGTAGAATTCCTGATCAATGCAGTTTGTCGATAATTGTGTGGATTCACATTTGTTTCCAAAGTGGTTTTGTGATCCTTAGCAGAATGGAAAATCCGAAAATTGCGATTACTTGCCAACCCCTCAGTTGAAACCTGTCGAGAGATGTCACTTTTGTCATGTGAGCCAGCGGAGATAACATCCTGTTGGGCCAGCTCAAGCTTGGGCCTCCAATAGAAGCGAGCCGCCTTGTGGTCATCACAACAGTTGGGGGTGTGGCCCATAAAGGTGCAGTATCTACAGTAAAGCGCACCCGGGCACCCAAAAGTGAAGTGGGTAGTAGCACCACAAATGTAGCAAGATGGGCCAGCCAATGGGCTGGTTGAAATGCCTTCCAACTTGTTCGAAGTATTTGGATTCAAGGAGCCACAAACACAGGGTGAGTGCTCACAGGTGGTGCAATGTTTGTTAGGGCAGGAGTCACCCAAATGACCCGAGGCCGTGCAAGATGAGCACAAATTCAATCTCGTGTGGATATAATCTTGAGACGGTACACTGTTGAGCTTCCAGACGTTCGCAATATGTTGCTCCGTGTGGCCGACACGACGAAAGTCCAGAATATGCAATAGAATGAAATTAGGGATAGATTGCCAATTGACCTTTTTAAACCGACAGCCTTCAAATCTTGTATTATGAGCCATAACACTGCCACACTGAAAAGAAGGGAGACTTCCAAAAGAAATATTTTCCATTAATGCTGATGAACCCAGATCCTTGGAAGGCGCCTTGCCAAAAGAGTTTGAATTTGACACATTTGCTGAAAGGTCCTTCGCCGGCGACAATACTTGCTCGGCCGTCATAGTCGACGGTGCAATAAGATTAAACTTTTGTAGTTCAGCACATGTACTGAGATCAGAACTCTGACCAGCAGCAAGAAATGAGAGATTGGTTCTTAGGGCAATTGGGGATCGTGAAGCTACCTCAGGGCTGTGAACATCGGAATGCCAAACATTGTCCAAACATCTTGGAGGAGTACGGCCATGGCGATAAAGTTGAAAGTGACAAACGAAGTCTGGCCAAACTCGATCTTTGAGACCATAGATAAAATGTCCAACACGATTAGAGGCCACCAAGAATCAAAAGGACCGACCCTCAAGATGATGCACATTGAGACCAGAAGGTAAACCCCTGATGCAACATTGCAAGGCAATGGCCACAGATTCTTCAGATAAGGGGAAGGAGGCAGACGAAAAATACACAACCAAGAAAAATTCCTTGGTAGATCCATCGGGGAGGAAATGAACAGAGGATCCAAACCGTCTATGCACCTGATCTGTGACCGCAAGGCCGGGTGAGAAGTCCCAATGTAGGAGGCCCTCCATGGAAGCCTAGTTCATGGTGTTCCATGGCTTGGTGGTGGTGGAGGAACGTTGGAGGAGGTGGTGGACATATTGGAGGAATATTTAGGATTCCTCGGGCTACCGGGTAGTTTATATTTCATTCATAGAAATGATTGCCTCGCTTTTTTCCAGGGCCATAGAACGTGAACGTAATATTATTTTTCCGAGAGTACGCCAAAGACATATTATATTTTTATAGAAGGCAGAAAGTTTAATTACAAGAAGCTGGCGTAGAATGCGAACATTCAAGCCAGCCGACTCCAGCAGATCAAACTAAGGCTACTCTCTCACAAATCGTAAGTGAACATAATATTTCACTAATGAATGGAGTACTATCCCAAAACACATTCAGGTGGTCGCTGATCCGTTGTAGGTGCTCTGAGACCTCCTCCAATGCACTATTGCTAAAATGAGGCCGGTCATAGTGGGGAGTAACTTAGACTAGTAACATGCATATGTTACTAGTCTATGTTACTACCTACTTTTATAATGGGTAGTAACATATGGATGGTAACATGTAAGCCTTCATTAATTGAGATATAGCATCTCCAACAGACGCGCAACGCGTGACGCGCTAAAAAAAGTATACAACATAGGAATCATCAGTTTTTGCGCACTGCGGTGCGCTGGCTCCAGCGGCCGCTGTAAAATATAGCGAGCCCGAGCCGCTCCAACAGACACGCTAAACTCCAGCACGCGCGAGCAGCCGGCGCTTGCCATATGTTGCATTTTAGAGACAATATGGTGATATTTCAAACATCAAAACAAGACATAGCATAGTTTAAATCACCCAAACAAGTTCAAGACATAAAAGTTCAAATTCATGCCCACATCATCATCCAACCAAGTTCAAAATCTTAACCAAGTTCATGACATAAAAGTTTGCACAAACAAATGGCACATCAACAATCATGCCGCATCATCGTTTTCGTCCTCCTCTTCCTCCGATTCATCATCCGAAGACGATTCTTCCTCCTCCTCTTCATTGTCGCGCGCCACATCATCATGTGGAGCTCGAAAAGTGTTGGCAAGATCTTCAACGGCACCATGCGCAGGCGTGTGATGAGGCACACCGGAAGACATTCCACCCATGTCGCACGCCGGTGCTCCCATGCCTCCCATGAGGGACGCAAAACTCATGCCTCCCATGGTAGCTCTAAAGCCACCCATGCCTCCCATGGCCCCCATGGTAGCTCCGAAGCCACCCATGGCACCCATGCCGCCCATGGTAGCTCCGAAGCCACCGATGCCTCCCATGCCGCCCATGCCACCCATTCGGCCCATGCCACCCATGCCGCCCATGCCAGCCATGGCTCTTTTTTGGACCAAGACTTCTTCACGGGCATGGGTGATGTACTCCTTTTGCTTCTCATCGAGGGTAGATGTGTCCATGAAGAATAAGTACTTCTCCCATTCCACAACCTAGTTCGCTCCTCCATGGCCAATTTCTTCTCCTTGGCCGCCACCCTCCTCTCCTCGGTCGCCAACATCCTCTCCTCGGCCGCGGCATCTTGGTTCCTTGCCATCTTCCTCACCTCGTTCGCTTCCTTTCTTGTGTTCACAATAGCTTCCATAGCATTTTTTAGCTCGTCATTTCCTTTCCTCTTCTTCTTTTCTTTTCCATCTTTCTTGCATCCATCCGTTCTTTTTCGCTTGGAGTACAAAACTAAGTTTGGTGTAGGGCTTCTCTTGCCGTCATCACTTGATGCCTCTTCCCCATCATCATCCAACTCAATAGTTTGCTTGCGTTTGTTGCTCTCCTCATCTTCATCGACACCATCACGGGGCTTCCATTTTTCATCATCCTTCAGTTCTTCATAGCAATGAGGCAAGGTAAATGGTCTCCATTTCTTTATCTTCCCTTTCTTGGTCTTCTTCTCCTCTCCTTGGAATAAGTTTTGTGCAATAGTGAGCTACAAACAAAAAAAACAAGTTAGCACTAGAAACACCAAGAAGCATACTGAACATGGAAGAGTCATGAAAGAAATGGCACTTACCCTATCTCTATCACTAGTGCCACTTGGGCTCAACTTGTCAACCGCCTTAAGTGCGGCCGCCCACCTTTGACAATCTCGATTGATTGTCGACCATCGGGAGCGAAGAGATCTTCCGGAGCGGTCAATTCCACTTTTGTTGTGTAGATCAAAGTGTTCCTTCATCAGGAGCCAATATGCATCTCTACTTTGATCCCCTCCAACGGAGGGATCCCTTGACACTTGCAACCAAGTATTGCATAGCAAGATGTCTTCGTCCATGGTGTAGTTGCCCCCTCTTCCTTTCGGTGCATCAATGATGCCCTCACCATCCTCGTCCACCTCAAACTCATGATCATCAAAATGCATCTCATTGGTTTGAGACCAATGAGAATTGTTGGAGCCAACACCCATAGTTGACATATATGCCTCAACATTGAAACTACAAAGTATATACAACAAAGCAAATAAGCTATCCATATGTATGCATTCAAAAAACAACAACAACAAAAAGTTGGCGAAATTTTACCTTGTATGGGCATTTCATCGAACACCTAGTGCGCGTCGGCCGCCGGCTCAACAAGTGAGCTCGCCGACGCTTCAGTCGCCGCCGCGTCCGTCCCACGCCCTGCAAGCTTCTTCGGCCACCTAGATGAGCCGTCCGCCACCTTGTTCTTCTTCACGGACACCTTGCCCTTCTTCGCTCACGCCGCATTTGGGAGCTTCGAGAGGGGGCACGTGGCTTCACGGCGGGCGTCGGTGCGACGCCACCCGTCACTGATGTCGTCTGTGGCGGCATGAAAAGGTCGTGCACGATGCCGGTGCTTGGGGGAGCACTGGCAAAGGTGAAGCCAAAGCTCCCTGCGCTAGGGTTTGCGGTGGCGGCAGCGGCGGAGGGGTCACGGGTGTAGGAAGGGGTGAGGGGGTGTCGGAGCGTCTGTCCATCAGACGAATTTGCTGACGGCGGTGCGGGCGGGATGAAAGCGGCGCGGCGGAGAGGGTGCGGTGCGGGCGCTCGAGTGTGCAGCGCACAGGAGCGGGCGCAGCAAATAAACGGCGCACAATGCCGTTTTGGACCGCACGCTGAACTCTTTATTCCGCGTGCGCGGTTATTGCGCCTCCGCTAGAGCTCCCAGAGCGGTTGCGCGTGCACTAAAAACCCAAAATTTCCAGTGCGGCGATTATATAGCGCGGCTATTGGAGATGCACTTACAGTAACATATTATGTTACCACAAGCATCCCTCTCCTCATTAACTCCATGCCACATAAGCAATTTGTTCTTGGGATTTGTTAATTACTATCTAAGTTACTCCCACAATGACTAGCCTGAGGTGCTAAGCACATTAAAGAGCTAAGCAACTAAAGTGCCCAATGCAAAGGTGCTTAACTTGTTGTAGCTAAACATCCTTCATTTAATGATTTAGCAACTAAAGTTATCCATGCATTGGTGGGCTTTTTTTCATTTAAGTGTTTCCCTAGGTTTCCGCGCTTGGCATTGTTTTTTCATGGGGTCACCACACCCATCTCTCTCCTCTTAATTACCTTGCCACATCATCTTTTTTGCCTACATGGCAGCCTCAGCACCTGTACAAGGTGGATCATTGGGAGGGGCCTAAGAGAAATCTGCATACCATATACTGATGAGGACATGACTACCTTGGATATGACCAAAAATATTGCATACATGCATATTTGTCAGGTGATTTCTAGTGCAAACTATTCAATAATCTATTTATGTTATCCAGAACAAACATACTTCACACACTTTTGTGTTTTGTGTAATTGCAGGTGTATGGAACATTTGTACCATCCACATATGAAGATAAGGGAAAAGGAGAAGTTTAGGTGCTGTTCAAAAAGTCCTCTCACGTCACTTTTGGGTCAAGAGAAGATAGAGTCCAAGTCTCTCACGTTCTGGATTCAGATTCGGACTGCACAGACATACCTGACTCAAAACGCCAACAACTTTTTCATACGGACTCCGAATTGGGTGATTCTTTTTTTCTTGGAAATTAGATTTCATGCTCTTTCCAACCCAATTGGAATTACCTTAAAATCCATACGGAGCGTTGAGTTATGGACGAAACAATCTGACGCTGCACCAGAATCCGAGTCAAACTACAAGTCCAAAGGTGTTACGTCACCCCAACTTGGGCCCATTGGCCTTGTACGACCTAGGGTTAGTTTTAGGCTGCCTTGGGACGTTCTCCCACCTCCTTGGCCACCACCCCTTGCTCCTATATAAGTATATCCATCTAGTAGCTTTTCCCCTGGGATTTGTTTAGTTAAAAATTAGCCATTGCAACTTCGTGTACTTCGTTTGTGTCCAACGACCAGACCAAGACCGCTTACGGATCACCTTTATCAATACTTCATATATACTCACAATATTCAGATTGCTTTTATCATATTCTTCCTTGTTCTTCGATTGTTTGCAGGAATAGACCTTCGTGGTCAGGTTGATTGTGCTCCGGCGTGGTCAATAACCTCTCGGAGTTGGTTTAGCGATTGCTAAGGTGCAACGTCGTGCACGTTTGTAGTCGGATCATCAAAGTCGTCTCCACAAAATTGATAGTTATCATCTCATCGAAAGATCGGGACACCCCGCCTCTATCATATATCATGGGGGAACGTTGCATGGAAAACAAAAAAAAATCTATGCACACGCAAGATCTATCCATGGAGATGCATAGCAACGAGAGGGGAGTGTGTGTCTACGTACCCTCACAGACCATAAGTGAAAGCTTTTATTAACACGGTTGATGTAGTCGAACTTCTTCGCAATCCAACCAATCAAGTATCAAACGTACGATACCTCTGTGTTCAGGACACGTTCAGCTCGGTGACATGCTCGCCTTCTTGATCCAGCAAGACGGGTGAAGTAGTAGATGAGTTCCTACAGCACGACGGCATGGTGACGGTGGTGGTGATGTTATCTCCACAGGGCTTTGCCTAAGCACTCCGAAAATATGACCAAGGACGAAACTATGGAGAGGGGCAAAGCACACGGCTAAGAGATTGTCGTGGTGTTGTGTGGCGCCCTCTCCCTCATATATATAGGTGGGGGAGAAGGGAGGCAGCCAGGAGGCGCCCCCAAGGAGGCTGAATCCTCCTTGAGTTCTTGCCCTAGCCGCGCCCCCTCCTTATTTGTGCACGGGAGGAAGGCAAGGGGAAGTGGCGCCCTCCCCTTTCCTTTCTCTCATGAGAAGGGAAAGGCGGGAGGGGCCAACCTCCCCCTTTCCTTCCCCTAGGGCCGGCGGCCAGGGAGAGGGGCACACAAGCCCCTTATGGGTTGGTGTGTTCCCCCCTTGGCCCATTAAGCCCATATAGCCTCCCAGGGCTTCCCGGAACCCCTTCCAGTGATCCGATGATTACCCGGTACCTCCCGAAACTCTTCCGGTGTCCAAATAGCATCGTCCTATATACCAATCTTTACCTCCGGACCATTCCAGAGCTTCTCGTCATGTCCGTGATCTCATCCAGGACTCCTAACAACATTCGGTCACCAAATCATATAACTCATACAACACTAGCTATATCGGCAACGGACGTTAAGCATGCGGACCCTACGGGTTGAAGAACTATGTAGACATGACCGAGACACCTCTCCAGTCAATAACCAATAGCGGAACCTGGATGCCCATATTGGTTCCTACATATTCTACGAAGATCTTAATCGGTCGAACCTTATGACAACATACGTAATTCCCTTTATCTATCGGTGTGTCACTTGCCCGAGATTCGATCGTCGGTATCTTCATACCTAGTTCAATCTCATTACCGGCATGTCTCTTTACTCGTTCCGTAATGCATCATCTCGTAACTAACTCATCAGTCACTTTGCTTGCAAGCTTCTTATGATGTGTATTACTGAGAGGGCCCAGAGATACCTCTCCGATACACAGAGTGACAAATCCTAATCTCGATCTATGCCAACTGAACAAACACCTTCGGAGATACCTGTAGAGCATCTTTATGATCACCCAGTTACGTTGTGACGTTTGATAGCACACAAGGTATTCCTCCGGTATCCAGGAGTTGCATGATCTCATGGTCGAAGGAATATGTATTTGACATTACGAAAGCAATAGCAATAAACTGAATGATCATATGCTAAGCTAACAGATGGGTCTTGTCCATCACATCATTCTCCCAATGATGTGATCCCATTATTAAATGACAACTCATGTCTATGGTTAGGAAACCTTAACCATCTTTGATCAACGAGCTAGTCTAGTAGAGGCTCACTAGGGACACGGTATTTGTTTATGTATTCACACATGTATTTAAGTTTTTGGTCAATACAACTCTAGCATGAATAATAAACCTTTATCATGAATAAGTAATAATAACAACTTTAGTATTGCCTCAAGGGCATATTTCCATCAGTCTCCCACTTGCACTAGAGTCAATAATCTAGTTCACATCGCCATGTGATTAACACCCATAGTTCACATTGCCATGTGACTAACACCCAAAGAGTTTACTAGAGTTAATAATCTAGTTCACATCGCCATGTGATTAATACCCAAAGAGTACTAAGGTATGATCATGTTTTGCTTGTGAAAGAGGTTTAGTCAACGGGTCTGCCATATTCAGATCCGTTTCTATGTCTACAATGCTCTGCATGGAGCTATTCTAGCTAATTGCTCCCACTTTCAATACGTTCCAGATTGAGACTCAGAGTAATCTGAATCGGTGTCAAAGCTTGCATCAACGTAACCCTTTATGACGAATTCTTTATCACCTCCATAGCCGAGAAACATTTCCTTAATCCTCTTGGGTAACTAAGGATAATTTTGACCGTTGTCCAGTGATCCACTCCTTGATCACTATTGTACCCCCTTGCCAAACTCATGGCAGGGCACACAACAAGTCTGGTACACAGCATGGCATACTTTATAGAACCTATGGCTGAGGCATAGGGAATGACTTTCACTCTCACTCTATCTTCTGCCATGGTCAGACTTTGAGTATTACTCAACTTCACACCTTGCAACACATGCAAGAACCCTTTCTTTGACTGGTCCATTTTGAACTTCTTCAGAACTTTGTTAAGATATGTGCTTTGTGAAAGTCCTATTAAGCGTCTCAATCTATCCCTATAGATCTTGATGCCCAATATATAAGTAGCTTCACCGAGGTTTTTCATTGAAAAATTCTTATTCAAGTATCCTTTTATGCTATCCAGAAATTCTATATCATTTCCAATCAGCAATATGTCATCCACATATAATATCATAAACGCTACAGAGTCCCACTCACTTTCTTGTAAATACAGGCTTCACCATAAGTCTGTATAAAACCATATGCTTTGATCACCTCATCAAAGCATATATTCCAACTCCGAGATGCTTGCACTAGTCCATAGATGGATCGCTGGAGCTTGCACATTTTGTTAGCATCTTTAGGATCGACAAAACCTTCTGGTTGCATCATATACAACTCTTCTTTAAAAAATCCGTTAAGGAATGCATTTTTGACTTCCATTTCCCATATTTCATAATCATAAAATGCGGCAATTGCTAACATGATTCAGACAGACTTAAGCATCGCTAGGGGTGAGAAAGTCTCATCGTAGTCAACCCCTTGAACTTGTCGAAAACCTTTTGCGACAAGTCAAGATTTGTAGACAGTGATATTACCATTAGCGTCCATCTTCCTTTTGAATATCCATTTATTTCAATGGCTTGCCGATCATCGGGAAAGTCCACCAAAGTCCATGCTTTGGTCTCATACATGGATCCTATCTCAGATTTCATGGCCTCAAGGCATTTGTTGGAATCTGGGCTCATCATAGTTTCTTCATAGTTCGTAGGTTTGCCGTTGTCAAATGACATGACTTGCAGGACAGGATTATCGTACGACTCTGGTGGCGAATGTATTCTGGTTGACCTACGAAGTTTAGTAGTAACTTGATCCGAAGTTTCATGATCATCATCATTATCTTCCTCTCTAGTTGGTGTAGGCATCACAGGAACGGCTTTCTCTGATGTGCTACTTTCCAATTCGAGAGAAGGTATGATTACCTCATCAAGTTCTACTTTCCTCCCACTCACTTCTTTCGAGAGAAACTCCTCTAGAAAGGACCCATTCTTAGCAACAAAGATCTTGCCTTCCGATCTGTGGTAGAAGGTGTACCCAATAGTTTCTTTAGGGTATCCTATGAAGACGCACTTCTCCAATTTGGGTTCGAGCTTATCAGGCTGAAGCCTTTTTTTGACATAAGCATCACATCCCAAACTTTAAGAAACGACAGTTTATGTTGCTCATTAAACCATAGTTCATACGGTGTCGTCTCAACGGATTTAGACGGTGCCCTATTTAACGTGAATGTGGATGTCTCTAATGCATAACTCCAAAATGATAAAGGCAAATCGGTAAGAGACATCACAGAACACACCATACCTAATAAAGTACGGTTACGACGTTTGGACACACCATTACGCTGTGGTGTTCCAGGTGGCGTGAGTTGTGAAACAATTCCACATTGTTTTAAATGAAGGCCAAACTCGTAACTCAAATATTCGCCTCCGCGATCAGATCGTATAAACTTTATTTTCTTTGTTATGATGATTCTCAACTTCACTATGAAATTCTTTGAACTTTTCAAATGTTTCAGACTTGTATTTCATCAAGTAGATATACCTATACCTACTCAAATAATCTGTGAAGTTTAGAAAATAACGATACCTGCCGGGTGCCTCAACACTCATCGGACCCGCATACATCAGTATGTATTATTTCCAATCAGTCATTAGCTCGCTCCATTGTTCCGGAGAACGGAGTTTTAGTCATCTTACCCATGAGGCATGGTTCGCAAGTATCAAATGATTCATAATCAAGTGATTCCAAAAGTCCATCCGCATGGAGTTTCTTCATGCGCTTTACACCAATATGACCTAAACGGCAGTGCCACAAAGTATGTTGCATTATCATTATCAACTTTGTATATTTTGGCATCAATATTATAAATATGTGTATCACTACGATCGAGATTCAATAAACCATTTACATTGGGTGTATGACCATAGAAGGTTTTATTCATGTAAAAGAACAACAATTATTCTCTGATTTAAATGAATAACCATATTTGCAATAAACATGATCTAATCATGTTCATGCTCAACACACACACCAAATACCATTTATTTAGGCTCAACACTAATCCTGAAGGTAGAGGGAGTGTGCGATGGTGATCCTATCAATCTTGGAAACACTTCCAACACACATCATCACCTTGCCCTTAACTAGTCTCTATTTATTCTACAACTCCTCTTTCGAGTTTAGCAACTGAACCGGTATCAAATACCCAGGGGCTACTACGAGCATCAGTAAGGTACACATCAATAACACGTATATCAAATATACCTTTGTTTACTTTGCCATTCTTCTTATCTGCCAAGTATTTGGGGCGGTTCCGCTTCCAGTGACCATTTCCTTTGTAGTAGAAGCACTCAGTTTCAGGCTTTAGTCCAGCTCTGGGCCTCTTCACGGGAGCGAAAACTTGCTTGTCATTCTTCTTGAAGTTCCCTTTCTTTACCTTGCCCTTTTTCTTGAAACTAGTGGTCTTTTTAACCACCAACACTTGATGCTCCTTCTTGATTTCTACCTCCGCGGCCTTAAGCATCGCAATGACTGAAGAACTCTATCAATAACACTCTCAACTGGAAGATCAATTCCCAGCTGAGTCAAGTGGTTATGTGACACGTCTCCAACGTATCTATAATTTTTGCTTGTTCCATGTTGTTATTATCATTCTTTGATGTTTTACAATCATTTTATAGCAACTTTATATAATTTTTTGGGACTAACCTATTGATATAGTGCCCGGTGCCAGTTGTTTTTTTTGCTTGTCTCTTACTTCACAGAAAATCAATACCAGCGGAGTCCAAATGTAGCAAAACTTTTTGGAGATTTATTCTGGACCAGAAGACACTGTTGGGACAAAGAAGTACTAGAGGGGGGCTCCGAGGGGAGCACAACCCACCTGGGCGCACCTGGGGGCTGTGCCCACCTCGGTCACCTCCCACACCGCCTCTTTGCTCTATAAATACCCCGAAAATCCAAAAACCCTAGGGGAGTCGACAAAACACAATTCCAGTCGCCGCAATTTCCAGAACCACCAGATCCAATCTAGACACCATCACAGAGGGGTTCATCATCCTCATAGGCGCCTCTCCAATGATGCGTGAGTAGTTCATTGTAGAGCTACGGCTCTGTAGTTAGTAGCTAGATGGCTTTGTTAGAGTACGTAATGGGCCTAACGGGCCCATTAGTCTTAGGGTTAATTAGAGATAATGGTCGCTTGCTTAGGGGTCAAGTAAGCCTTGCTTGGGAGTCAAGTAAACCTCTCTATATAAAGAGATGAGATGTATCAATCTAATCAAGCAAGAATTAAGAAGGAAATCCCTTCCCTGTTGCCTGGCCGTGGGTAAAAGGCCCCCAGCCGGCCCTCTCGCGTCCTCCTTCTAGCAACGCCATAACAATTTGGTATCAGGTAGCTCAGTTCCGATCATGTCTTCGCCGCCGCCCACCCCGTCGCTTCCACTGCCGACCGTCACCACCACGCTGCTGGCCATCTACACCGCGCCGCTGCCCTCCCCGTCCGTGCGGCTGGTCGCATCCTCCGGCACCGCCACCGCCTAGATGCCGGCGCCCTCCACCGCACCACTGGCCGCCGCCTACACCCCGGAGGAGATCACCGGGGTCCTCAACAACCTCGTCATAGCCGTCCAGGGGATCCGGCTGTACCTGGCCAGCCCCTACGGGCCGCCGCCGGCCCTGCCGTGGTACTCGCTACATCCAGGGGTGCCGCGGCATTTGCTGGGACGCTGCAACCCCAGCTGCAGCTGCCGCCGCCGTCCGCCGTCGCCCCACAGTGGTCGCAGTGGCCAGCGCCGGCTCCCGCCACGCCTCCAGCGCCCATCGCCACCCCCGCGCCGCTGTGGCTGCCGTGGCAGCCACCGCACCAGGCAGCCTTCGCCGCGCTCGCCGGGCCACTGCAGCAGTCGCAACAGTTGCCATCCATCGCCACCACCGCCCAGCCCTGGCTGCAGTGGCAGCCGCCGCTCCTGGCGGCCTCCGCCGCGCCCGGTGCTCCGCCGCAGCAGCTGCTGCAGCTGCCGTTGCCGGTCAGCTCCGGTCCCGCATCGACCGCACCGGTGGGAGTCCCACTTCACCAAGTCCAGTCCCCGCCATCGCCGTCACCGTTTCTGTCTTGGATCGCTACCCGCCACGTGTTGGCAGCGGTGAGGCTGCAGGTTGCTACGCGCGGCCTCCTAGCGCGTCGGCGTGTGCGGGAGATGCGTGGTCTGCAGCTGCCGCTCCTCCAAGTTGCCATTCGCTGCGCAAAGGACCTCGATCTCATCCGCTACGTCGGGGATCTTGGGCATGCGGTTTCCCCCACGGCCGGCGGGCATGCTGTTTTCCCCGCGGGCAGCGACCTCAAAGTCTGTGACATCGGCGGTTGGGGGGGGGGGGGGCGCACCCCTCCTCGTCATTCTCCATCGCAAGCCCTCCACTCTTCCCTGTGCGGTGCAAACCAACAACCGTCCAGCAGGGAGAAGGCATGGTATCACCGACAGCAGCACACCACGTAGCACCACTGCATTCTGCCACCGGCCGCCGTGAGGGCGCCTCTTCTGGTCACTCTTGCGACCACTTCCAGGTGGTCATACACATGCACTCCTTTTGTCCAGGTGGTGTCCATGGGATCCAGGTGGTTGTACACGTGCACGTCCGACATGCAGATGGTGTCCACTTTTTGTTAAGGGGTCCAAAATAAAGCGTCCCAGTCCATTTTACGTTGAGAATAATAAAACAAGCCGAGATGTAAAAGGCTTGTTTTTATGTGTTAGGTTTGTGTTGCGTCGAGTTATGGTTATAAGTTGGTTAGGCTGCAGCTCGAGGACAAGCTGCATGTCCAGGTGGGGTGTAGTGTTAGAGTATGTAATGGGCCTAATGGGCCCATTAGTCTTAGGGTTAATTAGAGATAAGGGTTGCTTGCTTAGGGGTCAAGTAAGCCTTGCTTGGGAGTCAAGTAAACCTCTCTATATAAAGAGAGGAGATGTATCAATCTAATCAAGAAAGAATTAAGAAGGAAATCCCTTCCCTCTTGCCTGGCCGTGGGTAAAAGGCCCCCGGCCGGCCCTCTCGCGTCCTCCTTCTAGCAGCGCCATAACAGGCTTCCTCTCTCTCTTTTGATTCTCAATATAATGGTCTCTAGGAGATCTATTTGATGTAATACTTTTTCTTTATTTAATTTATTTTGTTTTATTGCGAGATCTGTTTATGCAAAATTATACAAACCAATCTATTTTTTACCCGAGAGGGATTGACAACCCCTCTTACACCTCGGGTTGCAAGTACTTGTTCTTTGTGTGCAGGTACCGTTTACATAGTGTTGCTTGGTTCTCCTACTAGTTTGATAACCTTGGTTTCATAGCTGAGGGAAATACCTACCAAAGTTTACTGCATCATCCCTTCCTCTTCGGGGAAATACTGATGCAGATACGAGCCATCAAGAAAGGATTTCTAGCGACGTTGCCGAGGACACATCATAAACATCTATCAGGTTCCTAATCATAAATCTCATCTCCTTGAAATTTACATTATTTGCCATTTGCCTCTCATTTTCATCTCCCCCACTTCACACAAATTTGTCATTTTATTCGCCCTCTTTTTCGTCCGTCGTTTTCTCGTTAGATCTGTTTTTGTGTGCAATCTTGTTTGTGTAGTCACGATGACTCAAGAAAACACCAAGTTGTGTGACTTTTCCAATACCAACAATCATGATTTTATTAGCACTCAGATTGCTCCTCCCGCCACTAGTGTGGAATCTTGTGATATTAATGCCGCTTTGTTGAATCTTTTTATGAAAGATCAGTTTTCTGGTACTCCTAATGAGGATGACGCGTCCCATCTTAACACATTTGTAAAAATATGCGATTTGCAAAAGAAAAATGATGTGGACAACGATATTGTGAAGTTTAAATTATTTTCATTTGCTTTGCGAGATCGTGCAAAAATTTGGTTTTCTTCTTTGCCTCGCAATAGTATCGATTCTTGGGATAAATGCAAAGATGCTTTATTACTAAGTATTTTCCGCCCACGAAAATTATTTCCCTTAGAACTCAGATCATGAATTTTAAGCAACATGAGCATGAACATGTTGCACAATCTTGGGAAAGAATAAAATTGATGCTGAGAAATTGTCCTACACATGGTTTAAATTTTTGGATGATCATAATAAATTTTTATGCGGGATTGAATTATGTTTCTAGAAATCTTTTAGATTTCGCTGCGGGTGGTACTTTTGTGGAAATTAATTTGGGCGAAGCTACTAAATTGCTTGATAATATTATGGCAAATTATTCACAATGGCACACCGAAAGAGCCCCTACTAGTAAAAAAGTTAATTCGGTTGAAGAAATAAATTCTTTGAGTGAAAAAGTTGATACTCTTATGAAATTTGTTGCTAATAAAAATGCTCCTATTAATCTTAATGATGTGCCTTTGTCTAATTTGATTGAGAAAAATTGTGATTCTGTAGATGTGAATTTTGTATCGCGAAACAATTTTAATAACAATGCTTATAGAGGTAATTTTAATCCTAGGCCTTTTCCTGGAAATTCCTCTAATAATTATGGTAATTCCTATGGTAATCCTTATAATAATAATAGGAACACCTCCAATCTTGAGAATAATATTAAAGAATTTATCAATGCTCAAAAAGTTTTCAATAATATGATAAAAGAAAAGTGGAATAAGATTAATGATATGTCTAGAAGCATTGATAGGATTTCTCACGATGTAGAAAATCTCAAGTTGAAATTTTTTGTGTCCAAAGTTGAGGAATGAATTAAAGCTTTATATGTTTCTATGGATGAAAGTAAGAAAAGAACCTTTATGCTTAGAGCGAAAAGTGAATTTTTAGGAAGAGTGTTTTCTAGTGATTGCTTTTATAAACATGATGAAGATCTTAAAGTGATTGGTGTTTCTTCTATTGATTCCTTGTTTAGTAAGATTAAAATTGATGATAAAGGGACTGAAGGAGAGTCAACTTTAGTTAATAGGCGTCCCGATAATTCGGAGGGTGAAAATCTTGATGAAAAATTGATTAAAGTGGGTTTGGAGAGGTCAAAACTCTAACTAGTGATGTGCCCACTCTTTTGGATTACAAAGACTTTAATTATGGTAATTTCTCTTTGATTGATTGTATTTCTTTGTTGCAATCCATGATTAATTCACCCCATGCCTATGAACAAAATAAAGCTTTTACTAAACATATTGTTGATGATATGATGAAAGCTTTGGAAGAAAAGTTGGAATTAGAGATCTCAATTCCTAGAAAATTACATGATGAATGGGAACCTACCATTAAAGTCAAGATTAAAAATTATGAGTGTTTTGCTTTGTGTGATTTTGGTGCTAGTGTTTCCACAATTGCAAAGTCTTTATGTGATGTGCTTGGTCTTACCAATATTGAAGATTGTTCCTTAAATTTGCACTTGGCGGATTCTACTATTAAAAAGCCTATGGGAAGAATTAATGATGTTCTTATTCTTTGTCGGTGCAACAAACCCCGGGTCCGTTGCCCTGACTGTGCATAGGCACGGGATCAAGATTGGAGCACCAACCCAAGTCAGAGTACAAGAAACCAAGAGCATCGAAGGACCAACATGCAGATCAAGAGGACCAGGATCCAACCAGAAGAGCGAGATACCATTAGGAGAACGGCCTCCCTTGCCGGGCAGGCGAGCACGGCAAGGGGCACTACAAAAAAATACACTTCCGTGATGATACGTGTTTGTCACAGTAGGTCGCGTTTTTTGTCATGCATGTACATCCATGACGATTTTATGACAGAATCAAGATAGTCATACCTGTGCTGTCGTAGAAGTGTTCCATGACATTACCAAAATTATCATCACGGAAGTGTCCACTTCCATGACGATAAATCGCGCATCACAGAAGTGCTTTCGTCAAGGGTGACCGACACGTGGCATCCGCCGTAACGGAACGCCGTTAAGCTATCAGGTTCGGTTTTGGATCCGATAACTGTTAACACACCGGACCAATGGGAATTTTCCACGTGTAAAATCATCATTGGCTGGAGGAAACACGTGTCAGCTCCGTGTTGGCACAGGTGTCACTCATCCAATGGGCGAGATGTGCCTATGATATGTTGACACGTGGACCGGCCCAAAAGTGGCCCATAAAGTTTAAATGGGCCGGCACAACTAAAGGCCCACAAGATTTTGTGGTCCATAATGGGCCGGCCCAGCTAAAGGCCCACGAGATTTTGCGGACCATAGTGGGCCGGCCCAACTAAAGGCCCACAAGATTTTGCGGACCATAATGAGCCAACCCAGCTAAAGGCCCACGAGATTTTGCGGACCATAATGGGCCGACCCAGCTAAAGGCCCACAAGATTTTGCCGACCATAATGAGCTGGCCCATCTAAAGGCCCACAAGATTTCGCCGACCATAATGGGCTGGCCCAGCTGAAGGCCCACAATATTTTGAGGACACTAGTAGGCCAGCCCATTAACATGCTGCCATGTTTTGGACCAAATGCCGACCCATATTTGATCCGGTCCATTAACAGTCTGCCACGTTCCGGGCCTAGTAAAGGCCCATATGAGATCCGGCCACGTTAAAAGCCTACCATGTTTTGGGCCAAATTACGGCCCAGATCAGGTCCGGCCCTTTAAGAGGCTTTGGGCTAAATTATGGCCCATATCAGATTCGGCCCGTCAACTGGACGCTATGCTTTTGGGCCCACTTGCTAAAGGCCCATTTAGAAATTCGGTCTGATATTAGTTTCGGCCTGTTAAAGGCCCGTTTAACATTTCGGCACTCTATTTAATTCGGCCTGTTAAAAGCCCGTCATATAGTTGGGCCTAACTACGGCCCGGTTTGCATCTGGCCTGCTCACAGAGGATAATCTGATTGGGCCAAACATGGACCGAGACAATTTTGGCCTGTTAAAAGCTCGTGATTTGATTGGCACAATCATGGGCCGAGGTCTATTTCTGCCTGCTGCCGGCCCATGAGCTATTTGGCATGTTTCAGGCCCAACCTACTTTACAGCCTCCTAAAAGCCCATTAAGTTTTCTTGCAAAAATAGGGCCGGCGGTTTACTCGGCCTATTAAAGGCCCGAATCTACTAGTGGGCCAGTTTACATTTAGGCCTGTTAACGGACGAAGATGACGGGGCCCATGATGTGGATCATACATAGTGATTTGCACGACGACCCGATTATGTACCATAATTTTATGGTTTGGCCTGTTTACTGCGAAGACATGATATATATACAGTAAAATAACTGCAGTATCGTGAATAAGAAAAAACCTATACTATACAATAAATAACTTATGGCATATTACATCCACTGGGCATCAAAAGTTCGCCACTATGATAATAAAGCACAAGCAGACAACAGATTACATACACTGGGCATCAAAGATCGCCACCAATGCAAATAAACATGCCGACAAAATAATATACAAAACCGACAACACTTCAATAGTGTTCAAGAAAGGTTAGCCCTGCTCGGGAACTGCAGCGCAAGCAGCTGAGCAAGCTGATGAGACTGTGCTTGTTTAACACTTATATCCTCCTCACTCTGAAAGATAAACAAGTAGGCAAATGACAGGTTTTGCATATATAAGTATCAGTGCTGAGAATTCATCACATTTCTTATTGACGAATAAAGTGACACAGTTTAAAATAGCATTAACACAATATAGTATTGTTCAGGTCAAGACATGGCAGGAAATGACGTTGTGAAGGAGTTGGCAGCTTCACGACACCACTGGATTATAGATCAAGAACTCATAAGTATCAATGGTTAGTGTGCTGTCAATTTATCCCATTTCAGATTGGCAAATAAAGAGATGGTTTAAATAATAGTAGAATGATATGACATTGTACATAGTGAGGACATTGCAGAATATGACATTGTGTTGTAGGGGTAGGTTCACCACACCACTGGATTACGGATCAAGAACAGAAGCATACATGCAGTGCAAAAGAAGATCTCTTGCTCTGTATAGTTTAATTTGCATGGTATGAAGAAGACACTTGGTTGTACAACTGAAAACTTAAATTGTGAAGGACAAACTTTTGTTTATGAACTACATAATAAACTTTAAACATGCAATCATGCCTAACCAAATATACACAACAAAGTTTGAAGGCTTGAGAAGGACAAACTTACATTATTGGTGAAGACAGGCTCTATAAAGCCCTTCTCCATGCCGATGGGGGGGGGGGGCAATTCAAGAAGTTTACCACAGAATCTTCTCATAAGCATTGCCTTTATTCTACATTTTGTTAAGAGTAAATATAGATGTGATAATATAAGAAAAAATGGAGAATATTTAAGATAAGATGAAGAGTGATGCTACATAACCAAGTAGCTATAAATGTAAGTACAGCAATATAGGAAAAAGGTACAACCAAGAGCAATGCAGAGCTAAACTTCTTCAGTACCATTGGTGTTATCCAACCTTATGGTAAAAGTAAATATAGATCTGATGTGTAGAACATGGAGGGCAAAGGAAAACAAGGTGCAGAGTGATGGTACATGAAAAAATACCTCTCAATATAAGTACACTGATAAAGGACATCAGGTACTTACAAGAACAATGCAGAGCTAAAAAATTTCATTGGCATTGGACATATTCTACACTAATGTAACCATTCATATAGATCAGATAATTTGGAGCGAATAATTGATAAGCAAGCTATCATGCATACTGCTGTCACATAATGAACCAGGTATGTATGCAAGTACAGTGATACAGGACAACAGGTACTAACAAGAGCAAAGTAGCGGGCAGTATATTTGCAATATCCTGTCGTTCTTTTCAAACCGGAATTCTTCTTTGAGCAAATTTCCCGCAAAAAAGATCCGTAAGGCACATGCGGAAAAGTAGAAGTTCAAATTATCATGCGATATCATAGACAGTACCTCATCCCAGGAACGAGACCAGTGCATAACAAGGTTTTTCCATTCAATGTCTTCTAAATTTAGCACATGAGACTTCACCAGAAATTCGTTTATAGACTTGCCATCAAAGTGTGATTTCCTCAGGTAACACCGATACTGCTGCAATGCTTTCTTGAAAAGCGCAAGAAAGTTTTGCTCGTCATGACTATCCAGATTGACCCTCTCCTACTTACAACAATGTAATGTAAATCATTGATGTGTTCAATCAGCAGAAAACAGGAAAATAATCACCATGAATAATAGCACTTACACGTAAGTGGGACATGAAGATGTGAAAATGGTGTTTGTCTTCACTATAATCTTCCCATGATGGGAATATATGCACGTAGTCCCTAACAACATTGAAAGCATTGTCTTTTAAACTGGGAATAACTAGAATGGGGTTCCAATATGCAGGAATTGGCCGTCTCTGCAGTTGGGATAGGTCTTTGGCCGGTGGACTTGCTGTACTTTTTGCTGGAGTGGAATTTTTCTGTGGTACGGCTGGTGATATGGCAACTGAAATCGGCATACCTTTTGCTGGAGTGCAGGTCCTGTGTGGTGGGGTTAGTGGTGTGGCCAGTGAAGTATGAGTACAGTCTGCTGGAGTTGGTCCTATGTTTTGTGTCACTAGTTGTACAGTCAATATAAGTGGGGTGCTGTCGGATTTCTCCGGCACCACCACATTTTTCAACGACTTTGCTGGTGCTCCTTCAGGTTCGGCAATCACCCTCTTCCTTTTTGATGTCTGATGCACAAGAACATCATTTGAGTGGAAAAACATGGCATGATGACAGATGGAATATGTATTAATAATGGATGGGTATGGCATCTCGACATATATGATGAGTTAACTAAGCAGATGGGAGTGCAACAAAGTAGAATAAATGCAAGGCAACATATGCAATATATGCGCAATCAATGAAACTTTGCCAAATTAGAATAGGCACCTTGATGGGTGAATAGGACATGCCATCTTCCTTTGACTCCTCGAGGTTAGAATAGTCATTAGGATCATATTCTGAACAAGAATCTACAGGTGGGGAGCGTATGAGTTTCATTGCATCCAGAATGACACTCAATGCCTTGGTGCCAATTTTGTAAGTCATTGCAGTGTTCCACAATATTCTTCTAATGTGCGGATTCTGATATTCACTGTAATTACATATAATATCTGAGAACCATGAAAACATAAATAGTAGTGAGATTATCTTTGTAATGTACAGGATATTCTAATATAGGGGCACCCCTGTAAACACTTGTGTTCTATCACTGGATTCTGATGAGAGAGCTCATGTGTGCTATAATATGGTGCGTGCATTAATATAATCTGGCACAAGTACACAAAATAATAGGCTCCAGAATTAAGGATAGTTGGCAGATGATAGGTTCATAATATACTGTATAGAGATTTTATTGCCAAACCATGATAACAAGAGCACATAACAACTATGTAGATCATAGTGTACATAAAAGGGGTACACCATAACCACAATATATAAATCGGGAAAGTGGAACTGGCTTGAAAATATGGTGTTGTATTGCCGCCAGTAATTGAAAGCCTATCGATCACGTACAGGCCAGCTCTATCAGCTGTTGACTACAGATGTCCCTGCTCCCCTTCCTGCCAACGAACATACTGTACGGACTAAATATAGAATAAAAAAAGAGGAACATGTTAAAGAACAGAAGAGGAAGCATATTCTTGAGGTTCTGCTTCATTGCATACAATGTTGGTTGCCCACTCATGATGAATCACAGTGCCCAAAGAAATGCAATTCCATGCTATCGCTCTATATGTGGCAATTTTGAACAAGAGTCATTAGGATCATATTCTGAAGAAGAGTCATTAGGATCATATTCTGAACAAGAGTCAACAGGTGTGGAGCGTATGAGTTTCATTGCATCTAGAATGGCACTCAATGCCTTGGTGCCAATTTTGTAAGTCATTTGAGTTTTTAGCTTCAAGAGTGGACTGCTGCTAGTGCGACACAAAGCAGCTACACAGATCATAGTGTAGATATAACGGGAAAACCATAAGCATCAGAGTAAAATCAGCAAAGTGGAACTTGATGGAATATATGTGCTAGTATTGCCGGTACGGCTAGAAAGGCTTCGGATACCAGCTCTCTTCAACTTAAGGCGCGTTACTGTTAATATCAGTGTAACTCTCAAAGGCGACATAGCTCCCCACATTTCCTTGCTATTCTTATAGGATTCAAGTGGGCAGGCCACTACAAATCCTATTCCTATGTTTACAAAATCCTATGAATCAAAGAGGCCCAAAGAGTTTAAAGTGTCCATCACAACCGACCGTATAGACCTCTACACTGCAAATGCCCCTGCTCATCTTCACTACAAGGAACATACTATACTACTATCATACTCCTACCGTTCCAAAATATAAGTCTTTGTAGAGATTTCCACTATGGATCACATAAAAATGTATCCAGATACATTTTAGAGTGTAGATTCACTCATTTTGCTCCATATGTAGTCCATGGTGGAATCTATACAAAGACTTGTATTTAGGAACGGAGAGAGTACTTACTAAAGAAGAACGGAAGAGGAACATGCTAAAGAAGAGCAAGCGGATTTTGGATAATAAAACGTTCGTTGCGCAGTGCCCACACATGATGAACCAGAGCGCATTAAGAATGCAACTCCCTGCTGTCTCTTGACCATTTCAGGCGGTTGGATGAAGATCCTACATCTCCTAACCCTTCTTCTTCCTCGTCTCTGATTCTTCCCATACAGAACACCACACGGGCCGCCGACCGGACCACCGGCCCCCACCGACTGTGTTCCTCCGCCACCCCACCCCCGCCTCTGCCCCCACCCGCGTCGAGTTTTCTTCGTTCGACGAGGACCCACCACCGCCCCCCACAACCACCGCCCTCACTCGAGCCCCTTCATTCGCATCAGCGAACTCCGGCGAGCTCTGAAAAATCGACTGACCCAATTTTGAAATTTAGTCTACTGTGATTTAACTAGTGTGGAATATAAAAGGGCAAAACCATAAGCATTGGGAGTATAGTGTTGAGCGTACCATGGCGGATCTGAAGGTGGAAACCGAACAAAGGCAACTTCGCAACCAATGTTTGATTTCAACTAGGAAGTAAGTGATCGACAAGAAATCAGAGTAAAGCTGTGGCGATCTATTTTCTTGCTGTGATAAATAAGTTGAGCAGATACGAAAGAGTACCGCCTCTGGTGCGGCGCCGTGTATGCATCTTCTGAGAATTTGACAGTGCTGCAGTAGCAATGGCTGTCGGTGGCGTGGAAGCAGATCTAGGAGGGTAGACGCTGGCGACGGGGCGCAGTGGACGAGACGGTCGTAGGAGCGGCGCCGACAAGGTGGACAATGACATGGATGAAGCGAGAGGACGGGATGCAAGGATCCCGGTCCGAAGCCGTGGATAAGAGAGGTCGATCTCTTGTAATGGACGACGGCGTCGGGGTATCAGCTCCGGCATGGTGGAGGAGGACGACAGTGGATGGGGTGGCGGATGGAGGAGGCTGGGGTGGAGAGGGTGTTTTGGCGCCCACAGAGTATGAATGGGGAAATGGAGGTAAAGAGGAAAGGGGTACCATGTCTTCAGGGCGCGCTTGTCTCAAATGCAAGGAAATTTACAAACTTAGCCCCTGTTTAAAATCTCCTACATCACAACAATATTAGTCGGTTGGGGATAGGACGGTAATCTCGGATACACCAAATATTTGCCGACGAGAGTTTGTTTTTGGCGCCCACCATGTATGAATCGAGGAGGGAGTCGATTTCGGCCGAGGAGACACTGTGTTTTGGCGCCCACCGTGTATGAATCCAGGTGAGAGGCAGTTATGTCACGTTTGAGTGAAATTACAAACCTACCCCTATCGAAACCTATAGAAATCAAGTGGTTACTGCGAATTTCCCCGCTTCGTTCAAATTTTGTAGAGTGCATGTTTATCGTGCCAACTCAATTCGAATCCCGTTTGTATTCTATTTTTTCCGGGCAAGATCCATTTTCGATTGGAATAAAATTCTATATACATAATTTTTTATATATACTTTCAAAAGCACAACACCCTTTATACATAAATATGGTTTACAAATGGCATGATCTCAGATTCATAAGGCTGTATCCATCAATTTGGATTTTCAAATATTTGAAACCATTTTATGTTGAAATCCAATGTATGCATTCCTTGATAACTGTCTCCAATTAATGTGTGTTTCATGCGTTTTTTTTACTTCTCAAACATGTATAATGTGTTTCACACATGCAACATATAGTGTAATCCCGTTTAGACATTAATTTTGTCTCCCAGGGTCTCATATTTCTCCACCGTTCTCTTCTATGTCACTCACACACACTCTCTCTCCCTAGAGATATCTTGTGTTCCCTCATATGTCTCTCTAGCTATCACTCTATTTGTGAAATATCTTTCTCTCTCGCTGACACAAAACTCCATCTCTCGGGATCTCATTTCTCTCTAATATTTGTTTGTATGTGACTCACATGCACCCTCTCTCTATCTCTCTCACACCCACACAAATAACTCAGCCTTCTGATCCACTCGACTCCTATCTCTAACGCACACTAGCTACCATCTTTATCTTTCTGTTTATCTGTTTCTCCATTAACCGTCTTTCTCGCCCTCACTCTTGCTTCCTATCATGCACACTACATATGTTTCTCTCTACATGCAGTCAGGTGCCGTATTTTTATCTTTCTCTCTCACACACATAACTTCACCCTCTGAATCACTCGGCGGTCATCTCCAACACTCAAACTAGCAGATGTCCCTCTAGCTAGCATCTCCATCTCTGTATTTATCTGTAGTTTCTTCCTCAACATTTCTTTCTCGCACGCAGTCTTGCTTCCTATCACCCACACTATATATGTCTCTCCATACATGCATTTATAGGTTGATCTCTTTTGCACAATCATTGTGTCTCACTCCCTCTTCTCGCCATAGATGCATGCTCCAGCCCACGCCACTATCTCTTAAAGACAAAAACACATGCTCAATTGTCGGGCCTTCTTCCCTGCACTCTCACATGCATGCATATTCTCATACCGATCCGTCTCTCCCATGTTGTTGATCTTATGACTTATGTCTTCTTTCTTTTGTCTCGATCATGCACGCGCGCGCGCACACACACACACATCCCACGTATAAATGTATACCTCTCGCACATGCACGTTCAAGGTCTCTATGTCTCCATACGTAGTTAATTACCCTCAACCCTAACGCCACATCGAATCGTTCTCTTATTGTGTGCATATAACTTCCGCCTGGATGGGTAAAACACACACTCACAGTTAACAATCTCCTTCTAGCTACCCCCCTCTCACTCTTCCCATATATCCCCGAAACCAATAAGACCATCCCTTCGTTTAATTCCCGCCTACATGCACCATCGATATATATTAGTCTTCCTCGTTGTCTCTCGAACAAACACGTTCTCTCGATGTTGACTCCTCTCACGCGCACACACCTTCTCTTCCCTCTCTACGGGCCTTTTCTCTCTCGCACCTCATCGTTGGTGGCCTCTGCCATACACATCACCTCTCTATGATGAAGCCAGGCACACTTAAATTACATCCGTCACAGAGGACCCCGCGGCACACACACACACACAAACACACACACACACACACACACACCCACACCCACCCACCCACCCACCCGCCCACCCACCCACCCACAAACACACACACACACGCATGCATGCACCCCCACCCCCCCACACACACTAAGACTCCATCACACACACACACACACACACACACTAAGACTCCATCACACACACACACTAAGACTCCATCTCTCCCTCTCTCTCTCTCACACACACACACGCCACGCACCCGCTGCCCACACACATACTAAGACTCCATCTCACACACACATGCTTTAGGCGGAGAATTTGTTCCTACCACCCTTCATCCAACCTTACCCGTATGATAAACAATCACCTTAATTTACTTGTATAACATGGACAAATTCCACTTTACTTTAGTAGTTAGCAAACTTATCATCTCTACCCTTATAAAAAACCAAGTTGGCGATGATGGTGTGCCTGCCATCTTGTAATATAGACCGTCCGATCTATATTTGACAGATAGAAAGCAAACTATGATAATTTTATAAAAGATACCCGCACCTCTCTCCACATCCTTATCTCCCACAACCTCATTGCTGAGCAATTAAAAAAGGAAGTCTCTGGAACAATCTAGCATGGTGGCCGCTGAGGGAGTCCGGGATTAAGGGGTCCTCGGACAGCTGGTCTATAAGCGTATGCGGGACTATTGGACTATGAAGATGCAAGATAGAAGACTTCGTCCCATGTCCGGATGGGACTCTCCTTTGCGTGGAAGGCAAGCTTGGCGATTCGGATATGAAGATTCCTTTCTTTGTAACCGACTCTGTGTAACCCTAGCCCCCTCCGGTGTCTATATAAACCAGAGGGTTTAGTCTGTAGGACACCAACAATCATAACCATAGCTTCTAAGGTTTAGCCTCTACGATCTCGTGGTAGATCAACTCTTGTAATACTCATATCATCAAGATCAATCAAGCAGGAAGTAGGGTATTACCTCCATCGAGAGGGCCCGAACCTGTGTAAACATTGTGTCCCCCGCCTCCTGTTACCATTAGCATTAGATGCATAGTTCGGGACCCCCTACCCGAGATCCGCCGGTTTTGACACCGACATTGGTGCTTTCATTGAGAGTTCCACTGTGTCGTTATCATAAGGCTTGATGGCTCCTTCAATCATCCATGACAGCCACACCCTGCTGCCACGATGAACATGACCTAAATCTATCATCAGACTGTGCGCAGGAGATTGCGCCTGTAATCGCACTGGCCCTAGATCCAGAGCAGAGCGCGCCACCCGAGGACAGGAGGCTCAACCTCGCCACGGAAGCTGCGGACTCAGCGGCGCTAGAGCCGAACACAGATCTGACCTCCAACGAGGCCTGTGTCATCGAAACCTCGGACTCGTCTCCGGCCATAGGCTCCGAACCGCGTGTATCTGCACCCATCAAATCTGACTGGGCGCCGATCTTAGACTTAAGCTCCGCGGGCATCTTCCAACACTCACCCTTAGGCGATGTGTTAAACTCATTAAAGTCCCTCTCTTGTCAGGAGATTCTTGGCCGAACTATGTCCGGCTTGAATGGGAAGCAGACAACAAAGAACTTCGTTGCCCACCCACCACCCACTTGATAGCCACTGTCGATGATTTGACCGACATGCTTGATTTCGACTCTGAAGAAATCGACGGTATGGACAATGATGCCAGAGAAGAATAGGAACCACCGCCCACAGGGCGCTGGACAACTACCTCCTCATACGATATATACATGGTGGATACACCCAAGGAAGACAATGGCGATGAAATAAAAGACCCAGTTTACGACAAACTTCCTGAGATGCAGTCTAAACGCCGACGTCAGCGGCGCCGCTCTAAATCACTCCATGGTAAAAATAGCGATACCGGCACAAGAGAGAATAGCACACCGAACGATGCCCAAGACAGCGAAGACCCCACCAATCCAAGTTTCGAACAGGCGAAAGGGGAAGACGGGCAAGCCAGCTGATATGTCTCCAATGTATCTATAATTTTTGATTGTTCCATGCTATTATATTACCCCTTTTGGATGTTTATGGGCTTTATTTTATACATTTATATCATTTTTGGGACTAACATACTAACCGAAGGCCCAGCCCATATTGCTGTTTTTTTGCCTATTTCAGTATTTCGAAGAAAAGGAATATCAAACGGAGTCCAAACGGAATGAAACCTTCGGGAGCGTGATTTTTGGAACGAACGTGATCCGGAGAGCTTGGAGTGCATGTCAAGAAGCTTCCGAGGGCCCCACAAGATAGGGGGCCGCGCCCCCCGTAGGGCGTGCCCCTGTCTCGTGGGCCCCTCGGGCGGCCACCGACGTACTTCTTCCTCCTATATATACCTACATACCCCGAAAACATCCAGGGGCACCACAAAACACAATTTCTACCGCTGTAACCTTCTGTATCCGCGAGATCCCATCTTGGAGCCTTCGCCGGCACTCTGCCGGAGGGGGAATCGACCACGAAGGGCTTATACATCAACATCCTTGCCCCTCCGATGAGTTGTGAGTAGTTTACCACAGACCTACGGGTCCATAGTTATTATCTAGATGGCTTCTTCTCTCTTTTTGGATCTCAATACAATGTTCTCCCCCTCTCTTGTGGAGATCTATTCGATGTAAACTCTTTTTGTGGTGTGTTTTCGAGATCCGATGAATTGTGGGTTTATGATCAAGTTTATGTATGAATAATATTGGAATCTTCTCTGAATTCTTTTATGTATGATTGAGTTATCTTTGCAAGTCTCTTCGAATTATCAGTTTGGTTTGGCCTACTAGATTGGTTTTTCTTGCCATGGGAGAAGTGCTTAGCTTTGGGTTCAATCTTGCGGTGTTCTTACCCAGTGACAGAAGGGGTTGCAAGGCATGTATTTTATTGTTGCCATTGAGGATAACAAGATGGAGTTTATATCATATTGCATGTGTTTATCCCTATACATCATGTCATCTTGCTTAATGCATTACTCTGTTCTTATGAACTTATTACTCTAGATGCAGGCAGGAGTCGGTCAATGTGTGGAGTAATAGTAGTAGATGCAGGCAGGAGTCGGTCTAATTGTTACGGACGTGATGTCTATATACATAATCATGCCTAGATAATCTCATAACTATGCGCTTTTCTATCAATTGCTCGACAGTAATTTGTTCACCCACCATAATACTTATGCTATCTTGAGAGAAGCCTCTAGTGAAACCTATGGCCCCCGGGTCTATCTCTTATCATATTTGCTTTCAATCTACCTTTATTTGCATCTTTACTTTTTGCATCTATATCATAAAATACCAAAAATATATCTATCTTATCATACTATTTTTATTAGATCTCACTTTTGCAAGTGGCCATGAAGGGATTGACAACCCCTTTATTGCGTTGGTTGCGAGTTCTCAGTTTGTTTGTGTAGGTGCGTGGGACTTTTGAGGAGCCTCCTACTGGATTGATACCTTGGTTCTCAAAACTGAGGGAAATACTTACGCTACACTTTGCTGCATCACCGTCTCCTCTTCGAGGAAAACCAACGCAAGCTCAAGACATAGCAAGAAGGATTTCTGGCACCGTTGCCGGGGAGGTTTTTGCTCAAGTCAAGACATACCAAGTACCCATCACAAACCCATCTCCCTCGCATTTACATTATTTGCCATTTGCCTCTCGTTTTCCTCTCCCCCACTTCACCCTTGCCATTTTATTCGCCCTCTCTTTCCCAATCTCCTCCTCTCTTTTCGCTTGCCGTTTTTCTGTTTGCTTGTGTGTTAGATTACTTGTTGCCATGGCGCAAGATAATACCAAATTGTGTGATTTCTCGAATACCAATAATAATGATTTCCTTAGTACTCCGATTGCTCCTCTTAATGATGTTGAGTCTTGTGAAATCAATACTGCTTTGCTGAATCTTGTTATGAAAGATCAATTTGCTGGGCTTCCTAGTGAAGATGCCGCCACTCATCTAAACAATTTTGTTGATTTGTGTGATATGCAAAAGAACAAAGATATAGATAACGATATTGTCAAATTGAAGTTATTTCCGTTTTCACTTAGTGATCGTGCTAAAGTTTGGTTTTCGTCTTTGCCTAAAAATAGTATTGATTCTTGGAACAAGTGCAAAGATGCTTTTATCTCTAAGTATTTTCCTCCCGCTAAGACCATCACTCTTAGGAACGATATTATGAATTTTAAACAACTTGATCATGAGTATGTTGCCCAATCTTGGGAAAGAATGAAATTGATGCTTCACAATTGTCCTACTCATGGTTTGAATTTATGGATGATCATACAAATTTTTTATGCTGGTTTGAACTTTGCTTCTAGAAATCTTTTAGATTCGGCCGCAGGAGGCACCTTTATGGAAATCACATTAGGAGATGCTACAAAACTTCTTGATAATATTATGGCTAATTATTCACAATGGCACACGAAAAGATCTTCTAGTAAAAATGTGCATGCTATAGAAGAAATCAATGTTTTGAGTGGAAAGATGGATGAACTTATGAAGACATTTGCTACTAAAAATACTCCTCTTGATCCCAATGATACGCCTTTGTCTTCCTTGATTGAGAATAGTAATGAATCTATGGATGTGAATTTTGCTGGTAGGAATAGTTTTGGAAACAATGCTGATAGAGGAAATTTTAATGCTAGACCATTCCCTAGTAACCCCTCTAATAATTATGGAAATTCCTACAATAATTCTTATGGTAATTTTAATAAGATGCCCTCTGATTTTGAGAATAGTGTGAAAGAATTTATGATTTCTCAAAAGAATTTTAATGCTTTGCTTGAAGAAAAATTGCTCAAAGTTTTTGATTTGGCTAGGAACGTTGATAGATTTTCGCTTGATGTTAATTCTCTTAAACTTGTATCTTCTTATCCTAAGCATGATATCAATGAGTCTCTCAAAGTAATGAGAATTTCCATTGATGAGTGCAAGGAAAGAACCGCTAGATTGTGTGCTAAAAAAGAAAGCTTTATAAAAGCGTGTTCTTCTAGTCTTCATGAAAACAATGATGAAGATCTTAAAGTTATTGATACGTCTCCGATTAGATCTATGTTTTGCAATATGAATTTTGATGATTATGGGAGTGATGATAAATCAACTTTTCCTAGAAGGCATCCCAAAAATTCGGAATCTTTGGATCTTGATGCTAAATTTGGTAAAAGAGAGATTGGAGAATCCTCAACTTCTAATAATATTGAACCTACTATCTCGGATTTCAAGGAATTTGATTATGATAATTGTTCTTTAAAAGGTTGTATTTCCTTGTTGCAATCCGTTGTTAATTCTCCTCATGCTTATAGTCAAAACAAAGCTTTTACCAAACATATTGTTGACGCCTTGATGCAATCTTATGATGAAAAACTTAATTTGGAAGTTTCTATACATAGAAACTTAATGATGAGTGGGAACCTACTATAAAGATTAGAATTAAAGATTATGAGTGTTTTGCTTTGTGAGATTTGGGTGCTAGTGTTTCCACGATTCCGAAAACTTTATGTGATATTCTAGGTTTCCATGATCTTGATGATTGCTCTTTAAATTTCCACCTTGCGGATTCCACCATTAAAAAGCCTATGGGAATGATCAATGATGTTCTTATTGTTGCAAATAGAAATTTGGTGCCCGTAGATTTTATCGTTCTTTATATAGATTGCAATTTTTCTTGCCCTATTATTCTTGGTAGACCTTTCCTTAGAACGATTGGTGCGATTATTGATATGAAGGAAGGGAACATTAAATTCCAATTTCCCTTAAATAAAGGCATGGAGCACTTTCCAAGAAAGAAAGTCAAATTACCTTATGAATCTATCATGCGTGGTACTTATGAATTTAGTGCTAAAGATGGCACTAGTTAGATCTATCTTTGTTTTTATGCCTAGCTAGGGGCGTTAAACGATAGCGCTAGTTGGGAGGCAACCCAATTTTCTTTATGTTTTTCGTTTTTGATCCTGTTTAGTAATAAATCTTGCATCTACCTTCTGCTTCGATGTGTTCTTATCTTTTAATTAGTGTTTGTGCCAAGTAGAACCTATAGGATAACCTACGATGATAGTTGATTTGATTCTGCTGAAAAACAGAAACTTTGCACGCACGAATATAATTTTTTTAAATCACAGGAACGTGGTTTTGCGTTGATTCTTTTTGCTGCTGTTAAATAAACAATGTTTCCAGGACTTCCTATTTTGGTAAGATTTTTAGAGTTCCAGAAGTTTGCGTTTGTTACAGATTGCTACAGACTGTTCTGTTTTTGACAGATTCTGTTTTTCGTGTGTTGTTTGCTTATTTCAATGCATCTATGGCTAGTAAATTAGTTTATGAACCATAAAGAAGTTGGAATACAGTAGGTTTAATAACAAATTAAATAAAGCATGAGTTCATGGCAGTACCTTATGTGGTGGTTTTGTTTTCTTTCACTAACGGAGCTTATAAGATTTCCTGTTGAGTTTTGTGTTGTGAAGTTTTCAAGTTTTGGGTAAAGCTTTTATGGACTATGGAATAAGGAGTGGCAAGAGCCTAAGCTTGGTGATGCCCAAGGCACCCCAAGATATTCAATAATATCCAAAAGCCTAAGCTTGGGGATGCCCCGGGAAGGCATCCCCTCTTTCGCCTTTGTTCATTGGTAAGTTTACTTGGAGCTATATTTTTATTCGCTACATGATATGTGTTTTTCTTGGAGCGTCGTGTATTATATTAGTCTTTGCTTTTTAGTTTACCACAATCATCCTTTCTGTACACACCTTTTGGGAGAAGCCTATTTGATTAGAATTTGCTAGAATACTTTATGTGCTTCACTTATATCTTTTGAGCTTGATAGTTTTCGCTCTAGTGCTTCACTTATATCTTTTAGAGCACGGTGGTGTCTTAATTTTGAAGAAATTTCTAGTCTCTCATGCCTCACTTATATCTTTTTGAGAGTGTTTTAGAACAGCATGGTATTTGCTATGGTCATAAAGTTGGTCCTAGAATGATGAGCATTCAAGTTGGGTATAATAAAAACTATCATAGAAAAAGAATTGGATGCTATGATCAACTTGATGCTTGATAATTGTTTTGAGATATAAAGGTAGTAATGTTAGGGTCATGCCAGTGGGTAATTATGAAATTGAGAAATACTTTTGTTGAAGTTGGCAAATCCCATAGCATGCACGTATGGTAAAAGTTGTGTGACAAATTTGTTGCATGAGGTGCTCTTTTGATTGTCTTCCTTATGAGTGGCAGTCGGGGACTAGCGATGGTCTTTTCCTACCAATCTATCCCGCTTGGGGCATGTGTAGTAGTACTTTGCTTCGAGGGCTAAGTAGACTTTTGCAATAAGTATATGAGTTCTTTTTGACTAATGTGAGTCCATGGACATATGCACACTCATCCTTCCACTTTGCTAGCCTTTATTACTACCACGCAACTTTCGCCGGTATCATAAACCCTTTATTTACCTTCCTCAAAACAGCCACCATACCTACCTATTATGGCATTTCCATAGCCATTCCGAGATATATTGCCATGCAACTTTCCACCGTTCCGTTTACTATGACACATTCCATCATTGTCATATTGTTCTTTGCATGATCATGTAGTTGACATCGTATTTGTGGCAAGGCCACTTTCATAATTTTCATACATGTCGCTCTTGATTCATTGCGTATCCCGGTACACCGCCGGAGGCATTCACATAGAGTCATATCTTGTTCTAGCCTTGAGTTGTAAAGCCATAAAAGTGTGATGATCTTCATTATTAGAGCATTGTCCTAGTGAGGAAAGGATGCTTAAGGCTATGATTCCCCCACAAGTCGGGATGAGACTTCGGACTTAACAAAAAGAAAAAAATGAGAAAAAAGGAAGAAAGGCCAAAAAGAAAAAGAAAAAAAGAGAGAAAGGCCAAAGAAAAAAAAGAAAAAAGAAAGAAAAGAAAAAAAATAAAATGAGAGAAAAAGAGAGAAGGGACAATGCTACTATCTCTTTTTCCACACTTGTGCTTCAAAGTAGCACCATGATCTTCATGATAGAGAGTCTCCTATGTTGTCACTTTCATATACTAAGTGGGAATTTTTCATTATAGAACTTGGCTTGTATATTCCAATGATGGGCTTCCTCAAAATGCCCTAGGTCTTTGTGAGCAAGCAAGTTGGATGCACACCCACTTAGTTTCTTTTGTTGAGCTTTCATATATTTATAGCTCTAGTGCATCCGTTGCATGGTAATCCCTACTCACTCACATTGATATCTATTAATGGGCATCTCCATATAGCCCGTTAGTACGCCTAGTTGATGTGAGATTATCTTCTCCCTCTTTTTGTCCTCACAACCACTACCATAGTGTTATGTCCATGGCTTACGCTCATGTATTGCATAAGAGTTGAAAAAGCTGAAGCGCGTTAAAAAGTATGAAACAATTGCTCGGCTCTTCATCGGGATTGTGCATGATGGGAGTATTTTGTGTAATGAAAATGAAGCATGGCCTAACTATATGATTTTGTAGGGATAAGCTTTCTTTGGCTATGTTATTTTGATAGGACATAATTATTTGTTAGTATGCTTTGAAGCATTATTATTTTTATGTTTTATAAGCTTTTATTTTGAATCATTTGGATCTGAACATTCATGCCACAATAAACAAAATTACATTGAGAATTATGCTAGGTAGCATTCCACCTTAAAAATTTCTTTTTATCATTTACCTACTCGAGGACGAGCAGGAATTAAGCTTGGGGATGCTTGATACGTCTCCAACGTATCTATAATTTTTTATTGTTCCATGCTATTATATTACCCCTTTTGGATGTTTATGGGCTTTATTTTATACATTTATATCATTTTTGGGACTAACCTACTAACCGGAGGCCAAGCCCATATTGCTGTTTTTTTGCCTATTTCATATTTCGAAGAAAAGGAATATCAAACGGAGTCCAAACGGAATGAAACCTTCGGGAGCGTGATTTTTGGAACGAACGTGATCCAGAGAGCTTGGAGTGCAAGTCAAGAAGCTTCCGAGGGCCCCACGAGATAGGGGGCCGCCCCCCTGTAGGGCGCCCCCTATCTCGTGGGCCCCTCGGGCGGCCACCGACATACTTCTTCCTCCTATATATACCTACGTACCCCGAAAACATCAAGGGGCACCATGAAACACAATTTGCACCGCCGTAACCTTCTGTATCCGCGAGATCCCATCTTGGAGCCTTCGCCGGCACTCTATCGGAGGGGGAATCGACCACAGAGGGCTTCTACATCAACATCCTTGCCCCTCCGATGAGTTGTGAGTAGTTTACCACAGACCTACGGGTCCATAGTTATTAGCTAGATGGCTTCTTCTCCTCTTTTTTGATCTCAATACAATGTTCTCCCCCTCTCTTGTGGAGATCTATTCGATGTAAACTCTTTTTGCGGTGTGTTTGTCGAGATCCAATGAATTGTGGGTTTATGATCAAGTTTATCTATGAATAATATTTGAATCTTCTCCGAATTATTTTATGTATGATTGAGTTATCTTTGCAAGTCTCTTTGAATTATCGGTTTGGTTTGGCCTACTAGATTGGTTTTTCTTGCCATTGGAGAAGTGCTTAGCTTTGGGTTCAATTTTGCGGTGTCCTTACCCAGTGACAGAAAGGGTTGCAAGGCACGTATTGTATTGTTGCCATCGAGGATAACAAGATGGGGTTTATATCATATTGCATGTGTTTATCCCTCTACATCATGTCATCTTGCTTAATGTGTTACTCTGTTCTTATGAACTTATTACTCTAGATGCAGGCAGGAGTCGGTCAATGTGTGGAGTAATAGTAGTAGATGCAGGCAGGAGTCGGTCTACTTGTTACAGACGTGATGCCTATATAGATGATCATGCCAATTTAATCTCATAACTATGCGCTTTTCTATTAATTGCTCGACAGTAATTTGTTCACCCACCGTAATACTTATGCTATCTTGAGAGAAGCCTCTAGTGAAACCTATGGCCCCCGGGTCTATCTCTTATCATATTTGCTTTCAATCTACCTTTATTTGCATCTTTACTTTTTGCATCTATGTCATAAAATACCAAAAATATATCTATCTTATCATACTATCTTTATTAGATCTCACTTTCGCAAGTGTCCGTGAAGGGATTGACAACCCCTTTATTGTGTTGGTTGCGAGTTCTCAGTTTGTTTGTGTAGGTGCGTGGGACTTTTGAGGAGCCTCCTACTGGATTGTTACCTTGGTTCTCAAAACCGAGGGAAATACTTACGCTACACTTTGCTGCATCACCCTCTCCTCTTCGAGGAAAACCAACGCAAGCTCAAGACGTAGCACCAGCCCTGATGAACAGGCCACGAACGACGACTCGGAGGACAGCAATTACATGCCCCTCTCCGAGGACGAGGTGAGCCTCAGCGACGAAGAATTTATCGTGCCTGAGGATCCCATTGAGCAGGAGCGTTTTAAGCGCTGCCTTATAGCCATGGCAAAGAGACTGAGGAAGAGGCAGCAGCAGCTTCAAGATGATCAAGATCTGCTCACTGATAGATGGACTGAGGTCCTGGCAGCCAATAAATACGGACTCAAACGCCCGGCAAAAAGTTACCCGAAGCGCAAATTGCTACCTCAATTCGATGACGAGGCGCTGGAGCCAGTACTACCAGCGCTTAATGGGGCTGACGGACCACCGCATGGCTGAAAGAAAATGGAAATTGAGGTCAAACACCAGCCGGCACCGCGTCGACGAACAAATAGAAACACAACAGCTCGGGGATACACATACGACCTACGGTACGACTTGGAGAATAGAGAAGGCCAGACCAGATCGATCTATGGATCGCAGGGGCACGCCCCAATGTACGACGGTGGCCACCATGCCGAATATAACAAATACACACCTGTCCGGGCCGAATACCGCAGACCGACTCCATCTGAGCTGCGTTGCAATGTAGGCCGACATAGAGGCGCTACACATCCCCTATGCTTCACTGATAAAGTAATGGAACATGAATTCCCAGAAGGGTTCAATCCTGTAAAGATTGAATCATATGATGGAACAACAGATCCCGCGGTATGGATCGAGGACTTCCTTCTCCATATACATATGGCCCACGGCGATGACCTCCATGTCATCAAGTATCTCCCGCTAAAACTCAAGGGACCAGCTAGGCACTGGTTGAACATTCTACCCGAAAATTCTATTGGAAGTTGGGAGAACCTGTAAGATGCATTCCTTGACAACTTCGAGGGCACTTGTGTCCGCCCTCCAGATGTCGGTGACTTAATCATATAATCCAACAGCCCGGAGAGTCATCCAGGAAATTCTGGACTCGGTTCTTAACTAAAAAGAACCAAATCGTCGACTGTCCGGACGCCGAAGCCCTAGCGGCCTTTAAGCATAACATCTGCGATGAGTGGCTCGCCCGACACCTTGGCCAAGAGAAGCCGAAGTCCATGGCAGCCCTTACGACGCTCATGACTCGCTTTTGCGCGGGCGAGGATAGCTGGCTAGCTCGTAGCAACAGCTCCTCAAGTAAACCTGGCACTTCTGAAGCCAGAGATAGCAACAGCAAGCCCCGACGCAAAAGACACAAGCGTCGTAATAATGGTGATAACGCCAACGACACGGCCGTCAATGCCGTATTCAGTGGCTCCAAGTCCGGTCAGCGGAAAAAGCCATTTAAAAGAAACAATCCAGGCCCGTCCAATCTGGACCGCATACTCGATCATCCATGTCAAATCCACGGCACCCCCGATAAATCTGCCAATCATACCAACAGAGAATGTTGGGTCTTCAAACAAGATGGCAAGTTAAATGCTGAAAACAAGGAAAAGGGATCGCAAAGTGATGATGACGAGGAACCCCGGCCACCGAACACAGGGGGACAGAAGAAGTTTCCTCCCCAAGTTAAAATAGTGAATATGATGTACGCTACCAATATCCCCAAAAGGGAACGGAAGCGCGAACTAAGGGACGTCTACGCGATGGAGCTAGTCGCCCCAAAATACAACCCGTGGTCCTCCTGTTCGATCACTTTTGATCGAAGGGATCACCCGACTAGTATCCATCATGGCGGTTCAGCCGCACTGGTGCTAGACCCTATCATTGACGGATTCGACCTCACAGGCGTCCTCATGGACGGTGGTAGCAGCCTGAACCTGCTCTATCAGGATACAGTTTGCAAAATGGGTATTGATCCCTCAAGGATCAAGCCCACAAAAACCACATTTAAAGGTGTCATACTAGGTGTAGAGGCCTGCTGTACAGGCTCAATCACACTGGAAGTGGTCTTCGGATCCCCGAATAATTTCCGAAGCGAAGAATTACTCTTCGATATCGTCCCCTTTCGCAGTGGTTATCACGCACTGCTCGGACGAACCGCATTTGCTCGTTTCAATGCGGTGCCGCACTATGCCTACCTTAAACTCACGATGCCCGGACCTCGCGGTATTATAACAGTCAACGGAAATATGGAGCGCTCCCTCCATACTGAGGAGCACACTGCGGCCCTTGCAGCAGAGGTTCATAATAGCCTTTTTCGGCAAAACATCAATTCGGCAATAAAGCCCCCGGACACCGTCAAGCGAGTTCGAGCTACTCTGCAACAGAACTGTCCGGCTCGTCCAGAGCTCAGCTAGCAATTTGGCCTTCGTCCCAGCCCCAATAAAGCGGTGAAATTCGTGCCGCGCATACACAACTATGCACTCAAAATACCATGGGCGTGGACGAAGGCACAGCTAGACCTCGGACCACAATGCGGCTCAACCGCTCCTGGATTCGTATACCTTCACCTTTTCTTTTTCTTTCAGGTTTCTTCACCTCTCAAGGCTTTTTCTGATAAACCTAATCACCGGACCCATCGTGGGACGAATACACCAAGAAAGCTAGGGGCTCTGACGTACAAGGGAATACGCAGGTGGTCTTTGCTAACGATCGTCATACCTGTTTTAAATACCCCCACGCAGCTCGCTCTTGGTCGTGGCATGTTAAATAGCCTTATTTGCTTATTGCACTACTTTGTACAGATACGCCTTGACGTATCAATCAACTTACAATGAAAAATAATCTGCAAGGTCTGCTCATTGCTTAAATTTTTTCCTTGTCTATTTATTTTTTGCACCCGTACATTCTGGTACGCCTTAATTCGCCAGGGGCTTCATTGTACCCCATAACACGGCAAGAAAGTCCGAACACTTTTACAGTATAGTTTGGCACCCCAAACTTATAGCACTATATGCATCGGCTCCGAATCATGTCTTTGGTCAATAGTTGGGTTGCCCGGCTCTTGTGCTTACTACCTTACGTTCCGCTATATCGGCTATGGTAGTAAAGGGAGAACTACTGCGATTGTGTCTCGGTTCTTCCAGACGAGCACCTCAGTAGAGAAAGCCGAAAACTGATTGTCATGATGCGGGGAGCGCTGGTCAGCTGTTCGAGAGGTCTTCAAATCGCTAGAGATTTTTTCCGCTTTATGCGAGGAATCGGTTTTTGTCCGATTAGGCTGGTATAGCACCTCAACTTCGGCCTTCCGGATACCAGGGGCTATGCCAAAATTTAAAATTATAGAACTCCAATGGCTAAGTGAGGGTGATAAAGCTGTATAGTCCGATTGTCTTGTTCGTTGCGCTAAACACCTCCTTAAAGGACCAAAAATTTGGATAAAGAGTGTTTAGATTTATCCCGAACACCCCTGTACTAGCTACGTGGGGGCAGAAGCCGACGACTGGCCAACTCTCAGATTTAATAAATGGCTACACAAGAGGTAAAATTTTAAATAACAAGCATTATATTACATAAAGACCTCGTTCCATATTACAGGACAGGATAAAATAATGCTTTCATGGGAAAATAATATCCTTGGAACATTGCTCCGCCACAAGGCGGGATCCCTCCATGACTTTGTCATAGTACTTCTCGGGCTTGCGATGCTCCTTGCCCTTGGGCGGACCCTCGGTCATCAACTTCGTGCCATCCATTTTCGCCCAGTGCGTCTTGGCGTGGGCGAAAGCCATCCGCGCACCTTCAATGCAGACCGACTGCTTGACGGCATCAAGCCGAGGGCAGGCACTGAGCAGCCGCTTCACGAGTCTGAAGTAGCTACTGGGCATGGGCTCGGCAGGCCATAGCCACACTAGTAGGTCCTTCATGGCTAGTTCGTCTGCCTTGTGCAGCTCGACCAACTGCTTTAGCTGGTCGCTAAGGGGCGCCGGATGTTCTGATCCAAGATATTGAGAGTAGAACAGCTTCTCTGTAGAGCTCCCTTCTTCGGCTTGAAAGAACTCTACAACATCTGATATGCTGCACGGCAGATCCGCAAACACTCCTGGAAAATTCCAAATTTGGGTAAGTAAAAGGAGCACTTCCTTCACACACTTGCTTTGCATAATAAAAGCCTTACCCGCCGCGATCTTATGGGCCGCCTGGATTTCCTGGAGGGCGCTCTGGGCTTCGGCTCAGGCATCTTGCACGCTCTGGCGGGCCTTGGCAAGTTCGGACTCTTGAATCTTCGAATTACGCTCCAAGGACTTGTACTTTTTGACGGCGTCCTGGAGCTCTTGCTGGACCTTGTTGACCCGGGCCTCCTGCTTCTCGCGCGCGGCATGTTCCTTAGCTGCTTTGTCTTTGGCCTGGTCCAACGCCTTCTTGAGGGACGCTACTTCGGTCGTGGCCCCTAATAAAGTTCATGACACTTCAGTCAGTACGAACATTTCACCCTTCCTAAATATAAAGCACCGGTTAGTGTATACCTTGGCTATCCTCCAGTTGCTTCTTCATGAGGCCAAGTTCTTCCTCGGCCTGCTGTAGATTCCACGTCAAGCCAGAGACCTCCGCAGTATGAGCAGTTGCGACTAGTAGTGACGCCTGCTTATTCACATAGACATGTTATGTTAGACTCCTGTGACAATTAGTTTGATCCTCTATTTGGTTTTTCTTTCCAAACACCGAACAGAGCATCAGGGGCTACTATCTACAAAGTGATATTCTTTTACAACTATATTACTTACCTCAAAGCCTGTTAGAAGGCTAATGCAGGTTCCGGTCAGTCCGTTTTTGACGGATTGGACTTTCTCAATCACCGTACACATAAGAGTACGGTGTTCTTCCGTAATGGAAGCGCCTTGTAGCGCTTCCAGCAATCTATCCGGTGCCTCTGGATGGACAGAGGTCATCGGTGGAGGCGGCTTGCTCCGCTCGTTCGGGAGAGGCTGCCTGCCCGAATTCGGAGCCAGTTGGGTCTCCGGAGCTGTATCCGGCTGAGGGCCGAACTGGACGCGGCCCCCGTTGTCGGGGTCTGTAGGGGTCTTTCCCCCCATGTGCTCGGCAGCCGGGCTTTTTTCCTCTGGCATCACCGGAACAGCCTCCCCTTGGCCCGGTATCCTTCGAGACAACACCTCGGTGTTGTCCGCGGCCTTATGGGAGGTGCCCGTTGGAAGGGACCCGCTGTTCATCGCCGACGGATCCAACGACCCCTTGGAAGAGGAGGATAGCTCGATGTTGGACTGGGCCGGATTGCAGATGCATGGTCTAACACATTAAAAATGATAAAGTGAAAAAACTAGAAATATTATCGTGTCTGGATGCTTACGATTTGGCCAGGGGCTTGACCCTGGGCCCCCACTCCTCGCTGCTGTTGGTGGCTGCGGCGTAGTCCGGAAGGGAGATTTTCCCTTCTTGGGCGCCTCGGCCTCCCCATGTGTGGAGGCCTTCCTCTTCTTTTTCCCCCAATGGGGGGGGGGGGGGACAGGTCTCCTCCTCCTCCCCATCGTCTTCAGCGGAGGAGTGCGTCTTGGCGTCTTCGGACGTCACGTCCGAAACACCCTTGCGTCGGAGACCACCTCTGGTCCCCTTGGCCGCCTTCTTGGCTTTATTCTCCAGCACCTCATAAGGCACCGGAAATAGAATCTTCGTCAGAAGAGGCATTTCTAGATCTTCGAGCAGCCGAGCCGGACATTCGATCTGCTCCGCTATCGTTACCCAGGCCTGAAAGATCGGCATGGAGGCTTAGGTTCCTCCCACAGATATGCCGGCAAAAGATATACCTTGCAAACATAAAAGAACTCACCGGATTAGCCCGGCGTTTTGCACTAAGCCTGCGATCTTCGGACGTGGGTGGTGGTACCACGCTAGCCTTAAAAAGCACCTTCCAGATGTCTTCGTGTGTCGTATCGAAGAGCTCCAGCGGCACCTGGTGCTTAGCTGGGTCGAACTCCCACCAATTACAAGTCCGGCTCTGGCATGGAAGAATCCAGCGGAAGAGCATGACCTGGACCATGTTGACAAGCTTGATTTTCTTGTCAATCATGTTCTGGACACATGTCTGGAGCCCAGTCACTTCTTCCGCTGAGCCCAGGCTAAACCCTTCTCTTGCCAGGAGGTGAGCCGCATGGGGACTCGGGATCGGAATTCTGGGGTCGCCGCCCAAGTGGTACCGCGCGGCTCGGTGATGTAGAACCACCCCAATTGCCACCCCTTTACAGTATCCACAAAGGAGCCTTCAGGCTAGGTGACATTGGGCATTTTGCCCACCATGGCGCCTCCGCACTCCGCTTGTTGGCCACTCACCACCTCCGGCTTCACATTGAAGGTCTTCAGCCATAGGCCGAAGTGTGGTGGGATGCGGAGGAAGGCCTCACACACGACAATGAATGCCGAGATATTGAGGATGTAGTTGGGAGCCAAGTCGTGGAAGTCCAGCCCGTAGTAGAACATCAGTCTGCGGACAAACGGGTGAAGGGGGAATCCCAGCTCGCGGACGAAGTGGAAAGAAACACCACCCTTTCTTGGGGCTCCGGGGTGGGGATGATCTGCCCCTTGGCCGGAAGCCGATGAGCGATGTCTTTGGACAAGTACCCGGCCTCCCGGAGCTTCTTGATGTCCTCCATCTTGACAGAGGAGGCCATCCACTTGCCTCCAGCTCCAGATCCGGACATGATTGGAGTGCTTTTTGGGCGAAAGAGATGGGTGCTTGGGCGCTAGAGTTCGAGAATGAATGAGCAGAGGAAGAAGAGGGTGTGGGTGAAAGAGGGGAATCCTTATCCCTTTATAAAGGCAGTAGAAATCATGCGCCTCCCCGCTCGCCCTAAAACTCGCTTATTTCCCAAGCGCCATGCTGATGGCACGGTTAGGTTACCCATGCCCGCATTGATGAGAATCCTGTGATAAGGGGACATGATCTCTGCTTCGACAAGATGTGCCAACGAAACCGCACCTCGAGATACAGAGGGGCAGGTTGAAAACGGTTCAAATAATGACCGGGCCATGGCATGATGTCACGCTATGAGTTGTCAGCATATTGGACTCGTGGGATATTATACTCTGTACCGTGGTATGTGGAATTTGATTGGCAGAGCCGGACATGATTCTTATGTTCAAGATCTACTTTGGAGTAATCGAAGAAGGAACCTGCCTTGCAATGCCAAAGACAATCTGCATGCCGGACTCGTCGTCATTGAAGCCTGGTTCAGGGGCTACCGAGGGAGTCTGGGATTAAGGGGTCCTCGGACAGCCGGACTATATGCGTATGCCGGACTATTGGACTATGAAGATGCAAGATACAAGACTTAGTCCCGTGTCCGGATGGGACTCTCCTTTGCGTGGAAGGCAAGCTTGGCGATTCGGATTTGAAGATTCCTTTCTCTATAACCGACTCTGTGTAACCCTAGCCCCCTCTGGTGTCTATATAAACCGGAGGGTTTAGTCCGTAGGACACCAACAATCATAACCATAGGCTAGCTTCTAGGGTTTAGCCTCTACGACCTCGTGGCAGATCAACTCTTGTAATACTCATATCATCAAGATCAATCAAGCAGGAAGTAGGGTATTACCTCCATCGAGAGGGCCCGAACCTGGGTAAACATTGTGTCCCCTGCCCCCTGTTACCATTAGCCTTAGACGCACAGTTCAGGACCCCCTACCCGAGATCCACTGGTTTTGACACCGACAGCCGCTGCCGCCTGCCGGCGCCGTCCATTCCCATGCCTCCGCCCAGTCCGACCACCAGTCACCACTACACTCCACTCCTCCTCACCTTATCTCTCATCTTTCATTTTTTTGATGACATTCTTAAGATACCATTTTTCTGATAAAATTCTCGAGATACCATTAGTTTTTACACATGGGATTACTCCTGCATGGGTCAATCACAACAGGTGTTTTGTAAAAAAGCATATTGATGTTCCGTGCAATGCACGAGCATCTTGCTTGTAATTATATAATGCAAATCACGAGCAGGAAGGGACATTTTTTTACACAACCACGTTAACATGGCCACGTAAATCACTAGCTAAAGTATAATACCATTATACTTATATCCCGATGCAAAAGGTTGAGTACATGTCCGAAGAGTAGAGTCACACACACGCACTCTATCTCTTAGAATCTCTCTCTCTCACACACACACACCAGTTACGTGACGCCCATTTAAGCAGACACGTACTCCATGTTACAATTTGTGCACCCGCGGGTACACATGATGGTGCGCATTATTTAAGCTGGACGGCGAACCCAAACAATAGCTGCATTCGTTCCCCTCCCGCCTCTTCTTCTCTGGTCGCCGTCGCCCGGTAGCCATGGCCCGGCCGAAGGTAACAACATACGCCATACTCCTACCGGAGCGACGCTTTAATCTGGAAATTTTAGTGGTCATGCATGCATCTTCTTGTGCTAGCACTCCTATATAAGGGTTGCCCAGTCGCTTCCCACAGACGTGCGCAGGTGGTGGAAGAGGAATGAGAAGGGAAGTGGGTTGTGGAGTAACGTATTTTACCACAATTTCTTAGGAAACTGAGTGCAATAATTGAGTATTTTTGCAAACTACCAGTACTACACCTGAAACGGTTCAAAACCAATACTCCCTTGCCAGTGCGCGCTTCCCGCGTGAAACGGTTAGCGTCGCCCTGGAGCGTCAGTGCCGCATTAATGCCCGGCCAGAGCGGAGGCAACCTCTCACTGTCGCCTTCTTTGAAGCAGCGCGACGGCGGAGAGAGCGCCGCTTCCCGGTGCACGTGACTGCTCCACGTCGAGGCTGGCCATAGGCCCTGTTTGGATCCATGGGTTAGTTAGTTTGAGCTACTTGGGGCTCAAATAGCCCTAAAGTATCCAAGCATGAGGGTTAAATTGGAGCAAGTTGCACCGAACCCACCCAAAAAAACATCCCACCCAAGAGTGCTAACTGGAGATAGTTCTCATTGGGCCCACTAAAAAATCACTTTTCTCTTTCCATCAAGTGCATTTATTGTCAATCTAACCATGGCACCCAAACACCTCTTTGGCTACAGTTAGATCAGGGTTAGTCATGAGTTAGTCTAACCTCTAGCTAAGTTAAAGTATCGAAACAGGTGCAGTATAGGACATGCAAGTTGCTCAAAGCATACAATCAAATTCGTACGCGAAAGGATCTTTTTTTTGAAAATGGAACGTGAAAGGATCTTCGAATGATATAATTTTCAAATTATATAAAATCTTATCAATAGTCAAAGGCATCCTCGAAGAATACATTAGGCCCTATATAAAATCTTACCAATAGTCAAAACCAAGTGTTCTAAATGAGTTCAAAATGAGAAACTGGACCCACTCACGGCACGGCACACCTATCTCATTTGGTCCGTCGGTCAAAGCGCTTCCTCTTCTTGGCATAACAATAGAGTTCAGTACTATTTTTTTAGAATGCTCTTGGCATGTCGCTAACATGTGATGAGTTAACCGACCTCAATAGACGGCAAAAACGCCAGCCCGCCGCACTTTGAGAGAGACGAGGAGCGAGAAGCGATACGGGCTGCTGGATTACTATAGCTAGGTGTCGCACGTAAGCCAAGAAATATGGTGATAGCATGGGTTAGCCATGTACTTGTATGATGTAACTACACTGGGCTGCCGTGTTTCGTACTCTTCTAGTCCACCATGGAGATGATTGGTTAATTTTATATCGCTGAATAATATAAAATATTATGAGTGCAGACGCTCCACCACGAGGTTCCTTGCTCCTTCTCGGTCGTCGGGAATCTATGTTCTTCCACTCTCTTTTTTACGTGAGCTTTGTTCATCCTTTTTCCAACACGCGAGACATCTAGCATCAAGGTGCACGTGTCATGCAAGGATCATTCCATCTATATGAAGAACACGTGGGACTGGAACTACGAGATGGACATGTACCCAGGAGTGGACGTACGAACCTGAGTAATGTAGCGCAGTAAGTGAAGTCGAATGGCACAAATAGTATGAACATGCGTGGCATATAGGCATTTATCTCTTACTACATACCACTAAATGTTGTACGTGCAATGCACGGTGATGTTATGGAGTACGTGCCTAAGTACTCTACTACTACTATATTAATTGGAGGCACATATTAGCTTTTATATTTGTTTAAGTGTATGCCCCGAGACCTTCCAACTAGACGTGTCTTTCTCTCCGGGTCGCACTTTGTATCGTTCATACCACTAGTACTACTACGTGTGGTCTCCGACCCAAAAGTGGAAGAAGTGGAGACACTCTACCATGCTGTTTTTTTGGCGCTAGGCTCTACTACGCTGTTCATGTCCCACTCCTTTCGCTGATGTGTGGGACATCCTGCACGTGTCGCGTTTGGCACTCTTCGTTGTAAGAGTTGAAACGCTAGCATTCATCAGAAATAAAATATAAATATAAATCAGCAGTGATACTATACCATGTAGTTTTCTTCCTCCTCGATATCGGAAAGAATACTTCCGTTCGCCAACATGTGGGACGTCGACCATCCTGGTCCACTTGCCATGCACGCAGAACTCCAAGGGAGAGTCACCCCGGTCGTCGCACCGCAGTAATAATGACTAATGAGCCGTTAAATCACATGCCCAACCTTTCCCACTGTGAAGTTGCTCAGATGAAGGAACCATCATGACTTCGTTGAATTCCGCTTCTTGAAGAAAACTACTGTACCAGCAATACTGCTAGCTACAGTAGTTACTCCAACAGAGGCCTCCTTTCGTTCATAGGATAGGAATTTTATAGGAATATGAAAATCATAGGAAGTGACATGACATGCATCTCAATTCCTATAGAGAAAGAGATGCCATTTGATGCATAGGATAGGAATTTTTCCATTGAGTCTAGGCTAATGTACTGGTAATTTGCTCTAAAAACTACAGTAGTAACTAGTAGTACTGGTACAAGCTCGTACTCAGAAACAGACACACACTAACTACTAGTATTACTACTTCTCACATGCTGGCCAGACGCCGTCGTTCTCCTTCCCGGCTTTGTTGGCGACACCCCACCGTGCTTGGATCTCCACCGACCTCTCCGCAGCAGCGCGTGCGTCCTCTGATTTCTTGCGGCGGAGGGCCTATCTTTTCTTGAGTGCTTTCTGACTTTTCCGCTTCCTCCGTGCGGCTTTGGCCGCCTCTTGCTCTACCGCGCATTCGGCCTTGGCAGCTTCAAATTCCGCCCACATAGGTGTGAGGTCGCGAGCGGTGATGAACTCGGCATGACGGGATGCCATCGCTTCCCTACCATTTTGTGTGCGGTTGTCGGTGTTCTGGTAACGGGGGTCCCCAGACTTGCCTGCCTGCGGCCTGCGGTGTGGCTCGAGTGGTGGCCCAGTATGACCCATCTTCATCAACGAAAGACTCAAGACCCTCGCGAGGGGCGGACGACACGAGGCTTCCTCAGGAGCGGCCTTGCCAGGCAGGCTCGCGAGGAGGCGGAGAGATCAAGGCAGGGTACCTCACGAGGTACTCGTGACGCAAGCCATGATGATAGAGACCAGGCGGGCGCCAGGCTGGCGCCGGCGTGCGCGGTGTCCTTGTTTCCTCTTTGGTACAAAGGGGGCAAGCACAGGCGTGGAGTACCGAGGCATCAAGCAAAGTTTGCCATTTTAGTGCAACGAGACCAAGACCAGTAGAGCGGCAGGATGGAGGTCACCGTGGAGCCCAAGACGGCGTCATCACCAGTGCCTTTGGCAGCCGAAGACCAACTTTAGTCAGGATAACTTGTACTAGATGTTCCCCTTCGAAATGGCCGTTGTTGGCGCCCTTCCCGCTCAATATTTTGGAAGAGGGCCAGGGCCTCTATAAATAGGGATAGCCACCACAGTAGAGGGGAGATCGAATCGAGTGCTCATTAGATCAAGAGGCGATTGAACTCACCCAAGTAGTTCATCGCACCAGCTCAAGAACACCTCTCGCGAGGCGGTTCATCCTTTGTACTGTTCATCATCAGGCCCTGAGGCAATCCACCACACCACACACTGGAGTAGGGTATTACACCACAACGGTGGCCCGAACCAGTATAAATCTTGTGTCCCTCGTGTTGTTCATCGTTTAGCTTAGATTCTTGCTAGGCGATCGGACGTGGATCGATAGGGGGGAGATCTTCGTGCGCACCCTAGAGTTCGAACCTTAAGGGTTTGCCGGAACCCCACATCCGACATTTGGCGCGCCAGGTAGGGGTGCACTGGAATCTTCCTTCTTCCGTCCTGCGTTTCGCCGCTTCACCGCCTCCATGTCCGGCGACCTGACGGCCAACTCTGACCGCTGGGCGGCATGGCCTGCCCATGTCGTGCCACCTGCCCAAGGTGACCTCAACCCCGCACCCCAGGAAGCCCGCACCCTGCAGAGCACTATGGGTCATGGGTGACGCGGTCAGGCAACGCCTACCCTCACTCCGCCACAGGTACGATCAGCAGCAAGGGCCTCAAGCCATGCCGCGGCCACAGCACCGCACACCCGACGGGAGCAGGCGAACATGAAGGCCGCGCTCACAGTGGCGCGAGAGCTGCTGCGGTGCAGACTACAAGAAAGCGGCCACGATGTGCTGCTGGAACGCGTCACCGAGCTCCTGGATGCCGCTGCTTCAGGGGCTCCCCCGTTCTGCGTCTAGCTTCCACCCCAGGCCCCGGGAGGATCACAAGTCGGGCCAATCCGTGCCCACGCGCCCCCAGGCGCACCTCAAGGCTTCATCAACACTAGCCCGGCCATCAGCGCCGGGCGACAAGCTGCGCCGGCACCGCCCCTGGTAAGCAAGGGCATGCGCATCACTGCCTACGGCCCTAGCGGGCCGCCGCCCTACCGTCCCCAAGATGGATCTTCAAGTCGAACTGCATGGTGTGCGGAGCACTATGGAGAGGCCTTTGGGGTGGTGACCCCGGAGGCCTACGTACCCCACATGGTGGATAGAGAGTACGCGCTGGAGGAAGACCACGTCTCGTTCCTCGGGCCAGGCTGGGAGGAGGAGGCGCCAGAAGCCGAGCTCTTTCAGGAGCCTCACGGAAGCCTTGACAACTGTGCCGGTGGCAGCAACTATTGGGTACCGCTAATTCCTCAGGAGCAAGCTTATGCTAACCATGGGTCGCAGGAGGATCAGGTCATTGCAGCGGATGGTTGCCCCAGTGCGTCAACCTCCCTCCCCTCAGGAGGAGGGCACTGGGGGCAGCAGGAGAGGGGCCGGGAGCCAGGCTCCTCCCCACGACATGCGGAGCAAGGCGTTCTTCGGAGGTAGCCCCTCTGCCGGGGAGGTGCCCTAGGGCCTGCCCCTGGCAGAGGACCCGTGGTCGTCGAGGGAACCGCTGGCGTCCCCTTTTCACCATTGGCGCCATCCTGGTTTCCGGTCGCCGTCGATGGTGGTCAAGGGTGGCGCAAGGCGGGGCCCTCGTCTGGCGATATGAAGCAAGGCCAGTACCTGTGAAGAAGGCCCAGTGCCTGTGAAGCTCGCCGCCCGCGACACTCTCACATAATAATGAGTTGGGGCTGTACATGCCTCGGAGTCTCCGAAGAGCCGCCCTCGGGCCTCGGGGGCTCCCGCCCACGCCCAGTGGCAGCACTTAGCTCCACGCTGGTGAGAAGACGTCGAAGACTAAACTAGGTGCCGGACGCGGCCTTCTGCTTTTTGCTTCCTTTCGTGCAAACAAGCTTCCTCGTTTCGGATCTAAGTTGAAGTCGATTTTGTGTTTGCGTATGCGAGGAGGGGTGTCATTTCTTATTCGTATGCTTTCTCGTGCTCCAACTTATGTTCAAATTGGAATTCACACTAGCTTCCTCCCTCTCACGAGCCCCTTGCGAGTGGGGCAGGGCCCATCATGTGCGCCCGCCGTCCTGCGGCCGGCGTTCGCTCCAGCCAGGCTCTCGCCGCATGGTTGAACGGGACCCTCATGAGGTCCTCGGACGGACGTTGCGAGCCTACTCGAGACATGCCAAGACAAGGTGAAACCACGACAACCTACTCATCGCGAAAATCATGGCATCATGCAGGCACCCATCTGGCACCGATCTTGACAACACATAAGCAATAATCTTTTTACATGAGGGGCTTCCCCTCCCAAAATGCTCTCACAACCTTTAGGTCCACCCCCAAGTCTCTTCCTGCGCAGGACAAACAGCAGGGGGAAGCACGGGATCAATCGGACATGTCGCTCACCACATCCCCCAGGGCGTCCCCGGAGGCGTCATTGGCACCACCGTCGTCGCCGCCAGCCTCTTCATCGCCGTTGTTGGCACCGTCTTCACCACCATTCACCATGCCGCCTTCATCAGCAGCAACGATCACCCCGTCGTCATCAGAGGTGAAGGCCCGGACGAGTGAATCTACATTGTCATCCACCCACCGCACTAGGTCGCCTCGGACGGCCTCAGGCACTAGGGCGATGGCGGCATCGAAGTCGAAGAGGGGGTCGATGTTCTGGAGATAGCTGAAGACGCGGGAGAATGCCCGCGCAAGCAGGCCGCGGCTTTGTTCCTCCACCAGCTGGTGAGACCTCTTAGAGCGGTTCTCTAGATGCGTCACCACGTTAGTGAAGAACCGGGGATTGCCGGCGTAGTTGGTCACATGCGGCTCCTCAGCGTCTGCCTTGCAGATGTTGCCCAAGGCCGTGTTGGCCCTTTCCCTGATTGTCCGGATCATGGGGCCATGCATGTGTTCCAGCGTCTGCTGCTGGCGGATCTCGTCCGCATTCTACTGCGCAACGGCCTCGCCATCATCAACCCGTCGTTGAAGAAGAAGCAGTTCGGCGCGGGAGGAGGCCAGCTCAGCCTGCGCTGAGCTTAGCGCGATAGCGGTGGCCTCTACTCGCTGCGTGGCTTCAGTCAGCCTGGTCGTGAGAGCAGCAGTCCTGCCTGCGGCTTTAGTCTTGATCAGCTCCAGCCGCTCTCCATACTCGTGCTCAAGAACAGCGCGAGCCTCCGCCACGCAACGGTCGATCTCCTCCTGGATCCGGGCCTCCCGCGCGCCGACGTCGTCCTCCGCCTGGGTGACCTGGTGCTCCCTCGTCTCCAACCGCTCAAGATCAAGGTTGCGCTCGGCAGCCTCCAATGTCAGTGCTTCCTCGCGCTTCCGGAGCTCCTCCTCTTTAGCGGGCCCCCCTTTCAGCGACGCAAGGGCGGCCCGGCGCAACTCCGCCTGCTGCTCCAGGGAGTTGCACCAGTCTTGGAGCTCCCATGCGCGCTCTTCCGCAGCTTCACGTCGCTGATCCGCCTCCTGGGCCTCCTCGATGGCTCGGGAACAGGCCTCCCGAGAGGCCACAAGAGATGCCTCGGCCTTGGCATTGTCGATATCGCACTGATGGCGCGCAAGACCGACAGCCGACTTTAGCTTGCACTGCTCCTCGACCAGCCGCAGGCCTTCAGCTTGAAGACGCGCGTCCTCGCCTGCAAGCTCAAAGCATACAATCAAATTCGTACGCGAAAGGATCTTTTTTTTTGAAAATGGAACGTGAAAGGATCTTCGAATGATATAATTTTCAAATTATATAAAATCTTATCAATAGTCAAAGGCATCCTCGAAGAATACATTAGGCCCTATATAAAATCTTACCAATAGTCAAAACCAAGTGTTCTAAATGAGTTCAAAATGAGAAACTGGACCCACTCACGGCACGGCACACCTATCTCATTTGGTCCGTCGGTCAAAGCGCTTCCTCTTCTTGGCATAACAATAGAGTTCAGTACTATTTTTTTAGAATGCTCTTGGCATGTCGCTAACATGTGATGAGTTAACCGACCTCAATAGACGGCAAAAACGCCAGCCCGCCGCACTTTGAGAGAGACGAGGAGCGAGAAGCGATACGGGCTGCTGGATTACTATAGCTAGGTGTCGCACGTAAGCCAAGAAATATGGTGATAGCATGGGTTAGCCATGTACTTGTATGATGTAACTACACTGGGCTGCCGTGTTTCGTACTCTTCTAGTCCACCATGGAGATGATTGGTTAATTTTATATCGCTGAATAATATAAAATATTATGAGTGCAGACGCTCCACCACGAGGTTCCTTGCTCCTTCTCGGTCGTCGGGAATCTATGTTCTTCCACTCTCTTTTTTACGTGAGCTTTGTTCATCCTTTTTCCAACACGCGAGACATCTAGCATCAAGGTGCACGTGTCATGCAAGGATCATTCCATCTATATGAAGAACACGTGGGACTGGAACTACGAGATGGACATGTACCCAGGAGTGGACGTACGAACCTGAGTAATGTAGCGCAGTAAGTGAAGTCGAATGGCACAAATAGTATGAACATGCATGGCATATAGGCATTTATCTCTTACTACATACCACTAAATGTTGTACGTGCAATGCACGGTGATGTTATGGAGTACGTGCCTAAGTACTCTACTACTACTATATTAATTGGAGGCACATATTAGCTTTTATATTTGTTTAAGTGTATGCCCCGAGACCTTCCAACTAGACGTGTCTTTCTCTCCGGGTCGCACTTTGTATCGTTCATACCACTAGTACTACTACGTGTGGTCTCCGACCCAGAAGTGGAAGAAGTGGAGACACTCTACCATGCTGTTTTTTTGGCGCTAGGCTCTACTACGCTGTTCATGTCCCACTCCTTTCGCTGATGTGTGGGACATCCTGCACGTGTCGCGTTTGGCACTCTTCGTTGTAAGAGTTGAAACGCTAGCATTCATCAGAAATAAAATATAAATATAAATCAGCAGTGATACTATACCATGTAGTTTTCTTCCTCCTCGATATCGGAAAGAATACTTCCGTTCGCCAACATGTGGGACGTCGACCATCCTGGTCCACTTGCCATGCACGCAGAACTCCAAGGGAGAGTCACCCCGGTCGTCGCGCCGCAGTAATAATGACTAATGAGCCGTTAAATCACATGCCCAACCTTTCCCACTGTGAAGTTGCTCAGATGAAGGAACCATCATGACTTCGTTGAATTCCGCTTCTTGAAGAAAACTACTGTACCAGCAATACTGCTAGCTACAGTAGTTACTCCAACAGAGGCCTCCTTTCGTTCATAGGATAGGAATTTTATAGGAATATGAAAATCATAGGAAGTGACATGACATGCATCTCAATTCCTATAGAGAAAGAGATGCCATTTGATGCATAGGATAGGAATTTTTCCATTGAGTCTAGGCTAATGTACTGGTAATTTGCTCTAAAAACTACAGTAGTAACTAGTAGTACTGGTACAAGCTCGTACTCAGACACAGACACACACTAACTACTAGTATTACTACTTCTCACATGCTGGCCAGACGCCGTCGTTCTCCTTCCCGGCTTTGTTGGCGACACCCCACCGTGCTTGGATCTCCACCGACCTCTCCGCAGCAGCGCGTGCGTCCTCTGCTTTCTTGCGGCGGCGGGCCTATCTTTTCTTGAGTGCTTTCTGACTTTTCCGCTTCCTCCGTGCGGCTTTGGCCGCCTCTTGCTCTACCGCGCATTCGGCCTTGGCAGCTTCAAATTCCGCCCACATAGGTGTGAGGTCGCGAGCGGTGATGAACTCGGCATGACGGGATGCCATCGCTTCCCTACCATTTTGTGTGCGGTTGTCGGTGTTCTGGTAACGGGGGTCCCCAGACTTGCCTGCCTGCGGCCTGCGGTGTGGCTCGAGTGGTGGCCCAGTATGACCCATCTTCATCAACGAAAGACTCAAGACCCTCGCGAGGGGCGGACGACACGAGGCTTCCTCAGGAGCGGCCTTGCCAGGCAGGCTCGCGAGGAGGCGGAGAGATCAAGGCAGGGTACCTCACGAGGTACTCGTGACGCAAGCCATGATGATAGAGACCAGGCGGGCGCCAGGCTGGCGCCGGCGTGCGCGGTGTCCTTGTTTCCTCTTTGGTACAAAGGGGGCAAGCACAGGCGTGGAGTACCGAGGCATCAAGCAAAGTTTGCCATTTTAGTGCAACGAGACCAAGACCAGTAGAGCGGCAGGATGGAGGTCACCGTGGAGCCCAAGACGGCGTCATCACCAGTGCCTTTGGCATCCGAAGACCAACTTTAGTCAGGATAACTTGTACTAGATGTTCCCCTTCGAAATGGCCGTTGTTGGCGCCCTTCCCGCTCAATATTTTGGAAGAGGGCCAGGGCCTCTATAAATAGGGATAGCCACCACAGTAGAGGGGAGATCGGATCGAGTGCTCATTAGATCAAGAGGCGATTGAACTCACCCAAGTAGTTCATCGCACCAGCTCAAGAACACCTCTCGCGAGGCGGTTCATCCTTTGTACTGTTCATCATCAGGCCCTGAGGCAATCCACCACACCACACACTGGAGTAGGGTATTACACCACAACGGTGGCCCGAACCAGTATAAATCTTGTGTCCCTCGTGTTGTTCATCGTTTAGCTTAGATTCTTGCTAGGCGATCGGACGTGGATCGATAGGGGGGAGATCTTCGTGCGCACCCTAGAGTTCGAACCTTAAGGGTTTGCCGGAACCCCACATCCGACATTTGGCGCGCCAGGTAGGGGTGCACTGGAATCTTCCTTCTTCCGTCCTGCGTTTCGCCGCTTCACCGCCTCCATGTCCGGCGACCTGACGGCCAACTCTGACCGCTGGGCGGCATGGCCTGCCCATGTCGTGCCACCTGCCCAAGGTGACCTCAACCCCGCACCCCAGGAAGCCCGCACCCTGCAGAGCACTATGGGTCATGGGTGACGCGGTCAGGCAACGCCTACTCTCACTCCGCCACAGGTACGATCAGCAGCAAGGGCCTCAAGCCATGCCGCGGCCACAGCACCGCACACCCGACGGGAGCAGGCGAACATGAAGGCCGCGCTCACAGTGGCGCGAGAGCTGCTGCGGTGCAGACTACAAGAAAGCGGCCACGATGTGCTGCTGGAACGCGTCACCGAGCTCCTGGATGCCGCTGCTTCAGGGGCTCCCCCGTTCTGCGTCTAGCTTCCACCCCAGGCCCCGGGAGGATCACAAGTCGGGCCAATCCGTGCCCACGCGCCCCCAGGCGCACCTCAAGGCTTCATCAACACTAGCCCGGCCATCAGCGCCGGGCGACAAGCTGCGCCGGCACCGCCCCTGGTAAGCAAGGGCATGCGCATCACTGCCTACGGCCCTAGCGGGCCGCCGCCCTACCGTCCCCAAGATGGATCTTCAAGTCGAACTGCATGGTGTGCGGAGCACTATGGAGAGGCCTTTGGGGTGGTGACCCCGGAGGCCTACGTACCCCACATGGTGGATAGAGAGTACGCGCTGGAGGAAGACCACGTCTCGTTCCTCGGGCCAGGCTGGGAGGAGGAGGCGCCAGAAGCCGAGCTCTTTCAGGAGCCTCACGGAAGCCTTGACAACTGTGCCGGTGGCAGCAACTATTGGGTACCGCTAATTCCTCAGGAGCAAGCTTATGCTAACCATGGGTCGCAGGAGGATCAGGTCATTGCAGCGGATGGTTGCCCCAGTGCGTCAACCTCCCTCCCCTCAGGAGGAGGGCACTGGGGGCAGCAGGAGAGGGGCCGGGAGCCAGGCTCCTCCCCACGACATGCGGAGCAAGGCGTTCTTCGGAGGTAGGCCCTCTGCCGGGGAGGTGCCCTAGGGCCTGCCCCTGGCAGAGGACCCGTGGTCGTCGAGGGAACCGCTGGCGTCCTCTTTTCACCATTGGCGCCATCCTGGTTTCCGGTCACCGTCGATGGTGGTCAAGGGTGGCGCAAGGCGGGGCCCTCGTCTGGCGATATGAAGCAAGGCCAGTACCTGTGAAGAAGGCCCAGTGCCTGTGAAGCTCGCCGCCCGCGACACTCTCACATAATAATGAGTTGGGGCTGTACATGCCTCGGAGTCTCCGAAGAGCCGCCCTCGGGCCTCGGGGGCTCCCGCCCACGCCCAGTGGCAGCACTTAGCTCCACGCTGGTGAGAAGACGTCGAAGACTAAACTAGGTGCCGGACGCGGCCTTCTGCTTTTTGCTTCCTTTCGTGCAAACAAGCTTCCTCGTTTCGGATCTAAGTTGAAGTCGATTTTGTGTTTGCGTATGCGAGGAGGGGTGTCGTTTCTTATTCGTATGCTTTCTCGTGCTCCAACTTATGTTCAAATTGGAATTCACACTAGCTTCCTCCCTCTCACGAGCCCCTTGCGAGTGGGGCAGGGCCCATCATGTGCGCCCGCCGTCCTGCGGCCGGCGTTCGCTCCAGCCAGGCTCTCGCCGCATGGTTGAACGGGACCCTCATGAGGTCCTCGGACGGACGTTGCGAGCCTACTCGAGACATGCCAAGACAAGGTGAAACCACGACAACCTACTCATCGCGAAAATCATGGCATCATGCAGGCACCCATCTGGCACCGATCTTGACAACACATAAGCAATAATCTTTTTACATGAGGGGCTTCCCCTCCCAAAATGCTCTCACAACCTTTAGGTCCACCCCCAAGTCTCTTCCTGCGCAGGACAAACAGCAGGGGGAAGCACGGGATCAATCGGACATGTCGCTCACCACATCCCCCAGGGCGTCCCCGGAGGCGTCATTGGCACCACCGTCGTCGCCGCCAGCCTCTTCATCGCCGTTGTTGGCACCGTCTTCACCACCGTTCACCATGCCGCCTTCATCAGCAGCAACGATCACCCCGTCGTCATCAGAGGTGAAGGCCCGGACGAGTGAATCTACATTGTCATCCACCCACCGCACTAGGTCGCCTCGGACGGCCTCAGGCACTAGGGCGATGGCGGCATCGAAGTCGAAGAGGGGGTCGATGTTCTGGAGATAGCTGAAGACGCGGGAGAATGCCCGCGCAAGCAGGCCGCGGCTTTGTTCCTCCACCAGCTGGTGAGACCTCTTAGAGCGGTTCTCTAGATGCGTCACCACGTTAGTGAAGAACCGGGGATTGCCGGCGTAGTTGGTCACATGCGGCTCCTCAGCGTCTGCCTTGCAGATGTTGCCCAAGGCCGTGTTGGCCCTTTCCCTGATTGTCCGGATCATGGGGCCATGCATGTGTTCCAGCGTCTGCTGCTGGCGGATCTCGTCCGCATTCTACTGCGCAACGGCCTCGCCATCATCAACCCGTCGTTGAAGAAGAAGCAGTTCGGCGCGGGAGGAGGCCAGCTCAGCCTGCGCTGAGCTTAGCGCGATAGCGGTGGCCTCTACTCGCTGCGTGGCTTCAGTCAGCCTGGTCGTGAGAGCAGCAGTCCTGCCTGCGGCTTTAGTCTTGATCAGCTCCAGCCGCTCTCCATACTCGTGCTCAAGAACAGCGCGAGCCTCCGCCACGCAACGGTCGATCTCCTCCTGGATCCGGGCCTCCCGCGCGCCGACGTCGTCCTCCGCCTGGGTGACCTGGTGCTCCCTCGTCTCCAACCGCTCAAGATCAAGGTTGCGCTCGGCAGCCTCCAATGTCAGTGCTTCCTCGCGCTTCCGGAGCTCCTCCTCTTTAGCGGGCCCCCCTTTCAGCGACGCAAGGGCGGCCCGGCGCAACTCCGCCTGCTGCTCCAGGGAGTTGCACCAGTCTTGGAGCTCCCATGCGCGCTCTTCCGCAGCTTCACGTCGCTGATCCGCCTCCTGGGCCTCCTCGATGGCTCGGGAACAGGCCTCCCGAGAGGCCACAAGAGATGCCTCGGCCTTGGCATTGTCGATATCGCACTGATGGCGCGCAAGACCGACAGCCGACTTTAGCTTGCACTGCTCCTCGACCAGCCGCAGGCCTTCAGCTTGAAGACGCGCGTCCTCGCCTGCAAGCTCTACACCAAGGTGGCTCACTGCATCTGTCGCCTTCTGGAGGAACTCTAGTCGGACAGCACTGCGCTCCCGCGCACGCTTGAGCACGTTGTCAACATCATCCTCCGCCATCGATGCTGGCGGAGGACCCTGGAGTGGTTTGCCCCTTCTCGGTAGGGGGCTGGGGGCTGGCGCCCCCACAATCGCCGGGCGGGCCCTGCAAGGGACCCAGCCAGGTGCTAATCCACCTCCTGATGAGGAACCGAAGATCGACTTCAACCACTCACCACCAATAATCAGTGGAGGAGCCCGGGGCAAGCTAGTTGTGCCCAGGGAGAGCTCGTGAAGGAGGAGCGGCGCGCCCACAGGTTCAAGGCACACCGCAGGCTGGCCTACCTCTTCGGCCGAGCACGCACTGGGGGTGGCACGCAGACTTGGGGCAATCAAGGTCGGTGATGGAGGAGAAGCCTGAGGAAGCGGCTCCCCGGCTGGCTCCGCGGGCTCGTCAGAAGGGATCCTGAAAGGCCACGGTCAACAAAGGGAGCGGCAAACAAGGAACTATTAGAAGGAGGGACTTACTCGTCCTTGGCGAAGTACTTCCTGTGCTTCAATGGGCGGTATGGGCGATTGTCACCACCGGAAGCCTCCTTCCTCTTGTGAAGGGCCTCGAAATCTAAGTAGAACCGGCCCAAGCTCGCGACGTGAGGGCCGGTGCGCGGCATGGGAGCTGAATCATCAGGACAGCCTACATCAAGGGCACCAGCCTGAGAGGAGCGATCAGGTGCCACCTCTTGGTGTCCTGCCGAGGCCTCGGGGGCTTTGGCCTCGGGAGCCGCAAGTCGTGCCCCCTCATCAGCCACCACCTCGCGAGGGCTCCGTAAGCTCCAGAGGATGACGCCTCGGGAGCCCCACGTGACATCAGCACCTCGACATCAGGCCCCCCCAGCTCCTGCTAATACTTTCCTCCCTGCAACGACTCCTAAGGCAAGGTCGGCGCGGGCTGCTCGGGGAAGGACCGCAACAACCGGGTTCTTGCATGGCCCCGCGAGGCCAGCCGGGCACAGTCCCCATTCTTTGAAGCAGGGAATCTGCCTCACGAACTCGACCCTGTTTGTGCAAAGATACAAGAGGGCACCACCATGACGGACGCTGCCAGGAGAGGGGTCACCAGTCAGGACCTGCAGCACCTTCTTCAGCGTCTCAGGCGCGAGATGCCCTTCCTGGAGCCTCATACGGTCCTGACGACCGGAATAAGCCCAAATTGGGGGGGAATGGCGCTGGAGTGGAGCGATGCGGCGCCGGAGGAACTCCTTCACCACCTGGGGCGCCGTCACCCCGAGCTTCCTCAGCCTCTCGAAGCGATGCCAGGTGAAAGCAAGCTGGGGGCTCGTAAGCTCCTCGTGACCCCAACCAGGATTGGGAATAGCAGGCAGCATCGCATGCGCGAGCAGGGGGCTGGGCACCCCAACGTCCACATACAGCCACCACTCCCGGAACCCGCTCATAGAAGGTGGGGGGCCAAAATCGATCCCCGAGGTGGCCGTCTCCGGCACGGCCTGGAAGCTCACGCATCCCGAAGATCGGGAAGGGTCAGACAAGCGCAAAGAGAAGAAGTGGCGCAGAAGGGCAACAGAAGGAGGAATCCCCACCATGGCCTCGCAGACGAAGGCGAAGATAGCAAGCAGAGTAATGGATTGGGGGCCAAGATGCATCATGTGGATCTGGTAATTGGAAAGCACCGCATTGAAGAAAGCGGAAAAGGGGGGAGCCAGGCCCGCCCACAAGGCGTCGGCAAAGAATCGGACCTCCGTGATGATCCTGTCGAAGGAGGCATGGGATGCGGGCCAGACCGTCGTCTTCCCACACTCATTGAAGATGGAGGCAAGTGCGGAGCAGACCTTCTCGAGGGCTTCCAGATTGAGTATGAGTGACTTGTCGACGGCGGGAGCAGCCGCCGGAGGCGCGCTGGGCGAAGGCGCATGTTTCTTCCCCTTATCCTTTTTCGTTGGCGCCATGGCAATGGCAAGGGGGAAGAACTCAAGATGGATTGGAGGCGGAAGCAGAGGCTCGAGGAGGAAAAGGGAACAAGAAGCGCGCAGGCAGCAAAGAGAGGATAACTGTGTACAAGCCTCGTGGCCGCCTAGCCAGGCGCATAATGAGGGAGCATGGGGAAGCGGAGGTGCCCACGTCCAATCAACCGCCATGCGGCGCCCAAGGCCGCAGGCTGATGGGGCCCGCGGCGCTCCGCACTTGTCCCTTCGCTTCTCTACTAAGCCAAGTCCAAGCGCGCCTTGGGCCCGGGGGCTACTGTCGGCGTTCTGGGAACGGGGGTCCCCAGACTTGCCTGCCTGCGGCCTATGGCGTGGCTTGAGTGGTGGCCCAGTACAGCCCATCTTCATCAACGCAAGACTCAAGACCCTCGCGAGGGGCCAAGCCTCGCGGGGCGGACGACACGAGGCTTCCTCAGGAGCGGCCTCGCCAGGCAGGCTCGCGAGGAGGCGGTGAGATCAAGGCAAGGTACCTCGCATGGTACTCGTGACGCAAGCAATGACGATCGAGACCAGGAGGGCGCCAGGCGGGCGCCGGCCTGCGTGGTGTCCTTGTTTCCTCTTTGGTACAAAGGGGGCAAGCACATGCGTGGAGTACCGAGGCATCAGGCAAAGGTTGCCATTTCAGTGCAACAAGACCAAGACCAGCAGAGCGGCAGGATGGAGGTCACCATGGAGCCCAAGACGGCGTCATCACCAGTGCCTTTGGCAGCCGAAGACCAACTTTAGTCAGGATAACTTGTACTAGATGTTCCCCTTTGAAATGGCCGTTGTTGGTGCCCTTCTCGCTCAATATTTGGGAAGAGGGCCAAGGCCTCTATAAATAGGGATAGCCACCATAGTAGAGGGGAGATCAGATCGAGTGCTCATTAGATCGAGAGGCGATTAAACTCACCCAAGTAGTTCATCGCACCAGCTCAAGAACACTTCTCGTGAGGCAGTTCATCCTTTGTACTGTTCATCATCAGCCTCTGAAGCAATCCACCACACCACACACTGGAGTAGGGTATTACACGACAACGGTGGCCCGAACCAGTATAAATCTTGTGTCCCTCGCGTTGTCCATCTTTTAGCTTAGATTCTTGCGAGGCGATCGGATGTGGATCGGTAGGGGGAAGATCTTCGTGCGCACCCCAGAGTTCTAACCTTAAGGTCCTGCCGGAACCCCACATCCGATAGCGGTCGTGGGCGGCGAGGAACTCGGCGCGGTGGGATTCCATCACTTCCTTACCGGTTAGTGTGCGGCGCGGTGGCATGAACGGCGCTTGGTGACAGCTCTAGGGTGAAGTGGCCGGACAACCGTATAGTGCATTGGTTTGTCAAGAGCTCAAGGACAGAAGACGAAGGAAATTTGGATTCCCCTTCAATCCCTATCATTTATTACCGAGTAAAATGCAATGGCGGTCATCGAACTTGTCTTGATAGCTCACTTTGGTCATTGTATACGAGATGTGGTGATTATACGGTCACTGGCTCTGCGTATAGCTTCGTATTTGTCTAGTTGACTAGTCAAACAGTCCGCATGCGCCTCACCAGCTCGTGTTCTTTATCTATCTATGCGGGCCTACCTGTCAGTGGAGAAAGAAATAAAAACCAAAATTATGCGTGTGTGTGTAATCAAACCACGGACTCGGCGCTGCAACGCACACTCATCAGCCAAATGAAAATGAAAAAAACTTTGCGTCAGACACTCATGCCCACACTGTCAAACCATGCTAATGCATGTACGTTGCCCTCTCAATCCAAGTCCTGCTCATGGCACAAGGAAAACGGCGAGCCCATCACCTGCGCGCCCCGACGGTGCCTAACATTATAGTTTAGACGTTTGATGGAGGCCTACGCGAACGCTGAGCATGTATTCACCTGGATCAACACCAACGGTCATACTCGGGAGCGCCTTGCTCATGTATACTCCTCATCCATCACAACGACAGTCTATAAAACAGCCTAGCTAGAGAGGTATTATGGTACGGAGTATGTACTATCGTGAGCCACCGATCATAGTGCCACTGCACACGAGTGTGTGTCTGTTCGATTTGTCCATTATTCGTAAGTTATGCATGGTTGTGTGGTGTCTAATGGTGGTCGTCGAAGGCTAGCTGGCGACAAGAGTGGTTGCATGGACGCCTGGTTGTCAATACGTGCCGCATATGCTTCAAAGGCTCGTCATCCATAAGTTCACATTTTACCACCACGCCAGCGTCTGACCGCCCTGGCCTACCAAAACCCCTTCCATAGCTAGCGCGCGCTTCCCGCTTGAAATGGTCACCGTCTCTCCGGAACGTCAATGCCGCATTCACCGGACTTAACTGCAGGTGCAATTGGTGTGTCACTGACATGCGGGCCAGATGCCTGTTGGGCCCACATGTCAGTAACACAACGCACCTGCAGTTAAGTCACTGAAGTAGCGCCGGCATTCACACTCGACGAACCTACTCCGGCGCCAGCCGTCCATCCATCCACCGTGGCTCATTGCCATTCGCCCGCTATATTAACTTGAGCCCCAGCTCCCAGCCATAGCCAAAGACCCACAATTATTCTCCTCTGGTCCCTTCCTTCTGTCAAAACCACTCCAACTATGGCCTCCTAGCGCTCCAAAGCTCTCTTGGACGTACTGTGCAGGAGCAGACGAAGGACATCGGCGGCTCCGCTTCGGGCGCGCTCCAAAGCTCTCTTCGACGTACTGTCGCATGAGCAGATGAAGGAGATCGCCGGCACCCCCAGTCGCCCTCTGCCGCCATGACCATGAAGCCAGCGCGCGTGCGCGGGCGCAGCCGGAAGCGAGGTAGAGTAGTACATGGTAGGTCGCCACCGCTCTGGTCTCGAGAAGGTCACCGCTACTCCACTCAGTCGATGCCAAGCTTGGTGGGGTAAACATCGGCGGCCGATTAGCCGCTTGATGGCGACGTGGAGGCGGAAATCTTCAGAACCTTGTGCTCCGGAGGAGGAGGTTATCGAGGCGGATGAGGAGGAGGCAAAGGCAATGGCCGGCTTTCTCGGGTTCATGGCCGGACATGGTGGTCGGGCGCCGGCGATCGTTTAGATTAGGTTTATAGTAGGTTTTAGTACGGTTTATGTGAAATATGTAATGAATTTCGTCCAGTTTGTAGGAAAAGTTTTCGAAATTTAATGAATTTCATCCAATTAATTTGAAATTTTCTTTGTCTGCACGAATTTCGTTCGGTTAGTTCATATAGTTGTCGAAAGGTATGCGGGCAGTATCAGATGGCATCCATCAGTGTCCTCGGACAGATGCTGGTGTAAATTTGTGTGCCAGCACTGGAGATGCCCTAACTATCATGCTATAATCGCTAACAGTGCTCCATTATTTGGCAGGGAACAATTATCCCTCGATCAAAATCAGATCCGTCTTGCTTCGCACTCCTCCCACGTAAGTGTGTAAACTCTTGCTTACATAAACATGGAGCTAGTGGACGGCACTGTAGCACATCATATCACTCAAACTAGCCCGCCTAACGCGTGGGAAAGCACCGCCCTCGTCATTTTGTTCTGGATTTCTATTGATCGATTGCACAAAAATGTTACGCTTTGCAAGTTCTAAAGGAAAAGGTGACACACTTACGACTCGTATGCGTTGCACCCCCGACAGTCCGGCTCGCACGCCGCTCACCAGAGGGGACATGCGTTGTCTTGCAATTTCACTCACATGTGGGACTGCAATTGAATAAAACGTCGATAGCCGAAATCTAATCGCTCGGCGGGCGTCGGCTGAGACGAGAGAGGCGGGGGAGGGAGAAGAGATCACCCGCCCATCGCGCATGGACTCCAAGAAATATATGGTGATAATGTGAGGTGGGCCATGCGGGAGTCCGGACTGCTTCCAAGCCCGCTTCTGACCGCCCTAGCCCACCAGACCCCCCCCCCACCTCCCCCCGCGCGCTCCCCCTTATAGCAAGTAGTACCAGTAAAATACTAGGCTATAAGCCTGCTTATGTGGAGGAGAGAGAGGCATTGACAAAGTCAAGGAGTGGGCTCTGCAAGAGCCCGTCTCTACACGTGCTCCTAGGTATAAAAAAATTAATTCTACAAAAAAGAGGCATAAAAAATAATTGTGTCTAAAAAAAGAAAGGTAAAAAACATTAGAGGAAATAGATAGAGAGAAAGTGAGAAAAAGTTGTAACCTTATAGCCAACCTTATAGTCAACTGTATGGTAGTATTACATGAGGAAGGAGGGAGTGGTGCACATGCCAAGTTCACTGGCACTACTAGGAAAACCCTTACCAGTAGCGCTGTTTTTTTGCTATTAGTAGTGCGGGCGCGCTACTGCTACGGCGCTACAGCTATTTTGTAGCAGTAGCGCTTGTTTAGGCCATCGCTACTGGTATGTTCAGATACTAGTAGCGCGCCCCTGGAAAGCGCTACTGGTAAATGAGCACTGCTGGTAATATTTTGGCCCACGCCACTGCTAAAATTTATAATTTTTTTTCATATTTTGGTGTTGTACATGTTTAAACAGATATATCTTTGATACAATAACAACTCACCATGAACTAGTCTGTTTAAATAGCATATTCATTACCACTAGTCATCACCACCAAACAATGTTCGTCAATGAGACATCATATATATAACAAGTTGGTCACTAGTCATAATCACAACTACTCATCCTCCTCATCAACTCTAACACATTGTAGCATATAATAACACATTCTACCTATGACCAACTCCTCTCATAGGACCTACTCTACCCTCTCTTAGGTAAAATATCATAAAACAAGATATGCATTGACTCTTCATTAAGGAAACTGGACTCTCCATAATGAAGAACGGAGATCATCCTATCTCCAATTCTTGGCCTACGCACAATGTTGCTTCCAAGTAGCTCTCTACGATGGTCTAAACATTTTTTATATCATGGCTTCCTCGCTTTTAGAAATCCAGTATGGACAGGAGTGATGTGGATACTGCGCCTGACCTGGCTGTGGTGGCCGTAAGCTCATAACATCAAAACAACCTCTTGGCAACATCAAATGAGGCACACAATCCATCGGGATTTTCTGATCAAAAACATAGTATAACTTCGTAGTTAGCAATGTAGTTTAGTTTTAGAAGAATTTATGCAAAAGATGCACGGATGTCGTAATAGTAGAAAATCTTACCATGCTATCTCCATTGATGTTACCGTAGCACACCGCGTGCACTAGTGGCACATATTGACCATAATTTTGAGGAATTCGATAATAGCTATTGTAGTTCTCAAGATCAGTAAAAAATGTGATAAGACCATCTTTCTCCTTATAAGTTAATTGTGCTTCATCATTGTAGTAGTAGGTTCTGCCTACCATCTTCCATACATTTTTTGAAGAAATGAAAATAAGCTGTCAATGGAAATAAGCTGTCAAATATTTTGAAATGAACTATATAAATTACTTAATAAATATGTTTGAGAAACTCACACAGCGGTAGAACTGGAAGCGTGTCAACAAGGACCTAAATGGTCATATTCTTTTCGTCGATGTCAGGATCACCAAGATTGAAGGTGAGAAGCATACCCTCATGAAAATCATACGCCTTGCAAAGGGCTTCCCAATTCAGGCAACCAAAATTGGACGAGTTCACAGAATTGTATAGATTTATAGCAAAATCATAACCATGATGGGTCCTTAGTTGAATTATCTTTGTCTCCATGCTTTCATTATCTTCAAAACCCATCTTCTCCAAGACTTAGCGTCTTGCATGGCATGGGATAAGCTAGTCGAATTGTAAAAGATGGAAATTACACGTTGAAGAAGCAGAGAAGTCGTGCAAAAATAACAAAAAACACTTGTCATCGTTGCGTACCGTTTCAACATCGAAGGTCTCTTGGAGCTTGATGCTGAAGCACCGACCTTCTACCAGCACTACTAGGAAAAGGCCTACTAGTGACGCACCTGTTTTGCCTACTAATGGAGCACTACAGGTGCGCCACTAGCACCACGCCATTAGAATTTTTTACTAATGGCGCACCACTAGTGCTCCATTAGTATCTGGTATACTGATGGCACACCATGCAGTGCGCCATTTGTATAGCCCATGGTGCGCCATTAGTATGCCTCCCAGGGGGCCATATTTACCCATGTGCTTTGGCTTACTAATGGCGCACTAGTGGATGATGCACCATTAGTGTCCTTTTTGCAGTGCGCCATTAGTGTGCTGAGTGGTGCACCATTAGTATGAATATTAGGGATTATTTTTTTCTTTTATGATATTTGCATAGGTTACAAAACATATTACTGCACAGAATATAGAGAGCACAACATATAAACAACAGATTTATCGAATACAATAGAAGATTAGTCTCAGAATACAATTCATAATATTAGTCTCCGAATTTAAAATACTGAACAAAGTTAGAACACTACAAGTCTCAAAACCGTGAGTAGCAAGTTTGTCTTCACATTACAAGTCGATATCGATCATCTAAACTACCATCACATAGAAGAGAGCTGCGGTCATCACGGTGACCATAATCGCGATGAAACTGGTCTTCATCCGGTTCCTCCAACGCTCCCTCCTCTCTCCCGCTAGATAGCGCGCGTATCTAACTTCCGCCTCCGCCCTAGTGGTGTACCCTTTGTAACTGTTACTGCTGAAACGGTGAACCTGTCTCCGACACTCCTCCCAGTCATCATAGACTCCGGGAACCTTACCCTTGTACACGACATATGATGGCATCTCTATGCAGTAGCCAAGAAAAATGTTAGTAACAATTCACAGACAATACATAAGCAATATATAAGTATGCAACAAAAGGATCAGAAGAGAAAAGCAACACATTAATAGCATGATTCATGGTCCTACTAATAAATAGCATCGATTACATATAAGTTGAACGACTGTCCAAACCAAAGATACATACAAGTTCATTAAAGTTTAATATTACAACATGAGCCAATTAACATTTCAGAACTACATAGCATCACTACTTTCGACTCGACTCAGGGACCTAAGCGTGGATGAAGCTGCCGTCTTTCGTGATGGTCATGAAATCGCGGGCTTTGTCAGCCTGCATTTGTAGCGTTGTTTCTGTCTCGCTGTTGGACGGTTGAGATCTGAGGTAGAACTGCCCCGAGGTATAAAGGACATCTTGATGGATGATTTCCGCAAACTCCGACTAGATGCGAAAGAATTCTTGTCTGATGTTCGTGTCCTGGATTGCCGACAAGCTTGTGGCCCAATATTTGAGATTATTTGGTAGTAGAAGGTGATTATGGTCCCGTACGATCGCCCGCATGTGATGGAGGGCATAGTAGGCATCCTTCTGACCGCCAGGCGGCTGCTTGACGTAGGGGAATGTTGTATTGTGGGTGAACAAATGCTTGCCGTACCTATGAACTGGCCTCTTGAAGGTTCCTCTAGATCTGGCGTAGCCGGGGAGAGCATCATCAAGAACATTCTTGATATTTGTGTAGTCTATCTTCGACTCACGGTCTGGGTCGAAATACGTGGCCATGGAATATTTCGGGCTTAAGAGGATGAGTGTGCAATGTGTGTCACTGCACAAAACACAGAACGTTAGAAAAAAAGGAACGATCGAATCTAAGAAATCATATGTTACAGGGCGGTGAGTGGATGACTTACTCGGGAAAGTAAGGCACGAGGAAGTTATCCTTATCTGGGTTTGCCAGAATGACGCCTTCGAGGTGTGAACTCGCGACTTGCCGGTCCCCAGCGCTGCCCAAGATCTTGGCACGCATGTAGAAGGGGTCGACTATCATGATGTCGGGGGTCTTGTCTCTAATGATCCGCATCTCCATACTCAGTGGAAACAGCCGAATGAAGGTGTAGTGCAGCGGATGAAGGTTAAACATAGCGAAGATGCCATCAAACCGCAGTATGATCGTACCACCGATGGTGCTATCCACAAAGCCCTTGACCTTTGGCACCTTGGCCACGAAAATCGGGTATGCCACATCATTCTGGGAGAGACACCGCTTCTCCAAAGAAAGAACACTGTCATGCAGACTCCGCATAGCACCGGTTGCAACATTGAGCAGATTAGTCGGTAGCATCACCCTACCCGCCACATGCACCCTCCTCGAGATATCCTTAGGTGAAGGTGGCCCGTCTTGAGCACGGATCGTACTCGGTGCCGGCTGGCTCGCACCGCTCTTGTTATTCTTTCGTTTCCGTCCCTTCTTCTTCATCTGCTGTAATGGGATCGATTTCTGCTCAGAGACCACCTTCTTGAGTGTGTTGGGGCTGATAATATTTCGCACCTCGGCTATCTGAGGCTTGGTGAAGGCGGCAGCTGGAGGCGTCTCCTGAGAACTGAACGCCAGATGACGCCTGTTGCAATTGGGTTTCTCCACGGTTCCACCTAGATCGCGGTCGTCTTTTTCAGGGTTGGGTTCTTGAGAAGGAGGCCCCAAGAATTCGTCACCGTACGCATGTTCGGCAAAGTACTTATCGACGTTGGTAAATGTACAGTCGTCATTGTCGTCATCGTCCGGATCCTGTGCCATATGCATGTCCAGAACCTGTGCCATAGGGATGTTCGGCATGTCCGGTAGCGTTGCGGCGGTCTTGCCATGGCTTGGCGCCGGCACGACTAGTGGTGTTGCCTATGGGGTTGTGTTCCCTGCCCCCAAACGAATCTGGCTCTTCGGCCAAAGCAGGGGCCAGCTTACGCAGGCGCTGAGGGTCATCACATCATCTTCGTCGGCCCCAGTGGGTCGAATCAGAGGTAACAACTTGTCGTAGCCTAGCAGCACCCGAACCAGTTCAACCCTATACACGGTGGGTGGCATCGGATTACCGTGGAACACGGGGTTGCCCGGTTGAACGATTCTGCCCTTGGTGACATCGATCAACTCGCCGCCCACGAAGTGCAGGAGAGTGCATGGAACGTCGGCGGCGCCCTGCGAAAACATGTAGGGCGTTAGGGATGCCTAGTCAAAGGCAAGGAGATGAAGTCATCGACCGAGAGGCTTAGTTACCGTGATGGTGTCGAGCTCGGCTAATGTCGAGGCACCGCCAACGGCGGGCGTGCAACTAATGGAGGGGACTCTTGCTTCCGAGGTGCTGGCCGGCGTACACCCGGGTGCATTAAGCTCCAATGCCCGTGCCGGCGCCGGAGACACGAATACCGCCTCCGCTGGAGACACCAATGGTGCCGCCTGCGTGTTGTGCGAGTTGCTGGCCGTGAAGCTGGGAACCGGGGGCGGCCCCTGTTGGCCGCCCGCAATCCATGTCGTCAGCCCCTGAATCAAGGTAGGAACAATGGCGGTGAGCGTCGTTCCCAGTTGTTGTTGCACTTGCTCTTAGACAATATCCGGAATCCGCGCCACTTGTGCCTTGAGTTCTTGAACCTCCCGCGACTGGCTTTCTGAGATAGTCTTTTTCTCCTTTCGCCCACCAGCAGTATAGTATGACGATCATTTTGTGTACAATCCTTTGCCGGCCAGACGACCAGCTGACGACGGCTTACTGAACTTATCCTCGTTTTTCATTACATTCAACGCCCTATTTAGAGTGCTGTCCCAAGGGGAGCTCTGAGACGACCCCGCGCTACTGCTTTCGGTCTCCTGCGGAAGGAATGTGAACCATTTAGAAATTTGGCTTCATTAATTAGAATGCAACCATATGGAGCTAATTACGCGGGGGTGTATTCCTTACCAGAACACGCTCAAGCGCCTTGGTCTTCGGATCCATGGTAAGCTCCTTTGTTACCGGGTCCTCCTTGTACCGGGCCCTAACATAGTTCCTGGTCTGCTTGTCATGGTATTTCTCGAAGCGGGGAGGTAGGCCTTGCTCGGCACACTCCGCGTCCTCCTTGTCCCATATAGGCTCCGCCACTCTATAACCGTCGGGACCGAGTTGGTGGACCCCTAAGTTCAACTCCCCCATTTCTTTCCCCCACTGACTTGATTCCACGGTTGCGCTGCTCTCGCACTTGATCTTGAACTCCTTGTAGTCATCTTCGCTGATCGAAGGATTTTTCGCCTTGATCTTCTCATAACTATCACCTTTGTCAATCATTTTCTTCACCGCGCTTCTCCAAGTAGACAAGGCCGTGCTCATCCTCATGAGGGCGGCACTGTTCACTTTATTCCCTGAGAGGCGTGTGTTTGCAAAGTTAGCGGGGAACTTGTATCGTTCGTGTAGCTTCGTAAAGAGGAGGCTGCGCAAACTCCCTCGGTCCTTATGCCTTAGGTTCTCGGTGTTGATCGAGATGGTGCTCCGGAGAATGCACCTGAGATGAACCGAGTACCCCTTGACTAATTATTTGGGCACCGTTGGATGCCCATCGGAGTTCACTTTAGTAAATTCCTCCTTGACGGTGTCGAGCACGTTCGGGCGCCGGTCCTTCTGTTGCCTCTTCGGTTGGCTGCCATCTGTGCGTGCGCTGCCATCATCAGTGGTGGAATCCTCGGCGGCACCATCAGTGGTGTCATCCCCTACGCCACTAGGGGTTGTGTAGTCAGGATCGGTGTCTTCCGCGGCGTCCTCATAGCTGTGAGGTTCTTCCTCCATCTCCTGGGGCAGCTGCCAGAATTGCTTGCCCGAACCACCGGCCTCATCGTTGTGGGCCATGTTTCGCTCTAAATAGGAAAAAAGTTTGGTCAAAAAGTTAGTTATTGTCAAGGAAAAAGATCATGGTCTCATCATTTAGGGTTTGTCGACACCGAGGCATCCTAAAAGCTAAGCTTTTATCATTTAGGGTTTGTCAACGCCGAGGCACCCTAAAAGCCTAAGCTTTCATCATTTAGGTTTTTATCGACACCGAGGCACCCTAAAAGCCAAGGTTTTATAATTTAGGGTTTGTCGACGCTGAGGCACCCTAAATGCTAAGCTAAGTTTTCATCATTTAGGGTTTATCAATGCCGAGGCACCCTAGGTTGACTGATATATATGGGTATCTTCTAATAATATACCCTATCAAGAAAAGGGAAGGAGAATTCTAAGTCGGTCCTAATCACTTGGCTCTATTGCCACCTATGGTTTAATGCAGCAAGAATAAAGGGGCAGTTGATCCTACTTAATTAAGTACTAAGATACCCCGGCCCATGCATTAGTCGCAAGTACCCCATATGTCCTATTTTTAGCAAAATCATGCTAAAATTCACGGAAAATTTGAGCATGGCCTTTGCTGAAAATAGGACATATGGAGTACCCGAATTTGCTGGAACGGAAGTTAATCGACATTCCGGCAAACTCAAGGGCCTCTCGGGGTACAACAGTAGCATCACAAGTTGACAAAATTTCCAAGTAGTACAGCAGCAGCAGCACAAGTAGTACCAATGAACATATAGTCCAGCACATTCTAAATTTCGATAAATGACAGCAAGTTAACTCATGCTGACAGCAACAAACTTATAACAACATAAATGAAATTGCAGTTCCAAGTGGGTATGAGAAATAATAAAACCAGATAAATGATTTTGTTTTCTCCACTTAACAAAAATAAAGAAATGATTTTGTTCTATACATCTGGTAAGCTGCACACTGTCTAATATGTGTCATAAATGACAAAGCTGCACACTGTCTATTATATGTCATAAATGACACTAAGATCTCATCACACTCTACATATGCAACATCTATAGAAAGAGACCATCAGTAATATTCAGGTACTGTCACAAAAATCAGTGTTAGGCATGCAAAGATCCCCCACCACATCCTCGAGCCAGCTACCTACATCGAGCAACTAAACATACCAACTTTTACAGAAAGACCACACATGAATGTCAGTTAACTAAACCAAGTTTGAGTCCAACTTTTACAGAAAGACCACACATGAACAGAGTCATATCACAACAACAATCAAACACAACTACAATCGCAGATCAACATCACATATCAACCAAACACAGACCAACAGGACCCAAAGCATAATGATAATAATAACCTATGTACAGAACCCAAAATTCCCCTCACCAACACAATCTTCACATATACCCACACTGCATACACCCTAGTAACATGGTAACCTACCAAGAAGGGGCCCACTGTCAGTGGCTGTGGGGTGGTTAGCTGGCAGTGAAACACGCCAACTACCGAGCCCCACATGCATGACTAACAACAATCATTTCAGCCTTATACTAAAGTGAGTTTTATAACCAGTAAACCGTGACTAATAGCAAGCACACAAACTATAACCCAAGTTTAACCGTTTAGTCACTTGAAAGAACTGAAATTTGTCCTCCTAAAATCTATGACATGAAACTAGCCACTGATTTGAGGCAAAAGGGGCCAGAATTATGTGCATGGCTAAATAAAAGTAAAACCAGTGTGATTTTCACATCCAGGAACTACATTGTTCGTCATCTAAGTAAGAAAATGTACGACCTTAAAGGACACTTTCATATTTAATCAGAAATAGTTTGATGAATTGTTAACACTTTGTTTTTTCTAAAAGTATCTACTAGTCGAATGTAACAACATCTTCATACAGTAGCAAAGATCACAATACCAATAGAACCAATATATGAACAAAAAAATCTGGCATCATTCATCCATGTAACAAATTAAAAAAGCAATACATTCATCCATCTATCCAACTGACACATCGATTCATCCATATATGTAACAAAGTATTTGCAACTATCCAGTTTATATAGCTAAAAAAGAAGAACAAAGAGTTGGGACAGAGAGGATGGCTCACATGGAGGAGTGGAGGACTGGATGAGTGGTGGGCACTTGGGCTATGGCTTCGGGACGGAGGCGCCGTGGGCATCCGGTGCAGAGGGGCGCGGCGGCGGCTTCCTATTGTCCCCGCTGCGGCAGAGGGCAGAGGGGCAGCCGGTGCAGGGGGCTGCGAAGGATGGCTGGGCTGCGGCGGGAGTGGGTACCGGCGGCGGCGAGTACCGGGACGGCGGCGGCGAGGTCCGGGGCGGTGGCGGCGAGGTCGGCGGCGGTGTTGGAACCCTATTGTGCGGCCCTACTCGAGGTAAGCCCAAGAAGTCAGACCAAGGGCGCGCGGCAGGCACGAGCCATGGAGAAGTGAGCGGCGCGGGGGAGGGGAGGTAGGGGGCTTACTGGGGAGGGCTGGGAACGGCGTGGGGTCTCCGGCGATCTCCACGGCCGAAAGAGGAAGAAGGGGTCAGGGACGACGCTTCGGGGCTCTTCTGGTCGCGTGAGCCGTCGGGGAGGACGAGGATGACGCGTTGGTGCTTCTGGGATCAGCGGCAGAGCGAGGGGAGCACGGTGGCGTGGCTATGGCATCGGGGGACGACGACCGGGCGATGGAAGGAGGGAGGCGGGGGCGGAGGGGGTGTGAGGGTGTGGTGAGGGGGGGAGTGGATCTGGCAAGGGAGGGACGAAGGGATCGGGCGAATTAGCTAGGAGGGAAGATTAGTAATGGCGCACCCCCTAGCGGTGCGCCATTAGTATGTTTTTTTGATAGCAATGGCGCACACCCTGGCAGTGCGCCATTAGTAATCTTCTTTTGGATAGCAATATCGCACCCCCTAGAGGTGCGCCATTAGTATTTTTTTTGATAGCAATGGCGCACCTCCTGGCAGTGTGCCATTAGTAAGTTTTTTTAGGATTTTTTGTTGCCTAGCAGAGGGCCGGCGGCGGCGGTGGAGCGGGCTGGGGGAGGGTGCGGGGGGTTGTCGGCGGCGGTACAGTGGAGCGGGGAAGGGTGCGGTGGTCGGCGGCGGCGGTGGAGCAGGCCGGGGGAGAGTGCGGGGGGTTGTCGGTGGCGGTACAGTGGAGCGGGGAAGGGTGCGGGTGGTCGGCGGCGGCGGTGGAGCGGGGGAGGGTGCGGGGGGTTTATTTTTAGTTGCATTCATTTTTGAATTGGTAAAACATTTATTTATATGAAAAAATTTCATCAAATTTTAAAAAATATTCATGAATGCAAAAAGTGCCCATGACATTTAAAAATATTCATTTCAATATGTCGAAATACAATCGAGAAATATAGGCTACGATGTAAATACAATCGATCTTAGCTAGCTATCTGTTCACAATCTTCTTGCCCTTATTTTTTGTAAATGGAGTTCTTCTCTTGAACGGACGTCCTTTAGGTAGGTTGGTCCTGCTTCTTCTTGTGGTGTATGCTGGTACTTCATCGTCGTCGTCATGTTCCATCTTCGGGTCGCCGTACTTGTCGAAGTCTTGCTCATTGGCTACTCCACCCATTCCGATGATCTTCCTTTTGCCTCTCCTCACGACAACACGACTGGGCTTTGACGGGACGGTAATGAAGAAGCATTGGTCCACTTGGGAAGCCAGTACCCATGGCTCATTTTTTGCGGTGACGTTTGCGCCCACGGTCTTGGATTTGACTTCAGGTATAACCATGGTGGTGAAATACCGGTCTTCTTTTATGACGCTCTTGGCCCATCTGACACGGAACATCGGGACCTTCTCTCCAGTGTAGCTCAGCTCCCAGATCTCCTCGATCCTTCCGTAGTATCTGTCCTTGTCGTTACTGGTGTAGGATTCCATCGTTACCCAAGTGTTCTGATAATCATCGCTCTTCATGTCCTTTCCCTCGGTGTAGAATGTGTAGCCATTGATATCATACGCCTCATACGTCATTAGGTTATGCTCGGCGCCCTGTGACAAGGCGAATATGAGTTGTTCTTCCGCGGAAGAATCCTCATGTAAAGGGTACGACAAAAGCTTCTGCTTGAACCAACGCATGAAACATGAGTTGTGCTCTTTGATTATATCTCCGTCCTTCCTCTGTTGGCCTCGGTCATTGTATGTCTTCTCAATAAAGGTTTTGTGTTCTACCACCCAAGGATCGACCACGTCTATGTGTTGTAGCGCGACTAGGTTTTCTCTTTGAAAGTCGGTGAGTTGACCCTCGAAGTCGACATGCATTTCACGGCGACCCTCAAGGAGATCCCATCCAGCGAGCCTGCCGAGGTGACTATTGACGGGCAGACCAATGGGGTTCTCGATGCCTAGATAATTCGTGCAGTAGGAGATGCACTCTTAGGTCAGAAAGCCCCTGGCTATGCTTCCCTCTGGACGTGACATGTTGCGAACGTATCCTTTGATGACACCATTCATCCTTTCGAACGGCATCATGCTGTGCAGGAACATCGGCCCGAGTTGGATGATGTCCTCCACGATATGGACCAGCAGATGCACCATAACATCGAAGAATGAGGGCGGGAAGTATATCTCAAGCTCGCATAGTATCACCACGATCTCTTCCTGTAGCCTTCTGAGTTGCCTCACGCGAACCGACTTCTGAGAGATGACGTCGAAAAATTTGCATAGGCCAAATAGCGTTTCACGGACGTGTGCGTCCATGATCCCATGGATTGCAACTGGAGGTATCTGCGTCATCAGCACGTGGCAGTCGTGAGACTTCATCCCGCTGAACTTCTGCTTCGCTGAGTCTAGGTATCTGCTTATCTTCCCCGCGTAACCGTAAGGAAGTTTTACTCCCACGAGGCAGGTGAAAAACTGATCGATCTCCTCCTGACTTAGAGTGAAGCATGCGGGAGGGAAGTCATTTCCGGTCTTCTTGGCCTTTTTGCCTTTGCGACGACTTTTCGTGTCTTGCTTCGCCTCATCATCATCATCATTAGCGTGAAGCTCCTCCCTGATGCCCATTGATTTCAAGTCTGCCCTTGCTTTCAGCCCATCTTTGGTCCTCTCTGGCATGTTGAGCACAGTACGAAGCAGACTCTCGCTCACGTTCTTTGTGATATGCATGACATCAAGGCTTTGAGGCACACGGTGGATCTTCTAGTATGGCAAGTCCCAGAAAACAGACCTCGTTTTCCATACCTTCAGCAGCGGCTCTGGCGCCCTTCACTTCTTTCCTGGCTCTGGCGCCTTTTGCTTCTTTCCCGGTAGTGGGCAATCTTTCCAATTTTTCAACAGCTCGTCTATTTCCTCGCCGCTCCTCGTACGCGGGCGTCTTCGGGGTTCGGTTTCACCATCGAAGAGATCCTTGCGTTTCCTCCATGAGTCATCGTCACGAAGCCACCTTCGATGTCCCATGAACACGGTTTTTGAAGACCCAGGAACTCTATCTAGCTGGCGATACGTTCTGTCATCCATGCACCTGACGCATCCAGAAAATCCGTGGACCACCTGCCCCGCGACATATCCGTAACCGAGATAGTCCTGCACCGTCGTGAGCAGTGCGGCTCTCATAGGGAAATATTCTTTCTCTGTGGCATCCCACGTATTGGCTGGCATTTTCCACAGCGTGTCTAGCTCCTCTTTCAGCAGCCCTAGATACAGATTGATGTCGTTCCCTGGTTGTTTCGGCCCTTCAATTAGCATACTCATGTGAATGTACTTCCTCTTCATGCACAACCAGGGGGGAAGGTTGTACATCCACACAAACACAGGCCAAGTGCTATGTGTGCTTCTCTGGCTGCCAAACGGATTGACTCCATCGCTGCTTGCGCCCAGTACGATGTTCCTTGGATCCTTCCCAAATTTTGGGTGTTCAAAGTTCAACGCTTGCCACTGGCTCCCATCCTTAGGGTGACTCAGCATCCTGTCTTTTTATTTATCTCCGGATCAGTTGCATCATCTTCTCGCTTCTGCTCCTCCCTATCCGCGTGCCAACGCAGGAGCTTTGCTACCTTAGGGTCCGCGAAATACCGCTGCAGACGAGGAGTGATCGGAAAGTACCACAACACTTTTCAAGGAGCTTTCTTCCTCTTCTTGTATCGAGTGATGCCGCACACCAGACATATGGTAGACTTCGTGTGCTCATCCCGATAAATGATGCAATTGTTCATGCACACATGGTATTTCACATGTGGTAAATCCAGAGGACACACGATTTTCTTCGCCTCGTCGAAACTGGTTGGGCACTTGTTCCCCTTGGGTAGACGTTCATGCCAGAATGACATGTTCTCGTCGAAGCATGCGTCGGTCATTTTGTGTTTTACCTTCATCTCCAGAGCCATGAGCGTTAGTTTCAGTCGGGTATCCTTTGGCCTGCATCCTTCATACAATGGAGTAACTGCGTCTATCTCCAGTTGATCCAGCTTGGCTTTCTCTCGGACGGCAGCTCTTGCGTTATCCGTCTGCTTGAGAAGCAGCTCTTGAATATGAGGGTCCTGCACCCAGCCCATCGATGGTCCATCGTCGTCTGCTCCGGCATCTTCTTCATGATCATGCCCTTCGTCTGCTCCGGCATCTTCCTCATCATCATGTCCGGCTTCTTCTACATGATGACTGTGTACTACATCTACTGCGTGATCATGTCCTGGAGATTCTTTGTCTTCTAGCCCGCCCTCGCCGCGGTTGTCTTGCTCCTCATTTGTTGCCCAGCCCCCATGGACGACTTCATAATCATCTTCATCACCTTGCCACCGATAGCCATCCATGAAACCACGCAAGAGCAGGTGGTCCCGCACCTATACGGAATCCGGGTCCATAAGGCTCCTCAGCTTGCATCTTCGACACAAACATCTTATCTCCGTCCCGTTCTTTTGAAGCATCTCGGCCTTTGCGGAGCTCAAAAACCTATTCACGATACCTTCGATCATCGTGCAGACCATGGTCGCCTGCGGGGTAGAGAAAAACGATATTTTAGAACCAAGAAAAAATTTGGCATGACTTTGCCTAAAAATAGGACCAAAAAGAATACATAGTGCCAAAATTCTCGCCGAAACGGAAATGAATCAACATTCCGGCAAAATATTGGCAACTATCGCATTTCAAATACCAGTACCTGCAAACACAAACATATATGCAACACCACAAGCATATGCAACACCACAAACATACATAGATCTAGCTAGGCCATGAAAAGTGCATCTGCACGTTGTTGGAGGGAGAAAAAAAGTAGATCTACAACATAAAGAAAGCTTTCCCCTTACTTACCTATCAAAAAAAGTTAATTTAACCACTTAGTTTGGATGAATCTATGGTGCAAATGAGGTGAGGAGGAGGAGGCAGCCGAGACAAGCTTGGAGGAGGAGGTGGAGAGAATGAAGTGGGGAAAGTGAGTGTGTAGGTGGCTGTCCAAAATATCTAGTTGGTCCCAGGTTACTAATGGAGTACCACCTACAAATGCACCATTAGTAACCCTGGTTACTACTGGTGCGCCATTAGTAGTTTTGCAAAAAATATAGTAGTGGCGCATTGTGTGGCTGGTGCGCCATTACTAGTTAAAACTAGTAATGGTGCACTGTGCCCTGTTGCGCCATTAGTATTTTTGGAAAAAAATTTGTTATTAGTGGCGCACGATGGGTCTGGCGCGTCATTAGTGTCTATCACACTAATGGCGCACCAACACATGGTGCGCCACTGCTATATAGTAGTGGCGCACCACATGTCTGGTGCGCCATTAGTGTCCATATCATCTATAGCCCTTTTCCTAGTAGTGCAGGTGAGGCCTGTCACACAGACCACGATCATCTTCGTAGTAATCGCACATAGCGTATTCCCTTTCGTCATCAGACATTTCCTAATAGGTAATTAATAATCCATTCTCGAATACATATATAGTAGTTTGTAGCAAAGATCATCATATAACAACTAGAACACCTAAAATTTGTAGTTTGTAGTAGTTTGTAGCAACGATCATCATCGAACCTAGTTTCTAGCAAAGATCATCATATAATCCATCATCGAATACATATATAGTAGTTTGTAGCACAAACCACGCTCATCTTTTGCATTCAATAAGCAAATAACTAATAGGTAATAAATAATCCATCATCGAATACATATATAGTAGTTTCTAGCAAAAATCATCATATAATATCACTAATACATATCGAATAATAGCTCCTCTAGGTTCAGTGGGCCGTGGTGGACAACCAAAGAGAAGGAACCATCACAAGATCATAGCTCCGGTGAGATCGCCATAGAATCTGCCAGGTATTGGAGAACCTGCTGTTCGCCATGGATACCAAGTAGCGCTGGACGTGCGCGTTCTCCTTCGTGACACGGTGTTGTACCACCTGCGCGGGGGACTCAAGCCTCTGCACTAATGCAGGCCCACGTGAACGCCACCAAAGAAGCTCTGGGTTGACGACGGGCTGGCTCCTGAAGCTGCGCTCACGAGAAGGTAGCACAACCCAGTACCAGCCCGGCGGAGCCCAGTCCCGGACATGGCCCCTCGGCTCAAGCAGGAGTCCTCCACCGAGTCGACGACGAGGATGCGGGATAGGCATCATCGACGTCGATAACAAAATGCTTAATTATAAAAAAAAATTATAAACACTTAGCAAAATCCGGCATGACCTTTGCTAAAAGCAGGACATATCGAGCGCCTGAAATTTGCCAGAAAGTAAACGAATCGACATTTCTGGCAAAACATAGGCCACTGGGTTAAACAACTAAGATTGTGACATCTTCAAAATATTACATAAATCCACTTCAAATTTGCATATAATAGGAATAATTCTTTTTACTAAAAAAAATAACAACAAATGTGATAGTTCAAAATATGATCCTAAGATTAACTAGCTAGGGTTCATACTACATTATCCTAAGATTCATACTACATTATCCTAAGATTAACTAGCTAGGGTTCATAGTACATTATCCTAAGATTAAAAAACTAAGATTAAACACCTAACATTAAGCAACTAAGATTAAAAACCTACATTATCCTAAGATTCATACTACATTATCCTATGATTAATGTGACGCCCGGATAATTAAGCTACAGTAATACCCTGCTAATGATGCCACGTCACCACGATCCCGATTGCTAATCTCGCGTTAGTTGAGAACCGATCCAAATTCAAATTTGAAGTAAAGGAAAACATCAAAAGTTTTTCAAACATTAAAACTAAAATGTTCGAGAGGTGACATATAATGCATAGGTAATTATGGTGATGAAGCCACATTTGTATAAAATATGTAAATGCTCTAGAATAACTAAAACATTGGCTATAACAATTAAATTAGTACCTTTTGTAAATATTGAATTGTTAAACTATTTTATTTGGGGTCCAAGCTTTTTGTGGCAGAGGGCTAGACCATGACACTAATTTAGGAGTTAAATATAGTATTTTATAAGACTATACTAAATCAAAAACTAAGGTAAAACAGAAAAGGAAAATAAGTAAAAAGAAAAAAGAAACACAAATAAACAAAAACCAAAAGACATAAAAAGACCCCCCCCCCCCTGCTGGACCGTAGCCCAGCTGGCCACCAGGCCAACAACCGGCCGGCCCAGCCCCTGGCCTATACCCCATGGGGGCACCAAACCCTAGCCCCACTACCCCCACTCCCCCACGTCTCTCTCTCGCCCCTCCTCTTCCCCCGATCCCCTTCTAGATCGGGGCAGCAAATTCCGCCGCCGTCCCGACACTCACCGACGACCGTCGCCCCCGCGACACCGAGCCACCGCCCCTCCACCTCTACGTCATCACCCTGGTCCTCGGTGCCCCGTCCTTGCCCCGCGCCGCTGCCTCCAATGTCCCCGTGCTGGTCACAACTTCGCCACCGACCGCGCCCTTGCCGCCCCGGTCGCCCTAACGCCCTCGCCAACCACCACCACATCACCGGCGCCACACCGCCATCGCCCGACGCCTCCCGGAGCTACATCGCCGTCGCCGGATCTCGCTTCCCCGACTCCTCCCCGAGCCATGCTGCCCTTGACCTTAAGGATCCGCGGTGAGGCCCCCGGCCTCCCTTCCTCTCTGCTCCTCGCACCATCCTGTGGTCATGCACGCGTCGCCCGGTGCTCGTGCTCGCGGTGAGCACGCGCGCACCCGCGCGCTAGCCTCGCCTGTGGTCCGCGCCGTCGTCCGCCTCGGCGCGCTTCGCGCTAGGCTGCGCCGCGCCTCACGCCCGTGGCCACCTCCGGCGCTTCGGCGCTTGCCTTGCTCCTCCCTTTTGCCCCGCCGTGGCGTCGCCGCTACCACGCCGGCGCCGCACCGTTGTTTTCCCCCTCGCCGTGGCCTCGATTAGCCTCGCCCGTTAACGCATGCCCACTTGCCCGTGCCCGTTAAGGCCCATAGGGCCTATGACAGTGGGGCCCATCCCCCCAGAACGATTTAAAAAAATAAATATAAAAAATGAATCAATAAAATTTATAATTAATTAATTAAGTTAATTTATCCTATTAATTAATCTGATTAACTTGTTAGTTTAATTAAAACAGTAATTATTTTAGCTAAACGCTAATTAAACTAATCAGAGTATGACAGGTGGGTCCCACTAGACCCACACGTCAGTTTGACCAGTCAACACCTCTGTTGACTGCTGACGTCATGCTGACGTCATGATGATGTCAGCATGCACTATTCTGGATAATGTTGAATTAAATTAATTAAATAAATTCTAAAAATGTTTTAAAACTTTGTAAATTAATATAAAATAATCTGTAACTCGGATGGAAAATCTTTGTACATGAAAGTTGCTCAGAACGGCGAGCCGAATCCAGATACGCATCCCGTTCGTCCGCCACACATCCCTAACACATTGAACACGCAACTTTCCCCTCTGGATCACCTGTCCAAAAACGCGGAACACCGGGGATACTTTCCCGGATGTTTCCCCCTTTCGCCGGTATCATCTACTATCGCATTAGGGCACACCTAACACCGTTCATTGTCATGTCGTGCATCGTCATGCTTATGTTTGCATTGTATTTACTGTTCCTTCCCCCTCTTCTCTCCGGTAGACTACGAGACCGACGCTGCTGCTGCCCAGTTCGACTATAGTGTTGACGACCACTCCTTCTTGCCTGAGCAACCAGGCAAGCCCCCCCTTTGATCACCAGATATCGCCTATTCTACTCTCTACTGCTTGCATTAGAGTAGTGTAGCATGTTACTATTTCGAATAATCCTATTCTGTTGCATAGCCTGTCATTGTTGCTACATCTGTTGATACCTTACCTGCAATCCTAAATGCTTAGTATAGGATGCTAGTTTACCATTAGTGGCCCTACATTCTTGTCAGTCTGCCATGCTATACTCGGGCCGTGATCACGGGTATATACTATACATACATACTATACAGATGGTGACTAAAGTCGGGTCAGCTCGTTGAGTACCCGCAAGTGATTTCGATGTGGGGGCTGGAAGGACAGGTGGCTCCATCCCGGTAGAGGTGGGCCTGGGTTCCCGACGGCCATCGACTGTTACTTTGAGGTGGAGCGACAGGGAAGGTTGAGACCACCTAGGATAGAGGTGGGCCTGGCCCTGGTTGGCATCCGTGGTTACTTCATAATAACACGCTTAACGAGATCTTGGTATTTGATCTGAGTCTGGCCACTAGCCTATACGCACTAACCAACTATGCGGGAAAGATATGGGCACTCGATGTCGTGGTATCAGCCGAAGCCTTCATGAAGTCAGCGACTGAGCGGCACGCCCCGGATTGGAATGTAAGCCTGCTCTTGTATTAAGAGGGCTAGTTCTGCTTCCGGCCGCCCTCACAACATGCAGGTGTGCAATGGGCGATGGGCCCAGACCCCTGCGCCATAGGATTTAGACCGGCATGCTGACCTCTCTATTGTGCCTAGGTGGGGCTGCGACATGTTGATCTTCCGAGGCCGGGCATGACCCAGGAAAGTGTGTCCGGCCAAATGGGATCGAGCGTGTTGGGTTATGTGGTGCACACCTACAGGGAAGTTTATCTATTCGAATAGCCGTGTCCCTCGGTAAAAGGACGACCGGGAGTTGTACCTTGACCGTATGACAACTAGAACTGGATACATAATAAATCACACCCAGACAAGTTCAACAGACAACCCGGTGATCGCTTTTCCACAGGGAGACAAGGGGAAGATCGCCGGGTAGGATTATGCTATGCGATGCTAGTTGGAGGACTTCAATCTACTCTCTTCTACATGCTACAACACGGAGGCTGCCAGAAGCGTAGTCTTTGATAGGATTAGCTATCCCCCTCTTATTCTGGCATTCTGCAGTTCAGTCCACCTATATGGCCCTTTACACATATACCCATGCATATGTAGTGTAGCTCCTTGCTTGCGAGTACTTTGGATGAGTACTCACGGTTGATTTTCTCCCTCTTTTCCCCCTTTCCCTTCTACCTGGTTGTCGCAACCAGATGCTGGAGCCCTGGAGCCAGACGCCACCGTCGACGACGACTCCTACTACACTGGAGGTGCCTACTACTACGTGCAGGCTGCTGACGATGACCAGGAGTAGTTTAGGAGGATCCCAGGCAGGAGGCTTGCGCCTCTTTCGATCTGTATCCCAGTTTGTGCTAGCCTTCTTAAGGTAAACTTGTTTAACTTATGTCTGTACTCAGATATTGTTGCTTCCGCTGACTCATCTATGATCGAGCACTTGTATTCGAGCCCTCGAGGCCCCTGGCTTGTATTATGATGCTTGTATGACTTATTTTATTTTTATAGTTGTGTTGTGATATCTTCCCGTGAGTCCCTGATCTTGATCGTACACGTTTGCGTGTATGATTAGTGTTCGATTGAATCGGGGGCGTCACAAGTTGGTATCAGAGCCGACTTCCTGTAGGAATCCCCCTTCCACACTCCTTGGCCGAAGTCGAGTCTAGACATTGTAAAACTGTTTTACTAACATGGTTGTGCGACCCATGGGCCCACGTCGCCATTTGGGTGGTATTAGGATCTTATATTCCTCGACCTATACTCTGGGACTCTGCCATCTCTTCTAATCGGGTTAAATGGTTTTGCTAACTCTAACTCTAGGTTCTCGTAACTATTTCTCCCGGAGAGCCCTCATTCTGGAAGATCACCTGCTTCGTCAGAAGATTTTGAGGATATCCCTCGATATTTTCCTGAGACCCATATGCTCATCGCCTTTGCAATTCACTGCCACCGATATATCCCCATGGATATCTACATGCACTTGTCATTCTCTTGATCATTCCTAGTTGCTCTCGTTATTACAAGATGTCCTGAAATACTCTCCGATATTCCGAGAATCCTTTGAGCTTACCGCCTTGTAGTTCTTGCCCCATGAATACCCCTACAGATAATTTCTCGCACTTACCGAGTATCCGCCCATCCCTAGTTGTTTGTGTGTTTCACTAAGTTCTTCGAAATAATATTCAATCTTCCGAAATCCTTAGCAGCTTATTGCTCTTGAAATTCTTGCTTGCTTGCATTATGGTTAATCCCATAAGTATAGTAATCTTATCGGCATCCTTTGTCACTATCATTTTGAGCCTATTGATTCAATATGTGCGGACACAGGTAGTCATCATGTTATCCTTTTTAAGGTTATCTTTCCAGCTCAGGCGTCATTCCGGACATGAGTTGGTTCTCGGCAATTCAAACCTTTATTTATTGTCAAACTAAGTGTTTTCAACTTATCCATCCTTGATCAGAGCGTCTGCTTCTGATCCTTCGTTTTGGAAACCATAATTTCTTTCTATTTAAGCATCAGACTAATCAGGTGATTATTGAATCTGATGCCTCTGCAATCTTCTTCCTCTGAGTGAGTACCGATACTCACATCAGCTTCCTTGTGGATCGCCCGATCCTTTGTTGGATTTTTATCCGACAGTGCCCTTCATAGTCAATCACCTTGTGAGTCCTTCCCCTAATACATAATTGTTGGGGAACATAGCAGAAATTCAAAATGTTCTATGCAACACCAAGATCAATCTATGGAGATACTAGCAACGAGAGAGAGGGGAGTGCATCTTCATACCCTTGAAGATCGCGATGCGGAAGCGTTACAAGAACGTGGATGAAGGAGTCGTACTCGTAGCGATTCAGACCGCGGTTGATTCCGATCTAAGCGCCGAACAACGGCGCCTCCGCGTTCAACACACGTGCAGCCCAATGACGTCTCCCGTGCCTTGATCCAGCAAGGGGAGAGGGAGAGGTTAGGGAAGACTCCATCCAGCAGCAGCACGACGACGTGGTGGTGGTGGAGGAGCGTGGTACTCTAGCAGGGCTTCGCCAGGCACTACGCGAGATGAGGAGGGAGAGAGGTAGGGCTGCGCCTTGGGAGAGAGAGACTCGTGTGTTGGGAAGCCCCAAAACCTCCACTATATATAGGGGCAAGGGGAGGGGAAGGCGCCCTAGGGTTTTCCCTAGGGGGGCCGGCGGCCAGGGCAGATGAGATCTCCCCTTTGGGTGACTTGGCCCCCAAGCCAGGAGGTGGGAACCTTGGATGGGGCGCCCCAAACCCCCTGGTCACGTGGGAATAGGCGAGGGGGGCGCACAGCCCCTTAGTGGGCTGGTTTGCCCCCTTACCTTGGCCCATGAAGCCCCCCCAACACTTGCCGGGGCTCCCGAAACACCTTTCGGTCATGCTGGTCATCACCCGGTACCTCCGGAACACTTCCGGACTCCAAAACCCTTCGTCCAATATATCAATCTTCACCTCCGGACCATTTCGGAACTCCTCGTGACGTCCGGGATCTCATCTGGGACTCCGAACAACATTCGGTAACCGCGTACATCTATTCCTTATAACCCTAGCGTCATCGAACCTTAAGTGTGTAGACCCTACGGGTTCGGGAGACACGTAGACTTGACCGAGACAACTCTCCGGCCAATAACCAACAGCGGGATCTGGATACACATGTTGGCTCCCACATGTTCCACGATGATCTCATCGGATGAACCACGATGTCAAGGATTCAATCAATCCCATATTCAGTTCCCTTTGTCTAGCGGTATAGTACTTGCCCGAGATTCGATCGTCGGTATCTCGATACCTTGTTCAATCTCATTACCGGCAAGTCTCTTTACTCGTTCTGTAACACATCATCTCGTGATCAACCCCTTGGTCACATTGTGCACATTTTGATGATGTCCTACCGAGTGGGCCCAGAGATACCTCTCCGTCACACGGAGTGACAAATCCCAGTCTCGATTCGTGCCAACCCAATAGACACTTTTGGAGATACCCGTAGTGCACCTTTATAGCCACCCAATTACGTTGTGACGTTTGGTACACCCAAAGCATTCCTACGGTATCCGGGAGTTGCACAATCTCATGGTCTAAGGAAATGATACTTGACATTAGAAACGCTATAGCATACGAACTACATGATCTTTGTGCTAGGCTTAGGATTGGGTCCTGTCCATCACATCATTCTCCTAATGATGTGATCCCGTTATCAATGACATACATTGTCCATGGTCAGGAAACCGTAACCATCTATTGATCAACGAGCTAGTCAACTAGAGGCTTACTAGGGACATAGTGTTGTCTATGTATCCACACATGTATCTGAGTTTCCTATCAATACAATCATAGCATGGATAATAAACGATTATCATGAACAAGGAAATATAGTAATAATAACTAATTTATTATTGCCTCTAGGGCATATTTCCAACAGTCTCCCACTTGCACTATAGTCAATAATCTAGTTCACATCGCCATGTGATTAACACTCACAGGTCACATCGCCATGTGACCAACATCCAAAGAGTTTACTAGTGTCACTAAACTAGTTCACATCATCATGTGATTAAGACTCAATGAGTTCTGGGGTTTGATCATGTTTTGCTTGTGAGAGAGATTTTAGTCAATGGGTCTGCAAGATTCAGATCCGTATGTACTTCGCAAATCTCTAGGTCATATTGTAAATGCTGCTTCCACGCTCCACTTGGAGCTATTCCAAATGGTTGCTCCACTATACGTATCCGATTTGCTACTCAGAGTCATTCGGATAGGTGGTAAAGCTTGCATCGACGTAACCCTTTACGCCGAACTCTTTATCACCTCCTTAATCGAGAAATATTTCCTTATTACTCCAGGGGCAATTTTGACCGCTGTCCAATGATCCATTCCTGGATCACTCTTGTACCCCCTTGCCAGACATGTGGCAAGGCACACATCAGGTGCGGTACTCAGCATAGCATATGTAGAGCCTATGTCTAAACCATAGGGGACGACCTTCGTCCTTTCTCTCTCTTCTGCCATGGTCGAGCTTTAAGTCTTAATTTCATACCTTACAAATCAGGCAAGGACTCCTTCTTTGACTGATCCATCTTGAACACCTTCAAGATCATGTCAAGGTATGTGCTCATTTGAAAGTACCATTAAGCGTTTTTGATCTATCCTTATAGATCTTGATGCTCAATGTTCAGGCAGCTTAATCTAGGTTTTCTTATTGAAAAACACTTTTCAAATAACCATATATGCTTTCCAGAAACTCTACAACATTTCTGATCAACAATATGTTAGCAACATATACTCATCAGAAATTCTATAGTGCTCCCACTCACTTCTTTGGAAATACAAGTTTCTCATAAACTTTGTACAAACCCAAAATCTTTGATCATTCCATGAAAGCGCATATTCTGACTCCGAGATGCTTGCTCTAGTCCATGGAAGGATCGCTGGAGCTAGCATACCTTTTAGCATCCTTAGGATCGACAAAACCTTTCTGATTGTATCACATATACTTTCCTTACGAAAACTGGTAAGGAAACTCGTTTTGACATCCATCTACCAGATTTCATAAATGCAGCTAATGCTAACATGATTCCGACGGACTTAAGCATCGCTACGGATGAGAAAATCTCATCGTAGTCAACTCCTTGAACTTGTGAAAAACTCTTCGCCACAAGTCGAGCTTCATAGACGGTGACATTACCGTCCACGTCTGTCATCTTCTTAAAGATCCATTTATCTCAATGGCTTACCAATCATCGGACAAGTCCACCAAAGTCCATGCTTTGTTCTGATACATGGATCCTATCTCAGATTTCATGGGTTCTAACCATTTGTCGGAATATGTGCCCACCATTGCTTCTCCATAGCTCGTACGTTCATTGTTGTCCAGCAACATGACCTTCAAGACAGGACTACTGTACCACTCTGAAGTAGTACGCATCCTTGTCACCCTACGAGGTATGGTAGTGACTTGATCCGAAACTTCATGATCACTATCATAAGCTTCTACTTCAATTGGTGTGGGCGCCACAAGAACAACTTCCTGTGCCCTGGTACACACTAGTTGAAGTGACGGTTCAACAACCTCATCAAGTCTCCACCATGCTCCCACTCAACTTTTCGAGACAAACTTTTCCTCGAGAAAGGACCCGATTCAAGAAACAATCCCTATTGCTTTCGGATCTGAATTAGGAGGTATACCCAACTATTTTGGGTGTCCTATGAAGATGCATTTTATCCGCTTTGGGTTCGAGCTTATCAACCTGAAACTTTTTCACATAAGCGTCACAGCCCCAAACTTTTAAGAAACGACAACTTAGGTTTCTCCAAACCATAGTTAAAATGGTGTCGTCTCAATGGAATTACGTGGTGCCCTTTTAAAGTGAGTGCGGTTGTCTCTAATGCCTAACCCATGAACGATAGTGGTAATTCGATAAGAGACATCATGGTACGCACCATATCCAATAGGGTGCAACTATGATATTCGGACACACCATCACACTATGGTGTTCCAGGTGGTATTAATTGTGAAACAATTTCCACAATGTCTTAATTGTGTGCCAAAGTTCGTAACTCAGATACTCATCTCTATGATCGTATCATAGATATTTTATCCTCTTGTCACGATGATCTTCAACTTCACTCTGAAATTACTTGAACCATTCAATAATTCAGACTTGTGTTTCATCAAGTAAATATACTCAGTATCTACTCAAATCATCCGTGAAGTAAGAACATAACGATATCCAGTGCGTGCCTCAACACTCATTGGACTGCACACATCAAAATGTATTTCTTCCAACAAGTCACCTTCTTGTTCCATTTTACTGAAAACGAGGCTTTCAGTCATCTTGCCCATGTGGTATGATTTGCATGTCTCAAGTGATTCAAAATCAAGTGAGTCCAAACGGTCCATTTGCATGGAGTTTCTTCATGCATATACACCAATAGACATGGTTCGCATGTCTCAAACTTTTCAAAAATGAGTGAGTCCAAAGATCCATCAACATGGAGCTTCTTCATGCGTTTTATACCAATATGACTTACATGGCAGTGCCACAAGTAGGTGGTACTATCATTACTATCTTATATCTTTTGGCATGAACATGTGTATCACTACGATCGAGATTCAACAAACCATTCATTTTAGGTGCAAGACCATTGAAGGTATTATTCAAATAAACAGAGTAACCATTATTCTCCTTAAATGAATAACCGTGTTGCGATAGACATAATCCAATCATGTCTATGCTCAACGCAAACACCAAATAACAATTATTTAGGTTTAACACCAATCTCGATGGTAGAGGGAGCATGCGATGCTTGATCACATCAACCTTGGAAACACTTCCAACACATATCGTCAGCTCACCTTTAGCTAGTCTCCGTTTATTCCGTAGCTTTTATTTCGAGTTACTAACACTTAGCAACCGAACCGGTATCTAATACCCTAGTGCTACTAGGAGTACTTGTAAAGTACACATTAACATAATGTATATCCAATATACTTCTATCGACCTTGCTAGCCTTCTCATCTACCAAGTATCTAGGGTAATTCTGCTCTAGTGATTGTTCCCCTTATTACAGAAGCACTTAGTCTCGGGTTTGGGTTCAACCTTGGATTTCTTCACTAGAGCAGCAGCTGATTTGCCGTTTCATGAAGTATCCCTTCTTGCCCTTGCCCTTCTTTAAACTAGTGGTTTCACTAACCATCAACAATTGATGCTACTTCTTGATTTCTACTTTCGCGGTATCAAACATCGCGAATATTTCAAGGATCATCATATCTATCCCTGATATGTTATAGTTCATCACGAAGCTCTAGCAGCTTGGTGGCAATGAGTTTGGAGAAACATCACTATCTCATCTGGAAGAGCAACTCCCACTCGATTCAAGTGATTTTTGTACTCAGACAATCTGAGCACAAGCTCAACGATTGAGCTTTTCTCCCTTAGTTTGCAGGCTAAGAAAATCGTCGGAGGTCTTATACCTCTTGACGTGGTCACGAGCCTGAAATCCTGATTTCAGCACTCGAAACATCTCATATGTTCCACGACGTTTCGAAATCGTCTTCGATGCCTCAACTCTAAACCGTTTAACATTACTGAACTATCACGTAGTTATCAAAACGTGTGTGTCAGATGTTCGCAACATCCACAGACGACATTCAAGGTTCAGCACACTGAGCGGTGCATTAAGGACATAAGCCTTCTTCGAAGCAATGAGGACAATCCTCAGTTCACGGACCTAGTCCGCATAATCGCTACTATCAATTTTCAAATGAATTTTCTCTAGGAACATATCTAAATAGTAGAACTAAAACGCGAGCTTACGACATAATTTGCAAAGATCTTTTGACTATGTTCAGGATAATTAAGTTCATCTTATGAACTCCCACTTAGATAGACATCCCTCTAGTTATCTAAGTGATTACATGATCCGAGTCAACTAGGCCGTGTCCGATCATCACGTGAGACGGACTAGTCATCATCGGTGAACATCTTCATGTTGATCGTATCTACCATACGACTCATGCTCGACCTTTCGGTCTCTTGTGTTCCAAGGCCATGTCTGTACATGCTAGGATCGTCAAGTCAACCTATGTGTTTCACGTGTGTAAATCTGGCTTACACCCGCTGTATGTGAACGTTAGAATCTATCACACCCGATCATCACGTGGTGCTTCAAAACAACAAACTTTCGCAACGGTGCATCGTTAGGGGGAACACTTTCTTGAAATTTTAATGAGGGATCATCTTATTTACTACCGTCGTTCTAAGCAAATAAGATGCATAAACATGATAAACATCACATGCAATCAAAAGTGACATGATATGGCCAATATCATTTTGCTCCTTTTGATCTCCATCTTCGGGGCTCCATGATCATCGTCGTCACCGGCATGACACCATGATCTCCATCATCATGATCTCCATCATCGTGTCTCCATGAAGTTGTCTCGCCAACTATTACTTCTACTAATATGGCTAACGTTTTAGCAATAAAGTAAAGTAATTACATGGCGTTGTTCATTGACACGCAGGTCATACAATAAATTAAGACAACTCCTATGGCTCCTGCCGGTTGTCATACTCATCGACATGCAAGTCGTGATTCCTATTACAAGAACATGATCAATCTCATACATCACATATATCATTCATCACATCTTTTGGCCATATCACATCACAAGGCATATGCTGCAAAAACAAGTTAGACGTCCTCTAATTGTTGTTGCATGTTTTTACGTGGCTCCTATAGGTTTCTAGCAAGAATGTTTCTTACCTACGTAAAACCACAACGTGATATGCCAATTTCTATTTACCCTTCATAAGGACCCTTTTCATCGAATCCGCTCCAACTAAAGTGGGAGAGACAGACACCCGCTAGCCACCTTATGCAACTAGTGCATGTCAGTTAGTGGAACCTATCTCACGTAAGCGTACGTGTAAGGTCGGTCCGGGCCGCTTCATCCCACGATGCCGCCAAAGCAAGATAAGACTAGTAGTGGCAAGAAAAATTTGACAACATCTACGTCCACAACAAGTTTGTGTTCTAGTCGAGCATAGAAACTACGCATAGACCTAGCTCTGATGCCACTGTTGGGGAACGTAGCAGAAATTCAAAATTTTCTACGCAACACCAAGATCAATCTATGGAGATACTAGCAACGAGAGAGAGGGGAGTGCATCTTTATACCCTTGAAGATTGCGATGCGGAAGCGTTACAAGAACGCGGATGAAGGAGTCGTACTCATAGCGATTCAGATCGCGGTTGATTCTGATCTAAGCGCCGAATAACGGCACCTCCGCGTTCAACACACGTGCAGCCCGATGACGTCTCCCGTGCCTTGATCCAGCAAAGGGAGAGGGAGAGGTTGGGGAAGACTCCGTCCAGCAGCAGCACGATGGCGTGGTGGTGGTGGAGGAGCGCGGTACTCTAGCAGGGCTTCGCCAAGCACTACGAGAGACGAGGAGGGAGAGAGGTAGGGTTGCGCCTTGGGAGAGAGAGACTCGTGTGTTGGGCAGCCCCAAAACCTCCACCATATATAGGGGCAAGGGGAGGGGAAGGCTCCCTAGGGTTTTCCCTAGGGGGGGCGGCGGCCAGGGCAGATGAGATCTCCCCTTTGGGTGACTTGGCCCCCAAGCCAGGAGGTGGGAACCCTGGATGGGGCGCCCCAAACCCCCTGGTCACGTGGGAATAGGTGAGGGGGGCGCACAGCCCCTTAGTGGGCTGGTTTGCTCCCTTCCCTTGGCCCATGAAGCCCCCCCCCCCCCAACACTTGCCGGGGCTCCCGAAACACCTTTCGGTCATGCTGGTCATCACCTGGTACCTCCGAAACAATTCCGGACTCCAAAACCCTTCATCCAATATATCAATCTTCACCCCCGGACCATTCCGGAACTCCTCGTGACGTCCGGGATCACATCCGGGATTCGAAACAACATTCGTTAACCGCGTACATCTACTCCCTATAACCCTAGCGTCATCGAACCTTAAGTGTGTAGACCCTACGGGTTCGGGAGACACGTAGACATGACCGAGACAACTCTCCGGCCAATAACCAACAGCGGGATCTGGATACCCATGTTGGCTCCCACATGTTCCACGATGATCTCATCGGATGAACCACGATGTCAAGGATTCAGTCAATCCCGTATTCAATTCCCTTTGTCTAGCGGTATAGTACTTGCCCGAGATTCGATCGTCGGTATCCCGATACCTTGTTCAATCTCGTTACCGGCAAGTCTCTTTACTCGTTCCGTAACACATCATCTCGTGATCAACCCCTTGGTCACATTGTGCACATTTTGATGATGTCCTACCGAGTTGGCCCAGAGATACCTCTCCGTCACACGGAGTGACAAATCCCAGTCTCGATTCGTGCCAACCCAACAGACACTTTCGGAGATACCCATAGTGCACCTTTATAGCCACCCAGTTACATTGTGATGTTTGGTACACCCAAAGCATTCCTACAGTATCCGGGAGTTGCACAATCTCATGTTCTAAGGAAATGATACTTGACATTAGAAAAGCTATAGCTTACTAACTACACGATCTTTGTGCTAGGCTTAGGATTGGGTCTTGTCCATCACATCATTCTCCTAATGATGTGATCCCATTATCAACGACATCCAATGTCCATGGTCAGGAAACCATAACCATCTATTGATCAACGAGCTAGTCAACTAGAGGCTTACTAGGGATATAGTGTTGTCTATGTATCCACACATGTATCTGAGTTTCCTATCAATACAATTATAGCATGGATAATAAACGATTATCATGAACAAGGAAATATAGTAATGATAACTAATTTATTATTGCCTCTAGGGAATATTTCCAACAATAATGCCTTTGGTAAATTGTATCCTCTGCTTGGCCGACCATGCTCTGCTTTCGAGCGTGTGAATTTACTTTTGAAACTTGTGGTATATGTTACTAAGATGCCCGATGGGTTGAACCTATACCTTCCCCTAATCCATGAGAATCCGAAAGTTTTCACAAGTCATACTCTTCCGGTGTTCTGCCAGATAAAATTCCAACACTATAGTTATATCAAAGCGAGAGGTGAATGAAATGATATGCATTAAAGAAGTGGGAGTCGACCTTGAACTTTGTGTTCATGCCCATGAAAATGATGTAGACCGTCTCGGAAGCTTCTTGCAAAATGATTATCCAGCTGTATGATTCTTTCGGTATTCTTGGATTGATTCGTTAGAGTTGTGGTTCCGACCATGCTGTCTTGATCTGATATATCTGATGGGAATTCATTCCAGTGCCTCGTCTATTTTTGGCAAGGTTGAAGTATCTATTGTCATAGGTCAATGACCCGGTTCTACTTCTATCATATTCTACCTTCGAGTATTACCCCCTGGTATCTCGGAGATGTCTTACCATTGCACCACATCTTACTAACTTTGTTGAAGTAATGTCTTTCCTTGTCGTAATCACTCTACGGGTTCTGGGTTGTTGTCAACCGAGGACACCGACTAGTGAAATTATTCTGCGCTACAAATCAAATACCCCTAGTATTTTTACTAGGAAATTCTGAACTCAATCTGGTCATTCCTAGACTAACGGCTGCATCCTGGTCTTGCTATCTTTGACTGTGCTACCTCGTCCTTCTCTGGTGCACGAATTCTTCTATGTGTGAGCACGACTTGCGTCGAGCTTTCAACATCATGTTGCTTGTCTTGAAAGGCAACTTTGCTTCTGAGCTTGCATCTTATATATTGATCCTATAACTTGCCACTTCGTCATTCCCTTGCTTGTTGCCGTTGTTGTTTGATTGCCTCCTCTTGAAACCTCCCGGCAAATGTGTCGGATCACCTTCAAAACTTTGACTTCTTCCGAGATGCCAACTGTGTTCATGATGAGAAATACCCTCCTTGTCGTCGATGATTTTTTTATCATCGACAACACCCTTGACTTCCTTTCATCGCGAACTTGTCCACATTATGAATACAGCTTGCTCTCCAGCTAGTGTTGTATGCTGCCTTGAAGTATTACTGTCTTTTCTATCGAGAATGTTGTGGGGATTGCTCCACCTCTTAGAAATTCAAGGTATGATGATACTTCTCACCATCACCATTCTTCCTTGGTCCCCGTGTTGTTTTTAACCGGGATACCAATATGCTAAGGATGCTGCTTGAGTTATGTACTTCTAGCAACCCTTTTGCCTAGAAGTTAACGATCGGCAATTCGTTCTTAGACTGTTGGTTATTGAATCGTAACTCTAACATTGATCTTGTTGCCTAAGGTCATATTTCGGGCATGCCTTTCAACAAATGATTGATGGTGTACGTTTTACTCGAGCATACAACATTATATCATTTGAATTGACAAGTGTCATCTTCTTGTTCACCTTATTGTGGAAATCCATCCGTTTAGAATTCTGGATGAATTGTCGCTGAGCCCATCAGCCACCACCTCCTCTCCTTGGTTTAATGATGAACTATTGTTTCAGGAACCCGCTCCCATAGTTCATTTCCCGAGAATCTTGCAATGCCATTTCCTCGATTTCTGTTGCACCTTTTCTTCTCGGACATCCTGAGTCTGAGGTATCATGACACCAATCTGATCTGAATCTCGGTCAGATATGATGGTTGGGACAACTTTCCAGGAGTTATGATGTTGATCCTTTGATGACTCAGTAATATGATGTCATGCCTAGCACACCCTGGCTGGAGGACCTATCATTATAATTTCTTTTGCAAGGATAACCATTCTTCCTGGAGGAAATTGTAAGACCTATTTTATAAGTTGCTCCTGATGGATCATTTGTGTATCCAAAGTCTGGCCCTTGACTAAAACACCATATCATTGCTACCTCGAAGCATGACTATGATACTTCGCTCATCAACAAGAACATTGGAGGCGCAATGCTAAATGTTTCTTGGTCAGTTTTCCAAACACCGTTGTGTGGATAACATCTTGATTAATCCTTGCCTCTTATCTGAATGGTTGGGTACTTGCTCTCCTACCATGTATGTCATGTTCTGCTTGTACATGGGAAGGGTATACTCCTAATAATTGTGTGTAATCACAATTTTCCTTTCCATTGTTCTGTTTAATATGATAATCGCGTTTTCCTTTCCATTCTTTTCTTTAACCTTTCTTGTAATCCGACTTAACTGAGCAGAGGTAATTCCCTGCTTAGGTAAGCACCTTGTTGTACCACTCTATCTGTAAGACCTGTTACTATTGTTGATGACATTCCGGTAACCACCGATGGGTGAGAACTTTACCAATTGGTTCGCCTCGTTCAACGAGTAGGAAAATGGTTCTCTTCGTTCCCCGTCCTTGGTATCGACATTGCTGCCGACATAGCTGACAAGCTATCCACTGACATGCCTCCTTGTCGCGGCTGTGCAAGATGTCACCACCCTTCCTACTTTCAACCCACATGGTGGTCCCATAACCCACAGGTCCACTGGATCGAAACCTGACTCTTCTTTACAACCCGGATTTTAATGTATCCTTGCACCTGGCTTCGTATGTGATTCACGAGCTAAATGCTATACCATTATTCATCCTGGAATCAAACATCATGTTATTCTCGTTGTTCAAAACCCCATTCTCGCTTCTGTCTAGTCATCGAATGATTGCCTACCCGTTTGAAACTTTGGTACCATCGTATATTGCACTCAACGAATTCACTGAAATACAACTCGTGGGTTACCTTGTGTATTTCCCATTGAGTTCACCGTCAGATGCCCAGCTTTGTGGAGATGCATTCTTCCGGAGTTTTTCCCCTTGGTCGCGTTCGTAGGACGATGGAGATCCCGAAGAAAGGATGACGACTTGATCATGGTGACTTGAAGCAGAGAAATGAACACATCAACGGAAGGGATCAACCTCTTCGAAAGGGTAGCCAAGACCGAGAAGACTCGTTAGGTTTTCGCTACCAGCACTTTCCCCCCCTTACTCCACCGCTTAAAATCTCGGGACGAGATTTCTTGTAGTGGAGGAGAATTGTGATGCCCGGATAATTAAGCTACAGTAATACCCTGCTAATGATGCCACGCCACCATGATCCCTATTGCTAATCTCGCGTTAGTTGAGAACCGATCCAAATTCAAATTTGAAGTAAAGGAAAACATCAAAAGTTTTTCAAACATTAAAACTAAAATGTTCGAGAGGTGACATATAATGCATAGGTAATTATGGTGATGATGCCACATTTGTATAAAATATGTAAATGCTCCAGAATAACTAAAACATTGGCTATAACAATTAAATTAGTACCTTTTGTATATATTAAATTGTTAAACTATTTTATTTGGGGGCCCAAGCTTTTTGTGGCAGAGGGCTAGACCATGACACTAATTTAGGAGTTAAATACAGTATTTTATCAGATTATACTAAATCAAAAACTAAGGTAAAACAGAAAAGGAAAATAAGTAAAAAGAAAAAAGAAACACAAATAAACAAAAACCAAAAGACATAAAAAGACCCCCCTGCTGGACCGTAGCCCAGCTGGCCACTAGGCCAACAACCGGCCGGCCCAGCCCCTGGCCTATACCCCATGGGGGCACCGAACCCTAGCCCCACTACCCCCACTCCCCCACGTCTCTCTCTCTCGCCCCTCCTCTTCCCCCGATCCCCTTCTGGATCGGGGCAGCAAATCCCGCAGCCGTCCCGACGCTCGCCGACGAACGTCCCCCCCACCCCCCGACACCGAGACGCCGCCCCGCCACCTCTACGTCGTCACCCTGGGCCTCGGCACCCCGTCCGTGCCCCGCGACGCTGCCTCCAATGGCCCCGTGCTGGCCTCAAATTCGCCACCGACCGCGCCCTTGCCGCCCCGGTCGCCCTGACGCTGTCGCCAACCACCACCACATCACCGGTGCCACACCGCCATCGCCTGATGCCTCTAGGAGCTACATCACTGTCGCCGGATCTCGCTTGCCCGACTCCTCCCCGAGCCATGCTGCCCTTGACCGTACGGATCCGCGGTGAGGCCCCCGGCCTCCCTTCCTCTCTGCTCCTCGCGCCGTCCTGCGGTCATGCACGCGCCGCCCGGTGCTCGTGCTCGCGGTGAGCACGCATGCACCCGCGCGCTAGCCTCTCCTGTGGTCCACGCCGTCGTCCGCCTTGGCACGCTCCGCGCTAGGCTGCGCCGCGCCTCACGCCCGCGGCCACCTCCGGCGCTTCGGCGCCCGCCTTGCTCCTCCCTTTTGCCCCGCCGCTGCCGCGCCGGCGTTTCCCCCTCGCCGTGGCCTCGACAGGCCGCCTCCAATTCGGGCACCCGCACCCGCATGTCCTGGCGCCCGTTAACGCGCGCCCGCTTGCCCGTGCCCGTTAAGGCCCATAGGGCCTATGACAGTGGGGCCCCACCCCCCAGAACGATTAAAAAAATAAATAAAAAATGAATCAATAAAATTTATAATTAATTAGTTAATTTGTGAATTAATTAAGTTAATTAATCCAATTTAATTAATCTGATTAACTTGTTAGTTTATTTAACTAAACCCTAATTAAACTAATCAGAGTATGACAGGTGGGTCTCACTGGACCCACACGTCAGTTTGACCAGACGACACCTCTGTTGACTGCTGACGTCATGCTGACATCATGATGATGTCAGCATGCACTATTCTGGATAATGTTGAATTAAATTAATTAAATAAATTCTAAAAATGTTTTAAAACTTTATAAATTAATATAAAATAATCCGTAACTCGGATGGAAAAACATTGTACATGAAAGTTGCTCAGAACGGCGAGCCGAATCCAGATACGCAACCCGTTTGTCCGCCACACATCCCTAACATATCGAACACGCAACTTTCCCCCTCTGGATCACCTGTCCGAAAACGCGAAACACCGGGGATACTTTCCCGGATGTTTCCCCCATTCACCGGTATCACCTACTATCGCATTAGGGCACACCTAACACCGCTCATTGTCATGTCGTGCCTTGTCATGCTTATGTTTGCATTGTATTTACTGTTTCTTCCCCCTCTTCTCTCCGGTAGACTACGACACCGACGCTGCTGCTGCCCAGTTCGACTACGGTGTTGACGACCACTCCTTCTTGCCTGAGCAACCAGGCAAGCCCCCCCTTTGATCACCAGATATTGCCTATTCTACTCTCTACTGCTTGCATTAGAGTAGTGTAGCATGTTACTGTTTATATTAATCCTATTCTGTTGCATAGCCTGTCATTGTTGCTACATCTGTTGATACCTTACCTGCAATCCTAAATGCTTAGTATAGGATGCTAGTTTACCATTAGTGGCCCTACATTCTTGTCAGTCTTCCATGCTATACTATCGGGCCATGATCACTCGGGAGGTGTTCACGGGTATATACTATACATACATACTATACAGATGGTGACTAAAGTTAGGTCAGCTCGTTGAGTACCCGCAAGTGATTTTGATGTGGGGGCTGGAAGGACAGGTGGCTCCATCCCGGTAGAGGTGGGCCTGGGTTCTCGACGGCCCCCGACTGTTACTTTGAGGCAGAGTGACAGGGCAGGTTGAGACCACCTAGGAGAGAGGTGTGCATGGCCCTGGTCGGCGTCCGTGGTTACTTCATAATAACACGCTTAACGAGATCTTGGTATTTGATCTGAGTCTGGCCACTGGCCTATACGCACTAACCAACTACGAGGGAAAGATATGGGCACTCAATGTCGTGGTATCAGCCGAAGCCTTCGTGACGTCAGCGACTGAGCGGCGCGCGCCGGATTGGGACGTAAGCCTGCTCCTGTATTAAGGGGGCTAGTTCTGCTTCCGGCCGCCCTCGCAACGTGCAGGTGTGCAATGGGTGATGGGCCCAGACCCCTGCGCCATAGGATTTAGACCGGCGTGCTGACCTCTCTGTTGTGCCTAGGTGGGGCTGCGACGTGTTGATCTTCCGAGGCCGGGCATGACCCAGGAAAGTGTGTCCGGCCAAATGGGATCGAGCATGTTGGGTTATGTGGTGCACCCCTGCAGGGAAGTTTATCTATTCGAATAGCCGTGTCCCTCGGTAAAAGGACGACCCGGAGTTGTACCTTGACCTTATGACAATTAGAACTGGATACTTAATACAACACACCCAGACAAGTTCTACAGACAACCCGGTGATCGCTTTTCCACAGGGCGACGAGGGGAGGATCGCCGGGTAGGATTATGCTATGCGATGCTACTTGGAGGACTTCAATCTACTCTCTTCTACATGCTACAAGACAGAGGATGCCAAAAGCGTAGTCTTTGATAGGACTAGCTATCCCCCTCTTATTCTGGCATTCTGCAGTTCAGTCCACCGATATGGCCCTTTACACATATACCCATGCATATGTAGTGTAGCTCCTTGCTTGCGAGTACTTTGGATGAGTACTCACGGTTGCTTTTCTCCCTCTTTTCCCCCTTTCCCTTCTACCTGGTTGTCACAACACAGATGCTGGAGCCCTGGAGCCAAACGCCACCGTCGACGACGACTCCTACTACACTGGAGGTTCCTACTACTATGTGCAGGCTGCTAACGATGACCAGGAGTAGTTTAGGAGGATCCCAGGCAGGAGGCCTGCACCTCTTTTGATCTGTATCCCAGTTTGTGCTAGCCTTCTTAAGGCAAACTTGTTTAACTTATGTCTGTACTCAGATATTGTTGCTTCCGCTGACTCGTCTATGACCGAGCACTTGTATTCGAGCCCTCGAGGCCCCTGGCTTGTATTATGATGCTTGTATGACTTATTTTATTTTTAGAGTTGTGTTGTGATATCTTCCCGTGAGTCCTTGATCTTGATCGTACACGTTTACGTGTATGATTAGTGTACGATTGAATCAGGGGCGTCACAATTAACTAGCAGCTAGTTTCATACTAAATTTTCCTATGATTAAACAACTAAGACTAAAAAATTAATTTTTCAACTTGTTAGGGTTCAAAAGAAACTAGGGAGGAGGAGGAAGGAGGGAGGAGGATGTACCCTCGGTGGAGGAGGGCCGGCGCGGGGGCCGGGGTGGCCGGCAGGGGAGGAGGCCGACGCGGGGGAGGGCGGCCAGCGGGGAGGAGGGCCGGCGCGGGCGAGGGCGGCCGGCACGGAGGACGACAACGTGTGGGGGTCGACGGCGGTGCACCGGGGGGGGGGGGGGTGATTGAGAGGGAGGAGTGTGGAGTGTGTGAGTGAGCTTATGAGGCCGGGGGCGCGAGGAGGCCGGCTGGCGTGCGAGGGAGGCAGTGGGCTTAACAGCAGTGTGGGTAACGGGCCAGTGCTACTGCTAAGCCCACTTGCAGTAGCACCGGCACACATCACACCCTACAACTAAGTGGCCTGCTGATACGTCTCCAACGTATCTATAATTTTTGATTGTTCCATGCTATTATATTACCCCTTTTGGATGTTTATGGGCTTTATTTTATAGATTTATATCATTTTTGGGACTAACCTACTAACCGGAGGCCCAGCCCATATTGCTGTTTTTTGCCTATTTTCAGTATTTCAAAGAAAAGGAATATCAAACGGAGTCCAAACGGAATGAAACCTTTGGGAGCGTGATTTTTGGAACGAACGTGATCCGGAGAGCTTGGAGTGCAATTCAAGAAGCTTCCGAGGGCCCCACGAGATAGGGGGTCACGCCCCCTATAGGGCGCGTCCCCTGTCTCGTGGGCCCCTATATATACCTACGTACCACGAAAACATCCAGGGGCACCACGAAACAAAATTTCCACTGCCGTAACCTTCTGTATCCGTGAGATCCCATCTGGGAGCCTTCGCCGGCACTCTGCCGGAGGGGGAATCGACCATGAAGGGCTTCTATATCAACATCCTTGCCCCTCTGATGAGTTGTGAGTAGTTTACCACAGACCTACGGGTCCATAGTTATTAGCTAGATGGCTTCTTCTCTCTTTTTGGATCTCAATACAATGTTCTCCCCCTCTCTTGTGGATATCTATTAGATGTAAACTCTTTTTGCGGTGTGTTTGTCGAGATCCGATGAATTGTGGTTTATGATCAAGTTTATCTATGAATAATATTTGAATCTTGTCTGAATTCTTTTATGTATGATTGAGTTATCTTTGCAAGTCTCTTCGAATTATCAGTTTGGTTTGGCCTACTACATTGGTTTTTCTTGCCATGGGAAAAGTGCTTAGCTTTGGGTTCAATCTTGCGGTGTCCTTACCTAGGGACAAAAATGGTTGCAAGGCACGTATTGTATTGTTGCCATCGAGGATAACAAGAATGGATTTATATCATATTGCATGTGTTTATCCCTCTACATCATGTCATCTTTCTTAATGCGTTACTCTGTTCTTATGAACTTAATACTCTAGATGCAGGCAGGAGTCGGTCGATGTGTGGAGTAATAGTAGTAGATGCAGGCAGGAGTCGATCTACTTGTTACGGACGTGATGCCTATATACATGATCATGCCTAGATAGTCTCATAACTATGCGCTTTTCTATCAATTGCTCGACAGTAATTTGTTCACCCACCGTAATACTTATGCTATCTTGAGAAAAGCCTCTAGTGAAACCTATGGCCCCCGGGTCTATCTCTTCTCATATTTGCTTTCAATCTACTTTTATTTGCATCGTTACTTTTTGCATCTATATTATAAAATACCAAAAATATATCTATCTTATCATACTATCTTTATTAGATCTCACTTTCGCAAGTGGCCGTGAAGGGATTGACAACCCCTTTATTGTGTTGGTTGCGAGTTCTCAGTTTGTTTGTGTAGGTACGTGGGACTTTTGAGGATCCTCCTACTGGATTGATACCTTGGTTCTCAAAACTGAGGGAAATACTTACCCTACACTTTGCTGCATCACCCTCTCCTCTTCGAGGAAAACCAACGCAAGCTCAAGATGTAGCAAGAAGGATTTCTGGTGCCGTTGCCGGGGAGGTCTTCGCTCAAGTCAAGATATACGAAGTACCCATCACAAACCCATCTCCATGGCAATTACATTATTTGCCATTTGCCTCTCGTTTTCCTCTCCCCCACTTCACCCTTGCCATTTTATTCGCCCTCTCTATCCCAATCTCCTCCTCTCTTTTTGCTTGCCTTCTTTTGTGTGCTTGTTTGCTTGTTTGACCTTATGGCTGCGCCTAAGGGTCCTGACCACCTTCTCAGAAGGATGGATGAGATTGAATCAAATATTAGAAGCTTTATGAATTTGCAATTTGAGCATAATAATTTCTTTAGAAAAGAGCCTAAGGAACAAAAAAGTTTTTTGGGGTTTATGAACAAAGAGCTTGATGATATGAATAAAGAATTCTATGGTGTTAATGCTCAAATTACCCGGCTTGAAAATGCTATAGCCAAAATTTCTGACAAGCAAGCCACCTTAGTCAGTAAGATGGCCGCTAAACCAGAAAAATTACATGAAAATAATGATGAGGATCTTAAAGTTATTGATATGTCTCCGATTAGATCTATGTTTTGCAATATGAATTTTGATGATTATGGGAGTGATGATGAACCAACTTTGCCTAGAAGGCGTCCCAAAAATTCGGAGTCTTTAGATCTTGATGTCAAATTTGGTAAAAGAGAGATTGGGGAATCCTCAACTTATAATAATATTGAACCTACTATCTCGGATTTCAAGGAATTTGATTATGATAATTGTTCTTCAAAAGGTTGTATTTCCTTGTTGCAATCCGTTGTTAATTCTCCTGATGCTTATAGACAAAACAAAGCTTTTACCAAACATATTGTTGATGCCTTGATGCAATCTTATGATGAAAAACTTAATTTGGAAGTTTCTATACCTAGAAAACTTAATGATGAGTGGGAACCTACTATAAAGATTAGAATTAAAGATTATGAGTGTTTTGCTTTGTGTGATTTGGGTGCTAGTGTTTCTATGATTCCGAAAACTTTATGTGATATTCTAGGTTTCCATGATCTTGATGATTGCTCTTTAAATTTTCACCTTGCGGATTCCACCATTAAAAAGCCTATGGGAAGGATCAATGATGTTCTTATTGTTGCAAATGGAAATTTGCTGCCCGTAGATTTTATCGTTCTTGATATAGATTGCAATCTTTCTTGACCTATTATTCTTGGTAGACCTTTCCTTAGAACGATTGGTGTGATTATTGATATGAAGGAAGGGAACATTAGATTCCAATTTCCCTTAAAGAAAGGCATGGAGCACTTTCCATGAAATAAAGTCACATTACCTTATGAATCTATCATGCGTGCTACTTATGAATTTAGTGCCAAAGATGGCACTCGTTACATCTATCCTTGCTTTTATGCCTAGCTAGGGGCGTTAAACGATAACGCTAGTTGGGAGGAAACCCAATTTTCTTTATGTTTTTTTGTTTTTGCTCCTGTTTAGTAATAAATATTGCACCTACCTTCTTTTTAGATGTATTTTTATCTTTTAATTAGTGTTTGTGCCAAGTAGAACCTATAGGATAACCTACGATGATAGTTGATTTGATTCTGCTGAAAAACAGAAACTTTGCGCTCACGAATATAATTTTATTAAATCAAAGGAATGTGATTTTGTGTTGATTCTTTTTGATGCTGTTCAATAGACAAAATTTCCAGGACTTCCTATTTTGGTAGGAGTTTTAGAGATACAGAAGTTTGCGTTAGTTACAGATTGCTATAGACTGTTCTATTTTTGACAGATTCTGTTTTTCGTGTGTTGTTTGCTTATTTCAATGCATCTATGGCTAGTGAATTAGTTTATGAACCATAAGGAAGTTGGAATACAGTAGGTTTAACACCAAATTAAATAAATAATGAGTTCATGGCAGTACCTTATGTGGTGGTTTTGTTTTCTTTCACTAACGGAGCTTATAAGATTTCCTGTTGAGTTTTGTGTTGTGAAGTTTTCAAGTTTTGGGTAAAGCTTTTATGGACTATGGAATAAGGAGTGGAAAGAGCCTAAGCTTGCGGATGCCCAAGTCACCCCAAGATATTCAAGAATAGACAAAAGCTTAAGCTTGGGGATGCCCCGGGAAGGCATCCCCTCTTTCGTCTTCGTTCATTGGTAACTTTACTTGGAGCTATATTTTTATTCGCTACATGATATGTGTTTTGCTTGGAGCGTCGTGTATTATATTAGTCTTTGCTTTTTAGTTTACCACAATCATCCTTGCTGTACACACCTTTTGGGAGAAGCCTATTTGATTAGAGTTTGCTAGAATACTCTATGTGCTTCACTTATATCTTTTGAACTTGATAGTTTTTGCTCTAGTGCTTCACTTATATCTTTTAGAGCACGGTGGTGTCTTAGTTTTGAAGAAATTTCCAGTCTCTCATGCCTCACTTATATATTTTTGAGAGTCTTTTAGAACAGCATGGTATTTGCTATGGTCATAAAGTTGGTCATAGAATGATGAGCATTCAAGTTGGGTATAATAAAAACTATCATAGAAAAAGAATTGGATGCTATGATCAACTTGATGCTTGATAATTGTTTTGAGATATAAAGGTAGTAATGTTAGGGTCATGATAGTGGGTAATTATGAAATTGAGAAATACTTTTGTTGAAGTTGGCAAATCCCATAGCATGCACGTATGGTAAAAGTTGTGTGACAAATTTGTTGCATGAGGTGCTCTTTTGATTGTCTTCCTTATGAGTGGCAGTTGAGGATGAGCGATGGTCTTTTCCTACAAATCTATCCGTCTTGGGGCATGAGTAGTAGTACTTTGCTTCGAGGGCTAAGTAGACTTTTGCAATAAGTATATGAGTTCTTTTTGACTAATGTGAGTCCATGGACATATGCACACTCATCCTTCCACTTTGCTAGCCTTTATTACTACCGCACAACTTTCGCCGGTATCATAAACCCTTTATTTACCTTCCTCAAAACAGCCACCATACCTACCTATTATGGCATTTCCATAGCCATTTCGAGATATATTGCCATGCAACTTTCCACCGTTCCGTTTACTATGTCATGTTCCATCATTGTCATATTGCTCTTTGCATGATCATGTAGTTGACATCGTATTTGTGGCAAGGCCACTTTCATAATTTTCATACATGTCGCTCTTGGTTCATTGCACATCCCGGTACACCGCCGGAGGCATTCACATAGAGTCATATCTTGTTCTAGCTTTGAGTTATAATTCTTGAGTTGTAAATCCATAAAAGTGTGATGATCTTCACTATTAGAGCATTGTCCTAGTGAGGAAAGGATGATGAAGGCTATGATTCCCCCACAAGTCGGGATGAGACTTCGGACTTAACAAAAAGAAGAAAAAAATGAGAAAAAGAAAAAAAGAAGAAAGGCCAAAAAGAAAAAGAAAAAAAAAGAGAAAGGCCAAAGAAAAAAAAAGGAAAAAAATATAAAATGAGAGAAAAAGAGAGAAGGGACAATGCTACTATCTCTTTTTCCACACTTGTGCTTCAAAGTAGCACCATGATCTTCATGATAGAGAGTCTCCTATGTTGTCACTTTCATATACTAAGTGGTATTTTTTCATCATAGAACTTGGCTTGTATATTACAATGATGGGCTTCCTCAAAATGCCCTAGGTCTTCGTGAGCAAGCAAGTTGGATGCACACCCACTTAGTTTCTTTTGTTGAGCTTTCGTATATTTATAGCTCTAGTGCATCCGTTGCATGGCAATCCCTACTCACTCACATTGATGTCTATTAATGGGCATCTCCATATAGCCCGTTAGTACGCCTAGTTGATGTGAGATTATCTTCTCCCTCTTTTTGTCCTCACAACCACCACCATATACCACCATAGTGTTATGTCCATGGCTTACGCTCATGTATTGCGTAAGAGTTGAAAAAGCTGAAGCGCGTTAAAAAGTATGAAACAATTGCTCGGCTCGTTATCGGGGTTGTGCATGATGGGAGTATTTTGTGTAATGAAAATGAAGCATGGCCTAACTATATGATTTTGTAGGGATAAGCTTTCTTTGGCTATGTTATTTTGATAGGACATGATTATCTGTTAGTATGCTTTGAAGCATTATTATTTTTATGTTTTATAAGCTTTTATTTTGAATCATTTGGATCTGAACATTCATGCCACAATAAGGAAAATTACATTGAGAATTATGCTAGGTAGCATTCCACATCAAAAATTTCTTTTTATCATTTACCTACTCGAGGACGAGCAGGAATTAAGCTTGGGGATGCTTGATACATCTCCAACATATCTATAATTTTTGATTGTTCCATGCTATTATATTACCCCTTTTGGATGTTTATGGGTTTTATTTTACACATTTATATCATTTTTGGGACTAACCTACTAATCGGAGGCCCAGCCCAAATTGCTGTTGTTTTTGCCTATTTCAGTATTTCGAAGAAAAGGAATATCAAACGGAGTCCAAAAGGAATGAAACCTTCGGGAGCGTGATTTTTGGAACGAACGTGATCCGGAGAGCCTGGAGTGCAAGTCAAGAAGCTTCCGAGAGCCGCACGAGATAGGGGGCCGCCCCCCCCCCCCCCCCCCCGTAGGGCGCGCCCCCCTGTCTCGTGGGCCCCTCGGGCGACCACCGACGTACTTCTTCCTCCTATATATACCTACGTACCCCGAAAACATCCAGGGGCACCACGAAACACAATTTCCACCACCGTAACCTTCTGTATCTGCGAGATCCCATCTTGGAACCTTCGCCGGCACTCTGCCAGAGGGGGAATCGACCACGGAGGGCTTCTAAATCAACATATTTACCCCTCCGATGAGTTGTGAGTAGTTTACCACAAACCTATGGGTCCATAGTTATTAGCTAGATGGCTTCTTCTCTCTTTTTGGATCTCAATACAATGTTCTCCCCCTCTCTTGTGGAGATCTATTCGATGTAAACTCTTTTTGCGGTGTGTTTGTCGAGATCCGATGAATTGTGGGTTTATGATCAAGTTTATCTATGAATAATATTTGAATCTTCTCTGAATTCTTTTATGTATGATTGAGTTATCTTTGCAAGTCACTTCGAATTATCAGTTTGGTTTGGCCTACTAGATTGGTTTTTCTTGCCATGGGAGAAGTGCTTAGCTTTGGGTTCAATCTTGCGGTTCCTTACCCAGTGACAGAAAGGGTTGCAAGGCACGTATTGTATTGTTGCCATCGAGGACAACAAGATGGGGTTTATATCATATTGCATGTGTTTATCCCTCTACATCATGTCATCTTGCTTAATGTGTTACTCTGTTCTTATGAACTTAATACTCTAGATGCAGGCAGGAGTCGGTCGATGTGTGGAGTAATAGTAGTAGATGCAGGCAGGAGTCGGTCTACTTGTTACGGACATGATGCCTATATACATGATCATGCCTAGATAGTCTCATAACTATGCGCTTTTCTATCAATTGCTCGACAGTAACTTGTTCACCCACCGTAATACTTATGCTATCTTGAGAAAAGCCTCTAGTGAAACCTATGGCCCCCGGGTCTATCTCTTATCATATTTGCTTTCAGTCTACTTTATTTTGCATCTTTACTTTTTGCATCTATATTATAAAATACCAAAAATATATCTATCTTATCATACTATCTTTATTAGATCTCACTTTCGCAAGTGGCCGTGAAGGGATTGACAACCCATTTATTGCGTTGGTTGCGAGTTCTCAGTTTGTTTGTGTAGGTGCGTGGGACTTTTGAGGAGCCTCATACTGGATTGATACCTTGGTTCTCAAAACTGAGGGAAATACTTAAGCTACACTTTGCTGCATCACCCTCCCCTCTTCGAGGAAAACCAACGCAAGCTCAAGACATAGCACCTGCCCTTTTGGCCCTGGCGGCCCGCTAAGCAGCAGTGCGGCCCATTTTGGCCGGCGCTACTGGTACATACTAGTAGCGTGGGCGCCCAAACAGGCGCTACTGCTAAAATTCTATGTATATGCATTTTCCTAGTAGTGTGGGCTGCCGTGTTTCACACTCCTCCGTCGTAACAGTGGATACAATAGCTTTCATAAAAAATAAACAATGAATACTAGTTGAGGGAGTCCTGGATTAAGGGGTCCTCGAACAGCCGGACTATATACTTTGGTCGGACTGTTGGACTATGAAGATACAAGATAGAAGACTTTGTCCCTTGTCCGGATGGGACTCTCCTTGGTGTGGAAGGCAAGCTTGGCGATTCGGATATGTAGATTCCTTTCTCTGTAACCAACTTTGTACAATCCTAGCCCCCTCCAGTGTCTATATAAACCGGAGGGTTTAGACTTCCAGGGTTTAGCCACAACAATCACAACCTCATAGGCTAGACTTCTAGGGTTTAGCCATTACGATCTCGTGGTAGATCAACTCTTGTAATACTCATATTCATCAAGACCAATCAAGCAGGAAGTAGGGTATTAACTCCATAGAGAGGGCCCGAACCTGGGTAAACATCGTGTACCCCGCCTCCTGTTACCATTAGCCTTAGACGCACAGTTCGGGACCCCCTACCTGAGATCCGCCGGTTTTGACACCGACATTGGTGCTTTCATTAAGAGTTCCACTGCGTCGTCACTAGAAGGCTTGATGGCTCCATCAATCATCTACAACAATGCTGTCTAGGGGGAGATTTTCCTCCCCGGATAGATCTTCGTATTCAGAGGCTTCACACTGCGGGCCAACTCGCTTGGCCATCTAGAGCAGATCGATAGCTACACCCCTGGCCATCAGGTCAGATTTGGAAGCCTGAATTTTGTGGCCGATATTCGCGGAGACTTGATCTTCGACGGATTTGAGCCCATGACGGCTATCCCCGGCTACCACGATGAACATGAACTAGATCTGTCATCTGGCCACGCACAGGAGGTAGCGCCTGTGACCGCCCCGGCCCTAGAGATGGAGCGAACTGCGTCGTCCGAAGACGGGAAGCTTAACCCCGCCACGGAGGCCGCAGACTCAACGGCGCCCGAGCCGCACACGGACCCAACATCAGGTTGGGCTTGTGTCACCAGAACCTCAGACTCGTCTCCGACCATGGGTTCCGGACCACGTGCATCCGCGTCCATCGAAACTGATTGGGCACCGGTCTGGGAGTTCAGCTCCGCGGACATCTTCCAGCACTTGCCTTCTGGCGACGTGTTAAACTCATTAAAATCCCTCTCCTTGTCAGGGGACTCTCGCCCGAACTATCTCCGGTCCGAATGGAAAGCGAACGACGAAGAACTTCATTTCCCACCCACCACCCACTTTGTAGCCACTGTCGATGACTTAACCGACATGCTTGATTACGACTTCGAAGACATCGACGGTATGGACGACGATGCCGGAGAGGAGTAGGAACCACCACCCATAGGGCGTTGGACGGCCACCTCCTCGTACAACATATACATGGTGGAGACACCCAAAGAAAACAATGGCGACGTTGAAAATCCAGTCGAGGATAATCCTCCTGGGATATAGCCTAAGCGCCGATGTCAGCGGTGCCGCTCTAAGCCACGCCGTAGTAAAAACAGCAACACTGTCACAGAAGAAGACAACACTCCGGACGGTGCCGAAAACAATGAAGACCTCGTTGAGCCAACCTCCGAACAGGAGGAACGGGAGGATGGGCGAGTCAGCCCTGGCAAACAGGCCATGAATGAAGACTTGGAGGATAGCAACTACCTTCTGCTCTCCGAGGACGAGGTGAGCCTCGGTGACGAAGATTTTATCGTGCCTGAGGAGCCCGCCGAAGAGGAACGCTTTCAGCGTCGACTAATTGCCACTGCAAGGAGCCTAAAAAGAAGCAGCAACAGCTTCAAGCTGACCAAGATCTGCTCCATGAAAGATGGACTAGTGTCCTGGTAGCTGAGGAATATGGCCCCGAGCGCACGACCAAAAGCTACCCGAAGTGCAAACTGTTACCACAGTTCGATGACGAGGCGCTGGAGCCCATCCTACCAAGGTAGAATGCGGCTGAACGACCACCACGTGGCCGGGACAAAGCGACACCTCAAGAAAAACACCAGCCCGCACTACCTCACCGAACAAACAGAAATACAACAGCTCGGGGATATACACATGACCTGCGGCATGAGTTGGAAAACAGAGTAGGTCAGACAACATCAATCTATGGATCACGGGGGCGTGCCTCGATGCGTGACGATGGCCATCCGGCTGAACGTGACAAACATAACCACGTCTGGGCTGAAAATCACAGACGAACTCCATCCAAGCTATGTCACGACTTGGCCCGATATAGAGGCACCGCACACCCCCTTTGCTTCACTGACGAAGTAGTGGGACATGATTTCCCAGAAGGGTTTAAACCCGTGAACATCGAATCATATGATGGCACAACTGTCAGGACCCCGACTCAATGGCACACCGGTCTAGCATGTAACACCTCATATCACTTTGCGGCCTCACAGACGGTATTCCCATGGTGTCGCCTTACCAGGCCCGGGACTGTTTGCGCCTTTTGGCACACGTATATGATAGTGTCGCTAGCATCCATGTGACAAGGAGCCCGGGCTAGTGTCACTAGCATCCATGGCTAGTTGTGAACCCAAAGTGGCACTAACTTACAGGGACAGACATACATGACCCAGCAATGAATGTGTCGGTCATCAGCGAGTGAATCCGGGCTGTAGCAACTGGGCTAGCAGGACTCCGGTAAACCGGGCTGTAGCGGGCTAACAGGACTCCGGTAAACACCGCACGACATTTCCCCGAAGGGACAGACATAGGAACGAGGAAGGACACATGTCGGCCAGCCTAAGTGTTCCGGAGTAGTAGCAAACTACCAAAGGCTCAGTGGAAGCACTAGGAGACATTTCCCGGTAAGAGAGGCTACCAAGGATAAACAACTAGATAGTCAGATCCCACACATATCAAGCATTTCGGTAACATACACACAATATGCTCAATATGTGCAAATACAACATGGCATCACAACATGACTCTACAACTCAAGTATTTTATTTGATAGGCTCCGAGGAGCGAGATATTACAAACATGGGTCTCATGACCCAACATTCAGAGCACACAAGTCGAAGCACAAGTGGAAGTTTAACATGTCTGAGTATAGACATCTACAAATGAAAAAGGCTGAGAAGCCTGACTATCTACCAGATCCTGCCGAGGGCACAAGATCGTAGCTGAGGTAACAAGCTAAACGTCGAAGTCCACATGGAACTACTAGCAAGACTGAAGTCTCTCTGCAAAAACATAAATTAAGCAGCGTGAGTACAAATGTACCCAGCAAGACTTACATCAGAACTAACTACATATGCATCATTATCAACAAAGGGGGTGGTGGAGTTTAACTGCAGCAAGCCAGCTTTGACTCGGTGGCTATCCTGAACTACGACTGCAAGTAACTCTTTTGAGGTGGCGCACACAAGTCCACATATTCACCATATCAATACACCACTATGGATCCGCTCCCGTCTCCCTACGAGAACGCCATCCATAGCACTCACGCTTATCTTGCGTATTTTAGAGTATCCACTTTCACTTGTCTATGAACTATACAGGCAACCCAGAAGTCCTTTGTCGTGGACACGGCTATTCGAATAGATGATGTTAACCCTGCAGGGGTGTACTTCTTCACACAGGCTCTCGCCACTTACCGCCATGTACACGTCATGTATCTCGGCAACCTTCAAGCGGAAGCCCGGCGAGGGTGTCGGCCACAACCTGACTAACCACACAAGTCTCTCGTCCAGGTATATCGCCTATTCGGGTTCCATCCGCAAGGAGATCCGGCCGGGGTGTCGCTCACGACCCCAAACGATGTGTGCAGGGTTCCCAAGCCCACCATCTGGGTGCCACTTGGTACACCGGGCCACTGTTCCTAGTCTGTCCCAAGCCCACCTGTACTGGGTGCCACTTGGTAGACTACTAACACTACCTACAAACACCAGAAACTAGTTGCGACTCCTGGACAGAGATCAAGTCGGTTAATAAGTCGAGAGAGTCAATTAAGGATCCCAATGTGTGGTAGTAGCTGTTCATGGATCACAAACACATAACTCAGTTCCTGAGGACGGCTTCAATGAGACAACCCACCATGTACTCCTACATGGCCTCTCACCGCTACCTTTACCAAATCGTGTTCTCACACTTAGCTCACACACAGTAGGCCATGTTCACACACCTCCAATTCATCCCCGATGAATCAGACCTGACTCAACTCTAAGCAGTAGCAGGCATGACAAACAAGCATGAATGAGTAGGCACATCAGGGCTCAAAAAACTCCTACTCATGCTAGTGGGTTTCATCTATTTACTGTGGCAATGACAGGTCATGCAGAGGAAAGGGGTTCAGCTACCGCAGCAAGTAACAAATATGTCGTTGTTGTCCTAATGCAGTAAAATGGAGCAGGAGCGAGAGAGTGGGATTGTATTGGAATGAATAAGGGGTTTTTCCTTGCCTGGCACTTCTGAAGATAATATAGTTCTTCATCGGTGTCATCGAACTCATCGTCCGAACCAAGTCTATCGAGAGGGGACAAATACCGGCAACACAGAGAAAACACAATCAATTCAATGCAACAATATGATGCATGAATATGACATGGCAAAATGAGTGTGTTTTGGCTAATGCAACTTAGAACAGATTAAATGAAGTTGGTTTGAATACAAGATTCAAATTCAAACTCCATATGTGATTATTCAAATGCCATTTAATTGATTTGACCTAAACAGTGAACAAAAGTTGTTCTAACATGCATGAAAATGGTACAGATGGATAGATTGGATTTTTCTGATCATTTTTCATATATAATTTATTTCATTTGGAGTTACGGTTGAATTTCTATGATTTTTTAGAAGTTTTGGACAAATTCTGGAATTTTCATAATTAAATTAAATCCAGAAAATGACTTATTGCGTCACTGTGACGTCAGCTGGTCAACGGGGCCGGTCCATGTCAAAACTGATGACCGGCTCCCACATGTCATTGGCTCACTATTAACTGGGAGTTAATCCCGTGTTGACTAGGATTTGACCCGCTACGGGGCCTGCCTGTCAGTGCCTGTTAGGGAGGGATTAGTGGTGACTAGCGCCTAACTAAGCGACCAGGTCAGCCCACCGGAGTTTGGCCGGCGGCGTCCTCAAACCGCGGCGGATATTCGCCAGAGACGTTGATCCGGCAGCGGTTCGACGCGCTGAGGGCATCAGTGGATAGCTCTTGCTCGTCCGCATCCAAAGGACTGGACGGGAGGCCGCGGGGTGGCCGGGAGCAATGCCAGTGGCAAACAAGGCGGCGGCCGGAGCTACGGCTCCATGGGCGCGAGGACTGCAGCGCGCTAGCGAGCAAGCTGATGGCCGCGTTGGGCTCCTGAGAGCTCCCTGAGCACGCCTGCGTGCTCCGGTTAGCCAGGCGGGGCTACTACCGACGGTGATGACAGACGCAATGCCGGCGAGCTTCGGTGATGGCGGGGAACGGCACTACGGCATGGGGGCAAGCAAATGGAGAGAGGGGAGATGCGGCGGAGCTCACAGCGCATCTGATGGCGTCGTCGGTGAGGTCGGGGACGGTCGGGTTGCTGCGAATTGACGAGGACGACCGTTGGTGCAGAGAACGAAGACGGCGCCGATGGCGGCCATGTTGTGCTCCTCTGGTTGTTGTCGTCGATGGGGACGCGTACGAGGTCGGCGCAGAGCTCCCGATCATGGCAGCGTGACGGGGGGGGGGGGGGGGATGGCAATGGCCACGCGAGCGGCAGTGGTGGATGGTGGGGCTGTCGGTGGTCACGTGGAGCAGGGCTAGAGAGAGAGAGGCACCAGAGAGATGGGGGGAGTGAGAGGGAAGGAGTTGGGCGTCTCCGTGGAACGGTTTGAAGGCCGAGGAGGTTGCCACGGCGAAGCAGGAGGTGGAGGACTCTGCGTGCGCGCGTGCGACTTCGCCTCTGCCTACTGGCAGTCGTTGAAGATGACCACGGCGCCCTTGGTGGGCTGGGCCAGCAACGGTGTTGGGTTGCTACAGGTGCAGGTAAGCTGGGCCAGGTTAGTTTCCTTCTTTTTTTCACATTTATGTTTCTATTTTCTAATGTTTCAATTCTGTTTTGATTTGATTCACATCCCAAATCATTTAGTAGCTTCTGAAAATATTTATGTGGCTTGATGTAATATATTCCAAGCCACTCACAGGTTTTTCAGAATTGTTGGACTTGCAATTCTTTTATAGAAGAATTAAATCCAACTCAAATATGTTTTATTTAAATCCAAATGGCCAAAATAATTCCTCAAAAATGTTCCATATTTTTGGTTGGACCAAAACCCTTGCCAAAAATATTAAACATCATTGAAGAGCATTTTGGAACATTGGATGCATTTTCCAGGGTTATTTTGCCCTTCTTTTAATTAAAATTTTGAGGCTTTCAAATTTCCTTAATTCAAGTTTCAGAATTTAGACATGATGCATGGATGCAATGCCACTAATTACAAGCATTATTCTAGGGCTGTGACAACTCACCCCCACTAAACAAGAATCTCGTCCCGAGATTCAAGACGCGAGGTAAGAAGACAGAGGGGACACAAAGCTAACACGATCTTGATGATCCGATTGCTCTTCTCGAAGATGTTGATCCATTGATTCAAATGGATCTTGACGTCTTTGCTTGCGAGGTCTTCATCCAACACGATGACGACAGAAGGAGACTCTGCAGAAAACGATCTCCTCGAAGATCGAGTATTCAAGATCAACTCATGGAGTGACAGGTAAGAACATCTCTCAAGTTGAGATACGAAGCATTCATCCAAAGGGATGGAGTGAAACAGATGTCGAAGGTTCACTAGGTAGACAACAATTCCACACTTAAGAAGGTGGTTATCAGTTGTCAATGTAGCGAGGAGTTGAGTTGCCATGATACCACAACGAGACACCTTAGGGATGGTGACTCGTAGATATACCCCCTTAAGTGGCAAAACGAATTACCTTTGATTCAAGGATCATTGAGACTCTTTATACCAACCTAAGGAAAATCACAAACGATCGTGTGAAGGAGTTTGAAGAAATGGCATACTCAGTTTGGAGAGAAACTTGAATTATAAGACAACTCAGCAGACGGAAAGCACATTCCAGATGATGTCGAGGATATAGGCCCGTGACTGAGCGTATTCTCAAGAACTGAGCATTTCCTGACTCATCAATGTCTTACCAACATCCATGACAAGGATCCTGGTAACACAACATACTACCATGATGAATGGTTATGGACAATGCAGATGCAAAGGAAGATAACACCTTCTCAAATTTCACCTTGGCAGGGCCAAGGGAACAAAATCTGGATGATCGACCAAGAGACATTTAGCACTCCGCTTCTAATGTTCTCCTTGATGTGCTAGCGCAACCCATTTATTAAAATGGTTTGGTACCTAGAATCATCAAGTAAAAGGTCGGACTTCGGGAGCACAAGAATCCATAAGGATTAACTACGGAGGTAAATCCTACGAAATCCTCATGGGGAGGTGGCCAACTTTCTTCAATCGAGATACTACAATAATAGGTCTTCCGGCTGGGTGTGTTGGCCACGACATCCACTTTACCGGTCATCGAGAGACCAATATATAGTTCTTGGAAAATGCTCCAACCATTATATCTGCCTGAGATTCAGATCTGGTTGGTGTCAGGATATTCCAGACTCATCAAGTCTAGGAAGGAAAATGAAAGTTTGCAACACAAATCGACGAGACGACGTTGCGAGATTCTCGGGGAATGAACTGCGACAACAAGCTCCAAAACAGGAGCTAGTTCTGCTACAACATGTGAACACATTGTCCGAGACAAGCATTACCACATAGTAGTCTTATAATAAAACACTACTGAGTTCTGGTGGGGAGCCACCATCGAGGACACCGAAGTCCTTGTGCACTTATCGACGAACTTCTTATCCTTGAACAAATCAATCAGTGGCTTAGTGTGCTAGGGACACATATAGAATGAAGGTTGCAAGTCTCCAAACCAGAGAGTACTTCACACGTATGCATGACTGATTTGGAGTGACTCCAGAGGAAGCAACATTGACTTTCTCGAATTCACGGCGGCAACTTGCAACAAATGCACATGAATTAGAGGAAGTCACTTCTTTCACCTGGGCATAAGCTTCATGAGCTAGCATGAACAAATGATTTCAAAAGTTTCCAACACCAGCTTAATGTTCAACAGAATTATGGAGAAGACAAGGATGTTGTCGATGGGCTCAACAACAATTCATCCAGGTTTCCATATAATTGGAGTTCCACAATTATGTGAAGAAGGTGATAGCATTGGTCAGACCCAAAGAGTATAATGGTGTATGCTCAAGGAATCAACCACGAGTAAGACAACATTACGAATATCGTTGGTTCTAATTTGACTTGACAATAGCCCATGCTCAAATCAAAGATTGTTTAAGATACTAGATCCAACAACTGATCACAGGGAACAATCGATGAAGATATCATCTTTCTTCAACATACACACACAAAGATGTCCCTTTAAATGAACTAAGTTGGCAAGCTTCTATCTTCCAACTCTCCAAGTTGTTGTTTAGCTTAACCAACTAGCTCGGGCTATCGGACATAGATTCTTGGAGAAGGGGTGGTTCATAGAGAAACCAACTTGATCACGAGCTTAACATAGCGGTCAGGTGACAACCTGGTGATACTTTCGAGAAGACATTCGGAAAATCACGAACCACCGACATGTTACTAAGCTCGAGAACAATCTTGCTTTTCAGGGCAAGACGATATGATCAACAGAGCGAGGGATTGATACAATCCTAACTCATTAATCGGAGGGTGCACCGGAAATATGGACGAGGTAGCACGATCAATCTTAGAATGATGATTCCATAACCAACACACTAAGAATGAGATATTCGTCCATTAACCACTAAGAAACATGGTTGCTAGGGGTATTAATTTCACACATCATGATCCACTTGTCGGCGTGCCGGTTACAATAACACGGGGACCGAGAAATGAATAATGATGGCGAGAAGTATCACTGCGTCAAGAGTTCATAGGATGGTGTGCAATTTCCATGACATTCTTGACATAAAGTGGGTAATACTTCAGGGTAGAATAGACCAAAAGCTGGATTGGCATTTTGATTTGCGGATTACAACTGCTTTGACCCAATCCTGAATGTGGATGGGGTTCTGGAGTATGACTTGACGGACCACAAGAGTAAAAGACATTGATGAATGAATGCATGCATACCCTTGACTATCAATTGATAGACGAGGGTCAGAAAACAACTAAAGAGGGACAACTCAAAGAACATACAATTTTCTGAGTTGTGGATGCATAGATTAGTATGTTGAACCAAGTTCAACAGGTATCTTCTGGATAACCCATGCTGAAGAGGAAGGACTGGCAGATTCACAACTATGAATGGAGGAATCATCAAGAGCACTCTAGTTGTGATCTTTCAGTTCAGCGAGGAACTTCTGCCAAAATGGTTCATGATATTAGAGGAAGGGAATACCACGGACCTCCAGGACTATCGCAAAGGTTACTAATAACCTAAAGGAACTAGCAAACACTAACAACATGAAGTAGGTAGAGTAAGTCTCGGGTTCAAGAGCCCAGGAATAGAATACCTACTACTAAGTGGCATCACGGGATGCTTTCGAGAATGATGGCCAGAATCATCACACTGGAAACACAAAACACGGCTAGATTACTAGATGATCCCCTAAGACACCTAGGGTCGTAATAATAATTCCAACATATATGTCGGGGCAATAGAATACCTCAACTCAACAATTAATGTGATTAACCTGGCCTAAAGGAACATCGAAACCAGAGGGAAAGGATTTTGCAAATGCATCAGATTGTTTAGAAACCTGGGACGGCTCGGACAGCATAACGACTGTAAATGCTCGAAAATATTTGATACAAGCTACAAAAATGGTGGCATAACCACTTGATTATCGTAATACCATGAATCTGAGGCTGGCTATGATTACATGGAAGTAGTAGGAACCAATTCGAAGCTTAGAACCATCAATCCTATAAGTCTATGGATTAGTAACACGTGATCCTAATAGAAAGAAGAGAAAGCCTAGTTCCTTAACCCCGTAGGGAAGATAAGATGACTCGGATCAGAAGGCATAAGGTAAAGGAGTAAAAAGAGCCTTACGTTCCATCCCACAATCAATTCCCTTATATAACTAAAGCATTTCTAGACACAACTTGGACCAGTTTGGCTTGGTAATCCTACAGGCAGTCAAGCTCTGATACCAAAACTGTCAGGACCCCGACTCAATGGCACACCGGTCTAGCATGTAACACCTCATATCATTTTGTGGCCTCACACACGGTATTCCCATGGTGTCGCCTTACCAGGCCCGGGACCATTTGCGCCTTTTGGCACACGTATATTATAGTGTCACTAGCATCCATGTGACAAGGAGCCTGGGCTGACATGGCTAGTCATGAACCCAAAGTGTCACTAACTTACAGGGACAGGCATACATGACCCAGCAACGAACGTGTCGGTCATCAGCGAGTGAATCCAGGCTGTAGCAACTGGGCTAGCAGGACTCCGGTAAACCGGGCTGTAGCGGGCTAACAGGACTCCAGTAAACACCGCGCGACATTTCCCCAAAGGGACAGACACAGGAACGAGGAAGGACACATGCCGGCCAGCCTAAGTGTTCCAGAGTAGTAGCAAACTACCAAGGCTCAGTGGAAGCACTAGGAGACATTTCCCGGTAAGAGAGGCTACCAAGGATAAACAACTAGATAGTTAGATCCCACACATATCAAGCATTTAATTAACATACACACAATATGCTCAATATGTCCAAATACAACATGGCATCATAAAATGACTCTACAACTCAAGTATTTTATTTGATAGGCTCCGAGGAGCGAGATATTACAACCATGGGTCTCATGACCCAACATTCAGAGCACACAAGTCAAAGCACAAGTGGAAGCTTAACATGTCTGAGTACAGACATCTACAAATGAAAAAGGCTGAGAAGCCTGACTATCTACCAGATCCTGCCGAGGGCACAAGAACGTAGCTGAGGTAACAAGCTAAACGTCGAAGTCCACGTGGAACTACTAGCGAGACTGAAGTCTCTCTGCAAAAACATAAATTAAGCGATGTGAGTACAAATGTACCCAGCAAGACTTACATCAGAACTAACTACATATGCATCATTATCAACAAAGGGGGTGGTGGAGTTTAACTGCAGCAAGCCAGCTTTGACTCGGTGGCTATCCTGAACTACGACTGCAAGTAACTCTTTTGAGGTGGCACACACGAGTCCACATATTCACCATATCAATACACCACTATGGATCCGCTCCCATCTCCCTACGAGAACGCCATCCATAGCACTCACGCTTATCTTGCGCATTTTAGAGTATCCACTTTCACTTGTCTATGAACTGTACACGCAACCCAGAAGTCCTTTACCGCGGACACGGCTATTCGAATAGATGATGTTAACCCTGCAGGGGTGTACTTCTTCACACACGCTCTCGCCACTTACCGCCATGTACTCGTCATGTATCTCGGCAACCTTCAAGCGGAAGCCTGACGAGGGTGTCGGCCACAACCTGATTAACCACACAAGTCTCTCGTCCAGGTTTATCTCCTATTCGGGTTCCATCCGCAAGGAGATCCGGCCGGGGTGTCGCTCACAGCCCCCAACGATGTGTGAAGGTTCCCAAGCCCACCATCCGGGTGCCACTTGGTACACCGGGCCACTGTGCCTAGTCTGTCCCAAGCCCACCTGTACCGGGTGCCACTTGGTAGACTACTAACACTTGCTACAAACACCAGAAACTAGTTGCGACTCCTGGACAGAGATCAAGTCGGTTAATAAGTTGAGAGAGTCAATTAAGGATCCCAATGTGTGGTAGTAGCTGTTCATGGATCACAAACACAGAACTCAGTTCCTGAGGACGGCTTGAATGAGACAACCCACCATATACTCCTACATGGCCTCTCACCGCTACCTTTACCAAATCGTGTTCTCACACTTAGCTCACACGCAGTAGGACATGTTCACACACCTCCAATTCATCCCCGATGAATCAGACCTGACTCAACTCTAAGCAGCAGCAGGCATGACAAACAAGCATGAATGAGTAGGCACATCAGGGCTCAAAAAACTCCTACTCATGCTAGTGGGTTTCATCTATTTACTGTGGCAATGACATGTCATGTAGAGGAAAGGGGTTCAGCTACCGCAGCAAGTAACAAATATGTCGTTGTTGTCCTAATGCAGTAAAATAGAGCAGGAGCGAGAGAGTGGGATTGTATCGGAATGAACAAGGGGGTTTTGCTTGCCTGGCACTTCTGAAGATAATATAGTTCTTCATCGGTGTCATCGAACTCATCGTTGGAACCAAGTCTATCGAGAGGGGACAAATATCGGCAACACAGAGAAAACACAATCAATGCAATGCAACAATATGATGCATGAATATGACATGGCAAAATGAGTGTGTTTTGGCTAATGCAACTTAGAACAGATTAAATGAAGTTGGTTTGAATACAAGATTCAAATTCAAACTCCATATGTGATTATTCAAATGCCATTTAATTGATTTTACCTAAACAGCGAACAAAAGTTCTTCTAACATGCATGAAAATGGTACATATGGATAGATTGGATTTTTCTAATCATTTTTCATATATAATTTATTCCATTTGGAGTTATGGTTGAATTTCTATGATTTTTAGAAGTTTTATACAAATTCTGGAATTTTCATAATTAAATTAAATCCAGAAGATGACTTATTGCGTCACTGTGATGTCAGCTGGTCAACGGGGCCGGTCCAGGTCAAAACTGACGACCGGGTCCCACATGTCATTGGCTCACTGTTAACTGGGAGTTAATCCTATGTTGACCGGGATTTGACCCGCTACGGGGCCCGCCTATCAGTGCCTGTTAGGGAGGGATTAGTGGTGACTAGCGCCTAACTAAGCGACCAGGTCGGCCCGCTGGTGTTTGGCCGGCGGCGACTGAGGGAGTATTGGACTAGGGGGTGTTTGGATAGCCGAACTATCATCATCGGCCGGACTCCAAGACTATGAAGATACAAGATTGAAGACTTCTTCCCGTGTCCGGATGGGACTTTCCTTGGCATGGAAGGCAAGCTTGGCAATACGGATTTGTAGATCTCCTACCATTGTAACCAACTCTGTGTAACCCTAGCCCTCTCCGATGTCTATATAAACCGGAGGGTTTTAGTCCATAGGACGAACAACAATCATACCATTGGCTAGCTTCTAGGGTTTAGCCTCCTTGATCTCGTGGTAGATCCACTCTTGTACTACCCATATCATAAATATCAATCAAGCAGGAGTAGGGTTTTACCTCCATCGAGAGGGCCTGAACCTGGGTAAAAACATCATGTCCCTTGTCTCCTGTTACCATCTGCCTAGACACACAGTTCAGGACCCCCTACCCGAGATCCACCGGTTTTGACACCGACATTGGTGCTTTCATTGAGAGTTCCTCTGCGTTGTCACCGATAGGCTTGATGGCTCCTTCGATCACCAACAACGCGGTCCAGGGTGAGACTTTTCTCCCCGGACAGATCTTCGTATTCGGCGGCTTTGCACTGCGGGCCAATTCGCTTGGCCATCTGGAGCAGATCGAAAGCGACGCCCCTGGCCATCAGGTCAGATTTGGAAGTCTAAACTTCACGGCTGACATCCGCGGAGACTTGATCTTCGATGGATATGAGCCACAGCCGAGCGCGCCGCACTGTCTCGATGTGCAGGATTTAGCTCTACTGCCGGACAGTACCCTGGAGGCCACACATGAGTCTGCTCCGACCCTTAATTCGGAGCCGACCGCGCAGATCGAGGATGGGTGGCTAGAGACCGCCTCGGGGGCTGCAACCTCTACAGCGATGGAGCCAAATATCGACCTTGTCCCTTGCGACGCTCGTGACTCCGAGGTGCCGGACTCCTCGCCGGACTCCGAACCTCCTGCGCCCCCTCCAATCGAATCCGATTGGGCGCCGATCATGGAGTTCACCGCCGCAGACATCTTTCAACACTCACCTTTTGGCGACATCCTGAATTCGCTAAAGTATCTCTCGCTATCAAGAGAGCCCTGGCCGAATTGCGGTCAGGATGGTAGGGATGCGGACGACGAAGAAATTCAAAGCCCACCCACCACCCACTTTGTAGCCACTATCGTCGATCTAACCAACATGCTAGACTACGACTCCGAAGACATCGACGGTATGGACGACGATGCCAGAGACGACCAAGAACTAGCGCCTACGGGGCACTGGAAGACCACCTCGTCATATGACATATATATGGTGGACATCCCAATGGATGGGAATGGCGAGGAAAAAGCGGAGGAAGACTCCTCCAAGAAACAGCCCAAGCGCCGGCGTCAGCGGCGCCGCTCTAAATCCCGCCACAGCAAGAATGGTGATTCCGGCACCGGAGATAACAACACCCCAGAGAGTGCTAAAAAGAACCCCCTCTAGCAAGATTCAGCACAGGAGGACGGAGAAGCCAGCCCTCATGAGAGAGCGGCAGATGAAGAGGTAGAGGATGATAATTACATGCCTCCCTCCAGAGACGAGGCAAGCCTCAACGACGACGAATTTGTCGTGCCTGAGGATCCCGCCGAACAAGAGCGTTTCAAACGCAGGCTAATGGCCACGGCGAACAGCCTAAAGAAAAAGCAACAACAGCTTAGAGCTGATCGCCGACAGATGGACTGAAGTCCTTGCGACCGAAGAGTATGAACTCGAACGCCCCTCCAAAAGCTACCCCAAACGCAAGTTGCTCCCCCTACTAGAGGAGGAGGCATATAAACCTGCATCACCAGAGCGCAATACGGCTGACCAACCACCTCGTGGTCGCGACAGAGAGGCCTTTAGGCCCTCCATTAGAACCGTACCCCGGCACCGCTCGAAAAGTACGAAGCCATGTGGGAATGCGCCAGACTTGCGAGACATATTGGACGATAAGGCAAGACAATCAAGATCGATCTACGGATCGCGTGGGTGCCCCACGATGGGCGACGACGACCGTCGCGCCGGATACGGCAACTCTGGCCGGGCCGAACACACTAGACAAAGCTCGTTGGAGCTACGTCGTGATATAGCCCAATATAGAGGCACCGCACACGCACTATGCTTCACAGATGAATTAATGGATCATCAAATCCCGAAGGGTTTAAACCCGTGAATATTGAATCCTACGATGGCACAACAGACCCCGCGGTTTGGATCAAAGACTATCTCCTTCATATCCACATGGCCCGTGGTGACGATCTTCACGCCATCAAATATCTCCCACTCAAGCTTAAAGGACCAGCTCGGCATTGGCTTAACAGCTTGCCAGCAGAATCAATTGGGTGTTGGGAAGACCTGGAAGCCGCATTCCTTGACAACTTCCAGGGCACATATGTGCGACCACCAGACGCCGATGACCTAAGCCACATAATTCAGCAGCCAGACGAATCGGCCAGACAGTTCTGGACACGGTTCTTAACAAAGAAAAATCAAATCGTCGACTGTCCGGATGCAGAGGCCCTCGCAGCCTTCAAACATAACATCCGCGACGAATGGCTTGCCTGGCACCTAGGACAAGAAAAGCCGAAATCCATGGCAGCCCTCACATCACTTATGACCCGCTTCTGCGCGGGAGAGGACAGCTGGCTAGCCCGCAGTAACAACCTCAGCAAAAATTCTGGCAGTCCGGATACCAAGGACCGCAATGGCAGGTCGCGTCGCAACAAAAACAAACGCCACGTTAACAGCGATAACACCAAGGATACGATAGTCAACGCCGGATTCAGAGGCTCTAAACCCGGTCAGCGGAAAAAGCCATTCAAAAGAACTACTCCGGGTCCGTCCAATTTGGACCGAATACTCGACCGCTCTTGCCAGATACATGGCACCCCCGAAAAACCAGCTAATCACACCAACAGGGATTGTTGGGTATTCAAGCAGGCAGGCAAGTTAATTGCCGAAAACAATGACAAGGGGCTGCATAGCGATGATGAGGAAGAGACCCGGCCGCCGAACAATAGAGGACAGAAGGGTTTCCACCCACAAGTGCGGACGGTGAACATGATATACGCAACTCACATACCCAAGAGGGAGCGGAAGCATGCACTCAGGGACGTATACGCGATGGAGCCAGTCGCCCCGAAGTTCAACCCATGGTCCTCCTGCCCGATCACTTTTGATCGAAGGTACCACCCCACTAGTATCCGCCACAGTGGATTCGCCGCATTGGTTTTAGACCCAATCGTCGATGGATTTCACCTCACTAGAGTCTTGATGGACGGCGGCAGCAGCCTGAACCTGCTTTATCAGGATACAGTGCGCAAGATGGGCATAGACCCCTCAAGGATTAAACCCACAAAGACGACCTTCAAAGGCATCATACCAGGTGTAGAGGCCAATTGTACAGGCTCAGTTACACTGGAAGTGGTCTTCGGATCCCCGGATAACTTCCGAAGCGAGGAGTTAATCTTTGATATAGTCCCATTCCGCAGCGGCTATCATGCTCTGCTCGGACGAACCACGTTCGCAAAGTTCAATGCGGTGCCGCACTATGCATACCTCAAACTCAAGATGCCAGGCCCTCGAGGAGTCATTACGGTCAACGGAAACACTGAACGCTCCCTCCGAACGGAGGAACACACAGCGGCTCTCGCGGCAGAAGTACAGAGCAGCCTCTTAAGGCAATTTTCGAGTCCGGCCGTTAAGCGACCGGACACGGCCAAACGCGCCCAGAGTAACTTACAACAAGACCACCTGGCACGTTCCGAGCACGCGTAGCAATGCGGCCCCAACCCCAGCCCTCACAAAATTGCAATACTGGTCCTTCGCGTACATCATTATGCTCTGGAGATACCATGGGCATAGGGGGAGGGGCACGACCACAACAGGCCCAGAGTGCGGCTCAACCACACCAGGGGCTCCCAAGTGTGTCATCCTTTTTCTTTTTTCTTCTTCTTATCCACAGGACTCCACTTACTAGAGGGCCTGTCCAGCAGTAGACCTGCCGAACTCACGATGCAACAGCCAGGGAACGAGAAAGGCTACGACGAACACTCAGGTGGTCTCCATTACGAGCATTAAATCTGTTTTATACACCATTCCGCAGCCCACCTCTGGAGGGGGACACGTTTAATAGTCCCATCCCTTGCTTATCGCACTATTTGTATCATTCTGCATTCATGGCAGTATTTCTGGAATAAACAATGCATCACTTTTTGCTTATAATTGCATTTCTTTCTTACACATATGTTCATTTATGACATGTTGCATCCGTACACTCTGGTACGGCTAAATACACCAGGGGCTTAAGTTCCCCACATTATGGTGGGATAAGCCCGAACACTTTCACAAGTGCGGCACCCCGAACTTATAGCATTATATGCATCGGCTCTGAATCATGTCTTGGGTCAATAGTTGGGTTTGCCCGACTCCCATGTTTTGGTACCTTACGTTCCATTGTATCGGCTAAGGTAGCACTGGGAGAACCACTGCGATTGTGCCCCGGTTGAGCTGGGCGAGCGCCTCAGTGGAGAAAGCTAAAACTGACCGTCATGATACGGCGAGAGTTGGTCGCTGTTCGAGAGGTTTTTTCGAGTCCCTAAAGACTTATGCCGCTTAGAGCGAGGAACCGGCTTTGTCCGGCCCAGGCGTGGATAGCGCCCCAAACTCGGTCTTCCGAACACTAGGGGCTTCGCCGAAATTTAAAATTATAGAATTCTATGGCTAAGTGAGAGTGTTCAAGCATTATAAGTCCAGTTGCCTCGTTCGTTGTGTTGCGCGCCTCCCTAGATGGACCCAAACATGGGAACAAGAGCGCTCAAGTTTATCCCGAACACCCCAGCACTAGTGGCATGGGGGCTGAAGCCGACAACTTGCCATCTCTCAGATTTGATAAACGGCCGCACAGAAGGTAATATTTTAAATTAACAAGCATTGCTTAGCGCATATGAACAAAGTTTTCAGCGCACAGGATAACAAAATGCGAGTCTACACAAATATTACATCTTTGGAGCACTCACCCGCAATCATGCGGGCACCCTTCAGGACACTCTTATAATACAATTCGGGCGTGCGATACTCCTTGCCCGCCGGTGGCGCGTCCGTCACAAGCTTCTCAGCGTCCATCCTGCCCAGTGCACCTTTGCATGGGCAAGGGCCCGACGGGCACCTTCAATGTAGGCGGATTGCTTGACGACTTCAACCCAGGGACACGCATCCACCAGCCGCCGCACCAGGCCGAAGTAGCTCCCAGGCATGGCTTCCTTGGGCCACAGCCTAACTATGAGGCCCTTCATGCCCTATTCGGCCACCTTGTGGAGCTCGACCAGCTGCTTCAGCTGGTCGCTAAGGGGCAACGGATGTCCGGCCTCAGCATACTGAGACCAGAAGACCTTCTCCGTCGAGCTCCCCTCCTCGGCCCGGTAGAAAGCGGCAGCATCGGACACACTGCGGGCCATGTTGTGCTCCTCTGGTTGCTGTCGTCGATGGGGACGCGTATGAGGTCGGCACAGAGCTCCCGACCATGGCAGCGCGACGGGGGGGATGGCAATGGCCACGCGAGCAGCAGCGGTGGACGGTGGGGCTGTCGGTGGTCACGTGGAGCAGGGTTAGAGAGAGAGAGGCACCAGAGAGATGGGGGGAGTGAGAGGGAAGGTGTTGGGCGTCTCCGTGGCGCGGTTCGAAGGCCGAGGAGGTTGCCACGGCGAAGCAGGAGGTGGAGGACTCTGCGTGCGCGCGTGCGACTTCGCCTCTGCCTACTGGCAGTGGTTGAAGATGACCACGACGCCCTTGGTGGGCTGGGCCAGCAATGGTGTTGGGCTGCTACAGGTGCAGGTAAGCTGGGCTAGGTTAGTTTCCTTCTTTTTTTCACATTTCTGTTTCTGTTTTCTAATGTTTCAATTCTGTTTTGATTTGATTCACAACCCAAATCATTTAGTAGCTTCTGAAAATATTTATGTGGCTTGATGTAATATATTCCAAGCCACTCTCAGGTTTTTCAGAATTGTTGGACTTGCAATTCTTTTATAGAAGAATTAAATCCAACTCAAATATTTATTGATTTAAATCCAAATGGCCAAAATAATTCCTCAAAAATGTTCCATATTTTTGGCTGGACCAAAACCCTTGCCAAAAATATTAAACATCATTGAAGAGCATTTTGGTACATTGGATGCATTTTCCAAGGTTATTTTGCCCTTCTTTTAATTAAAATTTTGAGGCTTTCAAATTTCCTTAATTCAAGTTTCAGAATTTAGACATGATGCATGGGTGCAATGCCACTAATTACAAGCATTATTCTAGGGTTGTGACAACAACAGAGCCCGCGGTATTGGTTGAGGACTTTCTTCTCCATATCCACATGGCCCGTGGTGATGATCTTCACGCCATCAAATACCTCCCGATCAAACTCAAGGAACCAGCTAGGTACTAGTTGAACGGTCTGCCCGAAAACTCCATTAGCAGCTGGGAGGACTTGGAGGACGCCTTCCTTGACAACTTCCAAGGAACATATGTCCGACCTCCGGATGCCCATGACCTAAGTCACATAATCTAATAGCCCGGAGAGTCAGCCAGGAAATTTTGGACTCGGTTCCTAACTAAAAAGAACCATATTGTCGACTCTCCGGACGCTGAAGCCCTAGTGGCATTTAAGCACAGCATCCACGACAAATGGCTGGCCAGACACCTCGGCCAAGAAAAACCGAAGCCCATGTCAGCCCTTACGACACTCATGACCCTCTTCTGTGGGGGCGAAGATAGCTGGCTAGCCCATAGCAATAACAATACAAGTGAACCTGGCACTTCTGAAGCCAGAAATAGCAACGGCAAGCCCCGACGCAATAGACATAAGCTTCGAAACAACAGTGACAACACCGAAGACACGGCGGTCAATGCCAAATTAAGTGGCTCTAAGTCTGGACAACGGAAGAAGCCATTTAAAAGAAATAATCCGTGCTCGTCCAGTTTGGACCGCATACTCGATCGTCCATGTCAAATCCATGGCACTGCTGATAAACTAGCCAATCATACCAACAGAGAGTGCTGGGTCTTTGTCGGTGTCAAAACCGGCGGATCTCGGGTAGGGGGTCCCGAACTATGCGTCTAGGCGGATGGTAACAGGTGACAAGGGACACGATGTTTTTACCCAGGTTCGGGCCCTCTCGATGGAGGTAAAACCCTACTCCTGCTTGATTAATATTGATGATATGGGTAGTACAAGAGTGGATCTACCACGAGATCAAGGAGGCTAAACCCTAGAAGCTAGCCTATGGTATGATTGTTGTAATGGTTGTTCATCCTATGGACTAAAACCCTCCGGTTTATATAGACACCGGAGAGGGCTAGGGTTACACAGAGTCGGTTACAATGGTAGGAGATCTACATATCCGTATTGCCAAGCTTGCCTTCCACACCAAGGAAAGTCCCATCTGGACACGGGACGAAATCTTCAATCTTGTATCTTCATAGTCTTGGAGTCCGGCCGATGATGATAGTCCGGCTATCCGGACACCCCCTAGTCCAGGACTCCCTCAGTAGCCCCTGAACTAGGCTTCAATGACGATGAGTCTGGCGCGCATATTGTCTTCGGCATTGCAAGGCGGGTTCTTCCTCCGAATAATTCATAGAAGATTCTGAACACCAGGATAGTGTCCGACTCTGTAAAATAAATTCCACATATCACCGTAGAAAGAATAATATGTACACAAGTTCAATCTGGTGACGTATTTTGTGGTGTGACGTCACACCACTACCAAGCCTTTACTTGAATCATTTTTATTATACCACCTCAGCGTGTTTAGCGAAGCGGTTTCCTTGGCACGTCTTGTCGAAGCAGAGATCGTGTTCCCATTATTCCGGAATTCCCATCAATACGGACGTGGGTAACCCAACCGTGCCCGTTGCCACGCCTCCTCTATCAAAGGTGAGTCCCAAACGGTCACGGGGACGGCTCTTGGTATTCTCCCTCTTTATAATGAGACCAAGGCTCGTTTCTTTTCTTCAATCCTCAATCGAATCTGCCCCTCGCCCCGAGTTCCAACACTCAGAGCCCCAGATTCGAGCGCCTCGGACCTTCAACAATGTCCGGCTCCGACCTACAGGGCCGGTGGATGCCCTCCTCCGTCACGGAAGAGGACGTGCTAAAGCTGAGAGAAGCCAGGTACCTAACCTATGAGATTTCACATAGGTTGCCCGCCAAAGGGCAAGTCATTCCTACTCCCGAGCCCGGCGAGAGCGTCGTGTTTGTGTCCCACCTCCTTCGGGGTTTAGGCTTCCCGACGGATCCTTTTGTGAGAGGGCTCATGTTTTACTATGGGCTGGAATTCCACGACTTGGCCCCAGAGTCCATCCTCCACATCTCATCATTCATTGTCGTCTGCGAAGCCTTCCTCCGCACTACCCCTCACTTCGGTTTGTGGCTCAAAACCTTCAACGTGGAGCCGAAGATGATCGAGGGGCGTCAAGCAGAGTGCGGCAGGGCGGGTGTAAGCAAGAGGGCCGATGCTCCATGGCCCGAGGGCTCTTTCCAGGAGGAGATCGGCTTGTGGTAACAGGAGTGGTTCTATATTACCGCTCCCAGGGGCAGCAGGCAGAAGCCGCCGCCCATCTTTTGCTCGGGCCCTCCACAACGGCTGATGTCATGGGTCAACCAAGGGCTCAACTGGGGGCCGTCAAAGGACGTACCCCTATCGCAGAGCCGGATTCGAGACCTCCAAGAGAGGGAGATCAATCTAGTCGTAGTGATGCAGGTTATGCTGATTCGGCGTCTTCTGCCCTGCAAACGTCGCCCCCTCCGCCTGTGGGAATTCAATCCAGAGGGACCACGAGCTCTCCAACACTTCATGGGTGCGACGCCCGTGGAAATGTACAAATTGTTCCTCGGATCACAAGAAGTTTGTCCGGAATTGACCGAGGATGCCGGCCTAAGCTGCAATCGCCCGGATGCTTGAGTAAGTAGCCCTGTGTCCGGACATACTGTTTGTTTGCATATTCTTGGATTTGCCTTTTAACCAACCGTCCTTTGAACAGGAGTGGATAGCGCAAGCCAAACTGATACGGTGTCCGGCCCCCCTCCCAGAGACCACGCCGGATCCGGTGTTGGTCAAGATGTTGGAGGTTGCGCCTCTAGAGGAGGGCGAAGGGGAAAACAGAGAAACTACCGCCTCTACTAAGGAGGCTTTCGAGAAAGGGGGGATCGAGAATCCCTCCCTTCATGGGGAGAAGAGGACCGCTTGCGAAGACCCGGAGGCTAAGGCCTCAAAGCGGGGGAAGAAATCTTCACCAGAGGGTCCTACGTCGGGGGAGGCCCCGGCCGCACTATATCCCCCAAGGAATCAGCCCTCTAGCGAGCCGTAAGTAGGAAAAGGGGACTTTTGTGATGAGGGACATCCCTATTTTTGCTTCTGAGGATAACTGACGTTTTTACCTTGTAGTTCGGATCTTCATCCTTCTCAGCTGAGCTCGTCTTCGGGGGACCTTCGTCCGGAGATGATGGAGAGCGAGACGCCTCCATCTGCCGCAGCGTCAGGTGGGGCGGACGACCCTGAGGTGTCTTCACGGAGGGTATCCCCGAGTCCGGTAGGGCCGGAGAGTTCGGCACCAACTGGTGTACGGCCGGGGGAGCTGAAGGATCTGCTTGAGAGGGCGTCTATCTCAGAAGATCACCGTACAGAATGAGTACGGTGATTGAAAGAATTTCATCCGCCTAGGGCGGTTTGCATGATGCCGTCAGAAGTTTACTGGCGGGGTTTGAGGTACGTAAAAATGACATACCTTTTGACAGTTTTACACATAAAGTGCGCCCTGTATAGAGAGTAGCCCCTGAGACTCGGTATGTTGTCGAAAGCGACAGCGTGCCGAGGATCATAATCTCAGGTATTAATCCTCGCCTTTCCTATGCAGGTGGCGGATAGTCCGGTGGCCAGCCGGACTGATGGAGTTGCCGAACTGAAGCGGCAACTCGACGTTGCGGATGCGGACATCGCGCTGGTCAAGAAGCGACTTGACGAGTCACAAGGTAGGTTGTTTCTCCGTGGTCACCTGGTTAGGGAGCTGGTGCTCATTCCTTACAACATGTATGCTTAATGCAGATGGTGCCGCTGCTGTGGAGAACCTTCGAGCAGAGTTTGCTCGAGCCAAGGAGCAGGCCAGAAGGAGTGATGCGGTTGCCTCGAAGGCGGCCGAAGAGCTAGAAGCCGAAAGGGCTGCTCACTGCCGAAGCAGGGAGGAGATGGCCGAAATGGCCATGAAGCTGAAAGATGTTACCGACCACTATGAGGTTCTTGAAAAAGAACGGCGAGCGGAGCGAGAAGACCTGAAGAAGGCCACCGCCGAAGCCAAGGATGCCCGTTCTGCAATGAGGGCTATAAAGGAGGAGCTGCGCCAGGCCGGAGACATTGCGGCTGGCAAGCCCTTTCTGCTGCGCAGGAAGTTCACAGATCCGAAGTATGCTCAGCTTGGCCAGCTGTGGGGTCCGGAGGATCCTTATATGGATTTAGCAGCGAGTGCGGCAGATGCTGTTGTGCACTTCCGAAGTCAGAAGGATCACGAGACGGAAGAGCTTTTTTGGTCTCAATTCCACAGTCCGGAGCGTTCACTTCCGTTGACCGATCGGTTGGTTGAGTGGGCTGAGCTGAATAGATTGTCCGGACTAGCCATGACGGATGTAGTGGCTCATATCTGGCCGGATAGGCCCAAGCCGAAGAGTTATTTTGGCTTATTGCGGCAATTCCTTGGGGCGGTGCCGCATATCAAGGCGATGAAGCAATCGGCCTGCATAGAGGGTGCACGGATGGCTCTCGCCCATGTGAAGACATACTGGACGGAGATGGATGCCACCGATGTTGCAACCCGGGGTTCGGACGAGAGCCGGTTACCCGCCGAGCACTATTTTGGGGAAGTTCTGCGGGGTGCTCGTGTAATAGAGTCGCAGTGCTCAAAAAATGTCATGTTCAAATGATCTTTATGATATGTAAAACGATGTTCATAATATAAGTGCTTTTTATACTTGTGCCTTCAAGTATTGAAATATCTCCTGTGCGGCCGTTAATGTATACTTGTGTATAACCTGAAAGATGGCAGTCTTCGGCTTCAGCCCCCACGCACATGGTGCGGGGGTGTTTGCAAAATAGCGCATTTTCACACTTAATCCAATGTCTTGGTCCTGTGAAGGAGGTGGTAGCGTAGCAAACGAGGCAACCGGACTATGATGCTTTATCACTTTCACTTAGCCATAGGAGTTCAAAGGTGGGGCTATATCGGGGCACCGTGCTCTCCGAATTCGGGGCGCGTATGTGCCTGACCGGAAAACGGCCCTTCGTCAAAGCGGAGGAATTCTAGACATTCCGGTAGTCGATCGAGTGGTTGACCAGTCTCTCGCTGTATCATGACAGTCAGTTTTCGGCTTTCTCTACTGAGGTGCTCGCCCGACCGAACCGGGGCACAATCGCAGTAGTTCTCCTGGTGCCGCGTTAGCCGATGATACGGAACGTAAGGCAGCAAAACACTGGAGCCGGGCAAACCCAACATTTGACCAAAGACATGATTCGGAGCTGATGCATATAAGGCCTAACTCGAGACACCGAACACTCCCTAAGGTATTCGGTCTTTATGATAACGAGCAGAACAATGCCCTAAGCCCCTTGTGTCTAGGTACGGGCGAAAATTTCTGACGCGGCCGATGCCAAAACGCCAGCCTCCTCGTCGGTTATGGTGAAAAACCGGGGGATGTGAATCAACAAGAGACAGTAAGAAAGGTTTACACAGGGTCTTAATCTGAAAAGAATCGTTGCCATGGGTCCCTGCTGCACGTCTGCGCCTGTGTCTCCGTTGTGCCGTATCCTCGACGGGTGTACACGCTGTTCATCTGTAAAAGAGAGGAACTTAGCTTGAAAAGAAATCGTGCAAAAAATGTATTTAAAACGGAGTAGGAATAAATGAATAAAGTTGAGCTTTTATTGGCTCTTATCGTTCATATGCACAGCCCCTTATGAAGGGGTGTGCGGCTAGGAAGCCCCTGGTTTATTTGTGCCGGACTCGCCTAGCCGTGTCCGGGGTCTTGAGCGACCTTGTAAGGAGATGATGCCGCGTGGACCGGGCATTTTAAGTGTAAGAGACGCGTAGTGCGGTATTGCATTAAAGCGGGCGAAAGCTTCGCATCCCAATAGTGCTTGATGGCTACTTTTAAATGGGGAGACGTGGAAGATTAGCTTTTCGCGATGGAGGTTGTCGGGTGAACCGAACACAACTTCTAGTAGTAAGGAGCCCGTGGTCTTGGCGTAAGGGCCTGGCGTCACTCCTTTGAAGGAAGTGCGGCTATGGCGAATTTTAGTAGGGTCTATCCCCAACTTGCGGATTGTGTCCGGATATAGCAGGTTTAAATCGCTGCCACCATCCATTAGGACTTGTGTAAATTGTAGTCCGTCGATTATAGGATCCAATATCAGAGCAGTCCAGCCTGCGTTTCAAATACTTCTGGAGTAATCTAGGTGGTCGAAAGTAATTGGTTTTGACATCCAATCTCTGGATTCCGCTGGGGTGGACCGTGCGGTATGCACTTTCGCAGGTGCCGCCCTATTTTTCCTTGTTGTCACTTGAAGTGAATTCACTGTTTTAACCTGTTGTGGGAAGTTCTTTTGTTGTCCGGCGCTCTGCTTGTGAGGTTCGTCATCGTCCTCGCTCGGTGTGTTGAGCCCCTTGTGTTCGGCGTTGAGTCGGTCGGACTGTTTGAAGACCCAACAATCTCTGTGGGTGTGGTTTACGGGCTTCCCGGGGGTACTGTGGATTTGACATATCCGATCCAAAATTTTGTTGAGGTTGGATAGCTCGTCACTGTTGTCCTTAAGAGGCAGTGTTTTGCTGTTCGGCCGCGAGCTTTTGAATCCGGCGTTGACCGCCGTGTTCTTTGGGCCATTTTCTTTATTTGGGCACTGATCCTTTCTGCGCCGTGATTTTCCGTTTCCATCTCTGATCTCGGATGTACTCGGGTCGTTGGTGCTGCATCTTGCCAGCCAGCTGTTTTCCCCCGCGCAAAAGCGGGTCATGAGGCTCGTTAGCGTGGCCATTGTTCTTGGCTTTTCCTGGCCGAGGTGTCTAGCGAGCCATTCGTATCGGACGTTATGTTTAAAAGCTGCTAAGGTTTCGGTGTCCGGACAGTCGACTATTTGGTTCTTTTTGGTGAGGAACCTATTCCAGAATTTGCGCGCTGACTCTCCGGGCTGTTGAGTTATGTGACTTAAATCGTCTGCATCCGGAGGGCGGACATAAGTCCCCTGAAAATTTGCTCTAAACGCATCCTCGAGCTCTTCCCAACTTCCAATGGTATTTTCTGGGAGGCTTTTGAGCCAATGCCGAGCTGGCCCTTTGAGCTTGAGGGGTAGATATTTTATGGCGTGGAGATCGTCTCCTCTAGCCATGTGTATGTGTAGGATGTAATCCTCAATCCTGACTCCGGGGTCTGTTGTTCCGTCGTATGCCTCTATGTTTACGGGCTTGAATCCCGCTGGAAATTCATGATCCAGCACCTCATCAGTGAAACATAGTGGGTGTGCGGCGCCCCTGTATTTAGGTGTGCCGTTATCTTTGAACACTCGGCGTGTTGTGTTGCTTCCTGGGGCCCTCTTCTTTGGCCCATAAATGGACCTGACCGGGCCATCCTTTTTGCGAGGATCTTCACGTGTGTCATGTGCCGGCTTGTGTGCGGCGCCGCTTGCCGCTCTTGGCCTGTCATCTGGTCGTCTATCAGGCCAGGCAACCTCTTTGCTTTTTGATTTTTGGGGGCTCTACGACCTCCTCGTCAAATTCGGGTAGCAGCTTGCGCTTCGGGTAGCTCTTTGCTTGGTGGCTATTGCGGTATTTGTCCGCGGTCTTGAGTACTTTGCTCCACCTCATTCTGAGTATGCCTTCCGCTGTTTTCAGCTTCCGTTTCTGCTTCTTCAAACTTCTTGCAGTGGCGACAAGCCTTTCGTGAAGGTTCCTATGCTCCGGTGGTGTGTCCAGCGTAAGATTGTCTGGACTGTTGTTTTCGCCGAGGATGGGTTGGTTGTCCGATTCATCCTGTTCGGATGGTTGCTTGGTTGCATGTTTGTCGTCCACTGGTTTGCCCTGCTCTACGGCTGGTTCATTATGGGTGCTGTTGTTGTCGAGGCGGGACTTCGGGCGGCGCTTGCGTCGCCGTTTTGGTTGTTTTTTGGGGGAATTATCCTTCGTCGCGTCCCGTTGTTCCTCGTTATCGCTTCCTTTTGGTGTGTCCACCATGTATATGTCATGAGTTGAGGTGGTCTTCCAGTGCCCCGTAGGCGCTGGTTCTTGGTCGTCTCCGGCATCGTCGTCCATACCGTCAATGTCTTCAGAGTCATAGTCTAGCATGTCTGTTAGATCGTCGACAGTGGCTACAAAGTGGGTGGTGGGTGGGCTTTGAATTTCTTCGTCGTCCGCATCCCAACCGTCCTGACCGCTCTCCGGCCAGGGCTCTCCTGATAATGAGTGATACTTTAGCGAATTCAGGATGTCTCCAAAGGGTGAGTGCTGAAAGATGTCCGCGGCGGTGAACTCCATGATCAGCGCCCAATCGGATTCGATTGGTAGGGGCGCAGGAGGTTCGGAGTCCGGCGAGGAGTGCGGCACCTTGGAGTCACGAGCTTTACAAGGGACAAGGTCAGTATTCGGCTCCATCGCCATAGAAGTTGCAGCCCCTGAGGCGGTGTCTAGCCAGCCGTCCTTGATCTGCGCGGTGGGCTCCGAACTAAGGGTCGGAGCGGACTCATGTGCGGCCTCCAGGGCACTGTCCGGCAGCAGAGCTAAATCATGCCCATTGTGACGGTGCGGCGCGCTCGGCTGTGGCTCGAATCCGTCGAAGATCAAGTCTCCGCGGATGTCAGCCATGAAGTTTAGGCTTCCAAATCTGACTTGATGGCCAGGGGCGTAGCTTTCGATCTGCTCCAGATGGCCAAGAGAATTGGCCCGCAGTGCAAAGCCGCCGAACACGAAGATCTGTCCGGGGAGAAAAGTCTCACCCTGGACTGCGTTGTTGTTGATGATTGAAGGAGCCATCAAGCCTATCGGTGACGACACTGAGGAACTCTCAATGAAAGCACCAATGTCGGTGTCAAAACCGGCGGATCTCGGGTAGGGGGTCCCAAACTGTGCGTCTAGGCGGATGGTAACAGGAGACAAGGGACACGATGTTTTTACCCAGGTTCGGGCCCTCTCGATGGAGGTAAAACCCTACTCCTGCTTGATTAATATTGATGATATGGGTAGTACAAGAGTGGATCTACCACGAGATCAAGGAGGCTAAACCCTAGAAGCTAGCCTATGGTATGATTGTTGTAATGGTTGTTCGTCCTACGGACTAAAACCCTCCAGTTTATATAGACACCAGAGAGGGCTAGGGTTACACAGAGTCGGTTACAATGGTAGGAGATCTACATATCCGTATTGCCAAGCTTGCCTTCCACGCCAAGGAAAGTCCCATCCGGACACGGGAAGAAGTCTTCAATCTTGTATCTTCATAGTCTTGGAGTCCGGCCGATGATGATAGTCCAGCTATCCGGACACCCCCTAGTCCAGGACTCCCTCAGTCTTCAAACAGGCCGGCAAGTTAAATACTGAGAGCAAGGAAAAAGAGTCGCAAAGCGATAACGACGACGAGGAGCCCCAACCACCGAGCACAGGGGGACAAAATAAGTTCCCCCCAAGTTAAAACGGTGAATATGATATACGCCACCCACATCCCCAAGAGGGAGCGCAAGCGTGCACTCAGGGACGTCTACGTGATGGAGACAGTCGCCCCAAAGTGCAACCCATGGTCATCCTATCCGATCACCTTCAATCGCGGGCACCATCTGACCAGTATCCGTCATGGCGGTTCAGCCGCACTGGTTCTCGACCCAATCATTGATGGATTCCACCTTACGCGAGTCCTCATGGATGGTGGCAGCAGCCTGAACCTGCTTTATCAGGATACATTGTGCAAAATGGGTATCGATCCGTCAAGGATCAAGCCCACAAAAACCACCCTTAAATTTGTCATACCAGGTGTAGAAGCCTGCTGTACGGACTCAATCACACTGGAAGTGGTCTTCGGATCCCCGGATAATTTCCGGAGCGAAGAGTTGATCTTCGATATCGTCCCCTTATGCAATGGCTATCATGCACTGCTTGGACGAAGTGCATTTGCTCAATTCAATGCGGTGCAGGACTACGCCTACCTCAAGCTCAAGATGCCTAGACCACACGGTGTCATAACGGTCAATGGAAATACAAAACGCTCCCCCCGTACTAAGGAGCACACCGCGGCCCTTGCAGCAGAAGTACAGAGCAAGCCTTTTAGGCAGAACCTCAATTCGGCAGTAAAACTCCCGGACACCATCAAGCGAGTCCGAACTACTCTGTAGCAGGACAGACCAGCTCGTCCAGAGCTTGAATAGCAATTCGGCCTCCGTCCCAGTCCCAATCAAGCGGTGACATTTGTTCCACGCGTACATAACTACGCACTTAAAATACCATGGGCATGGACGGAGGCACAGCTAGAGCGTGGTCCATAATGCGGCTCAATCGCCCTGGATCCGCATACCTTCACTCTTTCTTTTTCTTTTAGGTTTTTCTCTTCTCGAGGCTTTTCTGATAACCTGATCATCGGACCCATCACGGGACGAACACACCAAGAAGGCAAGGAGCTTTGACGTACAAGGGAACCCCCAGGTGATCTCTGCTAACGATCGTTATACCTGTTTTGAATATCCGCACGCAGCTCGCCCTTGGTCATGGCATGTCAAATAACCTTACTTGCTTATCGCATTACTTGTACAAGTACGCCTTGACGTATTAATCAAATTACAATGGAAAATAATTTGCGGCGCAATATTTGCAGCGTCAACTTATTACTTGACTTTTTCCTTTTTCTTTATATATTCTTATCAATTGCACCCATACACTCTGGTACACATTACTTCGCCAGGGGCTTCATCGTGCCCCGCTATACGGCAATATAGTCTGAACACTTTTGTAGTACAGTTTGGCACCCCAAACTTATAGCATTATATGCATCGGCTCCGAATCATGTCTTTGGTCAATAGTCGGGTTTCTCGGCTCCTGTGCTTACTAACTTACGTTCCGCTATATCAGCTAGGGTAGTAAAGGGAGAACTACTGTGATTGTGTCCTGGTTCTTCCGGACGAGCACCTCAGTAGAGAAAGCCGAAAACTGACTCTCATGATGCGGCGAGAGCTGGTCAGCTGTTCGAGAGGTTTCAAATCCTTAGAGATTTTTTCCACATTATGCGAGGAATCGGTTTTTATCCGATTAGGCGTGTATAGTGCCCCAAGTTCGTCCTTCCGAACACCAGGGGTTGTGCCAAAATTTTCATTGTCAAAGTCCTATGGCTAAGTGAGGGTGGTAAAGCCGCATAGTCTGATTGCCTTGTTCGTTACGCTAAACACCTCCTTTAGGGACTAAAATGTGGAGTAAAGAGTGTTTAGATTTATCCCGAACACCCCCGTACTATCTACGTGGGGGCAGAAGCCGACGACTGGCCAGCTCTCCGATTTCATAAACGGCCGCATAGGAGGTAAAATTTTAAATAATAGACATTATATTACATAACGGATCTGTTTAATATTACAGGACAGGATAACATGAGTGCGTTCATGGAAATATGACATCCTTAGCACATTGTTCTGCCACAAGGCGGGATCCCTTCAAGACACTGTCAAAATACAGTACGGGTCGGCGGGGCTCCTTGCCCTCACGCGGCCCCTCGGTCATCAGCTTCGTGGCGTCCAACTTCGCTCAATGCATCTTAGCGCGGGCAAATGCCATCCACGCGCCTTCAATACAGACCGACCGCTTAATGGCTTCAAGCCGAGGGCAGGCGCTGACAAGCCGCTTCACGATTCCGAAGTACCTGCTAGGCATGGCTTTGGCAGGCTATAGCTGGATTATCAAATCCTTCATGGCTAGTTCAGCCACCTTATGTAACTCGACCAGCTGTTTTAGCTGATCTTTAAAGGGCATTGGATGTTTTGGTCCAAGGTATTGCAACCAGAACAACTTCTTCGTTGAGCTCCCTTCTTTGGCTCGATAGAATTCAACAACGTCTGACACGTTGCGCGGCAAATCCGCAAATACTCCTGGAGAACTCCAAATCCAGGTCAGTAAAAGGAATTTTTCCTTCACATGTCTGCTCTACATAATGAAAGCCTTACCCACCGCGATCTTCTTGGCCGCCTGAATTTCCTGGAGGGCGCCCTGGGCTTCGCCTCGGGCATCATTTGCACTCTGGCGGGCCTTGGCAAGTTCAGACTCTTGATTCTTAAAGTTGCGCTCCAAGGACTCGTACTTCTTGATGGCGTCCTGGCCTTTTCTTTAGCCGCCCTGTCGTTGGCCTCGGCCAGTGACTTCTTGAGAGCCTCTGCCTCGATCGTTGCCCCTAGCAAATATTATGGCACTTCAGTCAGAACAAATCATTCATTATACCTGCATTTAGACAAGGTTAAACACATACCCTTGCTTTCCTCCAGTCGCTTCTTCATGAGGCCGAGCTCTTCCTCGGCTCGCTCCAGATTCTGCTTCAGTACAGAGACCTCCGCAGTATGAGAGGCAGCAGCTAGCAGCGATGCCTGCTTGTTCACATAGACATTTTAGATTAGACTCCTGCGAAAAATATTTGATCCTCTGTCCGGTTTTTCTTTCCGAACACCGGACATAGTATCAGAGGCTACTGTCTATACTGTTACATTCTTTTTATTGTGTTGCTTACCTCAAAGCCTCTTAGAAGGCTCGTGCACGCTTCGGCCAGTCCGCTTTTCACAGACTAGATCTTCTCAATCACCGTACCCATAAGGGTACGGTGTTCTTCAATAATGGAAGTGCCCTGCAGCGCTTCCAACAATCTATCCGGTGCCTCTGGATGGACAGAGGTCATCGGTGGAGTTGGCTCACCCCCCTCTCTTGAAAGAGGTGGCCCACCCGAGTCCGGAGCCACATGGGTCTCTGGAGCTGTATTCAGCTAGGGGCCGAATTGGATACATCCCCCATCATGGGTGTCCATGGGGGTTTGCTCCCCCATGTGTTCGTCAGCCAGGGTTTCACCCTCCGGCACCACCGGGACGGCCTCCTGAGCCTCTCCCTGGCCTGGGATCCTTTGAGACAACACCTCGGTGTTGTCCACAACCTTGGGGAGGAGGCCGTCGGAAGGGACCCGCTGTCCATCACCGACGGGTCCAGCGATCCCTCCGAAGAGGAGGATAGGTCGATGTTGGACCGAGCTGGAATACAAATGCGTTAATCAAAACATTAAGATAATAAAATAAAGAGGCTGGATACATGAACGTGTCCGGATACTTACGATTTGGCCAGGGGCTTTTTCCTGGGTTCCCACTCCCCGCTGCTGTTGGTGGCCGCTGTTGGACGCCTCGGTCTCCACATGTGTGGATGCCGTCCTCTTCTTTCTCCCCCCTGCAGGGGGAATGGATTTCTTCTTCTTCTTCCTCCTCCTCCTCCTCGTCTCCGGCGACAGGGGAGTGATCCTCGACGTCTTCGAACATTGCATCCGAAGCGCCCTTGCGACGGAGATCATCTCTGGTCCCCTTGGCCTTATTCTTTGCCATCTTCTCTGGCACCTCATAAGGCACCGGAAACAACATTTTCGTCAGAAGCGGGGTTTCTGGGTCTTCGAGCAGCGGAGCCGGACAGTTAATCCGCTCCGCTATCTCTATCTAGCCTAAAATTGATAGGGAGGCTTAGATTCCTTCCTCAAATATGTCAGTAAGGGGTATACCTTAAAACATGAAAGAACTTACCGGGTTAGCCTTGCGAGTTAAGCTAAGCCCACGATCCTCGGTCATGGACGGTGGTGTCTCGCCGGCCTTGAAGAGCACCTTCCAGATGTCTTCGTGTGTTGTGTCTAAGAGCTATAGTAGCATCTGGTGCTTGGCCGGATCGAATTCCCACAAATAGCAAGTCCGGCGTTGGCACGGAAGGATCCGGCGAACGAGCATAACCTGGATCATGTTGACAAGCTTGATTTTCTTGTTTATCACATTCTGGACACACGTCTGGAGCCCTATCAGCTCGTTCGAGGAGCCCCAGGCCAAGCCTTTCTCTTGCCAGGAGGTGAGCCGCATCGGGACTCCAAATCGGAATGCGGGGGCCGCCGCCCAATTGGTGCCGTGCGGCTTGGCGATATAGAACCACCCCGACTGCCACCCTTTCACATTCTCCACAAAGGATCCTTCGGGCGAGGTGACATTGGGTATCTTGCCCACCATGGCGCCTCTGCACTCTGCTTATTGGCCTCTCACTACATTCGGCTTCACATTGAAGGTCTTCAGCCATAGGCCGAAGTAAGGTGGGATGCAGAGGAAGGCCTCACACACGACAATAAATACCGAGATGTTGAGGATAGAGTTGAGGGCCAAATCATGGAAGTCCAGCCCATAGTAAAACACCAGTCTGCGGACAAAAGGGTGGAGAGGGAACTCCAGCCCGCGGATGAAGTCTGTGATAAACACCACCCTCTCTTGGGGTTCCGGGGTGGTGACGATCTGTCCTTTAGCCGGGAGCTAGTGAGTGATTCCCTTGGCCAAGTACCCGGCCTCCCGGAGCTTCTTGATGTCCTTCTCCTTGACGGAGGAGGCCATCCACTTGCCTCCTGCTCCGGATCCGGACATGATTGGAGTGCTTTTTGGGGCGGAGAAGGCGAGTGCTTGGGCGCTGGAGCTCGAGGATGGATGGGCAGAGGAAGGAGAAAGCGTGGGTGAAAGAGGATGAATCCTTATCCCTTTATAAAGGCAGTAAAAGTCATGCGCCTCCCCACTCGCCTTAAAATTCACCTATTACCCAAGCGCCATGCAGATGACACAGTTGGGTTACCCATGCCCGTATTGACGAGAATCCCGTTATTAAGGGACACGATCTCTGCTTTGACAAGACGTGCCAATGAAACCGTACCTCAAAACATGGAGCAGAAGGCCAAAAAACGGTTCGAATAATGACCGGGCAGTGGCGTGATGTCACACTAAAAAAATTTCTCAGCGGATTGGCCTCATGAAATATTATACTCTCTATGGTTGTGTGTGGTACTTGTTTTGCAGAGCCAGACACGTTTTCTATGTTCAGAGGGCTATGTGGGAGTAATCGGAGAAGGAACCCACCTTACAATGCCGAAGACAATCTGCGCGCCACACTAATCGTCATTGAAGCCTGGTTCAGGGGCTACTGAGGGAATCCTGGATTAAGGGGTCCTCGAATAGCCGGACTATATACTTTGGCTGGACTATTGGACTATGAAGATACAAGATAGAAGACTTCGTCCCGTGTCCGGATGGGACTCTCCTTGGCGTGGAAGGAAAGCTTGGCGATTCGGATATGTAGATTCCTTTTTCTGTAACCGACTTTCTACAACCCTAGCCCCCTCCGGTGTCTATATAAACCGGAGGGTTTAGACTTCTAGGGTTTATCCACAACAATCACAACCTCATAGGCTGGACTTCTAGGGTTTAGCCATTACGACCTTGTGGTAGATCAATTCTTGTAATACTCATATTCATCAAGATCAATCAAGCAGGAAGTAGGGTATTACCTCCATAGAGAGGGCCCGAACCTGGGTAAATATCGTGTCCCCCGCCTCCTGTTACCATTAGCCTTAGACACACAGTTCGGGACCCCCTACCCAAAGATCCGCCGGTTTTGGCACCGACACTCGTTGCTCATCCTCTATATCAGAAAGAATACTTTCATTTGCCGACATGTGGGACATCAACCATCCTGGTCCACCTGCCATGCACAAAATTATACTGGTCTACCCCGGTCGTATTGCAGGCCTAACCTTTCCCACTGTAAGTTGGTCGGACGAAGCAACCATCATGACTTTGTTGAATTCCGCTTCTTCAAGAAAACTTACTGTACCCGCAATACTGCTACCACACATGAAGACTGGATGACACTGTACCACGTGATATCACCGAAACCCACTAGGCCAAATTAGCCTGCCTAGGTCATCTATTTTGGAACGGAGGGAGTACGTTTCTGTACTGCTATCATTTTGTGTTGTACGTCTCTGTACTTTTGCTATGATTTTCCTACCCTATGAACCAAATGAGGCATGAATGTATCCATGTCGACTAAGCCTACAATTTTAGGAGCTTGAGCTATTGGCCAATCGACGACGGATAAGTATAAGCGTACCACGAGCTCATCAGCCCCAACGTTTCTCTTTGGTGAGTGTTTTGCAAGTACTATAGCTCACACATTAGCTAGCCTACTAACACCAAGAATCATCAAACAAGCCCTGCTGATATGATAAACAGTTCAGACTTACATCTAAGCATGCCATATATTTCATCAAAAGCTGGTGAGGATACATCTGTTTCCATTACTCGAAGAGAGTTCGCATGATTCACTATCAAACAAAAGTAGCAAGTACCACTAACACAAGATAGTGCACTAGCCCTAAGATGGTTTGACAACACGCATCGTTCTGGTAATTAAACATAGGGCAATGCAAACTACCATGAAGGATTAGCGTGACCAACTATTTCTTGTCATCGATCTCTCGGGCAATGACCACAACATGGACAACGGCATGGGAATCGATCTCTGGGGCGATGTCCACAGGACTGACCACGACATCAGAATCGATCTCTGGGGTGATGTCCACAGGATGGACAGCGGCATCGGAATCAATCTCCGGGGTAATGTCAACAGGACGGACCGCGACATCGAAAACGATCTCTGGGGCGTTGTCCACAGGACGGGACGGGACATCGAAATCATCAAGGACGTCCACTGGCACCTGCACAACCCTAACATATTAGCAAGCACATTGCAAATAATCAAAAACCACAACTATGGTAAGCCATTATTTTTTACCTTGTGCAGCTCACTGGGGGATCCCATCCCTCCGGGGGCCATCGCCATCACCTTGCCAGGGGAATACTGCTTCTCAATGGCGACTATCTCCTCAAACTCGGCCTTGAGCCTCGCATAGGTGGCCCTTAGAGTTTCTGGGGTAGGTATGGTGGGGCCCTTGCTGTTCTTCCAACTTTCTTTAAGGAGTTCGTCCACCAACGTCGTCAACTCTTTGGCCCGTGCTTGTTTCTTGGAGTTCTTCGTCTCCATGGGTTGGCCCGCCAACATGGTCAACTCGTTGGTCGGTGCTCACTTCCTGGAGATCGCTGTCTCCGGTGGATTGTCCACCGACAACTCTTTGCCTAGTGCTCCAGGATCCATCAATGAACTGACAAACAAAAAGCAATCGAAAGGTAACCACAATTGCAATGAAAACGGGAAAATAATAGGCTGTGAGAATCGGTCGGTGCTTCACAAAAAGAAGATTCTTGGAACGAAAATATAGCAATATAATGTGATTCGCCCACCTTTCCTTCGTCAGTACAGAAGAAAAATGGCAGAAGTGAGTAGCCCGGAGTGAGGTTTTCTTCAAGAAAGTTGAGAAAGGGCTTGAACGAGCATTCCAGTGAAATAATGGTTGCTTCGTCCAGTCCAACTTCGAGGCCACTTTACCACTGCTGGCAAAGGTGTGGGTTTTGTGATATGACGGGTCATGACGGCCACACCGGGGAGATTTGAGATTTGAGCCCGGTGAGTCTCGACTGTAGCACCTCGTTGTGATTTGGTGGACGGCACGCAGGCTCGGATGCTTTGATGTCCTGCATGTAGATAGAGCGGCTAGTCATATAGGAGTGCTCAACATTGTGCACCACGACCAAGGCGGAGAGGAAAACGAGGGAACTACGTAATTAATGCATGAGTTTAATTACGGTAGTTTTATAAAGGACGAGATACATTCCTCCAATCACAAAATGCCTTGGTTGATGAGATTTGAGATTTGAGCCCTATAAACATGAAGGGAGGGAGCTGGACGCGGTGTAGTCTAGTCACTTGTTGAAATCTCTAGAAAGGCAAATACTCCTTTCCGGTTTACAGGGCTATACTAGCAAGTACTAGTACTACAATAGTGGTCTCAAATAGCAATTTTGTCTCTTGCAAGAGCCTGGCTATATGCGTGCTCCAAGGCACAGCACCACGCCCCACCCCTACACAAAGACTACCACGCGAGCGTTCGCAACTGCCACGTTCAGGTTGCGCTTGGCTCTTCGCCTCTTTGAGAAGACGAAAAATGATGTTACTACTACTTCTACAGTATTGAATCCACTGATGCATGTCCGTCCACCTCATGCGGGAGGGATAGCGTGTAGCGAAAGCTTCTACTAGTCCTGCCAGCCACCATGCTCATGCGCAAGGGAGGGGCGCAGCTTCATTGACTTACTGCTCCTTCCTCCGTGTCTATGACAGGCAGGGGCAATAGGTGGGTTGCCCACCTGTCATGCAGCCAAAGGTTGTTAAGGCACCCGAGCTCAGTCCGCGAGGGAGAGGGCGTTGTAGTAATCAAACTTCTCGGTCTTGTACGAGTTGATGCAACACATCAAAGCACTGCACTTGATATATTTGAATAATTTGCATTTACCAATGCATTAATTACGCAACACATCAAAGCACTGCAGTCGATATAAGTCTTTTTAGACATTTCAAATGGACTACAACATACATATGCATGTAGAAATATTTTAGGGTGTTGATTCACTCATTTTGCTTCGTATGTAGTCACTTGTTGCAATCTCTAAAAAGACTTATATTTGGAAACGGAGGGAGTACAACGCATGCATGCATGCCGTGACTTTCCTTTTGATACTTGCATGTGTTGATTTGATGCACCTTGCCAAATTTTGACTATAAATTTAACTAACCAAATGTTCATGCATGTCACAGAAAATTACGGGGTTGTTTTGGATTGTGACTATGTTTGTCTTATGTTGCCACATTATTTTTCCCACACTTGCCTAACTTGAGTTGCTCAAATTGTTAGACACGCTTTGGCTTGCCTAAGAGAATCTTGCCACACTTTTTGTGTCTATGACATGTGGAGTTCACTTCTAATAAAAAAAATCTCTTGTCTTATGTGTGGCTAATAAAAAGACTTATATTTAGGAATGGAGGGAGTAGAAAATATAAATAATAATGCTTGTTGGGCAACCTCCGTTTCCTATAATTTTAGCCGTGGGCTTGTTCACAATTTTTACGAGGGGGTGATTGTTCATTGAATGGAGGGACTTGTACCAGACTTGAACGATACAAAGTGCGACCTGGCACACTATAACACCACTTGGAATAAGCGTGTAGCTATCTGATACGTCCATTTTGCATCATGCTTTTATATCGATATTTATTACATTATGGGCTGTTATTACACGTTATGTCACAATACTTATGGTTATTCTCTCTTATTTTACAAGGTTTACATAAAGAGGGGGAATGCCAGCAGCTGGGATTCTGGGCTAGAAAAGGAGCAAATATTGGAGACCTATTCTACACAGCTCCAAAAGTCCTAAAACTCCACGAAAGTCATTTTGGGAATTAAAAAAATATTCAGCCGAAGAAATACCCGAGGGAGGCCACCCACCATCCATGAGGGTGGGGGGCGCGCCCTACCCCCCTGGGCGCGCCCCCTGCCTCGATGGCCACCTCGCAGCCCTCCGGTGCCCATCTTCTGCTATATGAAGTCTTTTACCGTGGCAAAAAAAAGATAAGCAAGCTTACGGGACGAAACTCCGCCGCCACGAGGCGGAACCTTGGCGGAACCAATATAGGGCTCTGGTGGAGCTGTTCTGCTGGGGAAACATCCCTCCGGGGGGGGGGGGGGGGAATCATCACCATCGTCATCACCACGATCCTCTCATCGGGAGGGGGTCAATCTCCATCAACATCTTCACCAACACCATCTCCTCTCAAACCCTAGTTCATCTCTTATATCCAATCTTTGCACCAAAACCTCAGATTGGTACCTGTGGGTTGCTAGTAGTGTTGATTACTCCTTGTAATTGATGCTAGTTGGTTTATTTGGTGGAAGATCATATGTTCAGATCCTTAATGCATATTAATACCCCTCTAATTATGAACACGAATATGCCTTGTGAGTAGCTACGTTTGTTCCTGAGGACATGGGTGATGTCTTGCTATAAGTAGTCATGTGAATTTGGTATTCGTTCGATATTTTGATGAGATGTATGTTGTCTCTCCTCTAGTGGTGTTATGTGAACATAAACTACATGACACTTCACCATTGTTTGGGCCTAGAGGAAGGCATTAGGAAGTAATAAGTAGATGATGGGTTGCTAGAGTGACAAAAGTTTAAACCCTAGTTTATGCGTTGCTTTGTAAGGGGCTGATTTGGATCCACTTGTTTCATGCTATGGTTAGGTTTACCTTAATACTTTTTTTGTAGTTGCGGATGCTTGCAATAGGGGTTAATCATAAGTGGGATGCTTGTCCAAGAAAGGGCAGTACCCAAGCACCGGTCGACCCACATATCAAATTATCAAAGTAACGAACGCGAATCATATGAGCATGATGAAAACTAGCTTGATGATAATTCCCATGCATCGTCGGGAGCACTTTTCTCTATATAAGAACTTGTCTAGGCTTGTCCTTTGCAACAAAAAGGATTGGGCCACCTTGTTGCACCTTGTTTACTTTCATTGCTTGTTACCTGTTACAAATTATCTTATCAAAAACTATCTGTTACCTACAATTTTAGTGCTTGCAGAGAATACCTTACTGAAAACCGCTTGTCATTTCCTTCTGCTCCTCGTTGGGTTCGACACTCTTACTTATCGAAAGGATTACGATAGATCCCCTACACTTGTGGGACTACAAACGATTGAAATTGGAATTTCACCAGAAGTTTTATCCTATGCATCTTGTTCATCGTGATCATAATTATATATATAATTTTTGGCCTCGCGAAGGAGAAAGCATCGCTCAAGCTTGGGGGAGGCTTAAGTCAATGTTATATTCATGCCCCAATCATGATCTCTCACGAGAAATGATTATTCAAAATTTTTATGCTCGGCTTTCTCTCAACAATCGCTCCATGCTCGATACTTCTTGTGCTGGGTCTTTTATGATGAAGACTATTTAATTCAGATGGGATTTATTTGCAAGAATTAAACGCAAGTCTGAAGATTGGGATTTCGATGAAGGTAAGGAGTCAGGTATGACACCTAAGTTTGATTGTGTTAAATCTTTTATGGATACCGATGTTTTCCATGAATTTAGCACTAAGTATGGACTTGACTCTGAGATAGTAGCTTCTTTCTGTGAATCTTTTGCTACTCATGTTGACCTCCCTAAGGAGAAGTGGTTTAAATATAATCCTCCCACTGAAGTAAAAGTAGTTGCACCTATTAAAGTTGAAGAAAAGACTATCACTTATAATGATCCTATTGTTCCTACTACTTATGTTGAGAAACCACCTTTCCCTGTTAGGATAAAGGATCATACTAAAACTTCTACTGTGGTTCCTAAGAGTAATACTAGAACATGTACACCACCAGAGCAAATTAAAGTTGAACCTAGTATTGCTATGGTTAAAGATCTCTTAGCTGATAATATTGATGGGCATGTTATTTATTTCTGTGATGAAGCCGCTAGAATTGCTAGACCAGATGCTAAGAAACATAGACCTGTTGTAGGCATGCCTGTTATTTCTGTTAAAATAGGAGATCATTGTTATCATGGCTTATGTGATATGGGTGCTAGCGCTAGTGCAATACCTTATTCCATATATGAAGAAATTATGCATGATATTGCACCTACTGAGGTACAAGAAATTGATGTTACAATTAAGCTTGCCAATAGAGATACTATTTCACCAATTGGGATTGTTAGAGATGTTGATGTTTTGTGTGGGAAAGTTAAATGTCCTGCTGATTTTCTTGTTCTTGTTTCTCCACAAGATGACTTTTGTCCCATTATATTTGGTAGACCCTTCTTGAATACTATTAATGCTAAGATAGATTGCAATGTTGTCTCATGAGTTTAATTTCGCTAAATTTCGTAGACAACCCCATGATAAAGAATTGCCTAGTAAGGATGAAATTATTTGTCTTGCTTCTATTGCCATGCCTCTTAATGATCCCTTAGAACAGTATTTGCTAGACCATGAAAATGATATGTTTATGAATGAAACAAGGGAAATAGATGAAGTATTCTTCAAACAGGGACCTATTTTGAAACACAACTTGCCTGTTGAAATCCTTTGGGATCCTCTTCCACCCAAGGGTGATCCTGTGTTTGAGCTTAAACCATTACCTGATACTCTTAAATATGCTTATCTTGATGAAAAGAAGATATATCCTGTTATTATTAGTGCTAACCTTTCAGAGCAGGAAGAGGAAAGATTATTGAGAACTCTAAAGAAGCACCGTGCTGCTATTGGATATACTCTTGATGATCTTAAGGGAATTAGTCCCACTCTACACCAACACAAAATAAAACTGGAGGAAGACGCCAAACCAGTCATTGATCACCAACGACGGTTAAATCCAAAGATGAAAGAAGTGGTAAGAAAGGAAATACTAAAGCTACTTGAGGCAGGTATAATTTATCCAGTTGCTGATAGTCAGTGGGTAAGTCCTGTCCATTGTGTCCCTAAGAAGGGAGGTATTACTGTAGTTCCTAATGATAAAGATGAATTGATCCCACAAAGGATTATTACAGGTTATAGGATGGTAATTGATTTCTGCAAATTAAATAAAGCTACTAAAAAGATCATTACCGTTTACCTTTTATTGATCAAATGCTAGAAAGACTATCCAAACATACACATTTTTAATTTCTAGATGGTTACTCTAGTTTCTCTCAAATACCTGTGTCAGCAGAGGATCAAGAAAAGACCACTTTTACTTGCCCTTTCGGTACTTTTTCTTATAGACGTATGCCATTTGGTTTATGTAATGCACCTGCTACCTTTCAAAGATGCATGATGGCTATATTCTCTGACTTTTGTGAAAAGATTTGTGAGGTATTCATGGATGATTTCTCCGTTTATGGATCCTATTTTGATGATTGCTTGAGCAACCTTCAACGAGTTTGGCAGAGATGCGAAGATACTAGTCTTTTCTTGAATTGGGAGAAGTGCCACTTTATGGTTAATGAAGGCATTGTATTGGGGCATAAAATTTCTGAAAGAGGTATTGAAGTTGATAAAGCTAAAGTTGATGCAATTGAAAAGATGTCGTGTCCCAAGGACATCAACGGTATAAGAAGTTTCCTTGGTCATGCCTGTTTTTATAGGGGGTTCATTAAGGACTTTTCTAAAATTTCTTGGCCTCTGACTAATCTATTACAAAAAGATATTCCTCTTGTCTTCAATGATGATTGTGTAGAAGCATTTGAAATATTTAAGAAAGCTTTGGTTTCTGCACCTATTGTTCAGCTACCTGATTGGAGTTTACCCTTTGAAATAATGTGTGATGCTAGTGATTTGTTGTAGGTGCTGTTCTAGGACAATGAGTTGATAAGAAACTAAATGTTATTCAATATGCTAGCAAAACTCTAGATACTACTCAGGGAAATTATGCTACTACTGAAAAAGAGTTCATAGCAGTTGTATTTGCTTGTGATAAGTTTAGACCTTATATTGTTGATTCTAAAGTAACTATTCAGACTGATCATGCTAATATTAAATACCTTATGGAAAAGAAAGATGCTAAACCTAGACCTATTAGATGGCTTCTCTTGCTACAAGAATTTGATTTGCATATTATTGATAGAAAGGGAGCTGAGAACCCCGTTGCAGACAACTTGTCTAGGTTAGAGAATGTGCCTGATGACCTACTAGCTATTAATGGTAGCTTTCCTGATGAACAATTAGCGGTCATAAATGCTTCTTGTACTGCTCCATGGTATGCTGATTACGCTAATTACATTGTTGCTAAATTTATACCACCTAGTTTCACATACCAGCAAAAGAAAAAGTTCTTCTATGATTTAAGACATTACTTCTGGGATGACCCACACCTTTATAAAGAAGGAGTAGATGGTGTTATTAGACATTGCGTACCTGAGCATGAACAGGAACAGATCCTACACAAGTGTCACTCTGAGGCATATGGAGGACACCATGCTGGAGACAAAACTGCACACAAGGTATTGCAATCCTGTTTTTATTGGCCTACTCTCTTCAAAGATGCCCGTAAGTTTGTCTTGTCTTGTGATTCATGTCAAAGAATTGGAAATATTAGTAGACATCAAGAAATGCCTATGAATTATTCTCTTGTTATTGAACCATTTGATGTTTCGGGCTTTGATTATATGGGACTGTTTCCTGCCTCTAATGGGTATACTCATATTTTAGTTGTTGTTGATTACGTTACTAAGTGGGTAGAAGCTATTCCAAGTAGTAGTGCTAATCATAAAACCTCTATTAAGATGCTTAAAGTAGTTAATTTTCCGAGGTTTGGAGTCCTTAGATATTTAATGACTAATGGTGGTTCACATTTTATTCATGGTGCTTTTCATAAAATGCTTGCTAAGTATGATGTTAATCATAGAATTGCATCTCCATATCACCCACAGTCTAGTGGTCAAGTAGAATTGAGTAATAGAGAGCTCAAATTTATTTTGCAAAAGACGGTTAATAGATCTAGAAAGAATTGGTCCAAAAAACTTAATGATGCATTATGGGCTTATAGAACTGCATATAAGAATCCTATGGGTATGTCTCCATATAAAATGGTTTATGGAAAAGCATGTCACTTACCTCTTGAACTTGAACATAAGGCATATTGGGCCATTAAAGAGCTCAACTATGATTTTAAACTTGCCGGTGAGAAGAGATTATTTGACATTAGCTCCCTTGATGAATGGAGAACCCAAGCCTATGAGAATGCCAAGCTATTTAAAGAAAAAAAAGTTAAAACATGGCATGACAAAATGATACAAAAGCGTGAGTGTTAATGTAGGTGATTATGTGTTGCTATTCAACTCTCGTTTAAGATTTTTTGCAGGAAAACTTCTCTCTAAATGGGAAGGCCCTTACGTTATCGAGGAGGTCTATTGTTCTGGTGCCATAAAAATCAACAACTTCAAAGGTACAAATCCAAAGGTGGTGAACGGTCAAAGAATCGAACATTATATCTCAGGTAATCCTATAAATGTTGAAACTAATGTTATTGAAACCCCGGAGGAATACATAAGAGACACTTTCCAGAACGTTTCAGACTCCGAAAAGGAATAGGTATGTGGTACGGTAAGTAAACCGACTCCAAAACAGTTCTAATAGCAATTTTTCTCTGTTTTGGAATATTTAAGAAAATAGGAAAATAAGATGTAGTCCGGGAAGGACACGAGGCATCCACGAGGGTGGAGGGCGCGCCCTACCCCCTGGGCGCGCCCCCCTACCTCATGGGCACCTCACGTGTTCTCCGGACTCTGTTTTCTTGCACGATACTTCTTTTGGTCGGTAAAAATTCATTACATAATCTCCCGAAAGTTTTGACCACCATATCACGCAAATATCCTTTGTCTTTGTTTCGAGCTGTTTCTAACGCAGATTTAGAGCAAGATGTCTTCTCAAGAGTCAGTCGGGGAGAGTCAGGTGTCTCATCCGACGCCAGGTCCAGGAGCAAATAGCGATGCTTATCACTTTGGGCCATCAACAGAGGAGGAGATGGAGGCCGACTTGAAAAGGATAGATGCCATGGAGGAGGATCAACAAGTTACCTCTCGTTTCCGAGCCGGATTCACGATGGGGGAACTACAGAGCTCAGCCATTCCAAAATCGGTCATCCCTTCCAATGTTAAATTTCTTTCATAAGAAACTATGAAAAAGAGTGTTACTTGTTCTACAGCAGCTATGCAACATCCATGGGTAAAAGGAGCTTTAACCGTCATGGGTAAACTCCGCAAGGAAAATATGGACCTTAAGCAGCAAGTCAATAAGCTCGAGGAGGAGAATCGTATCCTAAGGTGCATCATCGCCAAGAAAATCACCCCACCACTTCCGAAGAAGGAGACATAATCACATGGGTATGGGCACTCCCCTTGGCAACTGACAAGCTTGGGGGAGGTGCCCTGGTATCGTATCACCATAACACTCCTATATTTACCCTTTTTCTTAGTTTGATCCTTTTGGTAATATCTTGATATAGTAGAATAAAGTTTTGGTATGATTTAGTTTTGAGTTTTGCTTTGTGATCTCTCTATGTAATCGAGTCCGTGAGCTATATATATATATAATAAGATTAGTGTTGGGTCAAGGGCCTTGCTTTCTTGCTATGATCTTGAAATAAATAATAAAAAGAAATTAAGAGATCATATTGATCTTATGGAGAGTAATGACTTCAGACATAAAGAGTATGATACATAAAGTTGTTGAGAGTTGGCAAACATAGTTTTGGTCATCGTTGCAATTAATAGGAAGTAATAAAGAGAGAGAGGTTTTCACATATAAATATACTATCTTGGACATCTTTTATGATTGTGAGCACTCATTAAAGTATGACATGCTAAAGAGTTGATGTTGGACAAGGAAGACAACATAATGGGTTATGCTTTCTCACATCTTAGTTAAAGTATATTGTCATGGATCATCCAACATGTTGAGCTTGCCTTTCCCCCTCATGCTAGCCAAATTCCTTGCACCAAGTAGAGATACTACTTGTGCTTCCAAACATCCTTAAACCCAGTTTTGCCATGAGAGTCCACCATATCTACCTATGGATTGAGTAAGATCCTTCATGTAAGTTGTCATGTTGCATGCAATAAAAACTGCTTTCTAAATATGTATGACTTATTAGTGTGGAGAAAATAAGCTTTATACGATCTTGTGATATGGAAGTAATAAAAGTGACGGACTGCATATTTAAGGTTCATATCACAAGTGGCAATATAAAGTGACGTTCTTTTGCATTAAGATTTCGTGCATCCAACCATAGAAGCACATGACAACCTCTGCTTCCCTCTGCGAAGGGCCTATATTTTACTTTATGCAAGAGTCAAGGTGATCTTCACCTTTCCCTTTTACATTTTATCCTTTGGCAAGCACCTCATGTTGGAAAGATCCTGATATATATATATATATATATATATATATATATATATATATATATCTCCAATTGGATGTAAGTTAGCATGAACTATTATTGTTGACATTACCCTTGAGGTAAAAGGTTGGGAGCCAACATTATAAGCCCCTATCTTTCTCTGTGTCCAATTAAAACTCCATAACCATAAGTATTGTGTGAGTGTTAGCAATTATGAAAGACTAAATGATAGTTGAGTATGTGGACTTGTTGAAAAGCTCTTATGTTGACCCTTTCCGATGTTATGATAAATCGCAATTGCTTCAATGACTGAGATTATAGTTGTTAGTTTTCAATGAAGTTTCTGGTTCATACTTGACATTGTGAATAGATTGTACTTGAGCATAAGAAATCATATGACAATATATATATATATATATATATATATATATATATATATATTGCTGTTATAAGAATGATCATGATGCCCTCATGTCTGTATTTTATTTTATCGACATATTTTTCGATATAGGCTTCCGCTTGAGGACAAGCGAGGTCTAAGCATGGGGGAGTTGATACGTCCATTTTGCATCATGCTTTTATATCGATATTTATTACATTATGGGCTGTTATTACATGTTATGTCACAATACTTATGGCTATTCTCTCTTATTTTACAAGGTTTACATAAAGAGGGGGAATACCGGCAGCTGGGATTCTGGGCTGGAAAAGGAGCAAATATTGGAGACCTATTCTGCATAGCTCCAAAAGTCATGAAACTCCACGGAAGTCATTTTGGCAATTAATAAAAAATATTCAGCAGAAGAAATACCTGAGGGAGGCCACCCACCATCCACGAGGGTAGGGGGCGCGCCCTACCCCCTAGGCGCGCCCCCTGCCTCGTGGGCCACCTGGCAGCCCTCCGGTGCCCATCTTATGCTATATGAAGTCTTTTACCCTGGAAAAAATCATAAGGAAGCTTACGAGACGAAACTTTGCCGCCACGAGGCGGAACCTTGGCGGAACCAATCTAGGGCTCCGGCAGAGCTGTTCTGTCGGGGAAACATCCCTCCGGGAGGGGGAAATCATCACCATCGTCATCACCAACGATCCTCTCATCGGGAGGGGGTCAATCTCCATCAACATCTTCACCAGCACCATCTCCTATCAAACCCTAGTTCATCTCTTGTATCCAATCTTTGTACCAAAACCTTAGATTGCACTACAAAAAAAATACACTTCTGTGATGATACGTGTTTGTCATAGTAGGTCGCATTTTCTATCATGCATGTACATCCATGACGATTTTTTGACAGAATCAAGATATTCATACCTGTGCTGTCGTAGAAGTGTTCCATGACATTACCAAAATTATCATCACGGAAGTGTCCACTTCCATGACAATAAATCGCGCGTCCCAGAAGTGCTTTCGTCAAGGGTGACCGACACGTGGCATCCACCGTAACGGAACGCTGTTAAGCTATCAGGTCCGGTTTTGGACCCGATAACCCGTTAACAGCCCCGACCAATGGGGATTTTCCACGTGTAAAATCATCATTGGCTGGAGGAAAACATGTCGGCTCACCGTTGGGATAGATGTCATCCACTCATTGGACCCAAGGCGCCCATGAAACGTCGACATGTGGCACGACCCAACAAACCTGTGAAAAGGCCGGCCCATTTGACTTGGTCAAAAGGTGGCGGGCCGGCCCACGGAAAGCCTGTTAACGGCCTGTCCACATATAGCCCCTTTACAACCCGCTAACCCAGGGCCCGTTACGCCCTATCCGAATTAGGCCCAGTAGTGTCATCTGGGCCGTCCAATATGATTCCAGCCCGTTTTAACTTCCGGCCCATGTGTGGCCCATGACTTCTTTCGGCCCATTAACGGCCCGTGGTGAAACTGGCCCATAATGAACAATGTATCACTTTATACCCATTAACGGCCCATTATTCCACTAGGCCGTTTCTAGCCCAAGTTATCTTTCGGCCTTCTTAAAGCCCATTTATTCTTGGGCTCATTTGCAGCATTCGGTTACTTATAGCCCGTTACTGTCATTTTCTTCTTGTGGGCCAAAAATTTAGCCCGTCGTTATAGTCGGCCCGTTTGTGGACCGTTAATACGTTGGGCCGTTTCCATGTCAAAAAAACCCGTTGGGCTGTTTTCATACAGTTATCAAATACGGGCCATTAATAGCCCGTTATGGTCCACGAATAGTATGGCCCATGATTGGCGAAATGATGACATTCCCCGTAGAAGGCCCATGGATCCTACGGCCCATAGAAGGCCCATGGACCCTACGGCCCGTAGAAGGCCCATGGATCCTACGGCCCGTACAAAGGCCAATGGATCCTATGACCGTAGAAGGCCCATGGATCATACGGCTCGTAGGAGGCCCATGGTTACAACAGTTTGTGTGCTGCCATCATTATTTTGGCCTAGTTACCAAAAATAGGCTATTGTGGCCACTAGAAAAACATAGAAAAAGAACTGCAGTGACTACAAGAAAACAACTAAACAAGACAATGAGGAAATAAATAAGCAAGCAATTAACGCTAGCCTATTACTGTTATTACACATATTACATCCAATGGGCATCAAAGTTCGCCACCAGTGCAAATATAGAGAACAAAGCAGCATATTACATACACTGGCCGTCAAAATTGGCCACCAGTGCAAATAAACGCGGTAGCAAAACAAGAGCATAACTGAAATACCTTCAGAAGAGCTCAAGAAACATTATCCTGGGTATCCACCATGCTGGCAATAAGCTTAGCAAGCTTATTAGCTTTGTCCTGTTTGGCGCTAAAATCCTCCAACACTTGGTGTTGCACCAGAAAGTATGCATCTGAATGCTCCAGGGACTTCCGCAGTCCTTCCGCTTCTTGTCGCAGCACAGCTAATCGATGTCTTTCAGCTTGTAGTTGAGACTCAAGAAACCGAATTGATTCAGATAGTGAGTTTGAATAGCTTGTGCAAGCGGTAGTGGCTAGTAACTCGAACACTAAACCAAGACAGGACTTTGGGGTTGTCTCACTGTCTTCAAGATAGTCTTCCTTAGCTGTTTTATTAGCTTTGTTGGAGACCAACAAGGATGTTTCACTATCCTCAACCTTATCTGCATTACTTCCTTTATCATTGCTTAATAAGGCACTCTTCCCCAATATTATGTCAACATTCTAAAAGAACAAACAAGCAGACACATAATAGGTTTAGCATGTATTAGTATATGAAACTCATTTTGGTGAACCAGTTCATTAGTAAGGTGGACAGGATTAAACCTCCAATTCTTCTATTGCCAAGTACTAGTACATAATAAAAGCATCAAACAAACATATATCTATGTCCTATGGTCACTGCATTGTCTTGCCAAATCAAAATAGAGACACGGTTCAAATCATATCAGTTCAAGACAAAGCAACAGTGAAAGAATACAAAGCATGGGAAACTACACGGCACAACAAGATTTCACATGGGTACCACGGGTCTACATGTACAATAACACTATTGGATCTGTTGTGATGCTAGTAATATGCATGATATGAGAAGTCAACTGTATACACAATTGAAATTGAAATCAATAGAGCTATTGATAAGAGCAAACCTGTTAAAGAAACATGCGTGAACATACCTGCTGTGCCATTGGAGTTTCAATTGGATCCTTCAATTTAAAAATAAGTTTGTATGAGTAAATAAAGTGATACAAGAGAAAAGCAGTATGCACGATAGCAATCATAGTTAAAAAAGGTGCACCTAGGCTCTAGGCGTTGGCAAAACACATTGTGCATAACTACGCTTAATCTGTGCATAACTGCGCATAAGCATGCGCTTTTGTCAATAAAGCGCAAGGCAGTGGCAAAACGCACAATTAATGCCTAGTGCTTTTTGAACTATGATAGCAATGGAATCTTCAATTAGAACAATTGTTCTTCAGGTTTAAGCACTTGTTCTACATGAACAGAGTACAGTAAGACACAAGAATATAGTACTTAAAAATGGAAAACGAGCTCATAGACCTTACCACATTCTTGGTTCGGGACCAGTACAGAACAAGGCATTCCTAGTCATCGTCCAGTAAATGTGTCTCAGGAGAACGTAAGGGAATTTGATGAGTTTCTTTGCCGGTGAAGTACATTTTCTTCAGGTAATTCCGATACTGCCACCAAGCATTCTTGAAGATAGCAGAGGTATTAGCACAAGTTACCCCATCCTAAGTTTCCAGATCGGTCCTTCTCTATAGAGAAAAATGGGAAAATTTGTTGTATTATAACCATCATGGAGGTAGGATGTATGGGACAAAGCAAAGTAATTGCCATGAATAACATTTCTTACACATAACTCCTGGACAAACACCTGCAACTGGCATTTTCCTTCATCTTCAGTATAATATTTCCAAGATGGGAAGATACACACATACGATTTAACAACATCAAATGCGATAGCTGCTAAACTACGAGTAGCTGGTTGTGGTTCCTCCACAGGAATATGCGTACTAACTGGTGCAGTTGGGGTTCGCCGTGGTAGTACTGGCCCTTTAGGCACTGGAGCTGCCTTACTAACTGCTCTTGTTTGGGAGCTCTGTGGTGGAGATGGTGCTGTGTCAACAGGAACTGGGTTACTATCTGCTGGGGTTGGGGTTAGATTGGGTGAAGATGGTTCTCTGTCCATCGCAGTAGGGGTATAAACTGGCATCACCCGCTCCAATTCAAATGGCTGATAAATAGGAAACATAGTTGAATGTGCAGACATTGTATGAGAGACAGATGTAGTAGATAGTGTGGAAAAAATGCATGAAATAGTTGACATGTATATTGTTTAACTAAAACGGATAGCATGGCATAATTTCACATATATGATGTCTATCTAAACTGGATAGCATAGCATAACATAATTCAAAGATATGATGAATAACTAAACAGGATTGCATGACATAATTCACCTACATGGTATCTAAGTAATCAGGATCGCAACATTTAATTCACATATGTGATTTGTATGCTAAACAGAGGGCATTCGATATGATGTCTGAACTAAGAACATGGTGTTGAATATTGTGTATATGATGTCTAAACTATGCAATGCAAGACACCATATGCATGATATGAGCAGTATAACCGTGCCAAGTTTGAGCATACACCTCCATGGGGGGAATAGGACTGGTCATCTGTCTCTGAATCCATCTCTGAGGAGCTATCGGGACCCAACAAGAGATCTACTTCGACAGGTAGCACTGTCTGCTCTGAAGGCCTTGTTTTCACTCCAGATTTTTCCATCTCCCACCCAAATGGCTGATTCACAGGAAGAGTAGTTTAATGTACAAACATTGTCGACAAATGGAAATTTAATGAAGAAAAGGATGGGCAAGATATCATTCAAATATATGATGCCTGGTTAAACAGGATGGCATTGCACATTTCACATATATTATGGCTGGCTAAAAGACATGAGGCTGCATAATTTCCATATATGATATAGAAACTAAACAGGTGGCATTACAGAACATGTCTAAGCTAAGCAGATGACATATATGATGTCAAAAGTTGGCACTGCAAGGCAACATATGCATGATATGACTAACATCATCATGCCAAGGTAGAGAAAACACCTCGGGGGGTAAATAGGAGTGGTCAGCGGCGTCTGAATCCGCCTTAGAACAGATATCTTCATCTGGATTACAATCTGGAGAGCGGTGGGGAGGGTTTGCCATTGAACCCACCATGGAGCGATGTCTCCATGACATTGTATTGCCGCGCAAAACTCTTCTCTTTTTCTCTACATGTTCAGCATGATTGTGCACAATATCTGACATGCATACGAAAAAAATATGGTGAGATTATGTAAGGACAGCATGCAGAAATTTAGAGTGATGGTAACAACCAGTGGATGGATCCAAAAATAATGATAGCAGGCTAATGATTGCTTTAATTTAATAAAAAGACAGATGATGATTGCTTTACTATTTGTTTCCCACCCAAGATGAACAACATATGCATACCCTAGGTGAACCAGATATTAGACAGACATACTATTCATTGCTACCTCGATATGTGCTCCACAACTAATTTAGAACTCAAGTTTGAACATTAATTTGGACCTGACTTGGAGTCCAGGAGGTGAACAGGACGATAAAGTAGCAGGTAATTTTAAGCAATGCATAACATAAGCAGAAACAAAAGAATGCGACCTCTCTAATGGACCCGTGTAGTCCTCAGGTTCATCTGCTGAGTCGATGATGGTGATGCTGTTGCAGTGGGTGCTGGCGGCAGGGAAGGAGATCTGAGGCGGCGAAAGACGGTCAGGAGTCGTGATGAAAGGTTTGGTGGATGCTTCTGTCGATGGAGCAGCATAGGTGAGGTGGACGACGTCATGGCAGGAGCAGGACAAACCTCACAAAGTTCCCTTCAACACGTACCTGTAACCGAAGTAATTCTATAAGGGCTCATTTGGCTTGCATGATTCTTAAAACTCAGGGATAGGAAAAACACCGGAATAGGATAGGAATGCACATGGTAAACAGAGCATTTGTAAACACAGGATTACTGTGAACTTGGGTGTTTGGTTTACAGGAATTGGAAGAGCAGAGGAATGCAAAGAAACATGGCCAAAATAAAGTGAAACCATATGAAAGCGTGTACAGTTAGAATGTTATTCTGGCACTAATGCACTTGGTCTTGTTTTCATGCATAGGATTTTGAAAACTAGGTCTAGGTGGATGTTTTGCTTCATTCTTTTCAACAAAATGCATGAATAATTGAATAGTAGAGTGCCATTGGAAAATTCCCTATTGCTATGTTTTTCCGTTGAACCAAAATAGCCCTAATGGATCGACGTGAATGTATAGTAATAAGTGATGCAACAAGTGTACAACCTCTTTGCCGTAGCCGTGTCGACCTCAGCATCATTGGGTTGGTCGTTGAAGCAGTTGAGGCATAGGTGGCTGTCAGAGGTGTGGAGGAAGATCTGAGGAATCTGTAGACGGCGTCCAGGGCACTGCTCTATTGTGATGGATCGTTCTGTCGTTGGAGCAGCTCCGGTGAGCCGTAAGACGTCAAGGCTGAAGCAGCACAAGACAGACAACGTCAATCTCAAGTGGGATTCTAATAGCATCTCCAATAGATGATGTAAAATAGATGTAAAATTTAAATCACCAAAAACAACCTGACTACAACAGATGAGGTAAAAACTGTTGACTCTGAACTTAACTGTCGAAACTGAAATTTACTGGGGAATCTGAATGCTACTGTCGAAACTGAACGCAATGGTAGCAAAGAGGCAGTTGACAAGTAGTTTAGGGAGGGCCTGTAGTTCATCTTCAACCTGCACCCCGCTGAGCCTCCAGCCACCACCGACCGAACCGCCTAATCCAGCGCCGCCTCACCGCCCCGAAACAACTCCCCACCGCCGCCCCGGCCAGCCCTCTAGGCCCCCCGCCCCCACCCTGAACCCTAAGATAGATAGTGGGGTACCTCTCCGGTGAGCCCCCGTCCCCGCTGTGGTGGTTCTTCCTTAACTCCGGCGAGCCCCCCCAACCACTGAAAATCGACTGGCCCAAAAGTCGATTCAGTCGACTGAAGTGTGGCTAAATCAGAGCAGAGCAGCAGCACGAGCAAGGGGGAGAGCAGCAGCAGCAGCTGGGCGAGCGAGCGATCGAGCGAGAGCCGGAGCAGCAGCAGCAGCAGCACGAGCGAGCAAGCGAGAGCGGGAGCAGCATCAGCAGATCCGGCTGGTATGGACGCTGCCACCGAAGGGGCCTCGCACTGGGGGAGAGCCACCGTGGAGATGTCGCCTGCGGCGCCGGCTTCAAGGTAGCCGCTCCATGGGGGTGCAGGATGGAGCACCGTCGGTGCCGGGAGGTCGGGTTAAGGAGAAGGTGCGATGCGATGAGTGTACAACCTCTTTGGTGGCGCCGAGTAGGCCTCGGCATCGTCCGAGGAGTCTGTGAGGATGCTGCGGTTCCGGTGGAATAGGTTAAGGCGGCGCTGTGGGGATGGAGCAGTCACGATAGACGAGGCGATTGTCAGAGCAGCTCCTTGGAGGTGGAGGACGGGGCGGCTGAACCGGCACGGTGACGAGATGGACGACGGATCCTCATCCGGGGAGGTGGATGAGGGACGTCGAGCTGTTGCGGTGGACGACATCGTCGAGGAAGAGGCTCCGGCTGGGCAGCGGTGAGGTGGAGGACGGAGGAGGGTGGGGTTACGCGGCTGGAGCGGAGAGGTTATGGCAGCTTGGGATTTCGAATGGCGAAAAGGGGGCGATGGGAGGGGGTGAACCATGACTTAGGGACGCGCTTGTCCAAAATGTAGGGTGTGTTACAAAAGTACCCCCATCGATTTGAACTAGCGGCCCTTTTGGCTCAGGGTTAGAAGGGGGATTTCGTGTGTCGGGATTTGGCAGCTGGAGGGAGTTTTCGCGCACGTTGTAATTTCGGGATAGCAAGGCGCGGGTTGTGAAGGCGCCAGTTTTGGCAGCACGATATCTGAATTTTCGGGATATAACAAGACGCGGGTTGAATTTTAGGGACAAGCCTAACATGTAGTAATATTGTACTTGTATGTACCAAATCAATTCGCACTTCCCTCAACCAAAAAGAAAATGAAAAATAAAACTATTCACACCACACAAAGAGAGAGTCTTGCCCTGTTTTACTATACAAATGCTATTCAAAGCTACTCCCTCCTTCCATCTATATAGGGCCTAATGCATTTTTCGATGCTAACTTTGACCAAATATTAGAGCAATAATATATAACATGCAACTTACACAAAGCACACCATTAAATTCGTTTGTGAAAGGTTCTTTCAATGATATAATTTTCACATTGTGCATGTCATGCACTATTAATCTTGTCAATAGTCAAAGGCAGTATTAAAAAACTCATTACGCCCTATATAGATGGAAGGAGGGAGTATGAATCCATGTTATGTCCGATTAATTTTTTTTCGCTTGCTGTATAATGCATGTAACCTACTCATACCAACATTTTAGTGCATTCCAAATGTCTATACTACCGCTACAATTCGAACTAAATTTGAACTTGTTTCTCTATTTCAATAAGAATCTACAATCATGATTGTTGCCAACTTCAACCATCATTCATGTATTACCTTAATAACACACCACATGATTACTATAGAGATAGATATGAACTATGTGTACTACATGAACTCGAATTCTTTTTTTAAATACACTTGATGTTGATTCCAAATAATAGTACATTTGATCTACTAACTATATATTCATAATCTAAACTATGTTCCATACGTACACCGTGTTTATCACACAAAGTATAGTGCCCCTACATTATGACAAGTATTTAGACCTGAGCTGCAAAAGCCACACATTAGCCCAAATTATAATGAATGTTCTATGTATTATACGTAGTACTAGCAAGATGCCCATGCGTTCCACAGAACATCAACATGATTAAGGGGCCTAATTTGCAAATATGGACAGGGGTGTGGGTATCTTTTTTCAAACTTGCCATAGTTTCCTTCCTATCCACCAGATATAAATCAGATGGCCTATATTGCAGGATGGCAGGCACACCATCATCAACAACTCCATTTTTTTATAAGAGTAGAGATAAAATATATTATATGTAGTATAACATGTTCATAACCACACCATGTATCACCGTTATATATATTCACACATGCATCGGTTTAAAACACTATGATAAATTCTTCAAATATCCTAATTCACTTTTTATAATGAAGTATGATCTCTATTCGTCTTTTATACCCACACAGTCCTCTTATCTTTGTAGCTAGCGCTAACTTTCTCTCGTGCATGCACACGCCCACATCCCTCTCACCCTCCCTCAGAATTCTCTAGCTCCATCGCGCAAATTCGTCTTTTCACTTTAGGTCGTTCACCCATGGTGTGTGTAGGCCCCCCAGCTCCTTTACGGCACACATCGATCGATATGCCTCTCTAGCCAGGTGTGCCTAGCACAAACACAAGCTTCCCCTCTTTTCTTGTCATTGTCCGTGCCTCACTCCCACCACTCTTTTCATCGATCTCGTACTCGCACACTCCTCCCCCCTCGATATAGTATGCCTCTCGTACCACCTCCTAGATGCATCCCTCTCTCTCTATCCTTCTCCTCGTGCTTCATTTGCTTCTAACACAATGCATGTATACCGATCAATCTCCCAACATATACCTAGATCGACTTTAACTACCCCCCATCAATCGACGTACCTCACAAGTTATGTTTCTCCTTTCTCTAACAAAGGGCGATTGATCTTCCTATGTAGTTACGTCTGCTTACCACAGCTATATCGTCCCCTCCTGACCCATCTCTCACACGCACGTGCACAGACAACAAGCAGCCATCTCCTCTCTTATTGATATTGCGGGCGTGCCCTCCGTTTGTCTAGCAAGCCTATCCCGCTATTTGTTAGAAGCAACTCCACTACCACCCCCCTCCAACACTCTAGCTCTGTCTCTCTCCCAACCTTATTCCTCTCCTGCACATATGCATGGATGCCGATCAATCTCCCTTAATACATGAGGCATATCGATCTCCTTAATACATGAGGTAGGCCTCTCTCCTCCTCCACACATATACCAGCCATTGTACCTCTATAGTTAATTGGGCCTCCCTCTTCCCCCACCACACACCGATAGTCGAGCGCTGCAGGTAGGTATCCATGCCACAGAGACAAACTGCACATGTCCCCTCTCACGTTCCAGTAGGGCAGCCACTCAATATCTTTGACGTGGGCACACAAAAATTCGATGGCACTCTTTATCGATCGCGTGCGCACATACACACACATCATCCCTCTCTTCGATTCTATGGACACCTCAAGCCGATGATACCTCCACTCTCTTCTCGTGGATCGCCCCCTCTATATATATGTTATATCCAGGACTCTATTTCACACACATTGCATATGTTACATTTTTTGATTGACCGCCCCACCCCCCCAAAAAAAACTCTCACAAACCCACACACTATATATCTCTAGGTTTGTATCTCTCTCACACAACCCCACATAGGTGGTGTACGTATACAAGAAGGGAATAGGTGCACCGTGCACGTGCTCGCGCTTCGTGCCCATCCACAGCCGCGCGGGTACATGGTGGAGCTCATTTCTTTACGAAATGGCAGCCCACATGCTAATTTGAACGCCTATAGAAGTTGTTTACCTAGGGAGGTTGTGTACTACGCATGCACGAAACAAAGCTCGACTTGACGCGTTGCCGCGTTATTTTTAAATAAAGTTATAGCGCTCAATGGCACGTACAAAGAAAATAAAATGATTTTTATGGAGAAAAAGGTAGTCCGCTCCACTATATACAATGGAGCCTGCCTTCCTGGTTTGTCGCTCTTCAGAGTATCTCACACAAGGCTGCGGTGGCCTCTCTCTCTCTCACCGTTGGTCACTGATCCGGACGCATCCCGTCCGTCGGGGGAAAGGGAGGAAGTGCATCGTTTCTCCGTTTGACGGCGCCGAGGCAGCATGTCCCGATCTGCGGTACACGCCGTTCTCTCTGACCAAGCTCCTGCGCAGCAGGGCCTACACCACCTGCTCGCTGCCGCAGTATGGGCAGATTCCACCCGCCGCCGCTCACCTAGTTACATCCTGACGACCTCTAGGTATCCCCTCTGGCCTTGCTCCACTGCCCGTCTTCCCACGTCACTGCATGTGGATCTTCCATAGTTCTTTGCCCAAAATGTAGCTCGTCCGGCGTACTTTCCATATTGCAATCTCATCCACACACCGTTTTAGACAAACACAACCATGTTGTTATCTTCCCTTAGGACAAGGAATATGCTTCTTTTGTGTCATCGCATGTGTCATCAACTATTATTGGCCAGTAATTGTTTCCTTTCTACCTCTTTTTTGCAAACAGGGCTATCCATTTCACCTCGTTGCTATTGCGACCTTTTGGTGAACTGCACAAATCACTTTTTTCTTAAGAGTGTTTTATGCAGTTGTACTAAAATGTCACACGGGCAACGTCTCTACATTTCAGTGCGACTGCACAAAGGGAGATTGGTTTTGCTCTATCCTCCTCATCCAACTCTGAGCCTAATCTTCTCCTACTAGTTAGTCTTAAGAGAGACTGCAAAGGTGACCGGCTTCTATTTGTGTGTTTGTTGTTTCATCAGCAGTCCTCTATTATCGTAATCACACTTGATATCTTTGGAACAGGGACGCTCAACTCTATTTTAGTGGAACTGCACAAAATGATCGGAATGTTGCATGCTCCAGACAGCTACTTTTTTTCTCAACATGCCTTGTTGACTTAGACAGAGCTGGGGGGACGTTGCTGCCAATGAAAGCATGGATCGCGAAGGTGCTCATAGGTGTCCGATGATCCTAGCCTCTTGAATGAGCAGCGGGTGCTGTATCAGACCATCCGTAGGGCCCACGAGGCCCTCTCCATCGTCCTTTGAGTTGTTGCTCTCGCCGTGGTGCCGAGTATTGTTAACATCGTCAACGAAGATGAGGATTCAGGAGATGACTTTATTTTGGCTGGATGACACTAGGGATCCACTAGGGCCATAGCCGTATGTACGCAAGTGCCTCCTTATTATGTACAACTATTTTTTTGCTTCCTCCTGGTTTCCTGACATCACGGTCCCACACCATTGTCAACCTATGTGGTCAATATAAACAAGAGAATTGCACAAGGTGCGGCCGACAGCTGGGCCTAATCGGCACGAGCAGTATTTGTGTTTTTGAGGCATGAGCACTGCAGAGTTTTTCTTGGCGATGATTTCGTTGTTGTTCAGAGGACAGCAGGGTATTAACTGGGTGGGCTATGGCCCGTCTAGCCCAGGCCAGATATCCAGCCCAGATAGTAATCTTTTCAAGATGAAGATGGCTAGCCCAGCTATACGTTTTTTGAGGAATACCCAGGCAAGGTCAACTTGTTATTCTCTGCCCCGCTGGGCTGCAAATCTTTCCTAGGAGGGATGCATTAGGCTTAACCGGAAAATGGGCTTTAAAAAATAATAAATGGGATGGGCAGTAACTATAAAAAAATGCACCAAACACGAAATTAGTTTATAAAATATTATTTATGGATTTTGAAAATCTTAAATTTTCATTGTTGCGCGCGCAATGTTTCGTTTGATTTTTACGTAATACAAATTTATATTTAATCTGACTAGAAATTTTGGGATAAAAATATTTCGGATCCCATCAAAATGTGGGAAATTTTATTGAATTCTGTCTTCAACGGTTGGTTGAAATTATTAATCGTTGTCCTAGCTAGAAAATGGGTTGTACTTTTAAGAAACTATAAATGGGCTGTAGTAAATTCCATTAGAATTCAAAAATGGGTTGTACATTCTTACAAATCGCAAATGGGCTATAAGTTCTCTGCCACACACTTGTGGTCCTACTAAGTTGACGCGTCCTCTAAAAAAAATAAGTTGACGTGTATGCAAGGCTTTGTCAACTTATTATAGTCAACACACGGTTCTAGCAGCAGTGGCCGTTGGATGTCTATCCAACGGATGTCGTGCTTCTTCTTCAATCTCGGATATTCTTAGCTTCGGCTGCCCAAAAAATGATTCCTCCCCCTGACATCTGGGGCGCACCATTTCAGAGGCTGACCTGTGGGCCTACTAAGTTGGCACGTACCAAGGGCTTTGTCAACTTAGTCGATATAAATGATTCTAGCTTCAGTGAGCGTACGATGTCCATCCAACGGTCGTAGTGCTTCTTCAACCTCTGGTCTTCTTGGTCCAGCTGCCCAAAGTAGCGCCCATAGTGCCGCCTGCTCCTGTTTCCCGTGGCCGGTTGTGCTGCCGCGGAGGCCTCACCGCCCCCATACTACTCCCACTGCTGGCCAGGCCATCCCTCCACTCACCCACACCCCCTGTTATTCTGCGGTGATGGCAGCCTCACACTGCAGCCGAACCAGTGAACCCTCGTACTCCTCTCCATGCAGGCTTCCACTGCTGCGTCTTCCCCGGCTCCGCTTTGTCCCCTTCCTAGGCCTCGCCGTCGTCCGCCGCCCTGGTGCTCTCGGCACGGCGTGGTCAATGACCGACTTCCATCATAAGAGTACTGTATGTGGAGAGGCTGACAGCTGGGTCCTCGGCGGCCGCAAGGAAGTGCCTCCTTATTACGCACAAAATAATTATTCCTCCACCTGACAGTAGGGACCCACAGGACGGGCCACCTTATTTTGCGAAAAAAACGTTTCCCCCCTGACTACTGGGACCCACCGGACAGGCCACCGTATTTCATGAAAAAAACGTTCCTCCCGTTGTCAGCTCGGACCCACCGGAAGTGCCTCCTTATTACACAAAAAAAATGAATACTCCCCCTGCTAGCTGGGACCCACCTTGGTGGGAGGCTGACTTGTGGGCCTACTAAGTTAACGAGGATGGAGGGCTTTGTCAACTTAGTCAATAAGAACGATTCTAGCTCCAGTGACCATACGATGTCCATCCAACGGCCGTAGTGCTTCTTCAACCTCTGGTCTTCTTTCTCTAGCTGCCCAAAGCAGCGTCGGTCGAGCCGCATGCTCCTTCCTCCCATGGCCGGCTGTGCTGCCGCGGAGGCCTCACCGCCCCCTACTATTGCCACCGCTGGCCAGGCCCTGCGGCGAGGGCAGCCTCACACCGCAGCCGAACCAGTGAACCCTCGTACTCCTCTCCGCGTGGGCTTCCACTGCCGCGTCTTCCCCGGCTCTGGGTCGTCCCCTTCCTGGGCCTCGCCATCATCAACCGCCCTGGTGCTCTCTGCGCGGTGTGGTCAACGTGGTCAAGGAATGACTTCCATCGTACATGGACTGTACGTGGAGAGGCTGAAAGTTGGGTCCGCGGCCGCAGCAAGGAGGTGCCTCCTTATTACGCGGAAAATAATGATACCTCCACCTGACAGCAGGGACCCACCGGACAGGCCACTGTATTTCACGAAAAAAATGTTTCCCCCATGACTGCTGGGACCCACCAGCTACATCTTCGCACGCAAGGAAGTGCGTCCGGGCAAAAAAAAATGATTCGCCCCCCTGACTGCTGGGACCCACCAGCTATATCATCGCACGCAAGGAAGTGCCTGACAGTCAGGACCCACCTGGTCGAAGCGTACATAGCATTGTCATTCTGGTCGCTAACGTGTATGTACATATTGGTGGATGTAGAGGCGTGCACGTGTCGTAGTAGAGGCGCGCACGTAGCATGTACACGTACGTACAATGGCCAGTGTGCAAGAAAAAAAATATGGCCACGTATGTGTACATACGGGCGGGGTCTTGAACGCCTACTTGCGCATACGTACGGCCAGGGGTCGTGTACATGGCTGGGTCGGAACGGAGAAACAATGTTGTCGTTGTGTTCATGGGGAGCCAACTGGCTGGGTCGGAATGGAAGGCGTCGTGTTCATCGAGAGGTCTTGGATGGAACAGGTGATGGAAACGAGGCTTGGCATACCGCTGAACGGAAGAAACGGCCTTGTGTTCGACCGTCCACGTTCGAAACGGGATCCTGTTCATCTGGAGGGGTTTGGTGTACCGCAAAACGGAGGAAATGGACCTCCTACGGTTGAAATGGGGGTCCTGTTGATTGGGAGGGGTGTGGCGTATCGCAAAACGGATGAAACGGACTTGTGTTGGAGCGCTACGGTCGAAACGGGGGTCCTGTTCATCGGGAGGGGTGTGGCGTACCGCAAAACAGGACTGCACGGATATTGTTCATCTCCACCGTCAACCTCCTCCAGCCTCCACGGGCTCGATCGGGTTCAGTTAACAGCCATCGATCGATCGCTCGGGTTCAATAAAGCGTAGCCTGCAGTGCAATCGCTCGGGTTCAGTTAGAGCCCAACGCCTCGCTAGGGTTAAATTAGAGCCAACGCCTCACACACATGCGCGTACGTGTATGAGAGAAACGCGCATCGCTCGGCCCCCGACCACCCACCGTAACCGGGAACTCCCCAAAATTTTCCCCGCCCACGCTTCTACCATAGTTTTTTCCGTCATGGACGACCCAAAGAATGTCATGCAGCTGCGTCTCCAACCCACCCAGGATGAAAAGCCCATTTTCTGTCATGATTTTTTTCATAGAAGTAGGAGCCCACCACATCGGGTTTTGTCACAATTATCGTTATAGAAGTGTCATAAGTATGATAGAATTTTTTTTCGTTCGGCCCAAAATGTCACGGATGTGTCTTTTTTTAGTGTTGGTACCTGTGGGTTGCTAGTAGTGTTGATTACTCCTTGTAATTGATGCTAGTTGGTTTATTTGGTGGAAGATCATATGTTCAGATCCTTAATGCATATTAATACCCCTCTAATTATGAACATGAATATGCCTTGTGAGTAGTTATGTTTGTTCCTGATGACATGGGTGAAGTCTTGCTATATGTGGTCATGTGAATTTGGTATTCGTTCAATATTTTGATGAGATGTATGTTGTCTCTCCTCTAGTGGTGTTATGTGAACGTAAAGTACATGACACTTCACCATTGTTTGGGCCTCGAGGAAGGCATTGGGAAGTAATAAGTAGATGATGGGTTTCTAGAGTGACAAAAGTTTAAACCCTAGTTTATGTGTTGCTTCATAAGGGGCTGATTTGGATCCACTTGTTTCATGCTATGGTTAGGTTTACCTTAATACTTGTTTTGTAGTTGTGGATGCGTGAAATAGGGGTTAATCATAAGTGGGATGCTTGTCCAAGAAAGGGCAGTACCCAAGCACCAGTGCACCCACATACCAAATTATCAAAGTAACAAACGCGAATCATATGAGCGTGATGAAAACTAGCTAAACGATAATTCCCATGTGTCCTCGGGAGCGCTTTTCTCTATATAAGAACTTGTCCAGGCTTATCCTTTGCTACAAAAAGGATTGGGCCACCTTGTTGCACCTTATTTAATTTCATTGCTTGTTACCCGTTACAAATTATCTTATCGCAAAACTATCTATTACCTACAATTTCAGTGCCTGCAGAGAATACCATACCAAAAACCGCTTGTCATTTCCTTCTGCTCCTCGTTGGGTTTGACACTCTTACTTATCAAAAGGACTACAATAGATCCCCTACACTTGTGGGTCATCACTATCTGAAAAAACAATCAACAACTAAAAAAGGGCGACCTGGCACGTACACAATTTTAAACGATTGTTTTGATGGAGTGAAAAAGGAAAACTACCCCACTACGTATATATAGGCCGGAGCCTACGCGCTTTCTTGCTAGGGTTGCTCTATTCACACACTCTCATCCTCTCCAGATCTAAACACGATAGCGGTGGTAACACTGTCTTTCTCCCTTCAAAAATCACTGTCTTTCTATCCTCACCGCTGGTTACAGATCCGTACGTATCCCCCTCCGCCGGGGAAGGGGAGGAGGGGCAGCGTTTAGGCCGTCGTCGACAGCGAGGGAGGAGACCCACTGCCGGCCGCACCATTATCTCTGGCAGAGCGCCGGCGCGGGAGGTCCTCCGATCCCTTCATCGTTTCCCTAGTGTGGGCGGATCCGGCCTCCCGCCGCCCACCTATCCACATCCCGATGACCTTCAGGTATATCTTCCTTCGAAACCGCCTTAGCTCTACTTCCCCAGCTTGCTACGTTGCTGCATGTGCATCATTTTCTACCTCTCAGCTCCTCTCGATCGGATGGTCCAACGTCACCTATTTTTTTCTTCTATTGTTAGAGGTAAAGCTACTTCATGGAGTCGAATGTTTTACTTGGTTCAAACAAGAAATAAAGTGGGGGTGGGGGAATTTAGTATGTATGTCAGATTTGGTACAAACAGGAAGGAAAGGGGTGAAAGTAGTACAGACTGGTCATCCAACCAGTCTCTTGGACGAAAAGGGAAATATAGGGGTAATGTTGTACACAGTGGTATGACCAGGACTAGATTTGATATCCACACATAGGACTAGGTGGCTAGAGTGAATAAAAATGGGACCAACCCAGATATGTTTCTTGGATGTTTGTTTCTCGTGGCAACAAACTATGAATCACCACTTTATGCCCCTGTTTAGGTACATGGTGCTGTACTGCTGGTGCACCCACTGTCCCATGCCCTTATACGAAATATTTAGTTGTTCTTAATCTAATGCCCTTGGTAAAATGAAGCCATGACACTGTTATAAGCCATGACAAGTTTAGCCAAATGTTTTTGCCTGTAATTGTTTGAGACTCTGACTGTTTCCTCTGTAGCTTTTTGTGCAAATAGGGATATCCATTTCACCTGGTTGCTGTTGTGACCTTTTGGCGCACTGCACAAAGCACTTCTTAAAAGAAGTGACTTTTGTGCTGTTTAACTGGAATGTCAGAATGGAACAGTTGGTTCATTTTGGTGGGACTGTACAAAGGGAGATCTGTGTTCCAATCCTCATCATCCGTATTGGCACCATAGCCTTCCTTTAGGTAAGAATGTTATTTAATGCATGTGTTCATCTCTATTTTGCGACTGCCATGAGAAAATAATGCTATTTTTTACTAGCACACTTGTACTCCCTCACTGACAAAACAAATTATAAAATAGAAGGCCAATCATGTACTTGGTTTCACCAAGTGGTGAGGAGAAAGAGAAACAGAGAATGAAGAGGAGGAGGAAGAAGAATAAATAGTGCCAAGGTGATCTTGCTGAAGCCAGAGGCCTCAGTCGAGGCCATTCAAGGGCTCCGACAATGACTATCTTACATGTGAGACGATCCTCCAGGGAGCCCTTCCACTTCTGCTGTCTCACTTAATTAATTAGGAGTACTTAAGTACCACTAATTTATTGCTGCCTAATTTTCCCGTCGGAGTTAAACAAATCTTTAGTAGCACCCTATGCTGAATCATGTACGTGTGTGTGTTTGTCTATGGAGGTGAATCATCTGGTGGAGCAGGGAGGGAATATTATTAGTGTCATGACATAATAGTGCTATTGTTTTGCATGTCAATTTATTGCCATTGGTTCAACTAGGCAATGTTTTGCGTATTGTCCATCACGAATTTGATGTTACTGTTAGAGTAATATGCTAATGTCTTTCTATCCTTTCTCACTAAGCTAATGAAGGTTTCACCTTGTTACTACTTGTGCAAATAGGGATCTTGTTGTGCCAATCATACATTTTAGTGGAACTACACAAGACAATACAATTAACTGTATCCCAGCCAGTGCTTTAACTCTGCTGGAAGTTCTTGATAATCTTTCGATATAATCTCAGCACTGGCAAACAAGAGTGATTTCAACCATACATTTGAAGTGCACAAAAGTATATACTATTGAGTGATTCCAGTGAGTCCTTTATCATCTCTTATGGAACTACATGAATAAGCTTTTTTCCTCAGGTTGGTACGGGCCTAAGGCCTTCAACCATATTAGTTTGCTGTCATCTCTATTTGTATCGTGCTACTGTCATGAGAAACTCCTTTATCTTTGCATGTTAAAGTTTTGCAACCTATGATACATGGCAATGCTTTGAGTGTTGAGCTAATTGGCACTGATTAAATAAACTAATACCTCTCTTTAAGCAAGACTACTATGTTGCTAACTTTACCCATTAAGATAATGATGGTGCTTCTATTTGTTAGTGTATGCTTCATCAACTAGTCCCACTATTACAGTAATCTCACTCTCTCAATATATGTGCCAACAGGGATGCTCAATTTTGGTGGAACTACACAAAAACTTTGGGTGCTTCATTGCCTCGAGAGCTTCCGTCCTTTCCTGTCAGCTGCTAATCTTGGCCTTCTTTCTTCCTTTGCTGTCAGCTCGCTTATCTCGGCTTCTAGTCAAAGGAAATAGTAATTGATATGCTACCTCACACAGGTTGGTACTGGTCTATATCCTAATTATTGTGCTTGTCATGTATTGGTAATTTGGTATTGTGCTACTGTTTGCCGATTTCATAAAGGAGTAACTTGGAGCATGAACTCGCAGGCAAATCATTGCATTGGGTGATTTCAGTAGAACTGCACAAAAAGATCAGATGGACAGGTACTTATGCTGCTGCTATGTACACCAAAGTTCACTAAGACAAGCATCGATGTTGACAAGAAGTGCCTATATTCATTCGAGTATCAACCAGCGTCAGCCAGTTGTCAAACTCCAAGTATTAGGAGAGTGAACGCCAAAAATATTGCTTGACGCATAGCCTAGAAAAACACAGTCCAATCTTTGGTCCCATCTTGTGCCTTTTTGTTATCGGCAGATATGGTAGCGAACTGTATGGCATGGATTCTAAAGATTCCAAACAAGCTGGTTGACGCGTATATTCATCTGGCACTTAATTAGTCTGCACGCCAGGGATGCTCCATTTCAGTCGAACTGCACAAAATATTTGGGTGGTTCATTTTCTCAACCGCCTCCTTTCTTGTCTGCAATGTAGAATTTTGGCGAGCTACAGGACCAAGATGAGCCAGTAAACTAGTTGGATGAAAGTAGTGGCCAAGTTGCTCAAACCTCCCTCAGCACGAGGCCACTATTTGAGGATAAACCTACAAGCAAAGTTCAGATTGTCTGTGCTACCTCTTATGTACTCGAAAGTTTACCCGTACAAGCATTAATTTTAGCAAGAAGTACCTCCGACTGAACTTCACTTACCAGTCTGTACCCTAGTAGGTAATTAAAGTTCGCCCATGGATCATATTGGTTGTGATCTCAATCATTTGGATGCATAAACATACTGAACATGTGTATATCTGTATCTTTTTGTGAATTATCTATGAATATTGTCGTGTGATCTATCAATCATTTGGATGCATAGATATGCTGAACTTGTGTATATATGAATCTTTTGAGTTGTTGATTGTGAATGTTGGCTATGAATATGAACGTGTCCTGTGAACCTGAGTTTGATACGAATGTTTAACCTTTCTATTGTACTTGTGTGTGAACTTGTTAGTATGCCTACTGTGGGATATGTGACGTGTGGGTGTTAACGGCACACCTTCTTCCCGAGAAGAATTGCACCTACTTTGTTAGGGTAGCAACGACGCATCAGCTCTTTTTAATCTTTTTGCTCCGTCTTCCCCCCTCCCCCGCTCAACCCCTGCCATAATGTTTTCGGCCTCAAAACAAACATAGTATTGTGTTGTTTTTGGGGCTTGATGAAAAATCGAGTGCTGGTTTCTGTAGGTTGGCCCGCCCAGCAAATGGGCTGCTGGTCCACCACGGACTGGGAGGCTAAAAATACAAGTTTATGGTGCAGAGGCAAGTAAAAAAACGCCATCATAGCCATCCACTGAAGAAAAAAATCGCTCCTGATGTGCTTCTTCAGTCGTGTCGTCGGCCCCCTCTTTAATCCAGTTTGCTCGAGGATCTAGCTGGTATCATTTTTTTCCAGAGGGCGAACAAGTATCAGCTAGGCCTAGGTTTTGTATTTTAACATGCGTAGCCCACGACATATGGAGACAGTTGTTTCAACTTATATTTTGAGGTCCATAACGGCCTATGGGCTTTTTCTTAATGATCGGCAGCCCAATGTATTTTTTTTAATAAAATGCAGGTCTCTCTTCTATTTATCTATATATAAGAATAATAATGTTGTGTCCAATTTATGTTTTCCCTTCTAACCACATTATATATATTTATATTATTACTATTATCATATATATTATAGAGACTTATATATACATTATAAAAACATCCCACATGTTATTAACTTATAAAAGTAAATGTTTAACAGAATTTGGCAAAGAAAATCCTGGTTGTTTTTGACTCACAGGCAAGGAAAATCCTGGTGATTGCATACAAAAGCTTGCGAAGATTTTGAGGACCAATGTAATAATAACGCGCTCATTTTTATTTTGAGCAATAACTCGCTAATTTGTTAATTTTATATATAAAAAATGTGCCTCTCTGGTTTATTTTTTGATATTAATTGCTCCTTCTAACATACCATTATATATATAACGAGCCCAACTAATTTTTGTATTTTAAGGAAGTGCAAATGGGCTGGGATTTCTTAGAAAATATAAATGGGCCGCATTGACGTGAAATTATTTGTTCACCCAGCCCAGCAAATGGATTGTACATTCAAACTGGCTGCCCCCAACCGAGGGATGTGCAAAACTAAATGCAGATGCAGCGGTCTCAGCAGGAAGGAGGCATGCAGCGGTGGGTGCAATTTGTAGGGACCAACAAGGGATGTTTCTTGGAGCATCGGCCATTGTTGTGAAACATATAAGTGATCCAGCAACACTCGAGGCAATGGCAATTACGGAAGCTTTATCCCTATCAGCAGATCTATACGTCCAAAACATCCATGTGGCATCAGATTACAAGGTGGTAGTAGATGATGTGAGGAATGGCACGTCAGCAGCTTATGGTTCAGGCATTAAAGAAATGTTTCCTCCCCCTGACAGCTGGGACCCATCGGCTGTATCGTCGCACGGAAGGAAGTGCCTCCTCGTTATGCAAAAAAAAATTATTCCTCCCATTGACAGCTGGGACCCGTCAGATTTGGTGGCTGACTTGTGGGCCTACTAACTGGACGTGTACGCATGGCTTTTGTCAACTTAATCAAGAAATGATTCTAGTAGCTAGACCGTTGGATGTTAATCCAACAGCGGTGCTCCTTCTTCAACCTCTCTTCTTGCTCCCGTCTCCCGTGCGCAGCACCGCGGCTGTGCTGCCGCGCACCCGAACCAGTCAAGTTTCCCACTCCTCTCCATCTCTGACTCCACTGCCGCGTCTTCCCCATCTCCGACTCATTCCAGTCTGGGGCCTCGCCATCGTCCACCGGCCTTGGTGCGCTCGGCGCGGTGTGGTCAACGTGGCCACCAACCGAGAGTCATCGGAAGATGGCTGTACGTGAGAGGCTGATAGTGGGGACACACCACACCCATGGACGCATGCATGCAACGGAACGCGGCGTGGTCAACGTGGTCAAGGAACGACTTCCATCAAAAGAGTACTGTACGTGGAGAGGCTGACAGTTGGGTCCACGGCCGCAGCAAGGAAGTGCCTCCTTACTACGCGGAAAATAATGATTCCTCCACCTGACAGCAGGGACCCACCGGACGGGCCACCGTATTTCACGAAAAAACTGTTTCCCCCCTGACTGCTGGGACCCACCCGACGGGCCACTGTATTTCGTGAAAAAAATGTTCCCCCCGTTGTCACCTCGGACCCACTGGAAGTGCCTCCTTATTACACACAAAAAAATGAATACTCCCCCTACTAGCTGGGACCCACCTTGGTGGGAGGCTGACTTGTAGGCCTACTAAGTTGACAGGGATGGAGGGCTTTGTCAACTTAGTCAATATTAACGATTCTAGCTCCAGTGACCGTACGATGTCCATCCAACGGCCATAGTGCTTCTTTAACCTCTGGTCTTCTTGCTCGAGCTGCCCAAAGCAGCACCTGTCGTGTCGCATGCTCCTGCCTCCCGTGGCCGGCTGTGCTGCTGCGGAGTCCTCACTGACCCCTACTATTCCCACCACTAGCCAGGCCCTACGGCGACGGCAGCCTCACACCGCAGCCGAACTAGTGAACCCTCGTACTCCTCTCCGTGTGGGCTTCCACTGCCGTGTCTTCCCCGGCTCCGTGTCATCCCTTTCCTAGGCCTCGCCGTCGTCCACTGCCCTGGTGCTCTCGGCGTGCCTTGGTCAACGTGGTCGAGGAACGACTTCCATCAGAAGAGTACTGTACGTGGAGAGGCTGACAGTTGGGTCCACGGCGGCCGCAAGGAAGTGCCTCCTTATTACGCACAAAATAATTATTCCTCCACCTGACAGCAGGGATGCACCGGATGGGCCACCGTATTTCATGAAAAAAACGTTTCCCCCTGACTGCTGGGACCCACCAGCTACATCTTCGCATGCAAGGAAGTGCGTCCGGGCAAAAAAAAACAATTCACCCCCCTTACTGTTGGGACCCACCAGCTACATCTTTGAACGCAAGGAAGTGCCTGATAGTCGGGACCGACCTGGTCGAAGCGTACGTAGCGTTGTCATTCTAGTCGCGAACGTGTACGTACATACTGGTCGATGTAGATGCGCACGTGTCGTAGTAGAGGCGCGCATGTAGAATGTACATGTACGTACATCGACCAGGGTGCAAGAAAGTAAATACGGCCACGTACGTACATACGGGCGGGGTCTCGAATGCCTACTCGCGCATACATACAACCAGGGCTCGTGTACATGGTTGGGTCAGAATGGAGAAACTGCATCGTCGTCGTGTTCATTGGGAGGGGTTCGATGGAACAGCCAATGGAAATGAGGCCTGGCGTACCACAGAACGGAGGAAACGGCCTTGTGTTCGACTGGCCATGGTCGAAATGGGATCCTGTTCATCGGGAGGGGTCTGGCGTACCGCAAAACGGAGGAAATGGACTTGTGTTGGACCTGCTATGGTCCAAACGGGGTCCTGTTAATCGGGAGGGGTGTGTCATACCGCAAAACGGAGGAAACGGACTTGTGTTGGAGCGCTATGGTCAAAACAGGGGTCCTGTTCATCGGGAGGGGTGTGGCGTACCACAAAATGGGACTCCATGGGACACTGTTCATCTCCAGCGTCGACCTCCTCCAGCCTCCACGGGCTACTGTTCATCCATCGTTGACCTCCTCCAGCCTCCACCTGCGACTGTTCGTCCACGTGCTCCTGTTCATCCAGCCTCCACCGCGCGCTACTCCATGGACTACTGTTCAACTAGCCCTCTCCATGGGCTCCTGTTCAACCACCCTCCACAGGGTACTGTTCATCCAGCCCTCCACCGGCTACTATTCAACCAGCCCTCCACGTGGTCGTCCTGTTCATCCAGCCCTCCACGGGGTCCTGTTCATCCAGCCCCAACCGGCTCAATCAATCGCAGTCCTATTCAACCAGAGGCAACACCACGGGGTCCTGTTCATCCACCCCCACCGGGAACTGTTCGTCCAAACCCCCCAAGCAACGCTCACTGTTCATCCATAGGCAGCATCAATTGGCTTCAGTTAGCAGCAGTAGCAAAGGAATCGCTCGATCGGGTTCAGTTAACAGCCATTGATCAATCGCTCGGGTTCAGTAACGCGTAGCCTGCAGTGCAAACGCTCGGGTTGAGTAGGCGAACGCCTCGCTCGGGTTCAGTCAGAGCCCAACGCCTCGCACCCACGCGCGCGTGTGCAAGAGAGAAACGTGCAAACCTCCATGCATCGCTCGGCCTAGACCACCCACCGTAACCGAGAACACCTCGGTATTTTCCTCGCCCTCTCTTCTACCACGGTTTTTTCCGTCATGGATGGCCCAAAGAATGTCATGCAACTGCGTCTCAAGCCCGCCCAGGATGAAAAGCCCATTTTCTATCATGATTTTTTGTCATAGAAGTAGGAGCCCACCACATCTATGATGATACCGGATTTTGTCACAATTATCGTCATAGAAGTGTCATAAGTATGACAAAAAAAATTTTGTTCGGCCCAAAATGTCACGGATGTGTCTTTTTTTTGTAGTGGGGCGAGGCCACCCCAGAAGCAGATAACCAAGGCATCCCGGCAGGGGATGCCGGGGCTCATGGAGACTAAACCACCTCACCAACCACTCCACCTTGACTCACGTCATCGATCAGTGCGGTGTCAAGCCGCAGAGTGACTAAGTGGCAGCCATTTGCCACATGGCAGCCTCTCCCTACAGGAAAAGCCCACAGATGACACCCATCCTGTGACATGTCAAGCGAGCAAGCGTGGAGCTGGCAAGATAGCCCGGCAAGCCTTGTCGGGCAACTAACAACGTGACATTAAGCGGTGCATTTAATGCGCCCTGTTAGCCCACAGTGTTAGGTATGATAGCACTGTTTGCTATCTTATCAGTGCGTAATGACTACTTTGCCATTATGGTAACCCCTTGATCTATAAAAGGACACCCATAGCAATCGTAGAAAGGGTGAGAAGGTTGGACAACTCACGCCCCCACACACGCGTAGCCACTGCCGCCCCTGCCGGGCAAGTGTACTGCGTTCCACCACCATCATTCCACCATCAATCCACCAAAGCAGTAGTAGGGTTTTACGCCTCATGGAGGCCCGAACCTGGGTAAAAATGCCTGTGTGATCTCTGCCGTGCTTCCCCATGCTCGTCTGCTATTTGTGCAATGCGACACCCCCTTGCCGAACCAGCAAGGTGCCTTCTGGTCCCATAGGTGGCCGTGGTTTCCCGCGACATCTTTGGCGCGTTAGGTAGGGGGCTTGCTTGCGCGAACCTGAAGGCGTGTGCAGCGCGTCATCTTCATCACCGTCTTCACCTTCGACAACGCCATCGACCATGGTGCCCTAGAAGAAACCCGGTTCTTCGGCTCGTCCATCCACCTCGAAGGCTCCGCCACCCGCGGCCTCTGACATTGCAGGGGGCGCGGAGACACGCTAGGGTGCGGATGCTGCTGGGGATGTGGTCGCAGCAGGCGGCACCGTCCCCACTTCCCCCGCGACCGACGCAGGAGCAGGAGAAACTGGAGAAGGACCGCATCAGCAACATCCCGACGGCCACGCTCCGCAAGGTACGGGTGTAGGGGCTACTCTGTTCGTACCCCTTCCACCCACCGACGGTAACATCCGTAGCAATGGCGCTCGCTCTGGGGCAAATCGCCGCCCTCCGGCCGCTCCCACTATAGGGATGACTACAACGCATGCGCCTCCCCCGGGACGGGTCGACCAAACTGCTGCGCCCAACGGAGACAAAGATCCTAAAGCACCTTCGCCGCACCACCCCGCCATCCAGGTGGTCGCCCCATAGCAGCGGGGGCGCAGTGTTACCGCTGCTGGCACCGTCATGAGCCGGAGGCCATGGCGCGGGCTCTGCTACTACTGAGGTTCCCTCCAGTAGCGGAGCAGATGGATGAATGGCGTGCCACCATCCAAAGTCTGCTCGGTTTTGCCGAAGCTGGGGCCTCGTGGCGAGCTGTCCCGCCATGGCCTCCCCAAGCGACATCAATGGCTCATGCTACTGGCCGTATAGAAGGGGCCATCCCTACGGTGCAGTCCCCGCCAAGGGAGCTAGCGCGAGTGCAACAGAATCAAGACCCCAACGACGTCTCGATGGCCTCCTCCGACCCACGAGTGCATCCAGGCTGACGGCGAGCCCCGAAGGATGGTCGGAGGGGAGACACGCGCATCATTATTAACAAACGCCGCGACGACCCCCGCTGGACCGATGGGTGTGACGGCCCCCACATCGACAAAAACGCGCTCGGTATTGGTGGGTGCCTACCTTTCGAGGTTGGCTGCCCTGCCTTTACTCGTGAGCCGCGGCAAGTCCGTTGGTCGTCCGTTCGCATGGTTAAGCCAGAGATACCAGAGAAGTATGATGGGAGGCTGAACCCGGCAGAATTCCTGAGCATCTACACCATCGCTGTTTAGGCTGCCGGGGGAAGAGATGAGAAGGTGTTTGCCAACTACTTCCCTTTGGCCCTCAAGTCCAATGTGAGGTCTTGGCTGATGCACCAACTGGAGGACTCCATTTCGTCGTGGGCTAACATGTGCCATGAGTTCATTGGCGCCTTCACTAGCGGTCATCAAGAGCCCGGCAGGCCCAGCGACTTGCAGCTTCTCCAGCAGAAGGAAGGAGAAACCCTTCGTAATTATTTACAGAGATTCAGCAAAGTTCATAGAAACATCCCAAATATCCATCCAAGAGTTGTAATAGTTGCCTTCCAGTCCAACATGCGCAACCGCTGGGTTCGTTCCAAGATGAACGTGCGGTTGCCCAAGACTATGAAGGAGCTCTACACCTTGGTGGATAGGTGTGCCCGAATGGAGGAGGGAAGAAAGTTGCCAGGAGAGGAAGATTGTGCTAATATTGATTCAGAGGATGATGATGAGTCAACCAGTTAGAAGAAGAGCAAGAAGCACAGTAAGAAGCGGAAGGATAAGGCAGTGATGGCTGTTCAAAAATTGGGTACGCCTAGTACAGGCAAGAAGGCCCAAGCTGAGGCCCCCGGCAAGGAAGCTGCCATGTGCGCTGACTGCCGGGAGGTGGCGGCTACCGAGAAGGCCGGGAAAGGTGATGGGTCGTACTACAAGATTCATCAGACCAAAGGCCACCACCTTCAAGAGTGTTATCAAGTTGAGCAGCTCGTCAAGAGACAAAGAGCAGAGTATGAGAAGCGTGAAGGAAAAGGGTCAAAATGTTGCTCGCGGTAAGGGCCGAGGTGGTGAAGTAAATCACCCCGGCAAACTGATACGTCTCCAATGTATCTATAATTTTTGATTGTTCCATGCTATTATAATATCTATTTTGGATGTTTAATGGGCTTTATTATACACTTTTATATTATTTTTGGGACTAACCTATTAACCGGAGGCCCAGTCCAAATTGCTGTTTTTTTGCCTATTTCAGTGTTTCGCAGAAAAGGAATATCAAACGGAATGAAATCTTTGGGAGAGTTTTTTTGGAACAAACGCAATCCAGGATACTTGGAGTGGAAGTCTAGAAATAAACGAGGGGGCCACGAGGCAGGAGGATGCGCCCAGGGGGGTAGGCGCACCCCCACCCTCATGAGCCCCTCGTGGCTCGCCTGACCGATTTCCTTCGCCTATATATACTCATATACACTGAAAACATCGGGGAGCACCACGAAACCCTATTTACACCACCGCAACCTTCTGTACCTGTGAGATCCCATCTTGGGGCCTTTTCCGGTGCTTCGCCAGACGGGGAATCGATCACGGAGGGCTTCTACATCAACACCATAGCCTCTCCGATAAAGTGTGAGTAGTTTACCATAGACCTTCGGATCCATATTATTAGCTAGATGTCTTCTTCTCTCTCTTTTATTCTCAATACAAAGTTCTCCTCGATCTTCTTGGAGATCTATTCGATGTAATTCTTTTTGTGGTGTGTTTGTCGAGATCCGATGAATTGTGGGTTTAAGATAAAGATTATCTATGAACAATAGTTGAATCTCCTCTGAATTCTTTTATGTATGATTTGTTATCTTTGCAAGTCTCTTCGAATTATCAGTTTGGTTTGGCCTACTAGATTGATCTTTCTTGCAATGGGAGAAGTGCTTAGCTTTGGGTTCAATCTTGCAGTGTCCTTTCCCAGTGACAGTAGGGGCAGCAAGGCACGTATTGTATTGTTGCCATCGAGGATAAAAAAATGGGGTTTGTATCATATTGCTTGAGTTTATCCCTCTACATCATGTCATCTTGCCTAATGCGTTACTCTGTTCTTATGAACTTAATACTCTAGATGCATCCTAGATAGCGGTCGATGTGTGGAGTAATAGTAGTAGATGCAGAATCATTTCGATCTACTTGTCGCGACGTGATTCCTATATACATGATCATGCCTAGATATTCTCATAACTATGCACTTTTCTATCAATTGCTCGACAGTAATTTTTTCACCCACCATAATACTTATGCTATCTTGAGAGCAGCCACTAGTGAAACCTATGGCCCCCGGGTTTATTTTCCATCATATAAGTTTCTGATCTATTTTATTTTGCAATCTTTACTTTCCATTCTATATCATAAAAATACCAAAAATATTTATCTTATTATCTCTATCAGATCTCACTTTTGCAAGTGGCCGTGAAGGGGTTGACAACCCCTTTATCGCATTGGTTGCAAGGTTCTTATTTGTTTGTGTAGGTCCGAGGGATTTGCGTGCAGCCTCCTACTAGATTGATACCTTGGTTCTCAAAAACTGAGGGAAATACTTAAGCTACTTTTCCGCATCACCCTTTCCTCTTCAAGGGAAAACCAATGCATGCTCATGAGGTAGCAAGAAGGATTTCTGGCGCCGTTGCCGGGGAGTCTATGCACAAGTCAAGACATACCAAGTACCCATCACAAACTCTTATCCCTCGCATTACATTATTTGCCATTTGCCTCTCGTTTTCCTCTCCCCCACTTCACCCATTGCCTTTTCTTTGCCTCTTTACCGTTTGCCTTTCCTTCGCCATGGCCTAATCGTAAAGGGCTAAGGGTTCTCTCCTGGGTTTTAGAACTTTGGGTAGTCCCTCTGTCCTCTCTAAGCTCATAAATAATGATGCTATGGAAAGACCTACCGGGGTTATCAATGAGAGTTTGAATAATTTCGATGAAGATGATCCCGGAATTTTTCGTTATTTACTTGACGAGTCTTTAAAAGATGCTTGGGATAGGCTGTTAAGGATCCGAGCTAGCTATGTGGCATAATATCAAATTGAGATATACCTAAAAAGATTTTATGTTGGCTTACCCTCTACGTTGAAGCAAGTTTTAGATTCTATTTTTGAAGAAGGTTTTCTTGAGGGGATCTTATAGATACCTATGAAAAGATGAATCTATATTTGGGCACCTATGAGTGAGAAGGTTGAATCCACGTCTCTTTTATTCTTTTATCAAAACAAAATTATCAAAGAGATGAAGGCTAGCTTAGATGCAAATTTCCGTAGTGTGCTTAATCTTTCTTCCACCATTAATGGCAATGTCCTTTCCAAAAATAGAAAGATAAATGCTATAGATAAGAAATTTTCTATTTTCATTCCCAATACCAAAGATGGCAATACTTAGATCTATTCTCGCTCTTATGCCTAGCTAGGGGCGTTAAACGATATCACTTGTTGGGAGGCAACCCAATTTTATTTTTGTTCTTTGCTTTTTGTTCCTGTTTAGTACTCCCTCCGTCTCATAATGTAAGACGTTTTTTGACACTACACTAGTGTTAAAAAACGTCTTACATTAGAATCTTTGGGAAGACTTGGGTGAAGTCTTTATGATCTTGCTGTAAAAAACAGAAACTTTAGCGTTCACGAGATTAGCTGTCATTTTTTTTCTGGAGATTGCTTTTAGGTTGATTCTTTTTTGCAGATGATTAATATACAAATTCCTCACGTCCACCAATTTATTTAAGAATTTTTGGATTTCCAGAAGTATTCGAAAGGTACAGATTACTACAGACTGTTCCGTTTTTGACAGATTCTGTTTTTCGTGTGTTGTTTGCTTATTTTTAACGAATCTATGGCTAGTGTCGGGGGGTATGAACCATAGAGAAGTTGTAATACAGTAGGTTTAGCACCAATATAAACAAATAATGAGTTCATTACAGTACCTTAAAGTGGTGGTTTGTTTTATTTCGCTAACGGAGCTCGTGAGGTTTTCTATTGAGTTTTGTGTTGTGAAGTTTTCAAGTTTTGGGTAAAGATTTGATGGATTATGGAACAAGGAGCAGCAAGAGCCTAAGCTTGGGAATGCCCAAGGCACCCCAAGGTAAAATTCAAGGACAAACAAAAGCCTAAGATCGGGGATGCCCCGGAAGGCATCCCCTCTTTCGTACTCGTCCATCGGTGACTTTACTTGATGCTATATTTTTATTCACCACATGATATGTGTTTTGCTTAAAGAGTCTTGTATGATTTGAGTCTTTGCTTTTTAGTTTAACACAATCATCCTTTCTGTACACACCTTTTGGGAGAGACACACATGAATCGAAATTTATTAGAATACTCTATGTGCTTCACTTATATCTTTTGAGCTAGATAATTTTGCTCTAGTACTTCACTTATATCTTTTTAGAGCACAGCGGTGGTTTTATTTTATAGAAATTATTGATCTCTCATGCTTCACTTATGTTATTTTGAGAGTCCTTTATAACAACATGGTATTTTCTTTGGTTAAAATTTTAGTCTTAAAATGATGAGAATCCAAGTTAGGTATAATAAAAACTATCATATAAAGTGCATTGAATACTATGAGAAGTTTGATACTTGATGATTGTTTTCAGATATGAGAATGGTAATATTAGAGTCATGCTAGTTGAGTAGTTGTGAATGTGAGGAATACTTGTGTTAAATGTTTGTGATTCCCATAGCATGCACGTATGGTGCACCGTTATGTGATGAAGTTGGAGCATAATTTATTTATTGATTGTCTTCCTTATGTGTGGAGGTCGGGATCACGCGATGGTTAACTTCTACCAACCCTTCCCCTAGGAGCATGCGTGTAGTACTTTGTTTTGATAACCTGTAGATTTTTGCAATAAGTATGTGACTTCTTCATGACTAATGTTGAGTCCATGGATTATATGCACTCTCACCCTTCCACAATTGCTAGCCTCTCTTGTGCCGCGCAACTTTCGCCGGTATCATACACCCACCATATACCTTCCTCAAAACAGCCACCATACCTACATATAATGGCATTTCCATAGCCATTCTGAGATATATTGCCATGCAACTTTCCACCATTTCGTTTATTATGACACGCTCCATCATTGTCATATTGCTTTGCATCATCATGTAGTTGACATCGTATTTGTGGCAAAGCCACCATTCATAATTCTTTCATACATGTCACTCTTGATTCATTGCACATCCCGGTACACCGCCGAAGGCATTCACATAGAGTCATATTTTGTTCTAAGTATTGAGTTGTAATTTTTGAGTTGTAAGTAAATAAAAGTGTGATGATCTTCATTATTAGAGCATTGTCCCATGTGAGGAAAGGATGATGGACGCAATGATTCCCCCACAAGTCGGGATGGGACTCCGGACTTTACAAAAAATAAAGAGGGCAAAGATGCCCAAATAAAAAAGAGAGGGCAAAGAAGCCCACCAAAAAAAGAGAAAAAATGATAGAAAAAGAGAAAGGGACAATGTTACTATCCTTTTACCACACTTGTGCTTCAAAGTAGCACCATGATCTTCATAATAGAGAGTCTCCTATGTTGTCACCTTCATATGCTAGTGAGAATTTTTCATTATAGAACTTGGCTTGTATATTCCAACGATGCTCTTCCTCAAATTGCCCTAGGTCTTCGTGAGCAAGCAAGTTGGATGCACACCCACTTAGTTTCTTTTGATGAGCTTTCATACATTTATAGCTCTAGTGCATCCATTGCATGGAAATCCCTACTCACTCACATTGATATCTATTAATGGGCAGCTCCATAGCCCATTGATACGCCTAGTTGATGTGAGACTATCTTCTCCTTTTTTGTCTTCTCCACAACCACCATCCTATTCCACCTATAGTGTTATATCCATGGCTCACGATCATGTATTACGTGAAGATTGAAAAAGTTTGAAAATACTAAATTATGAAACAATTGCTTGGATAAAACCGGGGTTGTGCATGATCTAAATATTTTGTGTGATGAAGATAGAGCATAGCTAGACTATATGATTTTGAAGGGATAACTTTCTTTGGGCATGTTATTTTGAGAAGACATGATTACTTTGTTAGTATGCTTGAAGTATTATTACTCTCATGTCAATATTAAACTTTTGTCTTGAATCTTTCGGATCTGTACATTCATGCCACAATAAAGAGAATTACATTGAGAAATATGCTAGGTAGCATTCCACATCAAAAATTCTGTTTTTATCATTTACCTACTCGAGGACGAGCAGGAATTAAGCTTGGGGATGCTTGATACGTCTCCAACGTATATATAATTTTTGATTGTTCCATGCTATTATACTGTCTGTTTTGGATGTTTAATGGGCTTTATTATACACTTTTATATTATTTTTGGGACTAACAAATTAACCAGAGACCCAGTCCAAATTGTTTTTTTGCCCATTTCATTGTTTCGCAGAAAAGGAATATCAAACGGAGTCCAAACAGAATGAAACCTTCGGAAGAGTTATTTTTGGAACAAACGCAATCCTGGAAACTTGGAGTGGACATCAAGAAAGAAACAAGGTGGCCACGAGGCAGGAAGGTGCGCCCAGGGGGGTAGGCATGCCCCTACCCTCGTGGGCCCCTCGTGGCTCCCCTGACCGACTTCCTTAACCTATGTATAATCATATACCCTGAAAAAATCGGGGAGCACCACAAAACCCTATTTCCACTGCTACAACCTTCTGTACCCATGAGATCCCATCTTGGGGCCATTTTCGGCACTCCGCCGGAGGGGGAATCGATCACGGAGGGCTTCTACATCAACACCATAGCCTCTCCGATGAAGTGTGAGTAGTTTACCACAGACATTCGGGTCCATAGTTATTATCTAGATGGCTTCTTCTCTCTCTTTGATTCTCAATACAAAGTTCTCCTCGATCTTCTTGGAGATCTATTCGATGTAATTCTTTTTGTAGTGTGTTTGTCGAGATCCGATGAATTGTGGGTTTATGATAAAGATTATCTATGAACAATATTTGAATCTCCTCTGAATTCTTTTATGTATGATTTGTTTTCTTTGCATGTCTCTTCGAATTATCAGTTTGGTTTGGCCTACTAGATTGATCTTTCTTGCAATGGGAGAAGTGCTTAGCTTTGGGTTCTATCTTGCGGTGTCCTTTCCCAGTGACAGCAGGGGCAGCAAGGCACGTATTGTATTGTTGCCATCGAGGATAAAAAGATGGGGTTCATATCATATTGCTTGAGTTTATCCCTCTACATCATGTCATCTTGCCTAATGCGTTACTCTGTTCTTATGAACTTAATACTGTAGATGCATGCTAGATAGAGGCCGATGTGTGGAGTAATTGTAGTAGATGCAGAATCATTTCGATCTACTTGTCACGATGTGATTCCTATATACATGATCATGCCTAGATATTCTCATAACTATGCACTTTTCTATCAATTGCTCGACAGTAATTTGTTCACCCTCCGTAATACTTATGCTATATTGAGAGAAGCCACTACTGAAACCTATGGCCCGTGGGTCTATTTTCCATCATATAAGTTTCCGATCTATTTTATTTTGCAATCTTTACTTTCCAATCTATATCATAAAAATACCAAAAATATTTATCTGATTATCTCTATCAGATCTCACTTTTGCAAGTGGTCGTGATGGGATTGACAACCCCTTTATCGCATTGGTTGCGAGGTTCTTATTTGTTTGTGTAGGTACGAGGGATTTGCGTGTAGCCTCCTACTAGATTGATACCTTGGTTCTCAAAAACTGAGGGAAATACTTAAGCTACTTTGCCGCATCACCCTTTCCTCTTCAAGGGAAAACCAATGCATGCTCATGAGGTAGCAACAAGGATTTCTGGCGCCGTTGCCGGGGAGTCTATGCACAAGTCAAGACATACCAAGTACCCATCACAAACTCTTATCCCTCGCATTACATTATTTGCTATTTGCCTCTCGTTTTCCTCTCCCCCACTTCACCCAGTGCCTTTTCTTTGCCTCTTTACCGTTTGCCTTTCCTTTGCCATGGCCTAATCGTAAAGGACGAAGGGTTCTATCCTGGGTTTTAGTACTTTGGGTAGTCCCTTTGTCCTCTCTAAGCTCATAAATAATGATGCTATGGAAATACCTACCGAGGTTATCAATGAGAGTTTGAATAATTTCGATGAAGATGATCCCGGAATTTTTTGTTATTTACTTGATGAGTCTTTAAAAGATGCTTGGGCTAGGCTATTAAGGATCCAAGCTAGCTATGTGCCACAATATCAAATTGAGATATACCTAAAAAGCTTTTATGTTGGCTTACCCTCTTCGTTCAAGCAAGTATTAGATTCTATTTTTGAAGAAGGTTTTCTTGCGGGGATCCTATAGATACCTATGAAAAGATGAAAACTATACTTGGGCACCCATGAATGAGAAGGTTGAATCCACGTCTCTTTTATTCTTCTATCAAAACAAAATTATCAAAGAGATGAAGGCTAGCTTAGATGCAAATTTCCATAGTGTGCTTAATCTTTCTTCCACCATTAATGGCAATGTCCTTTCGGAAAATAGAAAGATAAATGCTATAGATAAGAAATTCTCTATTTTCATTCCCAATACCAAAGATGGCAATACTTAGATCTATTCTCGCTCTTATGCCTAGCTAGGGGCGTTAAACGATAGCACTTGTTGGGAGGCAACCCAATTTTATTTTTGTTCTTTGCTTTTTGTTCCTGTTTAGTACTCCCCCCATCTCATAATGTAAGACGTTTTTTGACACTACACTAGTGTTAAAAAACGTCTTACATTATGGGACAGAGGGAGTAATAAATAATTCAGCTAGCCTCTGGTTAGATGTGATTTTATGTTTTAATTATTGTTTGTGCCAAGTAGAATCTTTGGGAAGACTTGGGTGAAGTCTTTATGATCTTGCTGTAAAAAACAGAAACTTTAGCGTTCACGAGATTAGCTGTCATTTGTTTTCTGGAGATTGCTTTTAGGTTGATTCTTTTTTGCAAATGATTAATATACAAATTCCTCACATCCACCGGTTTATTTAAGAATTTTTGGATTTCCAGAAGTATTCGAAAGGTACAGATTACTACAGACTGTTCCGTTTTTGACAGATTCTGTTTTTCGTGTGTTGTTTGCTTATTTTTGACGAATCTATGGCTAGTGTCGGGGGGTATGAACCATAGAGAAGTTGTAATACAGTAGGTTTAGCACCAATATAAATAAATAATGAGTTCATTACAGTACCTTAAAGTGGTGGTTTGTTTTATTTCGCTAACGGAGCTCGTGAGATTTTCTATTGAGTTTTGTGTTGTGAAGTTTTCAAGTTTTGGGTAAAGATTTGATGGATTATGGAATAAGGAGCGGCAAGAGCCTAAGCTTGGGGATGCCCAAGGCACCCCAAGGTAAAATTCAAGGACAACCAAGAGCCTAAGCTCGGGGATGCCCCGGAAGGCATCCCCTCTTTCGTACTCGTCCATCGGTAACTTTACTTGATGCTATATTTTTATTCACCACATGATATGTGTTTTGCTTGAAGAGTCTTGTATGGTTTGAGTCTTTGCTTTTTAGTTTAACACAATCATCCTTGCTGTACACACATTTTTTGAGAGACACACATGAATCGAAATTTATTAGAATACTCTATGTGCTTCACTTATAACTTTTGAGCTAGATAATTTTGCTCTAGTACTTCACTTATATCTTTTTAGAGCACGGCGGTGGTTTTATTTTATAGAAATTATTGATCTCTCATGCTTCACTTATGTTATTTTGAGAGTCCTTTATAACAACATGGTATTTTCTTTGGTTAAAATTTTAGTCTGAAAATTATGTGCATCCAAGTTAGGTATAATAAAAACTATCATATAAAGTGCATTGAATACTATGAGAAGTTTGATAGTTGATGATTGTTTTCAGATATGAGAATGGTAATATTAGAGTCATGCTAGTTGAGTAGTTGTGAATTTGAGGAATACTTGTGTTAAATGTTTGTGATTCCCATAGCATGCACGTATGGTGAACCGTTATGTGATGAAGTTGGAGCATGATTTATTTATTGATTGTCTTCCTTATGTGTGGAGGTCGGGATCACGCGATGGTTAACTTCTGCCAACCCTTCCCCTAGGAGCATGCTTGTAGTATTTTGTTTTGATAACTTGTAGATTTTTGCAATAAGTATGTGAGTTCTACATGACTAATATTGAGTCCATGGATTATACGCACTCTCACCCTTCCACCATTGCTAGCCTCTCTTGTGCCGCGCAACTTTCGCCGGTATCATACACCCACCATATACCTTCCTCAAAACAGCCACCATACCTACATATTATGGCATTTCCATAGCCATTCTGAGATATATTGCCATGCAACTTTCCACCATTTCGTTTATTATGACACGCTCCATCATTGTCATATTGCTTTGCATGATCATGTAGTTGACATCGTATTTGTGGCAAAGCCACCATTCATAATTCTTTTGTACATGTCACTCTTGATTCAATGCACATCCTGGTACACCGCCGAAGGCATTCGCATAGAGTCATATTTTGTTCTAACTATTGAGTTGTAATTTTTGAGTTGTATGTAAATAAAAGTGTGATGATCTTCATTATTAGAGCATTGTCCCATGTGAGGAAAGGATGATGGACACAATGATTCCCCCACAAGTCGGAATGGGACTCCGGACTTTATGAAAAATAAAGAGGCCAAAGATGCCCAAATAAAAAAAAGAGGCCAAAGAAGCCCACCAAAAAAAGAAAAAAATGATAGAAAAAGAGAAAAGGGACAATGTTACTATCCTTTTACCACACTTGTGCTTCAAAGTAGCACCATGATCTTCATAATAGAGAGTCTCCTATGTTGTCACCTTCATATGCTAGTGAGAATTTTTCATTATAGAACTTGGCTTGTATATTCCAACGATGCTCTTCCTCAAATTGCCCTAGGTCTTCGTGAGCAAGCAAGTTGGATGCACACCCACTTAGTTTCTTTTGACGAGCTTTCATACATTTATAGCACTAGTGCATCCGTTGCATGGCAATCTCTACTCACTCACATTGATATCTAATAATGGGCATCTCCATAGCCCATTGACAGACCTAGTTGATGTGAGACTATCTTCTCCTTTTTTGTCTTCTCCACAACCACCATCCTATTCCACCTATAGTGTTATATCCATGGCTCACGCTCATGTATTACGTGAAGATTGAAAAAGTTTGAAAATACTAAATTATGAAACAATTGCTTGGATAAAACCGGGGTTGTGCATGATTTAAATATTTTGTGTGATGAAGATAGAGCATAGCCAGACCATATGATTTTGTAGGGATAACTTTCTTTGGCCTTGTTATTTCGAGAAGACATGATTACTTTGTTAGTATGCTTGAAGTATTATTACTCTCATTCAATATTAAACTTTTGTCTTGAATCTTTCGGATCTGAACATTCATGCCACAATAAAGAGAATTACATTGAGAAATATGCTAGGTAGCATTCCACATCAAAAATTCTGTTTTTATCATTTACCTACTCGAGGACGAGCAGGAATTAAGCTTGGGGATGCTTGATACGTCTCCAACGTATATATAATTTTTGATTGTTCCATGCTATTATACTATCTGTTTTGGATGTTTAATGGGGTTTATTATACACTTTTATATTAATTTTTGGACTAACCTATTAACCAGAGACCCAGTCCAAATTGTTGTTTTTTTCCTATTTCATTGTTTCGCAGAAAAGGAATATCAAACGGAGTCCAAACGGAATGAAACCTTCAGGAGAGTTATTTTTGGAACAAACGCAATCCAGGAGACTTGGAGTGGACATCAAGAAAGAAACGAGGTGGCCACGAGGCAGGAAGCTACGCCCAGGGGGGTAGGCACGCCCCCCACCCTCGTGGGCCCCTCGTGGCTCCCCTGACCGACTTCCTTAACCTATGTATAATCATATACCCTGAAAAAATCGGGGAGCACCACAAAACCCTATTTCCACTGCCGCAACCTTCTGTGCCCATGAGATCCCATCTTGGGGCCATTTTCAGCGCTCCGCCGGAGGGGGAATCGATCATGGAGGGCTTCTACATCAACACCATAGCCTCTCCGATGAAGTGTGAGTAGTTTACCACAGACCTTCGGGTCCATAGTTATTAGCTAGATGGCTTCTTCACTCTCTTTGATTCTAAATACAAAGTTCTCCTCGATCTTCTTGGAGATCTATTCGATGTAATTCTTTTTGTAGTGTGTTTGTCAAGATCCGATGAATTGTGGGTTTATGATACAGATTGTCTATGAACAATACTTGAATCTCCTCTGAATTATTTTATGTATGATTTGTTTTCTTTGCAAGTCTCTTTGAATTATCAGTTTGGTTTGGCCTACTAGATTGATCTTTCTTGCAATGGGAGAAGTGCTTAGCTTTGGGTTCAATCTTGCGGTGTCCTTTCCCAGTGACAGCAGGGGCAGCAAGGCACGTATTGTATTGTTGCCATCGAGGATAAAAAGATGGGGTTTATATCATATTGCTTGAGTTTATCCCTCTACATCATGTCATCTTGCCTAATGCGTTACTCTGTTCTTATGAACTTAATACTGTAGATGCATGCTAGATAGCGGTCGATGTGTGGAGTAATAGTAGTAGATGCAGAATCATTTCGATCTACTTGTCACGACGTGATTCCTATATACATGATCATGCCTAGATATTCTCATAACTATGCACTTTTCTATCAATTGCTCGACAGTAATTTGTTCACCCACCGTAATACTTATGCTATATTGAGAGAAGCCACTACTGAAACCTATGGCCCGCGGGTCTATTTTCCATCATATAAGTTTCTGATCTATTTTATTTTGCAATCTTTACTTTCCAATCTATATCATAAAAATACCAAAAATATTTATCTGATTATCTCTATCAGATCTCACTTTTGCAAGTGGCCGTGATGGGATTGATAAACCCTTTATCGCATTGGTTGCAAGGTTCTTATTTGTTTGTGTAGGTACGAGGGATTTGCGTGTAGCTTCCTACTAAATTGATACCTTGGTTCTCAAAAACTGAGGGAAATACTTACGCTACTTTGCCGCATCACCCTTTCCTCTTCAAGGGAAAACCAATGCATGCTCATGAGGTAGCAAGAAGGATTTCTGGCGTCGTTGCCGGGGAGTCTATGCACAAGTCAAGACATACCAAGTACCCATCACAAACTCTTATCCCTCGCATTACATTATTTGCTATTTGCCTCTCGTTTTCCTCTCCCTCACTTCACCCAGTGCCTTTTCTTTGCCTCTTTACCGTTTGCCTTTCCTTTGCCATGGCCTAATCGTAAAGAGCTAAGGGTTCTATCCTGGGTTTTAGTACTTTGGGTAGTCCCTCTGTCCTCTCTAAGCTCATAAATAATGATGCTATGGAAATACCTACAGGGGTTATCAATGAGAGTTTGAATAATTTCGATGAAGATGATCCCGGATTTTTTTTTGTTATTTACTTGATGAGTCTTTAAAAGATGCTTGGGATAGGCTATTAAGGATCCGAGCTAGCTATGTGCCACAATATCAAATTGAGATATACCTAAAAAGCTTTTATGTTGGCTTACCCTCTTCGTTCAAGCAAGTTTTAGATTCTATTTTTGAAGAACGTTTTCTTGCGGGGATCCTATAGATACCTATGAAATGATGAAAACTATATTTGGGCACCCATGAATGAGAAGGTTGAATCCACGTCTCTTTTATTCTTTTATCAAAACAAAATTATCAAAGAGATGAAGGCTAGCTTAGATGCAAATTTCCGTAGTGTGCTTAATCTTTCTTCCACCATTAATGGCAATGTCCTTTCCGAAAATAGAAAGATAAATGCTATAGATAAGAAATTTTCTATTTTCATTCCCAATACCAAAGATGGCAATACTTAGATCTATTCTCGCTCTTATGCCTAGCTAGGGGCGTTAAACGATAGCACTTGTTGGGAGGCAACCCAATTTTATTTTTGTTCTTTGCTTTTTTTTCCTGTTTAGTACTCCCCCCTTCTCATAATGTAAGATGTTTTTTGACACTACACTAGTGTTAAAAAACGTCTTACATTATGGGACGGAGGGAGTAATAAATAATTCAGCTAGCCTCTGGTTAGATGTGATTTTATGTTTTAATTATTGCTTGTGCCAAGTAGAATCTTTGGGAAGACCTGGGTGAAGTCTTTATGATCTTGCTGTAAAAAACAGAAACTTTAGAGTTCACGAGATTAGCTGTCATTTTTCTGGAGATTGCTTTTAGGTTGATTCTTTTTTGCAAATGGTTAACATACAAATTCCTCACGTCCACCAGTTTATTTAAGAATTTTTGGATTTCCAGAAGTATTTGAAAGGTACAGATTACTATAGACTGTTCCGTTTTTGACAGATTCTGTTTTTCGTGTGTTGTTTGCTTATTTTTGACGAATCTATGGCTAGTGTCGGGGGGTATGAACCATAGAGAAGTTGTAATACAGTAGGTTTAGCACCAATATAAATAAATAATGAGTTCATTACAGTACCTTAAAGTGGTGGTTTGTTTTATTTTGCTAACGGAGCTCGTGAGATTTTCTATTGAGTTTTGTGTTGTGAAGTTTTCAAGTTTTGGGTAAAGATTTGATGGATTATGGAATAAGGAGCGGCAAGAGCCTAAGCTTGGGGATGCCCAAGGCACCCCAAGGTAAAATTCAAGGACAACCAAAAGCCTAAGCTTGGGGATGCCCCAGAAGGCATCCCCTCTTTCGTACTCGTCCATCGGTAACTTTACTTGATGCTATATTTTTATTCACCACATGATGTGTGTTTTTCTTAAAGAGTCTTGTATGATTTGAGTCTTTGCTTTTTAGTTTAGCACAATCATCCTTGCTGTACACACATTCTGGGAGAGACACACATGAATCGAAATTTATTAGAATACTCTATGTGCTTCACTTATAACTTTTGAGCTAGATAATTTTGCTCTAGTACTTCACTTATATCTTTTTAGAGCACGGCGGTGGTTTTATTTTATAGAAATTATTGATCTCTCATGCTTCACTTATTTTATTTTGAGAGTCCTTTATAACAACATGGTATTTTCTTTGGTTAAAATTTTAGTCTGAAAATGATGAGCATCCAAGTTAGGTATAATAAAAACTATCATATAAAGTGCATTGAATACTATGAGAAGTTTGATAGTTGATGATTGTTTTCAGATATGAGAATGGTAATATTAGAGTCATGCTAGTTGAGTAGTTGTGAATTTGAGGAATACTTGTGTTAAATGTTTCTGATTCCCATAGCATGCACGTATGGTGAACCGTTATGTGATGAAGTTGGAGCATGATTTATTTATTGATTGTCTTACTTATGTGTGGAGGTCGGGATCACGCGATGGTTAACTTCTACCAACCCTTCCCATAGGAGCATGCTGTAGTATTTTGTTTTGATAACTTGTAGATTTTTGCAATAAGTATGTGAGTTCTTCATGACTAATGTTGAGTCCATGAATTATACGCACTCTCACCCTTCACCATTGCTAGCCTCTCTTGTGCCACGCAACTTTCGCCGGTATCATACACCCACCATATACCTTACTCAAAACAGCCACCATACCTACATATTATGGCATTTCCATAGCCATTCTGAGATATATTGCCATGCAACTTTCCACCATTTCATTTATTATGACACGCTCCATCATTGTCATATTGCTTTCCATGATCATGTAGTTGACATCGTATTTGTGGCAAAGCCACCATTCATAATTCTTTCATACATGTCACTCATGATTCAATGCACATCCCGGTACACCGCCGAAGGCATTCACATAGAGTCTTATTTTGTTCTAAGTATTGAGTTGTAATTTTTGAGTTGTAAGTAAATAAAAGTGTGATGATCTTCATTATTAGAGCATTGTCCCATGTGAGGAAACGATGATGGACGCAATGATTCCCCCACAAGTCGGGATGGGACTCCGAACTTTATGAAAAATAAAGAGGCCAAAGATGCCCAAATAAAAAAAAGAGGCCAAAGAAGCCCACCAAAAAAAGAGAAAAAATGATAGAAAAAGAGAAAAGGGACAATGTTACTATCCTTTTACCACACTTGTGCTTCAAAGTAGCACCATGATCTTCATAATAGAGAGTCTCCTATGTTGTCACCTTCATTTGCTAGTGAGAGTTTTTCATTATAGAACTTGGCTTGTATATTCCAACGATGCTCTTCCTCAAATTGCCCTAGGTGTTCGTGAGCAAGCAAGTTGGATGCACACCCACTTAGTTTCTTTTGATGAGCTTTCATACATTTATAGCTCTAGTGCATCCGTTGCATGGCAATCTCTACTCACTCACATTGATATCTAAAAATGGGCATCTCCATAGCCCATTGATACGCCTAGTTGATGTGAGACTATCTTCTCCTTTTTTGTCTTCTCCACAACCACCATCCTATTCCACCTATAGTGTTATATCCATGGCTCACACTCATGTATTACGTGAAGATTGAAAAAGTTTGAAAATACTAAATTATGAAACAATTGCTTGGATAAAACCGGGGTTGTGCATGATTTAAATATTTTGTGTGATGAAGATAGAGCATAGCCAGACTATATGATTTTGTAGGGATAACTTTCTTTGGCCATGTTATTTTGAGAAGACATGATTACTTTGTTAGTATGCTTGAAGTATTATTACTCTCATGTCAATATTAAACTTTTGTCTTGAATCTTTCGGATCTGAACATTCATGCCACAATAAAGAGAATTACATTGAGAAATATGCTAGGTAGCATTCCACATCAAAAATTCTGTTTTATCATTTACCTACTCGAGGACGAGCAGGAATTAAGCTTGGGGATGCTTGATACGTCTCCAACGTATATATAATTTCTGATTGTTCCATGCTATTATACTATCTGTTTTGGATGTTTAATGGGCTTTATTATACACTTTTATATTATTTTTGGGACTAACCTATTAACCAGAGACCCAGTCCAAATTGTTGTTTTTTTCCTATTTCATTGTTTCGCAGAAAAGGAATATCAAACGGAGTCCAAACGGAATGAAACCTTTGGGAGAGTTATTTTTGGAACAAACGCAATCCAGGAGACTTGGAGTGGACATCAAGAAAGAAACGAGGTGGCCACGAGGCAGGAAGGCGCACCCAGGGGGCTACGCACGCCCCCCACCCTCGTGGGCCCCTCGTGGCTCCCCTGACCGACTTCCTTTACCCATGTATAATCATATACCCTGAAAAAAATCGGGGAGCACCACAAAACCCTATTTCCACTGCCGCAACCTTCTGTGCCCATGAGATCCCATGTTGGGGCCATTTTTGGCGCTCCGCCGGAGGGGGAATCGATCATGGAGGGCTTCTACATCAACACCATAGCCTCTCCGATGAAGTGTGATTAGTTTACCACAGACCTTCGGGTCCATAGTTATTAGCTAGATGGCTTCTTCTCTCTCTTTGATTCTCAATACAAAGTTCTCCTTGATCTTCTTGGAGATCTATTCGATGTAATTCTTTTTGTAGTGTGTTTGTCAAGATCCGATGAATTGTGGGTTTATGATAAAGATTATCTATGAACAATATTTGAATCTCCTCTGAATTATTTTATGTATGATTTGTTTTCTTTGCAAGTCTCTTTGAATTATCAGTTTGGTTTGGCCTACTAGATTGATCTTTCTTGCAATGGGAAAAGTGCTTAGCTTTGGGTTCAATCTTGCGGTGTCCTTTCCCAGTGACAGCAGGGGCAGCAAGGCACGTATTGTATTGTTGCCATCGAGGATAAAAAGATGGGTTTTATATCATATTGCTTGAGTTTATCCCTCTACATCATGTCATCTTGCCTAATGCGTTACTCTGTTCTTATGAACTTAATACTCTATTCGTCCGCTGGCGAAAATATTGTCCGATTTATATAAAGGAGAAGAAGAGGAGTTCATCCGTATTAAACCACGGGATGGATTTTCCATGTACAACCCCCCTAGCTGGGTGAGTTGTTATCCTACTCAACTCTATTCATTCCCGCATTCTTTCATTGCAAATATTTACCTTGCTAGTCCATAGCAGGAACTGTGAAATGTTGTGAGGGAGGTCCACAACCCGCCTCCACAGCCACAGGACAACAATCGGGCCCTCGACCCCGGTCTCAAAGAAGACTCAGATGTATTTGTGGAGCTCGTTGATAGGATGTTTTACCACGCAAGTTTTGACGGCACCCTGGTGGCCATCATTGCCGACTATCCTGGCATGCTCCTTGCCCTTCTTTACACCTTACCCAACGCACATGTATTGCGCTTTATAGGGAAGGCCATCGGGGCGCCATGCCGAACCCGCGGCGACTCACCAACAAGGGGTGCCCAAGCCGGGTAGGCTTAAAAGGAAGGAGGTCAGGACCGAGACGCTGTTGGAGAGGTATGATTTAAAACATGCTCCGTGATTGTCGTCTTTAAAATATGACAATGTCCTTTGTGTCCTGGTAGAAAGAGTACCCGCCGGACTATGCCCGGAGATCCTGCCGGTCACGCCTCTACCAGCAGAACTCCAGAACCAGCCTCAAGGGTGGAGACTAACGTGGAGACAACACAGGACGGTCCTCCTACAGAGGATGCGGATCGAATATCCGCTACAAATTCTGAAGTGGAGAGCACTATGAATCATCCGCGTCGGCGGGCCGCACTCCGCGACCCTAATTTTTCCGAAGAGGCATTCAATGCCTTAAACTCGGGAGACGCGTACATCCAAACTGCTCAAAAATGGCTTGCTAGAGCCACAGACTAGTATTTAAAAGATATACGGGTAAGTAATATCTGATAATTATGTATATCAGCAGCCCCTGAGACTTGAAACAGTTGTCACAACTGATTTAAGGATCACTGTATGAGTAGGTTCTTAAAGAGAAGAACACCCATTTGTCTCAAGAGCTGGAGGAGTGCAAAGCCCGGCTAAAGGCCGCAACTGCCGAAATGGAGGCATCCAAGAAGGCCTCACCTGGTAGTATTTATCTTGATCGATAAAAGATGTAATTACGTGTACTAGTTGGTATTCGACATGTTTGCAGATCTAACAATAGATTTTGTAGACAATCCTGGAATGAATCCGAAGATCTTACAAGAGGGTGAACAACAAGCTCAACGACAGCTAGAGGCTGGCGAGCGTGTGCTTACATGGGTTCGGCTAGAGAAGAACGATCTCCAGGATTCCAATACCCGGCTGGGCATGGAATTGAAAGATGCTCGGGCCCAGCTAGCGGACTCCGTGAAGGAGAGGCTTCAATGAGGCATTTTCAGTATGTGCTCAAAACAAACCTTTGTATAGTTCGACAAAGAAACAAGCTAAAAGAGTTATGTCTGTAGGTATACTGACTGGTCGTCCTGAAGAGGAGATGCCTGGATCTTGAGGCGATCTTCTTCAAGAGCTTTCGCAACTGCATGAACAAGTTCGACAGGTGATGCAGGGTATTGCCGCGACCTTGTGGCCAACCGCCTCCCTGCCAGGAAGCATGGGGAGCTTGTATGGCTTCTGAAGGGAGCGCGGCGGTGCTTCCAATTGTGGAAGATATCGGCCTGCCGATAAGGTGCGAGGGAAGCGTCGGCCATGGTGAAAACACGGTACACCAAGGTCGATCCGAATCACATGGCCCTGGTTGGACCTGTAGGGTCAGATGGGAAAGAGATTCCTGTTAGTCTGGTATATGACCAGGTAGAATTAACCACAAAGTATTCCCAACAGGATTGTAGGCTAGACAGCCTGTTGGATGGCATAGAAGAAGAAGTATGTGGGTCTAAGTGACCATGTACTTCAATTGACATATTTTGTCCCTAGCCGGATTATAAATCATTTGTCATGGCGGACCTTTTCGTTTCGGCCTCTGGACCCGACAGTCCGGAGTATTTCTGAATACCCGCTCAGTTATGTAAACCGGGGTATGCGTGGAAACCAGGCGTAGGGGTCATTAGTGCTTGAACAGACAAGTACCCAACTAGCTATGTTATATTACATGGATAGTAAGAAACATCTTCTAGGGAGAATAGTTCCGTCAAGGGTTCCTTTCCCTGGGTACACATGCATTAATGTGCATGTCTGAACTGTGAACAGAGACGCAATATATGAAACATCTAGGAGTTTCTATTATAATGAGTAAGAAACATCTTTTGTTCACTAACCGAATATTCCCTTAAGAACGCTAGCTTTCGGCTTCACCCAGTCTGAGGTACACGTTCGGCGGACCCGGCAGTAACAATTGTAGAGGTGCTCGCCTTATACCCTAGCCGAACTAACGGGAACGTAAGGCATAAATACAGGAGCCAGGCAACCCAGCTTGACCAAAACTTAAGTCATATCGATGCATATAATGGTGAAGAAAAGGTACATATGGAAAAGTGACACATATGTAGTGGGTGTGAAACCTGGAAGATAATTATACTAAGCTTCTGTATGAGAAGCCCCCAGGTATATTGAGCGCGCATACTTAAGGATTTAGCACGTCAAGAGTGTGTAGTTGAGTCACACTTAAAGCTTCGGAGCTATAATAGGAAAGAGAGAGGATATAAATAATAATGAAAAATGGCGGAGGGAAGGAGACGAACATGGAGTTCGGTGCTAGGCGTAGAATCTTCGGAGTCTGGACACGTTCCATGGGTTCGGCTCGAGTCGATTATCTGATGCATCCCGCAGGCGGTACGGTCCTCCAGTGAGAACTTTATCAATGATGAAGGGACCCTCCCACTTGGGCTTGAGCTTGTCCTTTTTCTTCTCCGGTAGGCGTAGAATGAGTTCGCCAACGTTATAAGTTTTGGCCTGTACTTCTCTGCTTTCATACCTTTGTGCCTGTTGTTGAAAGAATGCGGAATGGACTTTTGTGACGTCCCGCTCCTCCTCCAGGGCATCTAAACTGTCCTGCCGATCAAGCTCGGCTTCTCTCTCTTCATACATGCGCACTCGAGGTGAGTCATGAATGATATCGCAGGGCAATACCGCCTCTATGCCGTACACCATGAAGAATGGTGTGTATCTGGTAGTGCGATTCAGCGTGGTCCACAGTCCCCATAGTATGGAGTCGAGCTCCTCGACCCAGTGCGTGTATGATTCCTTCAAGGATCACACTAGTCTGGGTTTGATGCTGCTCATAATAAGACCATTTGCTCGTTCGACTTGACCGTTTGTTTGGGGGTGATAGACGGAGGCGTAATCGAGCTTAATGCCCCTGTTGCCGCACCAAGTTTTCACCTCGTCGGCTGTGAAGTTCTAGCCATTATCGGTGATGATGCTATGGGGGACACCGTAACGGTGTACAACCCCGGATATGAAGTCTATCACTGGTCTGGATTCGACTGTTTTAACTGGTTTGGCCTCTATCCATTTGGTGAATTTATCCACCATGACCAATAGGTATTTTTTCTTATGGCTTCCTCCTTTAAGGGGTCCGACCATATCGAGCCCCTAGACCGCAAAGGGCCAAGTTATGGGGATTGTTTGGAGAGCGGTGGGTGGCATATGGCTTTGGTTGGCGAAGAGCTGGCAACCGATGCAACGTTGGACGAGGTCCTGTGCGTCTGCTCGGGCTGTCGGCAAGTAGAATCCTGTCCGGAAGGCCCTGCTTACAAGGGCCCGAACTACGGCGTGGTGGCCGCCGAGTCCAGCATGGATTTCGGCCAATAGCTGCCGCCCTTCCTCTTCGGAGATACATCTTCGGAGTACTCTGGTAGCGCTTTTCTTATAAAGCTCTCTCTCGTGGACCTTGTAGGCTTTAGAGCGCCGCACAATGCAACGTGCCTCATTTTGGTCTTCGGGGAGTTCTTGCCTATTTAGGTAGGCTAAGAATGGTTCGGTCCAGGGGGCGATGACGGCCATGATTACGTGGGCCAAAGGTGTTATTTCGGTGGCGGAGCCTCCGATTATGTCAGTGTGTTCGGTTTCTGGGGTTGTGGTCGGATCCGGACTGGTATTGCCGGTATCCCCTTGCCACACCACGGATGGCTTGAACAGTCTTTCCAAGAAGATGTTAGGTGGGATGGGGTCGCGCTTAGCGCCGATGCGGGCAAGGATATCCACTGCTTGATTATTTTCTCGGGCCACATGATGAAATTCGAGCCCCTCGAACCGAGCTGACATCTTGAGGACGGCATTGCAGTAAGCCGCCATTTTCGGGTCCTTGGCATCGAAATATCCATTTATTTTTTATATTGCGAGGTTCGAATCCCCGCACACTTCTAGGCATTGGATGCCCATGGAGATTTCCATCCGAAGACCGTGCAACAGAGCCTCGTATTTGGCTGCATTGTTGGAGTCTGTGTATAATATTTGGAGTACGTATTGGACTGTATCTCCAGTGGGGGATGTCAGGACGACGCCCGCTCCCAGACCAGCCAGTATCTTAGAGCCGTCAAAGTGCATGATCCAATTGGAGTATGCATCGTACTCTTTAGGGAGTTCGGCTTCTGTCCATTCGGTGACGAAGTCAGCCAGTACTTGCGACTTAATGGCTCGCCGTGGTTTATATATGATGTCGAACGGGAGGAGCTCGATGGCCCACTTAGCGATCCGGCCCATGGCATCGCGGTTATTTATTATGTTGTTGAGTGGTACTTCGGAGGCCGTCGTGATTGAACACTCTTGAAAGTAGTGTCGTAGCTTCCAGGATGCCATGAAGACCATGTATGCTATCTTTTTATAATGTGTGTACCATGACTTGTGGCGTGAGGACGGTGGATACGTAGTATACCGGCTTTTGAAGCGGGAACTTATGTCCATCCTCCTATCGTTCAACGACGAGCACGGTGCTTACAACTTGGTGTGTTGCCGCTATATATAACAGCATGCGTTCGCCAATGTTCGGCGCGGCCAGGATTCAGTTGATGGCCAAGAGGGCCTTTATTTCTTCCAGTCCGGCCGTAGCCGCATCCGACCACTCGAAGTGTTCGGTGCATCGAAGAAGGCGATAGAGAGGTAGTGCCTTTTCTCCTAATTGAGAGATAAAGCGGCTTAAGGCAGCCACGCATCCAGTTAATTTCTGGATTTGCTTGAGGTCTGTTGGGGTAGCCAACTGTGATAGAGCTCGGATTTTAGCTGGGTTTGCTTCAATTCCTCTGTTGGAAATGATGAAGCCCAGTAGCTTTCCGGCAGGAACGCCAAAAACGCATTTTTTCGGATTGAGCTTGATGTCATATGTTCGGAGATTGTCGAACGTGAGCCTCAGGTTGTCTATTAAAGATTCGACGTGTCTAGTCTTGATGACTACGTCGTCTACGTATGACTCAACTATTTTACCGATTTATTTTTCCAGGCATGTCTGAATCATGCGTTGGTAGGTTGCACCGGCGTTTTTGACCCCGAAAGGCATGGTGTTGAAACAGAAGGGGCTGTATGGAGTGATGAATGCCGTTGCGGCTTGATCGGACTCTGCCATCTTGATTTGATGGTATCTGGAGTATGCGTCGAGGAAGCACAATGAGTCGTGTCCTGCGGTAGCGTCGATGATTTGATCGATGCGGGGGAGGGGGAAGGGGTCCTTTGGGCAAGCTTTATTGAGGTCCTTGAAATTGACACATAGGCGCCATGATTTGTCCTTCTTTGGTACCATCACCAGGTTTGCTAGCCAGTCTGGGTGTTTTATTTCTCTGATGAATCCGGTTCGAGTAACTTGGCTAGCTCCTCTCCCATAGCTTGTCGTTTGGGCTCTGAAAAGCGCCGTAGTGTTTGCTTGACCGTCTTGTATCCCTTTAATACGTTGAAGCTATGCTCGGCCAGCCTGCGTGGGATCCCTGGCATATCTGAGGGGTGTCAAGCGAAGATGTCCCAATTCTCGCATAAGAAAGCCCACAATGCCGCGTCGATTGTGGGGATCAGCTGTGCCCCAATTGATGTTGTTTTGGTAGGGTCCGTCGGGTGGACTTGGAATTTGACTATTTCGTCCGCTGGTTTGAAAGAGGTGGACTTGGATCGTTTGTCGAGTATTACGTCGTCTCTGTCCAATGTGGAGCGTAGCGCAGTTAGTTCTTCGGCCGCGAGGGCTTCGAATAATGCCTCAAGGGCCAGGGCGGCAGTTTTATTTTCGGTGCGGAGTGCTATGTCCGGATCACTGGCTAGAGTGATGATTCGGTTGGGCCCGGGCATCTCGAGCTTCATGTACCCGTAATGGGGTATTGCTTGGAAGCTCGCAAATGCATCCCACCCTAAAAGGGCGTGGTATCCACTACTGAAGGGGCCATTTGGAATGTTATCTCTTCGGACCTATAATTCTCCGGCATGCCGAATACCACATCAAGTGTGATTTTTCCTGCACGTCATGCCTCCCGACTAGGGATGATTCCTCTGAAAGTCGTGCTGCTTTGCTGAATGCGGCTTTTGTCTATTTCCATTTTGTTGGGAGTTTCCTCGTAGATGAGATTTAATCTGCTACCACCGTCCATGAGCACTTTGGTAAGTCGGAAGCCGTCCACAATTGGACTACGGACCAAGGCGGGTGGTGCTCGGACAGTTCGGAACTGAGGTTCGTCACTGGCATTGAAGGTTATGGCTGTGTCGTTCCATGGATTTATTGCTGTAACGTGGCAGACTTCGGCGAGGCCGCGGAGTGCTCTATTGCGCCTGTTATTTGAGGTGAAAGTCTTGAAGACTGTCAATACTGTATTGTTGTTTTCTGTGGGATGATGCTCTGCGGCATTGTTAATGAGGAGATCCTCGCCGCTCTTGGCCACCTGCCAAAGTATCCAACATGCTCTAAGGATGTGTGTTGGTATGGTATACGGTGTGGTGTGAATTTTACATGGCCCATTGAGCCATCCCTCCAATATGGTTCCGCGCCCTATAGTGGGCTTCGGTTTCTTTGTAATTGGATCGGGTGACCTGCGAGAGTGCACCCTTTTAGTTCAGACGAGGGTTTTAGTGAGAGCCGGAGGATCCCAGAATTTAGCCTGGGTTTTCCAGGCGCTTTCCATCGCACAGTACTTCTATACTATGGCCGCCAAGTTGGCGAAGTGTGATATGTCACGACGACTTATGGTGTTGAGGATTCCCTTATCCGTGCAATTTTCGCAAAAGAATGAGATTGCATCTTCCTCGTGACAGTCCTTGACCTTGCTCATTACAAGGAGGAAGCTGGCCAAAAGTGATGTACTGTCTCTTGGGATTTTTGTCTAATGTGGGAAGATCACTTGTATCTGGGTGGGTGGGTGGATTTAAGTCCGAACCCTGACCCGATCTGAGACCCGGGGGCAGAGGAACTTCCGAACTTGGCGGTTCGTGTTCTGAGATGTTGTCCAATTTTTTTGGCCCGCTGTCCGATCCTAAGTTCAGAGTTTGGGTCATGTCCTCCTGTGAACGGGTATCCGGCTCGGAGAGCTCGGGAATCTGGACATAGTTCGTCCTCAAGATAGAGGAAGAATCGTTGCATTGCTCCACCCCCACCGCTATCTAGTGGGTGACCGGCGGAGAGTTAATCTCTCTTTGATCGGGTTTAAGCCTAATCTGATCATAGTCCGTAGCGACTCCCAAGGCGGCGATATGATCCAAGAGCTTGTTCAAGGACGAAAGTTCCATTGGATCCATCTGCTCGGTGTTTTCCGAGCTGACGAGGAGGTTGTTTTCGATGACCCAAGAAGTCATCATCGGCACGGTGGCCGAATGGGCGGTCATGACGAAGTCGCCTAGTCAGAGGGTTTGGCCTAAAGCTAGGGCTCCCCCAGAGGTGATGTTGTCCTTGATAACAAGGCGAGCCATTAAACCTTTTCTCGACGTCACAGTGGAACTCTCAATGAAAGCACCAATGTCGGTGTCAAAACTGGCGGATCTCGGGTAGGGGATCCCGAACTGTGCGTCTAAGGCTAATGCTAACAGGAGGCGGGGGACACAATGTTTACCTAGGTTCGGGCCCTCTCTATGGAGGTAATACCCTACTTCTTGCTTGATTGATCTTGATGATATGAGTGTTACAAGAGTATATCTACCACGAGATCATAGAGGCTAAACCCTAGAAGCTAGCCTATGATTATGATTGTTCTTGTCCTATGGACTAAATCCTCCGGTTTATATAGACACCGGAGGGGATAGGGTTACAACAAAGGCGGTTACAGAGAAGCAAATCTACATATCTGAATTGCCAAGCTTGCCTTCCACGCAAAGGAGAGTCCCACCTAGACACGGGACGAAGTCTTCAGTCTTGTATATTCATAGTCCAACAGTCCGGCATAAGCATATAGTCCGGCTGTCCGAGGACCCCCCCTAATCCAGGACTCCCTCAATCGGTCCCACCGAGATAGCAAAGCAAACTCTCTATTTCCCTTTCATAACGTTTCGGTCCAACCAAGATGAGCGAATCGATCCCACCGAGTTTGCCTGACCAACTCTCTGTTTGTCTATTACCAAAATCGGTCTCACCGAGTTTGTGTGATCGGTCTCACCGAGATTACGTTATGCCACCGAGTTGACATGTCGGTCCCACCTAAATGCCTAGCGGTCACATTATGAACTAAATCGGTCTGACTGAGTTCCACGATTCGGTCCCACCGAGTTTGGTAAATTGTGTGTAACAGTTAGATTTTGTTTGGAGGCTATATATACCCCTCCACCCACTCTTCATTCATGGAGAGAGCATCAGAACATTCCTACACCTCCAACATACATTTTCTGAGAGAGAACAACCTATACTTGTGTTGAGGTCAAGATATTCCATTCCAACCACATAAATCTTGATCTCTAGCCTTCCCCAAGTTTCTTTCCACTCAAATCTTCTTTCCACCAAATCCAAATCCTGTGAGAGAGAGTTGAGTGTTGGGGAGACTATCATTTGAAGCACAAGAGCAAGGAGTTCATCATCAACACACAATTTCTTACCTCTTGGAGAGTGGTGTCTCCTAGATTGGTTAGGTGTCACTTGGCAGCCTCTTTCAAGATTGTGGAGTTGAACCAAAGAGTTTGTAAGCATAAGGAGATTGCCTACTTTGTGAAGATCTACCCGAGTGAGGAAAGTCCTTCGTGGGCGACGGCCATGGTGGGATAGACAAGGTTGCTTCTTCGTGGACCCTTCGTGGGTGGAGACCTCCGTGGACTCGTGCAACCGTTACCCTTCATGGGTTGAAGTCTCCATCAACGTGGATGTACAATAGCACCACCTATCAGAACCATGGATAAAGAAATCTTCGTGTCAACATTGCGTTTGCTTCCTCAAACACCTCCCTTTACCTTCATATGCAATTGTTTTCCATTCCGCTGCTATACTCTTAGAATTGCATGTGTAGGTTGATTGCTTGACTTGTGCTAAGTTGCTAAAATCTGCCAAGAACTAAAATTAGGAAAAGGCTAGATTTTTTTTGGTCAAGTAGTCTAATCACCCCCCTCTAGACATACTTTCGATCCTACAGTAAAGTAAAGACCATAAACATCCAAAACAGGTAATATAATAGCATGGAACAATACAAAATTATAGATACGTTGGAGAGGTATCAAGCATCCCCAAGCTTAATTCCTTCTCGTCCTCGAGTAGGTAAATGATAAAAACAGAATTTTTGATGTGGAATGCAACTTAGCATATTTCTCAATGTAATTTTCTTTATTGTGGCACGAATGTTCAGATCCAAATGATTCAAAATAAAAGTTCACATTGACATAAGAAATAGTAATACTTCAAGCATACTAACTAAGCAATCATGTCTTCTCAAAATAACATGGCTAAAGAAAGTTTATCCCTACAAAATCATATAGTTAGGCTATGGTTCATTTTCATCACACAAAATACTACCATCAAGCACAACCCTGGTTTCAGCCAAGCAATTGGTTCATACTTTTTAACACACTTCAGCTTTTTTCAAGTCTCATGCAATACATGAGGGTGAGCCATGGATATAGCACTATGGGTGAAATAGAATATGATGATGGAGGTTGTGTGGAGAAGGAAAAAAGGAGAAAGTCTCACATTGACGAGGCTAATCAACGGGCTATGGAGATGCCCATAAATTGATGTCAACATGAGGAGTAGGGATTGCCATGCAACGGATGCACTAGAGCTATAAATGTATGAAAGCTCAACAAAACAAACTAAGTGGGTGTGCATCCAAGTTGCTTGCTCATGAAGACCTAGGGAATTTTGAGGAAGCCCATCGTAGGAATATACAAGCCAAGTTCTATAATGAAAAATTCCCACTAGTATATGAAAGTGACAACAAAAGAGACTCTCTATATGAAGAACATGGTGCTACTTTGAAGCACAAGTGTGGAAAAGGATAGTAACGTTGTCCCCTTTTTTTAATTGGCCTTTCTTTTTTTTCTTTTTTTATTGGCCTTTCTTTTTTTGTCCTTTCTTTTTCTATAAGGGACAATGCTATAATAATGATGATCATCACACTTCTATTTATTTACAAATCATGAATTACAACTCGAAACTAGAACAAGATATGACTCTATATGAATGCCTCCGGTGGTGTACCGGGATGGGCAATGAATCAAGAGTGACATGTATGAAAGGGCAATGCATGGTAGCGAAGAGGCTAGCAATGATGGAAGGGTAAGAGTGCGTATAATCCGTGAACTCACATTAGTCATAAAGAACTCATATAGTTATTGCAAAAGTTTTATTAGCCCTCGAATCAAAGTACTACTAAGCATGCTCTGAGGGGGGAGGTTGGTAGGAGTTAACCATCGCACGCCCCCGACCTGCACACATAAAGAAGGCAATCAAAAGAGCACCCCATGCAATATATTTGTTACACAACTTTTACCATACGTGCATGCTACGGGACTTGCCAACTTCAACACAAGTATTCCTCAATTTCATAATTACCCAACTATCATGACTCTAATATTACCACCTTTATATCTCAAAACAATTATCAAGCATCAAATTGATCATAGCATCTAATTCACTTCCTTTGATAGTTTTTATTATACCCAACTTGCATGCCCATCATTCTAGGACCAAATTTATAACCATAGCAAATGTCATGCTGTTCTAAAAGAATCTCAAAATAATATAAGTGAAGCATGAGAGATCAATAATTTCTACAAAATAAAACCACCGCCGTGCTCCAAAAAAGTATAAGTGAAGCACATAGAGCGAAATTGTCTAGCTCAAAAGATATAAGTGAAGCACATAGAGTATTCTAGTAAATTCCAAATCATGTGTGTCTCTACCAAAAGGTGTTTACAGCAAGAATGATTTTGGTAAACTAAAAAGCAAAGACTCATATCATACAAGATGCTCCAAGCAAAACACATATCATGTGGTGAATAAAAATATAGCTCCAAGTAAAGTTACCGATAGACGAAGACGAATGAGGGGATGCCTTCCGGGGCATCCCCAAGCATAGGCTTTTGGTTGTCCTTGGATTATCTTGGGTTCCATGGGAATCCACAATCTTAGGCTCTTTCCACTCCTTATTCAATAGTCCATCAAATCTTTACCCAAAACTTGAAAACTTCACAACACAAAACTCAACAACAAATCTCATGAGCTCCGTTAGTGCAAGAAAGAAAAACCACCAGCTAAGGTATTGTAATGAACTCATTCTTTATTTATATTGGTGTTAAAACTACTGTATTCCAACTTCTCTATGGTTCATACCCGCCGATACTAGTCATAGATGCATCAAAATAAGCAAAGAACACACGAAAAACAGAATCTGTCAAAAACAGAACAGTCTGTAGCAATCTGTAACTTTAGAATACTTCTAGAACTCCAAAAATCCTACCAAAATAGTATGTCCTAGGCAATTTTTCTATTGATCTACTTCAAAAAGAATCAACTAAAAAGCGCATTTGTGTGATTTATTCAAATTATTCTCGTGCTCGCAAAAGTTTCTGTTTTTCAGTAGAATCAAATTAACTATCACCCAAGATGATCCTATAGGTTCTACTTGGCACAAACACTAACATAAAACCACATCTAAACATAGGCTAGATGAATTATTTATTACTAAACAGAAGCGAAAAGCAAGGAACAAAAATAAAATTGGGTTGCCACCCAACAAGCGCTATCGGTTAACGCCCCTAGCTAGGCATAAAAGCAAGAATAGATCTAAGTATTGCCATATTTGGTATTCAATTCATAAGTGGCTCGCATAATAGATTCATAAGGTAATTTTATTTTATTTCTAGGAAAGTGTTCCGTGCCTTTCCTTAACAGAAATTGGAATCTAATATTTCCTTCCTTCATGTCAATAATTGCACCAATCGTTCTAAGGAAAGGTCTACCAAGAATAATATGACATGAAAGATTGCAATCTATATAAAAAACAATGAAATCTACAGGAACATAATTCCTATTTGCAATAATAAGAACATAATTAATCCTTCCCATAGGTTTCTTAATAGTGGAATCCGCAAGGTGCAAGTTCAAAGAGCAATCATCAAAATCACGGAAACCTAGCACATCACATAAAGTATTTGGAATCGTGGAAACACTAGCACCCAAATCACACAAAGCATAGCATTCATAATCTTTAATTTTAATTTTAGTAGTAGGTTCCCACTTATCAAAAAGTTTTCTAGGGATATAAACTTCCAATTCAAGTTTTTCATCATAAGATTGCATCAAAGCATCAACGATATGTTTGGTAAAAGCTTTATTTTGACTATAAGCATGAGGAGAATTCAACACGGATTGCAACAAGGAAATACAATCTATTGAAAAACAATTATCATAACTAAATTCCTTGTAATCCAAAATAGCAGGATAATTGCTAAGTAAAGTTTTGACCTCTCCAATTCCACTTTTAACAAATTTAGCATCAAGATCTAAAAACTCCGAATCATTGGGATGCCTTTTAACTAAAGATGACTCATCTCCAGTTCCATCACTATAAAGATACATATTGCAAAACAAAGACTTAATAGGAGACACATCAATAACTTTTAGATCTTCATCATTATTTTCATGGAAACTAGAAGAACACACTTTTACAAAGCAATCTTTCTTAGCACGCATCCTAGCGGTTCTTTCTTTGAACTTATCAATGGAAATTCTCACGGCTTTGAGAGACTCATTGATATCATGCTTAGGTGGAATAGATCTAAGTTTCAAAGAATCAACATCAAGAGAAATTCTATCCGTGCTCCTAGCCAATTCATCAACTTTAAGCAATTTTTCGTCAAGCAAAGCATTGAAATTATTTTGAGAGATCATAAATTATTTAACACTATTCTCAAAATCAGAGGGCATCTTATTAAAATTTCCATAAGAGTTGTTGTAGGAATTACCATAATTATTAGAGAAGTTACTAGGGAATGGCCTAGAATTAAAGTTTCCTCAATACGCGTTGTTACCAAAATTATTCCTACCAACAAAATTCACATCCATAGATTCATTATTATTGTCAATCAAAGTAGACAAAGGCATATCATTAGGATCAATAGGAGCACTCTTAGTAGCAAACAATTTCATAAGTTCATCCATCTTTCCACTCATAACATTAATTTCTTCTATTGCATGAAATTTTTTACTAGTAGATCTTTTAGTGTGCCATTGAGAATAATTAACCATAATATTATCTAGGAGTTTAGTAGCTTCTCCTAAAGTGATTTCCATAAAAGTGCCTCCCGCGGCCGAATCTAAAAGATTTCTAGAAGCAAAATTTAATCCGGAATAATTTTTTTTGTATGATCATCCATAAATTCAAACCATGTGTAGGGCAATTGCGAATCATCAATTTCATTCTTTCCCAAGATTGGGCAACATGCTCATGATCGAGTTGTTTAAAATTCATAATATCATTTCTAAGAGAGATGATCTTAGCGGGAGGAAAATACTAAGAGAAAAAAGCATCTTTGCACTTATTCCATGAATCAATACTATTTTCAGGCAAAGACGAATACCGAGTTTTAGCACGATCTCTAAGTGAAAACAGAAATAACTTCAATCTAACAATACCATTATCCGTGTCTTTCTTCTTTTGCATATCACACAAATCAACAAAGTTGTTTAGATGAGTAGCGGCATCTTCACTAGGAAGGCTGGAGAATTGATCTTTCATAACAAGATTCAACAAAGCAGCATTCATTTCACAAGATTCAACATCATTAAGAGGAGCAATCGGAGTGCTAAGGAAATCATTATTATTGGTATTGGAAAAGTAACACAATTTGGTATTATCTTGAGCCATTGTGACAAGCAATCCAACACACAAGCATACAAGAGACAAGCGAAAGAAAATAGGCAAACGGAAAAGATTGGGAAAGAGAGGGCAAATAAAAATTGCAAGGGTGAAGTGGGGGAGAGGAAAACGAGGGGCAAATGGCAAATAATGTAATGCCAGGGAGATGAGTTTGTGATGGGTACTTGGTATGTCTTGTCTTGAGCGAAGACCTCCCAGGCAACGGCGCCAAAAATCCTTCTTGCTACCTCTTGAACACTATGTTGGTTTTTCCTTGAAGAGGAAAGGGTGATGCAGCAAAGTAGCGTAAGTATTTCCCTCAGTTTTTGAGAACCAAGGTATCAATCTAGTAGGAGGCTCCACAGAAGTCCCTCATACCTACACAAACAAACAAGAACCTCACAACCAACACGATAAAGGGGTTGTCAATCCCTTCATGGTAACTTGTGAAAGTGAGATCTGATAGAGATAATAAGATAGGATAAATAATTTTGGTATTTTTATGATATAGATTGGAAAGTAAAGATGCAAAATAAAGTGGATCGGAAACTTATATGATAAAAGATAGACCCGGGGGCCATAGGTTTCACTAGTGGCTTCTCTCAAGATAGCATAAGTATTATGGTGGGTGAACAAATTACTGTCGAGCAATTGATAGAGAAGTGCATAGTTATGAGATTATCTAGGCATGATCATGTAAATAGGCATCACGTCCGTGACAAGTAGACCGACTCCTGCCTGCATCTACTACTATTACTCCACACATCGACCGACTCCTGCCTGCATCTAGAGTATTAAGTTCATAGGAACAGAGTAACACATTAAGCAAGATTACATGATGTAGAGGGATAAACTCAAGCAATATGATATAAACCCCATCTTTTATCCTCGATGGCAACAATACAATACGTGCCTTGCTGCTCCTGCTGTCACTAGGAAAGGACACCGCAAGATTGAACCCAAAGCTAAGCACTTCTCCCATTGCAAGAAAGATCAATCTAGTAGGCCAAACAAAACTGATAATTTGAAGAGACTTGCAAAGATAACCAATCATACATAAAAGAATTCAGAGGAGATTCAAATATTTCTCATAGATAAACTTGATCATAAACCCACAATTCATCGGATCTCGACAAATACACCGCAAAAAGAGTTACATCGAATAGATCTCCAAAAAGATCAAGGACAACTTTGTATTGAGATTCAAAGGGAGTGAAGAAGCCATCTAGCTAATAACTATGGACCCGAAGGTCTGTGGTAAACTACTCACAACTCATCGGAGAGGCTATGGTGTTCATGTAGAAGCCCTCCATGGTCGATTCCCCCTCCGACGGAGCGCCGACGAAGGCTCCAAGATGGGATCTCGCAGATACAAAAGGTTGCGGCGGTGGAAATAGTTTTTCGTGGTGCTCCTGGATGTTTTCAGGGTATGGAGGTATATATAGGCGAAGGGGGTAGGTTAGGGGAGCCACGAGGGGCCCATGAGGGTGGGGGGCGCGCCCACCCCCCTAGCACGCGCCCTCCTGCCTCGTGGCCGCCTCGGCTGCTTCTTGACGTCCACTCCAAGTCTCCTGGATTGTGTTTGTTCCAAAAAGATCACTCCCGAAGGTTTCATTCCATTTGGACTCCGTTTGATATTCCTTTTCTTCGAAACACTGAAATAGGGAAAAAACAGCAATTCGGGCTGGGCCTCCGGTTAGTAGGTTAGTCCCAAAAATGATATAAAAGTGTAAAGTAAAGCCCATAAACATCCAAAACAGGTAATATAATAGCATGGAACAATCAAAAAATTATTGATACGTTGGAGACATATCAGTAGGTATGAGGGATTTGCGTGTAGCCTCCTACTAGATTGATACCTTGGTTCTCGAAAACTGAGGGAAATACTTACGCTACTTTGATGCATCACCCTTTCCTCTTCAAGGGAAAACCAATGCATGCACAAGAGGTAGCACAAACCCTTTCGGAACCAAGGAAATCCTGACAGAGGTCAAGAGAAGGAAACATGTGATGATGAGAGTAATCAAGGGGATGAGGAGGAACTAGCAAGCAAGAGTTTAAGAAGGCCACTGACGCCCTGTGCATTGAGGGGGGTGCGTCTCTACACACCTCTCACCGCCAGATCAAGCAATGGGCGTGAGAGGTTATATAATGCCCTCGATGCGGCTATATCTCCCACGTGTCGAAGCACAACTTAGAGGCATAACCGCATTGAAAGCAATGTCGCAAGTGAGGTAATCTTCGCACAACCCATGTAATACATAAGGGAAAAGAGATACATAGTTGGCTTACAGTCGCCACTTCACACAATACATAATTAAACATCCATCATTCAGTTTACACTCAAGGTCCGACTACGGAACCAAAATACAAGAAGAATACCCCAAATGCAACACAGATCCCCGATCGCCCCAACTGGGCTCCACTACTAATCGTCTGGAAATGAAACATAGTAACGTCCAAGGGCCTCATCAAATTCCCACTTCAGCTCAGTTGCGCCATCTGCGCTGGCGTCACCGGTACCTGCATCTGTTTTGGTAGAATCTGTGAGCCACGGGGACTCAGCAATCTCACACCCGCGAGATCAAGACTATTTAAGCTTAAGGGAAGGCTGGTGTAATGAGGTGGAGCTGCAGCAAGCGACTAGCATATATGGTGGCTACATCGCAAAAGAGAGCGAGAAGAGAAGCAAAGCATGGTCGTGAAGCTAGTAGCGATCAAGAAGTGATCCTGAAACTACTTACGTCAAACATAACTCCAACACCGTGTTCACTTCCCGGACTCCGCCGAGAAGAGACCATCACGGTTACATACACGGTTGATGTTTTTTAAATAAGGTCAACTTCGGGTTTTCTACAACCGGACATTAACAAATTCCCATCTGCCTAATAACCACGGGCACGGCTTTCGAAAGATAATACCCTGCAGGGGTGTCCCAACTTAGCCCATCACAAGCTCTCACGGTCTACGAAGGAATAAACCTTCTCCCGGGAAGACCCGATCAGTCTCGGAATCCCGGTTCGCATGACATTTCGACAATGGTAAAACTAAACCAGCAAAGCCGCCTGAATGTGCCGACAAATCCCGATAGGAGCTGCACATATCTCGTTCTCAGGGCACATCCGGATAAGTCAAGCCTCGAGTTTCCCCGTGGTGGCCCCGCAGGCTGCTCGGTTCGGACCAACACTCGAAGGAGCACTGGCCCGGGGGGGGGGGGGGCTAAAATAAAGATGACCCTCGGGCTCGCGAAAACCCAAGGGAAAAATGGTGTAGGTGGAAAATGGTAAAACGAAGGTTGGGCCTTGCTGGAGGAGTTTTATTCAAAGCGAACTGTCACGAGGGTCCCATAAATCACCCAACCGCGTAAGGAACGCAAAATCAAGGAACATAACACCGGTATGACAGAAACTAGGGCGGCAAGAGTGGAACAAAACACCAGGCATAAGGCCGAGTCTTCCACCATTTACCAAGTATATAGATGCATTAATTAAAACAATAGATATTGTGATATCCCAAAATATCCGTGTTCCAACAAGGAACAAACTTCATCTTCACCTGCAACTAGCAACGCTATAAGAGGGGCTGAGCAAAGCGGTAACATAGCCATTCAACGGTTTGCTAGGACATGGGTGGTTAGAGGTTGGACATGGCAATGTGGGTGACATGATATAGCAAGTGGTAGGTATCGCAGCATAGGCATAGCAAAAGAGCGAGCATCTAGCAAGCAAAGATAGAAGTGATTTCGAAGGTATGGTCATCTTGCCTGCAAGGTTCTCAGAGTTGTCGAAGGCTTGATCCTCATAGGCATTCTCAACAGGTTCCTCGTTCACGTACTCGTCTCCCGGCTCTACCCAAAGCAAGAACACAAGCAACGGATCCACAATCAAACAAGGATCAATGCACAAGCAATATGATGCAATACATGACATGCGATGCGAGACGTGATATGCAATGCATATGTGTGCTCCGGAAGGAAAATGATGAACCGGGCGTATCATGGCATGGAACAAGTACTAGCATGAAGTAGGCATGAAAATGAAACTATCCTTGTGCAACACAACCTCATAGCATGCTTGAAATAAAACACTCAAAATGACAAGACAACATCATGATGTAAAATGACATGTTCATGAACTTGCTCAAATGCAGAAACTAATGCCACCACTGGATTGGTGGGATTTTTCTACCCCAAAAACATATATAATATGTCTAGGTTGCTGTAGAAAAATAGTCACAAGTGCATTAAGTTAAAACCTGCCTAAATTGGAATATGACAGAAAAGGCATTTCCATATTTGGAAACGTCCAGAAAAGGACTTGCCCGAAATGGAAATGTACTACATGCCAGAAATGGAATATTCGCTGGGGAATAAAATAAAAAAATAAAAAAAGAAAACAGAGGCTAAGGGAGGATGACAGGTGGGGCCACACTGTCATACACACACACGCGCATAAACACAGAAAAAGGTGGGGGTTAATGCATCCGCGGGGGTTCGAACCCGGGTCTCCCCGGTGTGGCTCTGCTTCGGCAACCACTGGGCTAGGCAGGCGAGTCTGTTAGGAATGGAGCTCTGGCCTACTTGACCAAGCCACAAAGCTCTGGCTTCTTCTTCTCCAAGACAGAGAAGAAAACGACGACGCCGTCGGCGGCAGCAACGGCGACGGCGGGGCCTTGGATGCGGCGGCGGGCATGCGGGATGTGCAAGGGAGTGCGGGTGCAGCGGCGCATGCTATGGAAGGCGTGTGCGTGCGGGACTCGAGCACGAGCTCGATCTCGCCTCGGGTACGATAGCGGCAAAACTGGACGAGGCCGCTGCTCCTTGCTTTCCTGCGTGGGCGAGCGCGTGAGGCAAACGCGGTGAGGAGAAAAGCGGCTAGGCTAGAATAGGAGCGCTAGGACGTGCGGGTGCGCTACAGCAAGATACGCACAACAATAAACTTCCGGCTTCGTCGGAGCGCTACGGGCGCGGCAAAGACACGGACCAGGCGTGTCCTGCGGGTGCCTACATGCAAAGTAATGGATGGGAGAGGGAGGAGCGTTACCCAGCTCACCCTAGGACATGACGGGGTCGACGGAGACGAGCTGGAGGCGACAAGAGGGAGCTCTGAACTTTGGCGCGTCTCTGGCCGAGCGGAAGGAGGAAGCAGGGGACGTCGAGGAATTCGTCGTCCGGGGCACCGTAGTCGACGTCGTGGAAGTAGACGACAGCGAGGAAGAAGATGGACACGAATCTGCGGGGTTGGAGTGGTCGGAGAGCACGCCGGCGACGAGGCGCGCTCCCAGGTGCGCTCGGGACGGGGCGGAAGCGGCAGATCTGGTGGTCTACTCACCTGGCGGCGGCGATGGGAGGAAGAGGGAAACCCTAGGGGGCGCGTGGACACGGAGAGGGGATAAAAGGGAGGCTAGGGCGACGGGTGGAGCACGACGTCGACGCGGCCGTGGCCATGTGCGCGCGCGGCGTGAGCTAGACGAAAAGGCGAGAGGCGGGTGCGCTGTAGCCAGTGGCTGGCTGGTGGGGTCGCGAGTGCCACGTGGGCGTACGGGCTGCTAGGTAACGGGGCGGCTGGGTGAGAAACGACGAGGGCGCTGATCGAGCAAGCGGGCTGGATGGCTGGCTGGGCTGGCTGGCGGCGGTGCTAGCTGGGCCGGCCTAGGAGGCCGAGGCCCAGGGGGGGGGGGGGGTTGCTGCGCTGGCTGCTGCTGGCTGCATTTCCTTTTTTTTTTAAACAGAAATGGAAACAGAAAAGCTCAGGGAAAAAGAAGAGGAGTTAGAGGATAAAGAAAATATTCTCCAACTCCTGGAATTATCCACTATTTTAATAAATTGCATTGGGCATTTTTAGAGGTAGAAAAATAGGACAAGTTTGAAATATTTTCAAACTTGTGTCATTTTTGAACCTGACCAAAACAACTTCAAATAAGGATATCTTTGGCAGAGAGGTTTAGGGCAAGGAGCAAGATTAACAGGGAGAAGATGAACATTATTTGAGGAAGAAAAATAGCACTTGAATAAGAGAGGGAAAAGGAGGAGAAGTGAGGGTGCCATGGATGGAAAGGGGGGGAACAAGGTTATGCCCATGATGCTCATGGCAACAACATGAATGACAATATGCAACATGAGATGACATGAGATGAAGATGCACTACATAATGAGGATGAATGCAAAAAGACAAGAGGCACAAATGCAATATGGTAAGATGAGCATGACAAAGAAAAGAATAAAACCACATAACCAAACAAGATGAGGCCAAACATGATAAAACCCACAAGAATTTGGATGAAGGTCAAGTTGATACATTGCCAAAATGGGACATGATACATCTGGGGTGTTACAACTCTCCTCCACTACAAGAGGATCTCGTCCCGAGATCTAGGACTGAAAGAACTCCGAATATTCAGAACGGAGGTGATCCTCGCGCTCCCAGGTGGCTTCTCGGTCGGAATGGTGTGACCACTTTACTTTCAGGAATTTGATTGACTTGTTGTGAGTCTTGCGCTCGGTTTCTTCAAGAATAGCAACGGGGTGCTCATGATAAGAAAGATCTTGTTGGAGGTCAATTTCTTCAAAGTTGATAGTGCGCTCAGGAATCTTGAAGCACTTGCGGAGCTGTGACACGTGAAACACATCGTGCACGTTTGCAAAATTGGATGGAAGCTCAAGTTGATAGGCGAGATCGCCTCTTTTGCCAATGATCTTGAAAGGACCCACGTATCTAGGGGCAAGCTTCCCTTTGATACCGAAGCGACGAGTACCTTTCATTGGAGAGACGCGGAAGTAGACATGGTCTCCGATTTCAAAAGCCACATCACGGTGCTTGTCATCATAATAGCCCTTCTGGCGCGATTGCGCGGCTTTAAGATTCTCACGAATGACTTTGCACATTTCTTCGGCTTCTGTGATCAAGTCGTTGCCAAGAAGTTGGCGCTCACCTGTCTCGGACCAATTGAGAGGAGTACGACACTTTCTACCATAGAGAATTTTGAATGGGGCCTTGCCCGAACTCGCTTGGAAGCTGTTGTTGTAGGAGAACTCGGCATATGGAAGACACTCTTCCCACTTCATGCCAAAGGAAATGACACAAGCCCTGAGCATATCTTCAAGGATTTGATTGACTCGCTCGACTTGGCCACTTGTTTGAGGATGAAAAGCTGTGCTGAAACGAATGTTGGTGCCCATGGCCGTCTGAAAGGAGTCCCAGAACTTAGAAGTGAAGATGCTTCCACGGTCTGAAGAGATCAATTGTGGAATACCGTGGAAGGAGACAATTCTGGAGGTGTATAGCTCTGCCAGCTGAGCTGCTGTGATGGATTCTTTGACAGGAAGAAAATGAGCCACTTTAGTAAGCTTGTCAATGACAACGAAGATAGCATCATTTCCACGCTTGGACTTTGGAAAACCAGTCACAAAGTCCATCTCGATATGATCAAACTTCCATTCTGGAATAGCAAGAGGTTGGAGGAGACCAGCTGGTCTTTGGTGTTCTGCTTTCACCCTTCTGCAGACATCACATTCATTCACGAATTGAGCAATTTCTCGCTTCATTCGAGTCCACCAATACGACTGCTTGAGGTCATGGTACATCTTCGTACTTCCAGGGTGAATGGATAGGAGGGAATTGTGTGCCTCATTCATGATGACTTTTCTCAGATCGCCTTTAGGAACCACGATACGGTCCTCGAAGAAAAGAGTATCTTTGTCATCCAAGCGATAGCACTTGTATTTGGAAATGCCCTTGTCAATACCACGTTTCACCTTCTTCACCATGGTATCAAGGAGTTGTGCCTCACGAATTTGATCTTCCAAAGTAGGAGAGACTATGAGGTTGGCAAGAAAGCCTTGAGGAACAACTTGAAGATTCAGCTTGCGGAAAGCATCACAAAGATCCGGTTGGAAGGGCTTGAGAATTAGGCTGTTGCAATAAGCCTTTCTGCTCAAGGCATCTGCAATCACATTCGCCTTGCCAGGAGTATATTCAATACTTGGATTGTACTCTTGAATCATTTCGACCCATCGAGTTTGCCTGAGGTTGAGGTTTGGTTGAGTGAAGATATACTTGAGACTCTTGTGATCGGTGAAAATGTCCACTTTCCTTCCCAACAAGAGATGTCTCCATGTTATCAATGCATGGACAACTGCCGCCAACTCGAGATCATGAGTGGGGTAGTTCTTTTCGTTGGGCTTCAACTGACGAGAGGTATAGGCCACAACTTTCTTCTCTTGCATTAACACAGCACCGAGACCTTGCAAGGAAGCATCACAGAAAACTTCGAATGGCTTCGATTCATCAGGAGGAGTCAAGACAGGAGCTGTGACTAGCTTCTCTTTGAGGGTGTTGAAAGCGACATCACACTCAGGCGTCCAGACATACTTGACATGCTTCTGGAGGAGGTTGGAAAGAGGCTTTGCAATCTTAGAGAAATTCTCAACGAATCTTCGGCAATAGCTTGCAAGACAGAGAAAACTGCGGAGCTGCTTGACATTCTGAGGAGGTTCCCAATCGAGAACCGCAGAAACCTTCGCCGGATTAACAGCAATTCCCTTGGCGGAGATGATATGCCCAAGATAAAGAACTTCATCAAGCCAGAACTCACATTTGGAAAACTTGGCATAGAATTGATGCTCTCTGAGCTTGTCGAGCACCAATCGCAAATGTTTGGCATGATCCTGCTTGTTCTTGGAGAAGACCAAAATATCATCGAGATACACCAAGATGAAATCATTGGTGTAGGGGTTGAAGATAAAGTTCATCATGCGAGAGAAAGTTGGAGGAGCATTGACAAGGCCGAAAGACATGACAGTATATTCATAAGAACCAAAGCTTGTTCTGAATGCTGTCTTGGGAATATCTTGTTCAAGAATGCGAATCTGATGATAACCCATACGGAGGTCAAGCTTGGAGAATACTTTAGCACCTTTGAGTTGCTCGAATAGCTCATTGATGTTGGGAAGTGGATACTTGTTCTTGATTGTCTTCTTGTTCAATGTACGGTAATCGACGCAAAGTCGGTCCGTGCCATCCTTCTTCTGGACAAAAAGAACTCCACATCCCCATGGAGATGAACTCGGTCTGATCAAACCCAGACGCTCTTGTTCATCGAGTTGTTTCTTCAATTCTTTCAGCTCCTTGGGTCCAAGCTTGTAAGGACGCTTGCAAATAGGTTCAGTGCCAGGCTCAAGATCGATAACGAATTCGACTGGCCGATGAGGAGGCATACCCGGAAACTCTTCTGGAAAGACATCTTGGTACTCACAAACGACTGGAATCTGAGAGATAGCATCCAACTCGCCCTTCTCATTGAGAGAAAACAACCGAATGGTTTCGTCACAAGCGGCATAGATGATAACATCCTCAGAAGGGTGTGTCAATTGAATCTGTCTGGCAGCACAATCAAGTAGAGCTTTGTGCTGAGAAAGCCAGTCCATCCCGAGAATTAGATCAATATCCGAGTCACCAAGAACAATTGGAGAAGACAGAAATCTATAGTCGCCCATCTTGATTGTAGTATCCGGAACCACCAAACTGGAGCTCAACCGTTTACCCGGAGAAACGACATCCATGGGTTTAACCAAATGTGAAGAAGTGAACTCATGCTTGGCAAAAAACGGTCTTGACATGAAACAATGCGATGCACCAGTATCAAATAAGACTTTTGCAGGAATAGAGTTAACTTGAAGGTTACCCATGATCACATCTGAAGAATCCTCTGCCTGAGCTGCATTCATCAAGTTCACCTTTGCATGCTTGGGATTATGCTTGACCACTGCATTGCTTGAAGACCTCACAGGAGGAGGAGGCGGAAGGCGCCTTTGGTTGACGCATTTGTTCGCATAGTGACCCTTCTGCTGGCACTTGTTGCAAGTCACCTCTGAGAGCGGACGGTGATAAGGAGCATTTGACCTTGGAGCTTGAGGCTGAGACTTGTTCTGATAGCTTGGGTTGGGTGGGTGGGAAGATCCACGACCACCTGAGTTCTTCTGCTGATAAGGCTGACGGAACAGCGGAGGAGGAAGGTAGAACTTTTGCTGCTTTGCTGCCACTTGAGAGGAAGAAGAAGACTGAATTGCATCCCTGTTTCTCTTCTTTGAAGCCTCACACTTGAGCTGAGCACCTTCTTGCTTGAGTGCCATATTATAGAATTGATCAAACTAAGTAGGCTCAACAAGAACAAGAGCTAACTGCAGATCCTCTCTAAGGCCACCTCTGAACTGATAGATCATACTTTTCTCATCAGGAACGTCTTGTTTAGCGAAGCGAGCAAGTTTCTGAAACTGTATGTTGTATTCGTACACTGACATGTTTCCTTGCTTGAGATTGCGGAACTCCTCACGCTTGCTCTCAACAACACTGGTAGGAATGTGGTGAGCTTTAAAGTCCCGACAGAAATCAGTCCAAGTAATCACTCGACCTCCTCTGGAATCATTGTATTGCTAGAACCAATTAGCTGCTTGATCCTTGAGCTGAAAAGACGCGAACTTGACGTAGTCCTCAGGTCTGACATTGCTGCATTCGAAATGCTTGTTGATATCCACGAGCCAATCGTCGGCGTCTGTGGCCTCGGCACAGTAGCTGAAAGACTTTGGCTGGTTTGCGAGGAACTGGTTGAGGGTAGGAAACTATGGCTGATGATAGAACTGCCCTTGACCTTGATTCCCTTGGTTGCCTTGGCCTTGGTTACGCTCTTGCATCAGCTGAATCAACAACTGAGCGTTGGCGTTAGTGGTTGCCATCAAAGTTTTCCATGCCTCCGGAGGCGGAGGTGGAGGTGGAGGGTTCGCCTGATTGCCATCACTGCGTTCCGGATTCTGACGCGTTGGTGGAGCCATCCTGAAGAGGGTGACATCCGTTAGCATCTTGATTGATAGATCGACAAGTTGAATCAACGGATAGAAATTGCAACATATAGTCTTCACAAAAAAACATTCGAACAGGGATGAACGAATGAATTCCAAAATAAACATCACGTCCATTAAGGTGAGAAGCCACTTGATAAGAGATTGATGAATGAAAATAAAAACAAGGTATGAATGGAACAAATAAGTGGTAAGGATTACCCAATCACAAACCAATTATCTGCGGAAGAAATGCTAGAGCTACTTGAATCCCACCTATAAACTCCCGAAACTTTCCGGTTATGCAATCAGGTGTTGGGGATACAGGGGAAGCAATATATCTCACCCAAACTAACAATCCCTACATCCAGCTGTATCCATCCTTCAACACGTAACCAAGAAACCTTCGGAAATCGTGTACCTCAACCTTCGAAAAGCATCCGTTATACGAGTCATGGCAATACTCCCGTACTCACCACAGTACTGGGTTAGCGGGGTTATCTCACCAACGGACTGCATAAAAGAGATTTTCGATGTCGGCGTACTAAACTCAGGTATTCCAGAACTGCAACAATAAAATTATGACGACAACACCTCAGAGCTCAACTCCCCGGGACACTTCCACTAAACCCCTGACAGGAGGCACCAAGACAATGTTCTCATCATAAAACAATCGGAACAATTCCAAGATACCCGCGTGATCCTAAATTTTTTTTTAGTGAAATTTGAGGAGAGGAAAGTCAAAACTTCTACGTCATGAGACCTCACCAGAGCGACGAAGGGACTAAGGAGTAAAAATAATTCCTAGCTCTCCGATATATATAGTCCTAAATGACTCAAAACATTTTTCTAGACACAACTCGGCCACTAAAAACGATCAAGCAGTGGGGGCTCCTAAGGTCGGGGATGGCTCTGATTACCAACTTGTAATGCCCTCGATGCGGCTATATCTCCCACATGTCGAAGCACGACTTAGAGGCATAACCGCATTGAAAGCAATGTCGCAAGTGAGGTAATCTTCGCACAACCCATGTAATACATAAGGGAAAAGAGATATATAGTTGGCTTACAGTCGCCACTTCACACAATACATAATTAAACATCCATCATTCAGTTTACACTCAAGGTCCGACTATGGAACCAAAATACAAGAAGAATACCCCAAATGCAACACAGATCCCCGATCGCCCCAACTGGGCTCCACTACTAATCGTTTGGAAATGAAACATAGTAACGTCCAAGGGCCTCATCAAATTCCCACTTCAGCTCAGTTGCGCCATCTGCGCTGGTGTCACCGGTACCTGCATCTGTTTTGGTAGAATCTGTGAGCCACGGGGACTCAGCAATCTCACACCCGCGAGATCAAGACTATTTAAGCTTAAGGGAAGGCTGGTGTAATGAGGTGGAGCTGCAGCAAGCGACTAGCATATATGGTGGCTACATCGCAAAAGAGAGCGAGAAGAGAAGCAAAGCGCGGTCGTGAAGCTAGTAGCGATCAAGAAGTGATCCTGAAACTACTTACGTCAAACATAACTCCAACACCGTGTTCACTTCCCGGACTCCGCCGAGAAGAGACCATCACGGTTACATACACGGTTGATGTTTTTAAATAAGGTCAACTTCGGGTTTTCTACAACCGGACATTAAAACATTCCCATCTGCCTCATAACCGCGGGCACGGCTTTCGAAAGATAATACCCTGCAGGGGTGTCCCAACTTAGCCCATCACAAGCTCTCACGATCTACGAAGGAATAAACCTTCTCCCGGGATGACCCGATCAGTCTCGGAATCCCGGTTCGCATGAAATTTCGACAATGGTAAAACTAAACCAACAAAGCCGCCCGAATGTGCCGACAAATCCCGATAGGAGCTGCACATATCTCGTTCTCAGGGCACATCCGGATAAGTCAAGCTACGAGTAAAACCAGGCCTCGAGTCTCCCCGTGGTGGCCCCGCAGGCTGCTCGGTTCGGACCAACACTCGAAGGAGCACTAGCCCGGGGGGGGGGGGGGGGCTAAAATAAAGATGACCCTCGGGCTCGCGAAAACCCAAGGGAAAAAGGGTGTAGGTGGAAAATGGTAAAACCAAGGTTGGGCCTTGCTGGAGGAGTTTTATTCAAAGCGAACTGTCACGGGGGTCCCATAAATCACCCAACCGCGTAAGGAACGCAAAATCAAGGAACATAACACCGGTATGACGGAAACTAGGGCGGCAAGAGTGGAACAAAACACCAGGCATAAGGCTGAGTCTTCCACCCTTTACCAAGTATATAGATGCATTAATTAAAACAATAGATATTGTGATATCCCAAAATATCCGTGTTCCAACAAGGAACAAACTTCATCTTCACCTGCAACTAGCAACGCTATAAGAGGGGCTGAGCAAAGCGGTAACATAGCCTTTCAACGGTTTGCTAGGACATGGGTGGTTAGAGGTTTGACATGGCAATGTGGGTGACATGATATAGCAAGTGGTAGGTATCACAGCATAGGCATAGCAAAAGAGCGAGCATCTAGCAAGCAAAGATAGAAGTGATTTCGAAGGTATGGTCATCTTGCCTGCAAGGTTCTCAGAGTTGTCGAAGGCTTGATCCTCGTAGGCGTTCTCAACAGGTTCCTCATTCACGTACTCGTCTCCCGGCTCTACCCAAAGCAAGAACACAAGCAACGGATCCACAATCAAACAAGGATCAATGCACAAGCAATATGATGCAATACATGACATGCGATGCGAGACGTGATATGCAATGCATATGTGTGCTCCGGAAGGAAAATGATGAACCGGGCATATCATGGCATGGAACAAGTACTAGCATGAAGTAGGCATGAAAATGAAACTATCCTTGTGCAACACAACCTCATAGCATGCTTGAAATAAAACACTCAAAATGACAAGACAACATCATGATGTAAAATGACATGTTCATGAACTTGCTCAAATGCAGAAACTAATGCCACCACTGGATTGGTGGGATTTTTCTACCCCAAAAACATATATAATATGTCTAGGTTGCTGTAGAAAAATAGTCACAAGTGCATTAAGTTAAAACCTGCCTAAATTGGAATATGACAGAAAAGGCATTTCCATATTTGGAAACGTCCAGAAAAGGACTTGCCCGAAATGGAAATGTACTACATGCCAGAAATGGAATATTCGCTGGGGAATAAAATAAATAAATAAAAAAAAAGAAAACAGAGGCTAAGGGAGGATGACAGGTGGGGCCACACTGTCATACACACACACGCGCATAAACACAGAAAAAGGTGGGGGTTAATGCATCCGCGGGGGTTCGAACCCGGGTCTCCCCGGTGTGGCTCTGCTTCGGCAACCACTGGGCTAGGCGGGCGGGTCTGTTAGGAATGGAGCTCTGGCCTACTTGACCAAGCCACAAAGCTCTGGCTTCTTCTTCTCCAAGACAGAGAAGAAAACGACAACGCCGTCGGCGGTAGCAACGGCGACGGCGGGGCCTTGGATGCGGCGGCGGGCATGCGGGATGTGCAAGGGAGTGCGGGTGCAGCGGCGCATGCTATGGAAGGCGTGTGCGTGCGGGACTCGAGCACGAGCTCGATCTCGCCTTGGGTACGACAGCGGCAAAACTAGACGAGGCCGCTGCTCCGTGCTTTCCAGCGTGGGTGAGCGCGTGAGGCAAACGCGGTGAGGAGAAACGCGGCTAGGCTAGAACAGGAGCGCTAGGACGTGCAGGTGCGCTACAGCAAGATACGCACAACAATAAACTTCCGGCTTCGTCGGAGCGCTACGGGCGCGGCAAAGACACGGACCAGGCGTGTCCTGCGGGTGCCTACATGCAAAGTAATGGATGGGAGAGGGAGGAGCGTTACCCAGCTCAACCTAGGACATGACGGGGTCGACGGAGATGAGCTGGAGGCGACGAGAGGGAGCTCTGAACTTTGGCGCGTCTCTGGCCGAGCGGAAGGAGGAAGCAGGGGATGTCGAGGAACTCGTCGTCCGGGGCACCGTAGTCGACGTCGTGGAAGTAGACGACGGCGAGGAAGAAGGTGGACACGAATCTGCGGGGTTGGAGTGGTCGGAGAGCACGCCGGCGACGAGGCGCGCTCCCATGTGCGCTCGGGACGGGGCGGAAGCGGCAGATCTGGTGGTCTACTCACCTGGCGGCGGCGATGGGAGGAAGAGGGAAACCCTAGGGGGCACGTGGACACGGAGAGGGGATAAAAGGGAGGCTAGCGCGACGGGTGGAGCACGGCGTCGACGCGGCCGTGGCCATGTGCGCACGCGGCGTGAGCTAGACGAAAAGGCGAGAGGCGGGTGCGCTGTAGCCAGTGGCTGGCTGGTGGGGTCGCGAGTGCCACGTGGGCGTACGGGCTGCTGGGTAACGGGGCGGCTGGGTGAGAAACGACGAGGGCGCTAAGCGAGCAAGCGGGCTGGATGGCTGGCTGGGCTGGCTGGCGGCGGTGCTAGCTGGGCCGGCCTGGGAGGCCGAGGCCCAGGGGGGGGGGGGGGGGTTGCTGCGCTGGCTGCTGCTGGCTGCATTTCCTTTTTTTTAAACAGAAATGGAAACAGAAAATCTCAGGGAAAAAGAAGAGGAGTTAGAGGATAAAGAAAATACTCTCCAACTCCTGGAATTATCCACTATTTTAATAAATTGCATTGGGCATTTTTAGAGGTAGAAAAATAGGACAAGTTTGAAATATTTTGAAACTTGTGTCATTTTTGAACCTGACCAAAACAACTTCAAATAAGGATATCTTTGGCAGAGAGGTTTAGGGCAAGGAGCAAGATTAACAGGGAGAAGATGAACATTATTTGAGGAAGAAAAATAGCACTTGAATAAGAGAGGGAAAAGGAGGAGAAGTGAGGGTGCCATGGATGGAAAGGGGGGAACAAGGTTATGCCCATGATGCTCATGGCAACAACATGAATGACAATATGCAACATGAGATGACATGAGATGAAGATGCACTACATAATGAGGATGAATGCAAAAAAACAAGAGGCACAAATGCAATATGGTAAGATGAGCATGACAAAGAAAAGAATAAAACCACATAACCAAACAAGATGAGGCCAAACATGATAAAACCCACAAGAATTTGGATGAAGGTCAAGTTGATACATTGCCAAAATGGGACATGATACATCTGGGGTGTTACAGGTTAATGCCGTGGAACCAGCGCTGGAGGCCCGGAAGCCGCTCAAGTGGTCACGCACGCCCATCATCTTTGACGAGGAGGATCATCCTAGCCGTACCACTGCGATAGTGTGTTTGCCATTGGTGGTCTCTCTAACGATTCGCAACCTCAAGGTCACAAAGGTGTTGGTGGACGGCGGGGCCGGGTTGAATCTCATCTCCTTAGCAGTTATTAGCAAGCTTCAGATAGAGGTTACTGCTACGTCTTGAGCTTGCATTGGTTTTCCTTGAGGAGGAAAGGGTGATGCAGCAATAGTAGTGTAAGTATTTCACTTAGTTTTTGAGAACCAAGGTATCAATCCAGTAGGAGACTCCTCAGAAGTCCCACGCACCTACACAAACAAACAAAGAACTCGCAACCAACGCAAAAAAGGGGTTGTCAATCCCTTCACGGCCACTTGGGAAAGTGAGATCTGATAGAGATAGTTTGATAAGATAAATATATTTTTGGTATTTTATAATATAGATTGGAAATGTAAAGATGCAAGTAAAAGTAGATTGAAAGCTTATATGATAAAAGATAGATCCGGGGGCCATAGGTTTCACTAGTGGCTTCTCTCAAGATAGCATAAGTATTACGGTGGGTGAACAAATTACTGTCGAGCAATTGATAGAAAAGCGAATAATTATGAGATTATCTAGGCATGATCATGTATATAGGCATCACGTCCGTGTCAAGTAGACCGACTCCTGCTTGCATCTACTACTATTACTCCACACATCGACCGCTATCCAGCATGCATCTAGAGTATTAAGTTCATAAGAACAGAGTAACGCATTAAGAAAGATGACATGATGTAAAGGGATAAAATCAAGCAATATGATATAAACCCCATCTTTTTATCCTCGATGTGAAGAATACAATATGTGCCTTGCAACCCCTGATGTCACTGGGTAAGGACACCGCAAGATTGAACCCAAAGCTAAGCACTTCTCCCATGGCAAGAAAGATCAATCTAGTAGGCCAAGCCAAACTGATAATTCAAAGAGACTTGCAAAGATAACTGAATCATACATAAAAGAATTCAGAGGAGGTTCAAATATTTCTCATAGATAAACTTGATCGTAAACCCACAATTCATCGGATCTCGACAAACACACCGCAAAAAGAGTTACATCGAATAGATCTCCACAAGAGAGGGGGAGAACATGGTATTGAGATCCAAAAAGAGAGAAGAAGCCATCTAGCTAATAACTATGGACCCAAAGGTTTGTGGTAAATGACTCACAACTCATTGGAGGGGCTATGGTGTTGATGTAGAAGCCCTCCGTTGTTGATTCCCCCTCCGGTGGAGCACTGGCGAAGGCTCCAAGATGGGATCTCGCGGATACAGAAGGTTAGGTTGATGGAATTGTTTTTCGTTGGCATCCTGGATGTTTTCGGGGTACGTGGGTATATATAGGAGGAAGAAGTAGATCGGTGGCCGCCCGAGGGGCCCACGAGACAGGGGGCGCGCCCTCCTATCTCGTGGCCGCCTCGACTGCTTCTTGGCTTGCACTCCAAGTCCTCTAGATCACGTTCGTTCCAAAAATCACGCTCCCGAAGGTTTCATTCAGTTTGGACTCCGTTTGATATTCCTTTTCTTCGAAATACTGAAATAGGCAAAAAAACAGCAATACGGGCTGGGCCTCCGGTAAGTAGGTTAGTCCCAAAAATGATATAAATGTGTAAAATAAAGCCCATAAACATCCAAAAGGGGTAATATAATAGCATGGAACAATCAAAAATTATAGATACATTCGAGACATATCAAGCATCCCAGAGCTTAATTCCTGCTCATCCTCGAGTAGGTAAATGATAAAAATAGAATTTTTGATGTGGAATGCTACCTAGCATAATTCTCAATGTACTTTTCTTTATTGTGGAATGAATGTTCAGATCCAAATGATTCAAAATAAAAGTTTATATTGACACAAGAAATAGTAATACTTCAAGCATACTAATCAAGCAATCATGTCTTCTCAAAATAACATGGCTAAAGAAAGTTCATCCCTACAAAATCATATAGTTAGGCTATGCTTCATTTTCGTCACACAAAAATGTTCCCAAATTCTACACCCCCGATGACAAGCCAAGCAATTTTTTCGTACTTAAATAATGTCAAACTTTTTCAACCTTCACGCAATACATGAGCGTGAGCCATGGATATAGCACTATGGGTGGAATAGAATATGATGATGGGGATTGTGTGGAGAAGACAAAAAAGGAGAAAGTCTCACATTGACGAGGATAATCAACGGGCTATGGAGATGCCCATCAATTGATTTCAACATGAGGACTAGGGATTGCCATGCAATGGATGCACTAGACCTATAAATGAATGAAAGCTCAATAAAAGAAAACTAGTGGGTGTGCATCCAACTTGCTTGCTCATGAAGACCTAGGGCATTTGAGGAAGCCCATCGCAGGAATATACAAGCCAAGTTCTATAATGAAAAATTCCCACTAGTATATGAAAGTGACAACATATGAGACTCACTATTTGAAGGACATGGTGCTACTTTGAAGCACAATATATGAGACTCACTATATGAAGGACATGGTTCTACTTTGAAGCACAAGTGTGGAAAAAGGGATAGTAACATTGCCCCTTTTTATTTATTTTCTTATTTTTCCTTTTTTTTCTTATTTTTTTCTTTTTTCTTTCGGCCTTTTTTCTTTTTGGCCTTTCTTTTTTTCTTTGGGACAATGCTCTAATAATGATGATCATCACACTTTTATTGATTACAACACATGAATTACAGCTCGAAACTAGAACAAGATATGACTCTATATGAATGCCTCCGGCGGTGTATCTGGATGGTGCAATGAATCAAGAGTGACATGTATGAAAAATTATGCATGGTGTCTTTGCCACAAATACGATGTCAACTACATGATCATGCAATGGCAATATGACAAAAGTAATGCGTGTCATGATGATAAACGAAACGTTGGAAAGTTGCATGGCAATATATCTCGGAATGGCTATGGAAATGCCATAATAGGTAGGTATGGTGGCTGTTTTGAGGAAGATATAAGGAGGTTTATGTTTGATAGAGCATATCGTATCACGGGGTTTGGATGCACCGATGAAGTTTGCACCAACTCTCAATGTGAGAAAGGGCAATGCTCGGTACCGAAGAGGCTAGCAATGATGGAAAGGTAAAAGTGCGTATAATCCATGGACTCAACATTAGTCAAAAGAACTCATATACTTATTGCAAAAATTTAGAAGTCATCAAAAACCAAGCACTACGCGCATGCTCCTAGAGGATAGATTGGTAGGAAAAGACCATCGCTCGTCCCCGACCGCCACTCATAAGGATGCACAATCCAAGTACACTTCATATTTCAAATTTGTTACACAACTTTAACCATATGTGCATGCTACGGGACTTGCTAACTTCAACACAAGCATTCTTTAAATTCATAATCACCCAACTAGCATGACTTTAATATCACTACCTCCATATCTCAAAACAATTATCGAGTATCAAATTGATCATAGCATCCAATTCACTTCCTATGATAGTTTTTATTATACCCAACTTGGAGGCCTACCATTCTAGGACCAATTTTATAACCATAGAAAATACCACGATGTTCTTCAAGACTCTCAAAATAATATAAGTGAAGCATGAGAGACTAGCAATTTCTACAAAATTAAGCCACCGCCGTGCTGTAAAAGATATAAGTGAAGCACTAGAGCAAAAACTATCTAGCTCAAAAGATATAAGTGAAGCACATAGAGTATTCTAATAAATTCCAATAAAGTGGGCTTCTCCCAAAAGGTGTGTACAGCAAGGGTGAGTGTGGTAAACTAAAAATCAAATACTAATATCATACACGGCGCTCCAAGCAAAACACATATCATGTGGCGAATAAAAATATAGCTGCAAGTAAAGTTACCAATGAACGAAGACGAAAGAGGGGATGCCTTCCCGGGGCATCCCCAAGCTTAGGCTTTTTGCTACTCTTGAATATCTTGGGGTGCCCTGGTCATCCCCGAGCTTAGGCTTTTGCCACTCCTTATTCCATAGTCCATCAAATCTTTATCGAAAACTTGAAAACTTCACAACACAAAACTCAATAGGAAATCTCATAAGCTCCATTAGTGAAAGAAAACAAAAGCACCACATAAGGTACTGTTATGAACTCATTCTTTATTTATATTGGTGTTAAACCTACTGTATTCCAAGTTCTCTTTGGTTCATACCACTTAATACTAGCCATAAATGCATCAAAATAAGCAAACAACACATGAAAAACAGAATCTGTCAAAACCAGAACAGTCTGTAACTAACGCAAACTTCTGGAACTCTAAAAATCCTACAAAAATAGGAAGTCCTGGGCAATTTGTCTATTGATCAGCAGAAAAAACAATCAATGCAAAAGCATGTTTCTCTGATTTAACAAAACTAATTTCATGCGTGCAAAGTTTCTACTTTTCAGCAGAATCAAATTAACTATCACCATAGGTTATCCTATAGGTTCTACTTGGCACAAACACTAATTAAAACATAAAAACACATCTAAACAGAATGTAGATGCAAAATTTATTTCTAAACAGAAACAAAAATAAAAAACACAAATAAAATTGGGTTGCCTCACAACTAGCGCTATCGTTTAACGCCCCTAGCTAGGCATAAAAGTGAAGATAGATCAAGTAGTGCCATCTTTGGCACTCAATTCATAAGTAGCCCGCATGATAGATTCATAAGGTAATTTGACTTTCTTTCTTGGAAAGTGCTCCATGCCTTTCCTTAATGGAAATTGGAATCTAATATTCCCTTCCTTCATATCAATAATCGCACCAATCGTTCTAAGGAGGTCTACCAAGAATAATAGGGCAAGAAAGATTGTAGTCTATATCAAGAACGATAAAATCTACGGGCACCAAATTTCTATTTGCAACAACGAGAACATCATTGATCCTTCACATTGGCTTTTTAATGGTGGAATCCGCAAGGTGCAAATTTAAAGAGCAATCATCAAGATCATGGAAACCTAGAATATCACATAAAGTTTTCGAAATCGTGGAAACACTTGCACCCAAATCACGCAAAGCATAACACTCATGATCTTTAATTTTAATCTTTATAGTAGGTTACCACTCATCATTAAGTTTTCTAGGTATAGAAACTTCCAAATTAAGTTTTTCATCATAATATTGCATCAAGGCATCAACAATATGTTTGGTAAAAGCTTTATTTTGACTATAAGCATGAGGAGAATTAACAATGGATTGCAACAAGGAAATACAATCTTCTAAAGAACAATTATCATAATCAAATTCCTTGAAATCCGAGATAGTGGGTTCAATGCTATTTAAAGTCATGACCTCTCCAATCCCACTTTTACCAAATTTAGCATCAAGATCTAAAAACTCCGAATTATTGGGATGCCTTCTAACTAAAGTTGACTCATCTCCAGTCCCATTATTATTAAGATTCATATTGGCAAACACAGATCTAATAGGAGATACATCAATAACTTTAAGATCTTCATCATTATTTTCATGGAAACTAGAAGAACACGCCTTTACAAAGCAATCTTTCTTAGCACGCAATCTAGCGGTTCTTTACTTGCACTCATCAATGGAAATTCTCATGGCTTTGAGAGACTCATTGATATCATGCTTAGGAGGAGTAGATCTAAGTTTAAGAGAATCAACATCAAGCGAAAGTCTATCAACGTTCGTAGCCAAATCATCAAATTTGAGCAATTTTTCTTCAAGCAAAGCATTAAAATTCTTTTGAGAAATCATAAATTCTTTCACACTATTCTGAAAATCAGGGGGCATCTTATTAAAATTACCATAAGAATTATTGTAGGAATTTCCATAATTATTAGAGGAATTACTAGGGAACGGTCTAGGATTAAAGTTTCCTCTATAAGCATTGTTACCGAAACTATTCCTACCAACAAAATTCACGTCCATAGATTCATTATTATTCTCAATCAAAGTAGACAAAGGCATATCATTGGGATCAAGAGGAGCATTCTTAGTAGCAAATAATTTCATAAGTTCATCCATCTTTCCACTCAAAACATTGATATCTTCTATAGCATGCACTTTTTTACTAGAAGATCTTTCGGTGTGCCATTGAGAATAATTAGCCATAATATTATCAAGAAGTTTTGTAGCATCTCCTAATGTGATTTTCGTAAACGTGCCTCTCGTGGCCGAATCTAAAAGATTTCTAGAAGCAAAGTTCAAACCGGCATAAATTTTTTGTATGATTATCCATAAATTTAAACCATGAGTAGGGCAATTGAGAATCATGAATTTCATTCTTTCCCAAGATTGGACAACATGCTCATGATCAAGTTGTTTAAAATTCATAATATCGTTCCTAAGAGTGATAATCTTAGCGGGAGGAAAATACTTAGAGATAAAAGCATCTTTGCACTTGTTCCAAGAATCAATACTATTTTTAGGCAAAGATAAAACCATACTTTAGCACGATCTCTAAGTGAAATGGAAATAACATCAATTTAACAATATCATTATCCGTATCTTTCTTCTTTTGCATATCACGCAAATCAACAAAGTTGTTTAGATGAGTAGCGGCATCTTCCCTAGGAAGGCTGGCGAATTGATCTTTCATACCAAGATTCAGCAAAGTAGTATTGATTTCACAAGACTCAACATCATTAAGAGGAGCAACCGGAGTACTAAGGAAATCATTATTATTGGTATTGGAGAAATCACACAATTTGGTATTATCTTGCGCCATGGCGACAAGTAATCACACAAGCAAACAGAAAAAGGCAAGCGAAAAGGAGAGGAGAAGATTGGGAAAGAGAGGGCAAATAAAAATGGCAAGGGTGAAGTGGGGGAGAGGAAAACGAGAGGCAAATGGAAAATAATGTAAATGCGAGGGAGATGAGTTTGTGATGGGTACTTGGTATGTCTTGACATGAGCGAAGACCTCCCCGACAACGGTGCCAGAAATCCTTCTTGCTACGTCTTGAGCTTGCGTTCGTTTCCCTTGAAGAGGAAAGGGTGATGCAGCAATAGTAGCGTAAGTATTTCCCACAGTTTTTGAGAACCAAGGTATCAATCCAGTAGGAGGCTCCTCAGAAGTCCCACGCACCTACACAAACAAACAAAGAACTCGCAACCAACGCAATAAAGGGGTTGTCATTCCCTTCACGGCCACTTGCGAAAGTGAGATCTGATAGAGATAGTACGATAAGATAAATATATATTTGGTATTTTATAATATAGATTGGAAAAGTAAAGATGCAAATAAATGTAGATTGAAAGCTTATATGATAAAAGATAGACCCGGGGGCCATAGGTTTCACTAGTGGCTTCTCTCAAGATAGCATAAGTATTACGGTGGGTGAACAAATTACTGTCGAGCAATTGATAAAAAAGCAAATAATTATGAGATTATCTAGGCATGATCATGTATATAGGCATCACGTCCGTGACAAGTAGACCGACTCCTGCCTGCATCTACTACTATTACTCCACATATCGACCGCTATCCAGCATGCATCTAGAGTATTAAGTTCATAAGAACAGAGTAACGCATTAAGAAAGATGACATGATGTAGAGGGATAAACTCGAGCAATATGATATAAACCCCATCTTTTTATCCTCGATGGCAACAATACAATACGTGCCTTGCAACCCCTGCTGTCACTGGGTAAGGACACCGCAAGATTGAACCCAAAGCTAAGCACTTCTCCCATGGCAAGAAAGATCAATCTAGTAGGCCAAACCAAACTGATAGTTCGAAGAGACTTGCAAAGATAACTGAATCATACATAAAAGAATTCAGAGGAGATTCTAATATTTCTCATAGATAAACTTGATCATAAACCCACAATTCATCGGATCTCGACAAACACACCACAGAAAGAGTTACATCGAATAGATCTCCACAAGAGAGGGGGAGAACATGGTATTGAGATCCAAAAAGAGAGAAGAAGCCATCTAGCTAATACTATGGACCCGAAGGTCTGTGGTAAACTACTCACAACTCATCGGAGGGTCTATGGTGTTGATGTAGAAGCCCTCCATGGTCGATTCCCCCTTTGGCGGAGCGCCGGCGAAGGCTCCAAGATGGGATCTCGCGGATACAGAAGGTTACGGCGGTGGAAATTGTTTTTTGTTGGCTCCCTGGATGTTTTTGGGGTACGTGGGTATATATAGGAGGAAGAAGTAGGTCGGTGGCCGCCCGAGGGGCCCACGAGACAGGGGGGCGCGCCCTGTAGGGGTGGGCGCGCCCTCCTATCTCGTGGGCGCCTCGGCTGCTTCTTGGCTTGCACTCCAAGCCATCTGGCTCACGTTCGTTCCAAAAATCATGCTCCCGAAGGTTTCATTCCGTTTGGACTCCATTTGATATTCCTTTTCTTCGAAATACTGAAATAGGCAAAAAAACAGCAATACGGGCTGGGCCTCTGGTTAGTAGGTTAGTCCCAAAAATGATATAAATGTGTAAAATAAAGCCCATAAACATCCAAAAGGTGTAATATAATAGCATGGAACAATCAAATATATATGTTGGAGATGTATCAGTTACCGGCACGTTCCAAGGAGTTAATCCTGGCAGGAGCCGTCCGAAGGGAAAGACCACGTTGCCAGTAACGTTTGGGGGAGAACTGAACTACCGGACTGAGAGGATTGTGTTTGACGTGGTCGATCTCCCCCTGCCATACAATGGGATTCTTCGACACCCACCCCTGGCTAGATTCATGGTGGCATCCCACTATGCCGACAACACCTTGAAGATGCCCGGGCCACTGGGAGTCATTACCATCCCATCAAATGAGAAGGATGCAATCATTTGTGTGGTCAGGATGTACTGGTATGCAGTTGCGGCAGAGGCAGCAGCAGTTCCCGCCAAGGAAAGCAAAGGAAAGAAGAAGGATTGTAGGGATTCCGGCAAAGAGTCCGGGAAGCGTGCCCCCACCGAGTGCACGACACCCGTTAACGACGTGCCGGAGTGTTCTAACAGCAAGAGATCCAAGGTCGCTACACCTGAGTGAAGAAGGCCCCGACAGGGCTGGCTGGCGTTGATGGTACTTTCACTATCAACGCCACCCTTGATGACAAATAGGAAAGCAGGCTCGTTGCCTTCCTGCGGGAGAATATCGACATGTTTGCCTGGCAACCATCTGATATCTCTGGTGTTCCCAGGGAGGTAATCGAGCACCACCTTGTTGTCTGCCTACCTGCTCGACCTGTCAAGCATAAAGTCCAGAAGTAGGCCTTGGTGAGGTAGCAGTTCATTAAAGAAGAGATCAGGAAACTTGAGGTAGCTAGTTTGGTCAGAGAAGTGCTGCATCCCACGTGGTTGGCAAATCCAGTGGTAGTTCGGAAGGCCAATGGGAAGTGGAGGCTCTGCATAGATTTCACAGATCTCAATAAAGCTTTCCCGAAGGATCCGTTTTCCTTGCAGCGTATCGATCAGATTGTGGATTCCACTTCAGGTTGTGATTTTCTCTCCTTTCTGGATGCATATTCTGGGTATCACCAAATCTTCATGTCAAAGGAAGATGAAGATAAGACGTCGTTCATCACTCCATGTGGTACTATTTTGTCCGCATGCCATTCGGATTAAAGAGTGCCGGGTCAACTTTTGCAAGAGCAGTCTAGATTGGTTTTGAGCCACAACTGTACAGAAATATGGAAGCTTACATGGATGACATTGTGGTCAAAATCAAGGATAGAGCCACCCTTATTCAGGATTTGTAGGAGACATTTGCCAATATGCGCAAGATCAATTTGAAGCTCAACCCGGAGAAGTGTGTATTTGGTGTTCCCTCCGGCAAGTTGCTTGGGTTCTTTGTGTCCCATCTCGAGCTCGAAGCCAACCCCGACAAGATCAAAGATATCTGGCAGATCCAAGTGCCAAGGACGGTTAAGGATATGAGGCCTCTGACAGGATGCATGGCTGCGCTAAGAAGATTCATCTCCAAGTCTGCCGAGCGCGCCCTGCCGTTCTTCAAAATTTTGAAGAAGGCAGGGCCTATGAAGTGGACCCCGGAAGCAGATGTTACCTTGCAAGTGTTGAAGGCCTACTTGTCCTCTATGCCTACCTTGGTTGCTCCCAAACACTAGGAGCCATTGCTACTGTACTTAGGGGCAACCAACCAAGTGGTCAGTGTGGCCTTGGTAGCACAGTGAGAAGTAGATGAGCAGGGACTGGCAGAGTCAGAAAAGGATCAGGACAGCAGTGAACACCTCAATGAGAGCAACCCCAAGGACACGGCAAGGAAGAAAGTGGTGCAGCGCACAGTGTACTTCGTCAGCTCCTTATTACAGGGGGCTAGATTGAGGTACTCTGGCGTGCAAAATTCGATCTTTGGTCTTATTATGGCCTCAAGGAAACAGCGTCACTACTTTCAAGCCCATGAGATTGTGATATGTGGAATGAGAAAGTGGTTGAGGGCTTTGGAGCATATCACTAAGCACTTTGAGCAAGCAAGCCATTAAGCAACACCTCACCCCCTTTTAATAGTATTGGCTTTCCTATGGACTCAATGTGATCTTGGACCACTAAAATGAAAATGTACAGTCTTGAGCTTGTGCCAATATGTATCCTTAGCATTTTGAAGGTGTTCCACCTCCTCTTGTCCATGCCACGCCTTTGTTGAACTTTCTGAAATATACTAGATGAAAACATTAGTCCAACAAGAGATATGTTGACAGTAATTACCAAAATCACCCAGGGAGCACTTTTGCTTTCAATCTCCCCCATTTTGGTAATTGATGACAACATACATCAAAGCTTTAGATAATGATATGAAGAATAACAAGTAAAGCTTTGGAAAGACATGTAACATGCATAGGCTCCCCCTAAATGCATGCAATCATGTGAACATAGAATATAAGAGCATGTGAATGCATAATCATGTCAGAGCAAGCAATGAGTTACATGTATCTTGGCTATATGCATCAGAGAAAATGATGTGAATATAGGAAATGTACCTCCATGTCCATGTGTCCTTCTTGCAAACAATATGTACATTAGCAAGAGATCCTCATGCACATGAGTGTGATGCATATACTTACCTTGTGGTCTTGAACTGACTTAGGAAGAGATGAACCTGAGAAAACAAGGTTAGATACCACAGGAACATCTACTAAACACAACAAGAGCAGATAACCACAAGAGTACCAAGACTGGGATGACATGTAGTGAGTGAGTACTAGGTACTCTATTGGATAGTAACATGTCCCCAAGGAATAAAGATATGCAATGAATTACAGAGATTTTCCTCCCTTAGATTTCTTCCCCCCCCCCCCTAAATTTGATGTTGGATAATGGGAGAAGATTGGATAATAGAAAATCAGAGCAAAGAAGTCAGGGCAAAAGACACAAATAATCATCTACTAACATGTCTTTCCCCTCTTAAAGACATGTGGCTTTTCTCTCCTCTTTGAATACTAAGCATCTGGGAAGACTAAGAAATCTTTATCTCCCATAGGTTCTATCTCTCCCTTTGATGTGATTAAGCTTTGATGTGAACTCCCCCCCCCTTTGACATCAAATTCCAAGAAGGGAACTTCTGGAGTATGAGTCAAATAGGTTTGGTCCTTGAGTCACATGACAAGCAGCATGTAGAACGTGATGCAGGTAGAGGATAAGAATCATTGAGTGGAGTTGGATTAGAAATGCAGGATGCAAATGGCAAAATTTTGCTCAGTTGTGGAATCGGTAACACCGAGTCTTTTGCTTCGGTGTAGCCGCATGGTTTCGGTCTTGCCAATGTGAAAAGATCGATGAGGCCGAGTTCAACTAGGAGAAAAAATTGTCATCTCATCAGCTCACTAGGCAAATAAGATCGCACAAAGATTTGCAGGGAACTAACTAAAGGATTTGCCATGAATTAAATACAGGGAATGCAGAAAATAGAAGAAATTAAATCTAGATGAAGTGTTTTTTGAAAAGGGGAAACAAACATGCATGAGACAAATGCAAGAACAGAGAGAAACATTAGAGAACTTCATCTAGAATAGGTCAGCGACAAAGTCACCTATGTTAGTGTATATCGACTTAGGAGTCGAGTGAAGGCACTTGATCATAGGTCATACTCATCCTTTAAGCTCAAAATGGGGTTGCCATTTTTCATTTAAGCATTTTTGATGCATTCACATCTTGTTGATCTGCTTTGACCCATGACTTGGGGTAAAGCTTCTCTAAGATGGAATGACATACCTTGGGTTCTGGTGTTGATCTTAATCATGTAGTTGAACTTGTGTAGGATGCTCAAGGTTGATGTAGTTCGTCAATGCTTGGGAGCACCACTTGTAATTAGATTTCATCTACCTACATGGGTTAGCGTTGCAAGGACGAGCACTTGTGTACCCAAATTGACAATCATGAAGTTTGATACCAAATGAAATTTGATATATAGAAATTGTCAAAGGATATGTTGAAGGGTTTCATGCTTCCTTATCTTCAACCACCATATTGTAGAGACTTGGTGATGTAGAGATAGCTCAAGATATGAGTGAGTTGCAATCTCATACAGTTGGGCTTATCGAAGTACCTACAAGTGTTAGATAACATGCAAGGGTACAAGTATAGATCCATGGCATATGATCATCATCATAAGAGAAATATCAAGGATTAGTCAAAGGCCCAAGCCTTGCATGCATCCAAATGGAGGTTCTACTCCAATTTTGAGGCATCAATGATGTTCAATTCACCCCTCAAACGGCAAAATACTTTCTCATCAAGCCATTTGGTGAAAATATCCGCCAATTGCTTGTCGGTACGAACATGCTTAAGATTGATATCTCATTTAGCAACATGATCTCAAATGAAATGATGACGAACTTCAATATGCTTAGTTCGAGGATGTTGCACGGGATTATGAGCAATCTTAATAGCACTTTCATTATCACAAAAGCAATGGAACATGTTTCACATAGATCCCATAATATTTAAGAGTTTGGGTCATCCAAAGTAATTGAGAACAACATGAACCGGCGACAATGTATTCTGCTTCGGCGGTGGAGAAGGATACCGAGTTTTGTTTCTTGGAGGACCAAGACACGAGAGATCTACCAAGATATTGACAAGTACCCGAAGTGGACTTTCTATCAACCTTGTCACCGGCATAGTCCGAATCGGAGTAGCCAACAAGATCAAAAGAGGACCTCTTAGGATACCAAATGACAAAATTTGGTGTTTGAATTAAGTATCTCACTATCCTTTTCACAGCCTTAAGATGACATTTTTGGCGGGCCGCTTGATATCGTGCACATATGCACACACTTAGCATAATATCGGGATAGGAGGCACATAGATATAAAAATGAACCAATTAGAGAGTGGTAAACCTTTTGATCAACCGGTTCGCCATCCTTGGTCAAGTCAAGATGTCCACTAGTAGGCGTGGGTGTATTCATACCTTTGCATTCTTGCAGGTTGAACTTCTTGAGTAAGTCCTTGGTGTACTTTGTTTGAGAGACAAAGGTACCCTCCTTAGTTTGCTTTATTTGCAAACCAATAAAGAATTTGAGTTCACTCATCATGGACATCTCAAACTTCTTCGACATTAGCTTTCCAAACTTTTCACTAAAATGAGGGTTAGTCGAACCAAATATGATTTCATCCACATAAATTTGGCACACAAATAATTCACCATTAACCCTTTTAGTAAACAGCGTGGAATCAATTTTTCCAATCTTAAAGTCTTTTTCAATAAGGAACTTGGTCAAGCATTTATACCACGCTCTAGGAGCTTGTTTAAGACCATAAAGAGCTTTGTGAAATTTGTAAACATGGTCGGGTTTCTTAGGATTAACAAAGCCGGGAGGTTGTTTAACATAAACTTCCTCCTCAATTTCACCATTTAGAAAAGCCCTTTTAATGTCCATTTGATACAAGGTAATATCATGTTGATTAGCCCACGCAAGTAAGATGTGGATGGACTCAAGTCTGCCAATGGGGCATATGTCTCACCATAGTCCGTACCTTCGATTTGAGTGTAGCCTTGGGCAATGAGACGTGCTTTGTTGCGAACGACTTGTCCATCTTTGTCTTGCTTGTTGCGAAACACCTATTTGGTACCGATGATGTTGTGGTTGTTGTCGGGCTTCTCGACCAATATCCACACTTCGTTTCTCTCAAAGTTGTGTAGCTCTTCGTGCATGGTATTTATCCAATCCGGATCTTCTAGTTCTTCTTCAACCTTCATAAGTTCAATGCTAGAGATGAATGAATAATGTTCATAAAAATTTGCCAAACGAGTTTTAAAGAGAGTAATTCTCCCGGTTAGAATATCATTGAATATTTGTTCGACGGGATGGTCTCGTGAAACTCTTGCTCTAACTCATGAGAGCTTTTGTTTGGGTCGGGGTGGAACATCTTCTTCATCATGTTGTTCTTCCTCTTGGCCTTCTTTGTTGGTGGTGTTATTGTTCTCTTGTGGAGGTGGAGACGGAGGTTGATGAGGTTCATCTTGGTGTATATCTTCGTTCCCATCGTCTTGATGCGTTCCACTTGTGGATGCCTCCGTGTCAACTCTTGGTTCACCTTGTCGTGAGGTAGAAGCTTCCACTTGGACGGACGAGGTACTCTCCATCACCTCTGTTGGGCGTATCTTGACAATAGACAAGTCTTGGATTGCTTCCGAAGGATCTTTATCACCTACATCAATTGGCAATTGCTCTACTTGAGAGCCGTTAGATTCATCAAACTTCACATCTATCGTCTCTTCAACCTTTCAGGTGAAATTTTTGTAGACATGGTATGTGTGAGAGTTTGAGCCATAACCGAGTAGGAAACCTTCATGAGATTTAGGAGCCAATTTCGAACGATGATGCTTATCAAGAATGTAGCACTTTGAGCCGAATACCCGAAAGTATCCAACTTGGGGTTTTTTACTGGTGAGAAGGTTGTATGCCGTCTTACCGAGTAGCTTGTGAAGATATGGACGATTCGTTGCATGACAAGTGTCTCAACCGCTTCCGCCCAAAATTGTTTTGGCGTCTTGTATTCATCAAGCATCGTTCTCGCCATTTCGATGAGCATCCGGTTTTTCCTCTCAGCAACTCCACTTTGTACGTAGCCGAGAAATCATGTGAAATCCCTTCTTCGTCAAGAAAGGTGTCCACATTGGCGTTCTTGAACTTCGTTCTGTTGTCGCGACGAACCTTCTTGATCTTCACTTGAAATTGATTTTGGGCATTTCTGGCGAAGTTCTTTAAGATCTTTTGGACTTGCGATTTATCATAAAAAACACCCACGTAAATCTTGAAAAATCATCGACTATGACTAAACCAAATGAGTTTCCACCGAGACTTTCATAGGCGTTTGGACCGAAGAGATCCATATGAAGTAGCTCGAGTGGTCTTCTCATGGTCATGATGTTCTTCATGGGGTGGCTTCCTCCAACTTGTTTTCCTGCTTGGCAAGCACTGTGTAACATCCCAAAAGTTTAAATTTTGGGATGTTATATTAAATAGATAGATTTGATTGTTTGTTTGATTGTTGTATGATTGATTGACTAAAAGTGAGTGAATTCGAAACTGTTTGAAACTTAAATGAGAGGGAATAAAAGGACTTTCCCAAACTTTCATTTTGCATTTTGATCTTCGTCAATTCAAATTCTTTTCACCACAAAACCATGGAGAGAAGATGACATGACTTCTTCCATTTATTTAAATAACAAGGGGTGTTGAAAATATTTGAATTTCATTTGGAAAATATTTCCAACCCAGGAACTTTATGCAACTCAATGATTTTCACGAGCGAAGATAAAATGTCTTCTTCAAAACATATGAAATATGAGTTGGGAGTTTCAAAGAATTAAATTCAAAGTTCTTTTGAATTTATTTTTCAATTTGGAGTTACCTAAGTTTTATTCAAATTATTTTTCTGCAAAAATAAAATATATGGAAATTAGGGTAACATGATTCCCTACAATAGAAAATTGGAGAAAAATAAATTTGAATTCATTTTGGTATTTTTAAAATGATTTTCGTTGGATTTTATTAGAGCAGTAGCATTGTTTGATTTATTCGAATTTTTGTGCACTTTATTTTAAGCTAGAATAATGTTCATCTCGTAGGAAATCTTTTTCTGAAAATTTTGATATATAATATGCCTATATTATATTTCTGATTTTATTTATTTCATTTATTTCTTTGACTGTCTGTTAAAAAAAGAACTTCCCTCCGCCGAACTGGGCCGGCCCAGCTCCTGCCAGGCCAAGGCCCAGCCCAGCGCGCCATCGCCACCGACCCCGAGCGGGAGTCTGCCGCCCGCACGCCGCTGCGCCGTCGTGACCGACCCGGCCACCCCGCCGCCTTGGCCCCTCCTCCACGCCACCGTGGCCCCCTCCTCCTATAAATCCCGCAGCCCCGACCCTCTCTCTCTCTCTTTTTCGCCGCGCCGCCGCATTTCTCGCCGCACTCGCCGAAGCCGCCGCTCCGGCGAGATCCGCCGCCGCCGCCCCACTTTGTCCCATCACCGGGGACCCCCGCGGACGCCGCCATCCTCTTCGCCTTGCCGCGCCGCCCCTCCCGACCCCTCCATTGCCCTCCTCAACGACCGGAGCCACCACCCCGACCGGAGCGGAGCCACCGCCGCCGTCCCGCGCCGCTAGACTTCGCCGCTGCCGCCGCGGTAACCGCCGCCCCCTCCCTCGCCGTTGGGTGTGGATCCAACGATCCAGATCATTTTAGTTTTTTTTTCCCGAAACGTTTTGTTTTTATTTAGAGAACATCCGCTGTTTAGATCAGAAAAACGAACGTTCGGTTTTTAGTTCTTTTTTTCTTTTCTGTTATTTTCCGCCAGGGACCCATCCGTGAATATTTTATTTACAAATTAGTCCCTGATTTTCAAACGACTACAACTTTTTACTCGTTTGTCCAAATCCAACGAAACCAACGCCCACTTTTTCGTTATGATCCCCTCTATCCAGTAATCCAACTTAAACATGTTTTTGAAAGTTTTAAAATTTGAATTCCAACAGTTTAGTATTTGAACTTTGTTTGATCATAACTTGAGTTTTAAAACTCCGATTTGAGTGATTGTTTTTGCAAATCGAAGCCCTTGACCTAAACTTTCTGATAAGGCCAAATTCATATAATTTTGGTACTTTTAGAAAAAAATTTATGTTGCAAGAGTTATTTGCTTGGTTTTGATGTTGCCGAGTTGTATTCTTCGTTCTTTCCGATCTTTTGAGTGATTGCTTATGTGTGGTTACCATTGCTTGCTCGCGATAGATTGACCGGAGTGTGACGAGTAGAACTATCAAGAGTTTTGAGTGCGAATCATCTTCATCAACATTGCAGGCAAGTAAAACTTTGATCATACCTTTTCTACTACCCAGTTTTTATGCATTAGATCAATCCTCAAACATTGCATGACTAGGATCTAATTAATATGTGGGTTGGGAAATAGATGAGGTAGTACCTATTACCTGTTTTATTATTCAAACCTTTGGGAGTTACTTCTACGTTTGCTTATTATGCCATGATATGCTAGTAGACGTGGATTGGGTGAGTGTATCCATGACAGATGTGAGTTTGTTAATTAATGGTTTATTTAAGGTGGCAACTTAAATACACATCTAGGTGGATTGAGGTACCTGGTTTCCAAGATTTGCCTGTTTTTTTCTTCGGACCGCCACCCAGGCTCAAAGGGATCATGAGATTATTCATGCTAGAAACTTCCGTGTGCAGCCACATGCTATTATGGGCTCTAGCATAGTTGACTAAGTTGTGCGAACTCTTACAATGGTAGACTAGCTGATGTAGGGGATGTAGGTTGGTACGGTCTACCCGTTCGTAAGGTGCAAGCGCTTCTAAAAGACTATGTCTCGGTCATCCGTTTCTCAAACACCATGTAGTGCGAGAATCCAAATGGAGGAGATCGAGTCATGTGGGAAAAGTGCGCGAACCTCTGCAGAGTGTAACAAACTAATCAAGGTTAGCCGTGTCCCCGGTTATGGACATCTTGAGTATCTAGTACTTGGATTATCAAATGAATCTCATCATGTTACTTTAATTAAATTTTGTTGGGTTTTAATGATGATGCTTAATTGGGATTGAGAATGCTGTCAACCATTCTCAATGTTTAACCACCACCATGATAGTTAAATAAATTTATTCCTTTGTAGTAGGGAAAAATTGGCTTTTCGCAAAAACATTATAACCATAGAGCCTCCACCAGCCAAATATGCATGTAGTGATAGCCTTTATTCATCATTGCTCTATGGTGTGAATTTGCCAGTACATTCAATGTACTGACCCTTTGTGGCTGCAACGTCTCATGTTGCAGGATCTTACGACGAGTAAGTGATACGTTAGGGTTACGATTTCTACATTCAACTTTGCCGTTGGTGTTGATGGGAATCCACAACCTTGTTACTTCCGCTATTTTGGATTGAGGTAATAGTATTTACGTTACTTTATACATGTGATTTACCTCTGTTATAAATCCTCGAGTACTGTGTGTGAGCATACCGATCCAGGGATGACACTTAAGCATAGAGACTTGATCCATTTGGGTCGGGTCGCTACACACTACAAAGTCGATCGTTGTCAAATATAACATCTTTAACTCCAAGGATATGATCACCTTTAATAAGCTTATCCAGATTTAGCATGTCCACATGACCTAACCATCTATGCCATAACCAACCTTTAGAAGATTTAGCAATTAAGAAAGTTCTAGGTTGAGCCTTTTTAGTGAAGTCAACAATGTATAGATCACCTCTACGTATACTAGTAAAGACCATTTTATGATTATCTCTACGAAACACTTGGCAATCTACTTCAGCAAATAAGACATTGAAACCAAAATCGGCTAGTCTAGATACAGAGAGTAAATTATAGCCAAGAGATTCAATGAGCATGACATTTTGTATGGAGCTATCATGTGAGATGGCCACCTTACCGAGGCCAACCATCTTACCCTTTGAGTTATCACCAAAAGTGACATAGTTTCGAGGGCCATAATTTTCAGCAAGCTCACGAAATATATCCTTGTCTCCGGTCATGTGATCGGTACATCCACTATCACGAACCCATTCCTTTCCTCCAGCCATGTAGTCGCGAAGATTAGCCATAAGACCAAAGTGTCTCATAGAATCATCGATATCGTAGTCACTATCATCATCCTCATCATAGTATCCATGTTCAACATAGTCTTGTGATTGATCATTACCTAGAGAGAGTGATTCATTAGATATATGATCATGACAATGTTCATATTTATGAATTCTAATGACTTCGGAAATGATGTTGCTAATGATTCCAACATCTCCTTTGGCATGCATAATGTCACGAAGCTCAAATAGACAATCGCCAAACTTAGGATCATTAGAATTCATTTTACTCAAGGTAATACACTTGTGAAGAAGCTCATCTAGATTTTGCAAGGAATAGTTTGGAAATCGTTCATCAAGAAATCTCCATATGGTGTAAGCACAATGAAGAGTAGACAAGCAAGCAATCAAGTTTCTAGGTAATCCTCTAGTGATAAGATTGACAGTTCTAAGATTACTGATCATGTCAATAGACTCATCGGGGATAGGATGCAAAGGATCAACAAGGGGTGCACATGGGCTAGTAATGTACTTGTTCAAGTGATATTCATTGAAAATCTCAAGCATCTCATTTTTCCAATCATGAAAGAACTCTATATCAAGTATAGGCACTTTATGTCTAAGACTCCCCAACGTAGACTCATCCATCTTCCTCCAATGGTGATTAAACCAAAGCAATGGAGACCAAAGCTCTGATACCAATTTAAAGGATCAAGAAGATGTGTCTAGAGGGGGGGTGATTAGACCCTCAACAAAGAAAAGTAGCAGTTTTGAAATTCTTCAAGTTAAGGTGGAGTTTTAGCACAAGTTTAAACATTCACAATACATTTCAAGCAAGCATGGCAAGAGTATATGAGCAGTGGAAAGTAAAGCATGCAAATTGCAAGAAAGTAAAGGGATGGGATTGGAGTGTTCAAAGGCAATGAATGCTGGAAGTGGTTCTCTCTCAGAAAATGCAAGGGATGGGATTGGAATATCTTGGTCTCAACACATGAGTAGGTTGTTCTCTCTCAGAAAATGAATGCTGGAAGTGTAGGCACGTTCTAATGGCTCTCTCCATAAATGGAGGAAGGGTGGAGGGGTATATATTGCCTCCACACAAAATCTCACCATTACACAAAATTTACAAAACTTGGTGGGACTGAATAGTGAAACTCGGTCAGACCGATTTAGTTCAAAATGTGAATGTTAGGCTTTTCAGTGGGACCAATATGATCAACTCGGTGGGACCGATGTGCTAGGGTTAGGGTAAAACTTCAACTCGGTTTGACTGATTACACAAACTCAGTGAGACCGATTTTGGTAATAGAGAGTTGGTCAAGCAAACTCGATTGGACCGATTGCATATCTCGGTGTGACCAAAATAATGGCAATAGATAACAGAGAGTTTGCAAGCCCATCTCGGTGAGACTGAGATCTCATCGGTGAGACCGAACTGATTAGGGTTTCTGGCAGTGGCAATGTCAAGCGAACTCGGTGGCGCCAGATAGATCAAATCGGTGGGGCTGAGTTTGACTTTAGGTTTAGGACATATGTGGAATGAGAAAGTGGTTGTGGGCTTTGGAGCATATCACTAAGCACTTTGAGCAAGCAAGCCATTAAGCAACACCTCATCCCTTTTTAATAGTATTGGCTTTCCTATGGACTCAATGTGATCTTGGACACTAAAATGAAAATGTATAGTCTTGAGCTTGTGCCAATATGTGTCCTTAGCATTTTGAAGGGGTTCCACATCCTCTTATCCATGCCATGCCTTTGTTGAACTTTCTGAAATATACTAGATGAAAACATTAGTCCAACAAGAGATATGTTGACATTAATTAACAAAATCACCCAGGGAGCACTTGTGCTTTCAATCTCCCCCATTTTGGTAATTGATGACAACATACATCAAAGCTTTAGATAATGATATGAAGAATAACAAGTAAAGCTTTGGAAAGACATGTAACATGCATAGGCTCCCCCTACATGTATGCAATCATGTGAACATATAACATATGAGCATGTGAATGCATAGGCATGTCAGAGCAAGCAATGAGTTACATGCATCTTGGCTATATGCATCAAAGCAAATGATGTGAATATAGGAAATGTACCTCCATGTTCATGAGTCCTTGCAAACAATATGCACATTAGCAAGAGATCGTCATGCACATGGGTGTGATGAATATACTTACCTTGTGGTCTTGAGCTGACTTAGGAAGAGATGAACCTGAGAAAATAGGGTTAGATTACACATGAACATCTACTAAACAGAGCAAGAGCAGATAACCACAAGAGTACCAAGACTGGGATGACATGTAGTGAGTGAGTACTAGGTACTCTATTGGATAGTAACATGTCCCAAGGAATGAAGAGAAGCAATGAATTCCAGAAATTTTCTTCCCTTAGATGTCTTTCTCCCCCTGAATCGGAAGTTGGATAATGGGAGAAGATAGGATAATAGAAAATCAGAGCAAAGAAGTTAGAGCAAAAGACACAAAGAATCGTCTACTAACATGTCTTCCCCCTCTTAAAGACATGTGGCTTTTCTCTCCTCTTTGAATACCAAGCATCGGGAAGACTAAGGAATCTTTCTCTCCCACAGGGTCTCTATCTCTCCCTTTGATGTGATTAAGCTTTGATTTGCACTCTCTCCCCCTTTGACATCAATTTCCAAGAAGGGATCTTCTGGAGTATGAGTCAAATAGGTTTGGTCCTTGAGTTACATGACAAAGCAGCATGTAGAACGTGATGTACGTAGAGGATAAGAATCATCGAGTGGAGCTGGATTAGAAATGCAGGATGCAAATGGCAGAATTTTGCTTAACTGTGGAATCGGTAACAACGAGTCTTTTGCTTCGGTGCAGCCGAGTGGTTTCGGTCTTGCCGATGTGAAAAGATCGGTGAGGCCAAGTTCAACAAGTAGAAAAATTTGTCATCTCAGCTCACTAGGCAAATAAGGTCTCACAAATATTTGCAGGGAATTAACCAAAGGATTTGCAATGAATTAAATACAGGGAATGCAGAAAATAGAAGAAATTAAATCCAGATGAAGTTTTTTTTGAAAAGGGGAAACAAACATGCTTGAGACAAATGCAAGAACGTAGAGAAACACTAGAGAACTTCATCTAGAATAGGTCGGTGACAAAGTCACCTATGTTAGAGTATATTGACTTAGGAGTCGAGTGAAGGCACTTGATCATAGGTCATACTCATCCTTTAAGCTCAAACTATTGTTGCCATTTTTCGTTTAACCATTTTGATTCACATCTTGTTAAGCTGCTTTGACCCATGACTTGGGGAAAAGCTTCTCTAAGATGGAATGACATACCTTGGGTTGTTGTGTTGATCTTAATCATGTAGTTGAACTTGTGTAGGATGCTCAAGATTGATGTAGTTCGTCAATGGTTGGGAGCACCACTTGTAATTTGAGTTCATCTACCTAGATGGTTTAGATTTGCAAGGAAGATCACTTGTGTATCCAAATTGACAATCATGAAGTTTGATACCAAATGAAAGTTTATATATAGAAATTGTCAAAGGTAATGTTGAAGGGTTTCATGCTTCCTTGTCTTGAACCACCATATTGTAGAGACTTGGTGATGTAGAGATTGCTCAATATATGAGTGAGTTGCAATCTCATAGAGTAGGGCTTATCCATGTACCTACAAGGGTTAGATAACATGCAAGGGTACAAGTATAGATCCATGATATAAGATCATCATCATAAGAGAAATATCAAGGATTAGTCAAAGGCTCAATCCTTCCATGCATCCAAATGGAGTATCTACTCAAGTTTGAGGCATCAATGATGTTCAATTCACCTCTCAAACGGCAAAATACTTTCTCATCAAGCGGTTTGGTGAAAATATCCGCCAATTGCTTATCGGTACGAACATGCTTAAGATCGATATCTCCTTTAGCAACATGATCTTGGATGAAATGATGACGAACTTCAATATGCTTAGTTCGAGGATGTTGCACGACATTATGAGCAATTTTAATAGAACTTTCATTGTCACAAAGCAATGGAACATGTTTCACATAGATCCCATATATCTTTAATAGTTTGGGTCATCCAAAGTTACTGAGCACAACATGAACCGGCGGCAATGTATTCCGCTTCGGCGGTGGATAAGGATACCGATTTTTGTTTCTTGGAGGACCAAGACACAAGAGATCTACCAAGAAATTGACAAGTACCCGAAGTGGACTTTGTATCAACCTTGTCACCGGCATAGTCCGAATCAGAGTAGCCAACAAGATCAAAAGAGGACCTCTTAGGATACGAAATGCCAAAGTTTGGTGTGTGAATTAAGTATCTGACTATCCTTTTCACAGCATTAAGATGACATTTTTGGTGGGCCGCTTGATATCGTGCACACAGTTAGCATAATATAGGGACAGGAGGCACATATATATAACAATGAACCAATCACAGAGCGGTAAACCTTTTGATCAACCGGTTCGCCATCCTTAGTCAAGTCAAGATGTTCACTAGTAGGCATGAGTATATTCATACCTTTGCATTCTTGCATGTTGAAGTTCTTTAATAAGTCCTTGGTGTAATTTGTTTGAGAGACAAAGGTACCCTCCTTAGTTTGCTTTATTTGCAAACCAATAAAGATTTTGAGTTCACTCATCATAGACATCTCAAACTTCTCCGACATTAGCTTTCCAAACTTTTCACTAAAATGAGGGTTAGTCCGACCAAATATGATATCATCCACATAAATTTGGCACACAAATAATTCACCATGAATCCTTTTAGTAAAAAGTGTGGAATCAATTCTTCCAACCTCAAAGCCTTTTTCAATAAGGAACTTGGTCAAGCATTTATACCACGCTCTAGGAGCTTGTTTAAGACCATAAAGAGCTTTGTGAAGTTTGTAAACATGGTCGGGTTTCTTAGGATTAACAAAGCCGGGAGGTTGTTTAACATAAACTTCCTCCTCAATTTCACCATTTAGAAAAGCCCTTTTAATGTCCATTTGATACAAGGTAATATCGTGGTGATTAGCATAGGCAAGTAAGATGCGGATGGACTCAAGTCTAGAAATGGGGGCATATGTCTCACCATAGTCCATACCTTCGACTTGAGACATGCTTTGTTGCGAACGACTTGTCCATGTTTGTCTTGCTTGTTGCAAAACACCCATTTTGTACCGATGATTTTGTGGTTGTTGTCGGGCTTCTCGACCAATGTCCACACTTGGTTTCTCTCAAAGTTTTGTTGCTCTTCGTGCATGGCATTTATCCAATCCGGATCTTCTAGTGCTTCTTCAACCTTCATAGGTTCAGTGCTAGAGATGAATGAATAGTGTCACAAAAAATTGCCGATTTGAATATCATTGCAGGTTAGTTCGACGGGATGGTCTTGTGAAACTCTTCCTCTAACTCGTGAGAGTTTTTGTTTGGGTCGGGGTGGAACATCTTCTTCATCATGTTGTTCTTACTCTTGGCCTTCTTCGTTGTTGGTGTTGTTGTTCTCTTATGGAGGTGGAGACAGAGGTTGATGAGGTTCATCTTGGTGTACATCCTCGTTCCCATCGTCTTGATGCATTCCACTTGTGGATGCCTCCGTGTCAACTCTTGGTTCACCTTGTCATGAGGTAGAAGCTTCCACTTGGACGGACGAGGTACTCTCCTTCACCTCCATTGGGCGTATCTTGCCAATAGACAAGTCTTGGATTGCTTCTGAAGGATCTTTGTCACCTACATCATTTGGCAATTGCTCTACTTTCGAGCCTTAGATTTAGAAAATGGAAGAGGAGGAGCGTGAGGATGGATGACTCCGCCCTCGTCCGCCCCTCCCTTTTATAGAAGGGCCGGGGAGGGGATCCACTTCCTCAACAGGCGGCCGCCATCCTCCTCCGCCAATTCAGGACGACCGGGCCCTCGCCTTGATGCTCTCCCGTGCCACGCGCCTTTGTTACCTACCCCGCTCGATGCATGCAGCATACGTGGCTAAGGATAAGGGCGTGGTTGGAATAGTGTATTGGCAGTTTCTTCCCCGTGCATTAAAGTCATTCAAGGGCCATTACAGGAGCGGCCCCACCACAATTGGCTTTACATGACGCGTGAAGAAACCGGAAACTGGCCCGGAATCAAGGATAATGAAGAAGCAAAGAAGAACTCAAGAGGCCAGCCTCTTCAGCAACCCCGCCTGTGCACTTATTCGGCCCTACCCCGATGACGCTCGACAGCATGTTCGGGGCAGGCCCGGGGGCTTCTGTCGGTGCAACAAACCCCAAGTACGTTGCCCTAACTGTGCACACGCACGGGATTAAGATTGGAGCACCAACCCAAGTCGGAGTACAAGAAAGCAAGAGCACTGAAGGACCAACATGCAGATCAAGAGGACCAGGATCCAACCAGAGGAGCAAGATACCATCAGGAGAAGGGCCTCCCTTGCCAGGTAGGCGAGCACAGCAAGGGGCGAGGCCACCCCAGAAGCAGATAACCAAGGCATCCTGGCAGGGCCAGCCGGGGATCACGAAGACTAAACCACCTCACCAACCACTCCACCGCAACTCACATCATCGATCAGTGTAGTGTCCATCCGCAGAGTGACTAAGTGGCAGCCATTCGCCACATGGAAGCCTCTCCTTGGAGGAAAAACCCAGGGATGACACCCGTCCTGCGACGTGTCAAGTGAGCAGGCGTGGAGCTGGCAAGATAGACCGGCTAGCCTTGCCGGGCAACCAATGACGTGACATTAAGCGGTGCATTTAATGCGCCCTGTCAGCCCGCAGAGTTAGGTATGATAGCACTGTTTTCTATCTTATCAATGTGTAATGACTACTTTGCTACTGTGGTAACCCGTTGATCTATAAAAGGAGGCCCATGGCAGTCGTAGAAAGGGTGAGAAGGTTGGATAATTCACGCCCCCACATGCGCCTAGCCACTACTGCCCCTGCTGGACAAGTGTACTGCATTCAACCAGCATCATTCCACCATCAATCCACCAAAGCAGGAGTAGGGTTTTACGCCTCATGGCGGCCTGAACTTGGGTAAAAATGCCTGTGTGATCTCTGTCGTGCTGCCCCACACTTGTCTGCTCTTTGTGCAACGCGACACCCCCCTGCCGAACCAGCAAGGGGCTTTCTGGTCCCATAGGTGGCCGTGGTTTCCTGCGACATTCTTGCAAATAGGAATTATGTGCCCATATATTTTATTGTTCTTGATATTGATTGCAATCCGTCTTGTCCAATTATAGTTTGTAGACCGTCTTTACGCACTATTGGTGCCGTGATTGACATGAAAGAATGCAATATTAAATTTCAATTTCCACTAAGAAAGGGAATGGAACACTTCCCGAGAACAAGAATCAAGCCACCATATGAATCAATCATGAGGGCATCTTATGGATCTAGAACAAAAGATGACAATAGTTAAATCTATGCATTATGCCTAGCTAGGGGTGTATAACGATAACGCTTGTTGGGAGGCAATGATAACCCACAAGTATAGGGGATCAATCATAGTCCTTTCGATAAGTAGGAGTGTCGAACTCAACGAGGAGTAGAAGGAAATGACAAGTGGTTTTCAGCAAGGTATTTTCTGCAAGCGCTGAAATAGTCGGTAATAGATAGTTTGATAGCAAGATAATTTGTAACGAGCAAGTAACGGTAACGGTAAATAAAGTGCAGGAAGGTAGCCCAATCCTTTTGTGGCAAAGGACATGCCAAAATAGTCTCTTATGATAAGCAAAGCGTTCTTGAGGGTACACGGGAATTTCATCACATCACCTTCATCATGTTGGTTTGATTCGTGTTCGCTACTTTGATAATTTGATGTGGGTGGACCGGTGCTTAGGTGTTGTTCCTACTTATGATTAACCCCCTTGCAAGCATCCGAAACTATGAGAAAAGTTTTAAGATAAAATCTATCCATAGCATTAAATTTTTAGATCCAACTCAGTCCCTTACATAGCGCATAAACTAGGGTTTAAGCTTCTGTCACTCTAGCAACCCATCATCTAATAACTACTCCACAGTGCATTCCCTTAGGCCCAAATATGGAGAAGTGCCATGTAGTCGATGTTCACATGACACCACTAAGGGAATCACAACATACATATCATCAAAATATAGAACACATATCAAGTTCACATGATTACTTGCAAATGACTTCTCCCGTGACCTCAAGAACAAAAGTAACTACGCACAAATAATAATCATGCTCAAGATCAGAGGGGTATTAATTAGCATAATGGATCTGAACATATAATCTTCCACCAAATAAACCATATAGTAATCAACTACAAGATGTAATCAATGCTGCTAGTCACCCACAAGTACCAATCTACGGTTCCGGTACAAAGATTGAACACAAGAGATGAACTAGGGTTTGAGAGGAGATGGTGTTGTTGAAGATGTTGATGGAGATGGCCCTCCCAAAGATGGGAGAGTTATTAGTGATGATGATGACAATGATTTCCCCCTCTGGGAGGGAAGTTCCCCTGGCGGAATCGCTGCGCCCGAGGGCAAAAGTGCTCCTGCCCAAGTTCCGCCTCGAGATGGCGGCACTTTGTCCCAAAAGTCCTCCCCCTATTTTTTCTAGGTCAAAATGACTTATATACCAGAGGAGGGGCACCAGAGGTGGGCCAAGGCGGGCACAACCCACCAGGGCGAACTTGGGCTCCCTGGCGCGCCCTGGTGGGTTGTGCCCACCTGGTGGGCCCCCTCTTGTAGTTATTTGCTCCAATATTCTTCATATATTACAAAACAATTCTCCGTAAATTTTCAGCTCATTTGGAGATGTGCAGAATAGGTAACTCTGATGTAGCTTTTCCAGGTTCAGAATTCCAGCTGCCGGCATTCTCCCTCTTTGTGTAAACCTTGCATAATATGAGAGAAAAGACATTATAAATACTCCAAAAGGCATCTCTATGTATAAAAACATTGTAAATAATAGTAGGAAAACATGATTCAAAATGGATGTATCAACTCCCCCAAGCTTAGACCTCGCTTGTCCTCAAGCAAAAACCAAAATCGAAAAACATGCCCACATGCTTGGAGAGAGAGAGAGAGAGGTGTCGGTAAAAACAAAATACGGACATAGAAGCATCATGCATATTATTATAACAACAAAGAACTTTAACATAAAACTTTATCAAATTACTTTTATCATATAACTTCTCACGAACAAGTAACCATTCATCACAACATCGAAGTATAAAGCATAAACCTTATTGAAAACCAACAAACTATGTTCTCATTCAACTTTGCAACTACAATTCATCATATTTTCAGGAAGGGTCACGTATCGGAGCCTTTAGGCAAGTCCACATATGCAACCATCATTTAGTCTTCTATGATTGCTAACACTCACAGCTTACCCATGAACAAAAAGTTTCAACCGGACACATAGAAAGATAGGGGCTTATAGTTTCGCCTACCAACGTATTCACCTCAAGGGTGATGTCAACAATAATAACTCATGCGTACTCATATCCAACTGGATATAGGTTCCTCGACCTTTCCTTACCACATGATGCTTGGAAAAAGAGAAAATAAAAAGGAATAGGGAAGAAAACTTTGACTCTTCATAAAAGTAAATGCATAAAAGTAAAAGATAGGCCCTTCGCAGAGGGAAGCAGAGGTTGTCATGCGCTTATTTGTTTGTATGCCAAATCCCTTAATGCAAAAGAACGTCATGTTATATTGCCCCTTATGATAGCAACCTTTATTATGCAGTCCGTTGCTTTTATTATTTTGCCATCACAAGTTCGTACAACGCTCAATTTTCTCTTACACTAAATGATTCAAAACATTTAGAAGCAATTTTTATTGCCTTATTGCACCGATGACAACTTACTTGAAGGATCTTACTCAATCCATAGGTAGGTATGGTGGACTCTCAAAATAAGATTTGGGTTAAGGGTTTTTGGATGCACAAGTAGTATCTCTACATAGTGCGGAATTTTTGGCTAGAAAAGATATTGAGCAAGCACCACATGTTAAAGGATCTATGACAATATCACTTCTATGTGAATCTGAACAAACATAACTCATTACGTTGTCTTCCTTGTCCAACGTCAACTATTTGGACGCAAAATATTTAATGGGAGCCCGCAATCATAAAAGATGTCCAAGATAGTGTATTTGCATGTGAATCCTCTCTTGCCTTATTAATTCTTTCATGAATTGCATCACTGTTTAATGCTATGTTTGTTGATCCCCAACAAATTTTACCACTTATACTTTTCCTTATGTGGTGTCATTACTTATCATAAGATTAGCATATGATCTTTTTCATTTATTTTCCTTTCCTTTATTGAGACATAAAAGCAAAGAAACAAAACTCAATCTACTATTTATTATATATCTCGCACACGATTACATCGATTGATAGATCACTAAGCAAACACTCGAAAAGAAAGGATCGAACTAAAACTTTTATTCAACTAAATCATGGGAAACTAAAGATCGAACTAAAATAGATGGAAGCAAAGATAGTGGTGGTGATACAATACCGGGAAACCTCCCGCCAGCTTGGCACAAGCCAAGGGGAGTTTCCATACCAGGAACTCAAGTCTCCTTTGGTGATGAAGAAGGTGGTGGTGGTGATGAGGTGGCGTCACACTTTAGGCTCAGGAGGTACTTCAATCTACGAATGATGCTCCGGAGGGCGATGACATGCTCTTGCAACAGAATATTTTCACGAGTGAGATATTTATTTTGCACACGAACCATTTCAATGATCCTAAAATCTTTGATTTCTGTAGGGGTAAGATGATCATAGTAAGGCTGAAGGATGTCTTCTTCTTCTGCTGCTGGAACGGCTTGCCCCTCTGTCGGAACTTGATTTCCCGCGACTTCCTCGACCTTGTCACCCTTGATGGTCTTCTTTGGTTCCTCCCTTTTTAGCTCTATCTTCACTAACCAAGAATCTCCTTCTACTTTGTTAGAGGAGGGAGAAGACATGATGTCTGGCTTGACAGATCTGACAGAAAACAACATGATAGAAGAATAGAAGATTTCTCCGTGATACGGTGGTCAATACGTTCGGTGGGTATATAAAGAGTTTTTATATTGGGAAACAAGCAAATGGGAGGAAAACCGAGTCAGGAAGGTTCCCGAGGTGGGCACAACCCCCTGGCAGGCCCTGGTGTCTTGTGCCCTCCTCGGGTGCCTTCCCGGTTGTTTCTTATTTCCTAATTTTTAATATATTCCAAAACTGACAGAGAATATTTTTGCGGATTTTTCGGAGTCCGTTTACTTACTGTATCACATGCCTCCTCTTTTTCGATTATTTTGGAGTGTTTCAAAAGGTCTCCTTTACGTGTTCCTCAGGTGTCATAGTTTGAATAATATTGCTTTCAACATTAATAGGCGTACCTGAGATATGGTGTTTAATTCTTTGCCCATTGACAACCTTCAGGTTAGTACCTTCAGCATTATTTATTTTGATAACTCCAGAGAGGTAAACCTCTTCAATTATGTATGGTCCTTCCCATTTAGAAGTTTTCCTACAAAGAATCTGAAACGAGAGTTGTACAATAGAACATATTCTCCAACTTTGAATTCTCGCTGTTGTATTCTCTTGTCATCCCATATTTTAACTTTTTCTTCAAATAACTTGGCATTTTCATAAGCTTGGGGTACTCCATTCATCTAGTGAGCTAATACCAAATGACCACTTTTCATGGGCAAGTTTGAAATCATAGTTGAGTTCTTTAATTGCCCAATATGCTTTATGTTCTAACTCAAGAGGCAAATGACAGGCTTTTCCATCACTACAAAAATATACACTTCCATGATGATACGTGTTTGTCATAGTAGATCACGTTTTCTATCATGCATGTACATCCATGATAATTTTATTATAGAATCAAGATCGTCATACCTGTACTGTCATAGAAGTGTTCCATGACAATACCAAAATTATCATCACGGAAGTATTCACTTCCATGACGATAAATGACGCGTCATGGAAGTGCTTTCGCCAAGGGTAACCGACACGTGTTATCCACCGTAACGGGTCGCCATTAAGCTATCGGGTCTGGTTTTAGATCCGATAACCCGTTAATAGCCCGGACCAATGGGGATTTTCCACATGTAAAATTCTCATTGGCCGAAGGAAACACGTGTCGGCATGTAATTGGGTCAGACAGGAACCTATGATATGTCGAGACGTGCGACGGCCCTACACTGGCCCATTTAGCTTACAAAGGCCGGCCTGTTTGAATTGGTTAAAAGCTAGCGGGCCGGCCCATGAAAAGCCTATTAACGGTATGTTTGCATATAGCCCATTTTACGGCCCGATAACTCACGACCCATTAGAGCCTTCCCGAAATCGGCCCAATAGTGTCATGTGGGCCGTCGAATATAACACCAGCCTGTTTCACTTTTGGCCCATGTCTGGCCCACGACGTCTTTTGGCCCATATGAGGCCTTTCGTATCTTTGGGCCCTTTAGTGGCCCACGGTGACTCTGGCCCATAATGAACTGTCAATTTCTTTGTACCCATTAATGGCCCACGATTCACATGGGCCATTTCCAGCCCATGTTAGCTTTCGGCCTACTAATGGCCCATATGTTCTTGGGCTCTTTTCCGACCCTTGATTACTTTCGGCCTGTTACTAGCATGTTCCCCTAATGGGATAAATTCGGCCCGTGGTTAGAAACGGCCCGTTTGTGGCCTGTTAACCCGTTGCGCCGTTTCTAGCCCGTCCTATATTCTGGCCCGTTAACGACCCGTTATGCCTATGATAGAATTAAGCCATTGCTGTCTTCCGGCCTGTTAACAACCCGTTAACATGCTGGCCCGATACTAGTTACGCCCGTTTACGGCCCATGTGGGCCCATTTATCCGACGGCCCGAGGCCCACTAATTCTACGGCCTGTTGGAGGCCCATTTATCGGACGGCCCATAGGAGGCCCATGGATCCTACGGCCTGTAGCTGGCTCAAGGTTAGCACGGTCCGTATATGGCCCATGGTTGTTGCGGCCACTAGCAAACCAAGGAAAAAGAAGACTAGGAAATAAATAAGCCAGAAACTAACGCTAGGCTGTTAAGGCGATTGCACTGATTACATCCACTAGGCATCAAAGTTTGCCACTAGTGCAAATATAGGGAACACCCTACACTATACAAAAATGGCTTGCTGTTTTCTTGAGCCAGTGGCTGCACGTTAAGAACAAATTTTGTATCGCAACAAAACAAATTACAACCATAAAACAAATTACAACCATAGAACAAAATTTGGCATAAAAAAGTTAACAGTCCGGTAGATAAATGCACCACCAGAAGTTCAGAAGCTCAGTTCGTTTGACCTGGCTGTTACGTTTTCATGTTGTACTGTCCGATGGAGCACCATAACCTTTGCCTTCATTTCTGCTAGGCTCCTGAACAACATAGTAAATGTCTGATAGTCTGGTTTCAAAACCATGCATATCTTGACGACATCGAACAATGGTTGTCCTTGTTTCACAAAGGGTCTCTGTTAGGGAATGCACTTGTGTCTGGAGCGCAGATATAACATTGTTTTGAGCTTGCATATCTTGATCATGAGGCAGTTTGGACGAGATTGCCTTAACAACCAACCCAGTATTATGCAGGAACGTGCTTTTGGCACTGTTAGTGGACAGGTACTGACCCACTGTAGCAAGAGGTGACATTGCGGTTATAGTTGCCTCGTCACCTTCAGAAGGTGGTGGTTCCACCATTTGTTCCATAGCTTGCTGAAAAGTTGAGTTTTTACATTAGTAGTACCAGAACAGAAGATATTAAGGAGGCAACAAAACCAAACAAAATAGCTTTGGTCTATATATATAACTTATTCTAGTGAACCCGTGTAAAATATTAGTTGTATTTTACTGCAAAGTACGTAATAAAACTAGGTTCCAAACATATGACCATGTACCATGGCTAATGTATTGTCTATTTCTTCACATTGTATTGACAGCTAAGGATAAAGAGACAAAGTTTATAATACGGTAAGCATAGTATGACATCATTCATATCACAAAACAACTAAGAACAGACAAAGAGGCAATTGTACCGTTGTGTGGGCAAGTCCAGCATGGTACTAGATTATAGATCAAGATCAAAGGAACATCACTCCTCTCTTTTAAACCTTGTAAGGTGCAATGATACGCTAAGACAATTGTGTATAAAATACAAAAGAGTAATAGGCATTGGTTGCAAACCGTGCAGTTCAATTCACAAGTCAGAGTAAGTAGTAGTTAAAAGGCATCAGGATTAAGGACTTACAACAGCGGGTTTGACTGGTGTAGTCATGCCCTTCATCTTGCTGGTGTGACAGTCCTTGAAGATTTCCACAACATTTGGTTCACGTACTTTTTGGTCCTTGCAGGATTTCCTCTGCATCTGGAATAAGTCAATATATATATCTGATAATATGGCACATCGAAAAGAGTGAAACAACAGCTAATTACAAGAGCCTCGCAATGTGCAATATAGCTATGAGATCCTATCGTATGTTGAAATTTCACTTTCCTACGGTTGGCCTTGTTCTTTGAACAATTCACCTACAAGAAGATAGATTTGTGAGGCACATGCGTAAATAGGAGTTCAACATGTGATCTGATCACATATGTATAACGTACTTGATACATTGGATCCGACCAGTGTTTAACGAGGCCTCTCCATTCTTCATTCGATATATTTTCCGCTGGAGATGTTTGGGGAAGTTCACTGTTAGCCTTGTCTTCAAAGTGAGTTTTCTCAAGTTATACCAATGCTGTCGCAGAGCAGACTTGAAAATATGGTTGCAAGCTTGTCTGGTTGCATCATCTTGGCTATCCAACTTGAACCACATCTGTTGAAAATTATGGGAGTCTCATTATCAGCAACCTAGAAAGTATGGGACAGAGCAAGGCAATATTACTAGTTTCCATACATAACCATAAATACAGATAAATGGTCGAGGAAGGTGTTGGACTGGGTTTCATCTCACTGGTACGCGTCGGTGCTATACAAAGGGTTTTTAACCCCTTTCAGCGACGGCATTTGGAACCGTCGCCAAGTGAGTGTGGGCGATAGGGGGGGTCCTTCCCACACGACCCAGAAACCGTTGGGGATAGGCCCTCTTGGCACACAGGCTGGGGAAAAATGAGCTCATGTGCGATCAAAACCCAATCGTTTCCGTTCGTATGTACATCCCACATGATGAATCCCTGAAAAACATTTCCGTTCGTATGTATATCACACACAGTCAATCCAAGGAGTACATTTCCATTCTTATGTACATCCCACACAGTCAATCCAGGGAAAATGTTTCCGTTCATTTGTACATCCCACACAGTCAATCCAGGGAAAACGTCTCCATTTGTATGTACATCCCACACAATCAATCCAGGGAAAACGTTTCCGTTTGCATGTACATCCCACACAGGTTTATGTATAGGCTCGTGTGTGATAGGTGTAACTATCACACACACTCTGCCTTGGTTAAACATTTGCTTTTATCAACTACATCACACACGATCTGATGAACAAAACTGTGTGGCATTGGGCTATCCATCACAAGCGCTTTTACTTCTAGAACTGTTTGCAAAGTTCCATGACACATTTAGCAGGTTTATTAGTTTACAATTAATAGTTCCAGTATAGCGCAAACTCACATTTCAAATCGAACATCTATTTGCCAATTTCATATCAGGCACATAGATATATTTTAACATCACAGTATGATAGCTGCCTGAAAACAACACAGTACAACATATAGCTAGTTCAACTTCATAAGAACAATATTAGAACAATATATTCATTTCCCTAATCAAGATCATCCAGGCTCGTCTTATCCACCTCTCCTTTCAGTTCTGTAAGAACCTGTTTTGCACTGGCCAACAGGGAAAGTGCCTCCTCCTTCACCATCACCATCTTAGCAAAGTCTGATTTAAGAAATCGGAGCTCAGTCTCTACCTTCCTCTTTTTATCCCGCATCTTCAAATATTCTTCAGCGTTGACAACACTTTCTCTAAGCCTACCTCTATTCTCTTCCTGATACATGTTCCAGAGCTTTGCTAGGCACATCTTCAAAGACTATGGCCACTCTTGATCAACCCACTCCAATTAAGAACACTTGCGTTCATCCTATAATATTTAAAACTATATCAGTAAAAATTGTAGGGAAAATGGGTTTATAGCAACATAGAAAATCACCAATATTATTTTGAAAAACTGAAGAAACAGGTTAATTATGCCATATCTTCTCAAAAGATCAATGTGCAAATGAATTAATTGCTACTGAGACAACAACCAAATTCTGAAACATCAGAAGCTATAATTAACTACAACAATGCTACAAGTTCTTACTTATGTACTATAAATAACAAATAGAACATTTTAAGAGGAAGGTAAATATAACTGCAACAACATAGTGACAGTGTTTGGATGACAGCAAATTGATACTAACAGGTGTGTACATGCACAAATTTAGTAACATAGAACTAATAGCACTAAGGCCGTCCACTATGTATGCCAAAACCGGTGTAAAGAGAACTGTTGCTACATCTCGCTCCGGTGCCTGCACTGGCGAGCCGTTGGAGCAGAAAAAAATCAGGGACCCGAACTCCGGAGCATCTAGTTGCTCCGACTCCCAGTTCCTTCGTGCCATACAGATTTAGTATTTTACTGCTTGGCTGCTCAGACGTGTGGACAAGTTGGCTGCACAAACTGCTGAAGTGGTGCCAAATAATTTTCTAATGGCACTGCTGATGAGATGGCAACATTTTTAGATACTAGGTACAAACTGTGACACTGTCTTAGGATGTGTTTGGTTGAAGGTGTGGTATGAATGGGTTGGGACCATGACAGTGTCTTAATCACATCTAACAAATGATTTGTAACAATGAAGGAGGGTCTAACTGAGGGAGTCCTGGATTAGGAGGTATCCGGACGGCCGGACTATATACTTCATATGGACTATTGGAGCGTGAAGATACAATACTCAAGACTCCATCCCGTGTCCGGATGGGACTCTCCTTTGCGTGGAAGACAAGCTTGGCGATCCGGATATTGTATTTACTTCCTTGTAACTGACTCCATGTAAACCCTAGCCCTCTCCGGTGTCTATATAAACCGGAGAGGTTGGCCCTTAGAAGGCCGATCATGATCATGATCACAACCATCATAGGCTAGCCTCTAGGGTTTAGCCTCTACGATCTCGTGGTAGATCTACTCTTGTACTACTCATATCATCAATATCAATCAAGCAGGAAGTAGGGTTTTACCTCCATCGATAGCGCCCGAACCTGGGTAAACATTGTGTCCCTTGCTTCCTGTTACCATTAGACTAAGACACACAGATCGGGACCCCCTTCCGAGATCCGCCGATTTTGACACCGACATTGGTGCTTTCATTGAGAGTTCCTCTGTGTCGTCGCTGCTAGGCTCGATGGCTCGTCTCGTTGTCAAGGACAACATCACCTCTAGGGGAGCACTGGTTGTAGGCCAAACTCTTCGACTTGGCGGCTTTATCATGGCTGCCCCATCGGTTGTCGCGCTGACGATGACCTCTCGGGTCATCACGCATAACCTTCACGTCGATTTGGAACTCGCCGAACAGATGGATCCGATAGAGCTCTCCTCCCTTAATGAGCTCTTGGATCGCATCGCCGCTTTGAGAGTCGCTACAGACTATGACCGGATTGGGCTTAAGCCCGACCAAAGGTACATTAAATCCCCGCCGGCCACCCATGAGATAGAGGTAGTACAAGAGCCACATGCGGATCACTCCTCTATTTTGAGGAAAAACTATGTCTAGATCACCGAGCTCTCTGAGCCGGACACCCGCTCAAGGGAAGACATGACACGGACCCCGGTCATAGAATCAGGCATTGGGCCGGAAAAATTGGGCAGCACCCCAGATCCGGAGCTGTCGAACTCGGAAGCTCCCCTGCCCCTGGGCGCTAGATCAAATCAGAATCCGGATTCAGCTACAAACACCCGCCCGAACTTAAACCGTCTCTCCCATATCAGACAAGATCCCCATGAGACAGTACATCGCTACTTGGCCAGATTTCTCCTTGTGTTAAATAAGGTCAAGGACTGTCGTGAGGAGGACGCAGTCTCCCTTTTCTGCAAAAATTGTACGAATAAAGGAATCCTTAATGACATAAGTCATCGTGACATAGTGCACTTTGCTGACTTGGCAACCATAGTACAGAAGTAATGTGCGATAGAAAGCGCCTGGAAGACCCAAACAGAATTTTGGGATAGTCCGGCTCTCGCCAAAACCTTTGTCCGAGCTAAACGGGCGAACTCTCGTAAGTCGGCCGATCCAATCCCCAAGAAGCCAAAGCCCACCCCAGGGCGTGGAACCGTATTGGAAGAATGGCTCAATGGGCCATGTAAACTCCATAGTACGCCGGACACAACACCAACCCATAGCCTTAGGGCATGTTGGATACTTCGGCAGGTAGCAAAGAGTGGCGAGGATCTTCTTGTAAGCCATAAAGCAAAACAACATCCCGCCAAAGAACATAATACGGTACTAACAGTCTTCGAGACTTTCGCCTCAAACAATAGGCGCAAGCGAGCTCATCGAAGCTCCGCTGAAATCTGCCATGTGGCAAAAATGAATCTGTGGAACGACACTGCTATAACTTTCAATGCCAGTGACGAACCTCGATTCCAGACCGTCCGGGCACCAGCCGCTCTAGTCCTTAGCCCAATCATGGACGGCTTTCGGCTCACTAAAGTGCTCATGGACGGCAGAAGCGGATTAAACTTGATCTACGAAGAAACACTCAGCAAGATGGAAATTGATAAAAGCCGCATTGAACAAAGCAGCACAACCTTCTGGGGAATTATCCCTAGCCGGGAAGCGCGGTGTGCGGGAAAAATCACACTTGATGTGGTATTCGGCACCCCGGAGAATTATAGGTCCAAAGAAATCACATTCCAAGTGGCTCCTTTCAGCAGCGGATACCACGCCCTTTTAGGGCGGGACGCGTTTACAAGCTTTCAAGCTATACCACATTACGGGTACATGAAGCTTAAAATGCATGAAACCAATGGAATCATCACTCTAGCCAGTGATCCGGACGTCGCACTTCGCGCCAAAAACAAAACCGCAGCACTAGCCCTGGAAGCATTATCCGAAGCCCTAGCTGCCGAAGAACTAACAACACTATGTGCCACCGTGGACAGGGACGATGTGATACTCGACAAGTGACCCAAGTCCACCTCATTTAAACCCGCAGACGAGGTAGTAAAATTCCAAGTCCATCCAACGGACCCCACGAAGACAGCTTCCATCGGGACACAGATGAGCCCCGCAATGGATGCCGCACTACAAGACTTCTTACGCGAGATTTGGGACATTTTCGCCTGGCACCCATCGGACATGCCGGGCATCCCACGCAGATTGGCCGAACACAGCCTCAATGTACTAAAAGGATACAAACCAGTCAAGCAGACTCTAAGGCGGTTTTCAGAGCCCAAATGGCAAGCCATGGGGGAAGAGCTAGCCAAGCTACTCGAGCCCGGATTCATCAGAGATATCAAGCATCCAGATTGGCTGGCAAATCTAGTAATGGTACCAAATAAGGACAAATCCTGGAGCCTATGCGTCGACTTCAAAGACCTCAACAAGGCTTGCCCCAAGGATCCCTTTCCCCTCCCCCGCATTGATCAAATCATCGACGTCACAGCAGGACACGACTCGCTGTGTTTCCTTGACGCATACTCTGGATACCATCAAATAAAGATGGCAGAGTCCGACCAAGCTGCAACAGCTTTCAGAACGCCATATGGTCCTTTCTGCTTCAACACTATGCCTTTCGGGCTTAAAAATGCCGGCGCAACCTATCAACGCTTGATTCAAACATGCCTGGAAAAAAAAAATCGGCAAAACAATGGAGGCATATGTGGACGATGTGGTCATAAAAACAAGACACGTCGAAACCTTAATAGACGACTTGAGGCTTACGTTCGATAACCTCCGAACATACGACATCAAGCTGAACCCGGAAAAATGCGTTTTCGGCGTCCCCTCTAGGAAACTGCTGGGCTTCATTGTTTCCAATAGAGGAATTGAAGCGAGCCCGGCAAAAATCTGAGCTCTGTCACAGTTGGCTATACCAACAGACCTCAAGCACATCCAGAAACTAGCTGGATGCGTGGCTGCTTTGAACCGCTTTATCTCCAGGTTAGGAGAAAAGGCATTACCTCTTTACCGCCTTCTTCGGCGCTCCGAACACTTCGTGTGGATGGATGCAGCCGCGGCTGGATTGGATGAAATAAAGAACTTATTGGCCAGTAATCTAGTCCTAATAGCGCCAAATATTGGTGAACCTATGTTGTTGTACATAGCTGCAACACATCAAGTTGTAAGCGCAATGCTCGTCATTGAATGAGAGCTTGACGGATATAAATTCCCGCTCCAGAAGCCGGTTTATTGCATATCCGGCTGGTCATAAGAAAAAATATTTATTGGTCATGGTGGACAAGTTCACCAAATGGATAGAAGCCAAACCAGTCAAAACAGCTAAATCCGGACCAGTAATAGACTTCATATCTGGGGTCGTACATCGATTCGGCGTCTCCCACATCATCATCACTGATAATGGCTCAAAATGGGCATTAAGCTCGACTATGCTTCTGTCTACCATCCCCAAACAAACGGTCGGGTCAAATGGGCAAACGGTCTCATCATGAGCGGCATCAAACCCAGACCAGTGCGATCCTTGACAGAGTCGGACACGCACTGGGTCGAAGATCTCGACTCCGTAATCTAGGGGCTGTGGACCACGCCGAATCGCACCACCGGATATACACCATTCTTTATGGTGTACGGCGTGGAAGCAGTACTACCCTGCGACATAATACATGATTCGCCTCGCGTACGTATGTACGAAGAGAAGGAAGCCGAGGTAGATCGGCAGGATAACTTGGATGCCCTGGAGGAGGAGCGCGACGTCGCAATAGCCCTCTCCACATTCTATCAGCAGCAGGCTCGACGGTACCAAAGCAGAGAAGTGCGGGCCAAAACTTATAATATTGGCAAACTCGTTCTACGCCTACCGGAGAAGAAGAAGGACAAGCTCAAACCTAAGTGAGAAGGTCCCTTCGTCATTGGTAAAGTTCTCACCGGAGGAGCGTACCGCTTATGTACTGCATCCGATAACAGACTCGAGCCGAACCCATGGAACGCGGCCAGACTCCGGAGATTCTACGCCTAGCGCTGAACTTAGTGTTCGTCTCCTTAGCCCCTCCTTTTTAATTATTCTCCCTCCCTTTTTCCTTTCTCGACCTTTTTTTCCTCTTCACACAAAGTATTTAATACAGTACGGATGCCCGGATCACTCCGGCCGCACTATGTGTGTAAGCAATACATGGGGGCTTCCTATACAGAAGCTAAATATAATTACCCTAATGGCTTTTTGCCCATCACATATGCGTTCCTTTTTCCATATGTGCCTTTTCTTCACCATTATATGCATCGATATGACTTAAGATGTCGCCAAGCTGGGTTGCCTGGCTCTTGTGTTCATGCCCTACGTTCCCGTTAATTTGTCTAGGGCATAAGGGGAGCACCTCTGCGATTGTTACTGCCGGTTTAGCCGGATGTGTACCTCAGACTGGGTGAAGCCGAAAGCTAGCGTCCTTAAGGGAATATTCGGTCGGTGTACAAAAGATGTATTCATTTCTTACAACGTAAATCCCCAGAAGTTTTGTATCCTGCGTCCTTGTTCGCAGTCCGGACATGTGCATCGTCGCATGCATAACCAGGGAAAGGAACCCCTAACGGAACTATTCTCCCTGGAAGATGTTTCTTGCTATCCATGTAATATAACATAACTAGTTGGGTAATTGTCTGTTCAAGCACTTATGACCCCTACGCCTGGTTTCCGCGCATACCCCGGTTCTGTATAACTGAGCGGGTATTCGGACACACCCCGGACTGTAGGATTCGGGGGCTGAAGCGAAAAGGTCCGCCATGACAAATGATTTTATTCCGGCTAGGGACTACTTATGTCCATTGAATTACACAGTCACTTGGACTGACTATATTCCTCCTCTATACTATCCAACAGGCTATCTAGCTTACAATACTATTGGGAATACTTTGCGGCTAACGCTACCTGGTCATACACCAGACTCACGGGAATTTCTTGCCCATCTGGCCGCGCCGGTGCGACTTCGGCCATATGGTTCGGGTCCAGCTTGGTGTAGCGCGTCTTCACCATAGCCCAGGCTTCTCTTGCACCTTGTCGGCAGGCTGACATCTTCCACAATCAGAAGCACCGCTGTGCTCCTTGAAGCATATCCACAAGCTCCCCCATGCCCTTCGGCAGGAAGCTCGATGGCCACAAGGCCTGAGCAAGGCCCTGGATCACCTGCCGAGCTCATTCGTGTAGTTGTGAGAGGTCCTGCAGTAAATCTCCTGCAGACGCGGGCATCTCCTCTTCAGGGCGGCCCATCAACATACCTACAAATAAAAATTCTTTCAATAAGATTCCTCGCCGAGCTGTACTATAGTTCGTCTAGGCACTTACCATAAATGCCGCGACGAAGCATTTTGTTCTCCTTTACGGAGTCCGCCAGTTGAGCGCGCATGTCTTTTAACTTGACATCCAGCCGGACATTGGCATCGTGCAGATTGTTCCTCTCCTGCCTAACTTGCGTAAGAATACGCTCGCCAGCTTTCAGCTGTCTTTGGAGATGCGACTCATTTTCTCCTACAAACTCCGGATTCACCCCGGGATTGTCTGCAGAATTTTCTGTTAGACTTATCATACGAGCCACTTACTAACTGGTACATCTTCGTACAATTGAGACAAATGTTACCAGATGAGACCTTCTGGGATTCCTCTAACTTGGCAACCGTGGCTCTCAGCTGGGCCTTGCCCTCCTCCGGCTCCCGAGACAATTGCTCATTCTTATCTACAAGGACCTGTGCAAAAATTGATCCTTAAAATAGTTGTTCCAACCGTTTCAAGTCTCAGGGGCTACTGCTATACATGCTTATACAATTTTCTTACCCGTATATCTTTGGTATACTGGTCCGTCGCTCGGGCAAGCCCGCCTTGAGTAGTTCGGAATAGATGTTGTTGCGAAGTACGGCCCGTCGACTCCAGTGATTCATGATGCTCTCTACTTCGGAATTCGTGGTAGAGAGCATATCCGCATCCTCTGTCGGAGAACTATGCGGCATTGGCCCCACGTCTGCCTCCTCTCACGAAGAATGTTCTGGAATCCGGCTGGTGGAGGCGTGATTGGCAGGATCCCCGGATATAGTCCGGCTACTCCTCTTCCTGCCAGGACATGAAGGGCGCTGTTACATTTCAAATACAATAATCACAGGATAGGTTTTTACCTTACCTCTGTAGCGGCGTTTCGACCCTAACCTCCTTCCCCTTAAGCCTGCCCGATCCGGACGCCCGTTGCCGATGGGCCCCTAGGGGCTCGGCCCCGCGCTCTGATCGTCTTCTCTGCAAAAATGCGACACTTCAGGGATAAGGCATGACATTAGGAAGGAGTCCTCTTCGGAGGATAGTGTCTTCGGCTTGGCTTACACACGACGCAGGTAGCAGTCCGGGATAGTCGGCGATAATGGCCACGGAGGCGCCATCGTAGCTTGCCTGATAGAATACTCTGTTGACGAGCTCCATGGTAATATCCGGATCTTCTTCGAGTCCTAGATCGAGGGCCCTTCCAGGGTCCTCTGGTTGCGGGGAAGGGCTGGATATTCCTTCTACGGCCCTCCTCAGTTCTTGCTCGGCAATATCGAGGCAGATAATCTTAGCCAAGAATGCCACAATAAGTGAAGCGGGGAAAGGAATGACAACTTACCCAGTTTGGGGGGTTGTACATGGAGAATCCATCCCGTGGTTTAATGTGAAGGAATTCTTCCTCTTCACCTTTGTATAAATCGGACAATATCCTTGCCAGAGCAGTGGCGGAGTCTGGACCCTTACGACCACAACGGGTGGCATCATCTTCCCCGTTGTAGTGCCACATGGGCCTTCCCCGATATTGAAGCGGTTGCACTCCCCGCATTGTGCATATTGCCATAACCTCGACTATCATCAGTCCGGATTTGGCCAGCAACTTTATCCTGCTCATCAGGAAGTGAATTTCCCTGGTATCCTCCTCTTAGGGGCCCCGGGGGCGCCAGCTTAGACGTGCCCTCGGCGGGGCATTACTGAACTTGGGGAGACCTGTCCGGACTGGATCCGGAAGGGGAACGTCATCAACGTAAAACCACTCTGAAGGCCAGTTCGCTGGTGCCTTCTTGGGAGTGGCGGATAGGTATCCGGTCTCGGCAATGCGCCATACTTCGGCCCCGCCCACTTGACATAGGGATTCTCCCTGGTTGTGAGGGACGGGGCAGAACAACTTCTTCCATAACCCGAAGTGAGCCTTGCAGCCTAGAAATAGCTCATAAAGGGCAACGTATCCTGCTATATGTAGCACGGAGGCAGGGGTGAAGTTGTGAAACTTGAGGCCGTAGAACTCCAGGAGCCAGCGAAGAAACGGGTGGATGGGAAACCCGGCGCTCCTTAGCAGATGCGGGATGAGGCATATTCGCTCCTCTGGAGATGGATTAGGAGATCCCTCCTGTCAGGACCCCGACTCAATGCCACATCGATCTAGCATGTAACACCTCATATCACTTTGCGGCCTCACACACGGTATTCCCACGGGTGTCGCCTTACCTTTGCTCGGGACCGTTTGCGCCTTTTGGCACAGGTATATGATAGCGTCGCTAGCATCCATATGATAAGGATCCCGGGCTGACATGGCTAGTCCTAGACCCAAAGTGGCACAAACTTACAAGGACAGGCATACATGACCCAGCATCGAACGTGTCGGTCATCAGCGAGTGAATCCAGGCTGTAGCACTGGGCTACAGGACTCCGGTGAACTGGGCTAACAGGACTCCAGTATTCATCGCGTGACATTTCCTCGAAGGGACAGACACAGGAACGAAGAAGGACACATGCTGGCCAGCCTAAGTGTTCCAGAGTAGTAGCAAGCTACTAGGGCTCGGTGGAAGCACTAGGAGACATTTCCCGGTAAGAGAGGCTACAAAGGATAAACAACTAGATAGTCAGATCCCACACATACCAAGCATTTCAATAACATACACACAATATGCTCGATATGTGCAAATACAACATGGCATCACAACATGACTCTACAACTCAAGTATTTTATTCAATAGGCTCCGAGGAGCGAGATATTACAATCATAGGTCTCATGACCCAACATTCAGAACATACAAGTCAAGGCACAAGCGGAAGCTCAAACATGTCTGAGTACAAACATCTAAAAAAGAAAAAGGCTGAGAAGCCTGACTATCTACCAGATCCTGCCGAGGGCACAAGATCGTAGCTGAGGTAACAAGCTAAACGTCGAAGTCCACGTGGAACTACTAGTGAGACTGAAGTCTCTCTGCAAAAACATAAAATAGGCAAACATGAGTACAAATGTACCCAGCAAGACTTACATCAGAACTATCTACATATGCATCATTATCAACAAAGGGATGGTGGGGTTTAACTGCAGCAAGCCTGCTTTGACTTGGTGGCTATCCTGAACTACTACTGCAAGTAACTCTTTTGAGGTGGCGCACACGAGTCCACATATTCACCAACCAATACACCACTATGGATCCGCTCCCGTCTCCCTACAAGAACGCCATCCATAGCACTCACGCTTATCTTGCGCATTTTAGAGTATCCACTTTCACTTGTCTATGAACTGTTATAGGCAACCCAGAAGTCCTTTACCGCGGACACGGCTATTCGAATAGATGATGTTAACCCTACAGGGGTGTACTTCTTCATACATGTTTCCACCACTTAGCGTCTGCACACGACATGTGCTCGGCAGACTTCAAGCGAAAGCCGACGTGGGTGTAGACCACGACCTACCTAAACACTCAAGTCTCTAGTCCAGGTTTATCGCCTATTCGGGTTCCATCCGCGAGGAGATCCGGCCGGAGTTTCGCTCACAGCCCCAAACGATGTGTACAGGGTTCCGTGACACCAAACGGGCGCCCGGTATACCCGGCCACGTGCCTACCACATCACAGCCCACCCCTCCGGTCAGCGCTGTGCACGGCCTCCAGCATACTACAAACACCAGAAACTACTTGCAACTCCTGGACAGAGGACTAGGGTGGTTAAGAAGTCGAGTGGGGTCATATTTCAGGGCCCAATGCATGGTAGTAGCTGAATCATGGATCACAAACACAGAACTCAGTTCCTGAGGACGGCTTCAATGAGACAACCCACCATGTACTCCTACATGGCCTCTCACCGATACCTTTACCAAATCGTGTTCACACTCTTAGCTCACACACAGTAGGACATGTTCACACACCTCTGATTCATCCCGGATGAATCAGACCAGACACAACTCTAAGCAATAGCAGGCATGACAAACAAGCATGAATGAGTAGGCACATCAGGGCTCAAACAACTCCTACTCATGCTAGTGGGTTTCATCTATTTACTGTGGCAATGACAGGTCATGCAGAGGATAAAGGGGTTCAGCTACCGCAACAAGTAACAGAAGAATCATTGTTGTCCTAATGCGGTAAAATAGAGCAGGAGCGAGAGAGTAGGATTGTATCGGAATGAACAAGGGGGTTTTGCTTGCCTGGCACTTCTGAAGATAGTATAGTTCTTCATCGGTGTCATCGATCTCATCGTCGGTATCACGTCTATCGATAGGGGACAAACACCGACAAACAAAGAAGAAGCACAATAAATGCAATGCACAATATGATGCATGATCATGACATAGCAATATGCTGGGGTTTGAGCTAATGTAACTAGCAGCAAGTTAAATGAAGTTGGTTTGAACCCTAGGTTCAAATTCAAACTCCACATGAGGCATTTCAAATGCCATTTATTCAATTTGTTGCATACAGCAGATTTAAGTTGTTAAAACATGCATGAAAATGGTACAGATGGATAGATTGGATTTTTCTGATCATTTTTCATATATAAATCTTTGCATTTGGAGTTACAAATTAATTTCTATGAATTTTTGAAGTTTGCAAGATTTTCAGGAATTTCCTATATAAGAATAAATCCAGAAAAGAATTTACTGCATCAGCATGACGTAGGTGTGACGCCAGCAGGTCAACTGGGTCGGCCAGGTCAAACCTGACCTATGGGACCCATACGTCAGTGTCTAGGCTAATTAATAGGGAGTGTTAGTGCTAATTTAATCCTAACTAAAAGTTTCAGTGGGGGCATGAGCCCACATGTCAGTGTTTAGTTAATTAACTAAACTAATTAGTGTTAACTAATCTAACTACTAAATAAACAGTGCCTGGCCCACACGTCAGTGAGCCAGAGTGGGTCAAAGTGCGGTCAAACCCGGGTGAAACTCGCCGGAGTTGACCCGCGGCTCGTCGCCGGCGACGCCAGCGACGGCGGAGGGCGTCGGAAACGCTCCTCCGGTGACCAAATCGGTGACTGAGGGGCTCTACGCGTTGCTGGTGCTCTTCCGCATCCAACTGGACCGGAGTTAGCGGCAGGGGTGGCCGGAGTCGATCGCGGCATCGACCTCGGCGGCAGCCAGAGTTCGGGAGAGGTTGGGAATGGTGCTGTGGGGCACGGCGGGGCGAACGGCTGGGTGCTACGGCCTGCTGGCGATGTGCTGAGCACGGTGACGTGCTCGGTTTCAAGCTTACACGTCTATGGCCACGATGGCGACATGGCCGGCGGAGCCGAGCTCTCAGCCGTGATGGCCAACAGGGTTAGGGGCGGCTCGAGCGACGTGGCTAGGGGGAGAAAGAAGAGGAGCTCACGGCGAGTTGGCCGGTGCAGATGGAGGGGCTGGGGAAGCTTCGGAGCGAGCCGGGCGGCAAGGCGGATCTCCGGCGACCGATGGCGAAGACGGTGATGATGGCGATGAAGCTGGGCCCTCCGACTTGTTTCCTTCGGCGTGGAGAGGTTCAGCGCGCGGAGGCGGAGCTCGGGCACTAGCTGGCTGGGCATGGGGATGCTGGTGGCCGCGGTGGTGACGGTCGGCGGCGACGACAACGTTCGGTGGCGCCGCGGAAAGATGTAGAGGAGGGGGAGGAGGTCCAGCGAGAGAGGGGAGAGGTGAAGAGGGTCCGGGCTGCGTGGCGTCTCCGTGGCGCAGGTCAGGACGAGGGAGGGCAAGCAGGAGGTGGCGGGAAGACGTGGCCACGGTCACTCGCGTGCGGGCACGCAGCTGCTTCGGGGCAAGGGGAGGAAGACGACGGAGGGGCTGCAGTGGTGGGCTGGGCCAGTTGGCCAGGCCGCCAGCTAGGCCGGCCAGGTGGGCTGCACGGTTGAGGCCAGGTAAGATTCTCTCTCTCTCTCTCTCTCTTATTTATTGTTTCTGTTTTCTATTATTCTGTAGTCTTTAGGGCTTTATTTAAAATACTTAAACAGATCCAAAAATCATGAAACTAATCATGGCTACTGTTTAGAATATATCCAACAGTAAACATTTTAGTTTATGATTATTTGAGCATTTAAAATATTTTATAGTATTTAAATGCCCAAAAGAAAATACCATATGATTTAATTCAAACCCCAAATATGTCATGGAAAAATGTGCAACACCCCTGGTTATGTCTCCAGCATTTTCCAGAAATGATGAACATTTTTAAAAGCCATCTGGACTCTCTGAAAATATTTTAGTTCAACCTAGTTGAATTCATTTGGTGCTAGGGTTTAGGCAATCCCCATTTCAAGTTTCATAAAATTTAAACATGATGCATGGATACTAATGCAAAGACAAGCAAGGCCTGAACTGGGGTTGTGACAACTCACCCCCACTAAACAAGAATCTCGCCCCGAGATTCAAGCGTAGGGTAAGATGAAGGGGGAACGCAAACTAACACAAATGCAAACTAACACAATCTTCACGATCCAGGTTGCACTTCAAATGAACGTTGATTCGATCACCATCATTGTCTTGATGTCTTGCTCCAGGAACTCCTACCAACATGACAACGAGAGGGAAAAGAAACTCTAGAAGGGTCGATCTTCTCGAAGACCAAACAACTTAGGATCAACTCACGGGGTGAGTCATAAAAATATCTCTCGAGCTGACACACGAAGCACGCATCTAGAGGAATGGAGTGTGTCGGGGCCGTGTCTCTCTGTGGCCACGAGCACCTATGGGGCACGGGGGGCCCCTTCTAGTCCGGCAAGGGGGGCGGAGGCCGCGCGCAGAGCAGATCGAGGTCGGGAGCGCGCTGGGGAGACGGGACGATTTTTACCCAGCTTCGGAGCTCTCCGGAGAGATAAAACTCCTACTGCTGCTTTGTGTTCGTATTTGATCTTGCTCGGGGGTGCGAGCGTATGGTGGTGTTGCCTGTGTCCAATGGACCGAACCCCTTCTACGTGCGCATGGGCCTCCCTTTTATAGTCTGAAGGGGGCACCAACAGGTGGCAGCGTAAGAAGACGGGGTAGAAAGGTAAAAACGCAGGTTGGTGTAACAGTGACCAATAGTGTCCCCTACCTAACTCTGGCGGCAGGGGACAAGGGCATTTAATGCCCGTCCGGTCGCCCCATCAGTGCAGAGAAGCGACCGTCAAGTGAGCCACCGGTTGCCACGATGGCGTCTCTGTCAGCTCCGCTTGCCACCTCGCCCCGCATGGCTGCGTAGTGCCTCGCCACGTGCCCTTGGGATGGCCCTGTGATGACATGTCGCCGGGTGCGCTGGAGTTTGGGTGGCAGTCTTGCCGCTGCAAGTGCATTGCCGCGGCCCTTCTCTTGTTGTGCCGGCAAGCTTGCCGGCCGTCGGGCCTTGCCGAGATGCGCGGGGCACCACGGCAAGTCTTCTGGAGATGCCTTGGTCGGCCTTCCCGGCAAGCTCCTCTTGCCGGGGCCTTTGTTTTCTTCCCGGCCAGCTTCTCTTGCCGGGACCTTGGTTGGCCTTCCCGGCAAGCTCCTCTTGCCGGGGCCTTGGTTTGAGTACTTTGATCCTGAATGGCACCAAAGTAGCCGTGGAGGATCTTGGCGGACGCCCGGCAAGGCTTGCCGTGGGGGGGGGGGGGGGGGCTACGACTGCCCGTGCACAAGTTCGGGGTACTAAGGTGCCCCCCTACTTTAGTACACCGACAGGAGCCCCCGGGCCTGGGCCATACATGGTGCCGAGCGTTGTTGGGCCAGGCCCAAAACAGTGCACGGGCACGCGTGGCCTAGGTCACACCGCATATCTCTCCGCTTCCACCGCGCACGCCCAGAGCGGCTCGCGTCAAACGCGGCGTCGTGGGTGACGTGCGTGCGGGGCTGAGCCTTGCGAGCATGCATCAAGCCATGATGAAGGGGACGGCACACGCCCCCCTACCTAAACGGAGGTAGGCGTGGGGGCGTGGTGCATTTACTAGATGGGGCTGGTGCGCGGTTTTCGAGGCATCCAACCCCATGATCACGGGGTGGGGCGAGGCCGCCTCACCCGTCACCTCGGCCCTGTATCCCCGCCACGTAGCTCCCATGCACTTGGGGTCACGAACGGTGGGAGCGGGAATCCGGGCCGTCGCGAGCAGAAGCAGCGGGTCGGTCCTGATTCCCTGCCCCTCCCGTACCTTGATTCACCGACGGGGCGGCCGGGCCCCCACCCTGCTCCTTTATAAAGGGCAGGAAGGGGGGCACAGAAGCCCGCACTCTCTCATCTCCTTCTTTCTTCAGCTTCTATTCTCCTCTCTCCCACTCGCCATGGAGAAAGGGAACCCTGGCCCTTCGTCGGTGGCGGCGAGGCTTGCCGCCAGACAGCGCACCTCTCCCTCTCTCGCTCCTGCGGTGGCGGAGCCAGCCGCGAGGGGAAGAGGGAGGGGGCGAGGCCGTGGACGAGGTCGAGGGCGTGGCCGAGGCGCTCGGGGAAGAGGCGGCCGGGGTGGTGCGCCACCCCCGTCTCCGCCGGCGGCTCCTCTCCTCGAGGCGGTCCACATCGGGGACGACCCCTGGGAGTTCTTCGTCAAGCTGCGCCGGGCACCTCGTCGACGCCTCCGGCTTCCGGCTCCGTTTGCGAGCGCGATGGAACCAGACCCGCCCGAGATGCTGGAGTTGCGCATGAGGGGCTGCGGGATCAGCGGCACTCGAGTCAGTGTCGTATCCCCAGCCCCCGGCATGATGTACTTCGATCGAGGGTGGAAGACGTTCGCCCGCATCCACAGCTTCACGGCGGGGTTTACCCTCCATTTTAAGTTAATGGAGGGCGACCTTCTCGCCGTCAAGGTCTTCGGGGACTCCGGCATCCGGGCGAGATGCTGCGTGGACAGCTCCTCCGATAGCGAAGGCCCCTCCTCGAGCGAGAGTGACGAGGAGGGGAGCGATAGCGACGACGAGGACGGCGGGTCCGACTAGGCGTCAGACGCCGCCTCGCGCGCGCCACCGGCGACCCCATCATCCGGGTTGCCGGCCTTCTGAACTCCCCGGGGCCGTCTCCTTGGGCGGCTGGCGTAGGGAGGCTGCGGAGGAGGAAGAGGGGTGGCGGCAAGGCCGTCAAGTCGGAGTACGAGGGCGAGGTGCCCTCGACAGTGTGCTGACGTCCTGCCGCCCCGTCTTCGAGCTCTGCCTCCGGCGCCTCCGTCTCCGCCAAGCTCCTGGCCGGCCCCCGGGAAGCTCTCTTGGTGTCTTCTGGCACCCGTAGCTCACCTAGGCGCCCCTTTTGCCTTCCCCGGCAAGCTTCTCTTGCCGGGGCCTCCTTGACCTACTCCCTGAAGAGAGAAACAGGAGAGGGATTATGGGCATCTTATCTTATAATTTGTAAGCCTTCGGGCCTTAGCTGTATTTAAAATTTGTAATCCTCTCTATCATGTTTTTCATCCTCTATGGACTTGTACTAAATTGGGATGTTTTTTAATGAAAATGGGGAAAGCTTGCCGGATTAAGTCCTTTACTTGATTTTGTGCCTTGTACATTTTCACCCTACGCTTTTAGGGAACTTGCCGGCGTGGGCACCTTGCCGTGAGCGCCGAGTGCGGAACATCGGCAACGGAACTGCAACCGACAAGAAACCTTGTCGCGGAGCTAGTCGCGGCTTACTTAAGTCGTTGAGCGGACTCGAAACGATAGTAAGGCAACTAGCTACGAGTTGGTTCTCTGCCGGCGGTGCCGCGACCGACAAGAAACCTTGTCGTTGAGCTAGCCGCAGTTCACCTAAATTGTCGAGCGGACTCGAAACAACTGTCGTTGCGCGAGTAGCTACGAGCCGGTTCCTCCGCGCACAGGTTTTTTTTATACAAGGCATGAACGTTCAAGGACGCGGCCTCGCTTTCCCCTGCCCATAAGAGGATGCATGACGAGGGATGAAAAACTTATCTGATATTACAGCCCCCGGCGACTCTGGCTTGCCGGGGGTGAATCTTGATATTTGCAGCCCCCGGCAACTCTGGCTCGCCGCGACCCATGCGCCGGTGCGCCTTTCTTTGTCCTTGCCGCCGGCGTCGCAGCCTCCGGGGACCCTGACTTGCCGCGTAGGGATCTTGGTACTCGCAACCCCCAGCGATGCTGGTTTGCCGGGGCCCAGGGGCCAGTGTGCCCTTCTATTCTTTCCTTGTCGCTGTCATTTTAGTCACAAAAAATAGCTAAGACAGCGCCGTAATAAGTTACTCTTTGAAATGTAACTTCAAGTTGGGCAGCGCAACGCCATGTTTCGCCCTTTGTATGTTTGCACTCTATGCTTCTAGGGAACTTGCCGGTGCTAACACACTTGCTGAGTGCGGAACGTCAGCAGCCCGCTGGCGGTGTTGTACCCGGCAAGAAACCTTCTCGGGCCAGTTGCAGCGCACTTGTATTGTCGAGCAGACTCGAAAACAAAGAAAGGGCGCAACTTAACCACGAGTTGGTTCCTCTGCGCACAAGTTTCTCATACAAAGGACGTCTCATGGCAAGGCTTGCTACGTTACATCCTCTACTTCATTGCATCCCTTGTACGTTTCTACCCTTCGCTTCCAGGGAACTTGCCGGTGCTAACACACATGCTGAGTGCGGAACTTCAGCAGCCCGCTGGCGGTGTTGTACCCGGCAAGAAACCTTCTCGGGCCAGTTGCAGCGCGCTTGTATTGTTGAGCGGACTCGAAAACAAAGCAAGGGCACAACTTAACCACGAGTTGGTTCCTCCGCGCACAGGTTTTTCGTACAAGGGACGAACGTTCGAGGAATATAACATAAGAGCTTAGAACTAAAAAGTGCTATGCACTCAAGCTTGGGTGACTTAGCTTTTCTGTCTTCCGCGGTCCGGCGAAGCCGCGCTCCTCCCTTGACTTCCTCCCTTGTACGTTTTCACCCCCCCCCGCGCTTTCAGGGAACCTGCCGGCGCAAACACACTTGCTGAGTGCGGGACATCAGCAGCCCGCTGGCGGTGTTGCTTCCGGCAGGAAGAACTCGTCGGGCTAGTTGCGGCGCGCTTTCATCGTTGAGCAGACTCGAAACGGATCAAGGGCGCAACTTAGCCACGATTCGACCCTTCTGCGCACAGGTTCTTCGTACAAGGTATGGATTCTCAGGGAATACAATTCAAAAACTTGAAACTGGACGCTTTCTTCGCCCTACTGGCCGGTGGAGCTCGATGGCGCATCCTCGACGGCAGCGCGGCACTCCGGGGAGGCGTGCTTGCCGGAGCAGGTACCAGAGCTGTTCTTGCCGGGCTTAGTCTTTGGTGGCTCTGCCTTTGCCTTCTTGCACTTGCCGGTGGAGCTCGATGGTGCGTCCTCGACGGCGGCGTGGCACTCCGGGGAGGTGCGCTTGCCGGAGTGGGCATCAGAGCTGCACTTGCCGGACTTGAGTTTCTTCTTCCCCCGGGGAGCTTCAGCGGCAAGTGGCTCGCGCTCTGCTGCGGCTGCTGCTTCCCGGTAGATCTTGTCGGCGCAGATGAGTGCATCCCTCTTGTCACCTTGGACAGAAATGACACTCATCGGGCCAGGCATCTTGAGCACGTTGTATGCGTAGTGAGAGGCTGCCATGAACTTGGCAAGAGCTGGTCGGCCGAGTATCCCATTGTAGGGTAATGGGATATCAGCAACATCGAAGGTGACCCTCTCTATCCTGAAGTTCAGCTCGCTGCCAAACGTCACTGGCAATGTGATCTTCCCCTTCGGCTTGCTTCTTCCCGGATTTATCCCTTGAAAGGTACCAGTCTCTTCGAGCTCGCTATCGGGGATCTGGAGCTTCTTGAGCACTGTGGAGGAAATCAGGTTCAGGCCGGCCCCACCGTCAACCAACATTTTCGTGACCTTGAGGTTGCGGATTGTTAGTGAGACCAACATCGGCAAGCACCCGACCGTAGTGATGCGATCAGGGTGGTCCTCAACATCGAAGATGATGGGCGTGCCGGACCATTTCAGAGGCTTGCGCGCCTCGACGGATGGCTCCGCTGCGTTCACCTCTCGTACCCACTGCTTGAGTTGGCGGTGCGAGGTGTGTAGAGAGGCGCCGCCGTCGATGCACAACACCTCTGTCGCCTTCTGAAACTCTTGGTCATCGGTCTCATCTTCCTCCATCTCATCCTCCTCATCCTCATCTTCGTCCTTGTCGCGGCCGCGGGGAGGCCTATCTCCTTGCCACGGCTTGGACTTGCCGCGGTGTCCTCCCCGGGCGGGAAGCTTCTTGCCGGATCCTCCGCCACCTCCCTGGGCTCTCTCCTTATCGCGGCGCTCGTACTCGGCTTTCTGTAGCTCCGCCATCTCTTCAACTTTCTTGCAGGTTTGGAGATCGTGGCCCTTGGTGCGGTGGATCTTGCAGTAGCGCTTGCCGGAGCCATCCTGCTTGTCGGCGGCTACCACAGCCTCGCCGGAGTCATCGGCCTTGGCCTTGTCGGAGCCGCCTCCGTTGCCGGAATGCTCAACAGCTAGCACATCCTTAGTCTTTCTCTTCCTGTTGTTCCGTCTCCGGTTCTTCCTTGCCGGGGTGGCATCCTCACTGTCAGATCCTTCTGCCCCTGCAACCTCTCCGGGGATTTTCCTCCCCTCCTCAGCCCGTGCACACTTGTCGGCCAGAGCATAGAGCTCGCTGACATCTCTGATCTTGCACATCGCCATCTCCTCCCTCATCCTGCGGTTACGCACGTTCTGATGAAACGCGCTGATAACTGCGGCAGGGTGGACGTCTGGGATGTTGCGCTGCACCTGGCTGAATCTCTGTGTGTACTTGCGCAGGGGCTCCCCCTCCTTTTGGACGAGCAAGTGGAGGTCACTCTCCTGGCCATGAGGCTTGTGGCCACCCGTGAAGGCGCCGACAAACTGATGACACAGGTCCGCCCATGAAGAGATGGAACCGTCCGGCAAGTGCATGAGCCAAGATCTGACATTGGGCTTGAGCACCAGCGGGAAGTAGTTGGCGAGGATCTTCTCATCGCGCCCTCCGGCAGCCTGCACCGCGATGGTGTAGATGCTGAGGAACTCCGATGGATGTATCCTGCCATCGTACTTCTCGGGCACGTCTGGCTTGAAGTTCTTGGTTTTGGGCCACTGGACTTGCCGCAGCTCGCGGGTGAACGCAGGGCAACCTGCCGCGTACGGCAAGTCGCCTGGCTCCCCTAGTGCATGCATGTCGACAGTGGGCCCAGCGCGCTGGTCAGATTGACGTCGCGTTTCCCTTCTGCGCTCGATGCGAGTGCGAGCGTCTTCGTGCTGCCGTTCTTGGAGAACGTGGCGTTGATCGCGTCGGGTTCGCGGGTCCGACGACGCGGTGGAGTCGACGTCGGGGTTGGCCCGACGAGCCGACGATCTCGGTCTTCGGGGCTGGGAGTGCATGGAGGCGGCACCCCTAGCGGTCTTGTCGGCGTCGACTTGTGCCTGGGCGCCTTGCCGGGGCCTCGATGCGCTCAGTTGCCGGGGCTTGTCTCCGTTGGCGAAGCTGATGAGGCTGTATATGGTCATCCTCCAGTCGTCGATCTTGTGCGGCGCCAGAGGGTAGTCTAGAAGCAGCTGGGCTCGGGCCAGCGCTTCCTCTGCTGTCTTGGGTGGTGGTGGCGACGAGCGGCGCGAGGAGCGGGATGTGCTCGGACTCCCAACTGGATTGGGAGAGGCAACACCCCGCCCGGGCGACCGTACCTCGCTCGCGCCAGCATGAGGGCGTGCATGCTGACCTCGAGCGTCTCGCGACCCACCAGCTAGGCCTTGTTCCAACGCGAGCACGGTGCTAGGAGCACCGGGGCGTTGTCGACCTTGCACTTCCTGGGAAGGGTGCGGTGTCTGCATGGTCGCCGACGCTTGCGGGGCCTTGTTTTTGGATCTGGTGACGACGTGAGTCCCACCGTCGGCGCCCGCTCCTCCGCCAGCGTCCACTCCACCGCCCGTTCGCTCCGGCGGTGGTGGCGGAATCGATGTAGATGGAGCGGCCACCTCCGAAGGCTTCTTCTTCGGTGGCATGTTGATGAAGGTGTTGATGCAGCGCGCGCAGAGACCGGATCAGATGCTCACGACCTCGACGCAGCCCCTACCTGGCGCGCCAAAGATGTCGGGGTCGTGTCTCTCTGTGGCCACGAGCACCTATGGGGCACGGGGGGCCCCTTCTAGTCTGGCAAGGGGGGCGGAGGCCGCGCGCAGAGCAGATCGAGGTCGGGCGCGCGCTGGGGAGACGGGACGATTTTTACCCAGCTTCGGAGCTCTCCGGAGAGATAAAACTCCTACTGCTGCTTTGTGTTCATATTTGATCTTGCTCGAGGGTGCGAGCGTATGGTGGTGTTGCCTGTGTCCAATGGACCGAACCCCTTCTACGTGCGCATGGGCCTCCCTTTTATAGTCTGAAGGGGGCACCAACAGGTGGCAGCGTAAGAAGAGGGGATAGAAAGGTGAAAACACAGGTTGGTGTAACAGTGACCAATAGTGTCCCCTACCTAACTCTGGCGACAGGGGACAAGGGCATTTAATGCCCGTCCGGTCGCCCCAACAGTGCAGAGAAGCGACCGTCAAGTGAGCCACCGGTTGCCACAATGGCGTCTCTGTCAGCTCTGCTTGCCACCTCGCCCCGCATGGCTGCGTAGTGCCTCGCCACGTGCCCTTGGGATGGCCCTGTGATGACACGTCGCCGGGTGCGCTGGAGTTTGGGTGGCAGTCTTGCCGCGGCAAGTGCCTTTCCGCGGCCCTTCTCTTGTTGTGCCGGCAAGCTTGCCGGCCGTCGGGCCTTGTCGGGACGCGCGGGGCGCCACGGCAAGTCTTCTAGAGATGCCTTGGTCGGCCTTCCCGGCAAGCTCCTCTTGCCGGGGCCTTTGTTTTCTTCCCGGCCAGCTTCTCTCGCCGGGACCTTGGTTGGCCTTCCCGGCAAGCTCCTCTTGCCGGGGCCTTGGTTTGAGTACTTTGATCTTGAATGGCACCAAAGTAGCCGTGGAGGATCTTGGCGGACACCCGGCAAGCCTTGCCGCGGGGGGGGGGGGGGGGGGGGCTACGACTGCCCGTGCACAAGTTCGGGGTACTAAGGTGCCCCCCTACTTTAGTACACCGACAGAGTGGAATAGACGATGGAGGTTCACTAGGTACACAACAATTTCACACTTAAGAAGGTGGTGAATAGTTGTCAGCGCAGCGAGGAGTTAAGTTGCCATGATACCATAACGAGACATCTTAGAGGAGGCAACTCATAGGATCATCCCTTAAGTGACAAAAAGAATTACCTTTGATTCAAAGATCATTGAGACTCTTTATACCAACTTAGGGCAATTCTCGAGCAATCATTTGGAGGGGTTCGGTAGAATGGCATACCCGGATTAGAATGGATGATGTGGATTACCTTGTTGAAAACAACACAAGGGATGATTTTAGTAACTGGGGAGAAGCTCAACAGTAGAGAGCGATTCCATTGTTTGAAAGGGTTATAGCATAACCGAGGGAACTGAGAGCAATCCCAGTTAGTGCCGGCGATGAAGCCTAGAGCTTGTGCGTGCTCTCAAGAACTTGAGCATTTCCATGTTCATCAAGGTCCTACCAACACCCGCGTCAAGGGATCCTAGCAACACAACATACTACCATTACTACCATGACAAATACTGGTGGAGGATGCAGATACAAAGGAAGACAACACTTTCTCAGATTTCACCTTAGCGAGACCAAGGGGACAAAATCTGGATGATCGACCGAGAGACATTTAGCACTCCGCTTCTAATGTTCTCCTTGATGTGCTAGCATAATCCATTCATAGATATGGTTTGTTATCTAGAACATCAAGTAAAAGGTCGGACTTCGGAAGCACAAGAATCCATAAGGAATAACTATGGAGTAAATCCTACGAAATCCTCATGGGGAGGTGGCCAACTTTCTCAATCAAGATACTACAATAGTAGGTCTTCCAGTTGGGTGTGTTAGCCACGACATTCTCTTTACCGGGTTACAGAGAGACCAATATTATAGTTCTTGGGAGATGTTCCAACCATCATATCTGCCTGAGATTCAGATCTGGTTGGTGCTAGAATATTCCAGACTCATCAAGTCCAGAAGGAAAAATGAAAGTTTGCAACACAAATCGACGAGATGACGTTGCGAGATTCTTGGGAAATGAACTACGATAGCAGGCTCCAAAACATGAGCTGGTTCTGCTACAACATGTGAACACGTTGTCCGAGACAAGCATGACCACACAGTAGTCTTATAATAAAACACTACCGAGTTCAGGAGGGAAAACATCATCGAGGATATCAAAGTCCTTGCATAAGTCTTGCTCTTAAGAAGGAGCTTCTTCTCCTTGAACAAATCAATCAGTGGCTTGGTGTGCTATGGAATACATATGGAGTGGAGGTAATTAATCTACCAAACCATAGTATACTTTGCACATGTGTGACTAACTTGGGATGATTCCAAGGAAGCAACATTGACTTTAACGAATTCACGGCGGCAACTTGTATCAAATGCACATGAATTAGAGGAAGTCACTTCTTCCATCCATGCATATGCTTCATGAGCTAGCATGAAGAAATGCTTTCAAAAGTTTCCAACACTAACTTAATGTTCCACGAAATCATGGAGAAGATAAGGATGTTGTCGATGGGCTCAACAACAATTCATCCAGGTTCCCATGGAGATGGAATTCCATAACTATGTGGACAAGGGGATAGTATTGGTCAGACCCAAAAGACATAATGGTGTATGCTCGAGGAAAATCCATGAGTAAGACAACATTACGAACACCGTTGGTTTTGATTTGATTTGAGAATAACCCACACTCAAATCAAAGTTTTGGCAAGACAATAGCTCCAACAACTAGTCTCGAGGATCAATTAATGAAGATATCATCTTTATTCAACACACACACAAGATATCCCTTAACATGAACTAAGTCAGGCAGCTTTTATCTCCCAACTCTCCAAGTTGTTGTTTAGCTTGACCAACTAGCTCAGGGGTATCCCACACAAATTCTTGTAGAAGGGTGGTTTACAAGAAACCATCTTGATCAAGAACTCAACATAACGGTCAGGCGACAACCTGGTAATACTTCTGAGAAGATATTCGGAAAATCACGAACCACCGATATGTTACTAAGCTCGAGAACAACCTTTCTTTTCAGGGCAAGACGATATGATCACAAGAGCGAGGGATTGGCACAATCCTAACTCATTGATCGAAGAGTGCACCGGAAATAAGGACTAGGTAGCACGATCTATCTTAGGAAGATGATTCAAGAACCAACATGCTAAGAATGAAATTATTGTCCTTTAACTACGAAGCAACGGAGTTGCTAGGAGTATAGATTTCACACATCACGATTCACTTGTCGGTATTCCGGTTGCAAAAACACGGGGACCGAGAAATGAGTAATGAGGGCGAGAAGTATCACAGTATCAAGAGTTCGTAGGCTGGTGTACAATTCCCATGACATTCTTGATAGAAAGATGGTAATACTCCAAGGTAGAACAGAACAAAAGCTGGATTAGCATTTTGATCTGCAAAGTACAATTACTTTGACCCAATCCTGGATATGGATGAGGTACTAGAGTTTGTTTCTCCTAGTCATTCCGGAATAGAATGGCTTGACGGACCACAAGAATAATAGGCATCAACGAACACGGGTGCACGACTATTCCTGACTATCAATTGATAGATGAGGGTCAGGATACAGCTAAAGAGAGACAACCCAAAAGAACATTACGATTTTTTGAGCTGTGGATGCACAGGTTAGTATGTCGAGCAAAGCTCAACATTTTTCTTCCGGATAACCCGTGCGGAGAAGGTAGGACTGGCAGAGTCACGATTATGAATGGAGAACTCCTCAAGAGTACTCTGATTGTGATTCTTCGGTTCAGCGAGGAACTTCTACCATAAGCGGTTCATAGTATTTGGAAGAAGGAAATACCACGGACCTCGAGGACTATCGCAAGGTTACTAATAACCTAAAGGAACTAGCAAACACTATCAACATGAAGTAAGTAGGGTGAATATCGGGTTCAAGAACCCAGGAATAGAATACTATTAACTAAGTAGCACCACGGGATGCTTTTCGAGAATAATGGCCAGAATCATCACACTGGTGCACAAATCATGGCTAGATTACTAGATGATCCTCTAAGACACCTATGGTCATAATAATAGCTCCATCATATATGTCAAGGCAATAAATTACCTCAACGCACCGGTTAGTGTGCTTATTCTGACCATAAAGGACATCGGGAATGGAAAGAAAGGATTTTCAAATGCATCAGACTATTTGGAAACCTGGGATGACTCGGACAGCATAACGGCTGTAAATGCTCAGAAAATATTTGAGACATTCACAAGGATTTGCATAGTCACTTAACAACATCATATCAAGGTTCTGGTTCAACTGAGAACATACTGAAAGTAGTAGAAACTCAATTGAGGCTTGAAACTATCAATCCTATAAGTCTCTAAAATAGTAACTCGTCATCCTAGTAGTTCCTAAACCCTGTAGAAGAGAACAGGATGACTCAGATCTGAAGGCCATGAGGTATAAGGAGTAAAAAGAGCCTTACGTTCCCTTTCACAATCAATTCCCTTACATAACTAAAGCATCTCTAGACACAACTTCGACCAGTTTGGCTTCGTAATCCTACAGGCAGTCAGGCTCTGATACCAAAGCTGTCAGGACCCCGACTCAATGCCACATCGATCTAGCATGTAACACCTCATATCACTTTGCGGCCTCACGCACGGTATTCCCACGGGTGTCGCCTTACCTTTGCCCGGGACCGTTTGCGCCTTTTGGCACACGTATATGATAGTGTCGCTAGCATCCATATGATAAGGAGCCCGGGCTGACATGGCTAGTCGTAGACCCAAAGTGGCAAAACTTACAGGGACATGCATCCATGACCCAGCATCGAACGTGTCGGTCATCAGCGAGTGAATCCAGGCTGTAGCACTGGGCTAGCAGGACTCCGGTGAACTGGGCTGTAGCGGGCTAACAGGACTCCGGTATTCATCGCGTGACATTTCCTCGAAGGGACAGACACAGGAACGAAGAAGGACACATGCCGGCCAGCCTAAGTGTTCAGGAGCAGTAGCAAGCTACCAGGGCTTGGTGGAAGCACTAGGAGACATTTCCCGGTAAGAGAGGCTACTAAGGATAAACAACTAGATAGTCAGATCCCACACATACCAAGCATTTCAATAACATACACACAATATGCTCGATATGTGCAAATACAGCATGGCATCACAACATGACTCTACAACTCAAGTATTTTATTCAATAGGCTCCGAGGAGCAAGATATTACAATCATGCGTCTCATGACCCAACATTCAGAACATACAAGTCAAGGCACAAGCGGAAGCTCAAACATGTCTGAGTATAGACATCTACAAAAGAAAAAGGCTGAGAAGCCTGACTATCTACCAGATCCTGCCGAGGGCACAAGATCGTAGCTGAGGTAACAAGCTAAACGTCGAAGTCCATGTGGAACTACTAGTGAGACTGAAGTCTCTCTGCAAAAACATAAAATAGGCAAACATGAGTACAAATGCACCCAGCAAGACTTACATCAGAACTATCTACATATGCATCATTATCAACAAAGGGATGGTGGGGTTTAACTGTAGCAAGCCAGCTTTGACTCGGTGGCTATCCTGAACTACTACTGCAAGTAACTCTTTTGAGGTGGCACACACGAGTCCACATATTCACCAACCAATACACCACTATGGATCCGCTCCCGTCTCCGTATGAGAACGCCATCCATAGCACTCACGCTTATCTTGCGCATTTTAGAGTATCCACTTTCACTTGTCTATGACCTGTTATAGGCAACCCAGAAGTCCTTTACCGCGGACACGGCTATTCGAATAGATGATGTTAACCCTGCAGGGGTGTACTTCTTCATACATGTTTCCACCACTTAGCATCTGCACACGACATGTTCTCGGCAGACTTCAAGCGAAAGCCGACGTGGGTGTAGACCATGACCTACCTAAACACTCAAGTCTCTAGTCCAGGTTTATCGCCTATTCGGGTTCCATCCACGAGGAGATCCGGCCGGAGTTTCGCTCACAGCCCCAAACGATGTGTACAGGGTTCCGTGACACCAAACAGGCGCCCGGTATACCCGGCCACGTGCCTACCGCATCACAGCCCACCCCTCCGGTCAGCGCTGTGCACGGCCTCCAGCATACTACAAACACCAGAAACTACTTGCAACTCCTGGACAGAGGACTAGGGTGGTTAAGAAGTCGAGCGGGGTCATATCTGAATCATGGATCACAAACACATATTTCAGTTCCTGAGGGCGGCTTCAATGAGACAACCCACCATGTACTCCTACATGGCCTCTCACCGATACCTTTACCAAATCGTGTTCACACTCTTAGCTCACACACAGTAGGACATGTTCACACACCTCTGATTCATCCCGGATGAATCATACCTGACACAACTCTAAGCAATAGTAGGCATGACAAACAAGCATGAATGAGTAGGCACATCAGGGCTCAAACAACTCCTACTCATACTAGTGGGTTTCATCTATTTACTGTGGCAATGACAGGTCATGCAGAGGATAAAGAGGTTCAGCTACCGCAGCAAGTAACAGAAGAATCGTTGTTGTCCTAATGCAGTAAAATAGAGCAGGAGCGAGAGAGTAGGATTGTATCGGAATGAACAAGGGGGTTTTTCTTGCCTGGCACTTCTGAAGATAGTATAGTTCTTCATCGGTGTCATCGATCCCATCGTCGGTATCACGTCTATCGAGAGGGGACAAACACCAACAAACAAAGAAGAAGCACAATCAATGCAATGCACAATATGATGCATGATCATGACATAGCAATATGCTGTGGTTTGAGCTAATGTAACTAGCAGCAAGTTAAATGAAGTTGGTTTGAACCCTAGGTTCAAATTCAAACTCCACATGAGGCATTTCAAATGCCATTTATTTAATTTGTTGCATACGGCAGATTTAAGTTGTTCAAACATGCATGAAAATGGTACAGATGGATAGATTGGATTTTTTTGATCATTTTTCATATATAAATCTTTGCATTTGGAGTTACAGATTAATTTCTATGAATTTTTGAAGTTTGCAAGATTTTCAGGAATTTCCTATATAAGAATAAATCCAGAAAAGGATTTACTGCGTCAGCATGATGTAGGTGTGACGTCAGCAGGTTAACTGGGTCGGCCAGGTCAAACCTGACCTATGGGACCCATACGTCAGTGTCTAGGCTAATTAACAGGGAGTATTAGTGCTAATTTAATCCTAACTAAAAGTGTCAGTGGGGGCATGAGCCCACATGTCAGTGTTTAGTTAATTAACTAAACTAACTAGTGTTAACTAATCTAACACCTAAATAAACAGTGCCTGGCCCACACGTCAGTGAGCCAGAGTGGGTCAAAGTGCGGTCAAACCCGGGTCAAACTCGCCGGAGTTGACCCGTGGCTCGTCAACGGCGACGGCGGAGGGCGTCGGAAACGCTCCTCCGGTGACCAAATCAGCGACTGAGGGGCACTACACGTTGCTGGTGCTCTTCCGCATCCAACTGGACCGGAGTTAGTGAAGGAAATATGCCCTAGAGGCAATAATAAAGTTATTATTTATTTCCTTATTTCATGATAAATGTTTATTATTCATGCTAGAATTGTATTAACCGGAAACATAATACATGTGTGAATACATAGACAAACATAGTGTCACTAGTATGCCTCTACTTGACTAGCTCGTTTATCAAAGATGGTTATGTTTCCTAGCCATGGACAAAAGAGTTGTCATTTGATTAACGGGATCACATCATTTGGAGAATAATGTGATTGACATGACCCATTCCATTAGCCTAGCACTTGATCGTTTAGTATGTTGCTATTGCTTTCTTCATGACTTATACATGTTCTTGTAACTATGAGATTATGCAACTCCTGTTTACCGGAGGAACACTTTGGGTGCTACCAAACGTCACAAAGGTACATGACCCATTCCGTTAGCCTAGCACTTGATCGTTTAGTAACTGGGTGATTATAAAGGAGTACTACAGGTGTCTCCAAAGGTACATGTTGGGTTGGCGTATTTCGAGATTAGGTTTTGTCACTCCGATTGTCGGAGAGGTATCTCTGGGCCCTCTCGGTAATGCACATCATTATAAGCCTTGCAAGCAATGTGACCAATGTGTTGGTTACCGGATGATGCATTACAGAACGAGTAAAGAGACTTGCCGGTAACGAGATTGAACTAGGTATTGGATACCGACGATCGAATCTCGGGCAAGTAACATACCGATGACAAAGGGAACAACGTATGTTGTTATGCGGTTTGACCGATAAAGATCTTCGTAGAATATGTAGGAGCCAATATGGGCATCCAGGTCCCGCTATTGGTTATTGACCGAGAATAGTTCTAGGTCATGTCTACATAGTTCTCGAACCCATAGGGTCCGCACGCTTAAGGTTTCGATGACAGTTATATTATGAGTTTATGAGTTTTGATGTACCGAAGGAGTTCAGAGTCCCAGATGAGATCGGGGACATGACGAGGAGTCTCTAAATGGTCGAGACGTAAAGATCGATATATTGGACGACTATATTTGGAGTACGGAACGGTTCCGAGTGATTCGGGTATTTTTCGGAGTACCTGAGTGTTACGGGAATTCGCCGGGGAGAAGTATTGGGCCTTATTGGGCCCTGCGGGAAAGAGTGAGGGGCTGCCTAGGGCAGGCCGCGCGCCTCCCATGGCGTAGTACGAATTGGACTAGGGGGAGGGGCCGCACCCCCTCCTTCCTTCCCTTCTCTCTTCCCCTTCCTTGTCTCCTACTCCTAATACATGGAAGGACTCCTAGTTGGACTAGGAAAGGGGTAATCCTACTCCCGGTGGGAGTAGGACTCCCCTAGGGCGCGCCATAGAAGAGGGCCGGCCCTCCCCTCCTCCACTCCTTTATATACGGGGGTAGGGGGCACCCCATGGACACACAAGTTGATCTACGGATCGTTCCTTAGCCGTGTGCGGTGCCCCCCTCCACCATACTCCACCTCGGTCATATCGTCGCGGAGTTTAGGCGAAGCCCTACGCCGGTAGAACATCATCATCGTCACCACGCCGTCGTGCTGACGGAACTCATCTCCGGAGCCTTTGCTGGATCGGAGGGCTGGAGATCGTCATCGAGCTGAACGTGTGCTGAACTCGGAGGCCCCGTACATTCGGTGCTTGGATCTGTCGGATCGTGAAGACGTACGACTACATCAACCGCGTTGTGCTAACGCTTCCGCTTACGGTCTACGAGGGTACGTGGACGAACACTCTCCCCTCTCGTTGCTATATCATCACCATGATCTTGCGTGTGCGTAGGAAATTTTTGAAATTACTACGTTCCCCAACAGTGGCATCCGAGCCTAGGTTTTATGCGTTGATGTTATATGCACGAGTAGAACACAAGTGAGTTGTGGGCGATACAAGTCATACTGCTTACCAGCATGTCATACTTTGGTTTGGTGGTATTGTGAGATGAAGCGGCCCGGACCGACATTACGCGTACGCTTACGCGAGACTGGTTTCACCGTTACGAGCACTCGTGCTTAAAGGTGGCTGGCGGGTGTCTGTCTCTCTCACTTTAGCTGAATCGAGTGTGGCTACGCCCGGTCCTTGCGAAGGTTAAAACATCACCAACTTGACGAACTATCGTTGTGGTTTTTTGATGCGTAGGTACGAATGGTTCTTGCTAAGCCCGTAGCAGCCACGTAAAATTTGCAACAACAAAGTAGAGGACGTCTAACTTGTTTTTGTAGGGCATGTTGTGATGTGATATGGTCAAGACGTGATGCTATATTTTATTGTATGAGATGATCATGTTTTGTAACCGAAGTTATCGGCAACTGGTAGGAGCCATATGGCTGTCGCTTTATTGTATGAAATGCAAACGCCCTATAATTGCTTTACTTTATCACTAAGTGGTAGCGATAGTCGTAGAAGCAATAGATGGCGTAACGACAACGATGCTACGATGGAGATCAAGGTGTCGCGACGGTGACGATGGTGATCACGACGGTGCTTCGAAGATGGAGATCACAAGCACAAGATGATGATGGCCATATCATATCACTTATAATGATTGCATGTGATGTTTATCCTTTATGCATCTTATCTTGCTTTGATTGACGGTAGCATTTTAAGATGATCTCTCACTAATTATCAAGAAGTGTTCTCCCTGAGTATGCACCGTTGCGAAAGTTCTTCGTGCTGAGACACCATGTGATGATCGGGTGTGATAGGCTCTACGTTCAAATACAACGGGTGCAAAACAGTTGCACACGCGGAATACTCAGGTTATACTTGACGAGCCTAGCATATACAGATATGGCCTCGGAACACGAGGACCGAAAGGTCGAGCGTGAATCATATAGTAGATATGATCAACATAGTGATGTTCACCATTGAAACTACTCCATCTCACGTGATGATCGGACATGGTTTAGTTGATTTGGATCACGTAATCACTTAGATGACTAGAGAGATGTCTGTCTAAGTGGGAGTTCTTAAGTAATATGATTAATTGAACTTAAATTTATCATGAACTTAGTCCTGGTAGTATTTTGCAAATTATGTTGTAGATCAATAGCTTGGTTGCCTTGTTGCTTTCATATGTTTATTTTTTATATGTTCCTAGAGAAAATTGTGTTGAAAAATGTTAGTAGCAATGATGCGGATTAGATCCGTGATCTGAGGTTTATCCTCATTGCTGCACAGAAGAATTATGTCCTTAATGCACTGCTAGGTGACAGACCTATTGCAGGAGCAGATGCAGACGTTATGAACGTTTTGCTAGCTCAATATGATGACAACTTGATAGTTTAGTGCACCATGCTTAACGGCTTAGAATCGGGACTCCAAAGACGTTTTGAACGTCATGGACCATATGAGATGTTCCAGAAATTGAAGTTGATATTTCAAGCAAATACCCGAGTTGAGAGATATGAAGTCTCCAACAAGTTCTATAGCTAAAAGATGGAGGAGAATCGCTCAACTAGTGAGCATGTGCTCAGATTGTCTGGGTACTTCTATCGCTTGAATCAAGTGGGAGTTAATCTTCCAGATAAGATAGTGATTGACAGAATTCTCTAGTCACCATCACCAAGTTAGTAGAACTTCGTGATGAACTATAGTATGCAAGGGATGACGAAAATGATTCCCGAGCTCTTCGTGATGTTGAAATCGACGAAGGTAGAAATCAAGAAAGAGCATCAAGTGTCGATGATTGACAAGACCACTAGTTTCAAGAAAAGGGCAAAGGGAAAGAAAGGGAACTTCAAGTGGAAAGACAAGCAGGTTGTCACTCCTGCGAAGAAGACCAAAGCTGGACCAAAGCCTGAAACTGAGTGCTTACACTGCAACGGAAATGGTCACTGGAAGCGGAAACGCCCTGAATATTTGGTGGATAAGAAGGATGGCAAAGTGAACAAGAGTATATTTGATATACAGGTTATTGATGTGTGCCTTACTAGTGTTTATTGTAGCCCCTGATATTTGATACTTGTTCGGTTGCTAAGATTAGTAACTCGAAACAGGAGTTACAGAATAAACAAAGACTAGTTGAAGGGGAAGTGACGATGAGTGTTGGAAATAGTTCCAAGATTGATATGATCATCATCACACACTCCCTATATTTTCGAGATTAGTGTTAAACCTAAATAAATGTTATTTAGCATTTGCGTTGAGCATGAATATGATTTGATCATGTTTATTACGATACGGTTACTCATTTGAAGTTAAAGAATAATTGTTATTCTGTTTACATGAATAAGACCTTCGATGGTTATACACCCAATGAAAATAGTTTGTTGGATCTCGATCATAGTGATACACATATTCATAATATTGATGCCAAAAGATGCAAAGTTAATAATGATAGTGCAACTTATTTGTGGCACTGCCGTTTGGGTCATATCGGTGTAAAGCGCATGAAGAAACTCCATAAAGATGGATTTTCGGAATCACTTGGTTATGAATCATTTGATGCTTGCGAACCGTGCCTTTTGGGCAAGATGACTAAAACTCCGTTCTCCGGAACAATGGAACAAGCTACTAACTTATTGGAAATAATACATACCGATGTATGCGATCCAATGAGTGTTGATGCTCGTGGCAAGTATCGTTATTTTCTGACCTTCACAAGATGATTTGAGCAGATATGGGTATATCTACTAGATGAAACATAAGTTTGAAATAGTTGAAAGGTTCAAAGAATTTCAGAGTGAAGTGGAAAAATCATCGTAATAAGAAAATAAAGTTTTCGCGATCTGATCGCGGAGACAAATATTTGAGTTACGAGTTTGGTCTTCAATTAAAACAATGTGAAATAGTTTCACAGCTCACGCCACCTGGAACACCACAACGTTATGGTGTGTCCGAACGTCGTAACCGCACTTTATTGGATATGGTGCGATCTATGATGTCTCTTATTGATTTACCATTATTGTCTTGGGGTTATGCATTAGAGACAACTGCATTCACGTTAAAAGGGCACCATCTAAATCCGTTGAGACGACACCATATGAACTGTGGTTTAGCAAGAAACCCAAGTTGTCGTTTCTTAAAGTTTGGAGTTGCGATGCTTATATGCAAAAGTTTTCCAACCTGATAAGCTTGAACCCAAATCGGAGAAGTGCGTCTTCATAGAATACCCAAAGGAAACTGTTGTGTAATCCTTCTATCACAGATCCGAAGGCAAAACATTCATTGCTAAAAATGGATCCTTTCTAGAGAAGGAGTTTCTCTCGAAAGAAGTGAGTGGGAGGAAAGTAGAACTTGATGAGGTAATTGTACCTTCTCCCTTATTGGAAAGTAGTTCATCACAGAAATCAGTTCCAGTGATTCCTACACCAATTAGTGAGGAAGTTAATGATGATGATCATGAAACTTCAGATCAAGTTGCTACCAAACCTCGTAGGTCTTCCAGAGTAAGATCCGCACCAGAGTGGTACGGTAATCCTGTTCTGAAAGTCATGTTACTAGACCATGATAAACCTATGAACTATGGGGAAGCGATGATGAGCCCAGATTCCGCGAAATGGCTTGAGGCCATAAAATCTGAGATATGATCCATGTATGAGAACAAAGTATGGACTTTGATTGACTTGCTCGATGATCAGCAAGCCATGTTAAATAAATGGATCTTCAAGAGGAAGACGGACACTGATAGTAGTGTTACTATCCACTAAGCTCGACTTGTTGTAAAAGGTTTTCAACAAGTTCAAGGGGTTGAATACGATGAGATTTTCTCACTCGTATCGATGCTAAGTCTGTCCGAATCATGTTAGCAATTGCCGGATTTTATGAAATCTGGCAAATGGATAAACAAAACTGCATTCCTTAATGGAGTTATTAAAGAAGAGTTGTATGTGATGCAACCAACATGTTTTGCCGATCCTAAAGGTGTTAACAAAATGTGCATCTATGGACTAGTGCAAGCATCTCGGAGCTGGAATATACGCTTTGATAAGTTGATCAAAGCATATAGTTTTATACAGACTTGCAGTGAAGCCTGTATTTACAAGAAAGTGAGTGGGAGCACTACAACATTTCTGATAAGTATATGTGAATGACATATTGTTGATCGGAAGTAATAAAGAATTATTCTGCAAAGCATAAAGGAGTATTTGAAAGGAGTTTTTTGAAGAAAGACCTCAGTAAAGCTACTTACATATTGAGCATCAAGATCTATTGAAATAGATCAAGACGCTTGATAAGATTTTCAATGAGTACATACCTTGACAAGATTTTGAAATAGTTCAAAATGGAACAGTCAAAGAAAGAGTTCTTGCCTGTGTTGCAAAGGTATGAAATTGAGTAAGACTCAAATCCCGACCACAGCAGAAAATAGAAAGAGAATGAAAAGTCATTCCCTATGCCTCAGTCATAGGTTCTATAAAGTATGCTATGCTATGTACCAGACCTATTGTATACCTTGCTCTGTATTTGACAAGGGAGTACAATAGTGATCTAGGAGTAGATCACTGGACATTGGTCAAGAATATCCTTAGTGAGGACTAAGGAAATATTTCTCGATTATGGAGGTGATAAAAGAGCCCGTCGTAAAAGTTACCTCGGTGCAAGTTTTCACACCTATCCAGATGACTCTAAGTCTCAATCTGGATACATATTGAAAGTGGGAGCGATTAGTTAGAGTAGCTCCGTGCAGAGCATTGTAGACATAGAATATTTGCAAAATACATACGACTCTGAATGTGACAGACCCGTTGACTAAGCTTCTCTCACGAGAAAAACATGATCACACCTTAGTACTCTTTGGGTGTTAATCACATAGCGATGTGAACTAGATTATTGACTCTAGTAAACCCTTTGGGTGTTGGTCACATGATGATGTGAACTATGGGTGTTAATCACATACAGATATGAATATTGGTGTTAAATCACATGGCGATGTGAACTAGATTATTGACTCTAGTGCAAGTGGGAGACTGAAGGAAATATGCCCTAGAGGCAATAATAAAGTTATTATTTATTTCCTTATTTCATGATAAATGTTTATTATTCATGCTAGAATTGTATTAACCGGAAACATAATACATGTGTGAATACATAGACAAACATAGTGTCACTAGTATGCCTCTACTTGACTAGCTCGTTTATCAGATATGGTTATGTTTCCTAGCCATGGACAAAAGAGTTGTCATTTGATTAACGGGATCACATCATTAGGAGGATGATGTGATTGACATGACCCATTCCGTTAGCCTAGCACTTGATCGTTTAGTATGTTGCTATTGCTTTCTTCATGACTTATACATGTGCCTGGCCCACACGTCAGTGAGCCAGAGCGGGTCAAAGTGCGGTCAAACCCGGGTCAAACTCGCCGGAGTTGACCCGTGGCTCGTCGCCGGCGACGGCGGAGGGCGTCGGAAACGCTCCTCCGGTGACCAAATCAGCGACTGAGGGGCACTACACGTTGCTGGTGCTCTTCCGCATCCAACTGGACCGGAGTTAGTGAAGGAAATATGCCTTAGAGGCAATAATAAAGTTATTATTTATTTCCTTATTTCATGATAAATGTTTATTATTCATGCTAGAATTGTATTAACCGGAAACATAATACATGTGTGAATACATAGACAAACATAGTGTCACTAGTATGCCTCTACTTGACTAGCTCGTTTATCAGAGATGGTTATGTTTCCTAGCCATGGACAAAAGAGTTGTCATTTGATTAACGGGATCACATCATTTGGAGAATAATGTGATTGACATGACCCATTCCGTTAGCCTAGCACTTGATCGTTTAGTATGTTGCTATTGCTTTCTTCATGACTTATACATGTTCCTGTAACTATGAGATTGTGCAACTCCCGTTTACCGGAGGAACACTTTGGGTGCTACCAAACGTCACAACGTAACTGGGTGATTATAAAGGAGTACTACAGGTGTCTCCAAAGGTACATGTTGGGTTGGCGTATTTCGAGATTAGGTTTTGTCACTCCGATTGTCGGAGAGGTATCTCTGGGCCCTCTCGGTAATGCACATCATTATAAGCCTTGCAAGCAATGTGACCAATGAGTTGGTTACCGGATGATGCATTACAGAACGAGTAAAGAGACTTGCCGGTAACGAGATTGAACTAGGTATTGGATACCGACGATCGAATCTCGGGCAAGTAACAAACCGATGACAAAGGGAACAACGAATGTTGTTATGCGGTTTGACCGATAAAGATCTTCATAGAATATGTAGGAGCCAATATGGGCATCTAGGTCCCGCTATTGGTTATTGACCGAGAATAGTTCTAGGTCATGTCTACATAGTTCTCGAACCCGTAGGGTCCGCACGCTTAAGGTTTCGATGACAGTTATATTATGAGTTTATGAGTTTTGATGTACCGAAGGAGTTCGGAGTCCCGGATGAGATCGGGGACATGACGAGGAGTCTCGAAATGGTCGAGACATAAAGATCGATCTATTGGACGACTATATTCGGAGTTCGGAAAGGTTCCGAGTGATTCGGGTATTTTTCGGAGTACCGGAGAGTTACGGGAATTCGCCGGGGAGAAGTATTGGGCCTTATTGGGCCCTGCGGGAAAGAGAGAGGGGCTGCCTAGGGCAGGCCGCGCGCCCCCCATGGCCTAGTCCGAATTGGACTAGGGGGAGGGGCCGCACCCCCTCCTTCCTTCCCTTCTCTCTTCCCCTTCCTTGTCTCCTACTCCTAATACATGGAAGGACTCCTAGTTGGACTAGGAAAGGGGGAATCCTACTCCCGGTGGGAGTAGGACTCCCCTAGGGCGCGCCATAGAAGAGGGCCGGCCCTCCCCTCCTCCACTCCTTTATATACGGGGGTAGGGGGCACCCCATGGACACACAAGTTGATCTACGGATCGTTCCTTAGCCGTGTGCGGTGCCCCCCTCCACCATATTCCACCTCGGTCATATCGTCGCGGAGTTTAGGCGAATCCCTGCGCCGGTAGAACATCATCATCGTCACCACGCCGTCGTGCTGACGGTACTCATCTCCGGAGCCTTTGCTGGATCGGAGGCTGGAGATCGTCATCGAGCTGAACGTGTGCTGAACTCGGAGGACCCGTACGTTCGGTGCTTGGATCGGTCGGATCGTGAAGACGTACGACTACATCAACCGCGTTGTGCTAACACTTCCGCTTACGGTCTACGAGGGTACGTGGACGAACACTCTCCCCTCTCGTTGCTATATCATCACCATGATCTTGCGTGTGCGTAGGAAATTTTTGAAATTACTACGTTCCCCAACAGTTAGCGGCAGGGGTGGCCGGAGTCGATCACGGCATCGACCTCGGCGGCGGCCGGAGTTCGGGCGAGGTTGGGAATGGTGCTGTGGGGCACGGCGGGGCGAACGGCTGGGTGCTACGGCCTGCTGGCGATGTGCTGAGCACGGTGACGCGCTCGGTTTCGAGCTTACGCGTCTGTGGCCATGACGGCGACATGGCCGGCGGAGCCGAGCTCTCGGCCGTGATGGCCAACGGGGTTAGGGGGCGGCTCGAGCGACGTGGCTAGGGGGAGAAAGAAGAGGAGCTCACGGCGAGTAGGCCGGTGCAGATGGAGGGGCCGGGGAAGCGTCGGAGTGAGCGGGGCGGCGAGGCGGATCTCCGGCGACCGATGGCAAAGACGGCGACGATGGCGACGAAGCGGGGCCCTCCGGCTTGTTTCCTTCGGCGTGGAGAGGTTCAGCGCGAGGAGGCGGAGCTCGGGCACTAGCTGGCTGGGCGTGGGGATGCTGGTGGCCGCGGTGGTGACGGTCGGCGGCGACGACAGCGTTCGGTGGCGCCATGGAAAGATGCAGAGGAGGGGGAGGAGGTCCAGCGAGATAGGGGAGAGGTGCAGAGGGTCCGGGGGTGCGTGGCGTCTCCGTGGCGCAGGTCAGGACGAGGGAGGGCAAGCAGGAGGTGGCGGGAAGACGTGGCCGCGGTCGCTCGCGTGCGGGCACGCAGCTGCTTCGGGGCAAGGGGAGGAAGACGACGGAGGGGCTGCAGTGGTGGACTGGGCCAGTTGGCCAGGCCGCCAGCTGGGCCGGCCAGGTGGGCTGCACGGTTGAGGCCAGGTAAGATTCTCTCTCTCTCTTATTTATTGTTTCTGTTTTCTATTATTCTGTAGTCTTTAGGGCTTTATTTAAAATACTTAAATAGATCCAAAAATCATGAAACTAATCATGGCTACTGTTTAGAATATATCCAACAGTAAACATTTTAGTTTATGATTATTTGAGCATTTAAAATATTTTATAGTATTTAAATGCCCAAATGAAAATACCATATGATTTAATTCAGAGCCCAAATATGTCATGGAAAAATGTGCGACACCCCTGGTTATGTCTCCAGTATTTTCCAGCTATGATGAACATTTTTAAAAGCCATTTGGACTCTCTGAAAATATTTTAGTTCAACCTAGTTGAATTCATTTGGTGCTAGGGTTTAGGCAATCCCCATTTCAAGTTTCATAAAATTTCAACATGATGCATGGATACAAATGCAAAGACAAGCAAGGCCTGAACTGGGGCTGTGACACCTCCGCTTGTTCCCCGCCATTATAGGTGGCTATTCCGGCCCGAACGGGGACCATGAACGCCGGTGGGAGAAACCCTTAAGTCTATAACTCTATCAAACGGCTGTGAGGAACTGAACACTCTTCCCAGTCCCCCGGCTTGGAGCGAGGGGAGCGAGAAGAAGAGCTGCAACGACCGGCCATGTTGGAATGGTTTTTCCGGAGCACTCTGTTGGATGCTTGCTCGAGGGGGGAGAGTGAGGTTTGGATCTGAGAATCCCCGTCTCTTCAAATAGACGGTTAGCCTGAAGGATCGGGGGTGGCAAATGCAAAAATGCCTCGGCTCTTCGCATTCGCTCGACACATGGAGATGGTCATTATTGAAGCACAGAAGCCAAGGAGTACAACATTGATGGGAAGCCGGACACTATTCATCATAACAGGTACTTTGGAGTATTCGGAGATGGAACCCGCCTTGCAATGCCGAAGACAAGACTGCGCGCCGGACTCATCATCATTGAAGCCTGGTTCAGGGGCTACTGAGGGAGTCCTGGATTAGGGGGTATCCGGATAACGGACTATATACTTCGTCCAGACTATTGGAGCGTGAAGATACAAGACTCAAGACTCCGTCCCGTGTCGGGATGGGACTCTCCTTTGCGTGGAAGAGAAGCTTGGTGATCCGGATATTGTATTTCCTTCCTTGTAACCGACTCCATATAAACCCTAGCCCTCTCCGGTGTCTATATAAACCGGAGAGGTTGGTCCTTAGAAGGCCGATCACGATCACAATCACAACCATCATAGGCTAGCCTCTAGGGTTTAGCCTCTACGATCTCGTGGTAGATCTACTCTTGTACTACTCATATCATCAATATCAAGCAAGCAGGAAGTATGGTTTTACCTCCATCGAGAGGGCCCGAACCTGGGTAAACATTGTGTCCCTTGCTTCCTGTTACCATCAGCCTAAGACGCACAGATCGAGACACCCTACCTGAGATCCACCGGTTTTGACACCGAGACTAACCTTCTCTACACATGCTAGAAACTTCCTCCCACTGTCCACAGATTCAAACGCAACTAGCTTCATGCATCGAGATTGATGGAGACAACGAGCGGACAGATCTTCATCCACCTCGCTCCATTCGTTGCAATTGATGGTCCTAGGGAACTACAAGAGGAAGAAATGACTCAAATTGACCGCCGTGTAAAAATCCATCATTCCAAGTCAAAGCCTGAGAGAGAGAGAGAAGAGAGGCATACCTGGGTGGCGAAGGAGTCATCATCGGAGGAGGAACCGCTGGAGAGGTCTTTGAAGAAGACCATGGCGACCCCGGCGGTAGGATGCGAGACGACGAGAGCGAGGAAGCAAGCGAGGAAGCATCTACAGCTTAGGAAGGAAGGAAGGAAGGAAGGGGAAACTGGGGAAATGTGACTTGTGGTCGGGGAGAAAAGGGGGTGGGAAAGGGGGGGTTAGATATTTCGGCAGTAGACCAAAAATTTCGAAATGTGGAGGGAAACTTTGCACGCGGTGCCGCCGGACACCATTCACTTTGAACGATAGTGTGCATCGCAAATGATTCTTTTGCTTTACGCGCATGGGATGAGTTTGATAATTCAAATTTTGTTCCCCGGGTACATCATTGCATAATTTCACATCTGTTTGCTAATTTGGGCACAGAAAAGAGCGTACAACACACAGACCACACTTACTGAATGGAGCAATTTTAGTAATTAAACAGAGCCAGTTGACCTAAACATTTCTCTAACAAAAGACCAGCATTAAAAACAAAGCCTAAGTACGCATAATTTTAACAAATCTGCCGCCGCGCCAGCCTATGCATCGCCGGTGTGAGATGAGACGTCGATGACTTGTCTTGGCGACATGCCGCCGTTGGTGGACTCCGCGTCCCCCTGCTGAAGTCGACCGCTTCCTCGTCCTCGTCCTCGTCCTCGGCGCCGCCCTCAAGGTTGTAGTACTCGTATTAGTGGCTACGATAGAGCTCGCATTGGTACTCCACCGCCGGTTCCTCGACGGACAGACTCTTCTCTACCTTGACCTGGGCCATGCGCAACTCTTGCTCCCGGTGTTCCTCGACCTCCGCCGGCTCCTGCATCTCTAGCTCCCGCTCGGTGACCTCATGAGGAAGTAGGTGCTCCATGGCCACCACCGCCTTTTCGTACACGGGTTGCATGCTGGATTCTGAGGTGTCCTGGAATATCTCGGCGTGGATGGCCTTGACCCGGGCCAGGGCGACATCGGCGGCACGAACGGCAGCTCGAGCATTCTCGGCGTTTGCAGCCGCCGTCGCAGCAGCAGCTGCAGCCATCTCGGCTACTGTATCTGCCCTGTCGGCTGCCGCAGATGCCCTATCGATGGAAGCGGTCCCGTTCAATGGAGATGCGGCGGCACTCTTGGCGTAGGCGTCCGCGCTCTCGGCGCAGGTGGCGGCGCTCGAGGGAGGGGACGCGGCCATCGTACGGGCCTTCATGAAGTGTTTCCACGGCTTCATCTTTGCAAAAAGGGGGTGCAGGAATGGGGATCAAGATTTGTGGATTCAGGGGTTGCCGGCACTGGACCAGACGAAGCTTAAGGAGGAAGACTTAAATAGACCCAGAAATTTTCATCGCAAACGATTCCTACAAAACAACTGTGTGTGATGTTGTAGATATTTTTTATTAGCTGTGAAAGTCGAATTTGGAGTAGAGTGGCAACGGATGGTGTTTTAAATGTACAAGAAAATTTGTAGTACAAATACAACTGTCATGTCAAATTTTGAAAAATTTCAGGGGTCATTTGATCTTTTAAGACATTTAAGTGATTTTCTAGCCATTTAATGACCGTAATTGAAATTTGAACTACATGTACATGCAACAGCTAATGATAATGGATTGAAAAGTCATATTTTGTGTACCTGTGTGCAATTTAATTCCATGTGCAGTGAATTGGAAGGAATTTTCAGACATATTGGTCTAAGGGCTATGACACAATTAAGCATGGAGTGCCATGGCATTTAAATTCCAAAAAATTAAAAAAAGATCAGAAAACATGAAACCTTGGTTGATGTAATGTCATGCCACCAACATGATGTGGTAAAATTTTTGGCATGTTTGACAAAAGTTTGGACACACACCCCTCACAAACTAGAGCAACTCACTAGAAGGCTCGTGGTTCCGAGAGGGAACAATGCATGTTTGATGATGAACGGGAGATAGCTTCCTCTTACGGCCTTCAAATTTTTTTTCTAAGTGTAACAGCCACTAATACAACTGTAAATTTGGAAAATTTCAGGGGTCATTTGACCTTTTGAAGACATTTAAGTGAGTTTCTAGCCATGTAATGATCGTAATTCAAATTAGAACTACATGTACATGCAACAGCTAACCATAACAGTTTAAAAAATCATATTTGTGTACTTGTGTGCGAGTTAATTCCATGTGCAATAAATTAAAAGGAATTTTCAAACATATTGGTCACACGGCATGGACACATGCATGGGGAGCCATGGCATTTTCATTCCAAAAAATTAAAAAATGATCAGAAAAACATGAAACCTTCCTTGATGTAATGTCATGCCACCAAGATGATGTGGTAAAAAAATTGTCCTGTTTGACGAAAGTTTGGACACACACCCCTCACAAACCGGAGCAACTCACTAGAAGGGTCGTGGTTTTGAGAGGGAGCAATGCATGTTTGATGACGAAATCAACGTGTAACATGCACTAATACAACTGTCATGTGAAAAATTGGAAATTTTCATGGGTCATTTGACCTTTTGAAGACATTTAAGTGATTTTCTAGGCATTTAATGACCAAAATTCAAATTAGAACTACATGTACATGCAACGGCTAAGCATAACGGTTTGAAAAATCATATTTGTGTACTTGTATGTGAGTTAATTCCATGTGTAGTAAATTTAGATGAAATTTTCAAACATATTGGTCTCACGGCATGGACACATGCATGGAGTGCCATGGTAGTTTAATTCCAAAAAAATTAAAAAATGATCAGAAAAATATGAATCCTTGCTTGATGTAATGTCATGCCACCAAGATGATGTGGTAAAAAAATTGGGCTGTTTGACAAAAGTTTGGACACACACCCCTCAAAAACCGGAGCAACTCACTATAAGGCTCTTGGTTCCTAGAGGGAACAATGCATGTTTGATGACGAACGGGAGATAGCTTCCCTTACGGCCTTCAAAAATTTTCTACGTGTAACATGCACTAATACAACTATCACGTGAAAATTCGGAAAATTTCAGGGGCCATTTGTGATTTTGAAGACATTTAAGTGATTTTCTAGCCATTTAACGAACTTAATTCAAATTTGTAATACATCTACATGCAACGGCTAACTATAATGGTTTGAAAAATCATATTTGTCTACTTGTGTGCGAGTTAATTCCATGTGTAGTTAATTAGAAGGAATTTTCAAACATATTGGTCTCGCGGCATGGACACGTTCATGGTGTGCCATGGCATTTTAATTCCAAAAAAATAAAAAATGATCAGAAAAACATGAAACCTTGCTTGATGTAATGTCATGCCACCAAGATTATGTGGTAAAAAAATTGTCCCGTTTGACAAAAGTTTGGAGACACACCCCACACAAACCGGAGCAACTCACTAGAAGGCTCATGGTTCGAAGAGGGAACAATGCATGTTTGATGACAAATGGCCTTTGTTGGGGATATAACTATTAAGTATGACACGCCCAAGAGGGGCCGGGTTATACTTATGGCGGTTCATAAGACAAAGCCCATTAAGACATCAAAGATAGCGGTTCACGAAGCAGACCTACAAGGGCCCGAAGCCCTAAGGCGACTTAAGGCCCATAGGTGTAAACCGTCATATATGTATTACTTGTGTTGTAAGTGTAATTAGCCACTGAGTCGGGCACGTTGTTTATGAACCGGCCGGGACTCCGTGAGCCACTGGGCGTCAACCTGTGTATCTAAAGGGACAACCCGACGACGGTTTAGGGCAAGAAACAAGAGATCGAAAGCTAGGTCAGGCGTATTCGATACCTGGTAATCGAGACATAGGCAATACCACCTCGAACTGGATTAGGCCTTTACCTTCACCGCAAGGGGCCGAACGAGTATAAACTCTCTGTGTCCTTTGTCCCGTTTAACCCCTTTAAGCTAACCTAGTTGCGATGGGTCCACGACTAAGTCCTCACACTAGGACATCTGCCGTGACAATTCCACGACAGTTGGTGCCCACCGTGGGGCTAGCGCACGGTGGTTTTGAGTTCTTAAAGGGCAGCTTCGAAGGGATCAAGGGATACGCTGTGGGCCGGATGACCAAGAGTCATCGCGGCAAGCTCTACATCGATGATGCAGGCTGGGGCCCCGAGGCCAGCTCAATTGAGTACGGGTACCGGGTCCCCTTCGGCGGCATCCACGTCTTCATCGGCAAGATTGACGAACTAGGCCCTGAGCTGGACATCTGCACTGACATCATCGAGACGGCTCAGCATGCGCGGCCAACCCGAGTTCAGCCCGTCATGAAGCATGCCTTTGTGGGATTTATCCATGGGGCAGAATCTGAGGATAGATCTGTGTCTGGTGGTGAGACGGTCGTCTACTCTGATGGTGAGTCGTCCACTGGTGAAACTGACTCGCTGTACCAACTGCAAGATGGCTGGCTCGGGCTATTCCGATGGCGACAATATTCCGGACCCCTATGAGACGCCAAATAGGGTCGCGATTTTCATGGTCGGTACACAGCCAGTGCAGAATTCTTCGACTACAGCAGCAATGATCTCCGGGTCAGCGACTTCACCGGCAGCCGGGGCAGGAGGCCCTGTGCGCCCGCCGGCTAATGTCTTGACCGACTTGCTGGACAATCTGACAACATTGTTAGCAACGGAGGTTAACCCGGCAAACCAAGTTCAGCACAACGCGGAGGTTGCAAAATTGCATGATGAGATAGCGCAGGCCAAGGAGGAGCTGAACGCGGAGAATGTCAGGATGGCCACAAAGCGGGCTGCTTTGGATGCTCAGGCCCAGTGGATTCAATTAGAGGCTTTCCGGCTCACGATGGATCAAAACGCTTCAAATGAAGTCATGAGGAGGAGGCATCAGACTCGTTTGCCTTCAGTTTACGAGGCAAGAAACCTCTTTAATATGCCTGGAGCTAGGACCAGTAACCAGCCGGAGATAAACCTGGTTGAAGCACCTGGGACTAGAGCTCAACTTAGCCGCGCACGACGGAGCTGCCCCATTTGAATATTGGTCTGCCTCAGTATGTGCCGACACCGCCGGGTCATTATTCTAACCCTTTGGATAACATGATCATTGCAGCAACACGGCTGGCGGTTCGACCAGTTGAAGGCAAATCACCGGCAGCGATGGAAATACGACGAGCTGGGAAACTGCTCCAGACGGTGATGGCTCAACAGGCGGCTTATTCATACAGACGGGACCGTATCCACTCCATGCCACGTCCAAGCAAAAGTTATAGCAGGCATATTGATGAACCGGCTGTGTCAAGCAGTGGACGATACTGCAACTCGCCCTGTGGACATGACCCGGCGCGCGGTGGATCTAATGCTCGAAATGTGGTGGATCAGGGTAGAGCGCGTCGGGCGGCCGAGCTGATGGCTCAGTACGCGGCTCGTTAACATTCTCTGGTTCATCCGACAACTTTGATGGAGACAAGCGTGACCTTCAGAACTTTGGTGTGCCATGTTTAGTGCCAACTCTACGTAATGAGCGTTTGCCCAAGGATTTCAAGGGTCCTTGCAAGGTGGCTAACTCTACAGCTGACTTACCCTCTAAAGCATGGGTTGAGAGTTATGAGATGGCCATGGAACTGCTGGATGTTAGCGATGCTGCGTGTGCTAATTATTTCACCATGATGTTGGATGGGACGGACCATACTTGGTTGAAAGGGCTGCCTGCTAACTCCATTGGGTTATAGGCCGAGTTAAAATCCCGGTTTATAAAGAATTTTAAAGATACATGCAAGCAGCCTATGTCAATTGTGGATCTGGACGCCTGCGTCCAAGAAGAGGGTGAGTCAACAACCCATTGGGTGCGCCGGGTCTCAACTATCCTACATTCATTGGATCGCATCAATGCCGGCTCAACAGTCTAGATGTTAGAGAAGAATTGTCATTTTATGCCCCTTAAACAGAAGTTAGGGCGCCGCAAGCACCACCGCAGCGACATGGGGGAGCTGATGGCGGCTCTGGTTAAGTATGCCGACTCTAATGGTACCAAGGACCCCGAGTGTGATGATGAAAAGCCGGGAAAGGGAAAGAAGAGTGGCAACACCAAGGGGCAGCATCATAACCCGGCGAGTCAGGGGGGCAATGGTAAGCGCAAGGCTGATAATAATTTGGATTTTGTCTCTAATAACAACATGCAGAATAATGGTCAGCATCGTAAGGGAAAGCCACCTGCCCGGTTTGGAGGGTCTAGTTTCAATCTTGAGCAAATGATGAATCAGCCCTGCCCAAAGCATGGTATAGGGGAAAGGCCGTCCACTCACCTTTGGAAGGATTGCTTCATCATTAAGGAGTACAAAAATTCCAATCTTTTCCAGAACAATCATGGGTCGGGCGGTGGCTCAGGTTCTAGCTCTCATTGTCTGGGTTATGGTGGAGGCGGTTCTAATTCCGGTTTCCAAGGCAATCAAGGCAATCAGGGAGGTTTTCATTAGTAGTCTAGTCAGGGGAATCAACAGCAGCAATCTGGTTATCAAAATAATCCAAAGCAGCTGAATAGTGGGGAGTACCATGTCTTCACCATGAGTTTATGCAAGCGGGATCAGAAGCTCCATAAAAGGGATGTGAACGGCGTTGAGCCGGCGATTCCCCGTTACTTGCGATGGTCTGAGCAGCCCATTCTTTGGAGTCGAGAGGATCACCCGCCCCGGGTTAATAATCCGGGTCACTTGGCTTTTGTGGTGGCACCTCAGGTTGGAGGGTACAAGTTCACCAAGGTACTCATGGATGGAGGTAGCAGCATTAATATCCTTTACTATGACACTTTCCGTCGTATGGGGCTGACTGACAAAAATCTTAAGCCATCCAATACTGTTTACCATCGAGTGGTACCTGGTAAGTCGGTGTATCTTATAGGCAAGATCGCTTTGGAAGTAGACTTTGGGGATGAATATGATTTTAGGGCTGAGACATTAACCTTTGAAGTGGTCAAGATGCAAAGACCGTATCACCCTCTGTTTGGACGACTGACTTATGCCAAGTTCATGGCACGACCTTGTTATGTTTACCTGCAACTCAAGATGCCGGGTTACAAGGGGACCATCACAGTGCATGGAAGCCGGAAGATTGCTTTGGAGTGTGAAGAAGGTGACGCTGCTTATGCTGAGTCTATTTGCGCAACAGAGGAGTTGAAGTTCTACAAGGACAATGTTGACCCGGCAGATATGACATCTTTAAAGAAGCCAACCACGGAGCATGATCCCTTGTTGAACTTTAAGTCGGCAGATGACACTAAACTAGTTGATTTCGTTCCTGGCAATTCATCCAAGCAGTTCAGCATCAGTGCTAATAAGGATCCAAAATAGGAAAGTGCGCTCATCGAGTTCATCCGTGAGAACCGGGACATCTTTACATGGAAACCTTCTGATATGCTAGGTGTACCGAGGGAACTCGCTGAGCACACTCTTAATATCGATCCTAAGTTTAAGCAAGTCAGGAAATTCCTTCGTCATTTTAATGAAGAGAGGCATAAGACCATTGGTGAAGAAGTGGCCTGGCTCTTGGCGGCTTGGTTCATTGTCGAAGTGTTTCATCTTGAGTGGTTAGCTAACCCGGGACTGGTACTTAAGAAGAATGGCACTTGGCGTATGTGTGTCGACTACAGACTTAAACAAGGCTTGTCCAGCTGATCCTTTTTCTCTCCCCTGTATTGATCAAATTATTGATGCCACGGCGGGTTGTGAGTGTTTGAGATTTTTTAATGCTTATTCAAGTTATCATCAGATCAAGATGGCAGTTAAGGACCAGGAGAAGACAACTTTCATCACTCCTTTTGGAGCCTTCTGTTATGTGTCTATGCCTTTTGGGCTCAAGAGTGACCAGGCAACTTACCAGCGATGTGTGCAGAATTGCCTTCATGATCGGATTGGGCGCAATGTTCATGCTTATGTGGATGATATTGTGGTAAAATCCAGAAAGAAGGAAACCTTGATAGATGATTTCAAGCTGACCGTTGACAATCTCCGGGTCTATAAGATGATGCTTAACCCGACCAAGTGCGTTTTTGGTGTGCCAGCAGGCAAACTCTTGGGCTTTCTGGTTTTCGAACGGGGCATTGAAGCTAACCCGGAGAAAATTAAGCCTATAACTTCCCTGGCTAAGCCGGCGTGTGTCAATGATGTTTAGCGTCTGGCGGGTCGTATTACGGCCTTAAGCCGGTTGGGAGAGAAGGCTATCCCTCTATGTCAGATGATGAAAAAGACATATAATTTTGTCTGGAGTGATGCTACTAATGAAGCGTTTGAAGCCTTGAAGACACAGCTAGCTGAGCCGCCAGTCTTTGCTGCTCCGATTGATAAGGAGCCATTGTTGTTATATGTGGCTGCTAATGCCCGGGCTGCCATCGTAGCTATTGTGGTGGAACAGAAGGAACCAGGCAAGGAATATCCAGTTCAACGGCCAGTTTATTACATCAGTGAAGTGCTTATGGAGTCCAGGCAGAGGTATCCGCATGGGGTGTTCATGGCCAGTCGAAAGCTCAAGAAGTATTTTATGGGTCATCCAATCACTGTGGTTAGTTCTGCTCCTTTAGGGGATATTATTCAAAACAGAGACGCCACGGGTCGGGTAGCCAAGTGGGCCATTGAGCTTGGACCTCATGGTTTGAAGTATATGCCTCGCACGGCCATCAACTCTCAAGCACTTGTGGATTTCATCAATGACTGGACAGAGTTGCACATGCCTGAGGACAAGCCAGATAACACATATTGGACTATTCACTTTGATGGGTCTAGGCAATTGGAGGGCTCGGGGGCTGGAGTAGTCTTGACTTCCCCACGAGGTGATAAATTTTGTTATGTTTTAAGGTTGATGTTCCCTAGTACTAATAATGCAGCCGAGCATGAAGCCTTGCTCCATGGTCTTCGGATTGCTATGGAGATGAACCTAAGATGGGTGAGGAGTTTCGGTGACTCAAATTTGCTAGCTCAGCAAGTTTCTGGCACTTGGAATTCTAAGGACCCACTCATGGCGGCTTATCGCCGAGAGGTTGATGCTATTGTCGGGCACTTCAAGGGTTATCAAGTGGAACATGTTGATCGCAGGAAAATTGAGGCGGCTGATGCCTTAAGCCAGTTAAGGTCCCCAGCATAAGCCGGTGCCACCTAACACTTTCTTAGATATTCTGCATAATCCTTCAGTTAAGTTGCCTACAGAGAAGGATCTAGCTATTCCTGACCCGGAGGCACAATTGGTGGCGGCTCTTCATGCTATTCCTGATTGGATAGTACCATATTTGGCTTATATGACCCGGGGCGAGTTACCCGAGGATGAAACCTTGGCCAGACAGATAACCTAGCGGTCCAAGTCAATGACAATAGTCAACAGAGAGTTACACCATTGCAGTGTTACTGGGGCGTTTCAATGTTGTGTTTCTCCTGAAGAGGACCGTGAAATTCTTCGCGAGATTCATGAAGGAGATTGTGGTCATCATGCTGGCTCTAAATCTATCATGGATAAAGCTTTTCTTCATGGATTTTATTGGCCGACGGCTCATGCTGATGGCAGAGGATTTGGTCAGTAAATGTGATGGTTGTTAGAAATTTTCACGACGAGCTCACATACCAGCTCAAGAATTGAGGATGATTCCAATTACTTTGTTGTTTGCAGTGTAGGGGCTTGAGATGGTTGGGCCTTTCAAAAGGTCCAAGGATAAAAAGACCCACCTTTTGGTGGCAGTTGACAAATTCACAAAGTGGGTCGAAGCAAAGCCGGTCAGTAAGTGTGACGCGGCAACATCAATTCAGTTCATCAAAAAGGTGATTTTCCGCTTTGGTTTTCCCCACCGCATTATAACTGATAATGGCACTAATCTATCCAAGGGTGCTATGAAAGAGTTTTGTCAACGTGAGCATATTCAACTTGATGTATCAACAGTGGCTCACCCCAATCCAATGGTCAAGCTGAGAGAGCCAATCAAGAAATTTTGAGAGACATCAAGCCTCGGCTTATGGTTCCTTTGTAGAGGACACCGGGTTGTTGGGTGGAGGAGTTACTCTTAGTGTTATCGAGTATCAATACTATCCCCAACAGATCTACGGGTTACACGCCTTTCTTCATGGTTTACGGAGCAGAGGCAGTTCTCCCTAGTGACATCCATCACGACTCGCCCCACGTGGCAGCTTATGTTGAAGCTGACAATGAAAAAGCATGTCAGGATGCACTTGACCTGTTGATGAGGAGCGTGACCTTGCGGAGGCTTGTTCGGCGATTTACCAACAAGATCTGCGCCATTATCACATCCGCCGGGTTAAGACCAGAACCTTTCAAGAAGGTGACTTGGTGCTCCGGCTTATCCAGGATCAAACTGATATGCACAAGCTATCCCCACCTTGGGAAGGACCCTTTGTGGTCAGCAAGAATCTGAACAATGGATCATACTACCTTGTCGATGTTCGAGACCACAAGGACTCACGCACGTCGGAGGAGGAGACCCGCCGGCCATGGAATATTGCTCATCTTTGGCCTTATTACACTTGAGCCACCGGCTCTTATGATGTACATATTTTGACAATGTATATATTATGATGAATATAATAAAGCCGACATCCCTAATAAAGCAGGGCCTCTGTAATTTCATTTCTAATAATAATGAGTCTTTATTGATACTTCAGATGGTCACATGGGGGCTTCCTGCTCATTGAGCGAAGCTATGATTACCCTTTTATCCGGCTTATATGCCATGCTTACAAAACACTTGGGGGCTTGCTACCGAGGTTAAAGGGACCAAAGAGAGTTTGTTGCAAAGCGCAACTCAAACATAGGTACCCCGCTTTGAAATCATTTGGGAGCGACCTGCTTAATGAGCAGAGCCTTGATTATGCTCTTGATTCGGCTTGAATGCCTTTAATAAAATATTACTTAGGGGATCTTTGTTCAATGGACAAGAGTTTTTATGACCCTTGTAATAGGCTTAAAAGTCAGGCTTAGAAGCCAGGTGTATTCACCTAAAACCCCGGGTTATCCTGCCTTTTTAAGTCTGCCACTCCGCACAGGTTGACTAGAATTACCCACCGTACTTTTGACAGTCAATCTTATACAAGACCCTGAACTTGTCAAAGTTAAAATGACGATTGGTCATGTGAGGCCCTGCTTATAAGGTTTGCATGAAGGTTTGACTCAGTGGCTGTTCGGCCCTTTGAAAGCACTTGAGATTGGGCTTGGCGTCCTATGAAAGCCTTCTTGTTTTCTGCTTTATTATTTCTATTTGAACATTTTTGAGGTTCATCTTTTGTGACATGTTAATACATGGTTCATATATGAAATTGTCCGATGTTTATTAACCCGTCCTGGCTTTAGACTATAAGTCGCCTATGTGTGATGATTTTATACTTAGAAGCGTTGTGCTCTAAGTCTTGGGATATTACCCCTTCCTGCACATGGCGTTGTAAGCTGGCAATACATGACAATTGAACAGGGCATTATGTGCTCAAACTTTTGGGTTATCACCCTTACTGCACTTGTATGATAAGCCGACAGTATGATTAAATATCACATGTATGGTATTTTTGTGATGATTATTGTCGGTAGGAAACGACACCTATGGGAGCACAAGAATCCCTACTACGGTTGTGGGGCGCTGGGTTGTGAGGAGAGAAGGATTAGCAGTCAGTACGAGCACGCGGATCGTTTACCCAGGTTCGGGCCGCAGAGATGCGTAACACCCTAGTACTGCTTTTATGTGTGTATTAGTGTTCTTGAGGTTCTTGAACTAGCTACAATGAGCATAACTTGCCCAAAAGTCCGAATCCTTCCCCTGGTGCCTCGAGCATCCTTTTATAGGCAAGGGGATCACCACAGTGGCACACAGGAGGTGGCATCGGGGTACTGTGATTAAGCCTATCCCTTGCCATTACAGGACAAGGTGCATTTAATGCGCCCCTGACGTGTCCCCTCCACTTTACCGCCGCTTCGCCCTACCTCGACACGCTCCTGGGCCAGCAAGGCGGTCAGTGCCATGTAGGCTGGCAGGCTGCTGAGGTGGCTGGTGGCGGGGCCTTCACGAAGATTTGCATGCCACCACATAGGCGTACGCTGAGTTGGCTGAGAAGCCTTGTGCCGACACGCAGGTGCCTGCCCAGCTGGTGGGCCGGCAGCTGCATGAGAGCGGTGGCAGAAGCTTGGCGGGTGCGGGCCTGGCTGCGGCCTCGCGGACGTCCTCGGCAAGGGCCTTGTCGGGGCCCCAACAAGGGTCTTGCCGTGGCGTTGCGGTCGTCCCCGGCAAGGGTCTTGCTGGGGGTCTTGTTGGTTCTCTCGGCGAGGATCTCGCCGAGGTTCGTCGTCTTTTACTCTTATAATTTGAAGTGTTCCTTGTCTTCACAAAGATCTGCATGCCACCATGGAGGCGCCTCCCGAGCTTTGGTCCCAATGTGGTTGGCGGCGCTGGAGGGACTGGGGCTCAAGGCCGGCGCGCCCCGCTGGCGTCAGGTAGGTTGCCCCCGGCAAGGGCCTTGCCGGGGTCGTGGAGGCTGCCCCGGCATGGACCTTGCCAGGGAAAACCACTTTGCCTTCTGGCTCTTTATGCTTCTGTCTTGGCGTTGCTTTGATTCTGTGCCGTGGTTTCGATTGCCTGTCTCCACCCTACTTAAGTGTGGTTGTGGGCGCGGCTCTGACTGCCCGTGCACAAATAAGGGGTACAAAAGAGTGCCCCTATTTTGGTACACCGACAGGAGCCCCCGGGCCTCGTCCACACATAAGCGCGACGCGTTGTTGGGCCAGGCCCAGAACAGTGCCTGGGCAGGTGCTACGTCCTGAGCTTGCGTTGGTTTTCCTTGAAGAGGAAAGGGTGATGCAGCAATAGTAGCGTCAGTATTTCCCTCAGTTTTTGAGAACCAAGGTATCAATCCAGTGGGAGGCTCCTCAAAAGTCCCACGCACCTCCACAAACAAACAAACAATTCACAACCAATGCAATAAAGGGGTTGTCAATCCCTTCACGGCCACTTGCGAAAGTGAGATCTAATAAAGATAGTAAGATAAGATAAATATATTTTTGGTATTTTATAATATAGATGCAAAAAGTAAAGATGCAAATAGAAGTAGATTGGAAGCAAATATGATAAGAGATAGACCCGGGGGCCATAGGTTTCACTAGTGGCTTCTCTCAAGATAGCATAAGTATTACGGTGGGTGAACAAATTACTGTCGAGCAATTGATAGAAAGGCGAGTAATTATGAGATTATCTAGGCATGATCATCTATATAGGCATCACATCCGCAACAAGTAGACCGACTCCTGCCTGCATCTACTACTATTACTCCACACATCGACCGACTCCTGCCTGCATCTAGACTATTAAGTTCATAAGAAGAGAGTAACACATTAAGCAAGATGACATGATGTAGAGGGATAAACTCAAGTAATATGATATAAACCCCATCCTATTATCCTCCATGGCAACAATACAATACGTGCCTTGCAACCCTTTCTATCACTGGGTAAGGACACCACAAGATTGAACCCAAAGCTAAGCACTTCTGCCATGGCAAGAAAGATCAATCTAGTAGGCCAAACCAAACTGATAATTCGAAGAGACTTGCAAAGATAACTCAATCATACATAATAGAATTTAGAGAAGATTCAAATATTATCCATAGATAAACTTGATCATAAAACCACAATTCATCGGATCTCAGCAAACACACCGCAAAAAGAGTTTACATCGAATAGATGTCAACAAGAGAGGGGGAGAACATTGTATTGAGATCCAAAAAGAGAGAAGAAGCCATCTAGCTAATAACTATGGACCCATAGGTCTATGGTAAACTACTCACAACTCATCGGAGGGGCAAGGATGTTGATTTAGAAGCCCTCCGTGGTCGATTCCCCCTCCGGCAGAGTGCCGGCGAAGGCTCCAAGATGAGATCTCGCGGATACAGAAGGTTGCGACGGTGAAAATTGTGTTTTGTTGGCACCCTGGATGTTTTCGGGGTACGTAGGCTTATATAGGAGGAATAAGTACATCGGTGGACGCCCGAGGGGCCCACGAGACAGGGGGGCGCGCCCTATATGGGGGGCGCCCTCCTATCTCGTGGAGGCCTCGGCTGCTTCTTGACTTGCACTCCAAGTCCTCTGGATCACGTTCATTCCAAAAATCACGCTCCCGAAGGTTTCATTCCGTTTGGACTCCGTTTGATATTCCTTTTCTTCCAAATACTGAAATAGGCAAAAAAAACAGCAATACGGGTTGGGCCTCCGGTTAGTAGGTTAGTCCCAAATATGATATAAATGTGTAAAATAAAGCCCATAAACATCTAAAAGGGGTAATATAATAGCATGGAACAATCAAAAATTATAGATACGTTGGAGACGTATCAAGCATCCCCAAGCTTAATTCCTTCTCGTCCTCGAGTAGGTAAATGATAAAAACAGAATTTTTGATGTGGAATGCAACTTAGCATATTTCTCAATGTAATTTTCTTTATTGTGGCACGAATGTTCAGATCCAAATGATTCAAAATAAAAGTTCACATTGACATAAGAAATAGTAATACTTCAAGCATACTAACTAAGCAATCATGTCTTCTCAAAATAACATGGCTAAAGAAAGTTTATCCCTACAAAATCATATAGTTAGAAATAGGAATATTTTTAATTGTGATAATTTCACAAAATAGGAATATTTTTTGAATCTAGATCATTTTTCGAAATGCCATTTTATTTTTAGAAATATCACACAATTTTGAAAAACAATTTTTTTTTGGAAAAGTGGGAAACTTTTTGCAAGTTTCGAATATTCTTCAAAATAGCAACAAAAATTTGGAATTCTGAACGTTTTCCAAAATTTCTTTTCTTTAATTCTGAAAAATTATTGTGATTTTTTAAATTATGAAATAAATTCTAATAGAAAAATAAATTTGGACGGGAAAAAGAGATATGGAAAGGAGAATAAAAATAGAAGTAAAACACAGAAATTCCGAAAAATGGGCCAGCCCATTATAGGTCATCCTGTGCGAAACTCTGACTTTTATCGCCCTGTGCGGAAAATAGAGTTTTCATGGCTGCGTGGGCTGAAAAATAAAGGAGCTTGCTTCGTTGGGCTACAGCGCGTGGTCCATGTACGAAAATTCTTTTTCAAGCAGACAAACACATAATAAGAATAACACATAAGAATTTAGTACCACCTCGGATAGAAAAAAAATCTTTTCAGTGGTGAACGGATGAAAAAATTGACGAAACGCACCTTGCTTTATTAGTAGGTATAGATTTCTGTTCTTTTTTTCTTTTTTTTTTCTTTTTTTTTCTTTTTTTCTTTGGGCCTTTCTTTTTTTTTTCTTTTTTTTCTTTGGGCAATGCTCTAATAATTATGATCATCACACTTTCATTGATTACAACATATGAATGACAACTCGAAACTAGAACAAGATATGACTCTATATGAATGCCTCCGGTGGTGTACCGGGATGGTGAAATGAATCAAGAGTGACATGTATGAAAAATAATGCATGGTGGCTTTGCCACAAATACGATGTCAACTACATGATCATGCAATGGCAATATGACAAAAGTAAAGTATGTCATGATGATGATAAACGGAATGGTGGAAAGTTGCATCGCAATATATATCGGAATGGCTATGGAAATGCCATAATAAGTAGGTATGGTGGCTGTTTTGAGGAAGATACAAGGAGGTTTATGTGTGATAGAGTGTATCATATCACAGGGTTTGGATGCACCAGAGAAGTTTGCACCAACTCTCAAGGTGAGAAAGGGCAATGCACGGCACCGTAGAGGCTAGCAAAGGCGGAAAAGTAAAAGTGCGTATAATCCATGGACTCAACATTAGTTAAAACAACTCCTATACTTATTGCAAAAATTTAGTAGTCATCAAAAATCAAGTACTCCGCGCATGCTCCTAGGGGGATAGATTGGTAGGAAAAGACGATCGCTCGTCCCCGACCGCCACTCATAAGGATGCACAAGCCAGGTACACTTCATGTTTCAAATTTTTTACACAACTTTAACCATACATGCATGCTACGGGACTTGCTAACTTCAACACAAGCATTCTTTAAATTCATAATCACCCAACTAGCATGACTTTAATATCACTACCTCCATATCTCAAAAAACTTATCAAGTATCAAATTGATCATAGCATCCAATTCACTTCCTATGATAGTTTTTATTATACCCAACTTGGATGCCTACCATTCTAGGACCAATTTTATAACCATAGAAAATACCATGCTGTTCCAAAAGACTCTCAAAAATATATAAGTGAAGCGGTAGAGCAAAAACTATCAAGCTCAAAAGATATAAGTGAAGCACATAGAGTATTCTAGCAAATTCTAATCAAATAGGCTTCTCCCAAAAGGTGTGTACAGCAAGGATGATTGTGGTAAACTAAAAAAAAAGACTAATATAATACATGACGCTCCAAGCAAAACACATATCATGTGGCGAATAAAAATGTAGCTCCAAGTAAAGTTACCTATGAACGAAGACAAAAGAGGGGATGCCTTCTCGGGGCATCCCCAAGCTTAGGCTTTTGGCTATTCCTGAATATCTTGTGGTGCCTTGGGCATCCCCAAGATTAGGCTCTTGCCACTCCTTATTCCATAGTCCATAAAAGCTTTACTCAAAACTTGAAAACTTCACAACACAAAACTCAACAGGAAATCTTATAAGCTCCGTTAGTGAAAGAAAACAAAACCACCACATAAGGTACTATAATGAACACATTCTTTATTTATTTTGGTGTTAAACCTACTGTAATACAACTGCTCTATGGTTTATAAACTAATTTACTAGCCATAGATGCATCGAAATAAGCAAACAACACACGAAAAAAGAATCTGTCAAAAACAGAACAGTCTGTAGCAATCTGTAACTAACGCAAACTTCTGGAACTCTAAAAATCCTACCAAAATAGGAAGTCCTGGAAAATTTGTTTATTGATCAGCAGCAAAAAGAATCAATTGCAAAATCACGTTTCTGTGATTTAACAAAACTAATTTCGTGCGCGCAAAGTTTCTGTTTTTCAGCAGAATTAAATCAACTATCATCATAGGTTATCCTATAGGTTCTACATGGCACAAACACTAATTAAAAGATAAAAACACATCTAAACATAAGGTAGATGTAAGATTTATTACTAAACAGGAACAAAAACAAAAAAAAACATAAAGAAAATTGGGTTGCCTCCCAACTAGCGCTATCGTTTAACGCCCCTAGCTAGGCATAAAAGCGAAGATAGATCTAAGTAGTGCCATCTTTGGCACTAAATTCATAGGTAGCTCGCGTGATAGATTCATAAGGTAATTTGACTTTCTCCATGCCTTTCTTTAATGGAAATCAGAATCTAATATTCCCTTCCTTCATATCAATAATCGCGCCAATCGTTCTAAGGAAAGGTCTACCAAGAGTAATAGGGCAAGAAAGATTGCAATCTATATCAAGAACGACAAAATCCACGGGCACCAAATTTTTATTTGCAACAATGAGAACATCATTGATCCTTCCCATTGGCTTTTTAATGGTGGAATCCGCAAGGTGCAAATTTAAACAGCAATCATAAAGATCATGGAAACCTAGAATATCACATAAAGTTTTCGGAATCGTGGAAACACTAGCACCCAAATAACACAAAGCAAAACACTCATGATCTTTAATTCTAATCTTTATTGTAGGTTCCCACTCATCATTTAGTTTTCTAGGTATGGAAACTTCCAAATTAAGTTTTTCATCATAAGATTGCATCAAGGCATCAATGATATGTTTGGTAGAAGCTTTCTTTTGACTATAAGCATGAGGAGAATTAACAACGGATTGCAACAAGGAAATACAACCTTCTACAGAACAATTATCATAATCAAATTCCTTGAAATCCGAGATAGTGGGTTCAATGCTATTTAAAGTTGTGACCTCTCCAATCCCAGTTTTACCAAATGTAGCATCAAGATCTAAAAACTCCGAATTCTTGGGACGCCTTCTAGGAAAAGTTGACTCATCATCAGTCCCATAATTATCAAGATTCATATTGCAAAACATAGATCTAATAGGAGACGCATCAATAACTTTAAGATCCTCATCATTATTTTCATGGAAACTAGAAGAACACGCCTTTAAAAAGCAATCTTTCTTAGCAAGCAATCTAGCGGTTCTTTCCTTGCACTATTCAATGGAAATTCTCATTGCTTTGAGAGACTCATTGATATCATGCTTAGGAGGAGAAGATCTAAGTTTAGGAGAATCAACATCAACCGAAAGTCTATCAACGTTCCTGGCCAAATCATCAACTTTGAGCAATTTTTCTTCAAGCAAAGCATTAAAATAATTTTGAGAAATCATAAGTTCTTTCACATTATTCTCAAAATCAGAGGGCATCTTATTAAAATTACCATAAGAATTATTGTAGGAATTTCCATAATTATTAGAGGAATTACTAGGGAACTATCTAGCATTAAAGTTTCCTCTATAAGCATTGTTTCCAAAACTATTCCTACCAACAAAATTCACATCCATAGATTCATTATGATTCTCAATCAAAGAAGACAAAGGCATATCATTGGGATCAAGAGGAGTATTTTTAGTAGCAAACAACTTCATAAGTTCATCCATCCTTCCACTCAAAACATTGATTTCTTCTATAGCATGCACTTTTTTACTACAAGATCTTTCGGTGTGCCATTGAGAATAATTAGCCATAATATTATCAAGAAGTTTTGCAGCATCTCCTAATGTGATTTCCATAAATGTGCCTCTCGCGGCCGAATCTAAGAGATTTCTAGAAGCAAAGTTCAAACCGGCATAAATTTTTTGTATGATCATCCATAAATTCAAACCATGAGTGGGGCAATTGCGAAGCATCAATTTCATTCTTTCCCAAGATTGGGCAACATGCTCATGATCAAGTTGTTTAAAATTCATAATATCGTTCCTAAGAGTGTTAATCTTAGCGGGAGGAAAATACTTAGAGATAAAAGCATCTTTGCACTTGTTCCAAGAATCAATACTATTTTTAGGCAAAGACGAAAACCAAACTTTAGCACGATCTCTAAGTGAAAACTTAAATAACTTAAATTTAACAATATTGTTATCGTATCTTTCTTCTTTTGCATATCACACAAATCAACAAAGTTGTTTAGATGAGTAGCGGCATCTTTGATAGGAAGGCCGGTGAATTGATCTTTCATAACAAGATTCAGCAAAGCAGTATTGATTTCACAAGACTCAACATCATTAAGAGGAGCAATCGGAGTACTAACGAAATCATTATTATTGGTATTCGATAAATCACACAATTTGGTATTATCTTGCGCCATGGCAACAAGTAATCCAACACACAAGCAAACAGAAAAAGGCAAGCGAAAAAAGAGGGGAGGAGATTGGGCAAGAGAGGGCGAATAAAATGGCAAGGGTGAAGTGGGGGAGAGGAAAACGAGAGGCAAATGGCAAATAATGTAAATGCGAGGGAGATGAGTTTGTGATGGGTACTTGGTATGTCTTGACTTGAGAGAAGACCTCCCCGGCAACGGCGCCAGAAATCCTTCTTGCTACGTCTTGAGCTTGCGTTGGTTTTCCTTGAAGAGGAAAGGGTGATGCAGCAATAGTAGCATAAGTATTTTCCTCAGTTTTTGAGAACCAAGGTATCAATCCAGTAGGAGGCTCCTCAAAAGTCCCACGCACATACACAAATAAACAAAGAACTCGCAACCAACGCAATAAAGGGGTTGTCAGTCCCTTCACGACCACTTGCGAAAGTGAGATCTAATAAATATATTTTTAGTATTTTATAATATAGATGCAAAAAGTAAAGAGGCAAATAAAAGTAGATTGGAAGCAAATATGATAAGAGATAGACCCGGGGGCCATAGGTTTCACTAGTGGCTTCTCTCAAGATAGCATAAGTATTACGGTGGGTGAACAAATTACTGTCGAGCAATTGATAGAAAAGCAAATAATTATGAGATTATCTAGGCATGATCATGTATATAGTCATCACCTCCGCATCAAGTAGACCGACTCCTGCCAGCATCTACTACTATTACTCAACACATCGACCGACTCCTGCCTGCATCTAGAGTATTAAGTTCATAAGAACAGAGTAACGCATTAAGCTAGATGACATGATGTAGAGGGATAAACTCAAGCAATATGATATAAACCCCATCTTGTTATCCTCAATGGCAACAATACAATACGTGCCTTGAAACCCTTTCTGTCACTGGGTAAGGACACCACAAGATTGAACCCAAAGCTAAGCACTTCTCCCATGGAAAGAAAGATGAATCTAGTAGGCCAAACCAAACTGATAATTCGAAGAGACTTGCAAAGATAACTCAATCATACATAAAAGAATTCAGAGTAGATTCAAATATTATTCATAGATAAACTTGATCATAAACCCACAATTCATCGGATCTCGACAAACACACCGCAAAAAGATTTTACATCGAATAGATCTCCACAAGAGAGGGGGAGAACATTGTATTGAGATCCAAAAAGAGAGAAGAAGCCATCTAGCTAATAACTATGGACCCGTAGGTCTGTGGTAAACTACTCAGAACTCATCAAAGGGCAAGGATGTTGATGTAGAAGCCCTCCGTGGTCGATTCCCCCTCCGGCAGAGTGCCGGCGAAGGCTCCAAGATGAGATCTCGTGGATACAGAAGGTTGCGGCGGTGGAAATTGTGTTTTTTTGGCTCCCTGGATGTTTTCAGGGTACGTAGGCTTATATAGGAGGAAGAAGTACGTCGGTGGACGCCCGACGGGCCCACGAGATAGGGGGGCACGCCCTCCTACCTCGTGGAGGCCTTGGCTGCTTCTTGACTTGCACTCCAAGTCCTCTGGATCATGTTCGTTCCAAAAATCATGCTCCCGAAGGTTTCATTCCGTTTGGACTCCGTTTGATATACCTTTTCTTCGAAATACTGAAATAGGCAAAAAAAACAGCAATACGGGTTGGGCCTCCGGTTAGTAGGTTAGTCCCAAAAATGATATAAATGTGTAAAATAAAGCCCATAAACATCCAAAAGGGGTAATATAATAGCATGGAACAATAAAAAATTATAGATACGTTGGAGACGTTTCAGCAGGCGGGGTGGTTTTTACCACGGTTGTGCTTCCCCACGACGACCATTGAACGCGCAACGTGGGGGTCGTGTGTGACATGGGGGGCATGCGTGGGGCGGTTGCAGCAAGCATGCGTCACGTCACAATAAATGGGAAAAGAGGCGGCCCGCATCTTCCCCATAAAAAGGAATAACCGCGGGCGCGTGGCTCATTTACCCCCTGTGCTTCCCCCAATCTCGCCATCGCCGTCCCCATCTCCTTCTTCCTCAAGCTCTTTGCTTGCTGTTGCTATGCTTTCCACCGCCCCCAGCTTATCACTCTCTTCCCAGCCGCCATGGCGCCCAAATCTGGCAAGGGAAAGGGCATGGCCGAGGATACGAGGGAGAAGGAGACACCGGAGAGCGAGGCGGGCGCAGGCCGCCTACTTCGTCCCGTCGTCCATCGATGCCCTTGAGCTCAGGGAATACTACAAGCCATTGTGGGGGGGGGGGGGGGGGCGACATCAGCGCACCTCGCCACGTGTGCCCTCCCCGCGGAATGCAAGAGAGGCGACCAGAAATGGTAGCCATTCTTCATCGACTATTTCTTCTGCAGGCTCTCCCCCCTTTTCCGACTTCTTATGCGCACCTTCGGCTTCCACTTGCTGGATCTTACACCAAATGCCATGGCGCACCTGGCGTATTTCGCCCATCTCTGCGAGGGTTTCGCCGGAGTAGTGCCCAACACGGCGCTTTTCCGCCACTACCCCCCCCCCCCCCCCCCCCCGCGTCCAACCTGGGGGTGCCCTTTCTGGGACCATCACTTGGATCCCAAGGATTCAGGAGACACACACGTACCCAAACGGCGCCACGAAGGAGAGGTGGGAAGAGTGGCGGGGCCGGTGGCGCTAGATCATGGAGGAGGACCAGCCGAAATTCTGCCGGGGCGGTCGTCCGAAGCCGCTGCCCCGCGGAGCGAACTGGAGCGACCTCGACCCCAACGATAAGAAGTTCTCAATCGCCACCACCAGGATCCGCCGCCTTACTGAGGCTGGACTCACCCACGATATGATCGTGGCGGATTTCATCCACCACCGAATCGCTCCGCTTCACAAGAAGGGGATGCCAGCCTGGGATTTCAGGAACGCGGCCGACATCATGAGGCTCTGCACCGGCCTGCAGAACAACTTCACAGTGCTGGGGCACTCCTGGTATTGCCAGAGGCTCTTCCAGCTTGAGGAGTACGCCGACGGCAAGGTGAGAAGGACCGGCAAGGCCGCAAAGTCCGGTAAGGTTGTCAAGCGGCCCTTGTTCGGGCTGCCGCCGGGAGTGGTCCCGTTGAGAAACAACTCTCGGCAAGCCGAAATCTTGTCCATGATGCCACACTTCAACGCGCACGGTCTCGACCCGGTCTGGGTCGAGCCCCCGGCATGCGAGATGGAGGAGTTCTTCGCCAATTTGGTCGAAGAACTCGACCACAAGGAACCGCGGCTCATCCAGGACACCACCCAAGAGGAGCTGAACTATATTGCCGCTAGGGCGATGGAGGCGGATCTCGCCAGGCTTGCCGGCGAGGCCGGCGGTGTGGAGAACGAAGCCGCCACGGCCGCAGAGGAGGAGGAGCTCGCCGCGTAGGTTAAGGCCGTCAAGGAGGCAGCCGGTGCCAGCTCCGGGGCACCTCCTGCCAAAGGCACGAGCGAAGGGTCATCCAAGGAGGAGTCCGAGGCCGGCAAGCTCCCGGTGACACAGAAGAGGCGCCTCCTGCGTCGGGCCGGCTCCGGCGTGCCGGTCCAGCCCAGCAAGGCCGTGACGCGGCAATGGGCTCCGGGGGAGGCCATGCGCGTGACGAGGGCCGCGGCGGCGAAGACGGAGGCCGCGGCGGTGAAGAAGAAGTCCGCGCTGGCGAAGAAGAGGACGCCCGCCTCTTCTGCATCCAAACGCTTTCGGACTCCTTCGCCTCCACCTCGCCCCGCAGGTGCCGGCATAGACATCGGCTTTGAATTCCCATCCCTTAGCTCTAGGGGGAAGAGGAAGGTAGCATAGGAGGAGGACGAGGATGAGTAAGCGCTCTGACCCTCGCTGTTTCCACCCTTACAAATCATGTCGCCCTCCTTGATTTGACTTGTACTCACAGGGAGACGGAGACACTGGCTCAGCGGGCGGCGAAGAGGGCCAAAGCCTCGACGGGCAGCCCGCCCCCGCTGGGTACTTCAAAGGCACCACTGGTGGTGGAGAGCAGCGCGGACAATAGCCCATAGTGTAGCCCCCGGCTCAGCCCCCAGCATAAGTTCACCATCCACCCATTGCCAGCGCTTGCCAGGGATTCCCTTGTTGTTGACCTTGCCGCGGTTTGAAGGAGAAGAACGGTAGCAGGAGGAGCCACCAAGGGCCTCCCTCACCATGCCACCCCCATCGACCACACCACCCCAAGGGGCGTCCCCGGCAAGGGCTCCAGATACCGAACCCCTGCGCATGGAGGAGGAGGAAGTAGACTGGGGCACTGGAGGCTCCATCCCGGCGACAGACGTTGGCGGGGAGGGGGCCGCATCTTCCTAGCCCGGCATGGGTGAGTCACTCGTTCTCCTTTGCTCTTCTTTCCTTTCTCCTGAACCTTGGCTTTGGCCCTGCCTCATTTCCTCCTTTGGCATCTAGGTCCCCCCCCGGCGGACCAGGAGGACACCAACACCATCATCGAGGAGGCCGCCGCGGACGCCTTGGCCGAGGCTGAGAAGGTCGCCACCAAGGAAGCCGCCGAGACCGCAGTCCAGGATGCCGCCAAGGTGCTTGTCGGGGAGACCGGCGAGGGCACCGCCGAAGAGGCCGACAAGGGTGCTGCTGAGGAGGAGGCCGGCAAGGCCTCTGCCGAGGAGGAGGGAGTTGACAACCAACCCTCCTCGTCCACTGCCTCCGGCTCAGGCAAGTACCGGAAGGTGAGCGACGACGTGTTCGTTCACCTCCCAGGGATGACAAGCACCAGGGCGCCGGCCAAAGGGGAGGTGTTCGACGAAGAAGTGCTCGCTGCCGCCGGGCTTGAGGTCGTCGACCAGCCGGGCACTAGTGGCGGCACCGAAGAGGAGTGGCTCCTCCAGGCCATGAGTGCCAGCTTCAACAAGCTTTAGGTGCTCCACCACGCCCGTATGGACAAAGCGAAGTACAGGAAGGTGGTGGCGCGCAAGGCGGAAGCAGACTTTGCGGAGGGCGTCGCTGAGGCGCAGGCTTGGTTCCGCCAGGCCCACGAGGAGCTGAAGGCCGCCCAAGACCAGCTGGCGCAGCACGACCTAGAACTCCTCCTGAGGCAGGCCAACTTTGAGAAGGCCCGGGAAGTAGCGAGGGAGGAGGCCTCCAAGGCCGAGGCCATCCGGTCTCAGCGCGAGGCCAAGCTGAACTCCCATGAGGATCGTGTCACCTGTGAGACGGCGCTTGCCGCTACGCTCCATGGCAAGGACGAGGAGGTCGAGAGGCTTGTCGCGGTGCAGACCCAAGAGCTGGAGCACAAGCACAAAGGGGCGCTCAATGCCCAGGCCATGGCCCACGGCAACAGGGTGAAGGAGCTGGAGGTCGAGCGGGATGGCTTGAAGGCGAGGGCCGACTAGCTGGTGGAAGAGAGGGATTCGGCCCGCCGCACCTTGTTGGAGGCACAGGACGAAAACCTGGCCAAGGACGAGCGGCTCTCTCGCGCCAACGACTCCATCGATGACCTGCAGCGGAAGCTGGTGGGTCTTGAGAAGATGCTCACCGAGGCCACAGCCCGGGAGGGAACCCTGACCAAGACCCTAACAGAGGAGAGGTAGCAATGGAGGAACGACGCTGCCAATCACGCCGACTACATGAAGGGCGAGAACATCTGGATCGGTCACCTCGCCGACGTCGCCAACAGGATCACCAAGTAGCTGGCCGACATGAAGATGCCGGAAGTGAGGTATGCCCCGGAGCCGGGCACGAGCCCCCATGCCAAGCTGACCTTGTGTCGGGGCCGTTTCTTTCTGTGGCCACGAGCACCTATGGGGCACGGGGGGCCCCTTCTAGTCCGGCAAGGGGGCGGAGGCCGCGCGCAGAGCAGATCGAGGTCGGGCGCGCGCGGGGAGACGGGCGATTTTTACCCAGCTTCGGAGCTCTCCGGAGAGATAAAACTCCTACTGCTGCTTTGTGTTTTTATTTGATCTTGCTCGACAGCGAGCGTATGGTGGTGTTGTGTGTGTCGACTGGACCGAACCTCCAAGCTGCGGAACCAAAATTCCGAACCTCCTCTACGTGCGCATGGGCCTCCTTTTTATAGGTTAAAGGGGTCACCGACAGGTGGCAGCGTAGAAAGAGGGGTAGAAAGGTAAAAATGCGGGTTGGTACAACTACTACCAACAGTGTCCCCTACCTAACTCTGACAGCAGGGGACAAGGGCATTTAATGCCTGTCTGGTCGCCTCAACAGTGCAAGGAAACGACCGATAGGGGCGCCACCGATTGCCACGATGGCTTCCTTGTCAGCTTCGCTTGCCACCTCGCACCGCCATGCCGCACAGCTGCCCGCCACGTGCACCAGGAGCGATCCTGTGGCGACACGTCGTCGGATGTGCTGGAGCGTGGGCGCAGAGTGGCAGCCTTGCCGCGGCAAGTGCCTTGCCGCGGCCCTCGTCTTGTCGCACCAGCAAGCTTGCCGCTCACCGGGCCTTGCCGGGATGCGCGGGGCGTTGCGGCAAGTTTCTTGAAATGCCTTGAGTGGCCTTCCCGGCAAGCTCCTCTTGCCGGGGTCTTGTCTTCTTCCCGGCCAGCTCCTCTTGCCGGGGCCTTGGTTGGCCTTCCCGGCAAGCTCCTCTTGCTGGGACCTTGTATTCTTCCCGGCCAGCTTCTCTTGCCGGGGCCTTGGTTGGCCTTCCCGGCAAGCTCCTCTTACCGGGGCCTTGGTTGGCCTTCCCGACAAGCTCCTCTTGTCGGGGCTTTAGCTTGAGTACTCTGTTCTTGAATGGCATCAAAGTAGCCGTGGGGGATCTTGGCAGATGCCCGGCAAGCCCTGCCGCGGGTCGCTGCGACTGCCCGTGCACAAGTTCGGGATACTAAGGTACCCCCCTACCTTAGTACACCGACAGGAGCCCCCGGGCCTGGGCCATACACGGTGCCGAGCGCTGTTGGGCCAGGCCCAAAATAGTGCACGGGCACGCGCGGCCTAGGTCACACCGCATATCTCTCCGCTTCCACCGCGCACGCCCAGAGCGGCACGTCTCGCGCCGCGACAGCGACGACGAGGACGGCGGGTCCAACTAGGCGCCGGACGCCGCCTCGCGCGCCACCGGCGACCCCATCATCCGGGTCGCCGGCCTTCTGAACTCCCCGAGGCCGTCTCCTTGGGCGGCTGGCGTAGGGAGGCTGTGGAAGAGGAAGAGGGGTGGCGGCAAGGCCGTCAAGTCAGAGTACGAGGGCAAGGTGCCCTCGACAGCGTGCTGACGTCCTACCGCCCCATCTTCGAGCTCTGCCTCCGGCGCCTCCGTCTCCGCCAAGCTCCTGGCCGGCCCCCGGGATGTTCTCTTGGTGTCTTCTGGCACCCGTAGTTCGCCTAGGCGCTCCTTTTTCCCTCCCCGGCAAGCTTCTCTTGCCGGGGCCTCCTTGACCTACCTCCTGAAGAGAGAAACAGGAGAGGGATTACGGGCATCTTATCTTTCAATTTTTAAGCCTTCGGGCCTTAGCTGTATTTAAAATTTGTAATCCTCTCTATCATGTTTTTCATCCTCTATGGGCTTGTACTAAATTGGGATGTTTTTTAATTGAAAAGAGGGGAATGCCTGCCGGATTATGCCCTTTACTTGATTTTGTGCCTTGTATGTTCCCACCCTACGCTTCTAGGGAACTTGCCGGCGCAAACACACTTGCTGAGTGCGGAACGTCAGCAGCCCACTGGCGGTGTTGCTTCCGGCAAGAAACCTTGTCGGGCCAGTTGCAGCGCACTTGTATTGTTGAGCGGACTCGGAAACAAAGCAAGGACGCAACTTGGCCGCGACTTAGCTCCTCCGCGCACGGGTTTTTTTTTTACAAGACACATTCGTTCAAGGATGCGGCCTCGCTTTCCCCAGCCCATAAGAGGATGCATGACGAGGGATGAAAAACTTATCTGATACCGCAGCCCCCGGCGACTCTAGCTCGCCGGGGCTGAATCTTGGCGTTTGCAGCCCCCGGCAACTCTGGCTCCGCCGAGACCTAGGTGCCGGTGCGCCTTTCCTTGCCCTTGTCGCTGACGCTGCGGCCTTCGGGGATCCTGGCCTGCCGCGAAGGAACTTTGGTACTTGCAGCCCCCAGCGAAATCGGCTTGCCGGGGCCCCTGCGCCAGTGCGCCCTTCTGGTTTTCCCTTGTCGCGGGGGGCTGCACGAAGTGTCAGATATACATGCAAGAAAAATAGATATGCACCGAATTTGACAAGATGTGCGGGGCACATAGACTTTTATTTACGCACGGGAGCTGCGCCCGGCTTTGTACAAAGTGTCACATGCGACAGCGGCAAGGCTTGTACAAAAGGTGGTTGCCGGAACAGGTCCGGCAACCGCGCCTTATGGATAAAACTTGCGAATATGTTCTATGTTCCAGGAGTTGCTCACCGGAATGCCATCTTCTGTCTCAAGGCGGACAGCGCCGGGCCTAGTGACTCGTTTCACCCGATAAGGGCCCTCCCACTTCGGCGTCAACTTGTTTGAATTCTTGGCGGATTGAACGCGCCGAAGAACAAGGTCGCCTTCCTCGAAGCTTCTGGCGTTAACCATGCGGCTATGATAGCGGCGCAAAGCTTGCTGGTAGCGAGCAGCTCGCACAGCAGCCTGAAGACGATCCTCCTCGAGGAGCAGCGCGTCATCTTGTCGCAGCTGCTCTTGCTCAAGCTCATCATAAGCGAGCACTCGTGGCGATCCGTATACGAGTTCCGTGGGGAGAACTGCCTCTGCTCCATAGACAAGAGCAAAAGGTGTCCGGCCAGTGGCTCGATTTGGTGTCGTCCTGATCGACCAGAGAACCACCGGCAACTGCTCGATCCAATTCTTTCTGCACCTATGCAGTCTATCGAAAGTTCTGGTCTTGAGCCCACGCAGCACTTCAGCGTTTGCCCTCTCCGCTTGACCATTGCTTCTTGGGTGAGCAACAGAAGCGAAGCAGATCTTGGTGCCAAGATCTTGGACGTACTGCATGAAGGTGTGGCCCGTAAACTGCGTGCCATTGTCGGTGATGATCCTGTTAGGGATCCCGAAACGGCAAACAATCGACCTAAAGAACTTGACTGCTGATTGTGCTGTCACCTTCCTCACTGGTTCCACTTCAGGCCACTTTGTGAACTTGTCGATTGCAACGTACAAGTACTCAAAGCCCCCGACAGCTTGGGGGAAGGGGCCGAGGATGTCGAGCCCCCAGACCGAAAATGGCCAGGACAAAGGGATTGTTTGGAGAGCTTGAGCTGGTTGATGAATCTGTTTGGAATGGAACTGGCACGCTTCACACTTGGTTACTTGTGCAGTTGCATCCTGGAGGGCTGTCGGCCAGAAGAAGCCTTGCCGGAAAGCTTTGCTAGCAAGCGCTCTTGCGCCAATGTGGTGACCACATATGCCTCCATGTATCTCTGCCAACAGTTCTTGTCCATCTTCCCGGGAAATGCACTTCAATTTCACTCTGTTGAATCTTCTTCTGTATAGTATGTCATCGACAAACTGGTACGTACTTGATTGCCGGGCTACTCTTTCCGCTTCTTCCTGTTCTTCGGGAAGTTCTCCTGTCTGAAGGAAGTGGACTATTGGCCGTGCCCAGGCTGGAGCTTGCGGCTCGACAACGAGGACTAAAGGCGCAAAGGTTGCTGCAGGAACATCCGCTTCAACGGTGAGGATTAGGGATCCTGTTGGAGCGTGATGTTCCCCGGCAACCGTGTCAGGACACAGCTCGTCGGGAGCGCCTGCTTCAGCGAAGCAAGCCTCGGGGCTTGTCGGAGCAGACTGCTCCTCAGCTCTTTTTGTGCTGATCCTGAGAACCTTCTTGGCGGCGGCCTCGGGGAGCTCTGCCGGAAAGTGGTCGCCAGCAGGCAATTTTCTCTTCTTGCTCAGTCCAGTTGATGGCGTGACGGATGGCTGAGTCAGCTTGAGCACAAAAATCCCTGGTTCCACAGGCAATTTGAGTGCGGCACATTTTGATAGGCCATCTGCAATTTCGTTCTGAACTCTTGGAACATGCTCCATTTGCAGGCCGTCAAAATGTTCCTCTAGCTTCCTCAGTTCATCAATGTATGCTTCCATCAGCCGACTCTGGTAATCTTTGTTGACTTGGCGGATGACAAGTTGTGAGTCGCCCCTGACAATAAGTTTCTTAATCCCAAACTCTGCTGCTATCCTGAGTCCGGCAAGCAGTCCCTCATACTCTGCAGTATTATTTGTGGCTTGCTCCTTGGGAAAGTGCATTTGGATCACATACTTGAGGTGTTCTCCGGTGGGGGCGACAAGTAGTACGCCCGCACCAGCGCCTTGTAGCGAGAAGGCACCGTCAAAGTACATGATCCATTCCTTGCTAACCTCCTTGACAGGGATGCATTTCTCCGGAGATTCTTCGTCCGGCGTTGGTGTCCACTCCGCTATAAATTCTGCCAAAGCCCGGCTCTGAATAGTCGAAGTACTTTCGAACCTGAGGCCAAAGCTTGACAATTCCAGTGCCCACTCGACAATCCTGCCCATTGCTTCTGGATTCTGCAGTATCCTCTTCAGCAGAAAGCGAGTAATAACCGTGATCTCATGTGCTTGAAAATAATGGCGCAGCTTTCTTGAGGCCATGAGTAGGCCGAAAAGCAACTTCTGCACACCAGAGTATCTTGATCTAGCCCCCTGTAAAAGGGAACTGACAAAGTAAACTGGGCTCTGCACCTTCTTCTTCTGTTTTTCTTCCGGCAACTGCGCGGATCCGTCCTTGGCGGAACCAGAATTCGTCGGATCAGGGCTCGCCGGGCCAGAGATTGTCGGAGAAGCCCCCTGCTTGTCGCTGGACTCGCTCGCCGCGGTTGCTGGTTCATCATCTGTCTCCCTCTCCGCCACTAACGCGGCACTAACCACTTGATTGGTTGCCGCTAGGTATAGTAGCAACTTCTCTTGTGGCTTAGGTGCGACAAGTGTGGGAGTGGAAGACAAATATTTCTTCAAGTCTTGTAGCGCAGCCTCCGCTTCCGGGGTCCATTTCATGGGACCTACCTTTTTCAGGATATTGAAAAATGTCAGGGCGCGTTCAGCGGACATGGAAATAAATCTACTGAGAGCAGCAACGCAGTCGGCAAGCTTCCGTACGTCCTTGACTCGCTTTGGTGCTTCAATTTGCTCAATGACCTTAATCTTGTCGGGATTGGCTTCAATCCCCCTCTGAGACACGAAGAACCCGAGAAGCTTGCCGGAGGGGACTCCGAATACACACTTCTCGGGGTTCAACTTGAGATTGACTTTTCGCGGATTTGTAAAAGTCTCATCCAAATCTTGGATTAGGGTCTCCTTGTCCTTGCTCTTAACCACTATGTCATCCATGTAAGCTTCTACATTCCTGTGCAATTGCAGCACAAAAGCATGGCTGACTACTCTTGCAAATGTTGAACCAGCATTCTTCAGTCCGAAAGGCATCCGTACGAAGCAGTATGTGCCACATGGAGTGATGAATGCGGTTTTCTCTTCATCCTCTTCTGCATGAAGATCTGATGATATCCTGAGTATGCATCAAGGAACGAAAGCAGATCACATCCTGCTGTGGAGTCAACAATCTGGTCGATGCGCGGCAAGGGGAATGGATCCTTGGGACAGGCTTTATTAACATCAGTGAAGTCAACGCAAAGCCTCCACTTCCCGTTCGCCTTGCGCACGACTACTGGATTGGCTAGCCACGTTGGATGGAGTAATCCTCGGACCAATCCTGCTGCTTCCAACTTCTTGATTTCCTCGGCTATGAACTCTTGGCGCTCTACTGCTTGCTTCCTGACTCTTTGCTTGACGGGCCGCGCGTGAGGGCAGACGGCAAGGTGGTGCTCGATGACTTCCCTGGGAACACCGGGGATGTCAGATGGTTGCCACGCAAACACATCGACATTCACCCGCAGGAAAGCAACGAGCGCGCTTTCCTATTTAGGATCAAGCGTGGCACTGATGGTGAAGGTACCACCAGTGCCGTCCTCCTTGGCGGCCACCTTCTTGGTCTCTGGTGAAGCTACCTTCGCCTTCTTGCATTTGCCGGTGGAGCTCGATGGTGCGTCCTCGACGGCAGCGCAGCACTCCGGGGAGGTGCGCTTGCCGGAGTGGGCATCAGAGCTGCCCTTGCCGGACTTGACTTTCTTCTTCCCCCGGGGAGCTTCAGCCGCAAGTGGCTTGCACTCTGTTGTGGCTGCTGCTTCCCGGTAGATCTTGTCGGTGCAGATAAGTGCATCCTTCTTGTCGCCTTGGACAGAGATGACACTTATCGGACCAGGCATCTTGAGCACGTTGTATGCATAGTGAGAGGCTGCCATGAACTTGGCAAGCGCTGGACGGCCGAGTATCCCATTGTAAGGTAATGGGATATCAACAACATCGAAGGTGACCCTCTCTGTCCTGAAGTTCAGCTCGCTGCCAAACATCACTGGCAGCGTGATCTTCCCCTTGGGCTTGCTCCTTCCCGGATTTATCCCTTGAAAGGTACCAGTTTCTTTGAGCTCGCTGTCGGGGATCTGGAGCTTCTTGAGCACTGCGGAGGAAATCAGGTTCAGGCCGGCCCCGCCGTCAACCAACATCTTCGTGACCTTGAGGTTGCGGATTGTTGGTGAGACCAACATCGGCAAGCACCCGACCGCAGTGATGCGATCAGGGTGGTCCTCAACATCAAAGATGATGGGCGTGCCAGACCATTTCAGAGGCTTGCGCGCCTCTATGGACGGCTCCGCTGCATTCACCTCTCGCACCCACTGCTTGAGTTGGCGGTGAGAGGCATGCAGAGAGGCGCCGCCGTCGATGCACAACACCTCTGTCGCCTTTTGAAACTCTTGGTCATCGGTCTCATCTTCCTCCATCTCATCATCCTCATCCTCATCTTCGTCCTTGTCGCGGCCGCGGGGAGGCCTATCTCCTTGCCGCGGCTTGGCCTTGCCGCGGTGTCCTCCCCGGGCGCGAAGCTTCTTGCCGGATCCTCCGCCACCTCCCTAGGCTCTCTCCTTATCGCGGCGCTCGTATTCGGCTTTCTGTAGCTCCGCCATCTGTTCCACTTTCTTGCAGGTTTGGAGATCATGGCCCTTGGTGCGGTGGATCTTGCAGTACCGCTTGCCGGAGCCATCCTGCTTGTCGGCGGCTGCCACAGCCTCGCCGGAGTCATCGGCTTTGGCCTTGTCGGAGCCGCCTCCGTTGCCAGAATGCTCAATAGCTAGCACATCCTTGGCCTTTCTCTTCCTGTTGTTCCGTCTCCGGTTCTTCCTTGCCGGGGCGGCATCCTCACTGTCATATCCTTCTGCTCCTGCAACCTCTCCGGGGATTTTCCTCCCCTCCTCAGCCCGTGCACACTTGTCGGCCAGAGCATAGAGCTCGCTGACGTCTCTGATCTTGCACATCGCCATCCCCTCCCTCATCCAGCGGTTACGCATGTTCTGATGAAACGTGCTGATTACTGCGGCGGGGTGGACGTCTGGGATGTTGCGCTGCACTTGGCTGAATCTCTGTATGTACTTGCGCAGGGGTTCTCCCTCCTTCTGGACGAGCAAGTGGAGGTCACTCTCCTGGGCGTGAGGCTTGTGGCCACCATTGAATGCGCTGACAAACTGATGACACAGGTCCGCCCACGAAGAGATGGAACCGTCCGGCAAGTGCATGAGCCAAGATCTGACGTTGGGCTTGAGCACCAGCGGGAAGTAGTTGGCGAGGATCTTCTCGTCGCGCCCTCCGGCAGCCTGCACCACGATGGTGTAGATGCTGAGGAACTCCGATGGATGTATCCTGCCATCGTACTTCTCGGGCACGTCTGGCTTGAAGTTCTTGGTTCTGGGCCACTGGACTTGTCGCAGCTCGCGGGTGAACGCAGGGCAACCTGCCGCGTACGGCAAGTCGCTCGGTTCCCCGGGTGCGTGCATATCGACAGTGGGCCCAGCGCGCTGGTCGGATTGACGTTGCGGGAGAACGTGGCGTTGATCGCGTCGGGTTCGCGGGTCCGACGACGCGGTGGAGTCGCCGCCGGGGTTGGCCCGACGAGCCGGCGATCTTGGCCTTCGGGGCTGGGAGTGCACGGAGGTGGCACCCCCAGCAGTCTTGTCGGCGTCGGCTTGCGCCTGGGCGCCTTGCCGGGGCCTCGATGCGCTCGGTTGCCGGGGCTTGTCGCCGTTGGCGAAGCTGATGAGATTGTATATGGTCATCCTCCAGTCGTCGATCTTGTGCGGTGCCGGAGGGTAGTCTAGAAGCAGCTGGGCTCGGGCCAGCGCTTCCTCTGCTGTCTTGGGTGGTGGTGGCGACGAGCGGCGTGAGGAGCGGGATGTGCTCGGACTCCCAACTGGATTGGGAGGCGCAACACCCCGCCCGGGCGACCGTACCTCGCTCGCGCCAGCATGCGGGCGTGCATGCTGACCTCGAGCGTCCCGCGACCCACCAGCTTGGCCTTGTTCCAATGCGAGCACGGTGCTAGGAGCACCGGGGCGTTGTCGACCTTGCACTTCCTGGGAAGGGTGCGGTGTCTGCACGGTCGCCGACGCTTGCGGAGCCTTGTTTTTAGATCTGGTGATGACGTGAGTCCCACCATCGGCGCCCACTCCTCCGCCGGCGTCCACTCCACCGCCCGTTTGCTCCGGCGGTGGTGGCGGAATCGATGTAGACGGAGCGGCCACCTCCGAAGGCTTCTTCTTCCGTGGCATGTTGATGAAGGCGTTGATGCAGCACGCGCGGAGACCGGATCAGGTGCTCACGACCTCGACGCGCCCCCTACCTGGCGCGCCAAAGATGTCAGGGCCGTTTCTTTCTGTGGCCACGAGCACCTATGGGGCACGGGGGGCCCCTTCTAGTCCGGCAAGGGGGCGGAGGCCGCGCGCAGAGCAGATCGAGGTCGGGCGCGCGCGGGGAGACGGGCGATTTTTACCCAGCTTCGGAGCTCTCCGGAGAGATAAAACTCCTACTGCTGCTTTGTGTTTTTATTTGATCTTGCTCGACAGCGAGCATATGGTGGTGTTGTGTGTGTCGACTGGACCGAACCTCCAAGCTGCGGAACCAAAATTCCGAACCTCCTCTACGTGCGCATGGGCCTCCTTTTTATAGGTTAAAGGGGTCACCGACAGGTGGCAGCGTAGAAAGAGGGGTAGAAAGGTAAAAATGCGGGTCGGTACAACTACTACCAACAGTGTCCCCTACCTAACTCCGACAGCAGGGGACAAGGGCATTTAATGCCCGTCTGGTCGCCCCAACAGTGCAAGGAAACGACCGTTAGGGGCGCCACCGATTGCCACGATGGCTTCCTTGTCAGCTTCGCTTGCCACCTCGCACCGCCATGCCGCACAGCTGCCCGCCACGTGCACCAGGAGCGATCCTGTGGCGACACGTCGTCGGATGTGCTGGAGCGTGGGTGCAGAGTGGCAGCCTTGCCACGGCAAGTGCCTTGCCGCGGCCCTCGTCTTGTCGCACCAGTAAGCTTGCCGCTCGCCGGGCCTTGCCGGGACGCGCGGGGCGTTGCGGCAAGTTTCTTGAAATGCCTTGAGTGGCCTTCCCGGCAAGCTCCTCTTGCCGAGGTCTTGTCTTCTTCCCGGCCAGCTCCTCTTGCCGGGGCCTTGCTTGGCCTTCCCGGCAAGCTCCTCTTGCTGGGACCTTGTATTCTTCCCGGCCAGCTTCTCTTGCCGGGGCCTTGGTTGGCCTTCCCGGCAAGCTCCTCTTGCCGGGGCCTTGGTTGGCCTTCCCGGCAAGCTCCTCTTGCCGGGGCTTTAGCTTGAGTACTCTGTTCTTGAATGGCATCAAAGTAGCCGTGGGGTATCTTGGCGGACGCCCGGCAAGCCCTGCCGCGGGTCGCTGCGACTGCCCGTGCACAAGTTCGGGATACTAAGGTACCCCCTACCTTAGTACACCGACACCTTGTTCTTTGAGGCGTTCTTGGTGCCCTGTAATGGCTCGAAGCCAACCGGGCGAGCTCCTTGGCCAACGAGTCCCGGATGATTTGCCAGGGCGCCATGACCAAGGTTCTCACCAAGCTGGCATTCTGGAACCCCAACCTCGACTTTGGCGCCGCGCTGGACAGCGTGCCGGTTGATGCAGACCTCTCAGGGGTCAAAGAGCGCATCGAGCCCATCATCATCCGCGTTGGTGGAATCCAGAGGTTGGAGGGCTAGCGCCGGGTCTAGGCGCCCCGTTTCTTGTTGCCGCTACAGGTTGATGACCAAGAAAATTCGCATCATTAGTTAGAATCGCAACAACAATTGGTGTAATCTAACTCTACAGTACTTTTAATATGATGCATGTTATTTCCCCATTTAACCTTTCTCTATATGTCCACCCTACGATTACTGGGTAGGCTTGCCGGCGCGTAAACCCGAACCGCTGTGCTTCGAAGGATGGATCCTTTAGCGGCCGACGGGGTGTGCTTGCCACCGCGCAAACCACCTTGCCGTTCTCAGTGCAGCCGCTCGAACTGCCGAGCGGACCCGAGGCAGAGCGAGAGCGTTGCCGATAGCGGAAGGCCACCCTTCCGCTCCCGATGCAGCCGCTTGATCTGTTGAGCGGACTCGAAACAGACCAAGAGCGTTGCCGATAGCGGAAGGGCCACACTGCATGCAGGTTTCCTATACAGGGGAAAGATCTCCGAGAAAGATAACCTTATATAAGAAGGAATTGTTTGAAGTTTTCGCACGACTTAGCTTTTTTGGCATCGCGCGAACGCTCGCTGCATCCGCCGACGGGGCAGATCGCCTGGTCGCCTTCTTCCATGGAAGACATGGCGATGAAGAGCTGTGCCACTGGCTGCAAAACCAGATGCTCACTACTGCGCCCCCTACCTGGCGTGCCAAAGATGTCGGTGGGAAATGATACCTATGGGACCACAAGAATCCCTAGTAAGGTTGCAGGGCGCTAGGTTGTGAGGACAGCGGGATTAGCAGTCAGTGCGAGCACGCGGACCGTTTACCCTGGTTTGGGCCGCAGAGATGCCTAACAATGTTCTTGAGGTTCTTGAACTAGCTACGATGAGCGTAACTTGTCCAAAAGTACGAATCCTTCCCCTGGATGCCTCGGGCCTCCTTTTATAGTTAAGGGGATCGCCATAGTGGCACACAGGAGGTGGCATCGGGGTACTGTGATTAAGCCTATCCCTTGCCATTACAGGACAAGGTGCATATAATGCGCCCTTGACGTGTCCCCTCCACTTTACCACCGCTTCGCCCTGCCTCGACACGCGCCTCAGCCAGCGAGCCGGTCAGCGCCATGTAGGCTGGCAGGCTGCTGAGGTGGCGTGGTGGTGGGGCCTTCATGAAGATTTGCATGCCACCACGTAGGCGTGCGCTGAGTTGTCAACCTGTGTATACAAAGGGATGACCCGGCGACAGTTTAGGGCAAGAAACAAGAGATCAAAAGCTAGGTCAAGCGTATTCGCTCCCTGGTAATCGAGACATAAGCAATACCACCTCAAACTGGATTAGGCCTTTACCTTCACCGCAAGGGGCTGAACCAGTATAAACTATTTGTGTCCTTTGTCCCGTTTAACCCCTTTAAGCTAACCTAGTTGCGATGGCTCCAAGACTAAGTCCTCACAGTAGGACATCTGCCGTGACAATTCCACGACAGCCTTCAAATTTTTTTTCAACATGTAACGTGCACTAATACAACTGTCATGTGAAAATTTGGAAAATTTCAGGGGTCATTTGACCTTTTTAAGACATTTAAGTGATTTTCTAGCCATTTGATGACCGTAATTCAAATTAGAACTACTTGTACATGCAACGGCTAACCATAACGGTTTGAAAAGTCATATTTGTGTACTTGTGTGCGAGTTAATTCCATGTGCAGTAAATTAGATGGAATTTTCAAACATATTGGTCTCACAGCATGGACACATGCATGGAGTGCCATGGCATTTTATTCCAAAAAATTAGGAAATGATTAGAAAAACATGAAACTTTGCTTGATGTAATGTCATGCCACCAAGATGTTGTGGTAAAACAATTGGCCTGTTTGACAAAAGTTTGGAGACACACCCCTCACAAACCGGAGCAACTCACTAGAATGCTCGTGGTTCCTAGAGGGAACAATGCTTGTTTGATGACGAATGGGAGATAGCTTCCTCTTACGGCCTTCAAAAATTTTCTACGTGTAACATGCACTAAAACAACTTTCATGTAAAAATTTGGAAAATTTCAGGGGTCATTTGCCATTTTGAAGACATTTAAGTGATTTTCTAGCCATTTAATGACCGTAATTCAAATTTGATTTACATCTACATGCAACGGCTAACCATAACGGTTTGAAAAATCATATTTTGTTTACTTATGTGCAAGTTAATTCCATGTGAAGTTAATTAGAAGGAATTTTCAAACATATTGGTCTCACGACATGGACACATTCATGGAGTGGCATGGCATTTTAATTACAAAAAATTAAAAAATGAATAGAAAAATATGAAACCTTGCTTGATGTAATGTCATGCCACCAAGATGATGTGGTAAAAAAATTGGCCTGATTGACGAAAGTTTGGACACACACCCTTCACAAACCGGAGCAACTCACTAGAAGGCTCGTGGTTCCGAGTGGGAACAATGCATGTTTGATGACGAATGGGAGATAGCTTCCTCTTACGGCCTACAATTTTTTCTACGTGTAACGTGCACTAATACAACTTTCATGTGAAAATTTCGAAAATTTCAGGGGTCATTTGACCTTTTGAAGACATTTAAGATATTTTCTGGCCATTCAATGACCGTAATTCAAATTTGAACTACATCTACATGCAATGGCTAACCATAACGGTTTGAAAAATCATGTTTGTGTACTTGTGTGCGAATTTTCAATCATATTGGTCTCACGACATGGACACATGCATGGATTGCCATGGCATTTTAAATCCAAAAATTTAAAAAACAATCAAAAAAACATGAATCCTTGCTTGGTGTAATGTCATGCCACCAAGTTGATTTGGTAAAAAAATTGGCATATTTGACGAAAGTTTGGACACACACCCTTCACAAGCTGGAGCAACTCACTAGAAGGCTCGTGGTTCCGAGAGGGAACAATGCATGTTTGATGACGAACGGGAGATAGCTTCCTCTTATGGCCTTCAATTTTTTTTCTACGAGTAACATGCACTAATACAACTGTCATGTAAAAATTCTTAAAATTTCAGGGGTCATTTGACCTTTTGAAGACATTTACGTGATTTTCTAGCCATTTAATGACCGTAATTCAAATTTCAACTACATCTACATGCAATGGCTAACCATAACAGTTTGAAAAATCATATTTTTGTACTTGTGTGCGAGTTAATTCCATGTGCAGTAAATTAGAAGGAATTTTCAAACATATTGATCTCATGGCATGGACACATGCATGGACTGCCATGGCATTTTAATTCTAAAAAATTAGAAAATGATCAGACAAACATGAAACCTTGCTTGATGTAATTTTATGCCACCAAGATGTTGTGGTAAAAAAATTGGCCTGTTTGACGAAAGTTTGGACACACACCCCTCACAAACTGGAGCAACTTACTAGAAGGCTCGTGGTTCCTAGAGAGAACTATGCATGTTTTATGACGAACGGGAGATAGCTTCCTCTTACGGCCTTCAAATTTTTTCTACGTGTAACGTGAACTAATACAACTGTCATGTGAAAATTTGAAAAAATTTAGGGGTCATTTGACATTTTGAAGACATTTAAGTGATTTTTAGCCATTTAATGACAGTAATTCAAATTTGAACTACATCTACATGCAATGGCTAACCATAGCGGTTTGAAAAATCATATTTGTGTACTTTTGTGCGAGTTAATTCCATGTGCAGTAATTTAGAAGGAATTTTCAAACATATTGGTCTCACGGCATGGCCACGTTCATGGAGTGCCATGGCATTTTATTTCAAAAAAGTTAGAAAATGATCAGAAAAACATGAAACTTTGCTTGGTGTAATGTCATGCCACCAAGATGTTGTGGTAAAAAAATTGTCTTGTTTGATGAACGTTTAGACACACACCCCTCACAAACCGGAGCAACTCACTAGAAGGCTCGTGGTTCCTAGAGGGGACAATGCATGTTTGATGATGAACGGGAGATAGCTTCCTTTTATGGCCTTCAATTTTTTTCTACGTGTAACATGCACTAATACAACTGTCATGTGAAAATTTGGAAAATTTCAGAAGTCATTTGACCTTTTGAAGACATTTGAGTGATTTTCTAGCCATTTAATGACCGTAATTCAATTTTCAAGTACATCTACATGCAACGGTAACCATAACGGTTTGAAAAATCATATTTGTGTACTTGTGTGCTAGTTAATTCAATGTGCAGTAAATTAGAACGAATTTTCAAACATATTGGTCTCACGGTATGGACACGTTCATGGAGTGCCATGACATTTTAATTCAAAAAAATTAAAAAAAACATCAGAAAAACATGAAACCTTGCTTGATGTAATGTCATCCCACCAAGATGATGTGGTAAAAAAATTGGCCTGTTTGACGACAGTTTGGACACACACCCCTCACAAACCAGAGCAACTCACTAGAAGGTTCATGGTTCCGAGACGGAAGAATGCATGTTTGATGACAAAGGGAAAATAGCTTTCTTTTACGGCCTTGAAGTTTTTTCTATGTGTAACATGCACTAATACAACTGTCATGTGAAAATTTGGAAAATTTCAGGGGTCAATTGACCTTTTGAAGACATTTAAGCGATTTTCTAGCCATTCAATGACTGTAATTGAAATTTGAACTATATCTACATGCAACGCCTGACCATAACTGTTTGAAAAATCATATTTGTGTATTTGTGTGCGAGTTAAATCCATGTGCAGTAAATTAGAAGGAATTGTCAAACATATTGGTCTCACGGCATGGACACATGCATGGAGTGCCATGGCATTTTAGTTCCAAAAAGAAAAAATAATCAAAAAAACATTAAACCTTGCTTGATGTAATGTCATGCCACCAAGTTGATGTGGTAAAAAATTTGGCATGTTTGACGTAAGTTTGGACGCACACCCCTCACAAACCGGAGCAACTCATTAGAAGTCTCGTGGTTCCGAGAGGGAGCAATGCATGTTTGATGATGAACGGGAGATAGATTCCTCTTACGGCCTTCCATTTTTTTCTACGTGTAACAAGCACTAATACAACTATCATGAGAAATTTTGGAAAATTTAGTGGGTCATTTGACCTTTTAAAGACATTTAAGTGATTTTCTAGCCGTTTAATGACCGTAATTCAAATTTCAACTACATCTACATGCAACGGATAACCATAACGGTTTGAAAAATCTTATTTGTGTACTTGTCTGCGAGTTAATTCCATGTGCAGTAAATTAGAAGGAATTTTCAAATATATTGGTCTCACGACATGGATAGATGCATGGAGTGCCATGGCATTTTAATTCCAAGAAAAATAAAAAATGATCAGAAAAACATGAAACCTTGCTTAATGTAATGTCATGCAACCAAGTTGATGTGGTAAAAATATGGCACGTTTGATGAAAGTTTTGACACACACCCCTCACAAACCGGAGCAACTCATTAGAAGTCTCGCGGTTCCGAGAGGGAACAATGCATGTTTGATGACGAACGGGAGATAACTTCCTCTTACGGCATTCAATTTTTTTCTACGTGTAACATGCACTAATACAACTGTCATGTGAAAATTTGGAAAATTTCAGGGGTCGCTTGACCTTTTTAAGACATTTATGTGATTTTCTAGCGTTTTAATAACCGTAATTCAAATTTGAACTAAATCTACATGCAACGGCTAACCATAACGGTTTGAAAAATCATATTTGTGTACTTGTGTGCGAGTTAATTCCATGTGCAGCAAATTAGAAGGAATTTTCAAACATATTGGTCTCACGGCATGGACACATGCATGGAGTGCCATGGCATTTTAATTCCAAAGAAATAGAAAATGGTCAGAAAACATCAAACCTTGCTTGATGTAATGTCATGCCACCAAGATGATGTGGTAAAAAGATTGGCCTGTTTGACAAAATTTTGGACACACACCCCTCACAAAGTGGAGCAACTCACTAGAAGGCTCATGGTTCCGAGAGGGAACAATGCATGTTTGATGACGAACGGGAGATAGCTTCATCTTATGGCCTTCAAATTATTTTGCATGTAACATGCACTAATACAACTATCATGTGAAATTTTGGAAAATTTCAGGGGTCATTTGACATTTTGAAGACATTTATGTGATTTTCTAGCCATTTAATGACCGTAATTCAAATTTGAACTACATCTACATACAACGGCTAACCATAACGGTTTGAAAAATCATATTTGTGTACTTGTGTGCGAGTTAAAAAATCATCGGACAATGTAAATATCTGGTGTTCAAAAAAGAAAATGTAAAATCTGGCAAGATAACTGGCCCCCACATGGTTGGCACTCTATTTCATGCCTCGAGGTTTGGAAGCTGAGTGGCGGGCGTTATTAATCAGACACGGTTTTGCATTGGGAACCGTCAGCTATTATGTTCACACACGTATTTTGCTACGGGAATCGTGTGTAATTAAAACTATAGTACTCGTAAATTCCGGCGACCAGCGTGTGTACTGTTCCCGTCGATCTAGATTCCAGCCGCCAATACTACCTTGATCACGTTGTCCCGCCTGCATTCTCATCTACATCCTCCCCTTGCTCGCTCTTTCTCTCTCTCTCTCTCTCTCTCAAATCTCTGCCGTGGTGCCGCCGGTCTACTCACGCGCCGACGAGGAGTCGCCACCCCTGAGGACGCTCACTCGAAGAGCAGCAATGAGGACCCCTACGCGTCGCTGGACAATGTTGCGCCGGACCCCCCAACTTTGGATTGGTTTTGGGGCCAGTACGATCTTTGTATTTGGAAGTCGCTGCCGCCGGCTAAGAAAGCCAGGCAAGTGGCTTTCAAGAAGGAGATGGCAGAGGAGGATGCCAGGTACCAGGCGGCCTGTGAAGCCCGTGATGCTGCCTGGAAAAGGAGGCGGTGGAGCTTTGGGGGCAGGCGCTTCATCGTGTAGAGGAGGTGTACGAAGACGGGTACTTCACAAGGAAGGCCAAAAGCGCTAGGCACCTCGACGCTGTGTGGAGGTGGGCCAGTAAGCTCCAGTGTGCCACTGACGAGGAGCTCCGGTGGGCGGCCAACGAAATGGCAAGATCATTCGCGCTCGTCCGCTTGCAAGAGGCAGATCAGTACGTCAAGTGCTGCGAGGCGGAGGAGGCGAAGTACTGACTCCGCGCATGGAAGACGCTGCACACCAGGGAGCTGCTGGCGAGGGGCTACCAGAATAATGGCCCCAGGAGGGATTATTAGTTTTAGTATTGTTTGTTTTCAATTTTATGCATTGTACCTAGTAGTTAAGTATCATCACGTATATGTGATGATATTATATATATATTCTATGATGAACTAATGAACAATTAATATTTTATATATTATGAATTCCATTTTCTATCTGTTTTTGTATACTAATCTGAATCTAGTTGTTATCATCCACATATACAGAATGGAAAGCGTATAAACACACATTGAAACAGAACATATAAGAATGGAAAACAGGGTACACACATTGAAGCAGAGCAATAAACAGAGCAATACTATGATTGCTGTGAATACATAGCTATCCACCTCAAAATGACTCAACAAAATAAAACGCGTCCATGGGACCATGACCAGCAGCCCTTGCCTACGGTAGCTCTTGGCTCTACCTGAACTCGTGCAGGCGTTCGTCCAAGCGGTTGACACACTCGCGGTACATCTAGAGCGCGATCTAAAGAACCAAGTTGGCTATTTCATCGGAGATCACCACCTCGAGGATGCGATGGCCATGTTCCTGTACTGTGCCCAGGTGGACACCTGGGCCAAGGAGGCGGTCGAGCCTACCGACCAACGCATTGGCATCGAGCAGGCCGCGGACAAGGCGAATGGCGTGACCCATGCGAACAGCACGACGGGTGTCCGGTGCAAGTACGGCGCGGCCGGCCTCTGGTGCAAGTACGACACAGAGGGCCTGTGCCCACTCCTGTGAGGAATGGTGGTACTGATGGGACATGTACCCAGCTGTGACGCCCTGTCTGCAACAGGCAAGCGCTGATGGCTCCGCTCTTGCTGTGCGGCACGCTGCGCCTCTCGCTCTGCGGCGCTCCAAAGGTCTCACCGTGCGGCGAGCTGTAGCCTATTGGCATGGACGTGCCTAGCTTGCTCTGCAGCGCGCCATCGATCATGTTGTGCGGCGAGCTGCAGCCTCTCAACGTTGACATGCCTATCTTGATCCACGGTGCTGAAGCACCATGCGCCAAGGGTCTGCTCAACCCTGATGAGGACGAGCATCACGGCGTCGTCCATCACGTTGCCGCGGAGTGCAGCGGCCTCGATGGGTCGTGGTGTCTTCTGGTTTTCCTCGTCGACGAGGTTGATGGCAGAGGCAGCGCTTTGGTGGGTTGTCATGCTTGGAAAAGGTGGATGTGCTACAGGCTGCGCTTGTTGCCTCCGTGCGTCGCGCGCCGCTTAGGTTTATGCGGAATATTGCTGGGTGGCGGGAAACAGGTGAGGAAATGGCGGGAAATGGTGGCATGTTCATAAAATGTCATCAATTAATGGAAACTTAGCATCTAAGGAACATCGATCTAGCACAAGAAGTAGATGATGATGAGATGAACATGGATCACACTAGGGAACCCATCGGTGATGAATTGATCAATTGCAAACGGTTTTACACTAGCAAGCGTTTGCCCACAACACACATGGCTTATTCCATCAGAAACAGGTCGGATGGATCAACTGTATGCCACCTATCGCACATTGTCAAAAAGTAATGCGATAGACCTTCTTTAACATGTGTTAAAAAACAAGGACCTCGAGGTTAAATTAACTCATGGGATGGGTCATATAAGCCATTTAATTTGATAGATATGACCCATCCTATCAGTTAATTTAACATCAACACAACTTCCCATCCAGTCACCCATATAATGGCTGCTCCAGCCTTAGCACACTGAACTTGAGAGTTCTCTTACATGAGCTACTAGTGGAACAGCTAGTCCTTGCTAATATAGGATGCCTCTTTGTATCCTTATGGGGTATCCGTATGACCGCCCGTCCCCCAATGGCCAATAGATGTTGTGTAGACAGAGCATATCACATACGTCTTATTAGAAGCAATCATCTGTGTTATTATCGGTCTTTGCACACATTTCTGATTACAGACATGTTTGCCGCGTATCACACACATCTTGTTATATTGAACCGTTTCTGTTCTCTTGTCTCAATGCAAACAATTCATCTGAGTGAACCACATGCCGTATATCGCACACACCTTGATCTGCCCAACCGTTTCTTTTGTGTTGCCTAATCACAAACAGTTCATTCGAGTGAAGCTTTTGCTGCATATCGCACACACCTTCATCTGGCATCCCACTTCTTTTGTTCCTACTAATCGCAAACAGTTAATTTAACTGAACCTTATGTCTTGAATCGCACACGCAACTAAAATCTGAACCGTGTTTGACGCATCCATCACCGCAAATGTTTTGCACCTTTTTTGACGGGTTTTTTACACCACCGTCTATCATTATTGCATCGCACACAATTTCGTCGAAGGGTCTCTGATCGTAGTGTAGCGTTAGCAGCATCCTGCAGTAGTGTCGTTGTCATTCCTGTTCTGAATCCATGTTGGGAGGTGCTAACTCTTCAGCTTGCATTGGTTTTCCCTTGTAGAGGAAAGGGTGATGCAGCAAAGTAGAGATAAGTATTTCCCTTAGTTAGAGAACCAAGGTATAATTCTAGTAGTAGACAACCCACAAATCGCCAAATACCGGCACAAACAATCAAACAACTTGCACCCAATGCGATAAAGGGGTTTTCAATCCCTTCACGGTTACTTGCAAAACTGAGATCTGATAAAGTAAATATTTTTAGTATTTTTTTTTATAGATCGGAAAGTAAAAGAATGCAAAATAGTAGATCAAAACTAATATGATGGAAAATAGACCCAGGGGTCATAGGTTTCACTAGGGGCTTCTCTCAAGATAGCAAATAATATGGTGGGTGAACAAATTATTGCTAAGCAATTGATAGAAAAGCGCAAAGTTATGATGATATCTAAGGCAGTGATCATGAATATAGGCATCACGTCCGTGTCAAGTAGACCGAAATGATTCTGGATCTGCTACTATTAGTCCACACAACAACCGCTATCCAGCATGCATCTAGAGTATTAAGTTCATAAAGAACGGAGTAAACATTAAGTAAGATGACATGATGTAGAGGAATTAACTCAAGCAATATGATGAAAACCTCATCTTTTTATCCTCGATGGCAACAATACAATACGTGCCTTGCTGCCCCTACTGTCACTGGGAAAGGACACCGCAAGATTGGATCCAAAAATAAGCACTCCTCCCATTGCAAGAAAAACCAATCTAGTTGGCCAAACAAAACCGATAGTTCGAAGAGAATTACAAAGATATCAAATCATGCATAAAAGAATTCAGAGAAGATTCAAATAATATTCGTAGATAAGCTAATCATAAATCCACAATTCATCAGATCTCGGCAAACACACCGCGAAAACATATTACATCAAATAGATCTCCAAGAACATCGAGGAGAACATTGTATTGTGAATCAAAGAGAGAGACGAAGCCATCTATCTACAAGCTATGTACCCGTAGGTCAGTGGTAAACTACTCACGCTTCATCAGAAGGGCAATAGAGTTGATGTAGAAGCCCTCTGTGATCGAACCCCCCTCCGGCAAGGTGCCGTAAAAGCTCCCTAGATGGGATCTCACGGGTACAGAAGGTTGCTGTGGTGGAAAATTGTTTTTGTGGATGCCTCTGGTGGTTTGGGGATAGTTGTGAATACACAGGTGATAGAATCAGGTCAGGAGGGTCACGGGGGCCCACAAGGGTGGGGGCGCGCCCTGCGTCCTTGTGGCCGCCTCGTGTCCCCTCCGACTTCAACTCCAAGTCTCATGATTGTCTTCTGGTCCAAGAAAAATCATCGCGAATGTTTCATTCCGTTTGGACTCCGTTTGGTATTCCATTTTTATGAAACTCAAAAACAAGGAAAAAACAGAAACTGGCACTGGGCTCTAGGTTAATAGTTTAGTCCCAGAAATAATATGAAACAACATATTAATGCATATAAAACAACCAAAACAGATAATATAATAGCATGGAACAATAAAAAATTATAGATATGTTGGAGACGTATCAAGCATCCCCAAGCTTAATTCCTGCTCGTCCTCGTGTAGGTAAATGATAAAAACAGAATTTTTGATGTGGAATTCTACCTAAAATATTTATCCATGTAATTTTCTTTATTGTGGCATGAATGTTCAGATCCATAAGATTCAAAACAAAAGTTTAATATTGACATAAAAACAATAATACTTCAAGCATACTAACAATGCAATTATGTCTTCCCAAAATAAGATGGCCAAAGAAAGCTTATCCCTACAAAATCATATAGTCTGGCTATGCTCGATCTTCATCACACAAAATATTCAAATCATTCACAACCCCGATGACAAGCCAATAAATTTTTTCATACTTTTGATGTTCTCTAAAACCTTTTCAACTTTCACGCAATACATGAGCGTGAGCCATGGTCATAGCACTATAGGTTGAATAGAATATGGTGGTTGTGGATAAGACAGAAAGAGGGAGATAGTCTCACATCAACTAGGCATATCAATGGTCTATGGAGATGCCCATCAATAGATATCATTGTGAGTGAGTAGGGATTGCCATGCAGCGGATGCACTAGAGCTATAAGTCTATGAAAGCTCAAAAAAGAAAACTAAGTGGGTGTGCATCCATCTTGCTTGCTGATGAAGACCTAGGGCGATTTGAGGAAGCCCATCGTTGGAATATACAAGCCAAGTTCTATAATAAAAAATTCCGACTAGTATATGAAAGTGACAACATAGGGGATTCTTTATCATGAAGATCATGGTGCTACTTTGAAGCACAAGTGTGGAAAAAGGATAGTAACACTACCCCTTCTCTCTTTTTCTCTGTTTTTTGGGCCTTCTCTTTTTTTTGGCCTTTTCTCTTTTTTTCCTCACATGGGACAATGCTCTAATAATGAAGATCATGACACTTCTATTTACTTACAACTCGAAAATTACAACTCGATACTAGAACAAAATATGACTCTATATGAATGGCTCTGGCGGTGTACTGGGATGTGCAATGAATCAAGAGTGACATGTATGAAAGAATTACGAACGATGGCTTTGCCACAAATACGATGTCAACTACATGATAATGCAATGCAATATGACAATGATGAAGTGTGTCATAATAAATGGAACGGTGGAAAGTTGCATGGTAATATATCTTGGAATGACTATGGAAATGCCATAATAGGTAGGTATGGTGGCTGTTTTGAGGAAGGTATATGGCGGGTGTATGGTACAGGCAAAAGTTGCGAGGTACTAGAGAGGCTAACAATGGTGGAAGGGTGAGAGTGCGTATAATCCATGGACTCAATGTTAGTCATAAAGAACTCACATACTTATTGCGAAAATCTATTAGTCATCGAAAGAAAGTACTGCGCGCATGCTCCTAGGGAGATAGATTGGTAGGAAAATACCACCGCTCGTCCCCGACCGACACTCATAAGGAAGACAATAAAAAAATATCTCATGCTCCAACTTCGTTACATAACGGTTCACCATACGTGCATGCTACGTGACTAACAAACCGTAACACAAGTATTTCTCAAATTCACAACTACTCACTAGCATGACTCTAATATCACCATCTTCATATCTCAAAACAATCATAAGGAATAAAATTTCTCATAGTATTCAATGCACTTTATATGAAAGTTTATATTATATCCCTCTTGGATGCCTATCATATTAGGACTAAATTTATAACCAAAGCAAATTACCATGCAATTCAAAGACTCCCAAAATAATATAAGTGAAGCATGAGAGTTCATTAATTTCTATAAAAAACCCACCACCATGCTCTAAAAAGATATAAGTGAAGCACTAGAGCAAAATTGCCTAGCTCAAAAGATATAAGTGAAGCACATAGAGTATTCTAATAAATCACGATTCATGTGTGTCCCTCTCAAAAGGTGTGTACAATAAGGATGATTGTGGCAAACTAAAAATCAAAGACTCAAATCATACAAGATGCTCCAAGAAAAATACATATCATGTGGTGAATAAAAATATAGCCTCAAGTAAAGTTATCGATAGACGAAGACGGAAGAGGGGATGCCTTTCGGGGCATCCCCAAGCTTAAGCTCTTGGTTGTACTTCAATATTACCATGGGGTGCCTTGGTCATCCCCAAGCTTAGGCTCTTGCCACTCTTTATTCCATAGTCCATCAAATCCTTACCCAAAACTTGAAAACTTCACAACACAAAACTCAACAGAAAATCTCATAAGCTTCGTTAGTATAAGAAAATAAATCACCACTTTTTGTACTGTTGTGAACTCATTATTTATTTATATTGGTGCACATCTACTGTATTCCAACTTTTCCATGGTTCATTACCCCGATACTACCCATAGATTCATAAAAATAAGCAAACAACACATAGAATTAGAATGTGTCAAAAACAGAACAGTCTGTAGCAATCTGTAACTCTCGAATACTTCTGTAACTCCAAAAATTCTGAACAATTAGGAAAACCTAGGAAATTTGTGTACCAATAATTTGCAAAAATAATCAGATCAAAATTGCGCGTCTGTGAATTATTAAAATTATTTTCCTAAGCGCAAAAATTTCTAATTTCAGCAAGATCAAAACAACTATCACCGTAAACCATCCCAAAGGTCTTACTTGGCACAAACACTAATTAAAACACAAAACCACATCAAACCAGAGGCTAGATGAATTATTCAAAGCAAAACAGGAACAAAAAGCAAAGAACAAATAATAAAATTGGGTTGCCTCCCAACAAGCACTTTTCTTTAAAGCCTTTTAGCTAGGCATTGATAACTCAATGATGTTCACATAAAAGAGAAGAATTGAAGCACAAAGAGAGCATCATAAAACATGTGACAAAAAACATCTAAGTCTAACATACTTACTATGCATAGGCATTTTATAAGAAAACAAATTATCAAGGCAAGCAGAAACTAGCACATGCAAGTAAGAAGAAAGAGACGATAGCAATCACAACATGAAGAGAGTTAATTTATTAACATGAAAATTTCTAAAACTATATTTTCCTCTCTCATAATAAGTACATGTAGGATCATAAGAAAATTCAACAATATAGCTATCACATAACATATTCTCAACACGATCCACATGCATGCGAAGTTGCACTCTTCCAAAATAGTGGGATTAACATTAGCTAAAGTAATGACCTCTACAAACCCATTTTTATCTAAAATTTCATAAGATTGAACATTCTCCAAATATGTGGGATCTAAAGTTGACACTCTTCCAAACCCACTTTCAATATTATTGAACATTATTATCAACCTCATATTCATCATGGGGCTTAAATAAATTTTCAAGATTATAAGAAGAATCACTCCAATCATGATCATTGCAATAGGTAGAGGTCATAGCGAAACTAGCATCTCCTAGCCTAGGGTTTTGCATACTATTAGCACAATTGAAATTAATAGAATTTATAATAACATCATTCCAATCATGTTTTTGATTTAAGGAACTATCAAGTATGGGTGCAATAGCAATAATCTCATGTTTAGCATAAGGAACTATAGCAAATTCATCTCCACAAATATTGGCATCATGGCCATAAGAGTAGTGTCGGTGTACTAGAGTAGGGGTACCCTAGTATCCCGAACTTGTGCACGGGCAGTCGCAGCGCCCCGCGGCAAGGCTTGCCGGGTGACCGCCAAGGTCCTCCGTGGTTCCTTTGGAGCCATTCAAGAACAAAGTGTTCAAGTCAAGAAGACAAGGCCCCGGCAAGAGGAGCTTGCCGGGAAGGCCAACCAAGGCATTTCAAGGAACTTGCCGCGACGCGCCACGCGTCCCGGCAAGGCCCGGTGAGCGACAAGCTGCCGGATGCGGCAAGACAATGACCGCGACAAGGCGCTTGCCGCGGCAAGCTACCACTCTGTACCAGCGCTCCAGCACATCCAACAACGTGTCGCCTTGGGGTCTTTCCAGGCACGCGTGGCGAGAGGCTGTGCAGCCAGGGGTGCGCGGTGACAAGCGACGCTGACAAGATAGCCATCGTGGCAAGCGGTGGCGCCCCTGACGGTCCTTTTTTGCACTGTTTGAGCGACGCAGATGGGCATTTAATGCCTTTGTCCCCTGCCGTCAGGGTTAGGTAGGATGCACTGTTCAGGTAGTTGTACCAACCAAAATTCCTTTCCAGTTTTACCCTTGCCTACGTTGCCACCTGTCGGTGACCCCTTGAGCATATAAAAGGAGGCCCATGCGCAACGTAGAGGGAGGTTCGAAGCCAGAAAGCACTCACGCTCGGTCTCGTTAGCAGCTAGAGTGTACTGTAGCATTCAGCGCTCCCGAGCAAGAACACAATACAACCACAAAGCAGCAGTAGGAGTATTATCTCTCCGGAGAGCTCCGAAGCTGGGTAAACCGCTCGTGTGCTTCGCCTCGATCCGCTCTTCATGCGATCTCCGCCCCCCACCGAACCGAAAGGGGCTCCGGTCCCATAGGTGTTCGTTCCCACGACATCTAATGGCGCGCCAGGTAGGGGGCGTCGAGGTTATGTGAACCCGATCCGGCGTTCACGCGAGCTAGATCTTCATCTTCTTCATCATCTTCATCGACATGCCACCGAAGAAGAAGGCTTCGGAGGTGGCTGCTCCGTCCACGTCGATCCCACCGCCACCGGAGCAAACGGGTGGTGGGGTAGACACCGGCGGATGAACGGGCATCGACGAGGGAGCTCACGCTGCCGCCAGGTCCAAGGACAAGGCTGCACAAACCTCGGCGTCCGTACATGCACCACGCCCATCTCAGGAGGCGCGGGACCGACAGCGTCATGGTACTCGCGGTACCATACATTCGTTGGACCGAGATCGAGCTGGTGGATCTCGGGATGCTCAAGACCAGCATGCGCGCCAACATGCTGGCACGAGCAAGATACGGTCGCCTGGACGGGATCCTGCTCCTTCTAACATAGTTAGAAGTCCGAGCATATCCCGCTCCTCGCACCGTTCGCCACGGCCACCCAAAACTTCGGAAGAAGCTTTGGCACGAGCTCAACTACTCCTGGATTACCCTCCAATGGCGGACAAGATCAACGAATGGAGGGCCACCATTCAGAGTCTCATCGGCTTCACCAACGGCGACACTCCACGGCAGCCGAATGCATCGCAGCCGCGGCAAGATTGCCAGGCGTGAGCCGATGGTGACAAAACCGGTGTGGGTGCGACCACCGTACACTCTCCGCCCCGAAGGCCAAGATCGCCGACTCGCCGGGTCAACCTCGACACCGACTCCACCGCGTCGTCAGATCCACGAGCTCGTCGCGATCAACGCCAAGTTCTTCACGAACGACAACAAGAAGACGCTCGTACTCGCATCGAGCGTCGAAGAGAAGCGCGGCGTCAATCAGACCAGCGCGCTAGGCCCACTGTCGACATGCATGTGCCAGGGGAACCAGGCGACTTTCTGTACGCGGTAGGTTGCCCTGCGTTCACTCCTGAGCTGCGGCAAGTCCAGTGGCCCAGCACGAAGAATTTCAAGCCAGACGTACCAAAGAAGTACGATGGCAGGTTGCATCTATCAGGGTTCCTCAGCATCTACACCATCGCGGTGCAAGCTGCCGGGGGGCGCGACGACAAGATCCTTGCCAACTACTTCCCGCTGGTGCTCAAGCCCAATGTCAGATCCTGGCTCATGCACTTGCCGGACAACTCCATATCATCATGGGCGGATCTGTGCCATCAGTTTGTCAGCGCCTTTACAGGTGGCCACAAGCCTCATGGCCAAGAGAGCGACCTTCATCTGCTCGCCCAGAAGGAAGGAGAGCCCCTGCGCAAGTATATTCAGAGATTCAACCAAGTACAACGCAACATCCCAGATGTCCACCCTGCCGCAATCATCAGCGCATTCCATCAGAACGTGCGTAACCGTAGGATGCGGGAGGAGATGGCGATGTGCAAGATCAGAGACGTCAGTGAGCTATATGCCCTGGCCGACAAGTGTGCACGTGCTGAGGAAGGGAGGAAACTCCCCGGAGAGAATACAGGAGCAGGAGGATCTGACAGCGAGGATGCCGCCCCGGCAAAGAAAAACCGGCGGCGGAACAACAGGAAGAAGAAAGGCAAAGATGTGCTAGTCGTTGAGCAGTTCGGCAACGGAGGTGGCGCCAAGGAAGCCGAAGCTGTGGCGGCCGCCGACAAGCAGGACGGCTCTGGCAAGCAGTACTGCAAGATCCACCGCACCAAGGTCCATGATCTCTAGAGCTGCAAGAAGGTCGAGCAGCTTGTCGAGCAGCAAAAGGCTTAGTACGAGCGGCGCGACAAGAAGGCCCAAGAGGGTACTGGAGGATCCGGCAAGAAACGTTCAGGCCGGGGAGGACGCCGCGGCAAGGCCAAGCAGCGGCAAGGAGATAGACCTCCCCGCGGCCGCGACAAGGATGAAGATGAAGACGACGACGAAGATATGGATGATGACGAGGCCGATGAGGAGGAGTTTCAGAAAGCCACAGAGGTCCTGTGCGTTGACGGTGGTGCTTCTCTGCATACTTCGCACCGCCAGCTCAAGCTGTGGGTGCGGGAACTCAATGCGGCAGAACCACCCGTCGAGTCACGCAGGCCTCTGAAATGGTCCAGCACGCCTATCATCTTCGATATTGAGGACCACCCAGATCGCATAACTGCGGTCGGGTGCTTGCCGATGTTGGTTTCACCAACTATCCACAACCTCAAGGTCACTAAGATGCTAGTTGACGGCGGGGCCGGCTTGAACCTGATCTCCTCCGCGGTACTCCAGAAACTCCAGATCCCTGACAGCGAGCTCGAAGAGACCGGCACATTCCAAGGAATCAATCTGGGAAGGAGCAAGCCGAAGGGGAAGATCATGTTGCCGGTGACATTTGGCAGCGAGTTGAACTTCAGAACTGAGAGGGTCACCTTTGACGTTGCTGACTTTCCATTGCCTTACAATGGGATACTCGGCCGTCCAGCGCTCGCCAAATTCATGGCAGCCTCTCACTATGCATACAACGTACTGAAGATGCCAGGCCCGATAAGTGTCATCTCTGTCCCTGGCGACAAGAAGGATGCTCTTATCTGTGCCGACAAGATCTACCGGGAAGCAGCAGCCGCAGCTGAACGCAAGTCACTTGCCGCTGAAGCTCCCGGAGGGAAGAAGAAGACCAAGTCCGGCAAGAGTTCTGATGCCCACTCCGGCAAGCGCACCTCTTCGGAGTGCTGCGCTACCGTCGAGGACGCACCATCGAGCTCCACCGGCAAGTGTAAGAAGGCAATGGCAGCTCCACCAGAGACCAAGAAGGTGCCCGCCAAGGAGGACGACACTGGTGGTACCTTCACCATCAGTGCCACTCTCGACCCTAAATAGGAAAGCGCGCTCGTTGCTTTCCTGCGGGCGAATGTTGACGTGTCTGCGTGGCAACCGTCTGACATCCCCGGTGTTCCCAGGAAAGTAATCGAGCACCACCTTGCCGTCTGTCCTCGTGAGCGGCCCGTCAAGTAGAAAGTCAGGAAACAAGCAGTGGAACGCCAAGAATTCATCGCAGAAGAAATCAAGAAGTTGGATGCAGCAGGCCTTGTCAGAGGAGTGCTCCATCCTACGTGGTTGGCCAATCCTGTAGTCGTGCGCAAGGCAAATGGGAAATGGAGGCTTTGTATCGACTTCACCGATGTTAATAAAGCTTGTCCCAAAGACCCATTTCCCTTGCCGCGCATTGACCAGATTGTTGACTCCACGGCCGGATGTGATTTGCTTTCATTTCTTGATGCATACTCAGGATACCATCAGATCTTCATGGCAGAAGAGGATGAGGAGAAGACTGCATTCATCACCCCATGTGGCACATACTGTTTTGTACGGATGCCTTTCGGTTTAAAGAATGCTGGTTCAACATTTGCAAGAGTAGTCCATGACGCTTTTGAGCCACAAATGCACAGAAATGTGGAAGCCTACATGGATGACATAGTGGTCAAGAGCAAGGACAAGGCAACCCTGATTCAAGATTTAGAAGAAACCTTTGCAAATCTGCGCAAGATCAACCTCAAGCTTAACCCCGAGAAGTGTGTGTTTGGAGTCCCCTCCGGCAAGCTTCTCGGGTTCTTCGTGTCTCAGCGGGGAATTGAAGCCAATCCCGACAAGATCAAGGCCATTGAGCAGATTGAAGCACCGAAGCACGTCAAGGATGTACGAAGACTTGCCGGTTGCGTGGCTGCTCTCAGCAGGTTTATCTCTAAGTCTGCTGAGCGTGCCCTGCCATTTTTCAAAATATTGAAAAAGGCAGGTCCAATGAAATGGACTCTGGAAGCGGAGGCTGCGCTGCAGGACTTGAAGAGATACCCATCCTCCACTCCAACACTTGTCGCACCTAAGCCACAAATGAAGTTGCTGCTGTATATAGCGGCAACCAATCAAGTGGTTAGTGCTGCATTAGTAGCGGAGAGGGAGGCGGATGATGAGCCAGCGACCACGGCAGGTGCATCCAGCGACAAGCAGGAGGCTTCACCGGCAAGCTCTGGTCCTGATAAGGATGGATCTGTGCAGGCACATGAGGAGGTGTAGAAGAAAATGGTGCAGCGCCCAGTTTACTTTGTCAGTTCTCTTCTGCAGGGAGCTAGGTCAAGGTACTCTGGTGTGCAGAAATTGCTTTTCAGCCTTCTCATGGCCTCGAGAAAGCTGCGCCATTACTTCCAAGCACATGAGATCATAGTTGCCACTCGTTTTCCGCTTAAGAGGATACTTCAGAATCCAGAAGCAACAGGCAGGATTGTCGAGTGGGCACTGGAACTATCAAGCTTTGGCCTCAAGTTTGAGAGCACTTCAACTATCCAACGCAGAGCATTGGTAGAATTCATAGCAGAGTGGACGCCGACACCAGATGAAGAAATTCCAGAGATGAGCATCCCCGTCAATTAAGCAAGCAAAGAGTGGCTGATGTACTTTGATGGTGTCTTCTCGCTGCAAGGCGCCGGTGCGGGCGTGCTACTTATCGCAGGATTGCCGGGGAACATCAAGCTCCGGCTGAGCCGCAGGTTCTCGCCGTAGAAGCGGATGTTCCCGCAGCAGCATATGTGCCTTTAGTCCTTGTTGTCGAGCCGCAAGCTCCAGCATGGGCACAACAGATTGTCCGTTTCCTTCAGACAGGAGAGCTTCCCAAAGAGTAAGAAGAAGCGGAAAGAGTAGCCCGGCAGTCAAGTATGTACCAGTTTGTCGACGACACACTTTACAGAAGAAGACTCAAAGGTGTGAAATTGAAGTGTATTCACCGGGAAGATGGACAAAAGTTGTTGGCGGAGATACATGGAGGTATATGTGGTCACCACATTGGCACAAGAGCACTTGCCGGCAAAGCATTCCGGGAAGGTTTCTTTTGGCCGACAGCCCTCCAGGATGCAACTGCACAAGTAACCAAGTGTGAAGCGTGCTAGTTCCATTCCAAGCAGATACACCAGCCAGCTCAAGCTCTCCAAACGATCCCTTTATCCTGGCCATTTTCGGTCTGGGGGCTCGACATCCTCGGCCCCTTTCCCTGAGCTGTCGGGGGCTTTGAGTACTTGTACGTTGCAATCGACAAGTTCACAAAGTGGCCGGAAGTGGAAGCAGTGAGGAAGGTGACAGCACAGTCAGCAGTCAAGTTCTTCAGGTCGATTGTTTGCCATTTCGGAATCCCTAACAGGATCATCACCGACAACGGCACGCAATTCACGAGCCGCACCTTCATGCAGTACATCCAAGATCTTGGCGTCAAGGTCCCCTTCGCTTCTGTTGCTCATCCGAGAAGCAATGGTCAAGCGGAGAGGGCAAATGCTGAAGTGCTGCGTGGGCTCAAGACCGGGATTTTCGACAGGCTGCACAGGTGCGGAAAGAACTGGATCGAGGAGCTGCCGGTGGTTCTTTGGTCGATCAGGACGATGCCAAATCGAGCCACTGGCCTGACACCTTTCGCTCTAGTCTATGGAGCAGAGGCAGTTCTCCCCACGGAACTCGTATACGGGTCGCCTCGAGTGCTCGCTTATGATGAGCTTGAGCAAGAGCAGCTTCGACAAGATGACGCGCTGCTCATTGAGGAGGACCGTCTTCAGGCTGCTGTACGAGCTGCTCGATACCAGCAAGCTTTGCGCCGCTACCATAGCCGCAAAGTTAATGCCAGAAGTCTCGAGGAAGGTGACCTTGTTCTTCGGCGCGTTCAGTCCGCCAAGAATTCCAACAAGTTGACGCCGAAGTGGGAAGGCCCTTACCGGGTGAAACGAGTCACTAGGCCCGGCGTTGTCCGCCTTGAGACCGAAGATGGCTTTCCGGTGAGCAACTCCTGGAACATTGAGCATCTTCGTAAGTTTTACCCGTAAGGCGCGGTTGCCGGAACCTGTTCCGGCAACCACCTTTTGTACAAGTCTTGCCGCTGTTGCATGTAATCCTTTGTACAAAGCCGGGCGCAGACCCCGTGCATAAATAAAGTTCTTGTGCTGCGCACATCTTGTCAATTTCATGCTTTCTATTTTTTGCATGTGTTATCTGACATTTTGTGCAGCACCTACCCCCGGTAAGCAATAATGAGCCTTAAGGCTCCATATCTTTACTTTTTTCTTCTTTCTTTTTATCAAAGAAAGGAAGGTTCCCTCGCCCACAAGTTTGCCAGGGGGGAAGGAGGAGATAATGGTGTGGACCAGGCGTTGTTCACAAGTTTCGCCTTGCCGGGACGCAAACGACAGAAAAGCTAAGTTGCCAAAGTTTGAGCAATCAGTTTTAAAATTTTTAAGTTATCTTCCTCGAACGACCGTGCTTTGTATGGAAAACCTGTGCGCAGAGGAACCAACTCGTAGCTAGTTGCGCCCTTACTTTGTTTCGAGTCCGCTCAACAACTTAAGTGAGCTGCGACTAGTTGCAACAAGGTTTCTTGCCAGTAGCGGCACCGCCAGCAGGTTGCTGACGTCCCACACTTAGCGCTCGCGGCTAAGGCGCCTGCACCGGCAAGTTCCCTAAAAGCGTAGGGCAAAAAACATACAAAGGAAGGAGTCAAGTAAAGGAAATAACATAGCAATCGATATCCAAAATAAAGTTATATTACAAGATAGCTTGTCGCAGCTCTAATAGATTGTTCTCGTAACATGACTAGCAGCAACAAGGAAAGGAGGAAACGGGTGGCCTAATCTACGCGGTCGCCATCAACCCTCTTGACCTCGTTCACCTTGTCCACAATGGGTGCGACAAGGGCCTTGAGCGCTTCCAGACCGGCATCCAGAGGCAGCTTCTTGAGGACGTTGGTGAGGTTGAGGCCTGGGTTGCGGAAGGCCACCTTCACCAACACCTTTTGCAGAACTCTCGCACAGATCGTGCATGACTCGTCGGCCAGCTGCTTTGGGATCTTCTCCCGGAGTCGCTGGAGGGCCGTTGCCACGCCTTTGAAGAACAAAGTGAGCTTGGCGCTGGGTTGGAGGTTCTCATCGGAGGAATACCCGAAATCCTCCATCCCCAGCTGCGCCAGCTCTCCGCCGATGGCGGCAGCAACATCCATGAGACCCTCTGTCCAGTGCTCCACATTCTCCCTGAAGGTATTCTGGGTGGCGGCAGCACTCGCCAATAGCTCCTCGTTGGCCTTGATGTCCTTCTTCAAGGCCACCTCCTGTTCCCTGGCGCCGTCCAGCGTCTTGGTCAAAGTAGCCAGCTTCAACTCAAGATCTGCGTTGGAGTCCTTGGCGGCACTAAGCTCCTTGCCCTTCTCGACGAGACGACCCTGCAGCTCGCCATGAGCGAGGGCATCCTTCTCGCGCTCACACTTGAGCGCGGCAAGCTCTTCGCCGCTCGTCTTGAGATCGGCCTCAAGCTGTGCCACCTTCGTCTCCAGCTCCTTCTTGGCGGCCTCGGCAGCTACGGCAGCGTCCTTTGCTTCCTTGAGAGCCCCGCCGAATGTTTGTTCACGCGCGGCAAGCTCCTCCTTGTGGCTGTCGAGATTGACCTTCCGCTGCACCAACTCGCCTTCCCGCGCAAACAGCTCCTCGGCGACAAGCCGCTGTTGCTCTTCGGCTTCAGCCTTCTTGAGGAGGAAAGCTTTCCGCGCCTCGGCAAGTTGCTCCCGCTCCGCCGCCAAGGACCGGAGAGCTTCCTAGATGCGTTCTCGGAGCTCCTCCGCGCGCTTCTCGATGTCCACTCCCGCCTGCGTGACAAGCACTTCCCAGGATTCCACCTTGGCTTGCCGGGCGCGGTAGAGCGACAACAGCTTCCACATCAGCTGCTCCTCCTCAGGCTCACCGCTGCTGCTGCTCGGCGCGTCAACCAGCGTCAGCCCAGCGGAGGCGAGCACCTCCCCATCAAAGACTTCTCCTTCGACTGACGCCCTGGAGCTTGACGCCCAGGGGAGCATGATGAAGACGCCATCGCCGGCCTTCAATTAGGCGCCGGGCTGGGGCTCTTCGGAGCCTGATGCTGCGGCAGCGGCGAGGGGATCGGCGGTTGGTGCAGCGCCTGACGCTCCTGCGGCCTCGGGGCCGTCAGTGTGATTGCCAGATCCCTCGCCAGCTCCTACGGTGGCAGCTTTGGCGGCCTCTTCACTGGCAGGATCATCAACGCCGGCTTCTTCCTCGGTGGCAGCGGCGTCGTCGGTGTTGCCGCGCGCGTTCTCCTCGCTGGTGGCCTCGGTCTCCATCGGCTCCGTGGAAGGTGGATCTGAAGGCCGGAGGAGGGAGAAAAGTCAAGCAAATATCCAAAAAGAAAAATCAGAAGAAGGAGAACCCAAGGGAAGTTTTCAAGCAAGAAGGGTTACCTGTACTGGGATCTGCAGTCATGGGTTCCACCACAGGGGGGTCGCTGGTGCCGTCCCTTGCCGGAGACTTCTCCCTTGCCGGAGAACGCTCCCTTGCCGGGGAATCCTCCCTTGGCGGTGTAGTCGAAGCAGATAGCATCTCGGGGGCGGCTTCCGGGCACTCCTGGTGAGGCTGTTCTGCTCCTACACAAACCAATAATCAGATGTCAGCAAAAGAAAGAACACCCATGCGCGCCCCCTGCTACTTTGGGGAATGATTGCCGGGTCCGACAAGGTGGTCTCGGGCGCGCCCCCTGCTGTCGCGGTGGGCTCGTCCTCGATGACAATCACCGGAGCCTTGGCTCTCTTCGCCGCTCTCTGGGCCAGGGTCCTGAAAAAGAATGAGTTCAGAGTAAAGCAAATCAGATACAAGACAAAACAGCAAGAATTGAAGAACTACAAGCACAGCGACGAATCTTACTCTTCTTCTTCCTCGTCGGAGCTGAGTGCGGAGAGGTCGAAGTCCGGCCCACCTTCGGCGCGACGAGGCGGAGGAGTAGGTTCCCTTGACCGCTTGGCGGGGCAGCGGCAGGAGCAGAAGCGGTGGTCCGGGAGGACCCCGCTCTAGTTGCCGCAGCGGCATGAGGCGCTCCCGCGGCAACAGTGCTTGTCGCGGTGGAGCGTGTCCCGCGGTGCGACGGCTGTTGACTCGTCTGCCGCCCTGCTACGTCCCCGACCTTGCGGACACGCCTTCTTGGTGGAGCTGGGGGCTCTGCTGGGGGCTCTGCTTGTGGCAATTTTCTTGAAGATGGCGGGCCGCTCGCACCCTCGGCGGCCTCGCTCCACTCGGCTTCAGGCTCGGCAAGCTCTCCCTCGCCGGAAAGCTCTCCGGCAAGCTCATCTCGATCGGCAAGGCTTTCCGCCTCTGCTGCCTCTGCCTCCTCCACGGTGAATCCAAACTCGCCTGCGGCAGCGGCTGCCACCGCCTCTTCCGCCCTAGTGGCGATGCACCGCATCTCCGCGTCGGTGGTGTCGCGGGTGAGGCTCTTCTGTTCGTCGGAGCGGACCGCCACCTCCACCAAGCCGTCGAAGAACTGCTGCACGACATCGTCTGCAGGATCTTGCCAAGTTGGGACAATTCCATGCGAATCGCACTGCGACATCATTGCACGGATGCGGTCGAGCGAGGAATTTATGCACAGCGGAACGACACCCTGCGGCAACCTAAACCATTCGGGATGCTGAGGGTCGTGCTTGAACAGCTCCTTGAGCATCGCGTCCAGCTCCAGGACAGTGAAGTTGAAGTTGAGGCCCGAGCGCAGCCTCATGATGTCCGCCGGGCCCCCGAACTCCCAGGCAGGTCTCCTCCTCTCTTGCAGGGGGGCGATGCGGCGGCGAAGAAAATCTGCACCAACGGCGCCTACAGTGAGCTCGGCAAGCCTGAGACGCAAGATCCGGGTGACGGCGATCTTCAGCCTATCGTCTTCCGGTGACAAGTTGCTCCAATCGTTGCCGCACACTGCTGGGGCTTGGCGCTGGGCATTAAACGGCTGCGGGTTCTCCTCGACGATCCAGCACCAGTCTGCTCTCCACTCCTCCCATTTGCTGCGGAGCTCCCCTTCCAGAAAAGCTTCCTTCTTGCCGGCCCTCGAGATCCAAGCGATTCCGCCGGATAAAGGCTCTCCTCTCTCGACTCGGGGCATAAAGAAATGGCGGAAAGGAGCTACGTTTGGGTGGACTCCGACAAAGTTTTCGCAGAGATGTGCGAAAACTGCCATGGTCAGAACGACATTGGGGGTGAAGTCAAGGAGGTGGAACCCGTAGGTGTACGTGACATCGCAGAAGAACTCAGAGAAGGGCGGGCATAGCCCGCAGTAGAAGAACAGCGCGAAGAAGGGATATCCGTTCGGAGCCTGTTCGGAAGCGGCGGCGGAGAGTACCTTCGTGCGCGGATGCGCTCGCGTCTCCGTCGACCAGAAGAGGTAGTACAACTCCCTCAGCTCCTTCGCGGCGAGCTCGGGGGGGGGGGGGGGGGGGAAGTTGCCCGCTCCTTTTGCAGCGCCTCGAGCCATAGCGCCTCGGTCGACTTCATAGCCTTCCCGGTTTTTAGAGCCATGGCGGAGGTAGTGGGGGAGACCGAAGGCGTTGGTGGCGCCGGCGGCGATGGGGGGTGGAGCGCTGCTCTCTCTCGGCTTTGGAAGAAGCGGGGAGCGGCGGAGATTTCTGAGATTGGAAGTAGCAACTGGCGAGATGGAGGAACTGCCCCTGTTTCCCCTGCTTATAAAGAGGGAGGGGGCGGACGTTCCATTTTTCCGAATAAAGAACCACCCACGATCTCTCCCACGATGCCGCATTCAATGTGTGCCGTTAGGGTAGGGCGCGGTGGATACGGAGTAAGATACAGCGTAAACCAGGCCACACATGCCCGTGCCCTGTTTTGGGCCTGGCCCAACAGCGCTCGGCACCGTGTGTGGCCCATGCCCGGGGGCTCCTGTCGGTGTACTAGAGTAGGGGTACCCTAGTATCCCGAACTTGTGCACGGGCAGTCGCAGCGCCCACCGGCAAGGCTTGCCGGGTGACCGCCAAGGTCCTCCGTGGTTCCTTTGGAGCCATTCAAGAACAAAGTGTTCAAGTCAAGAAGACAAGGCCCCGGCAAGAGGAGCTTGCCGGGAAGGCCAACCAAGGCATTTGAAGGAACTTGCCGCGACGCGCCACGCGTCCCGGCAAGGCCCGGTGAGTGACAAGCCTCCGGATGCGACAAGACAATGACCGCGGCAAGGCGCTTGCCGCGGCAAGCTACGACTCTGTACCCGCGCTCCAGCACATCCACCAACGTGTCGCCTTGGGGTCTTTCCAGGCACGCGTGGCGAGAGGCTGTGCAGCCAGGGGTGCGCGGTGGCAAGCGACGCTGACAAGATAGCCATCGTGGCAAGCGGTGGCGCCCCTGACGGTCCTTTCTTGCACTGTTTGAGCGATGTAGATGGGCATTTAATGCCTTTGTCCCCTGTCGTCAGGGTTAGGTAGGATGCACTGTTTAGGTAGTTGTACCAACTGAAATTCCTTTCCAGTTTTACCCTTGCCTACGTTGCCACCTGTCGGTGACCCCTTGAGCATATAAAAGGAGGCCCATGCGCAACGTAGAGGGAGGTTCGAAGCCAGAAAACACTCATGCTCGGTCTCGTTAGCAGCTAGAGTGTACTGTAGCATTCAGCGCTCCCGAGCAAGAACACAATACAACCACAAAGCAGCAGTATGAGTATTATCTCTCCGGAGAGCTCCGAAGCTGGGTAAACCGCTCGTGTGCTTCGTCTCGATCCGCTCTTCGTGCGATCTCCGCCCCCCGCCGAACCGAAAGGGCCTCCGGTCCCATAGGTGTTCGTTCCCACGACAAGTAGCAAGCATCATGTTCATCAAGGGATAATTCAATCAAATCATCGGAATCATAATTATCTATAGATTCATGCATATAATTATTTTCTTCCAAAGCAACGGTCATTCTCTCAATAAATTCTTTGACATAGGCATTATGAGCATAGTTTTCATAGCAATATTTAAGTATATCAAAATTTTCAAATTTGTAGAGAGTAATATCATACTTTTCAATCAAAGAAGAAACTACATAAGCACCCTTAAAAGCAGCAAATTCTTCAATTTGTTCTATATCATAGTAAATATAAACACCCTTTCCATAAGAAGATAAGATTTCATTATCATTAAACTCACATAGGTAGGGAAGGTGTTTTTTAGGGTTCTTAGAGCAACAAGTAAAATCACAAAGTTCACAAAGCTTCAAAGCATAACACAACAAACAATTTATTTGATTCCATAAGAGACTCCCTTTTTAAGACAAACGGTGATGCACAAAATGAGCATGCTCATCTAAAGATTTTCCCTCAACCAAACTAGTTGGAGTTTCAGCACGAGCACATATGGATCGAAGATGATCCAAGTAGAAAACTTTAAGTGGATCCATACACTTTGTTTCTGATTTTTAATAAACACACAATTATACCAAGCAAACGAGCAAACAATCCAAGTAATACATAAGGGCAAATGAAAAAGACAAACGAAAGAAGGGCGAATAAAAAAGCAAATCTTTTCGAAAATCGTTTTTGAAGTGGGGGAGAGGAAAACGAGAGGCAAATGGCGAATAATGTAATGCAAGAGATGAGAGTTTCATGATGGGTACTTGGTATGTCTTGACTTGGCATAGATCTCCCCGGCAACGGCGCCAGAAATTCTTCCTGCTACTTCTTGAACTTGCGTTGGTTTTTCCCTTGAAGAGGAAAGGGTGATGCAACAAAGTAGAGATAAGTATTTCCCTCAGTTAGAGAACCGAGGTATCAATCCAGTAGGAGATAATGCACAAATCACCAAATACCTGCACAAACAATCACACAACTTGCACGTGATGCGATAAAGGGGTTGTCAATCCCTTCACGGTTACTTGCAAAAGTGAGATCTGATAAAGTAAATACTTTTGGTATTTTTGTTTATAGATCCAAAAGTAAAAGAATGCAAAATAGTAGATCAGAGACTAATATGATGGAAAATAGACCCGGGGGCCATAGGTTTCACTAGAGGCTTCTCTGAACATAGCAAATAATACGGTGGGGGAACAAATTACTGCCGAGCAATTGATAGGAAAGTGCAAAGTTATGACAATATCTAAGCCAGTGATGATGAATATAGGCATCACGTCCGTGCCAAGTAGACTAAAACAATTCTGCATCTACTACTATTACTCCACACATCGACCGCTATCCAGCATGCATCTAGAGTATTAAGTTCATAAAGAATGGAGTAATGCATTAAGTAAGATGACATGATCTAGAGGAATTAACTCAAGCAATATGATGACAACCACATCTTTTTATCCTCGATGGCAACAATACCATACATGCCTTGCTGCCCCTACTGTCACTGGGAAAGGACACCGCAATGAACCCAAACTAAGCACTCCTCCCATTGCAAGAAAAACCAATCTAGTTGGCCAAACCAAACCAATAGTTCGAGGAGAATTACAAAGATATAAAATCATGCATAAAAGAATTCAGAGAAGATACAAATAATATTCGTAGATAAGCTGATCATAAATCCACAGTTCATCGGATCTCGGCAAACACACCGCAAAAAGTATTACATCAAACAATCTAAGAACATCGAGGAGAACATTGTATTGAGAATCAAAGAGAGAGAAGGAGCCATCTAGCTACTAGCTATGGACCCGTAGGTCTGTGGTAATCTACTCACACTTCATCGGAAGGGCAATAGAGTTGATGTAGAAGCCCTCCGTGATCGAATCCCCCTCCGACAGGGTGCCGGAAAAGGTCCCTAGATGGGATCTCACGAGTACAGAAGGTTGCGGCGGTGGAGAAGTGTTTTCGTGGATGCCTTTGGTGGTTTGGGGATATTTGGGAATATATAGGCGAAATAATTAGGTCAGGAGGGTCACGGGGGCCCCACAAGGGTGGGAGAAGTGCCCTACCCCACTGGGCACGCCCTCCGTCCTTGTGGCCGCCTCATGGCTCCTACGACTTCATCTCCGAGTCTCCTGGTTGTCTTCTGGTCCAAGAAAAATCACCGCGAAGGTTTCATTCCATTTGGACTCCGTTTGGTATTCCTTTTCTGCGAAACTCAAAAACAAGGGAAAACAGAAATGGGCACTGGGCTCTAGGTTAATAGGTTAGTCTTAAAAATAATATAAAACAACATATTTATGCATATAAAACATCCAAAACAGATAATATAATAGCATGAAACAATCAAAAATTATAGACACATTGGAGACGTATTAGGAGGATACGTGCATGACACCTAACGGCAAACGCTGTCTCTTATACTAGCTTGGGTGACTCTGTAGCATCACGTGGCCTTTTTAAACCTATCTCAAAACGGATCTCCATTCTTCCTCCTCTAGATTTATTTAACCTATCGAGCATTATCCCTGATTTCTGTTTCCTCTTGCGCCTAGGTGCTAGTCCAATAACGAACATAGGAAGTGTTAGTGTACATGAAACTGTGAGACTACATATAAAGAAGCATGCAACTATAACTTGACTCTAGCAACTACCTTCTTGCTGTTGAAGCTCACAAGGTTCATCTGATCTTGCCAACTCGTCTTGTGTCGAGAGTGCTTACGAAGTAGTGTCAGGTGGCAATGGAGCTTGGGGACGTGCTGCTAGATGAGTTAACAAATGAGTAACTCGTGCAGCTGGTGGTACTGTAGAAGGTGTTGCAACAACTAGGGTTGTCGTTGCTTGTTTGGTGGCAGCTATTAGTTTCTATTTGGCTTGTTTTGCAGCTCGTGTAGCACGGGATACCATGTTTGTACAATTTTCTGGTGGACTTTGACCTTCTATTGCACCATCAGTACCAGCAGAATCTACATAATTCTTCCGCTTCCGTTTCTGTGTGTCCTCAGTACTAACACCATCCCATGCCATTCTGTGTTCCTTCCTATTTCTATGTGCCATGTCAAGTCAAGCTGACAAGAAAAAGGAATAAAAGTTTAGTTCTTCAGAAAAAATTGATGCGTGATACAGACGAACTGAACTTTGATGTTAGACAACCACATGATAGGAGGATGTAATATGTACGAAAAACAGGACGACAGGAGATAATCAGAACTATGATGTGTAAACTAAGCAGAAGGCATTTCAATAAATTAGAAGCAATGCAATGGAAGGTAGACACCATATGTAAGATGCTACAAATATCGCTATGCCAAGTTAACATTGTCTCATCATAACTGGCATTTAAACAAATGTGAAGCAGTACAAGAAATAAATCATATGCAAGATGCAAACAACATCACACTACCAAGTTAAAGCCTCTCATCATTAGTGCCATGGCATATTCACAACATTGCATATTCACATCTTATGATGTGTAAACTAAGCAGAGGCATTTCAACAAATTAGAAGCAATGAAAGCTAGGAACAATATGTAAGACACAACGAATATCATTCTACCAAGTTAAAAATGTCTCGTCATTGGTGCTATTTCAACAAATTAGTAGTACAAGCTAAAAAATAATGTGAGATGTAAACTATATCAGGCTCCCAAGTTAAATGTGTCTTGTGAAAAGTGATTGTTGCAGGTTACACAACAGTAGTACTTTCATGTAAGAACATGGTGTGATAGACAGATATTCTATGTTCTAGAAACAAGAACACATGTCTTATTCACAAGTATAATGTGTAAAGGAAGTAGATGTAATTCCACAAAATTAGAAGCAACACAATCTAGACATCATACATAACATGCAACCACATATAACAGTGCCATGTTAGAGGGAGCACATGTGATGGTGGACAAGGGGGGACGTGCTCATCATCAACATAACTACATTGAGTGTTTATGCATGTGTTGTCTTCCAAATCTTGTTGGGGGGATGGCGGAGTAGAATGTGTAGAGGCCCTCCGTTTGGAAGGATCACTTTTATCCACTGCCTTGCTAATTTCCTTCTACTTTATTGATTTTGCATTGTCAAGTAAAATGGACAAGAAAAAGCAATAAAATTCACTCTTCAGAACTCATTCATGATGTAAGGCAAACACATGATAATGCATGATATTGACAATCACTACCTTGATGTAAGGCAAACACATGATACGAGGATGGAATATGTCCGAAAAACAGGACGGCATGGCATATTCACAACTATTTGTGTAAACTAAGAAGTAATTTAATGAAACTACAAGCAATACAAGCTAGACACTGTATACAACATGCAAGACAATATCACACCGCCAAGCTAGAGAAAGCACATGGGATGCTGGTTTCGCTGGAAGACTGCCATCAGTCCCTGCCTTATTTTTTTCCTTCCTCTTTCTTAATTGTATTGCCTTTTCAAGTCAAACCCACACAAAAACTAAATAAAAATTCGCTTTTCAGAACTCATTGATGCAGGATGCTGACGAGCACTACTTTAATGTAAGGCAACCGCATGATAGGACGACTGAATCTGTAAGAAAAAAGGACAACATTGCATATTCACAGCTATGATGTGTAAACTAAGCAGAAGGCATTTCAACAAATTAGAAGCAATGAAAGTTAGACACCATATGAAAGATGCAACGAATATCACTCTACCAAGTTAAAACTGTCTCTTCATAAGTGCCATTTCAACAAATTAGAAGTAGTACAAGCTAGAAAAGAATGTGAGTTGTAACCTATATCACACTCCCAAGTTAAATGTGTCTTATGAAAAGTGATTGTTGCAGGTTACACAATAATAGTACTTTGATGTAAGAACATGGTGTGATAGACAGATATTGTATCTTCTAGAAACAAGAACACATGTCTTATTCACAAGTATAATGTGTAAAGTAAGCAGATGGAATTCAACAAAATTAGAAGCAATACTAGCTAGACATCATACATAACATGCAACCACATATAACAGTGCCAAGTTAGAGGGAGCACCCGTGATGGTGCACTAGGGTACATGCTCATCATCAACACAGCTACGTTGAGTGTCTATGCATGTGTTATCTTGCAAATCTTCTTGGGGGGTGGTGGAGTAGAATCTGTAGAGGCCCTCCGTTTGGAAGGAGCACCTTTATCCACTTCCTTGATAATTTCCTTCCGCCTTATTGATTTTGAATTGTCAAGTAAAACTGACAAGAAAAAGCAATACAATTCACTTTTCAGAACTCATTCATGCATGATACTGACAATCACTACTTTGATGTATGGCAAACACATGATACCAAGATGGAATATGTACGAAAAACAGGATGGCATGACATATTCAAAACTATTTGTGTAAACTAAGCAGAAGCCATTTCAACAAATAGGAAGCAATGCAAGCTAGACACCACATGAAAGATGCAACCAATATGACTGTGCCAAGTTAAAAACGTCCCATCATAAATGGCGTTTCAACAAATTAGAAGCAGTGCATGTTATAAATCATATGAAAGGTGCAACCAATATCACACTGCATATACTAAAGGTGTCTCGTCATATTGATTCATGCGGGATACAAAAAACAGTAGTTTTATATAAGGACATGTTTAATAGACGGATATACTATGTACTAAAAACAGGAAGGCATGTCACATTAACAGGTATAATGTATAAACTAAGCAGAATAGCACATGCAATTTAACCAGATTGGAAGAATTACAATCTAGACACCATATGGAACATGCAACCACATATCACGCTACCAAGTTAGAGCAAGCACCTGCAATCATGGTGTAGGGTAAATGTGGTCATCAACTACAGAGCTACGTTCACTATCTTCATCTATCCTTGTTTTTTCCTGAGAATCATGTGGGGAGGCTGACACTGCATTGTTTAAAAGAGCATATTTTCTCATAGTAATCCGCGGGCTTGACTGTCTCATCATAAGTGATTGACAAGGGATACACAAGAACATTAGTTTGATGTAGGAACATGGTTAATAGACAGATGTACTAGTATGTATCAAATACAGGAAGGCATGTCATATTCAAAGGTATAATGTGTAAGCTAAGCAGATGCAAGTTAACCAAATTGGAAGCAATACAAGCTAGACATCCAACTGGAGTGGTGAGCATGATCATCAAGGACCTGAGAGCCTGGTGGGAGGTGGGCTGCTTCACCACCATCATGGCTTTTTAGTTGGCTTCCATGTGATGCCTATCTGAGCTGGGCTTGTCACTGGCTCGGCCAGTACCCTGACTAGATATATGTCTTCTGGTGCTCCCGGGATGGTGGTTCATGTAAAAAATATCTTTCCTTATCTTAATAAAGGCCGACTTCGGCCTTTTGAATACAAGCTAGACACCATATGCAACATGCAACCACATATGACACCACCGAAGTTAAAGCAAGCACCTGGGATGGTGGTTCATGGCGAGCGAGATCATCAACTCTAGAGCTACATTTACTGTCTCCATCTGCTCACACTGCACCCTTTGTAGCAAAAAATGTCTATTGCCTAAGCTGGAAGAAAGCTGGAGCTGCTTTTCTCTTTTATTTTGTGCTTCTATCAACCGGTTGGCAGAGGCTGAACCACCCATTCATAAAAAAACAATAGTGAGAGTATGGGTGAAGTGTGTGCAGAACTAGTGCACTATAAAAGTAGCAGATAGTAGGTGGCTGAAAAATAAATGACAGGAGACATATGATAGCTCTACAACATTGCATGGCAAACAACTCCGAATGATTTTGTAACATATGAGTAGAGGGATGGCTGGGAAATGTAGGTTTTGTGAACCGTTCGATCTACAAGGAACGTGCAGATGGCCTTCGTCTACCTCCCTCCAGTCACTGTTGACGATCTTTCTCGAACCGCCAGCGACCACCGGCCCAGACCCCTGCCTCCGCCGCCCCGCCCTCCCCTCGATCTCACACCACCGCCGTACTTGGCAGCGCCCCCTGGCCATCCCTTTAAGCCCGTTCGACCTCCAGATCGGGCGCCAGCAGCTCCTAGGCCCCACACACCCCTAAGATAAACACCGAGGTGCTGCTTCCACGGTGTAATAGGCGGACTAGCGCCTTTTACTCCGGGGAATGCTTCCTTTAATTGGGAATCAACTGACCAGGAATTGAAATCCAGGGGGGCGACGGACCTCTAGCTAAGGTGAAATACTATATGAGGAGAAACATTGTGCATCGCGAGTTACTAGTGAAGGAAATATGCCCTAGAGGCAATAATAAAGTTGTTATTTTATATTTCCTAATATCATGGTAAATGTTTATTATTCATGCTAGAATTGTATTAACCAGAAACTTGATACATGTGTGGATACATAGACAAAACATAGTGTCCCTAGGAAGCGTCTACTAGACTAGCTCGTTAATCAAAGATGGTTAAGTTCCTAACCATAGACATGTGTTGTCATTTGATGAATGGGGTCACATCATTAGGAGAATGATGTTATGGACATGACCCATCCGTTAGCTTAGCATATTGATTGTTCAGTTTTATTGCTAGTGCTTTCTTCATGTCATATACATATTACATTGACTATGAGATTATGCAACTCCCGGATACGGGAGGAATACCTTTTGTGCTATCAAACGTCACAACATAACTGGGTGATTATAAAGATGCTCTACAGGTACCTCCAAAGGTGCTTATTGGGTTGGCATAGATCGAGATTAGGATTTGTCACTCTGAGTATCGGGGAGGTATCTCTTGGCCCTCTCGGTAATACACATCATAAGATGCCTTGCAACCAATGCGACTAATGAGTTAGTTGCGGGATGATGTATTATGGAACGAGTTAAGAGACTTGCCGGTAACGAGATTGAACTAGGTATGAAGATACCGACGATTGAATCTCGGGCAAGTAACATACCGATGACAAAGGGAATAACGTACGTTGTCATTACTTTACGACCAATAAAGATCTTCATAGAATATATATAGGAGCCAATATGAGCATCCAGGTTCCGCTATTGGTTATTGACCCGAGAGGTGTCTCGGTCATGTCTACATAGTTCACTAACCCGTAGGGTCCACATGTTTAACATTCAATGACGATTTGTTATTATATGAATTATGTGATTTGGTGACCGAATGTTGTTTGGAGTCTTGGATGAGATCACGGACATGACGAGGAGTAACGAAATGGTCGAGAGTTAAAGATTGATATATAGGACTATGGTATGCGGACACCGGAAGATATTGGCCTTATGGGCCAAGAGGGGAAACACACCAGCCACGGAGGGGCTGGTGCGCCCCCCCATATGGGCTGGCCAAACTGGAGAAGGAAAGGGGAAGGAGGAAAGGAAAAAGGGAATAGGATCCCCCTTCCCCCTCTTCCCTTCCTACTCCGAATAGGAATAGGAAAAGGGGGAGGCCGAGCCCAATTAGGATTCCTCCTACTTGGGGCCCCCTTGGCTAGCTCTCCTCCCCTCCAACCTATATATATAGGAGGGGGGCACCGCTAGGACACACACCAACAATTGTTAGCCGTGTGCGGCGCCCCCTACATAGTTTACACCTCCGGTCATATCTTTGTAGTGCTTAGGCGAATCCCCGCACGGATCACTTCACTATCACCGTCACCACGCCGTCATGCTGACAACTCTCCTTCGACACTTTGCTGGATCAAGAGTTCGAGGGACGTCATGGAGCGGAACGTGTGCAGAACTCGGAGGTGTCGTATGTTCGGTGCTTGATCGGTCGGAATGAGAAGAAGCTCGACTACATCAACCGCGTTGTCAAACGCTTCCGCTTTCGGTCTATGAGGGTACGTGGACACACTCTCCCCCTCTTGTTGCTATGCATCTCCTAGATAGATCTTGCGTGAGCGTAGGAATTTTTTTTGAAATTGCATGCTACGTTTCCCAACAGTGGCATCCGAGCCAGGTCTATGCATAGATGATATGCACGAGTAGAACACAAAGAGTTATGGGCGGTGATCGTCATACTGCTTACCACCAATGTCTTACTTTGATTTGGTCGTATTGTTGGATGAAGCGGCCCGGAGCAGCCTTACATGGCCATGTTCATGAGACTAGTTCCACCGACAGACATGCAACTAGTTTTGCATAAAGGTGGTTGGCGGGTGTCTGTTTCTCCAACTTTAGTTGAATTGAATTTGATTGCGGTCGGTCCTTGTTGAAGGTTAAAACAACAAACTTGATAAATCACCGTTGTGGTTTTGATGCGTAGGTAAGAACAGTTCTTACTAGAAGCCCGTAGCAGCCACGTAAAACATGCAACAACAAACTTTACGAGCCTAGCATGTACAGACATGGCCTAGGAACACTGGAGACCGAAAGTTCATACATGAATCATCTAGTAGATATGATCAACATAGAGATGTTCACCATTGAAAACTACTCCATCTCACGTGATGATTGAACATGGTTTAGTTGATTTGGATCATGTGATCATTTAGATGACTTGAGGGATGTTCATCTAAGTGGGAGTTCTTAAGTAATTTGATTAATTGAACTTTAATTTATCATGAACTTAGTCCTGATAGTATTTGCAAATTATGTTGTAGATCAATAGCTCACATTGTAGCACCCCTATGTTTTTGATATGTTCCTAGAGAAAACTAAGTTGAAAGATGATAGTAGCAATTATGCGGATTGGGTTCGTGATCTGAGGATTATCCTCATTGCTACATAGAAGAATTATGTCCTTGATGCACTGCTAGGTGACAGACCTATTGCAGGAGCAGATGCATACGTTATGAACGTTTGACAAAACTCGGTATGATGACTACTTGATAGTTTAGTGCGCCATGCTTTACGGCTTAGAATCGGGGATGCAAAGACGTTTTGAACGCCACAGAGCAAATGAGATATTCCAAGAGTTGAAATTGGTATTTCAGACTCATGCCCGTGTCGAGAGGTATGCGACCTCTGACAAGTACTTTGCCTATAAGATGGAGGAGAATAGCTCAACCAGTGAGCATGTGCTCATAATGTGTGTGTACTACAATCACAAGAATCAAGTGGGAGTTAATCTTGCAGATAAGATAGTGATTGAAAAAGTTCTCTAGTCACTATCACCAAGCTACTAGAACTTCATGATGAACTATAATATGCAAGGTATGATGAAAATGATTCCCGAGCTCTTCGCGATGCTGAAATCGACGATGGTAGAAATCAAGAAAGAGCATCAAGTGTTGATGGTTAACAAGACCACTAGTGTCAAGAGAAAAGGCAAGGTAAAGAAAGGGAACTTCAAGAAGAATGGCAAGCAAGTTGCCGCTCCCATGAAGAAGCCCAAAGCTAGACCTAAGCCTGAAACTGAGTGCTTCTACTACAAAGGGAATGGTCACAGGAAGCGGAACTACCCGAAATACTTGGCGTATAAGAAGGATGGCAAAGTGAACAAAGGTATATTTGATATACATGTTATTGATGTGTACTTTACTAGTGCTCATAGTAACCCCAGGTTATTTGATACCAATTCAGTTGCTAAGATTAGTAACTAAAAACAGGAGTTGCAAAATGAACAGAGACTAGTTAAGGGCAAGGTGACGATGTGTGTTGGAAGTGATTCCAAGGTTGATGAGATCACCATCGCACACTTCCTCTACCTTCAGGATTAATGTTGAACCTAAATAAATGTTATTTGGTGTTTGCATTGAGCATGAATATGAATGGATCATGTTTATTGCGATACGGTTATTCATTTAAGTCAGAGAATAATTGTTGTTCTGTTTACATGAATAAAACCTTCTATGGTCATACACCCAATGTAAATGGTTTATTGAATCTCGATCGTAGTGATACACATATTCATAATATTGATGCCAAAAGATGCAAAGCTGATGATGATAGTGCAACATATTTGTGGCACTGTCGTTTAGGTCATATTGGTGTAAAGCGCATGAAGAAACTCCATATGGATGGATTTTTGGAATCACTTGATTATGAATCATTTGATACTTGCAAACCATGCCTCATGGGCAAGATGACTAAAACTCCATTCTTCGGAACAATGGAGAGAGCTAATGACTTATTGGAAATAATACATACCGATGTATGCGGTCCGATGAGTGTTGAAGCACACGGCGGGTATTGTTATTTTCTGAACTTGACAGAAGATTTGAGTAGGTAGGGGTATATCTGCTTAATGAAACACAAGTCTGAAACATTTGAAAAGTTCAAAGAATTTCAGAGAGAAGAGGAGAATCATCGTAATAAGAAAATAAATTTTCTACAATCTGATCGCGGGGGCAAATATTTGAGTTACGAGTTTGGCCTTCATTTAAAACAATGTGGAATAGTTTCACAACTCATGCCACCTGGTACACCACAACGTAATGGTGTGTCCGAACATCGTAATTGTACTTTATTAGATATGGTGCGATCAATGATGTCCCTTACCGATTTACCACTATCGTTTTGGTGTTATGCATTAGAGACAGTTGCATTCATGTTAAATAGGGCACTGTCTAAATCTGTTGAGATGACACTGTATGAACTGTGGTTTGGCAAGAAACCTAAGCTGTCGTTTCTTAAAGTTTAGGGTTGTGATTCTTATGTGAAAAAGCTTCAGCTTGATAAGCTTGAATGAAATCAGAGAAGTGTGTCTTCATAGGATACCCAAAAGAAACTGCTGGGTACACCTTCTATCACAGATTCGAAGGCAAGATCTTTGTTTCTAAGAATGGTTTTCTAGAGAAGGAGTTTCTCTTGAAAGAAGTGAGTGGGAGGAAAGCAGAACTTGATGAGGTAATTGTACCATCTCTCGAATAGGAAAGTAGCTCATCACAAAAAACCGTTCCCGTGATGCCTACACCAACTAGAGAGGAGGCTAATGATGATGATCATGAAACTTCAGATCAAGTTACTACCAAACCTTGTAGGTCAACCAGAGCATGTTCCACACCAGAGTGGTATGGTAATCCTATTCTGGAGGTCATGTTACTATACCATGACGAACCTACAAACTACGAAGAAGCGATGATGAGCCCAAATTCTGGTAAATGACTTGAGGCCATGAAATCTGAGATAGGATCCATGTATGAGAACAAAGTGTGGACTTTCGTTGACTTGTCTGATGATCGGCGAGCCATAGAGAATAAATGGATCTTCAAGAAGAAGACTGACGCTGATGGTAATGTTACTATCTACAAAGCTCGATTTGTCATGAAAGGTTTTTAACAAGTTCAAGGAGTTGACTACGATGAGGCCTTCTCACCCGTAGTAATGCTTAAGTCTGTCTGAATCATGTTAGCAATTGCCACATTTTATGACTATGAAATCTGGCAAATGGATGTCAAAACTGCATTCCTTAATGGATTTCTTAAAGAAGAGTTGTATATGATGCAACCAGAAGGTTCTGTCGATCCTAGAGGTGCTAACAAAGTGTGCAAGCTCCAGCGATCCATTTATGGACCGGTGCAAGCATCTCGGAGTTGCAATATATGCTTTGATGAGGTGATCAAAGCATATGGTTTTATACAGACTTTCGGAGAAGCCTGTATTTACAATAAAGTGAGTGGGAGCTCTATAGCATTTATAATATTATATTGTGGATAACATAAAAGGATATTCGAATAAAAGTCTTTCGATGAAAGAACTCGGTGAAGCTGCGGACATCAAGATCTATAGAGATAGATCCAGACGCTTGATAAGATTTTTCAATGAGTACATACCTTGACAAGATTTTGACGGAGTTCAAAATGGATCAGTCAAAGAAGGGGTTCTATCATGTATTGTAAGGTGTGAAGTTGAGTAAGACTCAAATCCCGACCACGGCAGAAGATAGAGAGAGAATGAAAGTCATTCCCTATGCATCAGCCATAGGTTCTATAAAGTGTGCCATGCTGTGTAACAAACCTGTTGTGTACCTTGCCATGAATTTGGCAAGAGGGTACAATAGTGATCCAGGAGTAGATCACTAGACAGTGGTCAAAATTATCCTTAGAGGACTAAGGAAGTATTTTCTCGCTTCTGGAGGTGATAAAGAGTTCGTCGTAAAGAGTTACATCGACGCAGCTTTCACACCGGTCCAGATGACTCTTAGTCTCAATCTAGAGACGTATTGAAAGTAGGAGCAATTAGCTAGAGTAGCTCAGTGCAGAGCATTATAGACATAGAAATTTGCAAAACACATATGGATCTGAATGTGCCAGACCCCTTGACTAAACCTCTCTCACAAGCAAAACATGATCACACCTTAGTACTCTTTGGGCATTAATAACATAGCGATGTGAACTAGATTATTGACTCTAGTAAACCCTTTGTGTGTTGGTCACATGGTGATGTGAACTATGGGTGTTAATCACATAAAGATGTGAACTATTGGTGTTAAATCACATGGTGATGTGAACTAGATTATTGACCCTAGTGCAAGTGGGAGACTGAAGGAAATATGCCCTAGAGGCAATAATAAAGGTGTTATTTTATATTTCCTTATATCATGATAAATGTTTATTATTCATGCTATAATTGTATTAACTGGAAACTTGATACATGTGTGGATACATAGACAAAACACAGTGTCCCTAGTAAGCCTCTACTAGACTAGCTCGCTAATCAAAGATGGTTAAGTTTCCTAACCATAGACATGTGTTGTCATTTGATGAGCATGATCACATCCTTAGGAGAATGATGTGATGGACATGACCCATCCGTTATCTTAGCATATTGATTGTTCAGTTTTATTGCTATTGCTTTCTTCATGTCATATACATATTCCTTTGACTATGAGATTATGCAACTCCCGGATACCGGAGGAATAACTTGTGTTCTATCAAAAGTCACAACGTAACTGGGTGATTATAAATATGCTCTATAGGTATCTCCAAAGGTGCTTGTTGGGTTGGCATAGATCGAGATTAGGATTTGTCACTCTAAGTATCGGGTAGGTATCTCTTGGCCCTCTTGGTAATACACATCATAAGAAGCCTTGCAAGCAATGTGACTAACGAGTTAGTTGCAGGATGATGTATTGTGGAACAAGTTAAGAGACTTGTCGATAATGAGATTGAACTAGGTATGAAGATACCGACGATCGAATCTCGGGTAAGTAACATACCGATGACAAAGGGAATAATGTATGTTGTCATTACGGTAAGACCGATAAAGATCTTCGTAGAATATGTAGGAGCTAGTATGAGCATCCATGTTCCGCTATTGATTATTGACCGGAGAGGTGTCTCGGTCATGTCTACATAGTTCTCGAACCCATAGAGTCCGCAAACTTAACATTCGATGATGATCTGTTATTATATGAGTTATGTGATTTGGTGGCCGAATGTTGTTCGGAGTCCAAAATGAGACCACGGACATGAAGAGGAGTCTCAAAATGGTCGAGAGGTAAAGATTGATATATAGGACGATGGTATTCGGACACCGGAAGTGTTCTGGGAAGCACCGGGTACTTATCGGGTCATCGGAAGGGGTTCCGGGCAACCCCGACAAAAGATATGGGCCAAGAGGGGAAATGCACCAGCTACAAAGGGGCTGGTGCGCCCCCACCCTCGCATATGGACTGGCCAAACTGGAGAAGGAAAGGGGAAGGAGGAAAGGAAAAAGGGAATAGGATTCCCCCTTCCCCCTCTTCCCTTCCTACTCCGAATAGGAATAGGAAAAGGGGGAGGCCGAATTGGGAGGTGTCCAAGTAGGATTCCTCCTACTTGGGGCGCCCCCTTGGCTGCCTTTCCTCCCCTCCAACCTATATATATGAGGGGGGGGGGCACCACTAGAACACATACCAACAATTCTTAGCCGTGTGCGGCGCCGCCCTACACAGTTTATGCCTCCGGTCATATCTTCGTAGAGCTTAGGCGGAGCCCTGCGCAGATCACTTCACCATCACCATCACCACGTTGTTGTGCTAACGGAACTCTCCCTCGACACTTTGCTGGATCAAGAGTTCGAGGGACGTCATCAAGCTGAACGTGTGTAGAACTCGGAGGTGCCGTACGTTCGGTGCTTGATCGGTCGGAACGAGAAGAAGTTCGACTATATCAACCGCATTGTCAAACGCTTCCGCTTTCGGTCTACGAGGGTACGTGGACACACTCTCCCCCTCTCTTGCTATGCATCTCCTAGATAAATCTTGCATGAGCATAGGAATTATTTTGAAATTGCATGCTACATTTCCCAACAACTAGGAACATCTAGTATCAGGAAGAAGGTGTAGGAAGAAGCAGTCAACTAGTGTCTTCTGTGGTATGAATACCGTGCAAGCAGACACGCAAGATTTGCACGAATAAGGGAAGAGGAGTACCATTTACGGTTGCAAGTGTTGTATCCTCCTGATATCGCGGCGATTTTCTTCTTTTTACTGGGGGAACTAATGTTTTGGAGGAGGGTGGAGCCTTGGATGAACCCATGGCCAAATTGTTGACTGTGTTGTGGGGGCCATCTATTGGCAGAGGGGAAGCACGTCCAAGGCAGCGAAGGACGGCGTAGTGGGAAGAACTCTAGTGAAGTGGACGGTGGCGACGTTGGAGCGGCAACGATGAGGCACAGGATGTCGTGGTTGAACTGGCTCAAGTACAGCGCACGTCGGTGTACTGGAGGCAGCTCGGCCTCGGCTTCAACTACTAGCCGTGGAGGGTGTTGTGGTTGCGGCTGTGGTGGACGACGGCGTCGGGGTATCGGCTCCTGCGTGATGGAGGAGAGCGGCGGTTGATGGGTGGGATGGGGTGGTAGACGGAGGAAGTCGGGGTTTCGCGGTTGGTGGGGAGGTAGTTTTGGCGCCCACGGAGTACGAATGGGGAATCGGACGGGGGGAGGGGGCGGGGGGGGGGGGGGGGGGGTCTAAGGGGGAACCATGTTTCAGTCTGGGACGTGCTTGTTTTTTGTTTTTTGAACAGATGGCACGCGCTTGTTTGAAATTTGGGGAAAGTACAAACTTTGCCCCCCACTTAAATTTTGGACCTGCGGGTCGGGGATAGGACGGTAATCCCAGGTGTCCCAAGTAGTGGGCGGCAGCGTTTTTGGCCGAGCACATGTGTGTTTAGGCGGCCATGGTGTATGAATGTTTTTCGGAGGCTGTTGCGTGGTGTCTAGATGAAGCTACAAACCTACCCCGGTTTTGACCTTTGGACGTCGGGCCGGTAGGTTTCACGGGTCAGATCTAGAAAAGTAATTTCCTTCTACCAAACATTGGTCTCATGAGGTTTTGGGAGAGTAGAGGCTCTTTTGGCACTTCATTCAAAATTTTGAAACAGAAGCATTCACGTTTAGAGTACTCTTGAACTTTGAGGATTGACCTAAATAGACAATGTTAAATTTGACCTTGTATGTTTGAGAACCTCATTACATTAGCTTATTTTTGTAATTTTAACACTTGAAATTCCTATAACTACGATTATTTTGGAATGGAGGAGGTAAATTTAAATCTATTTTGTACAAAACTATATAAGCTATTATGTACAAAAGCAGAGAAAAGATTGGTGCCCCCATAACTTAGGTATGATTTACAAATGTCATGATATCGAATTCAAATAATTGAATGGACTTCATGTTGAATTCGAATTTTTAAACCACCTTAAGTTGAATTCAAATGTATGCTAGTTTATATAGCTAGCTATTTATAATATTCATTGTGTAACTTTCGTATGTATAATGTGCTTTACACACACAACATGAACTATACTCACGTTTATATTCGATTTCTAAAGCGATGCATTATCTAGAATTCAAAATACTAACTCTGTGGATCAATTATGTCGAATAATAACATAGACATGCTCAAATTCGATAGAATATAGATGTTTGGTGGATCAATGACCATTGTTCCTTACGCAAATTGCAAATACAATGATCCCATCCTAATATTTGGATACAATTTATATTTTTAATCAATGTAACATCAGTCTTTTACATGTAGTTTCACTCTCCATAGGCCCCTCCTCACACACACGCTGACTTTCTCTCTCACACATACGCGCACACGGTGTATAGCCATCGGTGGTCTCTCACACATGCACACACACTCTCTCCCGAGGTGTCTTTCTCGTAGACATGCTCTTGATATAACCCTCCCTCCCTCTCGCAACCATTTATGATTGTTTTCACTAACTTTATCACAAGCACTCTTCCTCTCACAAGCATACACACGCACAATCCCATCGAGCCTTTCTATATACAGAGGCCTACCTATGTGTCTCCCGCATGCACATTCTCTTTAGGCCTGTCTCTCACGCATTGTGTCCACCTCTCTTCCGAATTGACGAGTATAATTCTAGCAGAGCATTATGTAGGATGCCCCTTAAAGTTCGGTTGGATGAATGGTAAAATCAGAGATAAGGGGTTACCTTAGTCCGAGGACCTAGGGTTACAAATCCTAGCCGGCTTTGTCAGTGGACACAGAGTCCTTCATGACTCTGGTATCTTTGTCTTGTACAACTAGTCCTCCATGGGTCTCCCTAAATGCATCACGGGACGACCAATGTGGCGCAGGACGGAACCGAACCAAGGGCCTCACCTTGGACCACCGGACCTCACGCGGTGACACACCCTCTGCCCCCAGGTCTCGTTATCTTCTCACACCCACACATACCAACACAGACACCACACAAAATATTTTCTCCTCGTGCCTCTATCCCCTCCCCTTGCATATACACACTCAAGGGCATCTCTCGTCGTGACATCCTATTCGTCTCTCTCTCTCTAGACCTCTCTCATTTCTCGTGCTATCTCTCCCACGTCCCCCCCTCCCGTCGGCCCCTCTATCCATGCCTCTCTCGAATACGTAATACATACACATACCTCTCTAGGCCCTGCCAAATACGTCAACTACACATTCACACATGTTACATCACGTAACCCATTGATCTAAAAGGCCCTCTCTTTACATTTATTTCGCATACAACATTCCTTTGAATAAAACCACACAAAGTGTGGCCAAAAAATTATTTTAGAATTTCTACATATATATAACATTACAAAGTTATATGAATGGGTATGAATGTTAATTTGCATAGCATGGTGCACCCAATGATATTTATTCTGCACTGTGAATTTTCATATTTTTATACTATATATAAAGTTAGTCATAATAGAGAGAAATGAAGAGCATCTCTCTCTCCATCACATACACCCCCTCTACGCCCCTTTCACATGCGCACATAAACTATCTCCAGGTCCTCTAAAAGTACGCCCCCAACACATTCACACATGTTTCATATTTCTGTCGTGATATATATAGTGACGATCATCGTATTTGAAGCAAAAGCACGATACGTACATTCGACTTCAGAATCCACTCATCAAGGTCACCATTTACGTTTTGCGGTTATTATACAGTCACGGGCTCACAGTACAACTCCATTTGCTCAAGACACGACTAGTTGACCAGTTAAACGCTCCACGTGGCACCTCTAGTGTTGCATCACATTATCTCAGTACCATTGGGCCCACCTGCCGGCGTGCATAAGAATGAAAACAAACAATAAAAAAATATTGGACGGTGGTTCGAAGTCACGACCTCGGGCACAATGGACAAGGTGGCATTGTATTGGTATGCTGAGCCATCTGTTTTAACACACATGAGCTGGTGTGGTGATTATACACACACATGCATGCACACAAACTGCATGCACACAACACTCACACAAACACACGCAGCCACGCACACACACAACACTCACATGTACACACACAGACATGCACGCACGCAACACTCACAAGCACACTCGCACGCATGCATGCACACACCACACGGCCAACACACACTCTCACGCACAAGTGCTCAACCTACACGTGCATGCGCACACATCAGGCCATAACAGACACATACACAACCATGTGGTTCCCGCGCACGGTTTGGAGTCTTGTCGTGCCTGCGTAAATTTGTGTTTATCTTAACTTTTGCCTATGCAAACTGATAGGTGGGACCCACAAGGAATGTGGTCAATTTAACTAGTCAATATAGTGCCACACAGACTATTTGGTCCGTCAACAGAGTGCAATCCGATGCTGAACAGTGAGAAAGTGACCGTATAATCACCGCAAAATGTATATAGTGACCGTAATGAGCGTATTCTAAAGTCCGGTGAGCGTATTACGCTTTTCGCTTGAAATACACTGCTCGCCAGTGTATTTATCTCTTCTCTCGCTCTCTCTGTGGAGCCGAGTAGGCCAATGTGCCAGTGCCTAAATTGACGCACGCCACCCCGTTATTGATGTACTGGTTTCGTAAGAGCGAACAAGAATTCACGTCTACTGTATAAACTGTAGATATGAGTTACAAATGCTATGAAGACGAAAACAAATATTTGAATCCACTTTATGCCCAATTTCTCTCTGTAGGCCCTCCAAAAGTACATCTCTACACGTTCTCGCATGTTACATCTAACAACTATGCAATACATCACTACTACTACACTCTAACACAATAAATCATATGTGTTTATAGTTTTACTAGATCTCATATTGTTACTTAATTATTCAGTTTGCAAACATTAAAATTGCCTTTGAAATGTATGGCAAAAAACAACCGGGTCAGCATAGTGTGTGAACAGTAAACTTTTTTACAGACCCTGAATTTTTCTTTTTTGCTAAGAGTTGCTCAGATGTCCAAATGAGTTGAACCTTGGAGCGCATCTCAAGCATAAACTTATCTACCACACAAAAAATTTTGATTTTTTTGATTTTGTTTCGTCATGGCGGGTGCCACGCCGCACTCGGACTAGACGGACGATGCTATTGTGTAGTACTAGTACATTTATGCGTCCTTTGGTTCAACGGACTTCCTGGATGCAAAGAAGGCAGTTGTCTCGTCTTGTAGGCGGCACTTGCGAAGGACTTCCCATGGTCTCCCTCAATGGTGTGCTCCGTCGAATGCACATCGCCAAACCACAACGTTCGAGATATCGTCGATGTCACCGCAATGGGGAAGGAAGTGAAATAGTTAATACCTCCATTTTTTGTATACAAGGCTAGTATCAAAATTACAATTTGCATAAGTCCACTAACACTAATTGAGGCAAAATTGATGAGGTTTGCCTCATACTAGAAAGCAAGGACATTAATATGCCCTTGCATGCACGCGGAAGTGAGAAAGTAGGTTTGCATGGCGCTGCATTAATCAACCAATGAGGAGTGAGATGGTTAGCTCTTTGGGGGTTGGAGAAAAAATATGCATTAATTGACACGTCAAACGAGGATCTGTATCGATTAATCATGCGAAGGAAAACCCCGCCTTTCTTTTTTAACACAAGTAGTACGTCCGTATTTGTATCCTGTTTGGGTCTAGGCTTGCATTGTCACACATTTTTGCCAAACTTGTGTTGGGAAACGTAGCATGCAATTTCAAAAAAAATTCGCTCATGCAAGATCTATCTAGGAGATGCATAGCAACAAGGGGGAGAGTGTGTCTACGTACCCTCGTACACCATAAGCGGAAGCGTTTGACACCGCGGTTGATGTAGTCGAACTTCTTCTATCTCCGACCGATCAAGTACCGAACGTACGGCACCTCCGAGTTCTGCACACGTTCAGCTCGATGACATCCCTCGTCCTCTTGTTCCAGCAAGATGTAGAGGAAGTAGATGAGTTCCGTCAGCATGAAGGCGTGGTGACGGTGACGGTGAAGTGATCCGTGCTTGGCTTCGCCTAAGCACCACGAGAATATAATCGGGGGTGTAAACTTTGGAGGGGGGTGCCGCACACGGCTAACAATTGATTTTATGTGTTCTAGGCACCCCCTCCCCACATATATATAGGTGGGAGGGGAGGAGAGGCAGCCAGGGGGCGCCCCAAGTAGGATCCGAATCCTACTTGGGGTTTCCCCAAGTGGCGCCCCCCTTTCCTTTTTTCACCGGAGAAGAAAGGGAAGGGGGATGAGAGAAAGGAAAGGGGGGCAAACCCCCTTTTTTTCTTCTCCAATTCATCCACATGCCATAGGGGGGCGCGACATCCCTTGTGGGCTGGTGTACTCCCCTCTCATGGCCCATATGGCCCATATCTTCCCCCCGGGGGTTCTCGTAACCCCCCAGGTACTCCGATAAATACCTGATACACTCCGGAACACTGCCAGTGTCCGAATACTATCATCCTCTGATACGTCTCCAACGTATCTACTTTCCAAACAATTTTTCCCTTGTTTTGGACTCTAACTTGCATGATTTGAATGAAACTAACCTGGACAGACACTGTTTTCAGCAGAACTGCCATGTTGTTGTTTTATGTGTAGAAAAGAGAAGTTCTCGGAATGTCCTCGAAATCCACGAAGGCACTTTTTGGAATTAATAAGAATTTTTGGTGAAAGAATTAATGCTAGGGGGCCCACGGCCTGTCCACGAGACAGGGGGCGCCCCCCCTAGGGCGCGGCCCCCTATCTCGTGGGCCCCTGGACCTCCTCCGACCTCAACTCCAACTCCATGTATTCCGTCTCGGGGAGAAAAAAATCAGAGAGAAAGTTTCATCATGTTTTACGACACGGAGCCGCCGCCAAGCCCTAATCTCTCTCAGGAGGGCTGATCTGGAGTCCGTTCGGGGCTCCGGAGAGGGGGATTCGTTGCTGTCATCATCATCAACCATCGTCCATCGCCAATTTCATGACGCTCACCGCCGTGCTTGAGTAATTCCATCATAGGCTTGCTGGACGGTGATGGGTTGCATGAGATTTACCATGTAATCAAGTTAGTTTTGTTAGGGTTTCATCCCTAGTATCCACTATGTTCTGAGATTGATGTTGGTATGACTTTGCTATGCTTAATGCTTGTCACTAGGGCCCGAGTGCCATGATTTCAGATCTGAACCTATTATGTTTTCATGAATATATGTGTGTTCTTGATCCTATCTTGCAAGTCTATAGTCACCTATTATTTGTTATGATCCGACAACCCCGAAGTGACAATAATCGGGATACTTCTCGGTGATGACCATAGTTTGACGAGTTCATGTATTCACTATGTGCTAATGCTTTGTTCCGGTTCTCTATTAAAAGGAGGCCCTAATATCCCTTAGTTTCCATAAGGACCACGCTGCAACTGGAGGGTAGGACAAAAGATGTCATGCAAGTTCTTTTCCATAAGCACGTATGACTATTTACGGAATACATGCCTACATTACATTGATGAATGGGAGCTAGTTCTATATCACTCTATGTTATAACTATTGCATGAGGAATCGCATCCGGCATAATTATCCATCACTGATCCATTGCCTACGAGCTTTTCACATATTTTTCTTCGCTTATTTACTTTTCCGTTGCTACTGTTACAACTACTGCAAAAACCCAAAAACATTTATCTTTACTTTTGCTACCGTTACCTTTACTATCATACCACTTTTGCTACTAAACACTTTGTTGCAGATACTAAGTTATCCATGTGTGGTTGAATTGACAACTCAACTGATAATACTCAAGAATATTATTTGGCTCCCCATGTGTCGAATCAATAAATTTGGGTTGAATACTCTACCCTCGAAAGCTGTTGCGATCCCCTATACTTGTGGGTTATCAAGACTAATTTCTGGCGCCGTTGCTGGGGAGCATAGCTCTATTCTCTGAGTCACTTGGGATTTATATCTGTTGATCACTATGAAGAACTCGAAAGATGATCGAACTACTATTTTGCCCTCAACTACGAGGGGAGGTAAGGAACTGCCATGTAGCTCTGCACTAGATTCTCCTTCCATTATTAGTAGGCTTGCGACACCTAAGCCTGCTACTGCTATGAATTCTGATATGTCGCATGTTATTGATGATGCCACTTCTGCTATTCATGATGAAACTACTTCTGTGTGTGATACTACTTTGCCATTAGGTGAATTTCTTGATGAACAACTTGCTAGAGTTAGGGGGGATGAAATTACTGAAGATCCTATTACTGATGATAGTGATGATGAAGGTTCCCCCAATGATTATGTTTTACCTGTTGTTCCTAATGGTTATGTTATGAATGAAACAGCTGCTATGGAAATTCTTGCTTTCAATGATAGAAATGATCTTAAGAAATTATTAGCTAAATGGAAGCAGCAGTCTCTTAATGCTAGAATGAAACCCGGTCCTGCTTTTGCTACTTCACCTATATGTGTTATTGATAAGGATTATGAATTCTCTGTTGATCCTGATATTGTTACTCTAGTTGAATCTGATCCTTTTTATGGCCTTGAATCTGAAACTTTTGTGGCACATCTTACCAAGTTGAATGATATAGCCACCCTGTTTACTAATGATGAGAAGTCTCGTTATTTATACATTCTTAAGATATTTCCGTTCTCATTAAAGGGTGATGCTAAGACTTGGTATAATTCTCTTGCTCCTGGTTGTGTGCGTAGTCCCCATGATATGATTTATTACTTCTCTGCTAAATATTTCCCTGCTCATAAGAAACAAACTGCCTTGCGGGAAATATATAATTTTGTGCAAATCAAAGAAGAGAGTCTCCAACAAGCTTGGGGGAGGCTTCTCCGGTTACTTAATGCTTTGCCCGATCATCCTCTTAAGAATAATGAAATACTTGATATCTTTTATAATGGACTAACCGATGCTTCCAAGGACTACTTGGATAGTTGTGTTGGTTGTGTTTTCAGGGAAAGAACAGTCGACAAAGCTGACATACTATTGAATAATATGTTGACTAATGATAATAATTGGACTCTTCCCGAGCCAGTTCCTAAAGTAATTCCTGAACCAATTGAGCCAACTCCTGAGCCTATTCCTAAACCCACTCCGAAGAAGAGAGGTGTTTTATTTCTCAGTCCTGAAGATATGCAAGAGGCAAAGAAATCAGTGAAAGAAAAAGGTATTAAAGCTGAAGATGTTAAGAATATACCTCCTATTGAAGAAATACATGGTCTTAATTTACCACCTGAAGAACCACATTGTCTTACTAACCCGACACAGGTAGTAAAGGTAAATTATCTCTATAGATATGATAAGGTTGAAATACCCTCTACTAAATTTCATAGCCCGTTCTTAGATGAATTTGATGACTTTATGACTAGAAAAGAAAGTTTTAATGATTATGTTGGTAGAGAGTTGAAGAATAATGCTTTTGAGATAGGACGCATAGGTGATAATCTGGCTAGAGTTAAAGATGAACTTCACCGTGTTAGCAAATATGCTTCTATGGTTGCTATTCAAGCTGAGCAAGTACTCAAAGTTCAAAATGATTTGCTTGATGAATTAAATAATAAAAATGACTTTGCCGTTAGAGTGGCTACTAGAACTGGTAGAATGACTCAGGAACCTTTGTATCCTGAAGGCCCCCCTAAGAGAATCGAGCAATATTCTCAGAGAAATAATTTAGAGGCACCTAGTTCTTCTAAAAAGAAGAAGAAGAAAAACGATAGAACTTTGCATGCTTCTAGTGAACCTACTGTAGACACACCTGAGAATCCCAATGATATTTCTATTTCTGATGCTGAAACACAATCAGGTGATGAACATGAACCTAGTGATAATGTTAATGATAATGTTCATGTTGATGCTCAACCTAGCAAAGACAATGATATAGAGATTGAACCTGCTGTTGATCTTGATAACCCACAATCAAAGAATCAACGTTATGATGAGAGAGATTTTGTTGCTAGGAAGCACGGTAAAGAAGGAACCATGGGTTCAGAAACCCATGCCCTTTCCTCCTAAACCATCCAAGTCAAAGGATGATGAGGATTTTGAGTGCTTTGCTGAAATGATTAGACCTATTTTCTTACGTATGCGCTTAATTGATATGCTTAAAGTAAATCCTTATGCTAAGTATATGAAGGATATCATCACAAATAAAAAAAGATACCGAAAGCTGAAATTTCCACCATGCTTGCTAATTATACTTTTAAGGGTGGTATACCAAAGAAACTTGGAGATCCGGGTGTACCAACTATACCATGTTCCATTAGAAGAAATTATGTTAGAACTGCTTTATGTGATCTTGGAGCCGATGTTAGTGTTATGACTCTCTCTTTATATCGTAGACTTGAATTGAATAAGTTGACACCTACTGAAATATCTTTGCAAATGGCCGATAAATCAACTGCTATACCTGTCGGTATTTGTGAGGATGTGCCTGTTGTGGTTGCAAATGTCACTATCTTAACGGACTTTGTTATTCTTGATATTCCTGAGGACGATAGTATGTCTGTTATCCTTGGTAGACCTTTTCTTAATACTCAGGGGCTGTTATTGATTGCAACAAAGGCAATGTCACTTTTCATGTTAATGGTAATGAGCATACGGTACACTTTCCGAGGAAACAATCTCAAGTTCATAGCATCAATTCTATTGAAAAAGTTCCAACTATCATTTTTGGAGGTTTTGAATTTTCTCTCACTACTGTCAAGAAAAAGTATGATATTCTTATTGTTGGGGATTTTCATATCCCAGTTGAGGTAACTTAGTTTTATTCGAAATTTCTCCGGTTCCGTATTATTCGGAATGAGTTTGTTAACAAGACTTGATCAACCTTGTTAGTGGATTCATCTTGATAATCACGAGATGGATGAAACTAGAAGGCACAACCTTCTGTACCCTCCTTTTACTTTCTGTTGTTTAGATTAAATAAAGAAAAAATAGTATTATCCGTCTGTTTTCTGAATTATCCGTGCACTAAAAAATAGTCCGAAAATAAAAGTGCTCCAAATGCCCTGCAAAATTTAGTATGATTTTTTCTGGAATATTTGAGGATTTTAGGCACTAAAAACACTCCAAGAGGGGCAAGCACCAGGCCACGAGAGAGGAGGGTGCGCCCCCTGTCTCGTGGGCCCCTGGTGGCTCCACTCCACTTATGCCAGCACCCACACACGTCATCTTCTACCCAAAAAAATCCCCATCCAGCTCAAGCACAAGTTTTAGCTTGTTTTGCTGCGATTTTTTATCTCTTAGCTCAAAGCTCCATTCACAAAACTGCTTTGGGAGATTGTTGCTTGGTATGTGACTCCTTCATTGGTCCAATTAGTTTTTGTTCTAGTGCTTTATTCATTGCAAATTTTTGCTGCATAGGTGGCCATGTTCTTGAGCTTGCATGTTAAATTTTTGAGGTCCCAAGCAATTCCAATGCATGATATAGGCTCTAGGCACTTGTAGGAGTAGTTGCTATCAATTTTGTTTAGTTTTATTCACTCTTACTTTGAAGTTACTAAAATTTTAGAAATTTTCAGAAAAAGAAATATGCTTAGAAGATTGTACCAAGGAGGTTCTTCAGCAAAGAAAGGGCCAAGGATTGCTATACGTGAACAAGATGTTAATTTGTCGAGGGACGCAAATGTACGGGCTTGTGAGTGGCCATCCGATGATTTTATGGTCGAAGCAGGCTTCAAGGAGGAATTTGACACATATGTGCGTAATGCCGAGCTGGCGGACTTCTTACAAGATAAGTGTCCTCAATATCATCAATTGACTGATTCCTTTGTGCGGAAGTTCGAATATATTTCTGCGCGTAATTCTCCTAATGTTATTTTTGATATTTATGATACATCTTATACCATGGATTTAGAGGATTTCACAACTTCTTGCAAACTCCTGCAGTGGGGTAATATTAATGATCCTCCCAAATCTGAAGTTAGAGATTTTCTTGCTAGTATTACTGTGAGAGAATCTAGGGACGTAGCACAAGCTACCATAGGGAGCATTCATTTTCCTGCTATACATTACTTTGCCCTCTTTATTGGTAGATGCATTAACGGTAAGGATGAAGTATGTCACATGTGTGCCCCTGATCTTTGTGTCCTCTAGAGTGCTGTGTCAGGTTATAAAGGTTATAACTCGGGGGCAATAGTTGCACATAGGTTGCAGAATAATAGTAGAAGGACTGATTTCTTTGGAGGAATTTATGCAACCCGTGTGGCTAATTTTCTTAATATAGCTCCACGAGAGGGAGATATGATTGTACCTCCTGTTTATTTGGATAAAGAAGCTATGTTTGATCATCATTTTCTTGAGAGGAATGAACAATTCCTCCATTATCGACTAACCTATAACAGACGCAACGTCGTCCCTGTTACTCTTCCTGCTCCCTACCTTTTTGATTATCAGGCAAAAGGAAGATATGTTGTCACCAGGGAAGAAGCAACTGAATATGAAAGGGGAATGGAGGCAGCTCGCCAACACGCTGCTGCTCAGGAGGCGGTCGCCTCTGCATCTCAGTACTACCCCAGTTTCACTTATGGATATCAGCCAGGCGGTCATTGGTATTAAACCAACTTAGGCCAAAAGCCTAAGCTTGGGGGAGTACGTATTTCTCACCGACTTTACATTCATGTTCACACACTAGTCATCGGTGCTCATACTCTTTCATTGTATTATCCATGCTAGTTTAAATTCCTTTTTCCATTTTTCTTCTTGTGTGTTTGATAAACCTTGGGAAAAAACAAAAAAATTAGTTAGTTTAATCTCCTTGCTTGTAGTAGAATTAAAATGAAAAACCAAAAAGATTTCTAGTTCTTCTTTTTGCTTGTTGGGAGCTTTCCCGTGTAAATAGTTTTATTTTCTCTTCTTTCTTTTGGGGGTCGAGAAGACCATATTGAAAATGCTTAGTGGCTCTTCTATGCATGATTGTTTATTTAATTTATAGCCCATATTACTTGTCTTCTCTCTTGAGTTGAATGCTTGCAGATTCCAGCTTAGTCCAATGCACGTGCACTCTTATTATAATACACATTGTTCGGTCGTGCAAGTGAAAGGCAATAATGACGATATATGATGGACTTATTGGGATGAGAAAAGCTGGTATGAACTCGACCTCTCTTGTTTTTGTAAATATGATGATTCATCATTCCTGAGTCAGCTATTATGAAGTAAACATATTTGCAATGACATTTAGAGATTATAGTTGCTTGTGCCATGCTTGATTAGCTATGAGTTATAATGGTTTACCTTGCGTTCCAATATGCTATTAGAATGATTATGATGCGATATGGTGGGATGGTATCCTCCTTTGAATGAATTGAGTGACTCGACTTGGCACATGTTCACGCATGTAGTTGAATCAAATCAACATAGCCTTCATGATATTTATGTTCATGGTGGATTATATCCTACTCATGCTTGTACTTGGTGTGAATTAATTTTAATGCATGTTTACGACTGTTGTCGCTCTCTCAGTTGGTCGCTTCCCAGTCTTTTGCTAGCCTTCACCTGTACTAAGCGGGAATACTACTTGCGCATCCAAACTCCTTAAACCCCAAAGTTGTTCCATATGAGTCCACCATACCTACCTATATGCGGTATTTACCCGCCGTTCCAAGTAAATTTGTATGTGCCAAACTCCAAACCTTCAAATGAAATTTTGTTTTGTATGCTCGAGTAGATCATGTTTCAACTAGGGCTACCTATATCTTCCATGCTAGGTGGGTTATTCTCAAGAGGAGTGGACTCCGCTCATCATTCACGAGAAAGGGCCGGTAACCAGGATGCCCAGTCCCATGATCCAAAAAGATCAAAGCAAATCGAAATAATTAAACAAAACTCCCCCAGGGCTGTTGTATGTTGGAGGCACTCGTTGTTTCAAGCAAGCCATGGATTGATGCTTGTTGGTGGTTGGGGTAGTATAAACCTTTACCATTCTGTTTGGGAACTGCCTATAATGCATGTAGTATGGAAGATACAACCATCTCATAGTTGTTGCGTTGATAGCGAAAGTATGCCGCTCAAAATGTTATTCAATCTCTATTTTAAAATCGAGCTCTGGCACCTCTACAAATCCCTGCTTCCCTCTGCGAAGGGCCTATCTATTTACTTTTATGTTGAGTCATCACCCTTCTTATTAAAAAGCACCCGCTGGAGAGCACACTGTCATTTGCATTCATTATTATTGGTTTATATTGGGTATGACTTGACTGGATCTCTTTTACCATGAATTACAATGTTTAGTCAGTCCTTGATCTTTAAAGGTGCTCTACATTTATGTTTTGGGGTCTCAGAAAGGGCTAGCGAGATACCATTTTGTTATATCATGTTATGATTATTTTGAGAAAGTGTTGTCATCCGAGTTTTATTATTATGGCTCGCTAGCTGATTATGCTATTGCTATGAGTAATTGTGAGACCTATGTGTTATTGTTAGTATGGTTAGTTCATAATATTTGCTGAAACTTGAATGCTGGCTTTCCATGTTACAACAACAAGAGAAAACAGAGTTTGTAAAAGTTTTTCTTTATCACATTTAGTTTATCAACTGAATTGCTTGAGGACAAGCAAAGGTTTAAGCTTGGGGCAGTTGATACGTCTCCAACGTATCTACTTTTCCAAACTCTTTTGCCCTTGTTTTGGACTCTAACTTGCATGATTTGAATGAAACTAACCCGGACTGACGCTGTTTTCAACAGAACTGCCATGATGTTGTTTTATGTGTAGAAAAGAAAAGTTCTCGGAATGTCCTGGAAATCCACGGAGGCACTTTTTGGAATTAATAGGAATTTTTGGCGAAAGAATTAATGCCAGGGGGCCCACGGCCTCTCCACGAGACAGGGGGCGCCCCCCACCCTACGGCGCGCCCCCGTATCTCGTGGGCCCCATGTCTCGGGGAGAAAAAAATCAGAGAGAAAGATTCATCGTGTTTTACGACACGGAGCTACCGCCAAGCCCTAATCTCTCTTGGGAGGGCTGATCTGGAGTCCGTTCGGGGCTCCGGATAGGGGCATTCGTCGCTGTCGTCATCATCAACCATCCTCCATCACCAATTTCATGATGCTCACCGCTGTGCGTGAGTAATTCCATCGAAGGCTTGCTGGACGGTGATGGGTTGGATCAGATTTACCATGTAATCAAGTTAGTTTTGTTAGGGTTTGATCCCTAGTATCCACTATGTTCTGAGATTGATGTTGCTATGACTTTGCTATGCTTAATGCTTGTCACTAGGGTCCGAGTGCCATGATTTCAGATCTGAACCTATTATGTTTTCATGAATATATGTGTGTTCTTGATCCTATCTTGCAAGTCTTTAGTCACCTATTATGTGATATGATCCGACAACCCAGAAGTGACAATAATCGGGATACTTCTCGGTGATGACCGTAGTTTCAGGAGTTCATGTATTCACTATGTGCTAATGCTTTTCCGGTTCTCTATTAAAAGGAGGCCTTAATATCCCTTAGTTTCCGTAAGGTCCCCACTGCAACGGGAGGGTAGGACAAAAGATGTCATGCAAGTTCTTTTACATAAGCACGTATGACTATTTATGGAATACATGCCTACATTACATTGATGACCTGGAGCTAATTCTATATCACCCTATGTTATAACTATTGCATGAGGAATCGCATCCAGCATAATTATCCCTCACTGATCCATTGCCTACGAGATTTTCACATATTGTTTTTCGCTTATTTACTTTTCCGTTGCTACTATTACAACTACTACAAAAACCCAAAACATTTATCTTTACTTTTGCTACCATTACCTTTACTATCATACCACTTTTGCTACTAAACAATTTGCTGCAGATACTAAGTTATCCATGTGTGGTTGAATTGACAACTCAACTGCTAATACTCAAGAATATTCTTTGGCTCCCCTTGTGTCGAATCAATAAAGTTGGGTTGAATACTCTACCCTCAAAAGCTGTTGCGATCCCCTATACTTGTGGGTTATCATCCTCTATATCAATCTTAACATCTCGACCATTTCGAGACTCCTCGTCATGTCCTTGATCTCATCCGGGACTCCGAACAACATTCGGTAACCAAATCACATGTCACGCCCAAGATGCGACCCTATCCTAAAGGAACTCGAAGGTCCCACCAAGGATAGAAGCGCATCTTGAACACGCTTTTGCAAGGTGGATATCATTACATCAACATTACATAATAGATGGGGATACATACAAAAGGCATACAATGCCACACGAATACAACATCATCTTACATAAGAGCACCATCCGACTACGGATGAATCACAAACAGAAACTCAAACGACATCCACCCTGCTAGCCTAGGCTACCGACCTGGAACCTATCCCCTGATCAAAGAAGAAGCTGAAGAAGAACTCCAAAACAAGCAAACATCACTCTCGCGTCGTGATCATCGTGTAACTTGTACCTGCAACTGTTGTTGTAGTAATCTGTGAGCCACGAGGGCTATAAATGCAACCAGGGGCATGAATGGATAGAGCATGACATGTATAACAAATCATCCTTTATGAACATCTCTAGATTATGCATATAATGACTTGTAGTAGCAGGTTTACATGACAACAAAATATAACAGAATCAGCCTAGCAAAACAGCAACATCAAGTACCCTACTTAACAAGCTTGATGCACTCAGTACAAGACTCACAAAAATACATGGATGGCACCACTGTGAAGATGGCATGGCATAGATCAAAATTCATGTAGAGCTCATGTTCATAGGATGCACACATCAAACATGGCAAAAATGACAAATGAGCATGTTATAACAGTTTCAGCAGGTTAACATCATATAGCACTCTTGCAACGATGATTAGGGCATCAAGATGGACTCAAATGAACATGGTGCAATGGAATGAAATGTAGAACATCTCACAACGAACATTTTGATATATCATGCACTCAATTTGGATCACCAGGCACAAAGATACACACACCACAATATGCACACATGATGACATGATAAAATGCAACATGCAAGCAAATGACAAGGCAACTACGGCGAAGAACTGGCGGACACCTGGCGCATCGAATCCGGGGCGTTACATCACATAACTCATATAATACTAAATCGTCATCGAAAGTTAAGCGTGCGGACCCTACGAGTTCGAGAACTATGTAGACATGACCGAGACACCTCTCCGATCAATAACCAATAGCGGAACCTGGATGCTCATATTGGCTCCTACATATTCTACGAATATCTTTATCGGTCGTACCGTTATGACAACATACGTTATTCCCTTTGTCCATCGGTATGTTACTTGCCCAAGATTCGGTCGTCGGTATCTTCATTCCTAGTTCAATCTCGTTACCGGCAAGTCTCTTTACTCGTTCCATAATACATAATCCTTCAACTAACTCATTAGTCACTTTGCTTGCAAGGCTTCTTATGATGTGTATTACCGAGAGGGCCCAGAGATACCTCCCCGATAGTCGGAGTGACAAATCCTAATCGTGATCTATGCCAATACAATAAACACGTTCAGAGATACCTGTAGAGCATCTTTATAATCACCCAGTTATGTTGTGACGTTTGATCGCACACAAGGCATTCCTCTGGTATCTGGGAGTTGCATAATCTCATGGTCGAAGGAATATGTATTTAACATGAAGAAAGCAATAGCAATAAAACTGAACAATCAATATGTTAAGCCAACGGATGGGTCTTGTCCATCACATCATTCTCCTACTGATGTGATCCCATTATCAAAAGACAACTCATGTCCATGGTTAGGAAACCTTAACCATCTTTGATCAACGAGCTAGTCAAGTAGAGGCTCACTAGGGACACAGTGTTTGTCTATGTATTCACACATGTATTTAGGTTTCCTATCAATACAATTCTAGCATGAATAATAAACATTTATCATGATAAGGAAATATAAAATAAAAACTTTATTATTGCCTCTAGGGCATATTTCCTTCAGTCTCCCACTTGCACTAGAGTCAATAATCTAGATTACATTGTAATGATTCCAACACCCATGGAGTCTTGGTGCTGATCATGTTTTGCTCGTGGAAGAGGGTTAGTCAACGGGTCTGCTACATTCAGATCCGTATGTATTTTGCAAATCTCTATGTCTCCCTCCTTGACTTGATCACGGATGGAGTTCAAGCGTATTTTGATGTGTTTGGTTCTTTTGTGAAATCTGGATTCCTTCGCCAAGGCAGTTGCTCTAGTATTGTCACAAAAGATTTTCATTGGACCCAATGCAATAGGTATTACGCCTAGATCGGATATGAACTCCTTCATCCAGACTCCTTCATTTTCTGCTTCTGAAGCAGCTATGTACTCCGCTTCACACGTAGATCCCGCCATGACGTTCTCCTTGGAACTGCACCAACTAATAGCTCCACCATTCAAAGTAAATACATATCCGATTTGTGACTTAGAGTCATCCGAATCAGTGTCAAAGCTAGAACCGATGTAACCATTTACGAACAGCTCTTTGTCACCTCTATAAACGACAAACATATCCTTGGTCCTTTTCAGGTATTTCAGGATGTTCTTGACCGTTGTCAAGTGATCCACTCATGGATTACTTTGGTACCTCCCTGCTAGAATTATGGCAAGGCACACGTCAGGTCTGGTACACAGCATATAATACATGACAGAACCCACGGCTGAGGCATAGGGAATGACTTTAATTTTCTTTCCATCTTCTGCAATGGCCGGGCATTGAGTCTGACTCAATTTCACACCTTGCAATATAGGCAAGAACCCTTTCTTTGACTGATCCATTTTGAACTTCTTCAAAACTTTGTCAAGGTATGTGCTTTGTGAAAGTCCTATTAAACATCTTGATCTATCAATATAGATCTTGAAGCCCAATATATAAGCAGCTTCACCGATGTCTTTAATTGAGGGAAAATTGGTACTATCCTAGAAAACTCTGCGCCTGGAGGCCTAACATGTGTCTACAAGAATAAAGTTGCATAGTAGACATCAAGCTCTTTTCTGGCGCTGTTACCGGGGAGGTGAGTGCTTGAAGGTATATCTTTAGATCTTGCAATAGAATCTTTTAGTTTCTTGTTTTACCACTAGTTTGGTTTATAAAAGAAAACTACAAAAAAATGGAATTGAGGTGGAATCATATTATTCGTCTTTATCATGTCTTTCTTGAAAATGATGGAAAGGAAAATTGTGCTCAATTGGCAGAAGAACAATTCAATAAAATGTTTGGCATGGAATCTTTGAATGATGAGCATGATTGCAATGTTGTTAGTATGAATTCTTTGAATATCCAAAATGCTAATGATGACTGCACAAGTCATGACAAAAATGTTTCTTATAAGCATGTCAATTTTTGTGGAGTGGAAAGACTTTGTGAAGATGTGCCTTGTCGTGGTTCTAAACCTGACAGTAGAATAGGGGGGTAGGTATGGAGAGGCAAGATCCTACCTATGGAGTAGTTGTATACGCAAGAGATTTACGAGTTCAGGCCCTTCTCGGAGGAAGTAACAGCCCTACATCTCGGAGCCTGGAGGCGGTTAACTGGATTATATGCGTATGAGTTACAGGGGTGTGAACCCTTTACACTGAGGAGGGGGGTGGCTTATATAGAGTCTGCCAACAAGGAGGTCAGTCGACTGAAGAATGACAAGATAGCCCTGAGTGACAAGGCTAGCGAATTGATGGGGAAGAAGAACGATCTGGAGTCTTATCTGGAGGGGCTCGCCAAGAAGTTATTCCTCATGCTTGGAGGTAATCTTTTCTATCCGATTGACTTGTTAGCGTCGACTCGTCATAGAACTGTTGGCTTAACTTCAAACTGTGCTTACAGAATTCTGTCAAAACTTCGAGGAGGAAACCAGTCGACTGGAGCCAAACTTGGACCCCATTAACTCCCCTGTGAAGGACGAGGCTGCTATGAACGTGTTCCGACTGGAATCTCGCATCACTAGAGTGGTCGACTACCTCGCTCGACTGAAGGTTGCGGTGTCGCGGATCGACACGACACTCTGGCCAAGGGAGACCCTTCACAATGACCTCGAGTCTTTAATGACTCGACTAAATGACATTCCAGGTTGAGTGCAGGAATGGCAGAAGTCTTCCGCTAGGTGTGGTGCTGATGTTGCTCTGTCCCTGGTACGCGTTCACTGTAAGAATGCTTGAGAGGACAAGCTGGCGTCCATCAGAGCGGCCAATACCAAGAAGCATGACTTCCAGTCTTTCATGGAGACCTTCATTGCTGCTGCCACTCGGATTGCTGACGGAATCGACCTGGACCAGTTTGTTGCGCCCTCCAGTCCTCCACCTAAGGAGTAAAAAGCTTCTAAGCTTCACCTTAAATTTGCCTCGGTATGCCGAGTGGTTTTTGTAACCGATAAACTTTTACAGGCTTGACACCTGTGCACTTCTAGATCCGTTATCTGAACTTTGCTTATCGTTGAATACGCTTGCATTTGCCTTCGAGTGAATTTTCTCCTTCACTCGGAATATATTTGCAGAGCGGAATAGATTAAGTACTTAGGCGAGCATTGGGCTTCAGCTAAGTCCTCGAGTGGGAGGATTGCTCACCACTCGGTGGGATTTACAGACACTTAGGCGAGCACTGGGCTGCAGCTAAGCCCCCGAGTGAGAGGTTTGCTCTACACTCGGTATGGTTTTTAGATACTTAGGCGAGCACTGGGCTGCAGCTAAGCCCCCGAGTGGGAGGTTTGCTCTCCACTCGTTAGGATTTTCAGATACTTAGGCGAGCACTGGGCTGCAGCTAAGCCCCCAAGTGGGAGGTTTGCTCTCCACTCGGTAGGATTTTCAGATACTTAGGCGAGCACTGGGCTGCAGCTAAGCCTCCGAGTGAGAGGTTTGCTCTCCACTCGGTAGGATTTTTTGTGGCGTAGCTCCGAAGGAGAAGGTAACAGTCGACCTGCACCTCGTCCTCCTTGCGGAGCGCACATTGTATTTGTGGCGTAGCTCGGAAGGAGAGGGTAGCAGTCGACCTGCACCTCGTCCTCCTCGCGGAGCACACACTGTATTTGTGGCGAAGCTCGGAAAGAGAAGGTAGCAGTCGACTTGCAACTCGTCCTCCTTGCGGAGCGCACATTGTATTTGTGGCGAAGCTCGGAAGGAGAAGGTAGCGGTCGACCTGCATCTCGTCCTCCTGGCAGAGCGCACATTGTATTTGTGGCAAAGCTCGGAAAGAGAAGGTAGCAGTCGACCTGCACCTCGTCCTCCTTGCGGAGCGCACATTGTGTTTGTGGCGTAGCTCAGAAGGAGAAGGTAGCAGTCGACCTGCACCTCGTCCTCCTCACGGAGCGCACATTGTATTAAATACTTAGGCGAGTACTGGACTGCAGCTAAGCCTCCGAGTGAGAGACTGGCTCGATTTCAAACACTTAGGCGAGTACTTGGACTGCAGCTAAGCCTCCGAGTGCGAGGCTGGCTCACCACTTGGTAGGATTTTAAACACTTAGGCGAGTACTTGGACTGCAGCTAAGCCTCCAAGTGGGAGGCTGGCTCACCACTTGGTAGGATTTTAAAGTACTTAGGTGAAACGGATTCGCAGCTAAGCCCCCGAGTGGGAGGCTGGCTCTCCACTCGTCAAGGAATTTTTTTACAAACTTAGGCGAAACGGATTCGCAGCTAAGCCACCCACTGGGGGATTTCTCATGTAAACAAAAGTAACAACAATCACTGGGGAAAATTATAACACTCTTGTCTTTGATAAATAAACTACAGAAGTACTTTTATTACATCTCATCCGAGTGAATACTTAAGTATAAAAGGGGCGGAGCAGCTCCGCGTTCCAAGCTCGGGGCTCGTCAATCTGGTGACCGACATTGTAAAGGCGGTACGCTCCATTGTGGAGAACTTTTGTAACGATGAAGGGACCTTCCCAAGTAGGAGCAAGCTTGTGTGGCTTCTGCTGATCCACTCGGAGAACCAAATCTCCCTCTTGGAAGGCTTGACTCTTCACGTTTCTGGCATGGAAGCGACGTAAGTCCTGCTGATAGATCGTCGATCGGATCATGGCCATCTCTCTTTCTTCTTCTAGAAGGTCAACTGCGTCCTGTCGGGCTTGCTCTGCTTCATCTTCAGGGTAGAGTTCGACTCGGGGTGCATTGTGAAGCAGGTCACTCGGCAAGACTGCTTCAGCTCCGTAGACCTAGAAGAACGGAGTTCTACCAGTCGACCGATTAGGGGTGGTCCTTAATCCCCAAAGTACTGACGGAAGTTCGTCGACCCATGCACCTGCCGCGTGCTTGAGATCGCGCATCAATCGTGTTGGCGTTCTGGGAACGGGGGTCCCCAGACTTGCCTGCCTGCGGCCTGTGGCGTGGCTCAAAGGGGGCCCAGCATGGCCCATCTTCATCAACACAAGCTCAAGACCCTTGCGAGGGGCCAAGCCTCGCGGGGCGGACGACCAGGAGCTTCCTCAGGCACGGCCTCATCAGGCTAGCTCACGAGGAGGCGGAGAGTTCAAGGCGGGGTACCTCGCGAGGTGCCCATGACGCAAGCCATGATGACCAAGGGCGCCAGTCGGGCGCCAGCCCGCGCAGTGTCCTCCTTTCCTCTTTGGTGCAAAGGGAGCAAGCGCAGGCGAGAGCATCAAGCAAACGCATCCATTTCGGTGCAACAAGACCAAGACCAGCCCAACGGCAGGAAGGAAGTCATTGTGGAGCCAAAGCAGGCGTCACCACCAGAGCCTTTGACAGGCGAGGACCAACTTTAGTCAGGATAAGTGTACCCGATGTTCCCCTTCAAAATGGCCAATTGTTGGCGCCCTTTCCGCTCAATATTTGGGAGGAGGCCCAGGGCCTTTGCCTATAAATAGGACTAGCCACCCCCAGGGTAGAGGCATCTGATCGGTACCTGAAGCGAGAGAGAGAGAGAGAGAGAGAGAGAGAGAGAGAGAGAGAGAAGGGCGGCTGAACTCCTCCTAGCAGTTCATCGTCCCAGCCAAGAGCAGACCCTCGCGAGGCTATTCTTCCTTGTATTGTTCATCATCAGCCCAAGAGGCAATCCACCACGCCACACACTGGAGTAGGGTATTACACCACAATGGTGGCCCGAACCAGTATAAACCCTGTGTCTCTTGTGTTGTTTCTTTTGTAGTTTAGATCCTAGCGAATCGGCGAGGAGTGGGTAGGTAGAGGGAGAAATCTCCGCATGCACCCCAGTGTTTGAACCTCAAGGGTCTGCCGGAACCCAAAATTCGACATTTGGCGCGCCAGGTAGGGGTGCGCCGGGATCCACCTTCTGCCACTTCGCGTCCCGTCGCATCGTCATCACCATGTCCGACGACCAGGCGGGCAACCCTGATCCCTGGGCGGCTTGGCCCACCCGCGCAGAGCCGCTCGCCCCGAGCGACCCCATGCCCCGGGCAGCTCGCGGTCCGCAGGGCGCTGCGGGCCGTGGGCGACGAGGACAGGCTCCGACAGCTCTCACACCGCGACAAACGCGGTCGGCAGCAAGGGCCTCCAACCATATCGCGGCCACGACGCCGTACACCTGCCGGGAGCAGGCAAACTCAAGGGCCGCGCTCACGGTGGCCCGGGAACTGCTGCAGTGCAGGCTGATGGAAGGCGGCCGCGACGTGCTGCTGGAGTGGGTGGCAGAGCTCGTAGGCTTCGCCGCCTCGGGGGCTCACCCCTTCTGCACCCAGCTCCCGTCTCAGGCCCAGGGCGGCCCGCGCGTGGGCCCCACACGCACCCGCGGGCTCCAAGGCTACTCCAACACCAGCGAAGCTGTCAGCACCGGGCCAACGGCAGCACTGACTCTGCTCCCTGCCAGCGAAGAAGGACTCGTCGCGACCCACGGCCCCAGTGGGCCGCCGCACTACCACCCCCAGGTTGGCACATCAAGCAGAGTTGCATGGCATGCGGAGCACTATGGCGCAGCCTTCGGGATGACGGCCCCAGAAGAGTACGTGCCCGACATGATGGACCAAGGGCACCCGTGTGAGGACGAACAAGGCTCGCTCCTCGGCCCAAGCTGGGGGGACGAGGCGCCAGAAGCTGAGCTCTTCCAGGATCCCCGGGACGGCCCCACCGGCCACGCTGGAAGCGATGATTATCGGGTACCACTAATTCCTCAGGAGCAGGCATACGCTAATCATGGGTCGCAGGAGGTGCAGGTCGCCACAGCGAGCAGCTGCCCCGCTCCCGCAGTCTCCTACCCCTCAGGAGGAGGGCGTCGGGGGCTGCAGGAGAGGGGCCGAGATCCGGCATCACCACCGCGGCGTTCAGAGCAAGGCGTTCTCCGGAGGTAGGCCCTCTGCTGGGGAGGTGCCTCAGGGCCTGCCCCTGGCGGAGGACCCGTGGTCGTCGGGGGAACCGCTGGTGACCGCTCTACCCTATCGGCAGCGTCCTAGTTTTCGGTCGTCGTTGATGGCACTAGAGTGTGGCGCAACACGGGGCCCTCGTCTGGCGATATGAAGCAAGGCCGGTACGTGTGAAGAAGGCCCAGTGCCTGTGAAGCTCGCCGCCCCGTGACACTCTCACGTAATAATGAGTGGGGCTGTACACGCCCCGGAGTCTCAGGGGTGCCGGCCTCAGGCCCTGGGGCCCCCTCCCACGCCCAGTGGTAGCACTTAGCTCCGCACTGGTGAGAAGACGTCCAAGACTAGACTAGGTGCCGGACGCGGCCTTTTTCTGCTTTCATTGCTTTTCCCTTGGTCGTTGCTTTCCCCCGCTGAATTTAAGTTGGACTCGAATTTGAGATTTGCGTGTGTTTGGGGAAGGGGTGCTTAGTCTTGTTCGAGCAATCTCTCGCGTTTCGATTACAACTTCGCCTCAGCTGCCTCCCCTCATGAGCCCCTCGCGAGCCGGGTCTGGCATAGCTTGCGTGCAGCCCAGACTGCCGCTGTCATATCCTCTCAGTAGGTTTTTCGCTGCAGATCCTACAAATTCGATCAGGAGGCACTCGAGACATCACAGACTCCCACAAGTTATCTCAGGGCCCGCACGGGACAAAGGTAAACTAGCCAGCCGGCTCGTCGCCTAGCCAACCACTTGGCGCGGGCATATGGGTGATGTAGCATCCACTAGTACGCTGAACATAAGTTTTACATGAGGGGCACCCCCTCCCAAAATGCTCTCACAACCATCAGGTCAAAACCTGAGTTCTATTCATGCAGGGTAAGGAACGCAAGACGCTGGGAAGACCGCGGCCCCCGTCAAGGGTGGCGCAACCAACCTCGCGAGGATCGCTGGCAGGACCCGCCTCGCGAGGGAGCTTGGAGGGATCAGCCTCGCGAGGATCGCCCGCAAGGCAACGCAGGCCTCCCTCCGCTGCCACCGCAGCCAAGGAGAAATGAGGACCGTCATCAGGACGAGGGGGCTGGGGGCTTCCAGGAGCCACGCGCGATCGCCTGCATCCTGGGCGGAGCTCAAGCCCCAGCCTCTCAGCGCATCTTCAAGCAGTTCGCCCACGAAGTAAATGCAGTCCTCCCCAAGCTCGAGGCCACGCGCCCTCTCAGGTGGTCGGCGTGCACCATCATGTTCAGCTCAGCAGATCAGCTCAAGTGCGCGGCCACAGCCGGAGTCCTCCCAATGCTTTGTTCCCCAATCGTCAGCAACATGCTAGTCACCAGGACCCTCATCGATGGTGGGGAAGGGATCAACGTCCTATCCGTGGAAACGTTCAACAATCTCCAAGTGCCCTACAATCAGCTTCAGCCAACCAAGCCTTTCTCCGGAGTCACCGACAGCTCCACGGTCCCGATTGGGCAGGTCCGCCTCCCTGTCACCTTCGGGGCACGCGACAACTACCGCACCGAGCGCATCAACTTCAACGTCGCCCACATTCTCCTGCCATACAACGCCATCCTCGGGTACCCAGCGCTGGCCAAGTTCATGGCCGTGACCCACTCAAGATGCCAAGAAATGGCGGAGTCATCACGGTGCCTTGCGAAGAGAGAGACGCAGTGTGCTCCCTGGAACGGGCCTTTCAGGCCGCATCACTGGAAGACCCGGATCACGGAAGCAGGAGGCTTCTCAAGGCTGCCCCCAAGAAGAAGAAGACATCGTTCGGCCCGGCCCCTCAAGAGGCAGGCCCCTCAGGGCCCGCGCCTGCTCAGGGGGAACCTCCTTCCATCGCATAGCGAAGCGCACCCGGCGCCCTCCTCAGGCAGGGCTCAGGGTTCTCCTTTGGAGGGCCGCCGACCTCGCCAGGGTCACGAGGGAGGCGCTTGGGCACCACTTGGAGGCATGTTTCGAAGCACGTTTCCCTCAAGAAGGACTAAGGCAAGGGGGACCAAACCCTCAGGAGTTCGTCAGCAAGGCCATTCAGGAACTACAAGAGTCAAGAGTCATGAGAGGCTGCCGCCGCTTGCCCGCTGTGGCCCCCCATCCAGGCGAGGATGGTGGGCTACGCGTCTGCATCGACGTACCAGGGCTCAACCGAGCCGCATCTCAGGAGCGCCTCTGGCCCTCGCAAGTGGGACGCTGCGAAGGTCCGCCCCACAGCTATGTTCGCATGCCTTATGGCCTGCCGAACGCAGCTGCCGCGTACCAGCGCCTCATGAGGGCCATCTTGGAGTCTCAAGAGGTCAGGTGTTCCGCAGCCCTGGCGGAGATGGAGATGGTCCGCGAGGAGCCACCAGCGCCTTTGGAGCCTCCTGAGGCCCCTGGGCCTGGGGGCTCGTGAGGATCGGCTCCCGCAGCCCTGGCGGAGATGGAGATGGTCCGCAAGGAGCCACCAGCGCCTCTGGAGCCTCCCGAGGCCCCTGGGCCTGGGGGATCATGAGGATCGGCTCCCGCAGCCCACCGAGTCTGCTACACCAACACCCCTTCGTCTTCAACATCATCAGGTGACATCTTTCAAGTTTCATTTCCAGCTGGGAGCGCCCTCAGGGCTGCATTATTCCCAAGCCGCGTGGGCCCGTCCCTGCGGCGTGTATCCCTTTTATTTCATGTTCTTAGCTTACTTTATTGGGGGCGCCCCTCGGGCTGCATCATCCCCAAGTCGCTCGGGTCAGACCCAGCAGCATGTACCCTTCTTGCGTTTATATTAGGGCCATGCTTTCGACCCATCATGCTTGTTATTTGGTGCCTGTCCGTGGCACCTTTTCTTCCTAGATGCCGGAAGCTTGCGCGTTAAAGGGGGGGTACCTGAGCATCGCGACTCAGGGCTCCTACTGGCTCTCCAGCCCTCACCCTCTGGTCTTGTCCGTGGCATCGCGACCTGGCATACCAGCGACGGCTGAGACCAGCTCGAGGGCAGGGACCCGAGGACATAGAGTTTCAACATCTAACCAAATTTGCAGGAACACATCCCAAGATGAGGCTCAATGCCAGGCGCAACCCGCCTTGGGGTAGGGCCCCGTGAGTCCCGCGCTGTCCCACGGGTGCCCCAATACACCTTGCCAAGCCTTTCGTGCCTCGTCGCCTCTCCAAAGCAACTAACGGCTGACTGTCGATTGTCACGGCGAACTCTTGTTCTTTCTGTGATGAGCCTGCAGGATCCCTTCAAGGAGCAGCGTCAGGCGAGGCCCTCACGGTGTCTTCTTCACTCTCGTCCGCGCAAACCGCTTGCACGTTAAAGGGGGGCTGCCTGAGCATCGCAACTCAGGGGTCCTACTGGCTCTCCAGCCCTCACCCTCTAGCCTTGTCCACGGCATCGCGACCCGGCATACCAGCGATGGCTAAGACTCGCTCGAGGGCCGGGACCCAAGGACGTAGAGCAGAAAGGGGAGCGAAGGCGAGAGGGGAGAGGCACGTGAGGACCTCGCCAAGCAACCCCTCGCATGCCGATGCATGGACCCGGCGATACACCAGGGAGCGGTCCCTGATTCTTGAGATAAGTCACTCTCCGGAAACACTAGCTATCGCAGCACCATCCCCGCACCTAATGCAATCCCATGTTAGCAACGTCGTTTTCCTTTCCCACCGAATGATGGCTGCTTGAGCACTAAGGGGGACCTCCTCAGCATCGCGACTCAGGGGCTCTTACCGGACCTCGGGTCGCTCACCTCCTGGCCTTGACCACAGCATCACGACCTGGCATACCAGCGACGGCTGAAGCCGCCTTGGGACTGGGACCTGTCGGCGCAGAGCATCAAGCCCTCACAAGGTCCGAAAGGAAGAAACTAAGCTAAGACGGAATAAGCATGTCGCACTCTTTCACGATGAGGATCATATTGACAAACGGAGCTACAGACACCTTACAAGCCCTCACGGGGTATATTCATGGCTCCTCACAGGAACAAAAGACGCGTATCCTAAGGAGTCCTAACTACAGGAACCATCGCGGTAGACGCCATCATCAACAATGGGCCGTCCGGCACCGGCGCCAACCCCATCTAGATCAGGGGCGGCGACGGCCTGACGAGCCCGCGCTGCTCCGGGAGCGGCGCCGGCTCGGGGGCTCGTAGCTGTCGTCACTCGTCTCTGGAGTCGCGAAGAGCTCGGCTGAGTCACTGGATCCTCCGGCGCCTCCATCGCCTGAGGAGCTGCCAAGGGAGTGGTTGGCCGGCCTCTGCCTGGCTGTAGCAGTGTCCCGACCGCCTCTCCCGGGGCAGCACTCTAGCCGGCGACCCTCCACATCGAAGAACTTGAAGAACATCACCAAAGCACCATCGTACTGCTGGTGGATCGCGAGGGCGCCCCTTGTCCTGCAGACCCGGGTGATCTCGCCCCAGCCTCGAGTCATGAAGACCTAGCCCGGAGCAACGACCGCGACCTCTGCCCCGGTCGCGAGGGTGCTGCAGCCGTCGTCCTGCAGCCAGAGCCCCAGGAGCTCCCCTTGCAGGATGACGGAGGCAAAAAAAGGAGGAAGGAGAATCCAAGACTGAGGAGGCATGGCGGCGTGAAGCACGAACTCTCGGGAGGAGCCTTCGGTGTGGACTCCAGGGGGAAAGACGCACACCTTCGTGTCCCGCCGGCGCCGACAACGGCGCCGCCCGTGGCGTTTGGCGTCGACTCCTTCAGAGCCCTCGATATGGGCGTACAAGGGATGTGGGAACCCTGGTGGTGGCCGCTCACACCAGGGCCTTGGCACTTCCTGGCGGGCACCCTCACCCCGATGGTAGAGGGCAAGCCGTTTCTTCGGCGGAAGCGGGTCAGGATCCTCTCGGGGAGCCTTTCCCTTCTCTGCCGTAGAGAACCGGCGGATTGGAGCCATTGCAGCAAGACGGAGCAAGGACCAGGAAGAAGGAGAAGCAAGAAGAGATAGACTGGAAGGGCACGCGCCGTTCCGTACTTATAGCCGGCGAAGGCCAACCATCGACCTCCACGATCACAGGTAATCATGACCCTCTTTGCATGCAGGGACTTGGCGAATCCGCGCAGTTGCCGAGGCGTCATGGCGAAGCGAAGACGCCCACGTCCAATCAACCACCACGTGGCGCCCAAGGCCGCAGGCTGTTAGGGCCCGTGGCACTTCGCACTTGCCCTTTCGCCTCTCCGCTCGGCCAAATCCGGGAGCGCCTTGGGCCCGGGGGCTACTGTCGGCGTTCTAGGAACGGGGGTCCCCAGCACAGCCCATCTTCATCAACACAAGCTCAAGACCCTGGCGAGGGGCCAAGCCTCGCGGGACGGACGACCAGGAGTTTCCTCAGGCATGGCCTCATCATTCTGGCTCATGAGGAGGCGGAGAGTTCAAGGCGGGGTACCTCACGAGGTGCCCATGACGCAAGCCATGACGACCAAGGGCGCCAGTCGGGCGCCAGCCCGCACAGTGTCCTCCTTTCCTCTTTGGTGCAAAGGGAGCAAGCGCAGGCGAGAGCATCAAGAAAAGGCATCCATTTCGGTGCAACAAGACCAAGACCATCCCAATGGCAGGAAGGAAGTCATTGTGGAGCCCAAGCAGGCGTCACCACCAGAGCCTTTGACAGGCGAGGACCAACTTTAGTCAGGATAAGTGTACCCGATGTTCCCCTTTAAAATGGCCAATTGTTGGCGCCCTTTCCGCTCAATATTTGGGAAGAGGCCCAGGGCCTTTGCCTATAAATAGGACTAGCCACCCCCAGGGTAGAGGCATCTGATCGGTACCTGAAGCAAGAGAGAGAGAGAGAGAAGGGCGGCTGAACTCCTCCTAGCAGTTCATCGTCCCACCCAAGAGCAGACCCTCACGAGGCTGTTCTTCCTTGTATTGTTCATCATCAGCCCAAGAGGAAATCCACCACACCACACACTGGAGTAGGGTATTACACCACAATGGTGGCCTGAACCAGTATAAACCCTGTGTCTCTTGTGTTGTTTCTTTCGTAGTTTAGATCCTAGCGAGTCGGCGAGGAGCGGGTAGGTAGAGGGCGAAATCTCCGCGCGCACCCAGTGTTCGAACCTCAAGGGTCTGCCGGAACCCGAAATCCGACAAGTCAGGGTTTCAGTCCTTTGAGAATTAGACCATTTGCTCATTCTGCTTGTCCATTCGACTGGGGGTGAGCGACTTGTCAGGACCCCGACTCAATGCCACATCGATCTAGCATGTAACACCTGATATCACTTTGCGGCCTCACGCATGGTATTCCCACGGGTGTGGCCTTACCTTTGCCCGAGACCGTTTGCGCCTTTTGGCACACGTATATGATAGTGTCGATGGCATCCATATGATAAGGAGCCCGGGCTGACATGGCTAGTCGTAAACCCAAAGTGGCACAAACTTACAGGGACAGGCATCCATGACCCAACATCGAACCTTTCGGTCATCAGCGAGTGAATCCAGGTTGTAGCACTAGGCTAGCGGGACTCCGGTGAACCGGGCTGTAGCGGGCTAACAGGACTCCGGTATTCATCGCGTGACATTTCCCCGAAGGGACAGACATAGGAACGAAGAAGGACACATGCCAGCCAGCCTAAGTGTTCCGGAGCAGTAGCAAGCTACCAAGGCTCAGTGGAAGCACTAGGAGACATTTCCTGGTAAGAGAGGCTACCAAGGATAAAACAACTAGATAGTCAGATCCCACACATACCAAGCATTTCAATAACATACACACAATATGCTCGATATGTGTAAATACAACATGGCATCACAACATGACTCTACAACTCAAGTATTTATTCAATAGGCTCCGAGGAGCGAGATATTGCAAACATGGGTCTCATGACCCAACATTATGAGCATACAAGTCAAAGCACAAGCGGAAGCTAACATGTCTGAGTACAGACAACTACAAATGAAAAAAGGCTGAGAAGGCTGACTAACTACTAGATCCTGCCGAGGGCACAAGATCATAGCTGAGGTAACAAGCTAAACGTCGAAGTCCACGTGGAACTACTAGTGAGACTGAAGTCTGCAAAAACGTAAAATAGGCAAACGTGAGTACAAATGTACCCAGCAAGACTTACATCAGAACTAACTACATATGCATCATTATCAACAAAGGGAATGGTGGGGTTTAACTGCAGCAAGCCAGCTTTGACTCGGTGGCTATCCTAAACTACGACTGCAAGTAACTCTTTTGAGGTGGCGCACACGAGTCCACATATTCACCATATCAATATACCACTATGGATCCGCTCCCGTCTCCCTACGAGAACGCCATCCATAGCACTCATGTTTATCTTGCGCATTTTAGAGTATCCACTTTCACTTGTCTATGAACTGTTATAGGCAACCCAGAAGTCCTTTACCGCGGACATGGCTATTCGAATAGATGATGTTAATCCTGCAGGGGTGTACTTGTTCATACATATTTCCACCACTTAGCGTCTGCAAACGACATGTGCTCGGCAGACTTCAAGTGAAAGGCGAAGTGGGTGTAGACCACGACCTACCTAAACACTCAAGTCTCTAGTCCAGGTTTATCGCCTATTCAGGTTCCATCCGCAGGGAGTCCGGCCGAAGTTTCCACATACGGCCCCGAACGATGTGTATAGGGTTCCTGAGACACCAAATGGGCGCCCGGTACACCGTGCCACGTGCCTACCGCATCACAGCCCACCCCTCCGGTCAGCGCTGCACACGGCCTCCAGCATACTACAAACACCAGAAACTACCTGCAACTCCTGGACAGAGGACAAGGGTGATTAAGAAGTCGAGCGGGGTCATATTTCAGGGCCCAATGCATGGTAGTAGCTGTTTTATGGATCACAAACACAGAACTCAGTTCCTGAGGACGGCTTGAATGAGTCAACCCACCATGTACTCCTACATGGCCTCTCACCGATACCTTTACCAAATCGTGTTCACACACTTAGCTCTCAACAGTAGGACATGTTCACACATCTCTGATCCATCCTCGATGAATCAGACCTGACACAACTCTAGGCAATAGCAGGCACGAGAAACAAGCATGAATGAGTAGGCACATCAGGGATCAATCAACTCCTGCTCATGCTAGTGGGTTTCATCTATTTACTGTGGCAATGACTGGTCATGAAGAGGATAAGGGGTTCAACTACCGCAGCAAGTAACAGATGAATCGTTGTTGTCCTAATGCAATAAAAGAGAGCAGGAGCGAGAGAGTGAGATTGTATCGGAATGAACAAGGGGGTTTTGCTTTCCTGGCACTTCTGAAGATAGTATAGCTCTTCATCGGTGTCATCAAATTCATCGTCGAAACATCGTCTACTGAGAGGGGACAAATACCGGCAAACAAGGAATAACACAATCATTGCAATGCACAATATGATGCATGATCATGACATGGCAAAGTGAGTGTGTTGGGCTAATGCAACTAACAACAGGTTAAATGAAGTTGGTTTGAACCCTAGGTTCAAATTCAAACTCCATATGTGCTTATTTAAATGCCAACTATGCAAATTGCCATATACAGCAACCTTAGGTTGTTCAAACATGCATGAAAACGGTACAGATGGAAAGGTTTGATTTTTCTAATCATTTTTCATATATAATTTATTTCATTTGGAGTTATGGTTGAATTGCTATGAATTTTTGAAGTCTATACAAATTTCTGGAATTTCTGAATTAAAATAAATCCAGAAAAGATTATCTGTGACAGCATGACATCGGGGTGACATCACCAGGTCAAAGGCGCCAGCCTAGGACAAACCTGACGCTGGGACCCACATGTCAGTGTAACAGCGAACTAACAGAGTTAATTAGTGTTACGTTAACACTAACCTAAGTTAGTTAGGGCCTGGGCCCACTGGTCAGTGTCTAAACTAACAGTCGGGGTTAATTAGCACTAATCTAAATCTAATCAAAGGTTAACAGAGAGGGGCCCGCACGTTAGTGACCCTGGGAGGGTCAAACCCCAGGTCAAACGAGTTAACCTCGCCGGACTTGGTCCACGGCTCGTTGCCGGCGACGCTAGAGATGGTGGAGGTGCTCGGAATCGCAGCTTAGGTGACCAAATGAGCGGTAGAGAGGCTCTACGGGGAGCTGGCGTTCGCACGCATCTAACGGAGCAAGCGGTAGCAGCCGGGGTGGACCGAGCTCGTCAGAAGCAAACTTGTGGCGGCGGCCGGAGTTTGGCCAAAGGCAGTTTGCGCGTTGCGGGGCATGTCCGGAGCCGTAGATGGTCGTGATCGACTCGCGGGAGTGCATCGAGTGCAGCGGTGGGCTCGGGAGCATGCTTGCACGGCCGTAGTCGCGGCAGCGACATGACCGGCGGCGGGGAGCTGTCGGCTCCGACAGCCACGGTGGTTAGAAGGCGCGGATGAGCACGGGGAGAGAGGGGAAAGGGCAGGGGCTCACGGTGAGGTCGAAGAGCGGTAGGCGTGCTCGGGGAGGAGGCGGAGATGGCAGATCAAACAGCGGCATCTGGCGGCCGTGGTCGGGGAAGAAGGCCGCAAACATCGTCTTGGGGCCGTCCTGGCTCATGTAGCTCGGAGAGGAGGGGGAAGAGGTTGCGGTGGAGCCTCTGGGAGCATCGACGGGGCGAGGTGGTGGCTGTGGCTGCAGCGGTGACGGATGGCGGCGACGGGATCCGCTCGGCGTTCGCGAAAGAGAGAAACAGAGGAGGGGGAGGAGCACAGGGAGAGTGAGAGGCGTCGAGGGGGCCGTGTGGCGTCTGCGAGAGACGTCCAGGGGAAGGATGAGGCAGCCAGGCAGGGAGGAGGTGGCCGGCGTGTGGAGGAAGGCAACAGGGAGGGTGGCTTGGTGGGCTGGGCCACCAGCTGGGCCAGCCAGCTGCAGTGCCGGGCCGAACAGGTAAGTTAGCCAGGTAATTCTCTCTCTCTCTCTTTTATTTCCTGTTTTCTATTTTTCTGCTACTTTGTGACTTTATTAAAAATACTAGACCAAACCCAAAAATCATGAAATTGATCAATGCCACTGTTTGAAATATAACCAACAGCAAACATTTTAGTTTATGATTATTTGAGCATTTAAACTATTTATTACCATTTAAATGCCCAAATGCAAATACTTTATGATTTAATTCAAGAATCCAGGAATAACCTAGAAATATGTTCATCATTTTTGGCAGAGGTTTTCACCTTTATCAGAAATCATGAACATTTTCAAAGGGCATTTTGGGTTCATTGAAAATGATTTTATTTGAGCCTATTTGAATTCATTTGGTGCTAGGGTTTAAACAATCCCCATTTCAAGTTTCTATAAATTTAAACATGATGCATGGATGCTTATGCAGAGTCAGGCAAGGACTAAGCGAGGGCTGTGACGACTGACGCGCGCGCGGCCACACGCCGGCCACCTCCTCCCTGCCTGGCCGCCTCATCCTTCCCGTGGACATCTCTCGCAGACGCCACGCGGCCCCCTCGACGCCTCTCACTCTCCCTGTGCTCCTCCCCCTCCTCTGTTTCTCTCTTTCACGAACGCTGAGCGGATCCCGTCGCTGCCGTCCGTCACCGGCGCAGCCACAACCACCGCCTCGCCCCGTTGATGCTCCCAGAGGCTCCACCGCAACCTCTTCCCCCTCCTCTCCGAGCTACACGAGCCAGGACGGCCCCAAGACGATGCTTGCGGCCTTCTTCCCCGACCACGGCCGCCGGATGCCACCGTTTGATCCGCCGTCTCCGCCGCCTCCCCGAGCATGCCTACCGCTCTTCGACCTCACTGTGAGCCCCTGCCCTTTTCCCCTCTCTCCCCGTGCTCATCCGCGCCTTCTAACCACCGTGGCTGTCCGAGCCGACAGCTCCCCGCCGCCGGTCATCGCCACTGCGACTACGGCCGTGCAAGCACGCGCCCGAGCCCACCGCTGCACTCATGCACTCCCGCGAGTCGATCATGACCATCCACGGCTCCGGACATGCCCCGCAACGCGCAAACTGCCGTTGGCCGAAGAGGCAAGTTAGCCAGGTAATTCTCTCTCTCTCTCTTTTATTTCCTGTTTTCTATTTTTCTGCAACTTTGTGACTTTATTAAAAATACTAGACCAAACCCAAAAATCATGAAACTAATCAATGCCACTGTTTGAAATATAACCAACAGCAAACATTTTAGTTTATGATTATTTGAGAATTTAAACTATTTATTAGCATTTGAATGCCCAAATGCAAATACTTTATAATTTAATTCAAGAATCCAGGAATAACCTAGAAATATGTTCATCATTTTTGGCAGAGGTTTTCACCTTTATCAGAAGTCATGAACATTTTCAAAGGGCATTTTGGGTTCATTGAAAATTATTTTATTTGAGCCTATTTGAATTCATTTGGTGCTAGGGTTTATACAATCCTCATTTCAAGTTTCTTTAAATTTCAACATGATGCATGGATGCTTATGCAGAGTCAGGCAAGGACTAAGCTAGGGCTGTGACACGACTGAAGCATAGTCGTCTCATGTGCCATGAGATGCATAAAAGGCTCTGAATTCTTCAGAATCGAAGTTTGACCCATTATCAGTGATGATGCTATGAGGAACTCCATATCTGAATACCAACTCTCTGATGAAGCTATTAGCAGCGCCAGCATCCAGATTCCTTATAGGCTTAGCTTCAATCCATTTGGTAAACTTGTCGACTGCTACTAGCAAGTGAGTGAAGCCGCTCCTGCCAGTTCTCAGTGGTCCAACCATATCTTACCCCCAAACAGCAAAGGGCCAGACGAGTGGAATGGTCTTAAGGGCTGAGGCTGGTTTGTGCGATAGATTGGAGTAAAACTGACATCCTTCACACTTGTCGACTATCTCCTTTTCCATTTCATTTGCTCTTGGCCAGTAAAATCCCGCTCGGTATGCTTTAGCCACAATGGTCTGAGAGGACGCATGATGGCCACAGGTCCCCGAGTGGATATCGTCAAGGATTATCCGACCTTCTTCTAGCGTTATACATTTCTGACCGACTCCAGTCGCGCTTTCTCTATACAACTGTCCCTTTATCACAGTAATGGCTTTGGATCGTCGGACTATCTGTCGAGCCTCTTCTTCATTCTCTGGGAGCTCTTTCCTTAAGATATACGCGATGTACGGCTCTGTCCAGTCGGGAGTGATGACCAAAGCTTCGATGATCAGGTCGACCACCGCTGGAACTTCAACTTCAGTCGGATCTATGACACTTTTTGGCTGTGGAGCTTATTCGGTGAAAGGATCCTCTTGAACTGATGGAGTATGGATGTGTTCCAAAAACACATTACTGGGAATGGCTTCTCTCTTGGAACCTATCTTCGCCAAATCATTAGCCGCTTGATTTTTCAGTCGGGGTATATGATGGAGCTCTAACCCTTCAAATTTCTTCTCAAGCTTTCTCACTGCATTGCAGTAACCAGTCATGGCTGGGCTTCTGACGTCCCAATCCTTCATCACCTGATTGACCACCAAATCTGAGTCGCCATAAACCATAAGGCGACGGACGCCAAGTGAAATGGCCATACGCAACCCATTCAAAAGTGCTTCATATTCTGCTTCATTGTTGGAGGAATCAAAGTGGATCTGGAGCACATATCTGAGCTTATCTCCTCGGGGGAAACCAATACTACCCCAGCACCGGAACCATTCAACATCTTAGAATTGTCAAAGAACATGGTCCAGTGTTCTGAGAGAACTTGAGTCGGTAACTGCTGTTCAATCCACCCGGCGATAAAACCGAGTAACTTTCCGCCGGGAACTCCGAATGTGCACTTTGATGGATTAAGCTTGATATCATGCCTCCTGAGATTGGCAAATGTTTCAGCAAGGTCAGTCAATAGGTCGGAACCCTTTCACGATTTGACCACAATATCATCCATGTATGCTTCCACATTCCGACTAATTTGAGTGAGTAAACACTTCTGAATCATCCTCATGAATGTGGCTCCGGCATTCTTGAGGCCGAATGGCATGGTGACATAGCAGAAGCACCCGAATGGAGTGATGAAAGCTATTTTGATCTTGTCGGGTCCATACAGATGGATCTGATGGTAACCGGAATAGGCGTCTAAAAAAGACAGGCGCTCACATCCCGCAGTCGAGTCAATTATTTGGTTGATGCGGGGAAGAGGAACATGATCTTTCGGGCAGGCCCGATTGATTTGTTTGAAATCAATGCACATGCGAAGTGACTTGTCCTTCTTGGGGACCATGTCAACATTGGCGAGCCACTCGGAGTGGTAAATCTCTCGGATAAACTCTGCTGCCAGGAGCCGAGCCACCTCCTCGCCAATGGCCTTTCTCTTCTGGACGGCGGACCGTCGAAGATGTTCTTTGACAGGTTTCACTTTTGAGTCGACTCGCAGACCATGCTCAGCCAGCCCCCTGGGAACACCCGGCATGTCAGCAGGTTTCCATGCAAAGATGTCCCAGTTCTCACGGAGGAATTGGATGAGTGCTTCTTCCTATTTAGAGTCGAGTGTTGTGGAGATATGAGTCAGAGCAGCACTGGGGTCGGTCAGGTGAATGTGAACGGGCTTTGTCTCACCGGACGACTGGAACGCTGACTCTGTGGCGGGCTTCTTGGCCCGCAATAAATCACCCGGATCTGCAGTTTTCTGGTATTCCTGTAGCTCCACCACTGTTATCTGAGCATCGGCAATCTTTGAGCCCTTCTGAAAGCACTCTTCTGCCTTTTTCCGATTGCCAGTAATGGTGATCACACCCATGGGACCAGCCATCTTCAATTTGACGTACATGTAACATGGTCGAACCATGAATCGTGCATAAGCTGGCCTGCCTAAAATAGCGTGATAAGCACTCTGGAAATCCACAACTTCAAATGTCAACTTTTCTTTGCGGAAATGCTTTCAATCACTGAAAACCACATCAAGAGCAATTTGGCCGAGTGACTCAGCCTTCTTCCTAGGAATGACTCCATGGAAACTCATGTTGCTGGTACTGAGTCTGGACATTGGAATGCCCATTCCCTTCAGCGTCTCCGCATACAATATGTTCAGGCCGCTGCCACCATCCATCAGAACCTTAGTCAGTCGAGTGCCTTCGACGACTAGGTCGACCACGAAAGCTTGCCTCCCGGAGGCTGCTATGTGTGTCTGATGATCAGACTAGTCAAATGTGATGGCGGTCTGAGACCATTTCAGACAACTGGGTGTCGCCGGAGCAACCATATTCACTTCACGGTTGATAACTTTCAATCGACTTTTGCTTTCAACATCAGCAAAAATCATCAGAGTGGAATTGACATGGGGGTATCCTCCATCACTGTCCTCTTTGTCCTCAACTTTGTCCGACTCCTTTTCCTTATCTTTGGGCTATTTCCCCTGAAATTGCTGGATCAAGAGCCAACACTGCCGAGTGGTATGTTTCGGGTAAATGAAGTTACCCTCCTCATCTTTCTTCGTGTGGATGTGGCATGGCCAATCCATCACGTCATTTCCTTCCTTGTCCTTCACCTTCTTAGGGTTCCAAGATCCTTTGGGCTTCCATTTAAACTTGCCCTGAGTCATGGTCAAGGCTTCTCCAGGAGCAGCTGGCTCGGCTTTCCGCTTCTGCTTCCGACTGGAGTTTCCTCCCCCAGTTTCATGAGCGGTTGGCTTGTACTTGCCACTCCAAAGTCGATACTCTTCTTCACCATTGGCATATTTGGTGGCAATCTCCATCATTCGACCCAGAGTCATGTCTCCGGTCCGACCAAATTTCAAACTTAGCTCCCTGTTCTTAACGCCTTCCTTGAAGGCACAAACTGCCTGGTAATCAGATACATTCCCCGCCGTGTGATGCAATGTGATCCACCTCTGGATGTAATCCCTCAGAGTCTCATTCGACTTTTGCACACAAACCTGCAGCTCTATCAACCCCGCTGGTCGCTTGCAAGTTCCTTCAAATGTTCTGACAAACACTCGGGCAAGATCTTCCCACGTGTAAATGCTGCTAGGCGCCAACTGATTCAGCCATGCTCTGGCCGAGCCCTCCAACATAAGGTGTAGGTGTTTCATGGTCACCTCATCATTGCGGCCGCCAATCTGAACAGCCACTCGGTAGTCTTCAAGCCAAGTATCGGGCTTGGACTCACCGGTGAACTTGCTGACTCCAGTCGCCAACCTGAAGTTGGGAGGAATCACCGTGGCCCTAATGGCTCTGCTAAAACACTCTGGTCCTGAGACATGGACTCTGCTGCTGGTGGGTACATCTTTGTCATGGCCTTCTCGGTGGGCTCTGTTACGGTCGACCAAACCTTGCATGATAACGGATCTTGCGTCAAAGCCTGGTTCTGTGGGGTCGACTGGAACCCTTCGCCCAACACTATGCTGACGTCTGTCATCTTGCCGTCGAGGAGCGTATGACCCACCCCTTGGGGGAGGAGTGGGCACTCGAGGTCGATCATCGCGATCGAATTGGTCATCATACTGATCACGCCGACATCCACGTCCCTCACGCCTCGGGGGCGATCTCGGACTATGGGCTGACTGGACTGTATTCGCAGTGATGGATCTACTGTGAATCTTGTTTCGCGACTGCGATACAGCTGAATTCTGATCTCCTGCTGCCCGGAGCAAATCTCTGATCTATAACAGGCCTCTGCCAGCCTCTGACTGGGAGGGCTGAATCGACTCTACTATAAGGGCTGCAGCTGCTAGATTCTGAATCGGAGTTCGATATACCTGAGTCGGTTGTGGAAAGAGTTGACGTCGACTGGAGTCTGGAACTCGTTGCCGCGCGCGCTCGTCGAGTGCTCGCTGGAGGTTCTCCAGTAGAGTGCGCTCAGCCAAGTTGGCTAAACGCGCGTCCTATAGGGCACGAGCCTCGGGGGTTTCTCCTACGATAGTGGTATGCAGCGCATCCATGTTCCGACGGCGAAGATCTTCCCTTTGCAGCAAAGTGAGTGGCTCGGGTTGATACTCCTCGTGGACCTGCGCTGGGTCGCCTCTGCCCCCCCCCCCCCCCCCGTCGGCGCGGGGGAAGCCGGGAGGACTGCGCGGTGCATTGACCATCTGGACCTCCGCCGCTGGATCACTGTTGTCGCACTCGGATGCAGTCTCTACGGAGCGAGTCGACAGGTCGAACATGCCGTAGAGGGATTCGTCGGGCTCGATCGCCGTGACTTGGGGGGTGGCCGACTGGTGGGCCACCACGTGCGTCACCCACCGCTGAAGCCTCGACCGACCGGAGTGCTTGCGCTGGCGGGAGACAGGGAGGGAGGACGACACAGGGGTCGATCGACACAGGGCCGACGGCTGCCGCAGGAGGACGTCGCGGACACACGCATGAAAGTGCGTCGCCCCGCGAACTGGGAGTGCGTCGATGTCGAGTGGAGCCTCCTGAAACCAAGCGGAGTCGTCGGCGATGAACGTGAGCACGCCGAGATGGATCTCGTGGCCCTCAACCAAAACTCTGCCAGAAACCATGATGAAGGTGATAGGAACAATCGCAACTTCTCCAATAAGTCGCTAAGACACCGGCCCCAAGGTGGGCGCAAACTTTCGTGGTTCCGAAACCTGACAGTAGAATAGGGGGGTAGGTATGGAGAGGCATGATCCTAGCTATGGAGTAGTTGTATACGCAAGAGATTTATGAGTTCAGGCCCTTCTCGAAGGAAGTAACAGCCCTACGTCTCGGAGCCCAGAGGCGGTCGACTGGATTATATGCGTATGAGTTACAGGGGTGCGCACCCTTTACACTGAGGAGGGGGTGGCTTAGATAGAGTCTGCCAGACCCCTCCTGCCCTCAGTTATGCAGGGTTTAAAGTAAATTAAGGCACGGCGTTATTGCTAACGCCATACATAAAGTGCTATCATGACCATAAAGACTACTTAATGACAGACCGTTTGTGTGCAGAGTGACTCTAGATCTCCTGGTGGTCGAGTGAGTGGCTTCATGGTCGAGTGTCTTCGAGTCCGTCGAGTGGAATCCTTCCAGGTCGACTGAATGGTAGTTTCTTCTAGAGATGTCCTTGGGGAGGGTACCTTGGACAGGTCCATGACCCTACCCTAGGTACATGGCTTCATCATGCCTTATAGGGAAGATAGATTTTGTAAGAAGCATAAGCATGATAGGACCAATTTTTTGCTCAAAGTGATAGATGAATTAGCTACAAAACTATGTTCTCTTTGTCCTATTACTTGTGAACTTTGTAATAAGGATGGTCATCTTAATTTCCAATGCAAACTTTTTCATGATCGAATCATGGCCAAATATTGTAATGACTTGATCACCCTTGAACTTTATAATGAGCTTTGTCTATTTTTGGGGAGTGAAGAATTGACATATAAAAATAGTTGGTTTGAAGTGTTCATTCTCACGGACGACATTGAAACTAATCTAAAAAATATCTATATGTTTTGCATGGTAAATTGCAATGAGAATGCTTATATTGCCAACTATAGAAAGAAGGGAAAACCAATAGAATATAAAAGGAATACTAATGAAAGGGTAAAGATTTCCACTTTCCCTCCTATTGTCTCTCATGATGAAATAGGTGACGAGGAGGAGCTTCCTATTCAACCAGTCTCATCAATAAGAAGCTTGAAAAAATTAATTAAAACCATGCATGATGTGGTCAAGAAGAAGAAAAGAAGAAAGAATAGAGGTAAAAAGGTATCTCTCCCAAATTGTGTTGCTCCTATTATTGTTGTGCCTCATGAAAATGAATCAAAAATAATTGTGGAAGATGATGCACTTGATGATGATTTTGTTATGCCTATTGCTTGTTGTGATGATTATGATTGGGAAGATAATGATACTTCTTATAATCTTGGAAATCTTTTTGGCACCAACAAGTTATGATGATAGAAATTGTTATACCGTTGGTGCTATTCATACTATTAATGATGAGAGTGACTATGCTTATGATATGCCAAGCCACAAGCTTGGGGATGCTATGTTTTATGAGAATGACATGTTTGAGAATTTATTTGCTACAATTAATGTTTTTCCCAAGCTTGGGGATGATACGCTTACTGAAGATGATCTTTTTAGTCCCCTTACTTCGAATGATCAAATTTGCTATGATGATTGCATGCCTCCTCTCTATGATGAGAACAAAGTTGCTACTTATGATGATTATTGTGATGATACTTATGTTATAAAAAGTAGTGGTAATTATTGTCATACTTTTGAAAATCCTTTTACTGAACATTACTCTTTTAATGTGGAAACGATTTTTAGTATTCGAGTTTCATATGATACTCCCACTATTGTGAATGAGAATAAAATTGCTTATATGGAGAGTAATAAATTTTCTATGCTTTTGGATCATGGAAAGAATGCTTTATGTGATGGTTATATTGATGAATATATTCATGATGCTACTGAAAATTATTATGAGAGAGGAACTTATGATTCTGGATGCTCTCGTTATGTTTCAATCCTTATCTTTTATGCGAGCATCATTGAACTCATCATGCCTAGCTAAAAGGAATTAAAGAAAAGCACTTGTTGGGAAACAACCCAACACTTTTACCTACTGTTTTTTGTGTGTTCACATGATTATGATACTGTAGTAATCATGTTTTATTGCTTTTGTTTCAATAAAGTGCCAAGTAAAGCCTTTGGGATAGTATGGATAATAGTTGACTTGAATCTGTGCAAAAACACAAACTTGTGCGCTTAGTCCAGGAATTTTAAAAATTCACTGAAACGTGCTTATGATCTGAATTTATTACATGTGATAGATATACAAATTCCCTAAGTTTTCCTAATTTTTCAGAATTTTTGGAGTAGCAGAAGTACGGTTGTTTTCCAGATCATTACAGAATGTTCTGTTTTTGACCGATTGGTTTTCAATGCATAGTTTGCTTGTTTCCTAGTTTCTATGGCTTATATTGCTCAAAATAATCTGTGGAAATGATAAGGTATAGTAGGAATTGTGTGAGAGCAATTATGAATCTTGTCATTGACAGTACAAAAGTGAATGATTTGCTTTATCATACTAACCTATCTCACGAAGTTCCGTTAAGATTTGTGTGATTAAAGTTTTCATGTTTTGGGTGAGATATCGGTAATCTTACTTGGGGCTATATTTTCATTCGTCACATGATATGAGTTTTGCTTGGAGTGTCATTTTATTTTGTTTTTATTTTCTTTCTGCTATCGATAATAATGTTTTGCATCTTTTATTTCAATAAAAATGTCAAGTATAGCCTTTGCCATGCTTACTTTGCAACTATATGGGTTGCTGTTTCAAAACAGAAAGTTTATCGCTGTTGAAAAAATTCTCTAGAAAAGTCAGAATGTGATAAAATGTTTAAAATTTTTGCACAATAAGCTATGATAAAGTTTCTACATTGTGTTAGAATTTTTTAAGTTGAATAAGTATGGATCCTTCTGCACTCTTTACAGACAGTTCTGCTTAGATAGATTGCTCTTATGTTTGTATTGTTTGCAAATGTTTGCTTGTTTAATGATTCTATTTAAGGATAGGAGTATTAAATTTGCAGAGGCATTTAGTATGCAATGTTAAATAATAATTTTAGTGATTTGCTACAATAGAGAGTGATAAGGGTTTTGCATTGATTTATACTAACTTATCTCATGAGATCTCGTTGAGTTTTGTGTGGATGAAGTTTTTGAGATTTAGGAAAACCGTGATATAAAAGGAATTAAGGAGACACAAAAGTACAAGATTGGGGATGCCCAAGGCGTCCCAAGATAATATTTCAAGAAGTCTCAAGCATCCAATCTTGGGGATGCGCTGGTAGGCATCCCACCTTTCTTCATCAACAATTATCGGTTAGTATCAGTTGAGCCTAAGTTTTGCTTCTTCACATGATGTGTTCTATTCTTGAAATGTTATTTGTTTTGTTTTGCTTTGCTTGATGTTTTAATAAAATATTTATATCTGAAAGTTTTTTAAATAAGAGAGAGTCCTCACATAGCTATCTATTTACTTAACTACTCGCTTGAACTTCACTTATATCTTCTTGGAGTTGTTTGCCATTTTCTCTCATGCTTCACTTATATTATTTTGAGAGAAGAAAATTATTATGCTCATGTTCTTCACATAAATTTGTTTTTGAGCTTATCAAAAGCAATATATGAAATTAGTCCCCAAAGTGATAGATATTCAAGAAGGATATAATAAAAAGTTTCATGAAGATCATTGGAAAAAATAAACTTGATTCTTTGTAATAGTTTTGAGATATGATGATAGTGATATGTGAGTCATGTTGGTGAGTAATAATGCTTTAGTAAGAATATTGGTGTTAAGGTTTGTGATTCCTTATGCAAGCACGAAAGTCAATAGTAGTTATGCAATGAAATTACACCCTCCTTGTGGTACATTATTCGGAGTTAGTTATGCTTAATGCTCGCTTATGAGATTTTTCGTTTCTTGGTTGGATGCTTCTCAATCTTGTGCTAGTCTTCACTTGTACTAAGTACAACCCAGTTTTGTCACATGAGTCCACTATACCTACCTATATGCGGTATTATTTTGCCGTTCTAAGCAAATTTGTATGTGCCATCTCTAATCTTCAAAATAAATTTCCTTTTTGTGTGCTCGTACCGCTCATGAAATGGTAGGGGGTGGCGGATATTTTTCCATGCTAGATGTGTTATTCTCAAGATGAGTGTTTATTCACTTGTCATGCACGAGAGTACGTCAAAGATATTAGGGATGCCCAGTCCCGAAATGATAAATGAATTTACTTTATGTTGTCAAATATCAAACGGAGTCCAAAGACAACGAAACTTTTTGGAGAATTTTGATGGACCAGAACACCCAGGATGGGCCAGGGAAGTACTAGAGGGGTGCCCCGAGGGGGGCAAAACCCACCTGGGCGTGCCTGGGGGCCCAGGCGCGCCCTGGTGGGTTGTGCCCATCTTGGTGGCATCCCACACCGCCTCTGTTAGGGAACGTAGCATGCAATTTCAAAGAATTTCTTACACTCATGCAAAATCTATCTAGGAGATGCATAGCAACGAGAGGGGAAGATTGTGTCCATGTACCCTCGTAGATAGAAAGCGGAAGCGTTTGTTAACGTGGTGGATGTAGTCGAACTTCTTCTTGTTCCGACTGATCCAGCACCGAACGTACGACACCTCCGAGTTCTGCGCACGTTCAGCTCGATGACGTGCCTTGAACTCTTGATCCTGTAAACTGTCGAGGGAGAGTTCCGTCAGCACAACGACGTGGTGACGGTCATGGTGAAGTGATCTGCGCAGGGCTTTGCCTAAGCAGTACGTGAATATGACCGGAGGCGTAAACTGTGGAGGGGGCACCGCACACGGCTTGGAACAATTGATGTGTGTTGTAAGCGCCCCCTCCCTGCGTATATAAATGAGGGAGGGGGAGGAGGCCGGCCCTAGGCGCACCCCAAGTAGGAGGAGTCCTACTAGGGCTCCTAGTAGGATTCGCACCCCCTTTCATTTACCAAAGGGGGAAAGGGGGAAAGAGAGAGAGGAGGAGAAGGAAAGGGGGGCGCCGCCCCCTCCCCTAGTCCAATTCGGACTCATTCCCTGTGGGGGGCGCCACCCCGTTGTGGGCTGGTGTGCCTCCCTCCTATGGCCCATATGGCCCATATCTTCCCTCGGGATGTCGCGGGAAACCAAGGCCACCTATGGGACCAGAAGGCCCCTTTGTTGGTTCGGCAGGGGGGCATCGCATTGCACAAAGAGCAGATGAGCATGGGGCAGCACGACAGAGATCACGCAGGCATTTCTACCCAGGTTCGGGCCACCACGAGGCGTAAAACCCTAATCCTGCTTTGGTGGATTAATGGCGGAAAAACTAGTGGTGAGGCGTAGCACGCTGCCCGGCAGGGGTAGCCTCAGGGCGACCGTCGCTACGTGTGTATGCGGGTGTGAGTTATCGAACATTCTAACCCTTTCTACGGTTGCCATGGGCCTCCTTTTATAGATCAAGGGGTTAACACAATGGCAAAGTAGTCATTATGCACTGATAAGATAGCAAATAGTGCTATCATACCTAACTGTGCAGACTGACAGGGTGCATTAAATGCACTGCTCTACATCATGTAGTTGGTTGCCTGGCAAGCCTTGTCGGGCTATCTTGCCACCTCCACGCCTGCTCGCTTGACATGTCATTGGACGGGTGTCATCTATAGGTATTTCCTATAGAAAGAGGTTGCCATGTGGCGAATGGCCGCCACTTAGTCACTTTGCGGCTTGACACCGCACTGATTGACGACGTGGGTCGTGGCGGAGTAGTTGGTGAGGTGGTTTTGCCTCCGTGTGTCCCGGCAGGCCCTGCCTGGACGTCTTCTTACGGGGGTGGCCTCGCCCCTTGCCAAGCTCGCCTGCCCAGCAAAGGAGGCCCTTCTGGTGGTGTCTTGCTCTTCTGGCTGGATCCTGGTCCTCTTGACCTGCATGTTGGTCCTTCGATGATCTTGGTTCCTTGTACTCTGACTTGGGTTGGTGCTTCAATCTCATTCACGTGCCTGTGCATAGTCTAGGCAGCAGGCCCAGGGTTTGTTGCACCAACAAAAGCCCACGGGCCTGCCCCGAACACGCTGCCGAGCATCGTCGGGGTAGGGCCTAATAAGTGCACAGACGGGGTTGCTGAAGAGGCTGATCTCTTGAGTACTTCTTTGCTCCTTCATTAACCTTGGGCTTGAGTCAGTTTCCAATTTCTTTGTGTGTCGTGCGTGATGCTGTAGAAGAACTTCGATCATGGCCTGCGGATTCTCCTTGCCCCACGATCATGGGGCGGAAACTACCATCCCACTTGCCTCCTGTTCCGCACGCACCTGCCACGTGTTCCGCATGCATTTGGTGTGGTAGGTGGTGGATGCGGGGGGCACAGGGAGAAGTGCCATGGCCGAAAACCGAGCGCTGATGGTTGGAGTAGAGGGTCGGCCTTGATTCTTAGAGCCACGGAGGGTGCAGAGAGGCTGCATTGGAGGAGCGGGGCGGCCATTTCCTGTATGAGGAGTTAGCCCCCTGCCTCGTCCTCCTATAAAAGGGGCATGAATGGTTCAGGGAGTCCTGGATTAGGGGGTATCCGGACAGCCGGACTGTGTACAACGTCCGGACTATTGAAGTGTGAAGATACAAGACTCAAGACTTCGGCCCGTGTCCGGATGGGACTCTCCTTTGCATGGAAGACAAGCTTGGCGATCCGGATATTGTGTTTCCTTCCTTTTAACGGACTCCATGTAAACCCTAACCCTCTCCGGTGTCTATATAAACCGGAGAGGTTGGTCCTTAGAAGGCCGATCACAATTACAATCATACCATCATAGGCTAGCTTCTAGGGTTTAGCCTCTATGATCTCGTCGTAGATCTACTCTTGTACTACCCATATCTTCAATATTAATCAAGCAGGAAGTAGGGTTTTACCTCCATCGAGAGGGCCCGAACCTGGGTAAACATATGTGTCCCTTGCTTCCTGTTACCATCAGCCTTGACACACAGATCGGGACCCCCTACCCGAGATCCGCCGGTTTTGACACTGACATTGGTGCATTCATTGAGAGTTCCTCTGTGTCGGCGCCACAAGGCTCAATGGCTCGTCTCGTCGTCAAGGACAGCATTACCTCGGGGGGAACTCTGGCTGTAGGCCAAACTCTCCGACATGGCGGCTTTATCATGGCCGCCCCATCGGCGATAGCGCCGACGATGGCCTCTCGGGTCATCATTCGTAACCTTCACGTTAGTTCAGAACTCGCTGAACAGATAGATCCGATGGAGCTCTCCTCCCTTAATGAGCTCTTGGATAGGGATATCAGATCCCCGCCGGTCACCCACGAGAAAGCGGTAGTGGAGGAATCACACACGGATCGCCCCTCAACTTTGAGGATGAATTATGTCCGGATCACCGAACTCCTTGAGCCGAATACCTGCTCAAAGGAGGAAATGACCCAGGTCCCGGACTTAGAACCGGGCATTGGGCGGAAGAAATTGTGCAGCACTCCGGATCCCGAGCTGTCAGGCTCGGAACCTCCCACGCCCCTGGGTGTTAGATCGGATCAGAATCCGGATTCAGCTAACAACACCCACCAGGACTTAAACTGTCTCTCCCGCATCAGGCAAGATCCCTAGGACACTGTACATCGCTACTGGGCCAGATTCCTCGTTGCGTTTAACAGGGTCAAGGACTGCCGCGAGGAGGACGTAGTCTTACTCTTCTGCAAAAACTACACGGACAAAGGACTCCTTAATGCTATAAGCCGCCGTGACATAGTACACTTTGCGGACTTGGCAATCATAGTACAGAAGTACTGTGAGATGGAAAGCGCCTGGAAAACCCAAACAAAATTTTGGGACAGTACGGCTCTCACCAAGACCTTTGTCCGAACTAAACGGGCGAACTCTCGCAAGTCGGCCGATCATGTTCCCAAGAAACCAAAGCGCACCCCAGGGTGGGGAACCCTATTGGAGGAATGGCTCAATGGACCATGTAAACTCCACAGCACTCTGGACACGACGCCAACTGATAGCCTTAGAGCATGTTGGATACTCCGGCAGGTAGCAAAAAGCGGCGAGGATCTTCTTGCAAGCCATAAAGAAGAACAACATCCTGCCAACGAACACAATGCGGTATTAACAGTCTTCGAGACTTTCGCCTCAAACAATAGGCGCAAGCGAGCTCATCGAAGCTCTGCTGAAATATGCCATGTGGCAAAAATAAACCCCTGGAACGACACTGAGGGAGTCCTCGATTAGGGGGTATCCGGACAGCCGGACTGTGTGCAACGTCCGGACTATTGAAGCATGAAGATACAAGACTCAAGACTTTGGCCCGTGTCCGGATGGGACTCTGCTTTGCATGGAAGGCAAGCTTAGCGATCCGGATATTGTGTTTCCTTTCTTGTAACCGACTCCATGTAAACCCTAGCCCTCTCCGGTGTCTATATAAACCGGAGAGATTGGTCCTTAGAAGGCCGATGACAATTACAATCATACCATCATAGGCTAGCTTCTAGGGTTTAGCCTCTACGATCTCGTGGTAGATCTACTCTTGTACTACCCATATCATCAATATTAATCAAGCAGGAAGTAGGGTTTTACCTTCGTCAAGAGGGCCCGAACCTGGGTAAACATCTGTGTCCCTTGCTCCCTGTTACCATCAGCCTTGACGCACAGATCGGGACCCCCTACCCGAGATCCGCCGGTTTTGACACCGAGATTAGTGCTTTCATTAAGAGTTCCTCTGTGACGTCGCCGCAAGGCTTGATGGCTCCATCAATCATCGTCAGCGACACAGTCCAGGGTGAGACTTTCCTCCCCGGACAGATCTCCGTGTTTGGCGGCTCCGCACTGCGGGCCAATTCGCTTGGCCATCTGGAGCAGATCGACAGCTACGCCCCTGGCCGCCAAATCAGGTTAGGAAACCTGAACTACACGGTGGATATTCGTGGAGACTTGATCTCCGACGAATTCGGGCCCGCGGCAGGAGCGCCGGACAGTCACGGCGAGCATGGCCTGGACCTGCTGTCAGACAACGCTCGGGATATCATCCCTGCAGTAGACATGGACTCAAATCCGGAGCAGGCTGCATTGCTTAGGGACGGAGGGATGGACCCTGCCCCGCAGGCCATACCCTCATCGGCAGTGGAGCCAAACACAGGCCTCGCTTCTGAGGGTGCCTCTGACTCCGGATCCCCGGATTCATATCTGGTTGTAGGATCCAGTCTGCGCATTCCCGAGCCCGCCGAACCCGGTTGGGCTCCGATAATGGAGTTCACCGCTGCGGACATCTCTCAGCACTCCCCCTTTTGCGACATGCTGAACTCATTAAAGTCCCTCTCTTTGTCAGGAGGCTTTCGGCCGAACTATGTCCGGCTCGAGTGGGAAGCAAGCGACGACGAGATTCGCTGCCCACCCACCACCCACTTCATAGCCACGCTTGATGATTTAACCGACGTGCTTGACTTCGACTCCGAAGCCATCGACGGTATGGACGACGATGCAGGAGAAGATTCAGAACCTATGGGGCGCCGGACTTCCGCCTCGTCACATGACATATACATGGTGGACACGCCCAAGGAGGACGATGGTGGCAATCCGGAAGATAAAACCCCCGGGCAAAAGCCAAAGCAACGGCGCAAACGCCATTCCAAGTCCAGTAACAGTAAAAATACCAACAAGAGCGCCAGAAGGATCGATACTCTGGCCAACCCCGAAGACAACAACGACCATACGGAACCAGCGATGCAGCAGGACGAACCAGGTCACGCCAAACACAGTTCGGAGCAGACGCCCGAAAACAATGATCCAGAGGGACGAGTTCATCAAACCAGTCCAGGACAAGAAGACAGTCCGGATGATGACAAATTCATCATTCTGGAAGAATGCGTGGAATGAAATAACCTCCACAGAAAGCTTATGGCCACAGCGAGAAGTCTGAAGAAGCTGAAGCAACGGCTTAAAGCCGGACAGGAAACGCTCAATCGCAGATGGAACAAAGTGATTGACACTGAAGAAAGATATGGCGATGATCGCCATACAAAGAGCTACCCAAAATGTAAGCTACTGCCAGAATTCGACGACGAGGCCGTTCCACCAAAGAGCAACATGACCAGGAGACCAGACGTACCACTCCATAACCGCAACAAAGCTGCTACAAACGCCGCACACGACCTACTTGAGCACCTGGATAAGAAAGCTGGCGCAGCTAGGTCCATCTACGGATCTAAAGGACACACTCTGGCGAGGGACTATGGTCACCACAACGATTACACCAACCAAATACCAGTTAGGAACAAACACCGAACACAACAACAGCCGACGGCATGCCACAGTACATCCAGATACAGAGGGGCTGCTCACCCCCTGTGCTTTACTGATGAAGTACTAGACCACGAATTTCCACAGGGCTTTAAACCTGTGAACATAGAGGCATACGACGGAATGACAGACCCAGGGGTCTGGATAGAGGACTTTATCCTACATATACATATGGCTCACGGGGATGACCTCCACGCCATCAAATACCTCCCCCTCAAACTAAAGGGACCAGTTAGACATTGGTTGAAAAGCCTCCTCGAAAATTCAATTGGGAGCTGGGAAGAACTCGAAGATGCCTTCAGGGCCAATTTTCAAGGGACTTATGTCCGGCCTCCGGACGCTGACGATTTAAGTCACATAGTCCAATAGCCCGGAGAGTCCGCCCGCAAGCTTTGGAACAGATTCCTCACTAAGAAGAATCAAATTGTTGATTGTCCGGATGCCGAAGCCTTAGTGGCATTCAAACACAGCGTCCATGACGAGTGGCTCGCCAGACACCTCAGCCAAGAAAAGCCAAGGACAATGGCAGCCCTAACAAGCCTTATGACCCGCTTTTGCGCAGGAGAAGATAGCTGGCTAGCCCGTAAAGGCACCAGCGACCCCAGCACATCGAAATAAGGGATGGCAACGGGAAGCCACGACGTAATAAAAATAAACGCCAAACAAGGAAGAGAGCCCAGATAACACGACAGTTAATGCCGGATTCAGGGGCTCTCAAGCTAATCAAATAAACAAGCCATCTAAAGGCAGTAAAGAGGGACCGTCCGGACTAAATAGAGTCCTAGACAGATTGTGCCAAATCCATGGCACCCCTGACAAGCCTGCAAAACACAAGCACAGAGAGTGCTGGGTCTTCAAACAAGCCGGCAAATTGAATGCCGAACACAAGGGAAGGGAAACACCAAGTGAGGACGAGGATGAACCTCGCCAGACGAACACGGCGGGACAGAAAAAATTCCCGCCAGAGGTTAAAACAGTAAACATGATCGACACGACTCATACATCCATGAGAGGGCACGAACGCGCACATAGAGACGCGCACGATATAGAGCCTATCATACCCGCACCTAACCACTGGATGTCTCATCCAATCACTTTCGATCACTTGGACGACCAGACTAGTATTCGGCGCGGCGGATCAGAGGCCTTGGTGCTTGACCCAATAATCAATGGATACCATCTTACCCGGGTCCTCATGGACGGCGGCAGTAGTCTCAATTTAATATACGAGTACACTGTCCACAGGATGGGGATAAACCCATCCAGAATCAGCCAAAGCAACACCACCTTTGAAGGGGTGATACCAGGCGTCGAAGCCTACAGCAGGGGCTCTGTCATACTGGAGGCAACATTCAGCTCTCCAGGCAACTCCAGAAGCGAAGAACTACTCTTCATCATCGCACCCTTCCAAAGCGACTACCACGCAGTGCTCAGAAGAACGGCCTTCGCCCGCTTCAATGCATTGCTGCACTATGGCTACCTTACACTTAAGATGCCCGGTCCATGTGGTGTCATCACCGTTAGCGGAATAACAAAGCGCTCGTCACGCGTAGAGGAACACGCGGCGGCCCTTGCGGCTGGACTATAAGCGACCTCCAACATCAAAAATATGACCGGTCGTTAAGACCACGGACACGGTTAGACAAGTTCGGTAGCCTAGATCGAACCAAGGCACCGTATATGTAATCGTATAGCGGATACCAGGGGCTACAACCACCCAATATAGCCCCACGTTTGGCTCAACCTTATTAGCAGGCCAACAGCTTACACTTTTACTATCCACCGCATATTAACATTGTAAGCTCCTATGAGTTCTCTTTTTTCACATACAACGTTCGCGATACCCTTCCAGGATATGGCACAATGGAGACAAAGGCGCAGACATGCAGTAGGGCCCCGTTAAACAGGTTTCTTTTTAGATTAAGCCCCTGTGTAAACCTTTTATATTGCCTCTTGTTGTTTAACCATCCCATGGGTTCCATACCCACAGAGGATACTTTCGTTTTTGGCACTTCGCCACGACAGATTAACGCACGTACCTGGAAACACAGGGTTTATAATGAATAGGCATTCTTGAGCCCATCATCTATTATAAAGTCCGAATACCTTCGGGAGTGTTCGGCGTCACGAGTTAGGCCTTATATGCATCAGCTCCGAATCATGTCTTTGGTCAAATGTTGGGTTTGCCCGGCTCCTGGGTTTGCCGCCTTACGTTCCATTATTATCGGCTAAGGTGGCCAAAGGAGAACTACTACGATTGTGCCCTGGTTATTCCGAATGAGCACCTCAGTAGAGAAAGCCGAAAACTGACTGTCATGGTGCAGCGAGAGACTGTTCAACCACTCGAGGACTCACCGGAATCTTTAGGATTCCTCCGCATTAACGAAAGGACATTTCCTAGTCATGTACATGCGCGCCCGTATTCGGATGCACGTGAAAGTACCAGGGGCTACATAGTAGCCCCAATGTTAGACTCCCACGGCTAAGCAAAAGTGTTACAGCTATATAGTCCGGTTGCCTAGTTCGACGTGCGATCACCTCCTTAATGGACCAAGACGTTGGATCAAGTGTGATTAAGCATATTTCTTCTCGAACACCCCCGCATTGTATGTGTGGGGGCTGAAGCCGACGACTGCTAACTTTTGGATTACATATTTATATATACATATATATAAACGGCCGCACATGGGACATAATCATATCTTCAGGCAAACAGTATAAATATAGCCTCATAATCAAAATAAACATTGTTTTTACAATGATTCCGTTCATTCGAACAAGACATTCTTCGAGCACTGCGCCTCTATTAGACGGGCACCTTCTGTGACCTGCGCCAAGTAGTGCTCGGCCAGATATTGGGCCCCCACCGGATCCTGGGCCGCTATCATGGTGGCATCCATATCCGTCCAATAGGCTTTAAGCGGGCGAGAGCCATCCGTGCACCCTCTATACACGCCGATCTCTTCATGGCATCGATCCGAGGCATGGCCCCAAGGAACTGCTGCACCAAACCAAAGTGACTGCCCGGCTTAGGCCCCTACGGCCAAAGATGGTCTATCACAGACCGCATTGCAATCCCAGACAGCCTGTGAAGCTCCACTACAGCAGCCATCTTGTCACTCAACAGCAGCGGGCGCATGGGAGCATGGAATTGCGACCAGAAAATCTTCTCCACTTCCTTGTAACCTTGATCTTTGAAGAAGTTGGCAGCGTCAGCCGTACCCTTTGCCAAATCCGCATATGCATCCACAGGACTCCAGTGTCCATCCAGGGGAGCGTACTTCAGATCGAAAAATTTCGTCCGCAGCAGATAGGAGCCCCTAGCCGCGATTTCACCGGCATGTCGAAGCTCCTCCCGCGCACCCCTGAGCTCGGTCCGGATTTCCTTGGTGGGATTCAACACCTTGTTCACTTCGGCCGAATTATCCTCACGCTCCTTTTTAAGGAGCTCATACCGGTCAGCGGCATCTTTTAACTCAATAGCCATTTCGGCTATCTTTTCCTCGCTTCGGCGATGAGCAGCCTGTTCGGCCCTCAGTTCCTCGGCCGCCTTTAGGGCAGCCGCATTGCTCACCCGAGCTTGTTCCTTGGCTTGAGCAAGTTCCGCCCCCAGGGCCTCCACGGCAGCAACACCATCTGCAGTCCAAACATATTACATCAATATCATGCCACCTTCATATTTTCCTATACAAGGGAAGGCATGACACATACCTTGTGATCTGTCCAGCCGCTCATTCACCACCGTGATATCGGCATTAATCGATCCAATTTGCCTTGTTAGTTCGGCAACTTCAACGTACTGGCCGGCGTCCGGACCCACAGGTACCTCCACACATTTACAGCACATTCATTGGTTTACGATCCCCTGTTTGCCGCCTAGGGCGGGCAACCAGCGGCTCAGGGGCTACTATCTATATGGAGCACACCTAGCACGTGCTTCATAACCAAAGAAATAGTGTATTCTTCATTACGTACCTCAAAGCCTCTGAGCAGGCTTGTGAATGCTTCATTCAAGCCGCTTGTAGCGGATGAAATCTTCTTCAGCACCGCGCTCATTAACGAGTGGTGCTCCTCTGAGAGCGCAGCTCGCTCTAGTAAGCCCGTCAGCACGTCCGGCCGGACATTGAACTGTGCTGGACCCTTCCCATCGCCCCCCGTGTGAGCCAAATGCTCCGGACTCAGGGCGGCCGACGTGTTGGCTTACGGCTTCAGCAAATACGGCGCCCGCTTCATGAGTCGGAGAGGCGGGTGGGGTTTCGCTCTCCATCATCTCCGGAGGAAGGTCCCCCGAAGACGAACCCTGTTGAGAAGAGCCGCTGGCCGGACGGCAAAAAGTTGAATCCTGGTTATTGATCTAGGATAAACACAGTACCCTCGGATTATGAATTGACTTACAGCTCAGTTGAGGGCTGGCCCGTTGGAGGGCATGATGCGGTGAGGGTGCCCGTCGGGACGAGGCCCCCTGGGGATGTCTTTTTCCCTGGTTGGGGCATCTCTGCCTCCAAGTCTTCGGAGGCAGCCCTCTTCTTCCCGCGCGGGGAGGAGGCCTTAGCCTCCATTTCCCGACTATCCTCAGGGGAGGTAACAATTCCCCCGGTCCGGATGCATAGTGTATGGGGTTCGGTTTCTTCGTTCTTCCCGTTGTCTTTCCCTGAGGGCATCCTACTGAGTACTTGGTCAAGCATCTTGGCCACGGTGGGACCAGGCGAACCTTTGGGAAGTGGCACCGGACACCTGATTCTCTCTGCCTTGCTGATCCATTCCTGGCCACGGAGGATTTTCAGAATAAACAACTATGACTAACTCAAAACAAGGTGTCCAGTGTCAAGATAACTTACTTGGGTATCTAGGCGATTGCAGCTTAGGCCCGCATCCTCGGTGGTGTCCGGACACTCTACTTTCTGTCCGAAGAATAATTTGCACATCTCTTCGAGCTTCAAGCCGAAGAAGTGCTTGACAGTCTGCGGACCCTCCGGATTGAACTCCCACATCCGAAGAGGCCGGCATTGGCACGGCAGCATCCGTCGGGTTAACATCACTTGCATTATGCTGACAAGGTTAATGTCCCTCTCAAGAAGCTCCCGGATGCGATTCTGCAGTACTGGTACATCACCAGCGGGCCCCCAATTTCACCCGACGTCGGTCCAAGACGCCAGCTGTGGCGGGGGGCCTAAGCGGAATCGGGAGCGGCCACCCACTTCGTGCCTCTGGGAGCCATGACATAAAACCACCTCCATTGCCATACATCAGATACTTCCGGGAAAGAGCCCTCTGGCCACGGGGCATTGGCGTTCCTGCTTATTATGGCGCCTTGCTACCTCTTGAGCACTGCGTTGGATTTCCCCAAAGAGGAGAGGATGATGCAGCAAAGTAGCGTAAATATTTCCCTCGGTTTTTGAGAACCAAGGTATCAATCCAGTAGGAGACCACGCACAAGTCCCTCGCACCTACACAAAACGATAGCTCCTCGCAACCAACGCGATTAGGGTTTGTCAATCCCTTCACGGTCACTTACGAGAGTGAGTTTTGAAAGAGATGATAAATAATATTTTTGGTATTTTTGGTATATAGATACAATGTGAAAAGTAAAAGGCAAAGTAAAAACAAAGCAAGTAATAAAGTAATGGAGATGGATATGATGAGAATAGACCCGGGGGCCATAGGTTTCACTAGTGGCTTCTCTCAATAGCATAGATATTCTGCGGTGGGTGAACAAATTACTGTTGAGCAATTGATAGAATTGAGCATAATTATGAGTATATCTAGGTATGATCATGTATATAGGCATCACGTCCAAGACAAATAGATCGAAACGATTCTGCATCTACTACTATTACTCCACTCATCGACCGCTATCCAGCATGCATCTAGAGTATTAAGTTAAAAACAGAGTAATGCCTTAAGCAAGATGACATGATGTAGAGGGATAAATTCATGCAATATGATAAAAACCCCATCTTGTTATCCTCAATGGCAACAATACAATACATGCCTTGCTGCCCCTTCTGTTACTGGGAAAGGACACCGCAAGATTGAACCCAAAGCTAAGCACTTCTCCCATTGCAAGAACTACCAATCTAGTTGGCCAAACCAAACGGATAATTCGAAGAGACTTGCAAAGATAACTCAATCATACATAAAAGAATTCAGAGAAGATTCTAATATTATTCATAGATAAGCTGGATCATAAACCCACAATTCATCGGTCTCAACAAACACACCGCAAAAAGAAGATTACATCGAATAGATCTACACGAGAGAGGGGGAGAACATTGTATTGAGATCCAAAAAGAGAGAAGAAGCCATCTAGCTACTTGCTATGGACCCGAAGGTCTGAAGTAAACTACTCACACTTCATCGGAGGGGCTATGGTGTTGATGTAGAAGCCCACCATGGTGGATGCCCCCTCCGGTGCAGCTCCGGAACAGGCCCCAAGATGGGATCTCGTGGATACAGAAGGTTGCGGCGGTGGAATTAGGTTTTTGGCTCCTGTTCTGATCATTTGGGGGTACATAGGTATATATAGGAGGAAGGAGTACGTCGGTGGAGCAACAGGGGGCCCACGAGGCAGGGGGCATGCGCTAGGGGGGGCGTGCGCCCCCACCCTCGTGACCGCCTCTTTTGTTCCTTGGAGCAGGGTCCAAGTCTCCTGGATCACGTTCGGTGAGAAAATCACGTTCCCGAAGGTTTCATTCCGTTTGGACTCCGTTTGATATTCCGTTTCTTTGAAACACTGAAATAGGCAAAAAACAACAATTCTAGGCTTGGCCTCCGGTTAATAGGTTAGTCCCAAAATAATATAAAAGTGAAAATAAAGCCCAATATAGTCCAAAACAGTAGATAAAGTAGCATGGAGCAATAAAAAATTGTAGATACATTGGAGACGTATCAGGCATCCCCAAGCTTAATTCATGCTCGTCCTCGAGTAGGTAAATGATAAAAAGTGAATTTTTGATGCGGAGTGATACTTTGGCATAATTTCAATGTAAAACTTCTTAACTGTGGCATGAATATTCAGAACCGAAAGATTCAAGACAAAAGTTCATATTGACATAAAAATAATAATACTTCAAGCATACTAACTAAGCAATTATGTCTTCTCAAAATAACATGGCCAAAGAAAGTTATCCCTACAAAATCATATAGTCTGGCTATGCTCCATCTTCCCCACACAAAATATTTAAATCATGCACAACCCCGATGACAAGCCAAGCAATTGTTTCATACTTTAACATTTTCAAAACTTTTTCAATCTTCACGCAATAGATGAGCGTGGGACATGGATATAACACTATATGTGGAATAGAATGGTGGTTGTGGAGAAGACAAAAAGAGGGAAGATAGTCTCACATCAACTAGGCGTATCAACGGGCTATGGAGATGCCAATCAATAGATATCAATGTGAGTGAGTAGGGATTGCCATGCAACGGATGCACTAGAGCTATAAGTATATGAAAGCTCTACAAAAGAAACTAAGTGGGTGTGCATCCAACTCGCTTGCTCACGAAGACCTAGGGAATTTTGAGGAAGCCCATCATTGGAATATACAAGCCAAGTTCTATAATGAAAAATTCCCACTAGTATATGAAAGTGACAAAATGAGAGACTCTCTATCATGAAGATCTTGGTGCTACTTTGAAGCACAAGTGTGGTAAAAGGATAGTACATTGTCCCTTCTCTCTCTTTCTCTCATCATTTTTTTTATTTGGGCCTTTCCCTTTTTTTTGGCCTCTTTTTTTTCATCTTTCTCTTTTTTTTCGTCTGGAGTCTCATCCCGACTTATGGGGGAATCATAGTCTCCATCATCCCTTCCTCACTTGGGACAATGCTCTAATAATGATGATCATCACACTTTTATTTTTCTTACAACTCAACAATTACAACTCGATACTTAGAACAAAGTATGACTCTATATGAATGCCTCCGGCGGTGTACCGGGATATGCAATGAATCATGAGTTACATGTATGAAAGAATTATGAACGGTGGCTTTGCCACTAATACGATGTCAACTACATGATCATGCTAGCAATATGACAATGATGGAGCGTGTCATAATAAACGGAATGGTGGAAAGTTGCATGGCAATATATCTCGGAATGGGTATGGAAATGCCATGATAGGTAGGTATGGTGGCTGTTTTGAGGAAGATATATGGTGGGTGTATGATACCGGCGAAAAGTGCACGGTATTAGAGAGGCTAGCAATGGTGGAAGGATGGGAAAAAGTGCGTATAATCCATGGACTCAACATTAGTCATAAAGAACTCATATACTTGTTGCAAAAATCTAGAAGTTATCAAATCAAAGTATTACGCGCATGCTCCTAGGTGGATAGATTGGTAGGAAAAGACCATCGCTCGTCCCCGACCGCCACTCATAAGGAAGACAATCAATAAATAAATCATGCTCTGAGTTCATCACATAACGGTTCACCATACGTGCATGCTACGGGAATCACAAACTTCAACACAAGTATTCTTTAAATTCACAACTACTCAACTAGCATGACTCTAATATCACCATCTTCATATCTCAAAACAATATGAAGCATCAAACTTTTCTTAGTATTCAACGCACTCAAAAGAAAGTTTCACATATCTTGAATACCAAGTATATTAACATTAAGCAAATTACCATGCTATTAACGACTCTCAAAATAATCTAAGTGAAGCATGAGAGATCAATAGTTTCTTTAAAACAAATCCACCACTGTGCTCTAAAAGATCTAAGTGAAGCACTAGAGCAAAAATTATCACGCTCAAAAGATGTAAGTGAAGCACTATGAGCAAAACTATCAACCTCAAAAGATATAAGTGAAGCACATAGAGTATTCTATCCAATTCCAATTCATGTATGGCTCTCTCAAAAGGTGTCTACAGCAAGGATGATTGTGGTAAACTAACAGGCAAAAATGCAAATAATACAAGACGCTCCAAGCAAAACACATATCATGGGGTGAATAAAAATATAGCTCCAAGTAAATTACCGATGGAAGTGGACGAAAGAGGGGATGCCTTCCGGGGCATCCCCAAACTTTGACTTTTTGGTGTCCCTGGATTATCTTGGGGGTGCCATGGGCATCCCCAAGCTTAGGCTCTTGCCACTCCTTGTACCATGATCCATCAAAAGAATTCACCCAAAACTTGAAAACTACACAACACAAAACTCAACAGAAATCTCGTGAGCTCTGTTAGAGAAAGAAAACAAAAGACTACTTAAAGGTACTGTAATGAACTCATTATTTATTTATATTGGCATTAAACCTACTGTATTCCAACTTCCCTATGGATTATAAACAATTTTGCTAGCCACAGATTCATCAAAATAAGCAAACAACACACGCAAAACAGAATCTGTCAAAAACAGAACAGTCTGTAGCAATCTGTAACTAACGCAAACTTATGGAACTCTAAAAATCCTAAAAAAATAGGAAGTCCTGGACAATTTGTTTATTTAACAGCAGCAAAAAGAATCAACGCAAAATCACGTTTCTGTGATTTAAAAAAAAAATATTCGTGCGTGCAAAGTTTCTGTTTTTTCAGCAGAATCAAATCAACTATCATCGTAGGTTATCCTATAGGTTCTACTTGGCACAAACACTAATTAAAAGATAAAATCACATCCAAACAGAGGCTAGATGGATTATTTCTTCCTAAATATAAGCAAAAACAAAAAACAAAAATATAATTGGGTTGCCTCCCAACAAGCGCTGTCGTTTAACGCCCCTAGCTAGGCATAAAAGCAAGGATAGATCTAGGTATTGCCATCTTTGGTAGGACATCCATAAGTGGCTCTCATGATATATTCATATGGTAATTTTATTTTCTTTCTAGGGAAGTGTTCCATTCCCTTCTTTAAGGGAAATTGGAATCTAATATTCCCTTCCTTCATATCAATAATTGCACCAATCGTTCTAAGGATAGGTCTACCAAGAATAATAGGACATGAAGGATTGCAATCTATATCAAGAACGATAAAATCTATGGGCACATAATTCCTATTTGCAACAATAAGAACATCATTAATTCTTCCCATAGGCTTTTTAATAGTGGAATCCGCAAGATGCAAGTTTAGAGAGCAATCATCAAAGTCACAGAAATCTAGCAAATCACATGAAGTTTTGGGAATAGTAGAGACACTAGCACCCAAATCACACAAAGCATGAAACTCATAATATTTAATTTTAATTTTAATAGTAGGTTCCCACTCATCATAGAGTTTTCTAGGGATAGAAACTTTCAACTCAAGTTTTTCTTCATAAGATTGCATCAAGGCATCAACAATGTGTTCGGTAAAGGCCTTATTTTGACTATAAGCATGAGGAGAATCTAGCACGGATTGCAACAAGGAAATACAATCAATTAAAGAGCAATTTTAATAATTAAATTCCTTGAGATCCAAAACAGTGGGTTTAGCAACATCTAGGTTTTTATTTCTTTCAATCCCACTTTTATCAATTTCATCATCAAGATCTAGAAACTCCGAATTCTTAGAAAACCTTCTAGGTAAAGGAAGATCATATTCAGTTTGATCAAGATTTATATTGCAAAACAAAGATTTAATGGGGGACACATCAATAACTCTTAGATCTTCATCTTGATTTTCATAGGAATTCGGTTTAGCGGCCATCTTATTGACTAAGGTAGCTAGCATATCCAAAATTTCAGCGGTCATCTTTTCAAGACGAGCAATTTGGGCTCTTATACCATCAAATTCTTTAGACATATCATTGAGTTCTATATTCATATAACTCATAAAACTTTTTTGTTCCTTAAGCTCGTTTCTAAAGAAATTATTACGCTCAAATTGCAAAACCATAAACTTTCTGACATTGCTTTTGATCTCCTCTAGCATTTTAAGGTGAAGATCACCAAATCTAGGTAGAGCCATCACGACAAGAAAGCAAACTAACACACAAGCAAACAAACGGACAAGGAAAAAGGTAACGGGAAAAAGAGGAGGAGATTGGGAAAGAGAGGGCGAATAAAACGGCAAGGGTGAAGTGGGGGAGAGGAAAACGAGAGGCAAATGGAAAATAATGTAATGTGAGAGATAGGCATTGTGATGTGTACATGGTATGGTTGACTTGCGCTTGCGTGAGCCTCCCCGGCAACGGCGCCAGAAATTCTTCTTGCTACCTCTTGAGCACTGCATTGGATTTCCCCAAAGAGGAGAGGATGATGCAGCAAAGTAGCGTAAGTACTTCCCTCAGTTTTTGAGAACCAAGGTATCAATCCAGTAGGAGACCACGCACAAGTCCCTCGTACCTACAAAAAACGATAGCTCCTCGCAACCAACGGGATTAGGGGTTGTCAATCCCTTCACGGTCACTTACGAGAGTGAGATCTGATAGAGATGATAAATAATATTTTTGGTATTTTTGGTATATAGATGCAAAGTGAAAAGTAAAAGTCAAAGTAAAAACAAAGCAAGTAATAAATTAATGGAGATGGATATGATGAGAATAGACCCGGGGGCCATAGGATTCACTAGTGGCTTCTCTCAAGAGCATAGATATTCTATGGTGGGTGAACAAATTACTGTTGAGCAATTGATAGAATTGAGCATAATTATGAGTATATCTAGGTATGATCATGTATATAGGCATCACGTCCAAGACAAGTAGACCGAAACAATTCTGCATCTACTACTATTACTCCACTCATCGACCACTATCCAGCATGCATCTAGAGTATTAAGTTAAAAACAGAGTAAAGCCTTCAGCAAGATGACATGATTTAGAGGGATAAATTCATGCAATATGATAAAAAAACCCATCTTGTTCGTGCCTTGGTGCCCCTTCTGTAACTGGGAAAGGACACCGCAAGATTGAACCCAAAGCTAAGCACTTCTCCCGTTGCAAGAACTACCAATCTAGTTAGCCAAACCAAACGGATAATTCGAAGAGACTTGCAAAGATAACTCAATCATACATAAAAGAATTCAGAGAAGATTCAAATATTATTCATAGATAAGCTGGATCATAAACCCACAATTCATCGGTCTCAACAAACACACCGCAAAAAGAATATTACATCGAATAGATCTCCACGAGACAGGGGGAGAACATTGTATTGAGATCCAAAAAGAGAGAAGAAGCCATCTAGCTACTAGCTATGGACCCGAAGGTCTGAAGTAAACTACTCACACTTCATCAGAGGGGCTATGGTGTTGATGTAGAAGCACTCCGTGGTGGATGCCCCCTCCGGCGGAGCTCCAGAACAGGCCCCAAGATGGGATCTCGTGGATACAGAAGGTTGCGGCGGTGGAATTAGGTTTTTGGCTCATGTTCTGATTGTTTGGGGGTACGTAGGTATATATAGGAGGAAGGAGTACGTCGGTGGAGCAATAGGGGGCCCACGAGGCAGGGGGACGCGCCCTAGGGGGGCGCGCCCCCCACCCTCGTGACCGCCTCTTTTGTTCCTTGGAGCAGGGTCCAAGTCTCCTGGATCACGTTCGGTGAGAAAATCATCTTCCCAAAGATTTCATTCCGTTTGGACTCCGTTTGATATTCCGTTTCTTCGAAACACGCCTCCGCACTCCGCATGTTGCCCCTCGATCATCTTTGGCTTCACATTGAAGGCCTTAAGCCGTAAGCCGAAGTGTGGGGTGACATGGAGAAAAGCCTCGCACACGATGATGAACGACAAAATATGGAGGATGGCGTCTGGAGCATGATCATCAAAATCCAACCCATAATAGAACATGAGCCCCCTCACAAAGGGGTCAAGGGTGAGGCCCAAGCCACGGAGGAAGTGTGGGACAAAAATGACACACTCATTAGGCTTCGGTGTGGGGATGACTTGCCCTGGAGCAGGAACCCTGTGCTGAATATCGGCGGTCAGGTATCCGACCTCCCTAAGCCTCGCAATGTCTTCCTTTTGAATCGAGGAGGCCACCCATCGGCCCTGAGGGGCGGATCCGGACATATTGGAGGATCTGGGGCGTCGAAGCTTGGGTTTCGGGTGTTAGAGCTTGAGGTGTGAGAAGGCGCGAAGAAGGTGGAAAAGAGGCATAGGCCTCGACCCCTTTATAAAGAGGCTGAATATCAAGAGTCCTCGGTGTGACCGTTTGAGGCTTATCTAAAAACACACGGAGTTATACCAACGGCCGTCGTGGGGTCACGCACGCCCATATTAATGGAAAATCCCGTAATAAGAGGAACACAATCTTCGCCTTGACGAGACATGCCAATAAGACCGCCTCGTAACACGAGTCGTTGTGGGGTAAGAAACGCCGGTTCGCATTGGACCAAGCCACGATGCATGGGCACGATGCACGAAGATTGCCAGTAGATCAGATTTATGCCATGAGAAGATCATCTTGCAGATCTAGACACGGTCTGCGTGTTCGATAATTATTTTGGAGTACTCGGAGAAGGAACCCCCCTTGCAATGCTGAAGACAACACTACACGCTGGACACATCGCCATTGAAGCCTGGTTCAGGGGCTACTGAGGGAGTCCTGGATTAGGGGGTATCCGAACAGCCGGACTGTGTGCAACGTCCGGACTATTGAAGCATGAAGATACAAGACTCAAGACTTCGCCCCGTATCCGGATGGGACTCTCCTTTGCGTGGAAGGCAAGCTTGGCGATCCGGATATTGTGTTTCCTTTCTTGTAACCGGCTCCATGTAAACCCTAGCCCTCTCCAGTGTCTATATAAACCGGAGAGGTTGGTCCTTAGAAGGCCGATCACAATTACAATCATACCATCATAGGCTAGCTTCTAGGGTTTAGCCTCTACGATTTCGTGGTAGATCTACTCTTGTACTACCCATATCATCAATATTAAACAAGCAGGAAGTAGGGTTTTACCTCCATCGAGAGGGCCCGAACCTGGGTAAACATCTGTGTCCCTTGCTTCCTGTTACCATCAGCCTTGATGCACAGATCGGGACCCCCTACCCAAGATCCGCCGGTTTTGACACCGACAGACACTGCTATAACTTTTAATGCCAGCGATGAACCTCGATTCCAGACTGTCTGGGCGCCAGCCGCTCTGGTCCTTAGCCCGATCGTAGATGGCTTTCGGCTCACTAAAGTACTCATGGACGGCAGAAGCGGATTAAATCTGATCTATGAAGAAACACTCAGCAAGATGGAAATTGATAAAAGCTGCACTAAACAAAGCGGCACAACCTTCGGGGGAATTATCCCTACTCAGGAGGTCCGGTGTGCGGGAAAAATCACACTCGATGTGGTATTCGGCACCACGGAGAATTATAGGTCCGAAGATATCACATTCCAAGTGGCTCCCTTTAGCAGCGGATACCACGCCCTTCTAGGGCGGGACGCATTTACAAGCTTTCAAGGTGTACCCCATTATGGGTACATGAAGCTTAAAATGCCCGGGCCCAATGGAATCAACACTATAGCCAGTGATCCGGGCGTCGCACTTCGCGCCGAAAATAAAACCGCAGCACTAGCTCTGGAAGCATTATCTGAAGCTCTAGCAGCCGAAGAGTTAACAACACTGCGGACCACCATGGACAGGGACGACGTGATACTCGACAAGCAACCCAAGTCCACCTCATTTAAACCTGCATACGAGATAGTCAAATTCCAAGTCCATCCAACGGACCCCACGAAGACAGCTTCCATCAGGACAAAGTTGAGCCCCGCGATGGATGCCACACTGCGAGATTTCTTACGCGAGGATTGGGACATTTTCGCCTGGCACCCATCGGACATGCAGTGCATCCCACGTGGATTGGCCGAGCATAGCCTTAACATACTAAAGGGATACAAACCTGTCAAACAGACCCTAAGGCGATTCTCAGAGCCCAAACGACAAGTAATGGGGGAAGAGTTAGCCAAGTTACTCGAGGCCGGATTCATCAGAGATATTAAACATCCGGATTGGCTGGCAAATTTGGTAATGGTACCAAAGAAGGACAAATCCTGGCGCCTATGCGTCGACTTCAAAGACCTCAACAAGGCTTGCCCCAAGGATCCCTTTCCCCTCCCTCGCATCGATCAAATCATCGATGCCACAGGTGGACACGACTCGCTGTGTTTTCTCGACGCATACTCTGGATACCATCAAATAAAGATGGCAGAGTCTGACCAAGCTGCAACAACTTTTATAACGCCATATGGCCCTTTTCGCTTCAACACTATGCCTTTCGGGCTCAAGAATGCCGGTGCAACCTATCAACGCATGATTCAAACATGCCAGGAAAAACAAATCAGAAAAACAATGGAAGCATATGTGGACGACGTGGTCATAAAAACTAGACACGTCGAAACCCTAATAGATGACTTGAGGCTTACATTCGATAACCTCCGGACATACGACATTAACTTGAATCCGAAAAATGCATCTTCGGCGTCCCCACAGGGAAACTGCTGGGCTTCATTGTTTCCAATAGAGGAATTGAAGCAAATCCGGCAAAAATCCGAGCTCTTTCGCAGTTGGCTATACCAACAGACCTCAAGCACATCCAGAAACTAGCTGGATGCGTGGCCGCTTTGAGCCGCTTTATCTCCAGGTTAGGAGAAAAGACATTACCTCTTTACCGCCTCCTTCGGTGCACCGAACACTTCGTATGGACGGATGCAGCCGCGGCCAGACTCGATGAAATAAAGACCTTACTGGCCAGTAATCCAGTCCTAACAGCGCCGAATATCGGCGAACCTATGCTACTATACATAGCCGCAACACATCAAGTTGTAAGTGCACTGCTCATCGTCGAACGAGAGGTTAACGGATACATATTCCTGCTCCAAAAGCCGGTTTATTACGTATCCACGTTCCTCACCCCATGCAAATCCCGATACCCACACTATCAAAAAATAGCATACGCAGTCTTCATGGCATCCCGGAAGCTGCGACACTACTTTCAAGAGTGTTCGATTACAGTGGCGTCCGAAGTACCACTCAATGACATAATAAATAACTGCGACGCTACGGGCCGGATTGCCAAATGGGCTATCGAGCTCCTTCCGTTCGACATAATATATAAACCACGGCGGGCCATCAAGTCGCAAGTACTGGCTGACTTTGTCGCCGAATGGACGAAAGCCTAACTCCCTAAAGAGTACGGCGCGTACTCCAACTAGATCATGCACTTCGAAGGCTCTAAAATGCTGGTCGGATCGGGAGCAGGTGTAGTCCTGACGTCTCCCACCGGTGACACGGTCCAGTACGTCCTCCAAATATTATATACAGACTCCAAGAACACAGCCGAATACGAGGCTCTGTTGCATGGTCTTCGGATGGAAGTCTCTATGGGCATTCAATGCCTAGAAGTGCGCGGGGATTCGAACCTCGCAATATCACAAATAAACAGGGACTTTGATGCCAAGGATCCGAAAATGGCGGCCTACCATAATGCCATCCTCAAAATGTCATCTCAGTTCAAGGGGCTCGAATTCCACCATGTGGCTCGAAAAAACAATCAAGCGGCGGACGTCCTCGCTCGCATCGGCGCCAAACGCGACCCTGTCCCACCTAACATATTCCTGGAAAGGTTGTTCAAGCCATTCATGGTATGGGAAGGGGAGTCCGGCAATACTAGCACGGATCCGAACACACCCCCAGATCCCGAACCATCAGACACAATCGGAGGCTCTGCCACTGAAATAACATCTTCGGCCAACGAAATCATGGCCATAAACGCCCCGTGGACTGAGCCTTTCTTGGCCTAACTAAATAGGCAGGAGCTCCCCGAAGACCAAAATGTAGCACGCTGCGTAGTCCGGCGTTCTAAAGCTTACAAAGTCCACGAAGGGGAACTCTACAAGAAAAGTGCTACCGGAGTGCTCCAAAGATGCATCTCCGAAGAGGAAGGGTGGCAGCTCTTGGATGAAATCCATGCCGAACTGGGCGGGCAGCACGCCACGGCTCGAGCACTAGTCAACAAAGCCTTCCATACAGGCTTTTATTGGCCGAAGGCCCGAGCAGACGCGCAGGACCTTGTCCAACATTGCGTCAGTTGCCAGCTCTTCGCCAATCAGAGTCATATGCCCCCTACCACTCTCCAAACAATCCCCATAACTTGGCCCTTTGTGGTCCGGGGGCTGGATATTGTCGGACCTCTTAAAGGGGGAAGCCATAAGAAAAAAATACTTATTGGTCATGGTGGACAAGTTCACCAAATGGATAGAAGCCAAACCAGTCAAAACGGCCGAATTTGGACCGAATCTGGGGTCGTACACCACTACGGTGTCCCCCACAACATCATCACTGATAATGGCTCAAATTTCACAGCTGATGAAGTGAAAACTTGGTGCGGAAAAATGGGCATTAAGCTCGATTAGCTTCCGTCTACCATCCGCAAACAAACGGCCAGGTAGAGCGGGCAAATGGTCTCATCATGAGCGGCATCAAACCCAGACTAGTGTGATCCTTGACAGAGTCGGATATGCACTAGGTCGAAGAGCTCGACTCCGTACTCTGGGGGCTGCGGACCATGCCGAATCGCACTACCGGATATACACCATTTTTATGGTATACGGCACGGAGGCAGTACTACCCTGCGACATAATACATGATTCGCCACGCGTACGCATGTATGAAGAGAAGGAAGCCGAGTTAGATCGGCAGGATAACTTGGATGCCTTGAAGGAGGAGCGTGATGTCGCAAAAGCCCGTTCCACATTCTATCAGCAGCAGGCTCGACGATATCAAAGCAGAGAAGTTCGGGCCAAAACTTACAATATTGGCGAGCTTGTCCTACGCCTACCGGAGAAGAAGGACAAACTCAAACCCAAGTGGGAAGGTCCCTTCGTCATTGACAAAGTTCTCACTGGAGGAGCGTACCGCTTAGGTAATGCATCCGATAACAGACTCGAGCCGAACCTATGGAACGCGGCCAGACTCCGAAGATTCTACGCCTAACGCCGAACTCAGTGTTCATCTCCTTACTCCCTCCCTTTTATTTATGATCCACCCCTCTTTTTTCTTTCTCGACCCCTTTTTTTTCTCTTCACAGAAAGTACTTAATACAGTGCAGACTCACAGATCATTCCGGCCGCACTATGTGTGTAAGCAATACCTAGGGGTTCCCTATACGGAAGCTAAAAATAATTACTCAAATGGCTTTTTGCCCATCACATAGAGTTTCTCTTTCATATGTGCCTTTTCTTCACCATTAGATGCATTGATATGACTTAAGATGTGGCCAAGCTGGGTTGCCTAGCTCTTCTGTTTATGCCCTATGTTCCCGTTAATTCGGCTAGGGCATAAGGGGAGCACCTCTGCGATTGTTACTGCCAGTTCAGCCGGATGTGTACCTCAGACTGGGTGAAGCCGAAAGCTAGTTTCTTTAAGAGAATATTCGATCGGTGAACAAAAGATGTATTCGTTCATTACAACATAAATCCCCAGAAGTCTTGTATCCTGCGCCATCATTCGCAGTCTGGACATGTGCATTGTCGCATGCATACCCAGGGAAAGGAACCCCTAACGGAACTATTCTCCCTGGAAGATGTTTCTTACTATCCGTGTAATATAACATAACTAGTTGGGTACTTGTATGTTCAAGCACTTATGACCCCTACGCCTTGTCTCCACGCATACCCCGGTCTTGTATAACTGAGCGGGTATTCGGACACTCCCCGGACTATAGGATCCGGGTGCTGAAGCGAAAAGGTCCGCCGTGACAAATGATTTTAATACGGCTATGGACTAATTATGTCCATTAAATTACATAGTCACTTGGACTGATTATATTCTTCCTCTATACCATCCAACAGGCTATCTAGCTTACAATCCTGTTGAGAATACTTGGCGGCTAACGCTACCTGGTCATATACCAGGCTCACGGGAATTTCTTGCCCATCAGGCCCCGCCGGTCCTACTTCGGCCATATGGTTCGGGTCCAGCTTGGTGTAGCGCGTCTTCACCATAGCCCAGGCTTCTCTTGCACCTTGCCGGCAAGCCGACATCTTCCACAGTCAGAAGCGCCGCCGTGCTCCTTGAAGTATATCCACAAGCTCCCCCATGTCATTCGGCAATAAGCTTGATGGTCACAAGGCCTGAGCAACACCCTGCATCACTTGCCGAGCTCGCTCGTGTAGTTGCGAGAGGTCTTGCAGTAAATCACTTGCAGATGAGGGCATCTCCTCTTCAGGGCGACCCGTTAACATTCCTGCAAGCAAAATTCTTTCAATAGACTTCCTCGCCGAACTATCATACAGTTCGTCTGGGCACTCACCATAAATGCCGCGTCGAAGCCTTTTGTTCTCCTTCACGGAGTCCACCAGTTGAGCGCGGATGTCTTTTAATTCCACGTCCAGCCGAATATTGGCATCTTGAAGATTGTTCTTCTCTTTCTTAACTTGCGTAAGGATGCGCTCGCCAGCCTTTAGCTGCCTTTTAAGATGCGAGTCGTCATCCGTTACACCCTCCGGATTCACCCTGGGATTGTCTGCAGAATTTTCTGTTAGACTAGTCATACCAGCCATTTACTAACTGGTGCATCTTCATACAATTAAGACAAATGTTACCAGATGAGGCCTTCTAGGATTCCTCTAACTCAGCAACTTTGTCCCTCAGCTGGGCCTTGCATTCCTCCAGCTCCCGAGCCAATTGTTCATTCTTATCTACAAGGACTTGTGCATAAATTGATCCTTCAAACAGTTATTCCAACTATTTCAAGTCTCAGGGGCTACTGTTATACATACTTATCAAAGCTTCTTACCCATATATCTTTGGTATACTGGTTCGTCGCTCGGGCAAGCCCGCCCTGAGCAGCTCGGACGTATGCATCTACCGAATTGAAGGCATTAAATGCCTCTTCGGAAAAGATTTTGTTCCGAAGCACGGCCCTCCGGCGCCGGTGATTCATGGCGCTCTCCACTTTGTAGTTTGTGGCCGAAAACATATCCCCATCCTCTGTCGGAGAACTAGGAGGAATTGGCTCCATGTCCACATCCGCTCTCGAAGCTGGTTCTTGAACCCGGCTAGTGGAGGCGTGATTGGCGGGATCCCGGGATATAGTCCGGCTGCTTCTCTTCCTACCAGATGCAAAGGGCAATTTTATATTTCAAATACTATAATAGTAGGGCAGGTTATTACTTTACCTCTGCAGTGGTGTGTCGACACTCACCGCCTTCTCTTGAGCCTGCCTAATCCGGACGCCCGTGGCTGACGAGTCCCTAAGGGCTCGGCCCCGCGCTCTGACCGTCGTCTCTGCAAACAGCACGACGCCTCAAGGGTAAAGCATAATACCTGAGGGAAGTCCTCTTCAGAGGATAGGGTTTTTTAGTTTGACTTACACGCGACACAGGGAGCAGTCCGGGATAGTCGGCCGTAATGGCCACTGAGGCAGCATCCCAGCTCGCTTGATAAAATACCTCATTGACAAGCTCCACGGTAATATTCGGATCTTCTTTTAGTCCGGGATCCAGGGCCCTTCCGGGGTCCTCTGGCTGCGGGGACTGGCTGAAGATTCCTTCTGCAGCCCTCCTCAGTTCCTGCTCGGAAACATCGATGCAGGCAATCTTAGCAGAAGAACGCTAAAGTAAGTGAAACAGGGAAAGGAATGACGACTTACCCACTCTGGGGGTTGTACATAGAGAATCTGTCCCGCGGTTTAATGTGAAGGAATTTCTCTTGTTCCCCTTTGTATAAATCGGATAATATCCTTGCCAAAGCAGTGGCAGAGTCCGGACCCTTACGGCCGCAGCGGGTGGCGTCGTCTTCCCTGTTGAAGTGGCACATGGGCTTCCCCCGATGTTGAATCGGTTGCACTCCCCGCATTATGCATATTGCCATGACCTCGACTATCGTTAGTCCGGATTTGGCCAGTAATTATCCTGCTCATCAGGAAGTGTATTTCCCCCGTATCCTCTTCTTGAGGGCCCCGGGGGCGCCAGCTTAGGCGTGCCCTCGGTGGGGCGTTACTGAACTTGGGGAGACCTGTCCGGACTGGATCCAGAAGGGGAACGTCATCGATGTAAAACCACTCTGAAGGCCAGTTTTCTGGTGCCTTCTTAGGAGTGCCGGACAGGTATCTGGTCTCGGCAATGCGGCATACTTCGGCCCCGCCCACTTGACATAGGGATTCTCCCTAGGTGCGGGGGACAAGGCAGAACAGCTTCCTCCATAATCCGAAGTGAGGTTCGCAGCCTAAAAATAGCTCGCAAAGGGCGACGTAACCCGCTATATGCAGAATGGAGGCAGGGGTAAGATTGTGCAACTGGAGGCCATAGAACTCCAGGATCCCGCGAAGAAACGGGTGGATGGGAAACCCGACGCCCCTTAGCAGATGCGGGATGAGGCATATACGATCCTCTGGAGATGGATTAGGAGATCCCTCCGCTTGTTCCCCTCCGTCATAAGTAGCTATTCCGGCTCGGACAGGGATCATGAAAGCCGGTGGGAGAAACCCTTGGGTTTGTAACTCTATCAAACGGCTATGTGGGACTGAACACTCTCCCCAATACCCCGACTTAGAACGAGGAGGGCGAGCAGAAGAGCTGCGACGGCCGCCATGTGGGAATGGTTTTTCGCGGAGCGCTCTATTGGATGCTAGCTCAGGGAGGGAGAGTGAGGTTTGGATCTGAGAATCCCCATCCCTTCAAATAAGCGGTCAGCCCAGAGGATTGAGGGTGTCAAATCCAAAAATGCCTCGGCTCCTCGCATTCGCTCGACACGTAGAGATGGTCATTATTGAGGCACTGAAGCCGAGGAGCACAACATTGATTGGAGGACGGACACCATTCATTGTAACAGGTACTTTGGAGTATTCGGAGAAGGAACCCGCCTTGCAATGCTGAAAACAATACTGCGCGCCGGACTCATCGTCATTGAAGCCTGGTTTAGGGGCTACTGAGGGAGTCCTGGATTAGGGGGTATCCGAACAGCCGGATTGTGTACAATGTCCGGACTATTGAAGCGTGAAGATACAAGACTCAAGACTTCGGCCCGTGTCCGGATGGGACTCTCCTTTGCATGGAAGACAAGCTTGGCAATCCGGATATTGTGTTTCCTTCCTTGTAACCGACTCCATGTAAACCCGAACCCTCTCCGGTGTCTATATAAACCGGAGAGGTTGGTCCTTAGAAGGCCGATCACAATTACAATCATACCATCATAGGCTAGCTTCTAGGGTTTAGCCTCTACGATCTCGTGGTAGATCTACTCTTGTACTACCCATATCTTGAATATTAATCAAGCAGGAAGTAGGGTTTTACCTCCATCAAGAGGGCCCAAACCTGGGTAAACATCTGTGTCCCTTGCTTCCTGTTACCATGAGCCTTGACGCACAGATCGGGACCCCCTACCCGAGATCCGCCGGTTTTGACACTGATAGAGGTGCCTCTTTGCACACACTTCTTCTTCTTCTTCTTCTTCTCTGCAACCTTTTCCCTCTAGCCATGGTAAGAGGGCGAGGGCACGGCAGTGTCCTAGTGGTGATGACGAGGGCTTCTACTCGACAGCGCATCCCTCTCCCTCTAGATCCTACATTGGCAGAACACACCGTGAGGGGAGGAGGAAGGGAACGAGGTCGAGTTCACCGTGGAGCTCGAGGTGGAGGAGGGCGGGGCGGCGCCTTGGCTGCGGTCCGCACCAGTGGCTCCTCCCCTGATGGAAGGCCACGTCAGGGACCAACCTTGGGAGTTCATGATCAGGCTGTACAAGCCCCTATGTGGTCACCTTCGCCTTCCAACTCCCTTTGTGCGGGAGCTGGAGCTCGAACAACCACGCGCTCTGAGGTTGCACATGAGGGGCTATGGGAACGGTTGTCCGTGCCAAAATCGACAGATCTCGGGTAGGGGGTCCCAAGCTATGTGTCTTAGGATCGATGGTAACATGGACACAAGATTTTACCCAGCTTCGGGCTCTCTCGAAGAGATAATACCCTACATGCTGATTTTGATTGTATTTGATGTGTATGATTACAGAGTTGTTCTACCTCAAGATCATATGTTGTGATCTAAACCTGAGGGTATGATGAATAATGTCATAATGATCTAGCATATGCCTATCAACTAGCCCGGCCTTGGCTTATATAACGTACCAGAGGCCTAGGATAAAGAGTCCTAGTCGAATACGTCGGCGGAGAGGAGTCCTTGTCTTGATCACCAAGAATTGTGGAATCTTCCTCGTGTATACATCGGCTGTCCGAACTGGCCCATGAGCAAAGGGCCATGGGGGTCCTCAGCCCAATCCAACTGATTGGGAGACGACATGGTGAGTACCCCCTAGTCTAGGACACCGTCAATAGCCCCCTAAACCGGTCTTCAAGTTGGGGATGCTCCTCTATTCTTCCGAATTGTTCTCCATCTTCGGCTGTCGGTCTTGAAAATTGGTTCAACAAATCTTTCTCATCTTCAATCTTGAGGATCTCTGAAGTCAATCCAAAGAGTATACCCGTTGGGTATCCAAGGAGCCCTTTAAGTCTTCGGCCTTTATCAATGCCTTGTTATTTTTATGCCACGCCTCGGGTTTGAAATGTTTACCATGCGGCAGTGTCCTCTTGCATCCGAGCTCCAACGCCGGACTGCATTCGAGGTATCTTTTGCAGCCGAGCACCAACGCGGACCGCTTCCGAGCTCCAATGTCGGAATGTATCCGAGCTCCAACGCCAGACTGTATCCGAGGTCCAATGCCGGTCTATGTCCAAGCTCCAACGAGGGACTATTTTTGAGGTGTCATAGATCACATTGGTTCAAAAAAGTTGAAGGAGTTCAGTTGAGCTTAATGCCGGAAATGCCCTCTATGGAGCCAGCCACTTGGATCCGAGCTATATCCCGAAATGCTTTCGACGTGGTTCAGCACCTTGGTCATGGGCTGATTGTTTGCGGATTTTATTTCCGATGCGTGTAAATTTATTTGCTGTCAATATGTATAACTAGTAGCCCTCAAGGTGTGTCTCGGCCTAAAACCCGAGATGCACATGAAGTAAAACATGAAACCGCCGATCCTAGTAGCCCCTGAGACTCAGGTCGATGCGCAAAATCGGCCTGAGGATCAACTCCCAGCTCGGCAGCATATGTAGGAATAGAAACATAGTGTAATATATTAGAAATAATGATCGATGGACGGGCCCTGATACGTCTCCATCATATTTACAATTTTTGATTGTTTCATGCCAATGTTCTTCAACTTTCATATACTTTTGGCAACTTTTTATATTATTTTTGGGACTAACATATTGATCCAGTACCCAGTGCCAGTTCCTGTCTATTGCATGTTTTTTGTTTCGCAAAAACCCAATATCAAACGGAGTCCAAACGGGATAAAAACGTATAGAGAATTATTTTGAAATATTTGTGATTTTTGGGAAGTAAAATCAACGCGAGACGGTGCCCGAGGGGGCCAGGAGACAGGGGGCGCGCCCCAGGGAGACTGGCGTGCCCTGGACTCTCCTGTTCACCCCGTAAGGCGGTTAACACCCTTCTTTTTCCGCAGGAAAGCTAATTCTGCGAGAAAAATCCGGGTGAAAGATTCACCCCAATCGGAGTTACGGATCTCCAGATATAAAAGAAACGGTGAAGGGGAAGAATATGAGAACGCAGAAACAGAGAGATAGATCCAATCTCGGAGGGGCTCTCGCCCCTCCCAAGCCATGGGAGCAAAGGACCAGAGGGGAAACCCTTCTCCCATCTAGGGAGAAGGTTAAGGAAGAAGAATAAGAAGGGGGACTCTCTCGCCCTGGCTTCCGGTGGCGCCGGAACGCCTCCGGGGGCCATCATCATCACCGCGATCTTCACCAACACCTCCATCATCTTCACCAACATCTCCATCACCTTCTCCCATCTATATTCAACGGTCCACACTCCCGCAACCCGATGTACCCTCTACTTGAACATGGTGCTTTATGCTTCATATTATTTCCTAATGATGTGTTGCCATCCTATGATGTCTGAGTAGATTTTCATTGTCCTATCGGTGATTGATGAATTGCTATGATTGGTTTGAGTTGCATGTTTTATTATTGGTGCTGTCCTATTGTGTCCTCCGTGTCGCGCAAGCGTGAGGGATTCCCGCTGTAGGGTTTGCAATATGTTTATGATTTGCTTATGGTGGGTGGCGTGAGTGACAGAAGGACAGACCCGAGTAAGTAGGTTGTTTGCGTATGGGATAAAAGGGGACTTGATACTTTAATGCTATGGTTGGGTTTTACCTTAATGAATCTTTAGTATTTGCGGATGCTTGCTAGAGTTCCAGCCATAAGTGCATATGATCCAAGTAGAGAAAGTATGTTAGCTTATACCTCTCCCTCAAATAGAATTGCAATAGTGATTATCGGTCTAGTAACATAGTCAATTGCTTAGGGGCAATTCCACAACTTCTATCACCACTTTTCCACACTTGCTATATTTACTTTATTACTTATTTATCTAAACAGCCCCTAGCTTTTCTTTACGTGCTCTTTATTATCTTGCAAACCTATCCTATCAAACCCACAAAGTACTTCTAGTTTCATAATTGTTCTAGGTAAAGCGAACGTCAAGCATGCATAGAGTTGTATCGATGGTCGATAGAACTTGAGGGAATGTTTATTCTAACTTTAGCTCCTCATTGGGTTCGACACTCTTACTTATCAAAAACTGTTGCGATCCCCTACACTTGTGGGTTATCAAGACCTTTTTCTGGCGCCGTTGCCGGGGAGTCATAGCATGGGGTGAATATTCTCGTGTGTGCTTGTTTGCTTTATCACTAAGTAATTTTTATTTGTTGTTCTTAGTTGTTCTCTATCTTCAGTTATGGATACGGAACACGAAATACCAAAAAAATTAGGTGTACTTGCTACTCATGGAGATGGGGTAACTCCTAAAACCCTCGATTCTCATTATGTGAGAGATATTATGTACTACTTTGATAATCCTGAGAAAACCCCTTTCAACTTTATAATGGGAGACACGTTGGATCAATGTAAATACTTTAGGGATTATCGCTTTACATAAAAAGGGAAACTATTATGGGATCAAATTAATATGTTGCGTTGGTGTGCTCGTCAACTATGCTTGAGATATGATATTATTTGTTGCTCTAGAATGAAGGCTCCACACCTTCCCTTTTCATGCAAATTCAGTGATAATGAAACCTTAGCTTCTTATGCTAGTAGTAGATATGATTACTATGATGTGGAACAAATGGAAGAATTTGTTGCTTTTAAGGCTGCTTATGAAATTGAATCTTTGTTTGGAAAGTATGAAGCTTTAGATGATGATGTTTATAGGCCTGAAAATCTTGCTATACTTAGATATTGCTATGAAAATTATGAATACAATTACAATATTAATGAATTTATTGAGAAAGTCTCCGTTGTCCAAGAAGAGGCTAATATTTTGCAGGAAGCTATGGAAGAAGAAATTGATGAAACCGTGAGCTCACTGGATGAAAAAGATGATGAAGAGAGCGAAGAACAAAAGGAGTAACAGCGGATTGATCACCCGTGCCCACCTTCTAATGAGAGTAACTCTTCAACTCATACATTGTTTAATTCCCCTTCGTGCTTACCGAAGGATGATTGCTATGATGATTGCTATGATCCCATTGATTCTCTTGAAATATCCCTTTTTGATGATGCTTGCTATGCTTGTGGCCAATATGCCAATATGAATTATGCTTCTGGAGATGAACTTGCTATAATGTTAAACATGAAATTTTTGCTATTGCACCCATGCATGATAATCCTATTATCTTTTTGAATTCTCCCGACTACACTATATCGGAGAAATTTGCGCTTACTAAGGATTATATTGATGGGTTGCCTTTTACCATTGCACATGATGATTTTGATGAATGTAATATGCATGTGCTTGCTGCTCCTACTTGCAATTATTATGAGAGAGGAACTACATCTCCGCCTCTTTATGTTTCCAATATGATAAAATTGAAAGAAACTGTTTATACTATGAATTGGCCTTTACTATGTGTGCATGAATTGTTCTTTAATGACATGCCGATGCATAGGAAGAGAGTTAAACTTCGTCATTGCTTGATATATGTTGCTTTGTGCTCACTACTAAATTACAAAGCATTGTTAATTAAAATTGGCTTTGATATACCTTGGGATCCGGGTGGATTCTTTACTTGAGCACTAAATGCCTAGATTAATGGCTTTAAAGAAAGCACTGCCAGGGAGACAACCTAGAAGTTTTAGAGAGTCATTTATTTATATTGAGTGCTTTTATATAGTTTAAAAACAAAAAAATAAAGAGGGGAACCCTAAACTTTTCAAAAAGGAAAGTGAAAGTGAGAAAGACAAGCATTGTTGAAGTGGGAGAGCTCCTTGAACTTTGTTCATGCTCATGAAAACTTTGTGAATCTTGATTACAGAAACTTTTCATCAAAAATAATTATCCCCTTGTATAATTCCATTGTATTATAAAAATAATGTCCTAAGGTTTGCCTTTAGGATGTTTACAATGCTTGTTGGTTTGTACAGTGCTGGACAGAAACTTTGGCTGTAGTGCGCGATTTTACATTTTTAACTTGAACGTTAATTGGTTCTCATTCCTTTTGCACTGTCTTGATATACAACTTGTTTATTTTTCTAATTTTGGTAGAAGTTTTGGGGTACCATAATTATGGTGGATGTTCAGATTGCTACAGACTGTTCTGTTTTTGACAGATTCTGTTTTTGATGCATAGTTTGCTTGTTTTGATGAATCTATCAATTTATATCAGTGGATTAAGACATGGAAAAGTTATGTTACAGTAGACACAATGCTAAAAAAATATGAATTGGTTTGCAACAGTACTTTGAGTAGTGATTTGCTTTATTATACTAACGGATCTTACCGAGTTTTTTGTTGAAGTTTTGTGTGGATGAAGTGTCTAATCGAGGATGTATCGATATGAGAAAAAGGAAGAGAGGCAAGAGCTCAAGCTTGGGGATGCCCGAGGCAGCTCAAGTAAATATTCAAGGAGACTCAAGCGTATAAGCTTGGGGAGCCTCGGAAAGCATCCCCTCTTTCTTCAACAAGTATCGGTATGTTTTCGGATTCGTTTCGTTCATGCATTATGTGCAAGTCTTGGAGCGTCTTTTGCATTTAGTTTTCATTTTTTTTCTTTTATGCACCATGCTGGTATGAGATAGTCCTTGGTTTATTTATAGGATGCTCATTACACTTCACTTATATCTTTTGAGTATGGCTTTATAGAATGCTTCATGTGCTTCACTTATATCTTTTGAAGTTTGGATTGCCTGTTTCTCTTCACATAGAAAACCTCCATTTGTAGAATGATCTTTTGCTTCACTTATATTTGTTAGAGTGTGGGCATATCTTTTATAGAAAGGATTAAACTCTCTTGCTTCACTTATATCTATTTAGAGAGATGACAGGAATTGGTCATTCACATGGTTAGTCGTAAAATCCTACATAAACTTGTAGATCGCTGAATATGATATGTTTGATTCCTTGCAATAGTTTTGCATATAAAGATGGTGATATTAGAGTCATGTTAGTGGGTGGTTGTGGATTGTAGAGACACTTGTGTTGAGGTTTGCATGTAATGTAGCATGCACGTATGGTAACCGTTGTGTGACAAATTTGAAGCATGGGGTGTTTCTTTGACTGTCTTCCTTACGAGTGGCGGTCGGGGACGAGCGATGGTATTTTCCTACCACTCTATCCCCCTAGGGGCATGCGTACTAGTACTTTGCTTCGAGGGCTAACAAATTCTTGAAATAAGTATATGAGTTCTTTATGACTAATGTGAGTCCATGGCTTATACGCACTTTTACCTTTCCATCATTGCTAGCCTCTTCGGTACCGTGCATTGCCCTTCCTCACCTCGAGACTTGGTGCAAACTTCGCCGGTGGATCCAAACCCTGTGATATGATACGCTCTATCACACATAAGCCTCCTTATATCTTCCTCAAAACAGCCACCATACCTAAATATCATGGCATTTCCATAGTCATTCCGAGATATATTGCCAAGCAACTTTCATCATCATCATATACATGATTTGAGCATGCATTGTCATATTGCTTTGCATGATCGTAAGATAGCTAGCATGGTGTTTTCATGGCTTGGCCGCTTTATGATGTCATTGCTACGCTAGATCATTGCACATCCCGGTACACCGCCGAAAGCATTCATATAGAGTCATATCTTTGTTCCAGTATCGAGTTGTAATATCGAGTTGTAAGTAAATAAAAGTGTGATGATCATCATTATAGAACATTGTCCCATAAAAAAAGAAAAAGAAAAATAAGGAAAGGCCAAAGAAGCCTAAATAAAAAAGGGGGCCAAAGAAGCCCACCCAAAAAGAAAAAAAAGAAAAAAAAAGAAAAAAAGAAAGAAAAAGAAAAGGGGCAATGTTACTATCCTTTTCCACCCTTGTGCTTCAGAGTAGCACCATGTTCTTCATATAGAGGGTCTCCTATGTTATCACTTTCACATACTAGTGGGCACTTTCAGTATAGAACTTTGCTTGTATATTCCGACGATGGGCTTCCTCAAATGCCCTAGGTCTTCATGAGCAAGCAAGTTGGATGCACACCCACTTAGTTTCTTTTGTTGAGCTTTCATACACTTATAGCTCTTAGTGCATCCGTTACATGGCAATCCCTACTCCTTGCATTGACATCAATTGATGGGAATCTCCATAGCCCGTTGATTAGCCGCGTCGATGTGAGACTTTCTCTTTTTTTGTCTTCTCCACATAACCTCCATCATTATATTGTATTCCACCTATAGTGCTATATCCATGGCTTGCGCTCATGTCTTGCGTGAGGGTTGAAAAAGCTGAAGCGCGTTAAAAAGTATGAACCAATTGCTCGGCTTGTCATTGGGTTTGTGCATGATGGGAGCATTTTCGTGTGAAGAAAATGAAGCATGGCCAAACTATATGATTTTGTAGGGATCACCTTGCTTTGGCCTTGTTGTTTTGAAAAGACATGATTGCTTTATTGGTACGCTCAAAGTATTATTGTTTTTATGTCAAATGATAGACTATTGCTTTGAATCACTTGTGCCTAAATATTCATGCCATGATTAGACTTATGATCAAGATTATGCTACGTAGCATTCCACATCAAAAATTATCTTTTTTATCATTTACCTACTCGAGGATGAGCAGGAATTAAGCTTGGGGATGCTGATACATCTCCGTCGTATCTATAATTTTTGATTGTTCCATGCCAATATTCTTCAACTTTCATATACTTTTGGCAACTTTTTATATTATTTTTCGGACTAACATATTGATCCAATGCCCAGTGCCAGTTCCTGTCTGTTGCATGTTTTTTATTTCGCAGAAACCCAAAATCAAACGGAGTCCAAACGGGATAAAAACGGACGGAGAATTATTTTGGAATATTTGTGATTTTTGGGAGGTAAAATCAACGCGAGACGGTGCCTGAGGGGGCCAGGAGACAGGGGGCGCGCCCCAGGGAGGCAGGCGTGCCCTGGACTCTCCTGGTCACCCCGTAAGGCGGTTGACGCCCTTCTATTTCCGCAAGAAAGCTAATTTTACGAGAAAAATCTGGGCGAAAGATTCACCCCAATCGGAGTTACGGATCTCCAGATATAAAAGAAACGGTGAAGGGGAAGAATCTGAGAATGCAGAAACAGAGAGATAGATCCAATCCCGGAGGGGCTCTCGCCCCTCCCAAGCCGTGGGAGCCAAGGACCAGAGGGGAAACCCTTCTCCCATCTAGGGAGAAGGTCAAGGAAGAAGAAGAAGAAGAAGGGGGGCTCTCTACCCCTTGCTTCCGGTGGCACCGGAACGCCGCCGGGGGCCATCATCATCACCGCGATCTTCACCAACACCTCCATCATCTTCACCAACATCTCCATCACCTTCCCCCATCAATATTCAGCGGTCCACTCTTCCGCAACCCGCTGTACCCTCTACTTGAACATGGTGCTTTACGCTTCATATTATTTCCCAATGATGTGTTGCCATCCTATGATGTCTGAGTAGATTTTCGTTGTCCTATCGGTGACTGATGAATTGCTATGATTGGTTTGAGTTGCATGTTTTATTATTGGTGCTGTCCTATTGTGCCCTCCGTGTCGCACAAGCGTGAGGGATTCCTGCTGTAGGGTTTGCAATGTGTTTATGATTTGCTTATGGTGGGTGGCGTGAGTGACAGAAGCACAGACCCGAGTAAGTAGGTTGTTTGCGTATGGGATAAAAGGGGACTTTATACATTAATGCTATGGTTGGGTTTTACCTTAATGAATCTTTACTATTTGCGGATGCTTGCTAGAGTTCCAACCATAAGTGCATATGATCCAAGTAGAGAAAGTATGTTAGCTTATGCCTCTCCCTCAAATAGAATTGCAATAGTGATTATCGGTCTAGTAACATAGTCAATTGCTTAGGGGCAATTCCACAACTTCTACCACCACTTTTCCACACTCGCTATATTTACTTTATTACTTCTTTATCTAAACAGCCCCTAGCTTTTGTTTACGTGCTCTTTATTATCTTGCAAACCTATCCTATCACACCTACAAACTAATTCTAGTTTCATACTTGTTCTAGGTAAAGCGAACGTCAAGCGTGCGTAGAGTTGTATCGGTGGTCGATAGAACTTGAGGGAATATTTATTATACCTTTAGCTCCTCGTTGGGTTCGACACTCTTACTTATCGAAAACTGTTGCGATCCCCTACACTTGTGCGTTATCAAGCCCCTAAGAGAGGGTCGTGAGAAGTCGCCATGATATATTAGCTTGATGCCGGATAAGTCCCAAATGGTACTTATTGTTGTCCGAAGAGACGCTTGCCTGTAGCTCGGTCAAGCCGAACACTGGTCACTATGTATTTTCTGCATTGAATAGGTAATGCAGTAGCCCCCGAGCCACTGGTCGGGTGGCAACAGTAGATCAGGGGATCGATGTGCCCCTTCAATATTTATAAATAGTGAGCGCGAAGCCCAGTATCCCCCGAGCCTTAATGTGGGCACGGGTGGCCGAATTAAGGATCAATATCCAGAGTAAATCACAAATTATGTGTAATGATTCTATGTATCCAAGTACTCTACATCATTAATGCTTGGATACGCATTGTACAAAACTTCGTTGACCGACCATCGGCTTCAACTTCATCGGCCAGTGGCCTGGGAGTGTTTGTCCCACTTTATAAAGCCTTTATGAGGGCAAAGATTTACGGCAAACAAGGCAATCCGGCCATACGGTTTTATAAACAAAGGTACACGGAGAGATATGTTATATTACTTTTTAATGAAAGAAACATCTTCCAAAGAAAATAGTCCCGCTATCGGTTCCTTTCTTTGGGTTGTCATGCTAAGCATGATTATGAAACCTCAGCTCCGATCAATGTGGGAGCAAAATATTGAAGATTTAGTTTGGGGAAAATTCCCAAATTATGTGGTCTTTAAAGAACCTAAATTTGCACTTCCGTCGTTGCCGACCAATTATATCCTTTAAGATTGCTAGCTTTCGGCTTCACCCAGTCTGAGGTACTAACTCGGATGACCTGGTAGTAACAATCACAGAGGTGCTCCCTTTACCACCTAGCCGAACAATTGGGAACATAGGGGTAAGCACAGGAGCCAGGCAACCCAGCTTGGCCAGAATCTTAAGTCAAATTGATGCATATTTATGGCTTTATAACGATGATTACGAAAGGCAGCCCTCGTATATTAAATACAAAAGCTGATGATATGTTTATTTTGACTCTGTTGCGACCGTTTATCGGTTGAAAGTGGCCCATCATCGGCTTCCACCCCCTTGTAGATGCTATGCAGGGTGTTTCCGTAATAACAAAACAACCCTTAGCCGACGTGTCGGTGCCCGAAGGCGGTTGTGTTAGTGGAAACGAGGCAATCAGATATGTGGGCTTTATAACTTTCACTAATCATATGAGCTTAAAGTTGGGAGGCCAGCGAGTAGCCCCCGGTTAGTGTTCAGCGACAGCCGAGGTCAAGCCGTAAACACTTCGGCCAATGTTATGAACGGCCTGTCATTTAACACAATCATCGGATCGCTGACCAGTTTATGCTTATTGTGACAGTCAGCTTTCGGCTTTCTCCACTGAGGCGCATAACCATGCAAGCTGGAAGCACAATCGCAGTGTTTCTCCCTTTGCACACCTAGCTGAACAAAGCGAAACGTAGGAGGCAAGCACAGGAGCCGGGCAACCCAACTATTGACCAAAGACACAATACGAAACCGATGCATATATAGCAATATCCGAGAATGCTTTGCCGAGGACCTCATGGGGTACCTTGGTTTTGGTGGGTTCAGCTGTAATCTCAGCCCCCCATGAATATTGCCAATGCTTTAAAGGCATCTGGCGTTGCACTGCTTAGGAACTAGTCCCTATGTGGCGTGTGTATTATCAACATTGAAGTGTAGTTCGGCGGGAAAGATGCCGAGCTGTGGGTCGAAAAAGATCTCCTGAGCTGAATTATTATGCAGGGCACCTCGGTCATGAGGATGTCCCGCTTCCTGAAAAGAAACCATACAAATAGCAAAAAAGTGCCATAAGCTCAAAAAGCCAAAAAATTATGTAAAAGCTTGACATCTGGACTAAACCAAGATTTTGGTGCCAATCCAGAAATTGGTCTTAAAAAAATTGTGCTTCTGTCGTGCTTTAACATGACACATTCGATCTCAAGACTTCACGTGGGTCAGCCTACGGCTTCAAGCTCCTTATCCCGAAGGCGGAGTGCTTCTCCGAGGCCAGTTTAGCGAGCTAAACTCGAGCGGCTTTAGAGAGAAGCTAGGCTATCCGGCTATTGATCATACACTCGAGTCGAAAAAAGGAGTGGTAGAAAAAGACTTTGCAAGGACCAAGAAGAAAACACATTACTATGAATAGCTCATATAAATTTATGAGCCCCCAGTTAACATGGGTAAAGGGAGTTTATTTTAACAAACAATGTATGTGAGCATGGTCGAACCGAACACAAGTTAAAAAATTAAAACTTTGAGCATAAAGGCGACTTAGCTGGTTAATGTGTTCGGCAATGATGACGCGGTCCAAGCTTGATGCGGTACAAGGTTCCATCCCCCAAGCCGGTCCCGAGGTGGCAGAGCGAAGATCTCGGCACTCCGAAGTGGTGACATAGCATGGCCAATGCAGGTCGGCAGAGTGACGCCGAAGTCCCCGGCGTGGGTTAATGAAGTGTTGACGAAGGCCCCCATCGAGCCGAGGTGACTTAGTATGTCAGTACGCCGAGGTGACAACACTGCCCGACCTGAATCATTTACCTGTGCACAAAAAATAGTGCAAACCGAAGATAATAGTAATAACAATAAATTAAAAAAATATTGCATAATAAATAATTTATGCAAAAGTGAGTAATAAAAGAAATATGGCATGTGCGCCGAACACTCGATGAGTTAGGGCTCTATCGGCGATGCCTAAGTCCTCGAGGCAACCAAACACGTCGGTATGGCAACTCGACGAACAAGGTGACCATGCGAGCCGATTTACACCGATTGGGACGACGGCGTTGGCTTGCCGAAGAGAGCACGTGACGCAGTTGAAGTCCATTACCTGCACATGTAAAATAGTGCAAGCCAACAATAATAATCCTCGCGTAATTAATTTACACAAAATAATTTATTTAAAGATGTGTGGCCTAGCACTGAAGTCAATGTTGATGCAGGGCATCAGCGTGATGCGGTAAAGGCGTGGCAAAGCCTGAATTCACGGGTCGGTCCAAGTTCCAGATGCAGTGTTCGCCGAACTATATACAGAGACTGACCGAACCACCACGCGACCGTCATTAATGCGACCACCATTTGATAGACCTATGTACATATGATGGAAAAAACCGGAGTAATAATTCCTTGGGAAAAATAAACCCAAACAAACAAAAATTGCTAGGATTAATAGCACCTGGCTTATTTGTTGTAGCAGTCCGAAGAAAAGTGACTCCCAAAATTGGGACTCGATCCGCACCCCCATTGCCTGATGGGCGATGAAGCGATGGCATGGCGATGCTGGTAAAGGTTGGCTCGCCGGGGCAAAGCCCCCTGTCCAGCTAACATGACGAAGCTGGTCGGCTAACGACGCCTTAACTCTCCGGAGTAAGTTGATGAAGGGATGGCGAAGACCCCGGTCCAGACGAGGTGATGGAGCAGGTCGGTAAGGAGACGTTGCAGCTGCCATGTCAGCTGAGGTGTTGAAGTAGTTCGGCATGATGGACATCGGCTCGACGAAGCAACAATGCGGCCATGCCGATGTAGGTCGTAACTTGTGACGCGGTCAATGCTGGCTTGACGAAGTGACCATGCGGCAATGCCTGTGTGCCCGCTCCGCGTAATCCGTTGGGCGGCGATGTTGGTGATGATTTATCCTTGGCGATTCTGAACTCTTGTTCGGCTCGCCTAGATGACGATCCGAAGAAGTTTAGATCGGGAGCCGTGGAGCAATGTCCCACAAAAAACTTCCTTCAAAAAGGATGTCCGAAATCCTGTTCATAGAAAAGATGAACTCGGTCTGGATTCGTTCTCGCGCAGAAAACAGATCTGAAAAGTGATGCACTAATTGGAAGGTTCCTAGAGTTTGGACGGTCGGATCGAGCTGAAATGTTGAGGGGTGGTAGATATAGTAATTCCGCAGCCAATCAATGGTTGGATCTTCCAAAGGACGTTCGAGCTAGATGGTGGACACTATCGGTGTCAAAACAGGCGGATCTCGGGTAGGGGGTCCCGAACTGTGCGTCTAGGCGGATGGTACAGGAGACGAGGGACACGATGTTTTTACCCAGGTTCGGGCCCTCTCGATGGAGGTAAAACCCTACGTCCTGCTTGATTAATATTGATGATATGGGTAGTACAAGAGTAGATCTACCACGAGATCAAGGAGGCTAAACCCTAGAAGCTAGCCTATGGTATGATTGTTGTAATGTATGTTGTCCTACGGACTAAAGCCCTTCGGTTTATATAGACACCGGAGAGGGCTAGGGTTACACAGAGTCGGTTACAATGGTAGGAGATCTACATATCCATATCGCCAAGCTTGCCTTCCACGCCAAGGAAAGTACCATCCGGACACGAGCCGGAGTCTTCAATCTTGTATCTTCGTAGTCTTGGAGTCCGGCGGACATTGATAGTCCGGCTGTCCGGACACCCCCTAGTCCAGGACTCCCTCAGTAGCCCCTGAACCAGTCTTCAATGACGATAAGTCCGGCGTGCATAATGTTCGGCATTGCAAGGCGGGTTCCTCCCTTGAATAATCCAGAGAAGATCATGAACACCAGGATAGTGTCCGGCTCTGCAAAATAAATTCCACATTCCACCGTAGAGAGAATAAAATGTACACTTAGTTCAATCTGCTGACGTATTATGCGGCGTAACATCACACCGTCACCAAGCCTTTGTTTGAATTACTATACCACCTCAGCATGTTTAGCGAAGCGGTTTCCTTGGCACGTCTTGTCGAAGCAGAGATCGTGTTCCCCTTATTCCGGGATTCTCATCAATACGTACGTGGGTAACCCAACCGTGCCATCGATGGTGGCGCTTGGGAGATAAGCGAGTTTTACAAGGCTGGTGGGGGACACATAGTTTTGTCCGCCTATATATAAGGGATAAGGATTCACCTTCTCACCTACGCCTTCTTCCTCCTTTGCCTATCCATCCCCGCGAACTCAAGCTCCAACGCCCGAGCTCGCGCATCTCGTCTCGACCTTCTCCGAATATGTCCGGAGCGGGAGGTAAATGGTTAGCCTCCACCATCAAGGAGGAGGACATTACCAAGCTGCGCAGTGCCGGATACCTTTCCGGCGATATCGCGCATCGGCTGCCCGACGAGGGGCAGCTCGTCCCAACCCCTTGGCCTCATTAGAGGGTCGTCTTCCTCCCCCATTTCCTCCGCGGACTGGGCTTTCCGCTCCCTCCATTTGTCCAGGGGCTCATGTTTTACTACGGCCTGGATTTCCACGATCTGGCGCCGAACTTTATCCTCAACATCTCGGCGTTTATCGTCTTGTGCGAGGCTTTCCTCTGCATCCGGCCCCACTTCGGCCTGTGGCTCAAGACCTTCAACGTCAAGCCGAAGGTTGTGAAGGGTACGCAAGCGGAATGCTGAGGCGCCATGTTGGGCAAATTGCCCAACGTCCCTTGGCTGGAAGGGACCTTCGTGGACTCCGTCAAGGGGTGGCAATCGGGGTGGTTCCACATGGGCGGCGGCCCCCCGAGTTTAGATCTTGCATCCCCACGCAGCTCACCTCCTGGAAAGAGAAGGGCTTGCAGTGGGTGAATCCGGTGGAGGTGATGGGACTCCGAGCATGTATCAAGAAGATGGTGAGCAATAGGCTCAGGCTCGTCAACGTGGTCCAAGTCATGCTCATCCGGCGGATCCACCCATGCCAAGAACATGCATTTAATTTGTGGGAGTTCAATCTGGAACAGCACCAGGCGCTAAGCGGTCTCTTCGATACAACATACGAAGGCGCCTGGAGGGTGCTGTTCAAGGGCGCCGAAGCCCCCGCGTCCGCGACCGAAGACCGCGGATTCAGCTCGCAGCATCCAACTGACGAGGTAAGTGATTCAACCCCATTATGGGACACTTGTGATAATTAGATTGACTCTAGTGAGGTTTCATTATGCCTCTTCCTTTGACAGGAATGGATGGAGAAGGCCAAGCTTCTCATCAGCCCGGCTCCCATGCCAGAAGACCCAGCGGACGCCCGCTTAACAGGGCTGCTGGTTCCGGCACCGCACGTGGTGTCGGAGAAGAAGGCCAAGAAGGTGGCCGCGGGGACTCGAAAGAGTTCCCACAATCAGGCGTCTGACGACGACGAGGACTCCTCCCCCGAAGACGAGGAGGAGTACTCTCTCCCGGAGGAGGGAGAGAAGAAAAGGAAGGCTTCCCCCACCGGGGAGGCTGAAGGGTCCAAGAGGGGGAGAACTATCCCCCCGGACAATTTCGCCAACATCAGCGTTGGTGAGGATGAGTGGCCTCCAAGGGCCAGGCGTCCGGCAAGATCGTAAGTATCCGGATCCTTGATGTGTAATTTCTTTTATGTCGCGTAGTATCCTTCTAACGCCGCATTCTGCCCGCAGTCCGGCCAATGATGATCTCCCTAACTCATCGAGCGGGTCATTGGCCTCGTCGGATGTAAATTCCATCCCGACTGCCTCCACCCCACGCGCCGACGAGGACGTCGAGGTGGGATCCCAGAGAGGGACCCATCAGGAGGAGGCTCCGGAGGCGCCATCAGGCAGCCTCCCGGACTTCGTGCCGGACTCTACATCGGAACCCGCAGTGGTTCCAGAGTCCGGCAAGCGGCCCCTTCGAAAGAAGGGCAGGACCGTGACGCCGGCGGCCCCCGTCCAACCGGAGGCGCCGGATAACCTGCTGGAGGCGCTTAAAGGCGCTTCCATCGAGGAAGAACACCGCACTCTCATGAGTGCGGTGATTGAGAAGGTTCAGCTCGCTAAAAGCGGGCTGACCGAAGCCTGCAGCAGCCTTTTAACAGGCTTTGAGGTAAAAAGGTTAAAATAATGTAATATAATACCGCATAGACAGTAGCCCCTGATGCTTAGTTCGGTGTTCGGAAAGAAAAGCCGGACTAAGGATCTATAACAAGATATACGCAGGGTTGCCTAAAATATGTCAGTATGGGTTTGCAGGCTGCACTGCTGACCTCTGCCGCACTAACGGCGGAGGTTGACGTGCTGAAGAAGGAACTCGAGCGGTCTGAGCAAGATCTCGGCCATGCGAAGAAGCAGCTCGAGGAAAAAGAAGGTGAGTAACACCTCTTTGAATAAGTACCTTACAGAAAAGGATTTTGGTTGCAAATAAAATTAACAAGGATAATATGTGCATTGCAGGGGCCACTAACGAGGTGGCAGCCCTGAGGGATGCTGTGTCCGCGGCCGAACGCAGTGCAGCCGCGGAACGGGCTGAGCGAGAAAAGCAAGAGGCATGGGTGGCGGAAGTTCGACAAGAGCTCTAGGTTCTCATGGAAAAACATGAGAGTTTGGAGCGTGACTCCAAGACTCGAGAGTCCGAGCTTGCCTCGGCTCTCGAAAGTGCCATGTCCGCCAAGGCCGAGGCCCATAAGGCCCTTCAGGGGGTTGAGGACATAAAGAAGATAGCGGCGGGTAAGGCGTTTTTCATGCAAAGCAGGCATGTTAATGTGAACTACCTGACACTTTCCCGAATTCGGAGCTCTCCAGGGGCGTTTGCAGATTTGCCGCGTAGTGCGTATGATGCCGCCGCATTCTATCGTGGCGAGGAGGGGAGCTCGACGGAGAAGGTCTTCTGGTCTCAGTATGCTAAGGCCGGCCATCCGGTGCCCCCAAGCGACCAGCTGAAGCAGCTGGTCGAACTCCACAAGGTAGCTGAGGAGGCCATGAAGGGCCTCATAGTCCGGCTATGGCCTGGACAGGCCATGCCTGGTAGCTACTTTGGCCTCGTGAGGCGATTGATGGATGCATGCCCCAGGCTGGATGTAGTCAAGCGCTCCGCCTGTATCGAAGGTGCTCGTCGGGCCCTTGCCCGCATAAAGGTGCAATGGGGCAAATTGGATGCGGAGAAGCTTCTCACGGACCCACCGCCGCCGGGCAAGGAGTATCGCACGCCGGAGAAGTATTATAAAATTGTCCTGAAGGGAGCCTACAACATTGCAGATGAGTGCTCCCGAAATGTAATCTTTGAGCGAACTCGCTGTTTATTTATCCTGTGCGCTGAAAACTTCGTTCATATGCACCATGAGCAACGCTTGTTTAATTTAAAATATTACCTTCTGTGCGGCCGTTTATAAAATCTGAGAGATGGCAAGTCGTTAGCTTCAGCCCCCAAGCCACAAGTGCTGGGGTGTTCGGGATAAACTTGAGCACTCTTGTTCCCATTTTTGGGTCCATCTAGGGAGGCGCTCAACACGACGAACAAGGCACCGGACTTATAATGCTTGAACACTCTCACTTAGCCATAGAATTCTATAATTTTAAATTTCGGCAAAGCCCCTAGTATTCGGAAGACCGAATCCGGGGAGCTATCCATGCCTTCATCGGACATCATCCGGAACTTCGCTCGAAGCGGCGTGAGTCTTTAAGGACCCGAAAAAACCTCTCGAACAGCGACCAGTCTCTCGCCTTATCATGCCAGTCAGTTTTAGCTTTCTCCACTGAGGCGTTAACCCGGCTCAACTGGGGCGCAATCGCAGTGGTTCTCCCAGTGCCACCTTAGCCGACAGAACGGAACGTAAGGCACCAAAACGTGGGAGCCGGGAAAACCCAACTATTGACCCAAGACATGATTCGGAGCCGATTCATATAATGCTATAAGTTCGGGGTGCCGCACTTGTGAAAGTGTTCGGACTTTATCACACCATAGAGTGGGGAACATAAGCCCCTGGTGTATTATGCCGTACCAAAATATACGGGTGCCAGATGTCATATAATGAGCATATATATATAAAATGTAATGCAATTGCGACCATAAAGGTGCTGCATTATTAATGAAAGAAAAGTCTGCTAGTAGAGCGGACTGATACAAATAGTGCGGTAAGCAAGGGATTTGGACTAAATAAACGTGTCCCCCTCCAGGGATGAGCTCCGGATTTGGTGTATATAATCGAATTTAATGCTCGTAATTGAGACCACCTGAGTGTTCGACGCGGCCTTCTTTAGTCCCTGACTGTTGCATCATGAGTTCGGCAGGTTCACCGCCGGACAGGGCTTCTGGTTAACAGAGTCCTATGTACAAAAAAGAAGAAAAATAATAAAAAAAGAGGAGCACATTTGTGAGCCCCCGGTGTGGTCGAACCGCACTCTGGGTCCGTTGTGATCGTGCCCCCTCCCCTGTGCCCATGGTATCTCCAAAGCATAATGATGTACGCGGAGTGTTATTCTTGCGATCATACGCGGGCGAGGGTTGGGGCCGCATTGCTACGCGTGCTCTGATCGCGCCAGGTGTTCTTGGTTGGGATTGCTCCGGGCGCGCTTTGCTGTATCCGTCCGTTTAACGGCCGGACTCGAGAATTGCCTTAGAAGGCTGCTCTGTACTTCTGCCGCGAGAGCCGCTGTATGTTCCTCCTTTCGGAGGGAGCGTTCCGTATTCCCATTGACCGTGATGACTCCACGAGGGCCTGGCATCTTGAGCTTTAGGTATGCATAGTGCGGCACCGCGTTGAATTTGGCAAACGCGGTTCGCCCGAGCAGGGCGTGATAGCCGCTGCGAAACGGGACTATGTCGAAGATTAACTCTTCGCTCCGGAAATTATCCGAGGATCCGAAGACCACTTCCAGTGTGACTGAGCCTGTGCAGTTGGCTTCCACTCCTGGTATGACACCTTTAAAAGTTGTCTTTGTAGGTTTAATCCTTGATGGGTCTATGCCCATTTTGCGCATTGTATCCTGATAAAAGCAGGTTCAGGCTACTGCCGCCGTCCATCAGGACTCTCGTGAGGTGGAACCCATCGACGATTGGGTCTAAGACCAATGCGGCGAATCTGCCATGGCGTATGCTGGTTGGATGGTCTCTTCGATCGAAAGTGATCGGACAAGAGGACCATGGGTTGAACTTTGGGGCGACTGGCTCCATCGCATAGACGTCCCTTAGTGCGCGTTTCCTCTCCCTCTTGGGTATGTGGGTCGCGTATATCATATTCACCGTCCGTACTTGTGGGGGAAAACCCTTCTGTCCTTTGTTGTTCGGCGGCCGGGTCTCTTCCTCGTCGTCGCTATTTAGCCCCTTGTCATTGTTTTCGGCAATTAACTTGCCGGCCTGCTTGAACACCCAGCAATCTCTATTGGTGTGGTTAGCTGGCTTTTCAGAGGTGCCATGTATCTGGCATGAGCAGTCGAGTATTCGGTCCAGATTGGACGGACCCAGAGTGGTTCTTTTAAATGGCTTCTTCCATTGACCGGGTTTAGAGCCTCGGAATCCGGCATTGACCGCCATATCCTCCTTACCGTCGCCGTTAATTCAGCGCTTGTTTTTGTTTCGACGTGACCTGCCGTTGTTGTCGTCCTTAGTATCCGGACTGCCAGAATTTTTACGGAGATTGTTGCCGCGGGCTAGCCAGCTGTCCTCTCCCGCACAAAAGCAGGTCATTAGCGATGTGAGGGCTGCCATGGATTTCGGCTTTTCTTGCCCCAGGTGCCGGGCTAGCCATTCGTCCCCGATGTTATGTTTGAAGGCTACAAGGGCCTCTGCGTCCGGACAATCGATGATTTGATTTTTCTTTGTCAAGAACCGTGTCCAGAATTGTCTGGTCGATTCGTCTGGCTGCTGAATGATGTGGCTTAGGTCATCGGCGTCTGGTGGTCACACATATGTGCCTTGGAAGTTATCAAGGAATGCGGCCTCCAGGTCTTCCCAACACCCAACTGACTCTGCGGGCAAGCTGTTGAGCCAATGCCGAGCTGGTCCTTTAAGCTTGAGTGGGAGGTACTTTATGGCGTGGAGATCGTCGCCGCGGTCCATATGGATGTGGAGAAGATAGTCTTCGATCCACACCGCGGGGTCTGTTGTGCCATCGTAAGATTCGATGTTTACGGGTTTAAACCCTTCGGGGATCTGATGATCCATTACTTCGTCAGTGAAGCATAACGGGTGTGCGGCGCCCCTGTATTGAGCAATATCGCGACGCAGCTCGAGAGAGCACTGTTTGCTTTGTTCGGCCCGACCGGGGTTATTGTGTCCGGCACGATGGTATTCATCGTGGGTCGTAGGGCGCCCCCGTGATCCATAGATGGATCTGGATTGTCTTGCTTTGTCCTCCAATATGTCTCGCAAGTCCGGCGTGTTCCCTCTTGGCTTCGTACTTTTGGAGCGATGCCGGGGTATGATCTTGGCTGGGGGCCTGGATGCCTCTCTGTCATGACCACGGGGTGGTCGGTCAGCCATATCCTGCGCTGGTGATGGATGTACGTATGCTTCCTCCTCTAATCGGGGGAGCAGCTTGCGTTTTGGGTAACTTTTGGAGGGACGTTCGAGTTTATACTCTTCGGCCGTGAGGATCTCGGTCCATCGATCGGCCAGCAGGTCCTGATCAGCTTGAAGCTGCTGCTGCTTTTTCTTTAGACTGTTTGCTGTGGTGATAAGCCTGCGCTTGAAGCGCTCTTGTTCGACGGATCCTCGGGTACGACGAATTCGTCATCGTTGAGGCTTACTTCGTCTTCGGAGGGAGGCATATAGTTATGATCCTCAACCTTTTCGTCTGCCACCCCCTCATGAGGGCTTGCTTCTGCATCCTCCTGTGCTGAGTCTTGCTGGAGGGGATTGTCTTCGGCACTCTCTGGAGTATTATTATCTCCTGTGCCGGAATCTCCATTCTTACTGTGGCAAGATTTAGAGCGGCGCCGCTGACGCCGGCGCTTGGGCTGTTTCTTTAAGGGATCTGCCTCCGCTGTTTCTTCGCCGTCCCCATCTTTTGGGGTATCCACCATGTATACGTCATATGACGAGGTGGCCTTCCAGTGCCCTGTGGGCGCTGGTTCCTTTTCGTCTCCGGCATCGTCGTCCATAGCGTCGATGTCTTCGGAGTCGTAGTCTAGCAAGTCGGTTAGATCGTCGACAGTGGCTACAAAGTGGGTGGTGGGTGGGCTCTGAATTTCTTCGTCGTCCGTATCCCAACCATCCTGGCCATAGTCCGGCCAGGACTCTCCTGATAACGAGAGATGTTTTAGTGAATTCTAGATATCGCCGAAAGGCGAGCATTGGAAGATGTCCGCGGCGGTGAATTCCATAACCGGCGCCCAATCCGGATCGATTGGCAGGGGCGCGGGAGGTTCGGAGTCCGGCGAGGAGTCCGGCGCCTCGGAATCACGAGTTTCGCAGGGGACAAGATTAGTGTTCGGCTCCATCGCCGTGGATGTTGAAGCCCCCAGGGCGGCGTCTATCCACCGACCCTCGATCTGGGCAATCGGCTCCGGGCTAATGGCCGAAGTGGATCTGTGTGCGGCCACCAAGGCACTGTTCGGTGGCAGAGCTAAATCATGCCCGTCGTCACAGTGCGGCGCGCTTGGCTGTGGCTCGAGTCCATCGAAGATCAAGTCTTCGCGGACGTCGGCCGTGAAGTTTAAGCTTCCAAATCTGACCTGACGGCCAGGGGCGTAGCTTTCGATCTGCTCCAGATGGCCAAGTGAATTGGCCCGCAGGGTGAAGCCGCCGAATACGAAGATCTGTCCGGGGAGAAAAATCTCACCCTGGACAGCGTTGCAGGTTGAAGATGCCATCAAGCCTATCAGTGACGACACAGAGGAACTCTCAATGAAAGCACCAATGTCGGTGTCAAAACCGGCGGATCTCGGGTAGGGGGTCCCGAACTGTGCGTCTAGGCGGATGGTAACAGGAGACGAGGGACACGATGTTTTTACCCAGGTTCGGGCCCTCTCGATGGAGGTAAAACCCTACGTCCTGCTTGATTAATATTGATGATATGGGTAGTACAAGAGTAGATCTACCACGAGATCAAGGAGGCTAAACCCTAGAAGCTAGCCTATGTTATGATTGTTGTAATGTATGTTGTCCTACGGACTAAAGCCCTCCGGTTTATATAGACACCGGAGAGGGCTAGGGTTACACAGAGTCGGTTACAATGGTAGGAGATCTACATATCCGTATCGCCAAGCTTGCCTTCCACGCCAAGGAAAGTACCATCCGGACACGAGCCGGAGTCTTCAATCTTGTATCTTCGTAGTCTTGGAGTCCGGCGGACATTGATAGTCCGGCTGTCCGGACACCCCCTAGTCCAGGACTCCCTCAGACACCATTCTCCAAACTCGTCCAGATTCGATGGGGCTCTGGTATATCAGAGACCGGTGGAGATTGCTCCATCGGAACGCGACAAAATTTTACAGTGTTGTTGTAGACTCAATTCCGCACAATTCCACCGAAGGAATCATCAAAGCGATGCTCGAGGGGGTGGTGGTAGCGGATACAAGTTCGCTGTTCGGAAAAATAGCACGGTCGCCTGAGGGCAATGTTGACGTTGAGCCCCCGAGCTCCATGGATGATTCCTCCATGATCTTGATAGAGATCAGAGTTGGTGCTGATGAAGGCCCTCGTCCGAACATGATGATTGGAGGTAGGGCACAGTCCTCGGTCAAGCCAAGGTGACCAGTCCAGGCGGCGACGAAGACGCCGATGTTGCAGTTTATCTGCAGGCGAGCCATTGATCCTTTTGCCGACTGAGGGAGTCCTGGATTAAGGGGTCCTCGGACAGCCGGACTATAGGTGTATGCCGGACTGTTGGGCTATGAAGATACAAGATAGAAGACTCCGTCCCATGTCCGGATGGGACTCTTTTTTGTGGGGAAGGCAAGCTTGGAGGTTCGGATATGAAGATTTCTTTCTCTATAACCGACTCTGTGTAACCCTAGCCCCCTTCGGTGTCTATATAAACTGGAGGGTTTAGTCCGTAGGACAAGAACAATCATAACCATTGGCTAGCTTCTAGGGCTTAGCCTCTATGATCTTGTGGTAGATCAACTCTTGTAATACTCATACCATCAAGATCAATCAAGCAGGAAGTAGGGTATTACCTCCATCGAGAGGGCCCAAACCTGGGTAAACATTGTGTCCCCCGCCTCCTGTTACCATTAGCCTTAGACGCACAGTTCGGGACCCCCTACCCGAGATCCGCCAGTTTCGACACCGACATTGGTGCTTTCATTGTGAGCTCCACTGTGTTATCACCATAAGGCTTGATGGCTCCTTCAATCATCCACAACAACGCCGTCCAGGGTGAAGTTTTTCTCCTCGGACAGATCTTCGTATTTGGCGGCTTTGCACTACGGGCCAACTCGCTTGGCCATCTGGAGCAGATAGACAGCTATGCCCCTGGCCATCAGGTTAGGTTTGGAAGCCTGAATTACACCGCCGACATCCGCAGAGACTTGATCTTCGACGGATTCGAGCCTATGATAGCCGTGCCCCGCCACCACGGTGAACATGACCTAAATCTGTCATCAGACTATGTGTGGGAGATTGCGCCTGTAACCGCCTGGGCCCTAGATCTAGAGCAGAGCGCGCCATCCGAGGACGAGAGGCTCAACCTTGCCAGGGAAGCTGCGGACTCAATGGCGCTAGAGCCGAACACAGATCTGACCTCCAACGAGGCATGTGTCATCGGAACCTCAGACTCATCTCTGGCAATAGGCTCCGAACTGCGTGTATCCGCATCCATCGAATCTGACTTGGCGCTGATCTTAGAGTTCAGCTCCGCGGACATCTTTCAACACTCACCCTTAGGCGATGTGTTGAACTCATTAAAGTCCCTCTCCTTGTCAGGAGATCCTTGGTCATACTATGTCTGGCTTGAGTGGGAAGCGGACGACGAAGAACTTCGTTACCCACCCACCACCCACTTGATAGCCACTATCGAATATTTGACCGATATGCTTGATTTTGACTCCGAAGATATCGACGATATGGACGACGATGCCGGAGAAGAACAGGAACCACCGCCCACAGGGTGCTGGACAACCACCTCCTCATACAATATATACATGGTGGATACACTCAAAGAAGACAATGGCGATGACATAAAAGATCCAGTTGAGGATAAACTTCCTGAGAAGCAGTCTAAGCGCCGACGTCAGCGGCGCCGCTCTAAATCACGCCATGGCAAAAATAGCAATACCGGCACAAGAGAGAATAGCACTCCGGACGATGCCGAAGACAACGAAGACCCCGCCAAGCCAAGTTTCGAACAGGCTGGACGGGAAGATGGGCGAGCTAGCCCCGATGAACAGGCCGTGAAGGACGACTCAGAAGACACCAATTACATGCCCCTCTCCGAGGACGAGGTGAGCCTCGGCGATGAAGAATTTATCATTCCTGAGGATCCCGTTGAGCAGGAGCGTTTCAAGCGCCGGCTTATAGCCACTGCAAAAAGCCTGGACAAAAAGCAGCAACAGCTTTGAGCTGATCAAGATCTGCTCACTGATAGATGGACCGAAGTCCTGGCAGCCGAGGAATACGGACTCGAACGCCCAACCAAAAGTTACCCAGAGTGAAAATTGCCACCTCAATTCAATGACGACGCGTTGGGGCCAGCACTACCAGCACATAATGCGGCTGACAGACCATTGTGTGGTCCAGATAAAGTGGCAATTCAGCCCGAGCAGCAGCCAGCACCACGTCGCCGAACAAACAGAAACACAACAGCTCCGGGAAACACACGACCTGCGGTACGACTAGAGAACAGAGCAGGCCAGACCAGATCGATCTATGGATCCCGGGGGTGCGCCCCAACGTGCAACGATGACCACCATGCCGGATATGACAAATACACACCTATCCGGGCCGAATACCGCAGACCGGCTCCATTCAAGTTGTGTCACGATGTAGCCCGGCACAGAGGCGCCGCACACCCCCTATGCTTCACCGATGAAGTAATGGAACATGAATTCCGAGAGGGGTTCAAACCCGTAAATATTGAATCATATGATGGAACAACAGATCCTGCGGTATGGATAGAGGACTTTCTCCTCCATATACATATGGCCCGCGGCGATGACCTCCATGCCATCAAGTATCTCCCGTTAAAACTCAAAGGACCAGCTAGGCACTAGTCGAATAGTCTGCCAGAAAACTCCATTGGCAGTTGGGAGAACCTGAAAGATGCGTTCCTTGACAACTTCCAGGGCACTTATGTCCGACCTACGGATGCCGATGACTTAAGTCATATAATCCAACAACCCGGCGAGTCTGCCAGGAAATTTTGGACTCGGTTCTTAACGAAAAAGAACCAAATCATCGACTGCCCGGACGCTGAAGCCCTAGCGGCCTTTAAGCATAGCATCTGTGCTGAGTGGCTTGCCCGACACCTTGGCCACAAAAAGCCAAAGTCCATGGCAGCCCTCACGACGCTCATGACCCGCTTTTGCGCGGGCGAGGATAGCTGGCTAGCTCGTAGCCACAACACCTCAAGTAAGCCTGGCACTTCCGAAGCTAGAGACAGTAACAGCAAGCCCCGATGCAGTAAACACAAGCGTCAAAACAATGGCGAAAACTCTGAAGACACGACCGTCAATGCCGGATTCAGTGGCTCCAAGTCCGGGCAGCGGAAAAAGCCATTTAATAGAAACAATCCGGGCCCTTCCAGCCTGGACCGCATACTCGATCATCCGTGCCAAATCCACGACACTGCCGATAAGCCAGCCAATCATACCAACAGAGAATGTTGGGTCTTTAAACAGGCCGGCAAGTTAAACACCGAAAATGGAGAAAAGGGATTACAAAGCGACGATGACGAGGAACCCCGGACACCGAACACAGGGGGATAGAAGAAGTTTCCTCCCCAAGTGAAAACGGTGAATATGATATATGCTACCCATATCCCTAAAAGGGAGTCGAAGTGCACACTAAGGGACGTCTACGTGATGGAGCCAGTCGCCCCAAAATACAACCCATGGTCCTCCTGTTCGATCACCTTCGATCGAAGGGACCATCCGACCAGTATCCGTCATGGCGGTTCAGCCGCACTGGTGCTTGACCCTATCATTGACGGATTCCACCTCACAGGCATCCTCGTGGATGGTGGTAGCAGCCTGAACCTGCTTTATCAGGATACAGTGTGCAAAATGGGTATTGATCCCTCAAGGATCAAGCCCACCAAAACCACCTTTAAATGTGTCATACCAGGTGTAGAGGCCTACCGTACGGGCTCAATCACACTGGAAGTGGTCTTTGTATCCACGGATAATTCCCGAAGCGAAGAATTACTCTTCGATATCGTCCCCTTCCGCAGTGGTTATCACGCACTGCTCGTTCGAACCGCATTTGCTTGTTTCAATGCGGTGCCGCACTATGCCTACCTTAAGCTCAAGATGCCTGGACCTCACGGTGTTATAACAGTCAATGGAAACACGGAGCGTTCCCTCTGTACTGAGGAGCACACCGTGGCCCTTGCAGCAGAAGTACAGAATAGCCTTCTTATGCAAAACCTCAATTCGGCAACAAAGCCCCCAAACACTGTTAAGTGGGTCCGCTCTACTCTGCAACAGGAGCATCCATCTCGTCCAGAGCTCAGCTAGCAACCCGACCTTCGTCCCAGCCCCAACAAAGCAGTAAAATACATGCCGCGCGTACACAACTACGCACATAAAATACCATGGGCATGGACGGAGGCACAGCTCAAATACGGTCCACACTGCGGCTCAACTGCTCTCGGATCCGCATACCTTCACTTTTCACTTTCTTTTAGGTTTTTTCTCTTCACGAGGCCTTTTCTGATAAACCTGCTCATCTGACCCTTAGCGGGACAGATACGCCAAGAAAGCTAGGGGCTCGGACGTACACAGGAATACCCAGGTGGTCTCTGCTAACGATCGTCATACCTGTTTTAAAATACCCGCACGCAGCTCGCTCTTGGTCATGGCATGCTAAATAGCCTTATTTGCTTATGGCACTACTTGTACACATACGCCTTGACATATTAATTAAATTACAATGAAAAATAATTGGCAGCGTCAGATCATTACATAATTTTTTCCTTGTATCTTTATTTATTATAAATCGCATTCGTACGTTCTGGTATGCCTTAATTCGCCAGGGGCTCCATTGTACCCCATAACACGGCAAGAAAGTCCGAACACTTTTACAGTGTAGTTCGGCACCCCGAACTTATAGCATTATATGCATTGGCTCCGAATCATGTCTTTGGTCAACAGTTGGGTTGCCCGGCTCCTGTGCTTGCTACCTTACGTTCCGCTATATCGGTTAAGCTAGTAAAGGGAGAACTACTCCGATTGTGTCCTGGTTCTTCTGGACGAGCACCACAGTAGAGAAAGCCGAAAACTGACTGTCATGATGCAGCGAGGGCTGGTCAGCTGTTTGAGAGGTCACAAAATCTTTAGCGATTTCTTCCGCATCATGCGATAAGAAATGCATCGTGCAACGGATCGGTTTTTATCCGATCAGGCGTTTTACAATACCCCAAGTTCGGTCTTCCGAACAATAGGGGCTACACCTACCTTCCTTTTGTCAAACTTCTATGGCTAAGTGAGGGTGATAAAGCCTTATAGTCCGATTGCCTGGTTCGTCACGCTAAACACCTCCTTTGGGGACCAAAAATTTGGAGTAAAGTGTGTTTAGATTTATCCCGAACACCCCCGTAATTCCTACGTGGGGGCAGAAGCCGACGACTGGCCAACTCTCAGAATTAATTTAAAAACGGTCGCACAAGAGGTAATAGTCAAAATAATAACCATTATTTTACATAACGACCGTGTTTCATGTTACATCATAGGATAACATGCATACATTCATGGGAAGATAATATTCTTGGAACACTGCTCCGCCACAAGGCGGGATCCCTCCAGGACACTGTCATAATACAGCTCGGGCTTGTGGTTCTCTTTCCCTTCGGGCGGTCCTTTGGTCATCAGCTTCACAGCATCCTTCTTCGCCCAATGCACCTTGGCGCGGGCAAAAGCCATTCGCGCACCATCGATGCAGACCGACCGCTTGATGGCGTCAAGCCGAGGGCAGGCACTAACCAGCTGGTTCACGAGTCCGAAGTAGCTGCTGGGAATCGGTTCGGCAGGCCATAGCTGGATAATTAAATCCTTGAGGGCTAGTTCGGCCGCCCTATGTAGCTCGACCAGCTGCTTCAGCTGATCGGTAAAGGGTACTGGGTATTCTGGCGCAAGATATTGTGACCAGAACAGCTTCTCCGCAGAGCTTCCCTCTTTGGCTCGGTAGAATTTTTCAGCGTCAGACACGCTGCGCGGCAGATCCGCAAACACCCCTAGAGAACCCCGAATCCGGGTCAGTAAACGAAATCTTTTCTTCGCGTATTTGCTCTGCATAATAAAGGCCTTACCCGCGGCGATCTTTCAGGCCTCCTGGATTTCCAGGAGGGCGCCTTGGGCTTCAACCCGGGCATCACGAGCGGATTGGCGAGCCTTGGTGAGTTCGAACTCTTGATCCTTTATACTCTACTCCAAGGTCTCGCACTTCCCCATGGCTTCTTGGACCTCTTGTTGAACTTAAATGACCCCGGCCTCGTGGTTTTCCCGAGTGGCCTGCTTCTTGGCCGCCCTTTTCTCGGCCTCGGCTACCGCCTTCTTCAGAACCGCGACTTCGGTCGTCGCTCCTATTACATAACAAGACAATTTTTTAGTCAAAATAACAATCCACTTGTATTCAAATACAAACAAAGTTATCCCATACCTTGGGTATTCTCCAATTGCTTTTTCACTTGGCTGAGTTCCCTTTCGGCCCGCTCCAGTCTCTGCCTCAGTCCGGAGACCTCCGCGGTATGAGCGGTTGTAGTCAATAACGACGCTTGATCATTCACATAGGTATTTCCTAATTAGTCTCCTGCGAAATATATTCGATCCTATGTCCGACTTTCTTTTCGAAACACCGAACAGTGATCAGGGGCTACTACCTATATTATGGCATTCTTTTAACTTCATTACTTACCTCAAAGCCTGTTAGAAGGCTGGTGCAGGCTTCGGTGAGTCTGCTTTTGGCGGACTGAAGCTTCTCAATCACCGCACCCATAAGGGTACGGTGCTTGTCAACGATGGAAGCGTTTTGCAACGCCGCCAATAAAGTATCCGGCACCTCCGGGTGGACGGAGGTCGCCAGTGGAATAGGCGCACCGCCTCCTGTTGAAGAAGGTTGCGAGCCTGATTTCGATGCCGTATTGGTCTCCGGAGTTGTCTTTGGCTGGGGGCCGAATTCAGGATGGCCCCAGTCTTCAGCATCCATGGGGGTCTTCTCCCCCATGTGTCCGGTCACCGGGGTTTGGCCCTCTAGCGCGGCCTCGACAGTCTCCCGAGCTTCGCCCTAGCCTGGGCCCCTTTGGGACGACATCTCAGTGTTGTCCATCTCTTTGGGGGACGAGGCCGTTGGGAGGGTCTCGATGTTCATTGCATCTGGGTCCAACGAATCTTCTGACGAAGATCGCCAGATGTCAGACCCGGCCGGACTGCAGAATATGTACTCGATACATTAACGCTACGCAAAAGTGAGACTGGATATATGGAGATGTCTGGGTTTTCTTTGTACTCATGATTTAGCCAGGGGCTCGACCCGGGGTTCCCACTCTGGGCTGCTGTCGGTGGCTGCGGTGGATTCATCCGGAAGGGAGGCTTTCCCCTTGTTAGACGTTTCGGCCTCCAAATGTGTGGAGGCCGTCCTCTTCTTCCCCCCCCCCTCGTGGGGGGAGACTGGCTTTCCTCTTCTTCCTCCTCCTCTTTCTCGTCTTTTTCTGCGGAGGAGTGGGCTTTGGTGTCTTCGGACACCACATCCGAAGTACCCTTGCGACGGAGCCCGCCCCTGGTCTCCTTGGCCTCCTTCTTACCCTTCTTCTTCGACGCCTTATATGGCACCGGGACCAGCATCTTCATCAGAAGTGGGTCGTATTGTTCTTCGGGCAACGGAGCCGTATAGTAGATCCGCTCTGCCTTCTCCGTCCTTCTCCGTCAAGCCCTGGGAGAATCGCCAGGGAAATATTAGGTGTTTTCCCCAGGGTATACAAATAGTGGATACACCTTGAAAACATATAAATACTCACCGAACTTGCGGGGCGGGACGCTTTGTGCCCACGATCCTCAGCGGTGTCCGGCCACCACTTGCCAGGCTTGAATAGCACCTTCCAGATGTCTTCGTGCGTCGTGTCGAAGAACTCCACCAAGGTTTGGTGCTTGGTCGGATCAAACTCCCATAGATGGCAAGTCCGGCGTTGGCAGGGAAGGATCCGGCGAACTAGCATCACCTGGACCACATCGACAAGTTTTATATTCTTGTCCTCCATCCTCTTGATACGCACTTGGAGTGCCGTCAGCCCATCGAACGAAGGCCAGTCTAGGCCCTTTTACGGCCAGGACATGAGCCGCAGTGGGGCTCCGGATCGGAACTCAGGGTTGGCGGCCCATTTGGCGCCGCGTGCCTCAGTAATATAGAACCATTGTTGTTGCCTACCTCTGACGGACTCATTGAATTTACCCGATGGCCATTTGACGTTGGGCATCCTGCTCACCGTGGCTCCTCCACACTTGGCGTGTTCGCCGCCGACCACCTTGGGCTTGACATTGAAAATCTTTCGCCACAGCCCGAAGTGTGGCGGGATGCGGAGGAAGGCTTCACACACGACGATAAATGTCGAGATGTTGAGGAAGGAATTGGGGGATAGGTCATGGAAATCTATCCTGTAATAGTACATAAGGCCGCGAACAAATGGGTGGAGGGGAAACCCCAGCCCGCGGACGAAGTGAGGGAGGAATACAACCCTCTCGTGGGGTTCCAGAGTGGGGTCCCACCTCTGGAAGACGGTGTGTGATCTTCTTGGCCAGGTATCTGGCCTCTCGGAGTTTTTTGATATCCTTCTCTTGAACGGAGGAGGCCATCCACTTGCCTTGCGCTCCAGATCCAGACATGATTGGAGTGCTTTTTTGGGCAGAAGAGATGGGTGCTTAGGCACTGGAGCTCGAGAATGAATGAGGAGAGGAAGAAGAGGGTGTGGGTGAAAGAGGGGAATCCTTATCCCTTTATAAAGGCAGTAAAAATCGTGCGCCTCCCCGCTTGCCCTAAAACCTGCTTGTTTCCCAAGCGCCGTGCTAATGGCATGGTTAGGTTACTCATGCCTGCATTGATGATAATCCCGTGATAAGGGGACATGATCTCTTCTTCAATAAGATGTGCCAATAAAACCACGCCTCAAAATACGGAGAGGCAGGATAAAAATGGTTCGAATAATAGACCGGGCCATGGCGTCAGGTCACGCTATGAATTGTCAGCAGATTGGACTCGTGGGATATTATACTCTCTACCGCAGTATGTGGAATTTGTTTTGCAGAGCCGGACACGATTCTTTTGTTCAAGATCTACTTTGGAGTATTCGGAGAAGGAACCTGACTTGCAATGCCGAAGACAATCTGTGCATCGGACTCATCGTCATTGAAGCCTGGTTCAGGGGCTACTCAGGGAGTCCTGGATTAAGGGGTCCTCGGACAGCCGGACTATATGCGTATGCTGGACTATTGGGCTATGAAGATACAAGATAGAAGACTTCGTCCCGTGTCCAGATGGGACTCTCCTTTGCGTGGAAGGCAAGCCTGGAGGTTTGGATATGAAGATTCTTTTCTCTGTAACCCACTCTATGTAACCCTAGCCCCCTCCGGTGTCTATATAAACCGTAGGGTTTAGTCCGTAGGACAAGAACAATCATAACCATAGGCTAGCTTCTAGGGTTTAGCCTCTACGATCTCGTGGTAGATCAACTCTTGTAATACTCATATCATCAAGATCAATCAAGGAGGAAGTAGGGTATTACCTCCATTGAGAGGGACCGAACATGGGTAAACATTGTGTCCCCCGCCTCCCGTTACCATTAGACTTAGACGCGCAGTTCGGGACCCCCTACCAGAGATTCGCCGGTTTCGACACCGACACCGACCACATAGCGGAACCCTCATTGAAAGCATGATTGTCGGTGTCAAAACCGGCAGATCTCGGGTACGGGGTCCTAAGCTGTGTGTCTTAGGATCGATGGTAACATGGACACGAGATTTTACCCAGCTTCTGGCTCTCTCGAAGAGATAATACCCTACATGCTGATTTTGATTGTATTTGATGTGTATGATTACAGAGTTGATCTACCTCGAGATCATATGTTGTGGTCTAAACCTGAGGGTATGATGAATAATGTCATAATGATCTAGCATATGCCTATCGACTAGCCTGGCCTCGGCTTATATAATGTACCAGTGGCCTAGGATAACAAGAGTCCTAGTCGAATACGTCGGCGGAGAGGAGTCCTTGTCTTGATCACCAAGTCTTGTGGAATCTTCCTCGTGTATACGTCGGCTGTCTGAACTGGCTCATGAGCAAACGGCCATGGGGGTCCTCGGCCCAATCCAACTGATCGGGAGACGACGTGGTGACTACCCCCTAGCCCAGGACACCGTCAACGGTAGCATGTGGGTTGATGTTGACTTCCCTTCCCCTCACGTCATGTACCTCCGCGGTTGTTGGAAGACTTTCTCCCGTGCCCACGACTTCTCGGAGGGGCACGTTCTCTAGTTCAAATTAATGGAGAGCGGCCCTCTCTCTGTCAAGATCTTCGGGCGCTCAGGAGGTCACTTAGAGTGCTGCGCGGAGCGCTTGACCGACGATGAAAGCTCCTCGTTGAGCGAAAGCGACGAGGAGGATAGTGATGGCGATGGAGATGGCAGCGGGCGGGAGAGCGACGACTCTGATTCCGGCTGATCAGTGCGTGCACCATCTTCATCAGGCGGTAGCACTATCATTTTCATACGCATCTCCTTCCCGGCAATGCGATTTGTTGGGGAGTTGGATGCAGATGGGGGGATGGTGCTCCCGGGCTCCTCCAGCAGTCTTCCAGCTGGACCCCGGTAGGCCTCCTCTCGGGTTGCAGCTCCGTTAGCCTTGCCGCGTTCTGCTGGCCCTAGTGGCGGTGCTTGACGTTTCGTCTCCGCCGTGCTCTCCATCGATGCGTTACCCAGTGCTCCCAGTCCTGTCGGGCTACCTCTCCTGGAGCCTGAGGGAGGCAGGCTGGGCTCCTGCCCAGGCGCTCCTTTTGCCCTCCTCGCCTTCGACGACCGTGCCTAGGAGGATAGGGACAAGAAAGAGCATTATGGGGCACTTATATTTTTTCAACCTTAAATCTGTAGGCACTTGCCAAATTTTAATTCAAATAATGTAATCTCTTGAGTCCATGTTTGTGTTATGTAATGCTTGTACTCGTATCAGCATATTAATGCAAAAGACGAACCTTGCCGGGAACCCGTGCATGTATATGTCCATGCAGAGGTGAGATGCCTCTTTGGTGTAAATAAACGAGTTTTCCCCGGTAGGCTATCCTGCCGGTACCCTTTTGCTTGCCGGAGAACTACGTCTACCAGGCAAAATACAAAGGGTCCAGCCCGCTGCCAACTCTTTTTTATCAAAGGCCACTGCGACCATCCTGACTGAAGCAACATTCGAGTCAAGGATGGGAGCACCTAAGTATCAAAAGAGTGGCGAGGTTTTCTTATGCACAAGTTATAGCTTACAGAAGACTAATGGATAGGAGGTAGAACTTACCTGTTTGGCTTGCTGGGGATCGCAGTGCCGGGCAATCTTCTCACTCCTTGTCGAAGCCAAGTACACGGCAGGAACATGCAGCTTCATGCAGATGAGAATGAATGTAGGATGCGATCTTATCTATATGCATATGCAAATGCTCATGAAATGCTTATGCAGTGATCTTGGAATGCTTATGCATGCATGTGATCTTGGTCGGGGGGGGGGCATAGCACTCCTTTCTTTTCTCTTGCACATGGTCATCGCCCTGGCTTTGTACGAGTGGTTACATGTAGCTAAGGCGAGGCCTGTACAAAAGGGTGGCTGCCGGGCTGGACCCGACAGCCGCGCCTTATGGGTAGAACTTGCGGAGATGCTCAATATTATATGAGTTTAGCAATTGAATGCCATCTCCGGTCTCCAGACGAACTGCGCCAGGTCTGGTGACTCGTACTACTTGGTAAGGGCCTTCCCACTTTGGTGACAGCTTGTTTGTACCCTTGGCGGACTGAACGGGCCTAAGGACAAGGTCACCTTCCTTAAAACACCGGGCAAGAACCCTGCGGCTGTGATAGCGACGCGGGGCTTGCTCATAGCGTGCAGCACGTGTAGCAGCCCAGAGATGGTTCTCCTCGAGTAGCACAACATCGTCACACTGGTGCTGATCTTGCGCTACTTCTTTGTAGGCAAGCACTCGAGGCGACCCGTAAATGAGTTATGTGGGGATAACAGCTTCTGCCCCGTAAACCAGGGAGAAGGGAGTCTTCCCAGTAGCTCGGTTTGGTGTCGTTCTGAGGGACCATAGAACTACCAGCAGCTCCTCGATCCACCGCCTGTCGTGCTTCTGCAGTGTATAAAAGGTTCTTCTCTTGAGTCCACACAGCCCTTCAGCGTTCGCCCTCTCAGCTTGTCCATTGCTCCGGGGGTGTGCCACAGAGGGAAATGAGATCTTGCTTCCGAGGGCATGAACATATTGCATGAAGGCGCGACTCGTGAACTGGGTGTCGTTGTCGGTAATTATCCTTGCCGGAACTCCAAAACGACACATCAATTCTTTCAAGAACTTGATAGCTGACTGAGCAGTCACCTTTCTCACAGCAGTCACTTTCGGCCACTTTGTAAACTTGTCGATAGCAATGAACAAGAATTCAAAGCCCCCAATTGCTCGGGGGAAGGGGCCGAGGATATCGAGCCCCCAGACTGAAAATGACCATGATAGAGGGATTGTTTGAAGAGCTTGGGAAGGCAGGTGGGTTTTCTTGGAATGGAACTGGTAGGCTTCACATTTGGTGACTAGCTCGACCGCATCTTGGAGGGCTGTGGGCCAATACAATCCTTGCCGGAATGCTTTCTCAACTAATACCCTTGATCCAATGTGGGAGCCGCACATGCCTTTGTGTATCTCAGCCAACAGTTCCTTTCTTTCTTCCCAGCAGACACACTTCAATTTCACACTGTTGGACCTCCTTCTATACAGAGTGTCATCAACAAACTGATACATACTGGCCCTCTGAGCTACTTTTTCAGCTTCATCTTGGTCGGCGGGAAGCTCTCCAGTTTGGAGGAAGTGGACAATGTGCCTTTGATACGTCTCCAACGTATCTCCTTTTTCTCACAATTTCCTCTTGTTTTGGACTCTGATTTGCATGATTTGAATGAAACTAACCCCAGACTGACGCTGTTTTCAACAGAACTACCATGGTGTTGTTTTTGTGCAGAAATAAAAGTTCTCGGAATAAAGTGAAAGTTTGTGAGAAATTTTTCTGGAATAAAAGAAGTATTTTGGAGCCAACAACCACCAGAAAGGGGCCCCTGGGTGGGCACAACCCACCAGGGCGCGCCCCCCTCTCCTGGCGCGCCCAGGTGGGTTGTACCACCTCGTGGCCTCGTAGACCTCAACCCTGATGCTATAAAATCACAGATTTCCAGAAAAAAATTAGGGAGAAAGAATTATTGCGTTTCACGAGACGGAGCTGCTGCCAAGCCCTGTTCTTCCTCGAGAGGGCAGATCTGGAGTCCGTTTGGGGCTCCGGAGAAGGGGATCTTCGTTCTTCGTCATCACCAACCAATCTCCATCGCCAATTCCATGATGCTCCCCATCGGGAGTGACTAATTCCTTCGTAGGCTTTGCTGGTTGGTGAGGTGGTGGCTGATATGCATCATGTAATCGAGTTAGTTTTGCTAGGGCCTGATCCCTAGTATCCACTATGTTCTTAGATTGATGTTTCTATGACTTTGCTATGCTTAATGCTTGTCACTTTGGGCCCGGGTGCCATGATTTCAGATCTGAACCGTTTATGAATTTATTATTATATCCATGTGTTAGATCTGATCTTGCAAGTTATAGTCACCTACTACGTGTTATGATCCGACAACCCCAGAGTGACAACAACCGGGCCCACTCTCGGTGATGACCGTAGTTTGAGGATTTCATGTATTCACTATGTGTTAATGCTTTGTTCCGGTTCTCTATTAAAAGGAGGCCTTAATATCCCTTAGTTTCCAATATGGACCCCGCTTCCACGGGAGGGTAGGACAAAAGATGACATAGAAGTTCTTTTAATAAAGCATGTATGACTATTTACGGAATACATGCCTACATTATATCGATGACTGGAGCTAGTGTCGTATCGCCCTAGGTTATAACTGTCACATGATGAATATCATCCAACAAGTCACCGATCCAATGCCTACAAATTTATATTATATTGTTTCTGCTAAGTTACTACTTCTATCATCACTATTACACTTTCTATAAAATACTGGTACCACTGTTACTGTTACCGTGCTGCTGTTACTTTTATCAAAACTATCAAACTACTTTGCTAATGATCACTTTGCCGCAGACAATTAATCTCCGGGTGTGGTTGAATGGACAACTCAGCTACTAATACCTTCAAATATTCTTTGGCTCCCCTTGTGTCAAATCTATAAAGTTGGGTTGCATACTCTACCCTCGAAAACTGTTGCGATCCCCTATACTTGTCAGTTATCAAGTCCTTTTTCTAAGGAGTTTGATGAGATTCATCATGTAATCGAGTTAGTTTTGTTAGGGCCTAGTCCCTAGTATGGACTATGTTCTTAGATTGATGTTGATATGACTTTGCTATGCTTAATGCTTGTCACTTTCGGCCCGAGTGCCATGATTTTAGATCTGAACCGTTTATGAATTTATTATTATATCCATGTGTTAGATCCGATCTTGCAAGTTATAGTCATCAACTACGTGTTATGATCTGACAACCCCAGAGTGACAACAACAAGGCCCACTCTCGGTGATGACCGTAGTTTGAGGAGTTCATGTATTCACTATATGTTAATGCTTTGTTCGCATTATCTATTAAAAGGAGGCCTTAATATCCCTTAGTTTCCAATATGGACCCCGCTGCCACGGGAGGGTAGGACAAAAGATGTCATACAAGTTGTTTTAGTAAAGCACGTATGACTATTTACGGAATACATGCCTACATTATATTGATGAACTGGAGCTAGTGCTGTATCGCCATAGGTTATAACTGTCACGTGATGAATATCATCCAACAAGTCACTGATCCAATGCCTACGAATTTATCTTATATTGTTTCTGCTAAGTTACTACTGCTATCATCACTGTTACACTTGCTACAAAATACTGCTATCACTATTACTGTTACCGTTGTTGCTGTTATTACTATCAAAACTATCAAACTACTTTGCTACTAATCACTTTGCTGTAGATAATTAATCTCCAGGTGTGGTTGAATTGACAACTCAACTGCTAATACCCTAGAATATTCTTTGGCTCCCCTTGTGTCGAATCTATAAATTTGGGTTGAATACTCTACCCTCGAAAACTATTGCGATCCCCTATACTTGTGGGTTATCAAGACCTTTTTCTGGCGCCATTGCTGGGGAGCATAGCTATATTTGTTGAGTCACTTGGGATTATTATCAATTTATCACTACGAAGAATCTGAAGGATCCATAGACAAAGATATATCCCTCTAAGACGAGAGGAGGTAAGGAACTGCCATCCAGTTCTGCTTTAGATTCACATTCTGTTTTGAGTAAAGTTGCAACACCACCACAATTCTTGTATGTCCCAAGTTATTGATGATGCTACTTAATGCTTATGATGATGCTAGTACCTTGCTTGACAATGATGATGTGCCACTTGGTGAATTTCTTGATGAAAAAATTGCTAGAGTAATACAACATGATGTTCTGATGATGAGCTTGAAACTAAAACTCCTGAAACACCTGCTAGAACTAGCCTGCCTAGATATGAATTGCCTAAGGTACTGGAAGGTTATGTTATGAGTGAAGAAACAAGTAGAGAAATTCTTGCTTGCAATGATAGAGATGATCTAGAGAAATTACTATGCAAGTATAAAGAAAAATCTCTAAATGCTAGAATGAAGTGTGATCCTAGGTTTGCTACTTCACCTATCTATATTGATGATAAGGATTATGAATTCTCTGCCGACCCAGAGTTAATTACTTTGGTTGAATCTGATCCTTTCCATGGTAATGAAACCGAAACTGTTGTGGCACATCTTACTAAGTTGAATGATATAGCCACCCTTTTTACTCATGATGAGAAAACTCGCTATTACTTTATTCTCAAATTATTTCCTTTCTCATTAAAAGGGGATGCTTAAGCTTGGTACAATACTCTTGCTCCTGGTTGTGTGCGTAGTCCCATATGATCTATTACTTCTCTGAAAAATATTTTCCTGCTCATAAGAAACAAGCTGCCTTACAGGAAGTATTTAACTTTGTGCAAACTAAACAAGAGGGTCTCCCACAAGCTTTGGGGAGGCTTTGCCAGTTACTTAATGCTTTGCCTAATCATCCTCTTAAGAAAAATGAAATACTTGATATCTTCTATAATGGACTGACCGATGCTTCTAGGGACTTCCTAGATAGTTGTGCTAGTTGTGTTTTCAGGGAATGAAATATTGTTCAAGCTGAAGAATTATTGAATAACATATTGAAAAATTATGATGATTGGACTATTCCTAAACCACCGGCTAAACCCACTCCGAAGAAGAGGGGCATATTATATCTCAGTCCCGAATATATGCAAGAGGCAAAGAAATCTATGAAAGAAAAAGGTATTAAAGCTGAGGATGTTAAAAATTTACCTCCTATTGAAGAAATACATGGGCTTAATACACCACCACTGCCTAAGGTGGTAGAGGTAAATTCTCTTATGAAGTTCAATGAAAATGATAATCCTCATAATATGCATCCTAGTCAATGCCTTTATGAGTTTGAATACTATATTAGAAAACAAAATCACTTCAATGCAAATGTTATGAAACAATTGAAATGTAATTCTGATATGATTGCTCACTTGAGTGACTTGTTATTTAGAATTTCAAATGATGTTAGAGGTGTTGGAAAGCATGCTTCTATGGTTCAAACTCAATTAGAACAAGTTGCTAAATCACAAAGAGAATTACTTAATGAGATGAATCATAATATAAATGACTTTGTTGTTAGAGTTGCAACTACAGGAGGTAAAATGACTCAGGAACCACTTTATCCTGAGGGACACCCCAAAGGAATTGAACAAGATTCACAAAGAGCTAATGCTAATGCACCTAGTCCTTCTAAAAAGAAAAAGAAAAAAAATGATAGGACTTTGCATGCTTCTAGTGAACCTGAAATAGGGAAACCTCCTGATAATGAAAAAGACAAATATGATGTTGATGAGGATTCTCAACCAAATGAAAAAGAACCAGATAATGATGTTAAAATAGAACCACCTGTTGATTTTGATAACCCACAACCTAGAAATAAGAAGTATGATAAAAGAGACTTCATTGATAGAAAACACGGTAAAGAAAGAGAACCGTGGGTTCAAAAACATATGCCTTTTCCACCCAAGTCAACTAAAAAGAATGATGATGAAGAATTTGAAAGCTTTGCTCTGAGGCCAGTCTTTTTGCGTACTCGCTTGACTGATATCTTGAAAATGCCTCCTTATGCAAAGTATATGAAAGACATCATCACTAATAAGAGAAAAATACCGGAAGCTGAAATCCCCACTATGATTGCTAATTATACTTTTAAATATGGAGTACCTAAAAAACTTGGAGATCCGGTTATACCAACTATACCTTGCTCTATCAAAAAGAATCATGTGAAAATTACTTTGTGTGATTTAGGAGCTGGTGTTAGTGTTATGCCTTTCTCTTTATATAAAAGACTTCACTTGAATAAACTCACACCTACTGAAATTTCTTTGCAAATGGCTCACAAATCAACTGCCATACCCATCGGTATTTGTGAGGATGTGCCCGTTGTTGTTGCTAATGTTACTATCTTGACTGACTTTGTTATACTTGAGATGCCCGAGGACGACAACATGTCGATTATCCTTGTAGACCCTTCTTGAATACTGCAGGGGCTGTTATTGATTGCAATAAAAGCAAGGTCACGTTTCATATTAATGGTAATGAGCATACGGTGCACTTTCCGAAGAAACAATTCCAAGTGAATGGTATTAATGTTATTGAAAAATCTCTGACATTCACTATTGGAATTTTTCAAACACCTCTACCTACTGTAAAAAAGAAATATGAAATGCTTATTCTTGGGGAGATGCATATCCCCATTGAGGTAACCTAGTGATTTACAAAAGTTCTTCGGTTTCATGCTAATCGAAAGGGGTTGTTAATAAGACCTGATCAACCTTATTAATGAATCGTTTTTGAGCGGTATGAAGTTGATGAATTTAGTAAGCACTACCTTCTGTCCCTACTTTTTGTTTTATGTTCTTGTTAGTTAAATAAAATGCAATGCCATGTTTTGTCTGTTTTCTGAATTTCCCATGCAATAAAAATGACCCAAAAATAAAAGTGCTCAGAATGCCCTGAAAATTTTATATGATTTTTTTTAATATTTAAGAATTTTTGGTGCAAATAATACTAGAGGGAGGTGCACCAGGTGGGCACAACCCACCTGGGTGCACAAGGAACCCCAGGCGTGCCCTGGTGGGTTGTGGTCCCCACGTGGGCCCCCTCACTTATCTCCTCAGCCTACATCATCACTTTCTTGCACATGATCGTCCTAACATTGGTATTCCTTATAACCTGGTCTATAGCGTTGAAACTCGTGATGTTATCCCCTTGCCTACACCTTCTTTGTTTGATTCTGTTGCTAGGGGCGGATACCGGATTATGCCTGCAGACATCCTCGCCTACTGGAACGCTCACGCTGCTGCAGAGGCAGCACAGGCACCTCGGCAGTGGGATGAGTGGATGCCCGCTCCTTAGGATCCCTACTATCCTCCAGGCTACTGATCGGTTACCAAGCTAGGCCAAAAGCCTAAGCTTGGCCAAGTACATGTTTCTCACCAACATTATATTCATGTTCACGTATCATTCCATTCGTCGGTGTTCACACTTTTCATTGTATCATCCATGCCTAGATATATTTTCTTGCTTTCTTCTTGTGTGTTTGAAAAACTTTAGAAAAACCAAAAAATTTGGTTGTAGTAATTTACTTTCTATGCATGCTCAGTAGTAGAACTAAATAGAAAATCCAAAAAGAGTTCCTTGTTCTTATTTTGCTTGTTGGGAGCTTTCCCGTGTAAATAATTTTTCTCGTTTTTGCTTTTCCCTTTTATTTTCTCGTTCTAGAAACCAAAAACTCCAAAAATATTTCAGTTTGTTTCTCTAAATTTCTTTTCTTTTTATTTGAGTCTTACCGAGGAGAAGACCACGATGAAAATGTTGAGTGGCTCTCATCTGAATAACTATTGAACTAATAAGAGCACATTTTACCTTGTCTTCTCCAGTTGAATAAAATGTCTTGCAGATTCCAGCTTAGTCCATGGCACTCTTGGACTATCATTATTTTCATATCATTCTGTCGTGCAAGTGAAAGGCAATAATGACGATATTCAATGAACTGGCCGTGGCAAAGAGAAACTGGTATGAACTCGACTTGTTCTGTTTGTGTAAATATGTTTAACCTAGTATCCAGGCTTCAACCCATTATGATTAAACATGTTTGCAATGACAATTAGAGATTATCATGCCATGCATAAGTAGCTAGGAGTGGGTAATGATTTATCTTGGATATCAACATAGCGCTAAAATGATTATGACGTAGTATGATGATATGGTATCCTCCTTTGAATGTGCCGGTGGCTTGACTTGGCACATGTTCATGCATGTAGCTGAATCAAAACCACATAGCCTCTATGATATTTATGTTCAAGGTGTTCATATCATACTCATGCTAGTGTCCAATGTTACTTATGCATAATGCATGGTTATGACACTTGTTGCTCTCTAGCTGACCGCTTCTCAATCTAATTGCTAGTCTTCGCCTGTACTAAGTGGGAACTCTGCTTGTACATCAAAAACCTTAAACCAAAGTTATTCCAGATGAGTCCACCATACCTACCTATATGCGGTATTACCCTGCCGTCCTGAGTAATTTTGCATGTGCCACCTCTAAAAACTTCTAAAAATTATCCTTTTGTGTGCCTGGATCGTTCATGGAACGACAGGAGGTGGTCGATATCTTCCATGCTAAGCAGGTTATTCTCAGGTTGAGTGTTTATTCACTTGCCATCGCACGAGAAAATGGGCGGTAATAGGGATTCCACATCCCAAACTAAAAAATGCAAATAATTAAACAAAACTCCCCAGGGACTGATGTTGGTATGGACGGCACCCGTTGCTTCGGACAATCCATGGAGTGTGATTGATGGTGGAGGGGGAGTAAACATTTACTTTTATCGCTTGGGAACCGCCACTAACGTGCTTAGCATGGATGATGTTGATAACTAGTGGTCGTGAAGTGAATAAGAAGGGTGCATGTCTCAAAATATTATTTATCTCTGTTTTAAAAATTGAGCTCTGGCACCTTTGCAAATCACTGCTTCCCTCTGCGAAGGGACTTTCTATTTAATTTTATGTTGTGTCATCACCTTCTTAAAACAAGCGCCAGAAATTGAGTAGAGCACATCTGTCATGATTTATGCATTGTGTGTAGCTAATGTTGGGTGCATCATGACTGGATATTTTCTACCATGAATTACAATGTTTAGTCATTGCTTGAACTTTGGAGGTGCTCTGCATTTATGTTTTGCGGTCTCAGAAAGGGCTAGCGAGATACCACTATTGTCATATTATATCATGGTTGCTTTGACAACGTGTTGCTGTTTGAGATATCTTATTATTGCTCGCTAGTTGATTATGTCATTGATATGAGTCAATATAATCTTTAAATGTTATTATTGACGTGGTTAGTTATATTGCTGGCTGAAAACCTGGGTGTTGTCTAAGTCTATTTATGCAAACAAGAGCAAAAGAGTTCGTAAAAGTTTTTCTTTCTCACTTTCAGTTTATCAACTGAATTGCTTGAGGACAAGCAAAGGTTTATGCTTGGGGGAGTTGATACGTCTCCAACTATCTACTTTTCTCATGCTTTTCCTCTTGTTTTGGACTGTAATTTGCATGATTTGAATGAAACTAACCCCGGGCTGACGTGGTCTTCAGCAGAACTACCATGGTGTTGTTTTTGTGCAGAAATAAAAGTTCTCGTAATAAAGTGAAACTTTGCGAGGAATTTTTATGGAATAAAAGATGATTTTTGGACCCAACAACCACCAGAGAGGGGTCCCTGGGTGGGCACAACCCACCAGGGCGCGCCCCCTTCTCCTGACGCGCCCAGGTGGGTTGTACCCACCAGGTGGCCCCATAGACCTCAACCCTGACGCTATAAAATCACATATTTTCAGAAAATAATCAGGGAGAAATAATTATCGCATTTCATGAGACGGAGCCGCCGCCAAGCCCTGTTCTTCCTCGGGAGGGCAGATCTGAAGTCCGTTTGGGGCTCCGGAGAGGGGTCCTTCATTCTCCGTCATCACCAACCAATCTCCATCGCCAATTCCATGATGCTCCCCACTGGGAGTGAGTAATTCCTTCGTAGGCTCGTTGGACGGTGAGGAGTTGTATGAGATTCATCACGTAATCGAGTTAGTTTTGTTAGGGCCTGATCCCTAGTATCCACTATGTTCTTAGATTGATGTTGCTATGACTTTGCTATGCTTAATGCTTGTCACTTTGAGCCCGGGTGCCATGATTTTAGATCTGAACCATTTATGAATTTATCATTATATCCACGTGTTAGATCCGATCTTGCAAGTTATAGTCACCTACTACGTGTTATGATCTGACAAACCCGGAGTGACAACAACTGGGCCCACTCTCGGTGATGACCGTAGTTTGAGGATTTCATGTATTCACTATGTGTTAATGCTTTGTTCCGGTTATCTATTAATAGGAGGCCTTAATATCCCTTAGTTTCCAATATGGACCCCGCTACCACGGGAGGGTAGGACAAAAGATGTCATACAAGTTCTTTTAATAGAGCACGTATGACTATTTACGAAATACATGCCTACATTATATTGATGAACTGGAGCTAGTGTCGTATCGCCCTAGGTTATAACTCTCACATGATGAATATCATCCAACAAGTCACCGATCCAATGCCTATGAATTTATCCTATATTGTTTCTCCTATGTTACTACTGCTATCATCACTGTTATACTTGCTACAAAATACTGCTATCACTGTTACTGTTACTGTTGTTGTTGTTACTACTATCAAAACTATCAAACTACTTTGCTACTGATCACTTTGCTACAGATAATTAATCTCCAGGTGTGGTTCAATTGACAACTCAGGTGCTAATACCTTCAAATATTCTTTGGCTCCCCTTGTGTTGAATCTATAAATTTGGGTTGGATACTCTACCCTCGAAAACTGTTGCGATCCCGTGTACTTGTGGGTTATCAGCCTTGCCCAAGTTGGAGCCTGGGGCTTGGAAACAAGGACTAGCGGCACCTCCTTTGCTGCGGGAGCACATGCCTCGTTCACGGGGTCCATGCGCTCGGCTGGAGGGTGCGGTCCGGCAGGCTGCGAGGAGTTGTTTCCGGCAGGGTCTCTACTGGGAGCGGACGGCTCTACCGGGAGAGGCTTACCGGAGTCCAACTTTCTCCTTTTTCGGGCCATTGTTGCTGGGGATACGGAGGGCTGAGTGAGATGGAGAACAAAAGTCCCTGGTTCTACATGAAGCTTCTGCATAGCACACTTTGACAAATGATCAGTGATGTCTACTACACAACCTTCTTCTTGTAGACGTTGTTGGGCCTGTAAGTGCACAGATTTGGAGAACAGTAGCAAATTTCCCTCAAGTGGATGACCTAAGGTTTATCAATCCATGGGAGGCGTAAGATGAAGATGGTCTCTCTCAAACAATCCTGCAACCAAATAGCAAAGAGTCTCTTGTGTCCCCAACACACCCAATACAATGGTAAATTGTATTGGGGCACTAGTTCGGCGAAGATATGGTGATTACAATTGCAATATGGATGGTAGATAAAGGTTTTTGTAATCTGAAATAATAAAAACAGCAAGGTAACTAATGATAAAAGTGAGCGTAAACGATATTGCAATGGTAGGAAACAAGGTCTATGGTTCATACTTTCACTAGTGCAAGTTCTCTCAACAATAATAACATAGATAGATCATATAACAATCCCTCAACATGCAACAAAGAGTCACTCCAAAGCCACTAATAGCGGAGAACAAACGTAGAGATTATGGTAGGGTACGAAACCACCTCAAAGTTATTATTTTGGATCAATCTATTCAAGAGTTCATACTAGAATAACACCTTAAGACACAAATCAACCAAAACCCTAATGTCACCTAGATACTCCATTGTCACCTCAAGTATCCGTGGGCATGATTATACGATATGCATCACACAATCTCAGATTCATCCAACCAACACAAAGTACTTCAAAGAGTGCCGCAAAGTTTCTACCAGAGAGTCAAGAAAACTTGTGCCAACCCCTATGCATAGGTTCATGGGCGGAACCCACAAGTTGGTCACCAGAGCATTCATCAAGTGGAACGTGATATCCCATTGTCACCACAGATAAACACGACAAGACATACATCAAGTGTTCTCAAATCAAAGACTCAATCCGATAAGATAACTTCAAGAGGGAAACTCAATTCATCACAAGAGAGTAGAGGTGGAGAAACATCATAAGATCCAACTATAATATAAAAGCTCGCGATACATCAGGATCGTACCATAGAGAGAACACGAGAGAGAGAGAGAGAGAGAGAGAGAGATCAAACACATAACTACTGCTACATACCCTCAGCCCTGAGGGTGAACTACTCCATCCTCGTCATGGATAGCACCGGGAAGATGAAGATGGCCAACGGTGATGGATTCCCCCTCCGGCTGGGTGCCAGAATGGGCTCCCGAGAGGTTTTTGGTGGCTACAGAGGCTTGCGGCGGCGGAACTGCCGATCTATCTTGATATTCGATGGTTTTAGGGTACGTAGGCTTATATAGGCGAAAGAAGTCGGTCGGGAGGTGCTCGAGGGGCCCACAAGACAGGGGGGCGCGCCCTACAGGGGGGGTGCACCCTCCTATCTCGTGGCTGCCTCGAGTACCTTCTGACGTGAACTCCAAGTCTCTAGGATCATATTCTTCCAAAAAATCACGATGCCGAAGGTTTCATTCTGTTTGGACTCCGTTTGATATTCCTTTTCTTCGAAATACTGAAACAGGCAATAAAACAGCAATATGGGCTGGGCCTCCGGTTAGTAGGTTAGTCCCAAAAGTAATATAAAAGTGTACAATAAAGCCCATAATCATTCAAAACAGATAATAAAATAGCATGAATGCTTCATAAATTATAGATACGTTGGAGACGTATCAATCAACTATGCTGTTTTCCGCACGAGGTACGTGCTCTATTTGCAATCCGTCAAAGCGCTCCTCCAATCTCCTCACTTCCTCGACGTATGCCTCCATCAATGGACTTTGGTAATCCTTGTTGAATTGTCTCATCACAAGCTGTGAATCACCTCGAATGATCAGCTTCTTAATTCCCAATTCTGCTGCAATCCTGAGCCCGACAAGGAGCCCTTCATATTCTGCTGTATTGTTGGTTGCTTCTTCCCGGGCAAAATTCATTTGGACGACGTACTTCAAGTGCTCCCTGGAGGGGGCGATTAGAAGGGCACCTGCTCCGGCACCTTGTAGGGAAAAAGCATCATCAAAATACATAATCCATTCTTGGGGCCATTCCTTGCCAGGAATAACTGTCTCTGGCACTTCCTCATCAGGGGTTGGCGTCCATTCTGCAATAAACTCTGCCAATGCCCTGCTCTGGATGGTTGATGTGCTCTCAAACTTCAAACCAAAGCTGGATAACTCCAAGGCCCACTCCACTATTCTGCTGGTAGCCTCTGGGTTTCGGAGTATCCTTTGTAACGGGAAATAAGTGACAAACGTGATTTCATGGGCTTGGAAGTAGTGGTACAGTTTCCTTGAGGCCATGATGAGACCAAAGATCAACTTTTGCACGCCAGAGTGCCTCAATCAAGCCCCCTGTAACAAGGAGCCGACAAAGTACACTAGGCGATGCACCACTTTTTTCCTTGCCGCGTCCTTGGGGTTGCTCTCGTTATCGTGCTCGTTGCTATCCTGATCCTTCTATGACTTTGTCGGTCCTTGCTCACTCTCTGCCTCATCCACTTCTCCCTGCGCTACCAAGGCAGCACTGACCACTTGGTTGGTTGCCGCTAAGTACAACAGCAACGGCTCCTGGGGTTTGGGGGCAACCAAGGTAGGCATAGAGGACAAGTAGGCCTTCAACTCTTTCAAAGTTGCATCTGCTTCCAGGGTCCACTTCATGGGCCCTGCCTTCTTCAAAATTTTGAAGAACGGCAGGGCGCGCTCGGCAGACTTGGAGATGAATCTGCTTAGCGCGGCAACGCATCCTGTCAGATGCCTCACATCCTTAACTGTCCTCGGTGCTTGGATCTGCTCTATAGCTTTGATCTTGTCTAGGTTGGCTTCGATCCCCTGATGGGACACAAAGAACCCAAGAAGCTTGCCGGAGGGAACGCCAAACACACACTTCTCTGGTTGAGCTTCAAGTTGATCTTGCACAGATTAGCAAATGTCTCCTCCAAATCCTTGATAAGGGTGGCTCTATCATTGGTCTTGACCACAGTATCATCCATATAAGCTTCTATGTTTCTGTGCAATTATGGCTCAAAACCAATCTGGACTGCCCTTGCAAAAGTGTACACGGCACTCTTTAATCCGAATGGCATGCGGACAAAATAGTACGTACCACATGGAGTAGTGAACGACGTCTTCTCTTCATCTTCCTTGGACATGAAGATTTGGTGATATCCAGAATATGCATCCAGAAAGGAGAGCAAATCACAACCTGAAGTGGAATCCGCAATCTGATCGATACATGGCAAGGGAAACGGGTCCTTCGGGAAAGCTTTGTTGAGATCTGTGAAATATATGCAAAGCCTCCACTTCCCGTGAGCCTTCCGGGCTACCGCTGGATTTGCCAACCACGTGGGATGCAACACTCCTCTGACCAAACCAGCTGCCTCAAGTTTCTTGATCTCTACTGCAATGAACATCTGTCTCTCCGAGGCCAACTTCCAGACTTTCTGCTTGACAGGTCGGGCATGTGGGAAGGTAGCAAGGTGATGCTCGATTACCTCCCTGGGAACACCGGGGATATCAAATGGTTGCCAGGCAAACACATCGATATTCACCCGCAGGAAGGCAACGAGCGTGATTAACTATTTGTCATCAAGGGTGGCACTGATAGTGAAAGTACCATCAACGCCAACCAGCCCTGCCGGGACCTTCTTCACTTGGGGTGCAGCGACCTTGGATCTCTTGCTGTTGGAACACTCTGGCACGTCGTCAACGGGTTGATACGTCTCCAACGTATCTATAATTTACGGGCTTTATTATACACGTTTATACTACTTTCGGGACTAACCTACTAACCGGAGGCCCAGCCCATATTGTTGTTTTATTGCCTGTTTCAGTATTTCGAAGAAAAGGAATATCAAACGGAGTCCAAACGGAATGAAACCTTCGGGAGCGTGATTTTTGGAAAGGATATGATCCGGGAGACTTGGAGTACAAGCCAGGGAAGGTTTGAGGAGGCAGGAGATAGGAGGGCGCGCCCACCCCCTGGGCACGCCCCCCTGTCTCGTGGGCCCCTCGAGGCTCCCCCGACCGACTTCTTTCGCCTATATATTCCCTTATACCCTAAAACCATCAAAAACGAAGATAGATCGGGTGTTCCACCGCCGCAAGCCTCTGTAGCCACCAAAACCATCTCGGGAGCCCGTTCCGGTACCCTGTCGGAGGAGGATCCCTCACTGGTGGCCATCTTCATCATCCCGGCGCTCTCCATGACGAGGAGGGAGTAGTTCACCCTCGGGGCTGAGGGTATGTACCAATAGCTATGTGTTTGATCTCTCTCTCTCTCGTGTTCTCTCTATGGCACGATCTTGATGTATCGCGAGCTTTGCTATTAGAGTTGGATCTTATGATGTTTCTCCCCCTCTACTCTCTTGTAATGGATTGAGTTTTCCCTTTGAAGTTATCTTATCGGATTGAGTCTTTAAGGATTTGAGAACACTTGATGTATGTCTTGCCGTGCTTATCTGTGGTGACAATGGGATATCACGTGATCCATTTGATGTATGTTTTGGTGATCAACTTGCGGGTTCCGCCCATGAACCTATGCATAGGGGTTGGCACACGTTTTCGTCTTGACTCTCCGGTAGAAACTTTGGGGCACTCTTTGAGGTACTTTGTGTTGGTTGAATAGATGAATCTGAGATTGTGTGATGCATATCGTATAATCATGCCCCCGGATACTTGAGGTGACAGTGGAGTATCTAGGTGACATTAGGGTTTTGGTTGATTTGTGTCTTAAGGTGTTATTCTAGTACGAACTCTTGAATAGATCGATCCGAAAGAATAACTTTGAGGTGGTTTCGTACCCTACCATAATCTCTTCGTTTGTTCTCCGCTTTTAGTTGCATGTTGAGGGATAGTTATATAATCCAATTATGTTATTATTGTTGAGAGAACTTGCACTAGGGAAAGTATGAACCCTATGCCTTGTTTCCTACCATTGCAATACCGTTTACGTTCACTTTTATCATTAGTTACCTTGCTGTTTTTATATTTTCAGATTACAAAAACCTATATCTACTATCCATATTGCACTTGTATCACCATCTCTTCGCCGAACCAGTGCACCTATACAGTTTACCATTGTATTGGGTGTGTTGGGGACACAAGAGACTCTTTGCTATTTGGTTGCAGGGTTGTTTGAGAGAGACCGTCTTCATCCTATGCCTCCCACGGATTGATAAACCTTAGGCCATCCACTTGAGGGAAACTTGCTACTGTCCTACAAACCTCTGCACTTGGAGGCCCAACAACGTCTACAAGAATAATGTTGCCTAGTAGACATCAAGCTCTTTTCTGGCGCCGTTGCCGGGGAGGTTAGGTAAGCGGCACTCACACCCCGTCAACTAAGCTCTTTTCTGGCGCCGTTGCCAGGGAGGTGAGTGCTTGAAGGTATATCTTTAGATCTTGCAATCGAATCTTTTTGTTTCTTGTTTTATCACTAGTATAGTTTATAAAAGAAAAACTACAAAAAAATGGAGTTAAGCTTGTCTCATACGCTTCATCTTTTTAATATCTTTCGTGAGTATGATGGAAAAGAAAATTGTGCTCAAGTGTTAGAAGAAGAATGCATTAAAATGCTTGGTACTAAATCTTTGAATGATGAGCATGATTGCAATGTAGTTAGTATGAACTCTTTGAATATCCATAGTACTAATGACGATTGCACTAGTTATGATGAAATTATCTCTTATAAGCATGTCGATTTTTGTGGAGTAGATTGGGTTTGCATGTACACACCAAATAGTGAAAATAGATATTGCAAGAGGCATAAGTATTTAGAAACTAAAGGGTTGCAAGAAAGTCTTGATGTTTGTGCTGAAAAATTAAATATTTTTTGCGCTCCTTGTGAACTTTGCAATGAACATGGTCATTTAAATCTCCAATGCAAATTGTTTCATGATCGAATCGTGTCCAAAAATTTTGATAGCTTGATTACCCTTGGGCATCATAAAGAGCTTAGTCTTCTTTTGGGGTATGAAGAAATGAAACATATAACTGAGGGTATTCCAAAATTTAATCTTGATAGATTTCTTGATTTTGATCTAGAGAAGATTTATTTGTATTGTGCGGTGAATTGCATTTAAAATCCTTATATTGCCAATTATCTAAGGAAAAGAAAGCAAATAGAAGATGATGAGAATACTAATGAAAGGGAAGAGACTTCCCAATCTCCTCCTATTATTTCTTATGATGAATCAGGTAACGAGGAGGAGCTTTCTATTCAACCAATCTCATCAATAAGGAGCTAAAATAAGAAGGTTGAACCCACACATAATGTGAAGAAGAAAAAGAAAAGAAGGAGCAACAAAGGTAGAAAGGTACCCCTCCCAAATGATGTTGCCCCTACTACTCATTGTGATGATGATAATTGCTATACTATTGGTGATATCCAGATTTTTAATGATGAGAGTGATTATGCTTATGATATCAAAAGGCCCAAGCTTGGGGAAGCTATGTTTGATAATGATGAAATATATTTGCTGAAATTAATGTTTGTCCCAAGCTTGGGGATGCTATGTTTAATGAAGATGATATTTTTAGCATCCCATGTTTTGATGTGCAAAGTTGTTATGATGATAGCATGCCTCTTACCTATGATGATTATATTGATGAAAGTGGATTTGGAAGAGTGTCAACTTTATTTAGTGATGATTCCACTATCTTGGAAGAGGTTTATGTCGATTATGATGAGAACAAAGTTGCTACTTATGATGATTATTGTGATGAAACTTATGCTATAAAAATTAGTGATGATTATATTTATAAAACTTGTCATGATTATGATTACCCATTTTCTGAACATTACTCTTTTAATGTGGAAATAATTTATACTATTCAAGTCTCTTATGATACTCCCACTATTCCGAATAAGAAGAAATTTTCTTATGTGGAGAGTAGTAAATTTTCTATGCTTGTAGATCATGAAAAGAATGCTTTAGGTGCTGGTTATATTGTTGAATTCGTTCATGATGCTACTGAAAATTATTATGAGGTAGGAACATATGCTTGTAGGAATTGCAATAATATCAAGTTTCCTCTCTATGTGCTTAAAATCTTGAAGCTATGCTTGTTTTGCCTTCCTATGCTAGTTGATTATGGTTCCCATAAGTTGTTTGCTCACAAAATCCCTATGCATAGGAAATGGGTTATACTTAAATGTGCTAGTCATATGCTTCATGATGCTCCCTTTATGTTTCAATTCTTATCTTTTATGTGAGCAACATTGTCATCATCATGCCTAGCTAGAAAGGCATTAAAGAAAAGCGCTTTTTGGGAGACAACCCAATACTTACCCTTACATTTTTTGTGTGTTAACATGATTATGCTACTGTAGTAATCATGTTTTATAGCTTTTGTTTCAATAAAGTGCCAAGTAAGACCTTTAGGATAGCTTACGGTGATATTTGTGTTGATCCTGTTGAGAATCAGAAACTTTTGCACCTAGAAAATTAGTTTTGATAATTCACAGAACGTGCTTATGATATGATTGTTTTTTCTCTGGATTAATACAAAAATTTGTTAGGACTTCCTAATTTTGTAGGATTTTTGGAGTTCCATAAGTATACGTTTGATACAGATTACTACAGACTGTTCTGTTTTTGACACATTCTGTTTTCTATGTGTTGTTTGCTTATTTCGATGAATCTATGAGTAGTATCGGAGGGTATGAACCATAGAGAAGTTGTAATACAGTAGATATTACACCAATATGAATTTAGAATGAGTTCATTACAGTACCTAAGTGGTGTTTTTATTTTCTTATATTAACGTAGCTTACGAGTTTTCTGTTGAGTTTTGTGTTGTGAATTTTTCGAGTTTTGGGTAAAGATTCGATGGACTATGGAATAAGGAGTGGCAAGAGCCTAAGCTTGGGGATTCCCAAGGCACCCCAAGGTAATATTCAAGGACGACCAAGATCCTAAGCTTGGGGATGCCCCAGATGGCATCCCCTCTTTCGTCTTCGTTCATCGGTAACTTTACTTGGAGCTATATTTTTATTCGCCACATGATATGTGTTTTGCTAGGAGCGTCATTTTCTTTTGTTAGTATTTGCTAGGTTTTATTTAGAAAAATGTTTTGCATCTATATTTTCAATAAATAAGTCAAGGATAGCCTTTACCATGCTTATTTTGCTAGTATACATGTTGCTGTTTGAAAACAGAAAGTTTAACGCTGTTGCAAAAATTCCCTACAAAAGTCAGAGCATGATATAATGTTGAAACTTTTTGCATAATGAGCTATGCTAAATATTCTACAGCGTAGTATTTTTCTCATAATTTTTGGAGTTAGGGAAGTATGATGAATCTTGCATTCTTTACAGACTGTACTGTTTTGGCAGATTGCTGTTATGTTTGCATTCTTTGCATATGGTTGCTTGTTTAATGATTCTATTTGAGGATTGGAGTATTAAATATGCAGAGGCATTTAGTAAGAAATGTTGAATAATAACTTTAGTAATTTGTTACAGTAGGAAATGATAATGTTTTCCATTGGTCTATACTAACCTATCTCACGAGTTCTTGTTGAGTTTGTTGTGGATGAAGCTTTTGAGAAATAGAGAAACCATGATATGAGAGGAACTAAGGAGACACAAAAGTTCAAGCTTGGGGATGCCCAAGGCACCCCAAGATAATATTTCAAGAAGTATCAAGCATCTAAGCTTGGGGATGCCCCGTTAGGCATCCCACCTTTCTTCTTCAACAACTATCGGTTAGTATCGGATGAACCTAAGTTTTTGCTTCTTCACATGAGTTGTGCTATCCTTGTAATGTCATTTTATTTTGTTTTGCTTGCTGTTTGAATACAATACAAAGATCTGAAGTTCTTAAATGAGAGGGAGTCTTCACATAGTTACATAATTATTTAGCTAGTCATTGTTCTTCACTTATATCTTGTTGGAGTAGTTTGTCATTTACTCGTGTGCTTCACTTATATCCTATGAGTAAATTGTTGAATGAGTTGATTGTCATAAATCTGAAATTATATATGTCTCATTTGCTTATCCCATGGGGAGTAATGACTTCACATCTAAGAAGTAGAGGTTGTAAATTTATTGAAGGTTAGCAAGCATTGTATTGGTCATTTGAACAATTCATGAAAGAACATTGAAGGAAGAGAGATTTTAGACATCTTTTATAATTGTGAGCACTCATTAAGTATGACATGCTAAAGAGTTTATGTTGGACAAGGAAGACAACGTAATGGGTTATTCTTTCTCACATCTCAGTTAAAGTATATTGTCATGGATCATTCAAATAGGTTGAGCTTGCCTTTCCCCATCATGCTAGCCAAATTCCTTGCACCAAGTAGAGATACTACTTGTGCTTCCAAATATCCATAAACCCAGTTTTGCTATGAGAGTCCACCATACCTACCTATGGATTGAGTAAGATCCTTCAAGTAACTTGTCATCGGTGCAAGCAATAAAAATTGCTCTCTAAATATGTATGATCTTTTAGTGTGAAGAAAATAAGCTTTATACGATCTTGTTATGAAAGCAATAAAAGCGACGGACTGCATAATAAAGGTCCATATACAAGTGGCAATATAAAGTGACGTTCTTTTGCATTAAGATTTTGTGCATCCAACCATAAAAGCGCATGACAACCTCTGCTTCCCTCTGCGAAGGGCCTATGTTTTACTTTATGTCTTTTACTTTATGTAAGAGTCAAGGTGATCTTCACCTTTCCCTTTTTCATTTTATCCTTTGGCAAGTACCTCGTGTTAGAAAGATCCTGATATATATATCCAATTGGATGTAAGTTAGCATCAACTATTATTGTTGACATCACCCAAAGGTGAATACGTTGGGAGGCAACACTATAAGCCCCTATCTTTCTCAGTGTCCGGTTGAAACTCTATAACCATTAGTATTGCGTGAGTGTTAAAAATTGTAGAAGACTATATGATAGTTGAGTATGTGGAGTTTGCTAAATCAAGGCTCTGACATAGACCCTTCATGAAAATTAGATGAATTGCAATTGTTTGATGACTAAGAATGAAGTTTGCTAGTTATGAAGAAAGTTTATGGTCTATGCTTTAACATGTGAATTGCTTGTTACTTGTTCGTGAGAAGTTTTATGAGATGAACTACTGTTATGAGACATAATCATACTAGAAAAGGTGATTGAAATTATCATTGATCAAACTTGTGTACCTTCTAGCATTCACACTTCATAAATTCTTTCTTTATCATTTACCTACTCGAGGACGAGTAGGAATTAAGCTTGGGGATGCTCATATGTCTCCAACGTATCTATAATTTATGAAGAATTCATGCAATTTAATTATCTGTTTTGAATGATTACGGGCTTTATTATACAGTTTTATATTACATTTGGGACTAACCTACTAACCGGAGGCCCAGCCCATATTGCTGTTTTATTGTCTGTTTCAGTATTTCGAAGAAAAGGAATATCAAACGAAGTCCAAACGGAATGAAACCTTCGGGAGCGTGATTTTTGTAAAGGATATGATCCGGGAGACTTGGAGTACAAGCCAGGGAAGGTTTGAGGAGGCCAGGAGATAGGAGGGCGCGCCCACCCACCTGGGCGCGCCCCCTGTCTCGTGGGCCCCTCAAGGCTCCCCCGACCGACTTCTTTCGCCTATATATTCCCTTATACCCTAAAACCATCGGAAACGAAGATAGATCGGGAGTTCCGCCGCCGCAAGCCTCTGTAGCCACCAAAAACCTCTCGGGAGCCCATTCTGGCACCCTGCCGGAGGGGGGATCCCTCACCGGTGGCCATCTTCATCATCCCGGCGCTCTCCATGACAAGGAGGGAGTAGTTCACCCTCGGGGTTGAGGGTATGTACCAGTAGCTATGTGTTTGATTTCTCTCTCTCGTGTTCTCTTTATGGCATGATCTTGATGTATCGGGAGCTTTGCTATTATAGTTGGATCTTATGATGTTTCTCCCCCTCTACTCTCTTGTAATGGATTGTGTTTTCCCTTTGAAGTTATCTTATCGGATTGAGTCTTTAAGGATTTGAGAACACTTGATGTATGTCTTGCCGTGCTTATCTGTGGTGACAATGGGATATCACGTGATCCACTTGATGTATGTTTTGGTGATCAACTTGCGGGTTCCGCCCATGAACCAATGCATAGGGGTTGGCACACGTTTTCGTCTTGATTCTCCGGTAGAAACTTTGGGGCACTCTTTGAATTACTTTGTGTTGGTTGAATAGATGAATCTGAGATTGTGTGATGCATATCGTATAATCATGCCCACGGATACTTGAGATGACAATGGAGTATCTAGGTGACAGTAGGGTTTTGGTTGATTTGTGTCTTAAGGTGTTATTCTAGTACGAACTCTTGAATAGATCGATCCGAAAGAATAACTTTGAGGTGGTTTCGTACCCTACCATAATCTCTTCGTTTGTTCTCCGCTATTAGTGGCTTTGGAGTGACTCTTTGTTGCATGTTGAGGGATATTTATATGATCCAATTATGTTATTATTGTTGAGAAAACTTGCACTAGTGAAAGTATGAACCCTATGCCTTGTTTCCTACCATTGCAATACCGTTTACGTTCACTTCTATCATTATTTACCTTGCTGTTTTTATATTTTCAGATTACAAAAACCTATATCTACTATCGATATTGCACTTGTATCACCATCTCTTCGCCGAACTAGTGCACCTATACAATTTACCATTGTATTGGGTGTGTTGGGGACAGAAGAGACTCTTTGCTATTTGGTTGCAGGGTTGTTTGAGAGAGACCATCTTCATCCTACACCTCCCACGGATTGATAAACCTTAGGTCATCCACTTGAGGGAAATTTGCTACTGTCCTACAAACCTCTGCACTTGGTGGCCCAACAACGTCTACAAGAAGAAGGTTGCATAGTAGACATCACAGGTGTCGTGGACTCGGTGGTGGCATGCTTCTCGGACTCTTTGCCGGATTCCCTACAATCCTTCTTGTTTCCTTTGCCACTACAGGAAACAGGTAATTTGCCGTCTGTGGATCACAGACGGCAAAGACCGAAATCCAGACGGCAAAGATTTTGCCGTCAGGAAGCAGACGGCAAACTCAGACGGCAAAGATAAGTCGGCAAAGAATACTTTGCCGTCAGCTTTTTATCGGGAAGACGGCAAAGACTTTGCCATCAGCCAAATTTAATTCGCCGCCATCCTTATAAATAACAGACGGCAAAGAATGCGTCTTTGCTGTCAGTCAAAACATTTTCTTTGCCATCATCAAGACTAAACTAAAGACAGCAAAGATTGTTTTTATTTTTTAAAAAAAATGACATCAGTCGAAGCGTTCAGAGGGCGGCCACTACTGCTTCGGCGAGCATGCCATTCTTCGGCGTCACTACAGAGATTTGCAATACAGATCCAATGAAAATGAATGTATATTTCTTTTGCAAAAAACGGATTTACAAGCTAGCCATTCTTCACATGTATACATACGAGCAAGAATATCCTACGAGTAGCCACTTCTAAGTGTTCTCCACATCAGATTCACACGGACAAGTGCCAGAATACATCAAATTCAGATCCACTTAAAATCCATCAAGAAAGCAACACACACGTTGCTAGCATGGGCAGCCTAGATCCACCGGGAAGTTGCAGCGCTGCAACCAAACTAAATGTGTACAGGGCCCCTGTCACTGCCAGCAAGTATACTAGAGGCAGCAATAGTGCGACTTGGATGGCCATGCCAACGCGCCGGTGACGGGGTCCGAAAGCGGAGGCCGGCTTGGGCAGGAGCGGTGACGCGGCTGGGCCGAGAGTCATTGCGGAACCAGCTGCTGGGCGGCACACACCAGCGGATGGATCTAGCATGCGGGTGGCTCAAGCGGCCACGCGCATGAATCCCTTGGGGCGGCGATGCGATTGACGTCGGGTGGCGCGAAGCTCCACGGCCGTCCATGGCTTCGGGTGCCTGAGAGGGAGAGGGCAAGGGATGAGGCATAGGGGATAGATAGAGAACGAGGAATATAGGCAGGAGGAAGGAGACGGTGGTAGGGGCGGCGGAGCTTGAGATGGTGCTCGTCGGCGGCTTGGGGAACGGTGGGAGGTAGAAGTGGATCTCGGCTGGGAGGGAGCAGAGGCGTGGGGGATGGGAGAGAGAGAAGAGGATAAGGGAGACAGAGAGAGAGAAGAGGATAAGGGAGACAGAGAAGAGGATAAGAGGTGGAGGTGGATCGTGCACAAAGGAGCAGTGCGCGGTGGTGGATTGCTGCCACATCATCGATCCACAAGGTGGATCCGCATGCTGTGCTTTCTCTTTGCCGTCTGCGGTTTTTTCTACAGACGGCAAAGCGAGCTCTTTGCCGTCTGTAACAAAAAACACAGACGGCAAAGTGTTTGCTGGCTGCATTTTTTATTATAGATGGCAGAGTGAGTTCTTTGCCATCTGTAAATAAAATTGTAGACGGCAAAGACCCTTTGCCGTCTCTGGTTTTTATTACAGACGGCAAAATATGTATTCACCGTTATTTGTTTTTTGCCATCTGCTGATGACGGCAAACCCTTTCTTTGCCGTCTGCCCTGACAAAATGCTGACGGCAAAGAAATTATTGACGGCAAATCTCCTGTTTCCTGTAGTGTGCTTTCCTTGGCGGGAACTACTTCTGCCTTTGCCTCTGCCGTGACTGCATACCGGTACATCTTGTCCACACAAATGATTGCATCCTTCTCATCTTATGGGATGGTGATGAATCCCAGTGGCCTAGGCATCTTCAAGGTGTTGTAGGCATAGTGGGATGCCGCCGTGAATTTAGCTAGGGCCGGGCATCCAAGAATCCCATTGTATGGCAGGGGGGGATCGACCACATCAAACACAATCCTCTCAGTCCGGTAGTTCAATTCTCCCCCAAACGTTACGGGCAACGTGATCTTTCCCTTAGGACGGCTCCTGCAGGGATTAACTCCTTGGAACGTGCCGGTAACCTCTAGCTCTTCCTCTACTATCTGAAGCTTGCTAATAACTGCCGGGGAGATCAGATTCAATCCGGCCCCGCCGTCCACCAACATCTTTGTGACCATGAGGTTGCAAATTGTTGGATAGACCAACAATGGCAAACACCCTACCACAGTGGTACGGCTAGGATGATCCTCCTCGTCAAAGATGATGGGCGTGCGTGACCACTTGAGCGGCTTCCGGGCCTCTAGCGCTGGTTCCACAGCATTGACTTCTCGTGCCCACCGCTTGAGCTGGCGGTGAGAGGTGTGCAAAAATGCACTCCCGTCAATGCATAGGGCGTCAGTGGCCTTCTGAAACTCTTGCTTACTCGTTTCCTCTTCATCCCCTCCATCACTCTCATCATCACAGGCTTCCTTCTCTCGTGCTCTGGCAGGCTTTCCTTTCTTTCGAAAGGGTTTGCCGGGGTGATTTAATTCACCACATTGGCCCTTACCGCCAGCAATATTCTAACCCTTTTCCTTGTCACGCTTCTCATACTCTACTCTTTGTTTCTTAACAAAGTGCTCAACCTGATAACACTCTTGAAGGTCGTGGCCTTTGGTCCGATGAATCTTGAAGTATGACCCATCACCTTTCCCGGCCTTCTCGGTAGCCACGGCTTCCCGACAGTCAGCACACATGACAGCTTTCTTGCCGCGGGCCTCAGCTTTGGCCTTCCTGCCGGTACTGGGTGCACCCGAACCTTCGACAGTCATCACTGCCTTATCCTTCCGCTTCTTACTACGCTTCTTGCTCTTCTTCTAACTGGTTGATTCATCATCATCCTCTGAATCGACATTGGCACAATCTTCCTCTCCGGGAAACTTCCTTCCCTCCTCCATCCGGGCACACTTATCCACCAAGGTGTAGAGCTCCTTCAGAGGCTTGGGCAACTACACGTTCATCTTGGAACGAATCCGGCGGTTGCGCATGTTGGACTGGAAGGCAGCTATTACATCTGTTGGATGGATATTTGGGATGTTTCTATGAACTTTGTTGAATCTCTATAAATACTTACGAAGGTTTTCTCCTTCCTACTGTTGGATAAGCTGCAAGTCGCTTGGCCTATCGGGCACTTGATAACCGCCAGTGAAGGCGCCAATGAACTCAGGCACAGGCCAGCCCATGATGAAATTGAGTCCTCCGGTAGGTCCATCAGCCAAGACCTCACATTAGACTTGAGGGCCAAAGGGAAGTAGTTGGCAAAAACCTTCTCATCTCCTGCCCCGGCAACCTGAACAACGATGGTGTAAATGCTCAGGAACTCTGCCGGGTTCAGCCACCCATCGTACTTCTCGGGTATCTCTGGCTTGAACGTGAGAACAGACGGCCAACGGACTTGCCGCAGCTCATGAGTAAAGGCAGAGCAGCCAACCTCGAAAGGTAGGCACCCACCAATACCGAGCGCGGGTTCGTCGACGTTAGGGCCGTCGCACCCATCGGTCCAGCGGGGGCCGTCGCGGCGTTGCTCAACAACAACATGCATGTCTCCCCTCCGCCTATCCTCTGGGGCTCGTCGTCGGCCTGGACGCACTCGAAGGTCAGAAGAGGACATCGAGATGTCGTCTGGGTCTTGATTCTGTTGCGCTCGCGCTGGCTGTCGTGGTGGGGACTGCACCATGGGGATGGCCCCTTGCGTATGTTCAGCAACATGAGAAATTACCGTCGCTTGGGGAAGCCATGGCGGGCCAGCTTGCAGTGATCCCCCAGCTTCGGTGAAACCGAGTAGACTTTGGATGGTGGCACGCCATTCGTCCATCTGCTCGGCCGCTGGCGAAAACCTCAACAGCAGCTGAGCCCGCGCCTTGGCCTCCGAGGTTGTACTTGACATGGGTGATGATGAAGTAGATCCTACCGTCGCTCGGCTCCTGACGGTGCCAGCATCGGCAACACTGCGGCCCCGCTGCTGCGGGGCGACCACCTGGATGGCAGGGTGGTGCGGCGAAGGAGCTCGAGGGCCAGCGGCTACGTCGGGCATAGTGGCTTGGTCGACCCGTCCTGGGCGAGGTGCACGCGCTGTGGCCGCACCCGTGGGTGGGAGAAAGGGACGCAGATGGAGTAACCCCTCCACTCGGACCTTGTGGAGCATCCCCGTCGGGGTGTTGCTGATGCTTCTCTCCTCCAATGTCTCCTGCTCTTGCGTCGGCCGCGGGGGAAGTGATGACGGGGTCGTCTGCTCCGAGCACATCCTGATGACCCACAAGTATAGGGGATCTATCATAGTCCTTTCGATAAGTAAGAGTGTCAAACCCAACGAGGAGCAGAAGGAAATGATAAGCGGTTTTCAGTAAGGTTTTCTCTGCAAGCACTGAAATAGTAGGTGATAGATAGTTTTGTGATAAGATAAATAGTAACGAGCAAAAAGTAAATAAAGTAAATAAAGTGCAGCAAGGTGGCCCAATCCTTTATGTAGCAAAGGATAAGCCTGGACAAATTCTAATAATGAAGAAGGAGCTCCCGAGGACACATTGAGAATTATCATCAAGCTAGTTTTCATCACGTTCGTAAGATTCGCGTTCGGTACTTTGATAATTTGATATATGGGTGGACCGGTACTTGGGTACTGCCCTAACATGGACAAGCATCCCATTTATGATTAAGCCCTATTGCAAGCATCCACAACTACAAAAAGGAGTATTAAGGTAAACCTAACCACATCATTAAACATATGGGTCCATATCAACCCCTAACAAAGCAACGCATAAACTAGGGTTTAAGCTTCTGTCACTCTAGCAACCCATCATCTACTTATTACTTCCCTATGCCTTCCTCTAGGCCCAAATAATGGTGAAGTGTCATGTAGTCGACGTTCACATAACACCACTAGAGGAAAGACAACATACATCTCATCAAAATATCGAACGAATACAAAATTCACATGACTACTAATAGCAAGACTTCACCCATGTCCTCAGGAACAAACGTAACTACTCACAAAGCATATTCATGTTCATAATCATAGGAGTAATAGTATGCATAAAGGATCTAAACATATGATCTTCCACCAAGTAAACCAAATAGCATCAACTACAAGGAGTAATCAACACTACTAGCAACCCACAGGTACCAATTTGTGGTTTTGATACAAGATTGGATACAAGAGATGAACTAGAGTTTTGAGAGGAGATGGTGCTGGTGAAGATGTTGATGGAGATTGACCCCCTCCCGATGAGAGGATCGTTGGTGATGACGTTGGTGATGATTTCCCCCTCCTCGAGGGAAGTGTCCCCGGTAGAACAGCTCCGCCAGAGCCCTAGATTGATTCCGCCAAGGTTCCGCCTCGTGGCGGCGGAGTTTCGTCCTATAAGCTTGCCCACGATTTTTTCCAGGGTAAAAGTGATGATATAGCAGAAGATGGACACCGGAGGCCCACCAGGGGGCCCAGGAGATAGGGGGTCGCGCCCTACAGGGGGGTGCGCCCCCTGTCTCCTGGATAGGGTGTGGGCCCCCTGGCCTATTTCTTTCGCTCATAAATTCTTATTAAATCCAAAAGGTTGTTTCGTGGAGTTTCAGGACTTTTGGAGTTGTGCAGAATAGGTTTCCAATGTTTGCTCCTTTTCCAGCCAGAATTCCAGCTGCCGGCATTCCCCCTCTTCATGGTAAACCTTGTAAAATAAAAGAGAATAGCCATAAGTATTGAGATATAATGTGTAATAACAGCCCATAATGCAATAAATATTGATATAAAAGCATGATGCAAAATGGACGTATCACATCCCCAGCAGCGTCCGCGTCCTCGCGTGTCTCCGCACCCCCGCAGCATCAGAGGCCGTGGGCGGCGGAGCCTTCGAGCTAGATGGACGAGCCGAAGAACCGGGTTTCTTCTTGGGCGCCATGGTCGATGGCACCGTCGAAGATGAAGATGGCAATGAAGATGACGCACTGCACACGCCTTCAGGTTCGCGCAAGCGAACCCCCTACCTGGCACACCAAAGATGTCGCGGGAAACCACGGCCACCTATGGGACCAGACGGCCCCTTGCTGGTTCGGCAGGGGGGTGTCACGTTGCACAAAAAAGAAGATGAGCGTGGGGCAGCACGGCAGATATCACGTAGGCATTTTTACCAGGGTTCGGCCGCCGCGAGGCGTGAAACCCTACTCCTGCTTTGGTGGACTGATGATGGAAAAACTGGTTGTGAGGCGTAGCATGCTGCCCGGTAGGGGTAGCCTTAGGGCGACCGTGGCTACGCGTGTATGCGGGTGTGAGTTATCCAACCTTCTAACCTTTTCTACGGTTGCCATGGGCTTCCTTTTATAGATCAAGGGGTTACCACAATGGCAAAGTAGTCATTATGCACTGATAAGATAGCAAACAGTGCTATCATACCTAACTCTGCATGCTGAGAGGGTGCATTAAATGCACTGCTCAACGTCACGTCGTTGGTTGCCCAGGAAGCCTTGACGGGCTATCTTTCCAGCTCGACGCCTGCTCACTTGACACGTCGTTGGATGGGTATCATCTGTAGGTATTTCCTATAGAAAGAGGCTACCATGTGGCGATTGGCTACCACTTAGTCACTTTGCGGCTTGACACCGCACTAATTGACGACGTGGGTCATGGTGGAGTAGTTGGTGAGGTAGTTTTGCCTCCGTGTGTCCCGGCAAGCCCTGCCGGGACGTCTTGGACGTCTTCTTCCGGGGGTGGCCTCGCCCCTTGCTGAGCTCGTCCGCCCGGGAAAGGAGGCCCTTCTGGTGCTGTCTTGCTCTTCTAGCTAGATCCTAGTCCTCTTGATCTGCATGTTGGTCCTTCGATGATCATGGTTCCTTATACTCTGACTTGGGTTGGCGCTTAAATCTCTTTCCCATACCTGTACACAGTCTGGGCAATAGACCGAGGGTTTGTTGCACCGACCGGTGGGTTCCGAATACTATCATCCAATATATCAATCTTTACCTCTCAACCATTTCGAGACTCCTCATCATGTCCATGATATCATCTGGGACTCCGAACAACATTCGGTCACCAAATCACATAACTCATATAATACAAATCATCATCGAACGTTAAGCATGCGGACCCTACGGGTTCGAGATCTATGTAGACATGACCGAGACACCTCTCCGTTTAATAACCAATAGCGGAACCTAGATGCTCATATTGGCTCACATACATTCGACAAAGATCTTTATCGGTCGAACCGTTATGAGAACATACATTATTCCCTTTGTCATCGGTATGTTACTTGCCCGAGATTCACTCGTCGGTATCTTCATACCTAGTTCAATCTCGTTACCGGCAAGTCTCTTTACTCATTCCGTAATACATCATCCCACAACTAACTCATTAGTCACATTGCTTGCAAGGCTTATAGAGATGTGCATTACCGAGAGGGCCCAAAGATACCTCTCCGATACTCGGAGTGACAATTCCTAATCTCGATCTATACCAACCCAACAAACACCTTCGGAGATACCTATAGAGCATCTTTATAATCACCCAGTTACATTGTGACGTTTGATAGCACATAAGGTATTCCTTCGGTATCCGGGAGTTGCATAATCTCATTGTCAAAGGAATATGTATAAGTCATGAAGAAACCAATAGCAATAAAACTTAACGATCATTATGCTAAGCTGACAGATGGGTCTTTTCCATCACATCATTCTCCTAATGATGTGATCCCGTTCATCAAATGACAACACATGTCTATGGTTAGGAAACTTAACCATCTTTGATTAACGAGCTATCGAGTAGGGGCTTACTAGGGACAGTATGTTTTGTCTATGTATCCACACACGTATCAAGTTTCCGGTTAATACAATTCTAGCATGAATAATAGATATTTATCATGATATAAGGAAATATAAATAACAACTTTATTATTGCTTCTAGGTCATATTTCCTTCAGCCTCTTCGCCCTATAAATCGTCAAATATTCCAAAAACTCTCAGGGTAACCCTAGATCAGAAGTTCCGCCGCCGCAAGCCTCTGTAGCCATGAAAAACTAATCTAGACCCTGTTCCGGCACTCTGCCGGAGGGGGAAATCATCACCGGTGGCCATCTTCATCATCCCGGCGACCACCATGATGAGGAGGGAGTAGTCCACCCTTGGGGCTGAGGGTTTGTACCAGTAGCTATGTGTTCAATCTCTCTCTCTCTTTCGTGTTCTCGATGGAACGATCTTGATGTATAGGGGGCTTTGTTAATATAGTTGGATCATATGGTTTTTCTCCCTCTCTATCTTGTGATGAATTGAGTTTTCTCTTTGAGATTTCGTTTTATTGGATTGATTACTTTTATAGATTTGAGAGCATTTGATATATGTCTTGCATATGAATACCTGTGGTGACAATGGGGTATTATATTGATTCACTTGAGATATGTTTTGGCACTCAATTCACGGATTCCCGAGGTGACATTGGGATAATCTATGAATAGGAGTTGATGCATGTTCTCGTCTTTTGTTTCTCCGGTAGAAATCTTGGGGCACTCTTTGAGGTTCTTTGTGTTGGATTGAGTATTATGAATCTGAATTGCTTTGGTGTTATTTTAGTACAAACTCTTGATAGATCGATTGGAAAGAATATCTAGTGTTATTTTAGTAAAAACTCTTGATAGATCGATGAAAAGAATAACTTGGTATGATTTTAGTATGAACTATTGGATAGATCAATTAGAAAGCATAGCTACAAACAATTTCTTATGTTCTCCGCTAGATAGGAACTTTGGAGTGATTCTTCATCGCACGTTGTGGGATGGTTATATGACCCAATTAGATTATCATTGTTGAGAGATTTCACTAGAGAAAGTACGAACCCTAGGCCTCATTTTCAAGCATTGCAATATCATTTGTGCTCCGTTTTATCAATTGCTACCTTGCTGTTTTTATTGTTCTTACTACAAAAACCAATATCTACTATCCATATTACACTTGTATCACCATCTCTTCACCGAACTAGTGCACCTATACAAATTACCATTGTATTTGGTGTTGTCGGTGTCAAAACCGGCGGATCTCGGGTAGGGTGTCCCGAACTGTGCGTCTAGGCGGATGGTAACAGGAGACGAGGGACACGATGTTTTACCCAGGTTCGGGCCCTCTCGATGGAGGTAAAACCCTACGTCCTGCTTGATTAATATTGATGATATGGGTAGTACAAGAGTGGATCTACCACAAGATCAAGGAGGCTAAACCCTAAAGCTAGCCTATGGTATGATTGTTGTAATGTATCTTGTGTCCTACGGACTAAAGCCCTCCGGTTTATATAGACACAGGAGGAGGCTAGGGTTACACAGAGTCGGTTACAATGGTAGGAGATCTACATATCCGTATCGCCAAGCTTGCCCTCCACGCCAAGGAAAGTCCCATCCGGACACGGGACGGAGTCTTCAATCTTGTATCTTCGTAGTCTTGGAGTCCGGCGGACGATGATAGTCCGGCTGTCCGGACACCCCCTAGTCCAGGACTCCCTTAGTAGCCCCTAAACCAGGCTTCAATGACGATAAGTCCGGCGCGCATAATGTTCGGCATTGCAAGGTGGGTTCCTCCCTTGAATAATCCAGAGAAGATCATGAACACCAGGATAGTGTCCGGCTCTGCAAAATAAATTCCACATTCCACCGTAGAGAGAATAAAATGTACACCAGTCAAACCTGCCGACGTATTATGCGGCGTGACATTACACCGCTACCAAGCCTTTGTTTGAATTGTTTTTTATTATACCACCTCAGCACGTTTAGCGAAGCGGTTTCCTTGGCACGTCTTGTCGAAGCAGAGACTGTTTCCCCTTATTCCGGGATTCTCATCAATACGGACGTGGGTAACCCAACCGTGCCCGTTGCCACGCCTCCTCTATCGAAGGTGAATCCCGAACGGTTACGGAGACGACTCTTGGTACTTTTCCCCTTTATAAGAGGACCAAGGATCGTTCCTTTTCTTCAATCTCGCATCGAATCTCCTTCTTGCTCCCAGTTCCAACACCCAGAGCCCCAGATTCGAGCGCTTCGGATTCTCAACCATGTCCGGCTCCAACCTCCAAGGTCGGTGGATGCCCTCCTCCGTCACGGAGGAGGACGTGTTAAAGCTGCGTGAGGCCAAGTACCTATCCTACGAGATTTCGCACAGGTTGCCTGCCCAAGGGCAGGCCGTGCCCGCCCCCGAGCCCGGTGAGTACGTTGTCTTCGCATCCCACCTCCGTCGGGGCTTAGGCTTCCCGACGGACCCCTTCGTGAGAGGGCTCATGTTCTACTCCGGAGTCCATCCTCCATATCTCCGCATTCATTATCGTCTGCGAAGCCTTCCTCCGCGTCACTCCCCACTTCGGCCTGTGGCTGAAGACCTTCAATGTGGAGCCGAAGATGATCGGGGGGCGTCAAGCGGAGTGCGGCGGGGCGGCCATAAGCAGAAGGGCCGATGCCCCATGGCCCGAGGGTTCCTTCCAAGAGGAACTCGGACTGTGGCAGCAGGAGTGGTTGGGCAGCAAGCAAAAGCCGCCGCCTTCATTCCGCCCAGGACCTCCACGCCGACTGATGTCGTGGGTCAACCAAGGGCTCAATTGGGGGCCGTCCGAAGACGTGCCGTCAATGCAGGGCCGGATTCGAGACCTCCAAGCGAGGGAGATCAATCTGGTCGTGGTGATGCAGGTTATGCTAATCAGGCGTCTTCTGCCCTGCAAACACCGTCCTCTCCGTCTATGGGAGTTCAACCCGGAGGGACCTCGAATTCTCCAACACTTCATGGGTGCGACACCCGTGGAGATGTACAAGTTGTTCTTCGGACCACAGGTAGCGTGTCCGGATTTGACCGAGGACGCAGGCCTAAGCTGCAATCGCCCGGATACTCAGGTAAATAGCTCAGAGTCCGGACGTTCTGTTTATCTGCTTTTCTAGAGTTCGCCTCCTGACCCATTACTCTTCACAGGAGTGGGTAGCGCGATCGAAGCTAATAAGGTGTCCAGCTCCCCTCCCAGAGACCGCACTGGAGCCCGTGTTGGTCAGAATGTTGGAGGTCGCGCCCGTAAAAGGGAGCGATGGGAAAAATAGAGGAGATATTATTTCGCCCAAAGGGGCGTCTGAAGAGGGGGGAATCCAAAACCCCTCCTTCCAGGGGGAGAAGAGGACCGCCTTCGAAGATTCGGAGGCCAAAGCCCCTAAACGGGGAAGAGATCTTCACCGGGGGGTCCGGTGTCCGGGGAGAATCCGAACGTATAATCGTCGCCAAAGGATCAGCCCTCCAGCGAGCCGTGAGTAGGAAAAGGGGAGTTCATTAGTAAGAAAATACCTCCGTTCGTGCTTCTGTGGGTAACCGAAATTTTTATCTTGCAGTTTGTATTTGCAGCCTTCTCAGATGAGTTCGTCTTCGGGGGACCTTCTTCCGGAGATGATGGAGAGCGAAACGCCTCCATCTGCTGCGCCGTCAGATAGGGCAGACGAGCCTGAAGTATCGTCACGGAGAGTGTCCCCGAGTCCGGAGGGGCCTGAGAGTTCGGCGCCCACTAGTATCCGGCCGGGAGAACTGAAGAATCTGCTTGAGAGGGCGTCCATCTCAGAAGATCACCGTGCTTTGATGCGTATGGTGATTGGAAGGATTTCGTCCGCCGAGAGCGGATTGAGTAATGCCGCTACGAGTTTGCTGGCGGGATTTGAGGTACGCAAGAATGACGCACCTATTTTTTTGACAGTTTTGCACATAAAAGTGTGCCCTGTATAGATAGTAGCCCCTGAGACTCGGTAGGTTGTCGAAAACGACAGCGTGCCGAGGATCAAAATCGCAAGTAATGGATATCGCCGTTCCTATGCAGGTGGCGGATAGTCCGAGGGCTAGCCAGACTAGTGGAGTTACCGAGTTAATGCGGCAACTTGACATTGCAGATGCGGACATCGCACTTGTCAACCGGCGACTTGACGAGTCGCAAGGTAAATGAGTTCTCCACAGTCGCTTTATTAAGGGGGTCAAAGCCCTCCTCTGATAAATTATATGCTGTGATACAGACGGTGCTGCTGCTGTGGAGAGCCTTCAGGCCGAACTTGCTCAAGCTAAGGAGCAAGCCCGAAGGAGTGATGCGGCTGCCTCCAGGGCCGCCGAGGAGTTGAAAGCTGAAAAGGTTGCACACTGCCTAAGCAGGGAAGAGATGGCCGAATTGGCCGCAAAATTAAAAGATGTTGCCGACCGCAATGAGGCTCTTGAAAAGGAGCGCTTATCGGAGCGGGAAGACCTGGGGAAAGCCACAGCCGAGGCCAAGGATGCCCGTTCTGCAATGCGGGCTATGAAGGAGGAGCTGCACCAGGCCGGAGATATTGTAGCTGGCAAGCCTTTTCTGTTGCGTCGCCGGTTTACGGATCAAAAGTATGCTCAACTTGGCCAGCTGTGGGGTCAGGAGGATACGTATATGGACTTAGCGGTAAGTGCGGCTGATGCCGTTGAGCACTTCCGGAGCCAGAAGGATCACAAGACAGAAGAGCTATTTTGGTCTCAATTCCATAGTCCGGATCGTGCACTTCCGTTGACCGATCGGTTGGCCGAATGGGCCGAGCTGAATAGATTGTCCGGACTTGCCATGACTGACATCGTGGCTCATGTCTGGCCAGAGAGGCCCAAGGCGACGAGTTATTTCAGCTTATTGCAGCAATTTCTTGGAGCGGTGCCGCATACCAAGGAGATGAAGCGGTCGGCCTGTATCGAAGGCGCGCGGATGGCTCTTGCCCGTGTGAAGACACATTGGACAGAGAGGGATGCCACCGCTATTGCCACCCAGGGTTCGGATGAAAGCCGGTTACCTGCCGAGCACTATTTTGGGGAAGTTATGCGTGGCGCTCGTGTAATAGAGTCGCAGTGCTCAAAAAATGTCACGTTCAAATGAACGGTTTAGCTTGTAAAACGATGATTATGCTATAACTGCTTTTTATACTTGTGCGTCCCAAGTAGTAAAATTTCTCCTATGCGGCCTTTTACATATACATTTGTATAACCTGAAAGATTGCAGTCTTCGGCTTCAGCCCCCACGCACAACGTGCGGGGGTGTTCGCAAAAATAGCGCGTTTTCACACTTAATCCGACGTCTCGGTCCTGTTAAGGAGGTGGTAGCATAGCAAACGAGGCAATCCGGACTATAATGCTTTATCACTTTCACTTAGCCAGTGGAGTTCGAGGGTGGGGCTACGGTATAGCCCCTTGGGGCACCGCACTTCTCCGAGTTCGGGGCGGGTGTGTGCCTGACCGGGAAACGGTCCTTCGTCAAAGCGGGGAATTCTAAACATTCCGGTAGTCGATCGAGTGGTTGATCAGTCTCTCGCTATATCATGACAGTCAGTTTTCAGCTTTCTCTACTGAGGTGCTCGCCCAGCCGAACTGGGGCAGAATCGCAGTAGTTCTCCTGGTGCCGCGTTAGCCGATGATACGGAATGTAAGGCAGCAAAACATAGGAGCCAGGCAAACCCAACATTTGACCAAAGACATGATTCGGAGCTGATGCATATAATGCCTAACTCGAGACACCGAACACTCCCTAAGGTGTTCGGTCTTTATAATAATGGGCAGAACAATGCCCTAAGCCCCTAGTGTCCAGGTACGGGCATGGTCCTCTGACGCGGCCGATGCCAAAATGTCAGGCTCCGCTTTGGTTATAGGAAGAAACCAAGGAAGAATAACAACAAGAGACAGTAAAAAAGGTTTATGCAGGGTCTTAATCTGAAAAGAATCCTCGCAACGGGTCCCTACTGCACGTCTGCGCCTGTGTCTCCGTTGTGCCGTTATCCTGGACGGGTGTGCACGTTGTTCATCTGTAAAAAGAGAGGAACTTTTAGTTTGAAAACAATTCGTGCGAAAAAGGTATGTGTGAAAGAAGAAATATAAATAAGTAAAGTGGGGTTTATATGAACTCGTGGTTGTTTGTGCGTGCAGCCCCTTGTGAAGGGGTGTGCGGCTAGGGAGCCCCTAGCCTACTGATGTCGGACTCGTCTATCCGTGTCCGGGGTCTTTAAGTGACCCTCGCACTGAAATGATGCCACGTGGACCGGGCATCTTGAGTGTAAGAGACGCGTAATGCGGTATGGCGTTGAAACGAACAAACGCCTTTCGTCCCAAGAGTGCTTGAAATCCACTTTTAAATGGGACGATATGAAAGATTAGTTTTTCGCGTCGAAAGTTGTTCGGTGATCCGAACACAACTTCTAGTAATAGGGAGCCTGTGCACTTGGCGTAAGGGCCTGGCGTCACTCCTTTGAAGGAAGTGCGGCCGTGTCGAATTTTAGTAGGGTCTATCCCCATCTTGCGGATTGTGTTTGAATACAGCAGGTTTAAGTCGCTGCCTCCGTCCATTAGGACTTCAGTAAATTGTAGTCCGTCGATTATGGGATCCAATATCAGGGCAGTCCATCCTGTGTTTCGAATGCTTCTGGAATAATCCAGGTGGTCGAAAGTGATTGGTTTTGATATCCAATCTCTATGGTCTGCTGGGTTGGACCGTGTGAGGCTCTTTTTAGAAGGTGCCGCACTATTTTTCCGTATTATCACATGAAGTGAGTTTACTGCTTTGACCTCTTGTGGGAAAGTCTTTTGTTTTCCGGTGCTCTGCTGGTGGGGTTTATCGTCTTCGCTTGATGCGTCGATCCCCTTGTGTCCGGCGTTTAGTCGGCCGGACTGTTTAAAAACCCAACAATCTCGATGGGTGTGGTTTGTAGGCCTTCCGGGGGTACTGTGGATTTGACATATCCGACCCAAAATCTTGTTTAAGTTGGACAGCTCATCGCTGTCATCCTTAAGAGGCGGTGTTTTGTTGTTTGGCCGCGAGCTTTTGAATCCGGCATTGACCGCCGTGCTCTTTGGTCTTTTCTCTTTATTCCGGCGCTGCTCTTTTCTGCGCCGTGATTTTCCGTTTCCATCTCTTATCTCGGATGTATTTGGGTCGCTAGTGCTGCATCTTGCTAGCCAGCTATCCTCTCCCGCACAGAAGCGGGTCATGAGGCTTGTTAGCGCGGACATTGTCCTTGGTTTCTCTTGGCCGAGGTGTCTGGCAAACCATTCGTCTCGGACGTTGTGTTTAAAAGCTGCTAAGCTTCGGCGTCCGGACAGTCGACTATTTGGTTCTTTTTGGTGAGGAACCTGTTCCAGAATTTGTGCGCTGACTCTCCGGGCTATTGAGTTATATGACTTAGATCATCTGCATCCGGAGGGCGGACATAAGTCCCTTGAAAATTTGCTCTAAATGCGTCCTCGAGCTCTTCCCAACTTCCCACAGTGTTTTCTGGGAGGCTTTTAAGCCAATGACGGGCTGGCCCTTTGAGCTTGAGGGGTAGGTATTTTATGGCGTGGAGATCATCTCCTCTGGCCATGTGTATATGTAGTATATAATCCTCTATCCAGACTCCAGGGTCTGTTGTTCCATCGTAGGCCTCTATGTTTATGGGTTTAAATCCTGCTGGGAATTCATGGTCCAGCACCTCATTGGTGAAACATAGTGGGTATGCGGCGCCCCTGTATTTGGGTGTGCCACTATCTTTGGACACTTGACGTGTTTCCTTGCTTCCTGGGGCCTTCTTCTTTGGCCCGTAAATGGACCTGGCTGGGTCATCTGTCTTTCCAGGTTCATTAGTTGGTTTATGTGCGGCGCCGCTTTCAGAATTTGGCCTATCATCTGGCCGTCTATCCAACCAGGCAGCCTCTTTATTTTTTGACTGTGGGGGCTCTATGGCCTCCTCGTCGAATTCTGGTAGCAGCTTGCGCTTTGGGTAGCTCTTTGATTGGTGGCCATTGCCGTATTTATCCGCGGTTTTGAGCACTTTGCTCCACCTCATTCTGAGTGTGTCTTCCGCTGTTTTGAGCTTCCGCTTTTCCTTCTTCAAGCTTCTTGTAGTGTTGACGAGTCTTTTCCGAAGGTTTTTACTCTCCGGCGGCGTGTCCGGCATGAGATCGTCCGGACTGTCGTTTTCGCCGGGCCTGGACTGATTATCTGACTCGTCCTGTTCGGACGGTTGCTTATCTGCATGTTCGTCGTCCACTTGTGTGCCCTGCTTTATTGCGGGGTCCTTAGGAGCGTTGTTGTTGTCGAGGCGGGACTTAGGGTGGCGTCTGCGCCGCCGTTTTTGTTTGTTGGCGGGGTTATCTTCTGCTGCGGCCCGTTGGTCCTCGTTATCGCTCTCTTTTGGGGTATCCACCATATATATGTCATATGACGAGGTGGTCCTCCCGTGCCCTGTAGGCGCTTGTTCTTGTTCGTCTCCGGTATCGTCGTCTATACCATCGATGTCTTCGGAGTCATAGTCTAGCATGTCGGTTAGATCATCGATAGTGGCTACAAAGTGGGTGGTGGGTGGGCGCTGAATTTCTTCATCGTCCGTATCCCAACCATCCTGGCCATGGTCCGGCCAGGACTCTCCTGATAAAGAGAGATGCTTTAGCGAATTTAGGATGTTACCAAAGGGCGAGTGTTGGAAGATGTCCGCGGCGGTGAATTCCATAACCGGCGCCCAATCCAATTCGATTGGTAGGGGCGTGGGAGGTTCGGAGTCCGGCAAGGAGTCCGGCACCTCGGAATCATGAGTTTCGCGGGGGACAAGATTAGCGTTCGGCTCCATCGCCGTGGAAGTTGAAGCCCCCGAGGTGGTGTCCATCCACCGATCCTCGATCTGGGCGATCGACTCCGGTCTAAAGGCCGAAGCGGATTCATGTGCGGCCACCAAGGCACTGTTCAGCAGCAGAGCTAAATCGTGCCCATCGTAACAGTGCGGCGCGCTTGGCTGTGGCTCGAGCCCGTCGAAGATCAAGTCTCCGCGGACGTCGGCCGTGAAGTTTAGACTTCCGAATCTGACCTGACGGCCTGGGGCGTAGCTTTCGATCTGCTCCAGATGGCCAAGCGAATTAGCCCGCAGTGCGAAGCCGCCGAATACGACGATCTGTCTGGGGAGAAAAGTCTCACCCTGGATAGCGTTGTTGGTTGGAGATGCCATCGAGCCTATCGGTGACGACACAGAGGAACTCTCAATGAAAGCACCAATGTCGGTGTCAAAACCGGCGGATCTCGGGTAGGGGGTCCCGAACTGTGCGTCTAGGCGGATGGTAACAGGAGACGAGGGACACGATGTTTTACCCAGGTTCAGGCCCTCTCGATGGAGGTAAAACCCTACATCCTGCTTGATTAATATTGATTATATGGGTAGTACAAGAGTAGATCTACCACGAGATCAAGGAGGCTAAACCCTAAAGCTAGCCTATGGTATGATTGTTGTAATGTATGTTGTGTCCTACGGACTAAAGCCCTCCGGTTTATATATACACCAGAGGAGGCTAGGGTTACACAGAGTCGGTTACAATGGTAGGAGATCTACATATCCGTATCGCCAAGCTTGCCCTCCACGCCAAGGAAAGTCCCATCTGGACACGGGACGGAGTATTCAATCTTGTATCTTCGTAGTCTTGGAGTCCGGCGGACGATGATAGTCCGGCTGTCAGGACACCCCCTAGTCCAGGACTCCCTCAGGTGTGTTGGGGACACAAGATACTGTCCTACAAAAATCTGCGCTTGGAGGCCCAACACGTGTCTACAAGAATAAAGTTGCGTAGTAGACATCATCCGCATGCACCATGGGGGACCCGGACGCCAGCACGAAGTCAACGTCCATCGTCTCATATGCATCGGGGTCCTTCTACGGACTGACCGCCGCCATGAAAATTGGATCGGCTTCCTCCTCCTTGGAGCTTGGCTCGAGAGAACTCGGGGATTGGCCCGGCGCAAAGCGATCTTGGGAACGGAGGTTTGTGGCACCGACCGCCGTCGCGATTTCTGCGCAGCGCTCCGGCGTCAGCATCTTGTAGTATGTGATATTGTGGTGCACCATGGCTTTCCTGCGAACTAGGGGACGGTTGATGTGGGCTAGTGAATCGAACGGTGGGGGAATGGGTAGGAGAGGAGGTGTGGTTTTTGGGTAGTGGTGACCGGCCGGCAAGTAGCTGGCGTAGGCCAAGCAGCAAAGGTTCTGGTGTGAATAGCGGTTCCAGTGACGACCAGTCAATAAGTTTTTATTGTGCGGAATTTGCAAAGCCGGATGGCTAGAGCCTGGAGATTTGTGGGGTGGGATGGGACCAAAGATTTAGAGTTTCACGTGGCATACATCCGGACCTCCCCACTGTTCCTGTCGACGACGAGGCGGTGACTTCGTAAATCACAAGATGACTAGCAAGATACCCGTGCATTGCACGAAACATCAGGATCATTTTTTATGGTATCTCGAGAATTTCATCAAAAACTGGTATCTCGAGAATTTCATCGAAAAATGATATCTCGAGAATGATGAGATATAAGGTGAGGAGGAGTGGGGCGCGGTGGTGATTGGTGGTCGGACTTAGCAGAGGCATGGGGATGGACGACGCCGGCAGCAACCACCATGCCATATTGTTCTAGAGGCTTCCTTTTTTAATTACTCAACAATGAAGTTGTGGGATATAAGGATGAACGATAGAGGTGCGGGCATCCGTTTGCAAAATTGCCATAGTTTGCTTTCTATCCGCCAGATATATATCAGATGGTCTATATTTCAAGATGGCAGGCACACCATCATCACCGAGAGTAGAGATAGAGGTATGACGACTCAGTCTCTCGAAGGTGCTCATAGGGGTAGGTCGTGCGTGTGTGCATTCATAGGGTTGAGTGTATGCGTGCATGTATGAGCGCTTGCATCTGTACCGTGTTAAAAAAAGGAGTACTCGAAGTATGCAAGTTCATAAGGAACGGGCGGTGTACATCACTCTTGTCGCGTTGACGTTGCACCCAGGAACGCTGGACCCTCCACGTCGCTCACCGAATGGAACGCGCTTCGTCTTGCGTTTTCGCTCGCTTGTGGGACCGTAGTTGAGAGCAAACCAACGTCCCTCCCCTTCCCCCGCCCGTGTCATTTATACTACTAGAAGAGAGAGAGAGAGACGTCAGCCGAGTGTTACTAGTACTCCCTCCATTTTATGCGGAGCAAATAAAAACAGAGGGAGTGTACTACTAGTACTATGAGCACTGCATACTCTACTGCAGATGTTGTCGGTACTCCCCTAGTACTACTACTGTGGGGACCCCGACTCGCAAGTCGTGATCACCGAATGCACGTGTACAGTGATCCCAGAGATCAATGCTCACTGAACACACAGAAGCTGGATAACAAGAGTCTTACATCCATACATACCGTCTTACACAAATAGAGACCAACATGGTCAAGTCTTACATCGATAAAGCCTTAAGGGCTGAACATCAAATGAAACATAGCAGCAAAAAAAAAACGTCGTCGATAAGTAGAGCCCATGCCATCTGCCTTAACCCTACAGGCATTCTGACTGGGAAACGTCCTAGTTCGCATGATCGTCTCCAAAGAACTCTTCTTCGAACTCCGGTTCTTCCATGCCTGGTCAATTAAATAACCAGTGGCAAGCCAATGAGTACTTTGAATGTACTCGCAAGCAACCCATGATTTGGTTCAAGGTACAGTTATGCATGACATAGGTAAAGTTTTGCATAAAGCTAGTTTTGAGTGCAGGACATGTTCAACTTCCTATAAAGCATGCATCAAGAGAATTCAAGTAACCATGAGAACTGGTCACAGATATCAACATAAATAGAATGGGCACCAACCCATTAAGCATAAACAGAGTGGGCACCAACCCATCTCAATCGTGTCAAGTCCTTTGACTTGATCCAAGACAACACCATCATCTCACACACACCGGTTTGAAAACAAGTGGACGTAGCCCAAGAGCGGTTACCCAACTGTCCATGACCGTGGACACGGCTATTCGAATAGTTCTACACTCTGCAGAGGTTGCACACTTTACCCACTAGATCCGGGGAACTTCCGTGTCAATCCACGACCCGCGGTACCTCAAGTACCCGGGGTAAGCACCCGATCACTACCTTTCCCTAGACGACACTAACATGGAGTCCACTCGATTGGCAGTAACCCCCGTGCCCAACATCTCACATAACAATTTCGTGGAGCCTTGCTCCCATATCCATCACATACCACTGGCACGGGGTACCAACGGTGTGTCCGGTGCCCCATAAAGATGGTCATGGCCGCCCTACCTGGCACGACCCCGTCCCAAGAGAGAGCACCAACTCTCCCCCGTCACTAGTAATGCGGGCTCCAAGCTAGTATCCGACTAGGTACTCAATAATGCCCTTTCCCATATAAGGGTAGAGTGGTCGCGCATGTAAGGTTGGAATAACGGTCGCAACTCCGACCAATCCGTTTTGAAAACAACACACACCTTCCTTGGCACACCACTTCGTCATCAAGTGGTCACCCATCTCTTCATCTCCCTCGGGCATAAGTGGCACCCGACGGGTTTTTCAAAAATACTTTTGAAATCACTTTGCCTTTTTCACCATGCACAAACCCATCCCGTTTGCGTAGCATCTACATTTGCATCCTATCTACTCCCACCGGCATAACCCTCATAAGAAGGTAGGGCCATGCACAATGCAAGTATCAACGAGGAATGTAATCGTGGCAACCACCCACGTGGTTCACCATCTCGTCATGATTCCGATGCATCATCAATAAAGAGCTAAAAATGACATGCATATAAAGGGGTATCATAGTCATGGTCAAAGGGTTGCTTGCCTTGGTTGGCTTGATCTTCAAAGTCTTCAGGCCCTGCTCCTCCTTCTTCCTCAGCTACCTCGTCAAACACGGGATCTAACGTCGCAAGAAAACAACGGGAAAATAAGACAATAATAAAAACAGAAAAATCAAAGTGCTCACAAAAATGTCAACTTATTTTTGTAAAATACTAGAAGGAAAGCTAGGAAGGGGGCAATTTTTGGTTTTGGTTCTGGAGCAGCAAAATAGGAGTTGTGGATTTTCAAAGGCTTATTTAAATGCCAAAAACCACATTTAAATATTTACAGAGAAGAAAAGGTGATTGGATTTGAGTGAAAGTTGCACCATTAAATAGGTTACAATATTCTAGGAATTTAGAAATTGGAATCAATGTATTTGGATTAATATTCTGCCCTGTGGAATATTTGGAAATAATACAGAAAAGGAAAAAGAATAACGGCGCTGTGCTACTGGGCCAGAGAGGCCACAGCAGCAGCAGGCCCAGGGGGAAAACCCAGCCCACGCGGCCGCCACCCCGAAGGCGTAAAGGCTGAATACGCCTTCAGCCGATGGCGGGTCGGTGCGCGCGCGCGCGCACGTTTTAAACCTGACGGGTGGAGCCCACCCGTCAGGGCGTGAGGCTGACTGGCCGGCCCCACGGCGGCCGTCGTCTACCTCCGGCCAGAGGCGACGGCGAGCTCGCCGGCGGCGATACAGGGCACGGGAAGGGGCGCGGAGGCTACCGTTGGACTCAGGAGCGAGTCGCGGTTCTGGTGGTGGTGGAGACGGTCGCCGGGGTGGCCTGCTTCGCCGGCGACGAGGTCCCGCGGCGGAGGTGCTTCGGGCGCCGGTGGCTCCGGCCGTTTCCGGCTGCAAAACGAGGGGGAAAGAGAGGGGAAAGCATCAGTGAGGCGAGGGGAGTCCAGTTCGAGAGGGAATAGGGGCGGAGGAGGCCTGTACCCGCAGATCGACGGTGACCCGAGGCGGCGGAGCTCGAGCTCGATCTCGAGCTCGGGCGGTTCTGGAGAGAAGTGGGTGGTTCCGGGGGTGGATTGGGTGTGTGGAGGAGCGACAGGGAGGAAGAGAGAGGCTCGGGAGCGCCTTAAATAGGCTGGCCGCGGTTCACCGTGGGCGTGGCCTACGGGCGCCCGCGGGATCAGCTCTGGAGGCCGTGGGAGAGGAGTAGGAGCTGTCCACGGCGCTTGTGGGGATGGAGTAGGGCGCCAGGGAGAAGGAGAGAGAGCGGGGGAGGGTTCTGGCGCCCGCGCGTGTGAGGCCGGCCATTGGCCGAGCCGGGCGGCGTCGGGCACGCGCTGCAGGAGGGGAGAGAGAGGGGGAGACAACGGGGACTGCACGGCGGCGTGTCGCAGACGTCGAGGCACATCATCTGGCGCGATGGGAAGGCACGAGGCGGTCGGGAGGCGCGGTGTCAACGGTCGGCGCTCTGGCAGGCGCTCCAGAGCGCGACTTTGGCCGGCATCCGCGGTTTTTCCGCGGCGCGCGCGCGTCCTTTTCTGTCTGGAAGCTACAGTGGCAGGGGACAAGGCCAGGGAAGGGCCTGGGATGCTCTGGGGTGCAGAAGGGAGAGAGAGTGGCTGTGAGAGGGGGAAGAAACTGTTGTCCAGAGAGGACAAACGTGATTCCCCCCTTCCCCCACATTGCTTCCTCGGGTAGAAAAGTGTCTAAGTGACAGAGGGGGGTGAGGAGGGGTGGTGGCAAAAAGGTGAACTCAAGGAGATTAGTGAAAGTGGCAAAAATAGGCTTTTTAGTATTTTGCCAGAAGGTGTTTGATGGAGTTTTGGTTAAGCTAATGATTCCCACTGGCCAAGATACTCCAAGGGGTGAAATGTCACATATATTTAGGGCCTTCCACCCATTTTGAGCTTAATAGGACAAAGTTGCCAATGCAACTCTTGCAAACCCTAGAAATGGGCAGAAATGGATTTGTGTAGATCCAGTGGAGTAGATCATTTCTCCTTGATGCACCACTTGGTGTGGTGGCCTCATTTGATCACATGATCAGGCTCACCAAAGTTGGGGTCTTGGAGAAAAAGTTGGTAGTGCAAAGTGATTCAAACTTGATTCTGCTCAGAGAGGGTTTTGAGGCACTTTGACCAAGATTTCCTCTTCTCCAACCTGTGCCATTTGGTCCAGATGCATCATTAGACCAATGAAGCATGTCCACCAAGTTTGAGCACATTTGGACATACTTGGCAATGTAAAGTTGATCAAACTTTAGAATGGACAGAAATAGTTTTGAGGGGTTTTGATGGTGTTATCTTGTTCTCCAAGTCATGAGACTTGGCAAGATCATCTAATATGTCATATGTGACATGATAGAATTTTCCTGGAATTTTTGGAGGATAATTCCTTTGTAAATATTTCAAAAGCTTGAAATATCTAGAAAGGGTTTTAGAGGGATTTGACCAATATTTGGAACATGACCAGGTGCTGAAACTCTTATATATGGACAATATATGTCCTATGAGTTTCCCTAAATTTTGTCAAATATTTTTGAAACAGTAAAGTAATTTTTTCCTATTAAAGACCATTTCTGGCCTTAAGGAAAAGCCTTTAAATAAAATAGAACAGTAACTTTTAAAATTATATTTTTGTGGTTCCTGGGCATCCTATATCTAATAGGAGTCAAATATATTTTTGGAAAGATTTTTTACTGCCCTTAATCAAGTACTTGCAGTGCAAACCTCAATTCAGGGGTTTTTGGAAAACTAATTTTTGAAAATACTTTCTGGCCAAATTATTTTTGTAAGAAAATTCTATATAGCACTATTCACATGGCATGGTCATTGGTCAGGAGCTTGGGGTAAGGAGATGGAATAAAGAGGGTAGAGTAGTTGACTTCAAGAAGCACTTGAAAAGAGAGAAAACCAACTCCAAATAAAAGCCAAATAATGCAAAAAGTTTTTGTTGGTCCAAATTTTCATGCTTTATAAATGAAAATGAGATGTTACAAAATGCAGGGTGTGACAGACCTACCCCCCTTACAAGAATCTCGTCCCCGAGATTCCTAAACTAGGCTTTAAAGAGATACGGAAATTCGGATCTAAGGTAGTCTTCACGCTCCCAAGTTGCTTCTGCTTTGGTGTGATTGCTCCATTGGACTTTGAAGTACTTGATGGTGCGGCTTCGAGTGCGTCGTTCAGCCTCATCCAGAATGCAGATGGGCCTCTCACGATAAGTCAAATCAGGTTGAAGATCAATGGCTTGGTGATTGACGTCTTTGTAGAGGTCGGGCTTGTCTGGAACTTGGAGACACTTCCAGAGTTGTGACACGTGGAACATGTTGTGCACATCAGAAAGTTCAGGTGGGAGTTCCAACTGGTAAGCCACTTCTCCTCGTCGCTCAGTGATCTTGAAGGGGCCAATGTATCTCGGAGCGAGCTTTCCTTTGACATGAAAGCGCTGGGCTCCTTTGAGAGGGGTGACCCGGAGATAGACATGGTCTCCAACTCGGAAGTTTATGTCTCTGCGACGTGAGTCCGCATAGCTCTTCTGCCTTGACTTGGCAGACTTCAGACGCTCTCGGACAAGCTGGACTTGCTCTTCTGCTTCGCGAAGGATATCAGGCCCAAAGACAAGTCCTTCTCCGGTCTCCGACCAGTTGAGAGGTGTACGGCACTTCCGCCCGTATAACACTTCAAATGGTGCCATCCGAAGGCTGGCCTGATAACTGTTGCTGTAAGAGAACTCGGCGAAAGGGAGGCAATCTTCCCACTTAGCTCCATAAGCTAAGACACAGGCTCGGAGCATGTCTTCGAGTATTTGATTCACTCGCTCGGTCTGACCTCCGGTCTGTGGGTGGAAAGCAGTGCTGAAGGACAACTTGGTCCCCATGGCCTCCTGGAATTTCTTCCAAAACCTTGAGGTGAACTGGGTTCCTCGATCTGACACAATCTCCTTGGGAACACCATGAAGGCTCACAATCCGGTTGATGTAGAGACTGGCTAACTGGTTCCCCTTGTAGGTTGTCTTGACAGGAATGAAGTGGGCCACCTTGGTCAAATGGTCAACTATGACCCAGATGGAGTCATGTCCCTTGTTTGACCTAGGTAGTCCAGTGATGAAATCCATTCCGATCTTATCCCATTTCCACTCGGGAACCTTGAGTGGTTGGAGTAATCCAGCAGGTCGCTGATGTTCAGCTTTGACCCTCTGGCATACGTCACACTTGGCAACATAGGTGGCAATCTCCCTTTTCATCCCGTGCCACCAAAATCTTTCCTTCAGGTCTTGATACATCTTGGTGCCTCCAGGGTGGATGGAATATGGGCTATCATGAGCTTCTTGCAAGATCAGGTTCTTGAGCTCAACCTTGTTGGGCACGCAGATGCGATTCCCAAACCACACAATTCCTTTCTCATCCTCCGAGAATCCTGAGGCTTTGCCTGCCTTGATCTTCCTCTTGATGCCTTCAATACTCTCATGCCCCTTCTGAGCTTTCTTGATATCATCCATCAAGGTAGGCTTAACTTCGAGGTGGGCCAAGAATCCTGGTGCAACCAGTTCCAACCCGAAGCTTTCGAGTTCTCCATACAAGACGGGTAGCTTGTGCTTTAGCATAGCATTCAAGGAGCAAGCCTTCCTGCTGAACGCGTCCGCTACCACATTAGCCTTCCCAGGGTGGTATTGAACACTGAGGTCATAATCCTTTATCAACTCCAGCCATCTTCTTTGCCTCATGTTCAATTCCCTTTGAGTGAAAATATACTTCAGACTTTTGTGATCCATGTATATCTCACATCGCTTCCCCAAGAGATAATGTCGCCAAGTCTTCAGGGCATGAACCACTGCTGCTAGCTCAAGGTCATGAGTAGCATAGTTCTCTTCGTGCGGTCGTAGTTGCCTTGAAAGGTAGGCCACGACTCTGCCTTCTTGCATCAGAACACCTCCCAGTCCGATTCTTGACGCATCACAATATATCACAAACTCCTTGTGTATATCTGGTGTGGCCAGAACTGGAGCGGTGGTTAGCCTCTTCTTCAGCTCCTGGAAGCTCTCTTCGCACTTCGGCGTCCATTCAAACTTCTTGTCCTTCTTCAAGAGCTGAGTCATGGGTCGGGCAATGCTCGAAAACCCTTCAACGAACTTGCGGTAATATCCCGCGAGTCCGAGGAAGCTTCTGACTTCCTTCACATTGCTCGGGGGTTGCCATTCAGTCACGGCTTCAATCTTAGCAGGGTCGACTGACAATCCCTCTTCAGTTAGAACATGACCCAGAAATCCAACTTCACGCAGCCAGAATTCACACTTGTTGAACTTGGCATACAGTTGGTGCTCTCGAAGCTTGTCTAGGACCATCCTCAAGTGTTGCTCGTGCTCTTCTACCGACTTCGAGAAGACAAGGATGTCATCAATGAAGACAACGACAAACTTGTCCAAATATTCCATGAAGACCTTATTCATGAGATACATGAAGTAAGCTGGGGCATTGGTCAATCCAAAGGACATGACCGTGCATTCATACAGGCCATATCTGGTTACGAATGCCGTCTTCGGAATATCTTGGGGTCTGATCTTCAGTTGGTAGTACCCAGATCTGAGGTCGATCTTGGAGAACACCTTGGCCCCATTGAGTTGATCAAACAGATCTTCAATCTTGGGAAGTGGGTACTTGTTCTTGATTGTAACCTCGTTGAGGGAGCGGTAGTCAATGCATAAGCGGATGGTACCGTCCTTCTTTGCCACAAACAGAACAGGTGATCCCCAAGGGGAGGCACTAGGGCGGATAAATCCCTTCCTCAACTGCTCTTCCAGCTGCTTCTTCAATTCTGCTAACTCCTCCGATCCCATCCTATAAGGCTTCTTATAGATGGGTCCTGCTCCGGGTATGAGCTCGATGATGAACTCAATGTCTCGGTCAGGAGGCATTCCTGGTAGCTCATCAGGAAAAACATCGGGATACTCGCATACTACCGGCACTTGATCCAACCCAACTTCAGCCAGACAGTTGACTTGGTTGGCTTGAGCAGAAGAGGGGTTGGAGGCAAATTTGACTTCGACTCCTCGGTCATTGGTCATAGTGACCGTCCGGTTGGCGCAATCAATCAAGCCTTGGTGCTTGCTGAGCCAATTCATTCCCAAGATTACATCCAAGCCTTGTGATTTTAGGATGATAAGGTCTGCTAGGAAGTCTACCCCGTTAATGGTAATCCCGACTCCTTTACATCCTATCTTGGCTCTCATCTCTGCCCCGGGGGTTTGTACAACCATAGGGTTATTCAGGGGTGTAGGGGTCATGCCACTTTTTAATGCAAAACTTTGGGTGACAAAAGAATGCGTGGCTCCAGAATCAAACAAAACAGTTGCGGGTGCTGAATTGACAAGGAACGTACCCAACACGACGTCCGGGTCTTCCTGGGCTTCTTCCGCGGTGACATGATTCACACGACCCCTGCCATTGTTGGGCAGGTTGCGGGGAGCTTGGTTCCTCGGTGGCATTCCACGGCCTTGTCCTGGGTTCTGCACATTGGGGCGCGGGGCGTCGGGCTTCTTGTTGGGGCAATTCTTGGAGTAGTGCCCCGGCTGTCCACATCCGAAACAAGTGACTTGGTTGGGGACGACGCCCTTGCCAGCATTGTTATTGGGGTTGTTGTAAGCTGGCCTGGGGTTGGCATACTGCTGAGGTGGATAGTTGGTGCGGGGTGCAGGAGCTCTTGGTTGCTGATAGGTTGGCTTGACCGGGGCTGGCTGCCACGGACGAGGCTTCTGGTTGCTGGAGCTACCCTTGCTGATCATCTTGCGCTTACGAGTGTCATCCAAGGCACGCCGCTTGTCCTCAAGCATGAGTGCCTTGTTCACCAGATCAGGAAAGGTTGGGCAGTCACACACAACAAGCGAGTACTGCAGAGTCTGGTTAAGGCCTTCCATGAAGCGCTCCCTTTTGGCAGCATCAGTGCTGACATCCTCAGGGGCATACCTTGAGAGAACACTGAACTTCTGCATGTACTCCTTGACGGTGCTACTGCCTTGCTTCAGGGCTCGGAACTCCCGCTTCTTGATGGCCATGATTCACGAGGGAATGTGGGCCTTGCGGAATTCCGTCTTGAAGGTGTCCCAAGTGATGTCTTGCTCAACATGCATAGCCTTGAATCCATCCCACCAAGCTCTGGCAGTCCCCCCGAGACAGTGGGCAGCATACGCCACTTTATCACGGTCCTCAGTGCATCCGACTAGTGCCAGCAGATCCTCGATGGTGCGGACCCAGTCGTCTGCATCCAGGGGTTCAGCAGTCTCGATGAAAGTGGGTGGTGCATGCTTCTTGAATTCCACCAGTGTGGAACGTCCATGGCCGTGCCCCGCCGGCTGGCGGTTGATAGCCTGAGCAATCATCTGGAGGGCTGCAGTGTTGGCTTGGCGCTCCTCTCGAAAGGCTTGGAGAAGCTGAGCCATATCCATGCTTGGAGGAGGTGGTGGTGGTGGAGTCTGTCCTTGGGCTTGGTCCTGGCTGGCTCCGGCCTCAGCAGAACCTCCGGCTTCTTGCGGCTGGGTAGAGGTACCAGTACGTGTTACAACAGGCATCCTGTTGGAGCGGTCAAGGTCTCATGATTGGGAACAACAATGAGGGAAAGCAGTAGAGATGGAATGCCTAGTAAGGGGGTGGTGTGACACAATTTAAGTAAAACAAAGGCCAGAAGGGCCAAACTCATGCATTAAACCAAATGGGGAATGTAGTCGTTTACAAGTTCCCGAAGGGAAAGTACGACTTCATCAAAGCAAGTTGAAAGCAAACACAACATAACATGGTTTCATAAGAACCATTACAAGGACTCGACTTCGCAAAAGGGGTACACGACCTATCCTACCATAGGCTACGAGCTAGCCTATCCTAGTCTGAACGGAGTCTAAGTGGTGGAATGCTCGGTCGGGTATTCTGGCTCCTCTGGGTCTTCCTCCTCGTCTTCATCTGTCTTGGTCTCCTCATCGCTTGAGGAAGCGGGGGAGTGAAGGAGCTGAACACGGCGCTGCTTTGCTGGTGGCGTCTTGAAGAGGTTGCGGTACTCCTTTGCCATCATACGGCGTGGCTGAGGTGCTCCCTCGGCAGGTGCGACCTGTGGGGGTCGTCCGCCTCGATAAGCTACTGCGGGCTGTCCAGGGGGTGCTCCATCCTTCTTGATCCTGTCCGCCTTCATCTGAACTATGCGGAGGAGCTCCTTGGTCTCGCGGAGTTCCTTCCGAAGCTCCGTCGACTCCGAGGCCAGGTGCTGTGCCAGACTGTCGGCACACAAGCTGAAGTAGGTCTGGAAGCGGAGAGAAAGTCCCTCGTCCAAGGGTGGTGCTGGTGCGCTGCTCTCGTCATCACCTTCCTTACGATAAGGCAGGTAACGAGTGGCTGGCTCTCTCGCCATCTCTGGCAGGAGATCCTGGAGGCGGGTCAGCGCCTTGAGGGCAGCAGTCTCCACGGCGAGAAGCAGCGTCGCCATCTGGGGTCCCTCAAAGAACCAGCTCGACGGGGCGTCATTCGCCCTCACGACTACCTCCACGTGATACTCCTTCTTGGTGCTGTCGACCCAGTGCTCGTGGTAGGAGAAGGTGGGGACTCGAGTGAACTGGCACTTCCTGAGGCTATCCTCAAGAAGCACGGGAAACCCAGTGGTCAGGAAGTCCTCGGGTACGGCGGCCATCTACAAAAAGTGGAAGGGGAAGGGTCAATAAAGGAATGTGACCTGTGTTTGGGATGCTAACATAAAACATAGGTATATGGGTAATCTAGGGGATAGTCTCGCTCTATCTAACGTCCATGCTAACTAAGGCTTCCTATAGTCAGGATGGCTCTGATACCAGCTCTGTGGGGACCCCGACTCGCAAGTCGTGATCACCGAATGCACGTGTACAGTGATCCCAGAGATCAATGCTCACTGAACACACAGAAGCTGGATAACAAGAGTCTTACATCCATACATACCGTCTTACACAAATAGAGACCAACATGGTCAAGTCTTACATCGATAAAGCCTTAAGGGCTGAACATCAAATGAAACATAGCAGCAAAAAAAAAACGTCGTCGATAAGTAGAGCCCATGCCATCTGCCTTAACCCTACAGGCATTCTGACTGGGAAACGTCCTAGTTCGCATGATCGTCTCCAAAGAACTCTTCTTCGAACTCCGGTTCTTCCATGCCTGGTCAATTAAATAACCAGTGGCAAGCCAATGAGTACTTTGAATGTACTCGCAAGCAACCCATGATTTGGTTCAAGGTACAGTAATGCATGACATAGGTAAAGTTTTGCATAAAGCTAGTTTTGAGTGCAGGACATGTTCAACATCCTATAAAGCATGCATCAAGAGAATTCAAGTAACCATGAGAACTGGTCACAGATATCAACATAAATAGAATGGGCACCAACCCATTAAGCATAAACAGAGTGGGCACCAACCCATCTCAATCGTGTCAAGTCCTTTGACTTGATCCAAGACAACACCATCATCTCACACACACCGGTTTGAAAACAAGTGGACGTAGCCCAAGAGCGGTTACCCAACTGTCCATGACCGTGGACACGGCTATTCGAATAGTTCTACACTCTGCAGAGGTTGCACCCTTTACCCACTAGATCCGGGGAACTTCCGTGTCAATCCACGACCCGCGGTACCTCAAGTACCCGGGGTAAGCACCCGATCACTACCTTTCCCTAGATGACACTAACATGGAGTCCACTCGATTGGCAGTAACCCCCGTGCCCAACATCTCACATAACAATTTCGTGGAGCCTTGCTCCCATATCCATCACATACCACTGGCACGGGGTACCAACGGTGTGTCCGGTGCCCCATAAAGATGGTCATGGCCGCCCTACCTGGCACGACCCCGTCCCAAGAGAGAGCACCAACTCTCCCCCGTCACTAGTAATGCGGGCTCCAAGCTAGTATCCGACTAGGTACTCAATAATGCCCTTTCCCATATAAGGGTAGAGTGGTCGCGCATGTAAGGTTGGAATAACGGTCGCAACTCCGACCAATCCGTTTTGAAAACAACACACACCTTCCTTGGCACACCACTTCGTCATCAAGTGGTCACCCATCTCTTCATCTCCCTCGGGCATAAGTGGCACCCGACGGGTTTTTCAAAAATACTTTTGAAATCACTTTGCCTTTTTCACCATGCACAAACCCATCCCGTTTGCGTAGCATCTACATTTGCATCCTATCTACTCCCACCGGCATAACCCTCATAAGAAGGTAGGGCCATGCACAATGCAAGTATCAACGAGGAATGTAATCGTGGCAACCACCCACGTGGTTCACCATCTCGTCATGATTCCGATGCATCATCAATAAAGAGCTAAAAATGACATGCATATAAAGGGGTATCATAGTCATGGTCAAAGGGTTGCTTGCCTTGGTTGGCTTGATCTTCAAAGTCTTCAGGCCCTGCTCCTCCTTCTTCCTCAGCTACCTCGTCAAACACGGGATCTAACGTCGCAAGAAAACAACGGGAAAATAAGACAATAATAAAAACAGAAAAATCAAAGTGCTCACAAAAATGTCAACTTATTTTTGTAAAATACTAGAAGGAAAGCTAGGAAGGGGGCAATTTTTGGTTTTGGTTCTGGAGCAGCAAAATAGGAGTTGTGGATTTTCAAAGGCTTATTTAAATGCCAAAAACCACATTTAAATATTTACAGAGAAGAAAAGGTGATTGGATTTGAGTGAAAGTTGCACCATTAAATAGGTTACAATATTCTAGGAATTTAGAAATTGGAATCAATGTATTTGGATTAATATTCTGCCCTGTGGAATATTTGGAAATAATACAGAAAAGGAAAAAGAATAACGGCGCTGTGCTACTGGGCCAGAGAGGCCACAGCAGCAGCAGGCCCAGGGGGAAAACCCAGCCCACGCGGCCGCCACGCCGAAGGCGTAAAGGCTGAATACGCCTTCAGCCGACGGCGGGTCGGTGCGCGTGCGCGCACGTTTTAAACCTGACGGGTGGAGCCCACCCGTCAGGGCGTGAGGCTGACTGGCCGGCCCCACGGCGGCCGTCGTCTACCTCCGGCCAGAGGCGACGGCGAGCTCGCCGGCGGCGATAAAGGGCACGGGAAGGGGCGCGGAGGCTACCGTTGGACTCAGGAGCGAGTCGCGGTTCTGGTGGTGGTGGAGACGGTCGCCGGGGTGGCCTGCTTCGCCGGCGACGAGGTCCCGCGGCGGAGGTGCTTCGGGCGCCGGTGGCTCCGGCCGTTTCCGGCTGCAAAACGAGGGGGAAAGAGAGGGGAAAGCATCAGTGAGGCGAGGGGAGTCCAGTTCGAGAGAGAATAGGGGCGGAGGAGGCCTGTACCCGCAGATCGACGGTGACCCGAGGCGGCGGAGCTCGAGCTCGATCTCGAGCTCGGGCGGTTCTGGAGAGAAGTGGGTGGTTCCGGGGGTGGATTGGGTGTGTGGAGGAGCGACAGGGAGGAAGAGAGAGGCTCGGGAGCGCCTTAAATAGGCTGGCCGCGGTTCACCGTGGGCGTGGCCTACGTGCGCCCGCGGGATCAGCTCTGGAGGCCGTGGGAGAGGAGTAGGAGCTGTCCACGGCGCTTGTGGGGATGGAGTAGGGCGCCAGGGAGAAGGAGAGAGAGCGGGGGAGGGTTCTGGCGCCCGCGCGTGTGAGGCCGGCCATTGGCCGAGCCGGGCGGCGTCGGGCACGCGCTGCAGGAGGGGAGAGAGAGGGGGAGACAACGGGGACTGCACGGCGGCGTGTCGCAGACGTCGAGGCACATCATCTGGCGCGATGGGAAGGCACGAGGCGGTCGGGAGGCGCGGTGTCAACGGTCGGCGCTCTGGCAGGCGCTCCAGAGCGCGACTTTGGCCGGCATCCGCGGTTTTTCCGCGGCGCGCGCGCGTCCTTTTCTGTCTGGAAGCTACAGTGGCAGGGGACAAGGCCAGGGAAGGGCCTGGGATGCTCTGGGGTGCAGAAGGGAGAGAGAGTGGCTGTGAGAGGGGGAAGAAACTGTTGTCCAGAGAGGACAAACGTGATTCCCCCCTTCCCCCACATTGCTTCCTCGGGTAGAAAAGTGTCTAAGTGACAGAGGGGGGTGAGGAGGGGTGGTGGCAAAAAGGTGAACTCAAGGAGATTAGTGAAAGTGGCAAAAATAGGCTTTTTAGTATTTTGCCAGAAGGTGTTTGATGGAGTTTTGGTTAAGCTAATGATTCCCACTGGCCAAGATACTCCAAGGGGTGAAATGTCACATATATTTAGGGCCTTCCACCCATTTTGAGCTTAATAGGACAAAGTTGCCAATGCAACTCTTGCAAACCCTAGAAATGGGCAGAAATGGATTTGTGTAGATCCAGTGGAGTAGATCATTTCTCCTTGATGCACCACTTGGTGTGGTGGCCTCATTTGATCACATGATCAGGCTCACCAAAGTTGGGGTCTTGGAGAAAAAGTTGGTAGTGCAAAGTGATTCAAACTTGATTCTGCTCAGAGAGGGTTTTGAGGCACTTTGACCAAGATTTCCTCTTCTCCAACCTGTGCCATTTGGTCCAGATGCATCATTAGACCAATGAAGCATGTCCACCAAGTTTGAGCACATTTGGACATACTTGGCAATGTAAAGTTGATCAAACTTTAGAATGGACAGAAATAGTTTTGAGGGGTTTTGATGGTGTTATCTTGTTCTCCAAGTCATGAGACTTGGCAAGATCATCTAATATGTCATATGTGACATGATAGAATTTTCCTGGAATTTTTGGAGGATAATTCCTTTGTAAATATTTCAAAAGCTTGAAATATCTAGAAAGGGTTTTAGAGGGATTTGACCAATATTTGGAACATGACCAGGTGCTGAAACTCTTATATATGGACAATATATGTCCTATGAGTTTCCCTAAATTTTGTCAAATATTTTTGAAACAGTAAAGTAATTTTTTCCTATTAAAGACCATTTCTGGCCTTAAGGAAAAGCCTTTAAATAAAATAGAACAGTAACTTTTAAAATTATATTTTTGTGGTTCCTGGGCATCCTATATCTAATAGGAGTCAAATATATTTTTGGAAAGATTTTTTACTGCCCTTAATCAAGTACTTGCAGTGCAAACCTCAATTCAGGGGTTTTTGGAAAACTAATTTTTGAAAATACTTTCTGGCCAAATTATTTTTGTAAGAAAATTCTATATAGAACTATTCACATGGCATGGTCATTGGTCAGGAGCTTGGGGTAAGGAGATGGAATAAAGAGGGTAGAGTAGTTGACTTCAAGAAGCACTTGAAAAGAAACACAAGAGAGAAAACCAACTCCAAATAAAAGCCAAATAATGCAAAAAGTTTTTGTTGGTCCAAATTTTCATGCTTTATAAATGAAAATGAGATGTTACAAAATGCAGGGTGTGACAGACCTACCCCCCTTACAAGAATCTCGTCCCCGAGATTCCTAAACTAGGCTTTAAAGAGATACGGAAATTCGGATCTAAGGTAGTCTTCACGCTCCCAAGTTGCTTCTGCTTCGGTGTGATTGCTCCATTGGACTTTGAAGTACTTGATGGTGCGGCTTCGAGTGCGTCGTTTAGCCTCATCCAGAATGCAGATGGGCCTCTCACGATAAGTCAAATCAGGTTGAAGATCAATGGCTTGGTGATTGACGTCTTTGTAGAGGTCGGGCTTGTCTGGAACTTGGAGACACTTCCGGAGTTGTGACACGTGGAACACGTTGTGCACATCAGAAAGTTCAGGTGGGAGTTCCAACTGGTAAGCCACTTCTCCTCGTCGCTCAGTGATCTTGAAGGGGCCAATGTATCTCGGAGCGAGCTTTCCTTTGACATGAAAGCGCTGGGCTCCTTTGAGAGGGGTGACCCGGAGATAGACATGGTCTCCAACTCGGAAGTTTATGTCTCTGCGACGTGAGTCCGCATAGCTCTTCTGCCTTGACTTGGCAGACTTCAGACGCTCTCGGACAAGCTGGACTTGCTCTTCTGCTTCGCGAAGGATATCAGGCCCAAAGACAAGTCCTTCTCCGGTCTCCGACCAGTTGAGAGGTGTACGGCACTTCCGCCCGTATAACACTTCAAATGGTGCCATCCGAAGGCTGGCCTGATAACTGTTGTTGTAAGAGAACTCGGCGAAAGGGAGGCAATCTTCCCACTTAGCTCCATAAGCTAAGACACAGGCTCGGAGCATGTCTTCGAGTATTTGATTCACTCGCTCGGTCTGACCTCCGGTCTGTGGGTGGAAAGCAGTGCTGAAGGACAACTTGGTCCCCATGGCCTCCTGGAATTTCTTCCAAAACCTTGAGGTGAACTGGGTTCCTCGATCTGACACAATCTCCTTGGGAACACCATGAAGGCTCACAATCCGGTTGATGTAGAGACTGGCTAACTGGTTCCCCTTGTAGGTTGTCTTGACAGGAATGAAGTGGGCCACCTTGGTCAAATGGTCAACTATGACCCAGATGGAGTCATGTCCCTTGTTTGACCTAGGTAGTCCAGTGATGAAATCCATTCCGATCTTATCCCATTTCCACTCGGGAACCTTGAGTGGTTGGAGTAATCCAGCAGGTCGCTGATGTTCAGCTTTGACCCTCTGGCATACGTCACACTTGGCAACATAGGTGGCAATCTCCCTTTTCATCCCGTGCCACCAAAATCTTTCCTTCAGGTCTTGATACATCTTGGTGCCTCCAGGGTGGATGGAATATGGGCTATCATGAGCTTCTTGCAAGATCAGGTTCTTGAGCTCAACCTTGTTGGGCACGCAGATGCGATTCCCAAACCACACAATTCCTTTCTCATCCTCCGAGAATCCTGAGGCTTTGCCTGCCTTGATCTTCCTCTTGATGCCTTCAATACTCTCATGCCCCTTCTGAGCTTTCTTGATATCATCCATCAAGGTAGGCTTAACTTCGAGGTGGGCCAAGAATCCTGGTGCAACCAGTTCCAACCCGAAGCTTTCGAGTTCTCCATACAAGACGGGTAGCTTGTGCTTTAGCATAGCATTCAAGGAGCAAGCCTTCCTGCTGAACGCGTCCGCTACCACATTAGCCTTCCCAGGGTGGTATTGAACACTGAGGTCATAATCCTTTATCAACTCCAGCCATCTTCTTTGCCTCATGTTCAATTCCCTTTGAGTGAAAATATACTTCAGACTTTTGTGATCCATGTATATCTCACATCGCTTCCCCAAGAGATAATGTCGCCAAGTCTTCAGGGCATGAACCACTGCTGCTAGCTCAAGGTCATGAGTAGCATAGTTCTCTTCGTGCGGTCGTAGTTGCCTTGAAAGGTAGGCCACGACTCTGCCTTCTTGCATCAGAACACCTCCCAGTCCGATTCTTGACGCATCACAATATATCACAAACTCCTTGTGTATATCTGGTGTGGCCAGAACTGGAGCGGTGGTTAGCCTCTTCTTCAGCTCCTGGAAGCTCTCTTCGCACTTCGGCGTCCATTCAAACTTCTTGTCCTTCTTCAAGAGCTGAGTCATGGGTCGGGCAATGCTCGAAAACCCTTCAACGAACTTGCGGTAATATCCCGCGAGTCCGAGGAAGCTTCTGACTTCCTTCACATTGCTCGGGGGTTGCCATTCAGTCACGGCTTCAATCTTAGCAGGGTCGACTGACAATCCCTCTTCAGTTAGAACATGACCCAGAAATCCAACTTCACGCAGCCAGAATTCACACTTGCTGAACTTGGCATACAGTTGGTGCTCTCGAAGCTTGTCTAGGACCATCCTCAAGTGTTGCTCGTGCTCTTCTACCGACTTCGAGAAGACAAGGATGTCATCAATGAAGACAACGACAAACTTGTCCAAATATTCCATGAAGACCTTATTCATGAGATACATGAAGTAAGCTGGGGCATTGGTCAATCCAAAGGACATGACCGTGCATTCATACAGGCCATATCTGGTTACGAATGCCGTCTTCGGAATATCTTGGGGTCTGATCTTCAGTTGGTAGTACCCAGATCTGAGGTCGATCTTGGAGAACACCTTGGCCCCATTGAGTTGATCAAACAGATCTTCAATCTTGGGAAGTGGGTACTTGTTCTTGATTGTAACCTCGTTGAGGGAGCGGTAGTCAATGCATAAGCGGATGGTACCGTCCTTCTTTGCCACAAACAGAACAGGTGATCCCCAAGGGGAGGCACTAGGGCGGATAAATCCCTTCCTCAACTGCTCTTCCAGCTGCTTCTTCAATTCTGCTAACTCCTCCGATCCCATCCTATAAGGCTTCTTATAGATGGGTCCTGCTCCGGGTATGAGCTCGATGATGAACTCAATGTCTCGGTCAGGAGGCATTCCTGGTAGCTCATCAGGAAAAACATCGGGATACTCGCATACTACCGGCACTTGATCCAACCCAACTTCAGCCAGACAGTTGACTTGGTTGGCTTGAGCAGAAGAGGGGTTGGAGGCAAATTTGACTTCGACTCCTCGGTCATTGGTCATAGTGACCGTCCGGTTGGCGCAATCAATCAAGCCTTGGTGCTTGCTGAGCCAATTCATTCCCAAGATTACATCCAAGCCTTGTGATTTTAGGATGATAAGGTCTGCTAGGAAGTCTACCCCGTTAATGGTAATCCCGACTCCTTTACATCCTATCTTGGCTCTCATCTCTGCCCCGGGGGTTTGTACAACCATAGGGTTATTCAGGGGTGTAGGGGTCATGCCACTTTTTAATGCAAAACTTTGGGTGACAAAAGAATGCGTGGCTCCAGAATCAAACAAAACAGTTGCGGGTGCTGAATTGACAAGGAACGTACCCAACACGACGTCCGGGTCTTCCTGGGCTTCTTCCGCGGTGACATGATTCACACGACCCCTGCCATTGTTGGGCAGGTTGCGGGGAGCTTGGTTCCTCGGTGGCATTCCACGGCCTTGTCCTGGGTTCTGCACATTGGGGCGCGGGGCGTCGGGCTTCTTGTTGGGGCAATTCTTGGAGTAGTGCCCCGGCTGTCCACATCCGAAACAAGTGACTTGGTTGGGGACGACGCCCTTGCCAGCATTGTTATTGGGGTTGTTGTAAGCTGGCCTGGGGTTGGCATACTGCTGAGGTGGATAGTTGGTGCGGGGTGCAGGAGCTCTTGGTTGCTGATAGGTTGGCTTGACCGGGGCTGGCTGCCACGGACGAGGCTTCTGGTTGCTGGAGCTACCCTTGCTGATCATCTTGCGCTTACGAGTGTCATCCAAGGCACGCCGCTTGTCCTCAAGCATGAGTGCCTTGTTCACCAGATCAGGAAAGGTTGGGCAGTCACACACAACAAGCGAGTACTGCAGAGTCTGGTTAAGGCCTTCCATGAAGCGCTCCCTTTTGGCAGCATCAGTGCTGACATCCTCAGGGGCATACCTTGAGAGAACACTGAACTTCTGCATGTACTCCTTGACGGTGCTACTGCCTTGCTTCAGGGCTCGGAACTCCCGCTTCTTGATGGCCATGATTCCAGAGGGAATGTGGGCCTTGCGGAATTCCGTCTTGAAGGTGTCCCAAGTGATGTCTTGCTCAACATGCATAGCCTTGAATCCATCCCACCAAGCTCTGGCAGTCCCCCCGAGACAGTGGGCAGCATACGCCACTTTATCACGGTCCTCAGTGCATCCGACTAGTGCCAGCAGATCCTCGATGGTGCGGACCCAGTCGTCTGCATCCAGGGGTTCAGCAGTCTCGATGAAAGTGGGTGGTGCATGCTTCTTGAATTCCACCAGTGTGGAACGTCCATGGCCGTGCCCCGCCGGCTGGCGGTTGATAGCCTGAGCAATCATCTGGAGGGCTGCAGTGTTGGCTTGGCGCTCCTCTCGAAAGGCTTGGAGAAGCTGAGCCATATCCATGCTTGGAGGAGGTGGTGGTGGTGGAGTCTGTCCTTGGGCTTGGTCCTGGCTGGCTCCGGCCTCAGCAGAACCTCCGGCTTCTTGCGGCTGGGTAGAGGTACCAGTACGTGTTACAACAGGCATCCTGTTGGAGCGGTCAAGGTCTCATGATTGGGAACAACAATGAGGGAAAGCAGTAGAGATGGAATGCCTAGTAAGGGGGTGGTGTGACACAATTTAAGTAAAACAAAGGCCAGAAGGGCCAAACTCATGCATTAAACCAAATGGGGAATGTAGTCGTTTACAAGTTCCCAAAGGGAAAGTACGACTTCATCAAAGCAAGTTGAAAGCAAACACAACATAACATGGTTTCATAAGAACCATTACAAGGACTCGACTTCGCAAAAGGGGTACACGACCTATCCTACCGTAGGCTACGAGCTAGCCTATCCTAGTCTGAACGGAGTCTAAGTGGTGGAATGCTCGGTCGGGTATTCTGGCTCCTCTGGGTCTTCCTCCTCGTCTTCATCTGTCTTGGTCTCCTCATCGCTTGAGGAAGCGGGGGAGTGAAGGAGCTGAACACGGCGCTGCTTTGCTGGTGGCGTCTTGAAGAGGTTGCGGTACTCCTTTGCCGTCATACGGCGTGGCTGAGGTGCTCCCTCGGCAGGTGCGACCTGTGGGGGTCGTCCGCCTCGATAAGCTACTGCGGGCTGTCCAGGGGGTGCTCCATCCTTCTTGATCCTGTCCGCCTTCATCTGAACTATGCGGAGGAGCTCCTTGGTCTCGCGGAGTTCCTTCCGAAGCTCCGTCGACTCCGAGGCCAGGTGCTGTGCCAGACTGTCGGCACACAAGCTGAAGTAGGTCTGGAAGCGGAGAGAAAGTCCCTCGTCCAAGGGTGGTGCTGGTGCGCTGCTCTCGTCATCACCTTCCTTACGATAAGGCAGGTAACGAGTGGCTGGCTCTCTCGCCATCTCTGGCAGGAGATCCTGGAGGCGGGTCAGCGCCTTGAGGGCAGCAGTCTCCACGGCGAGAAGCAGCGTCGCCATCTGGGGTCCCTCAAAGAACCAGCTCGACGGGGCGTCATTCGCCCTCACGACTACCTCCACGTGATACTCCTTCTTGGTGCTGTCGACCCAGTGCTCGTGGTAGGAGAAGGTGGGGACTCGAGTGAACTGGCACTTCCTGAGGCTATCCTCAAGAAGCACGGGAAACCCAGTGGTCAGGAAGTCCTCGGGTACGGCGGCCATCTACAAAAAGTGGAAGGGGAAGGGTCAATAAAGGAATGTGACCTGTGTTTGGGATGCTAACATAAAACATAGGTATTGGGTAATCTAGGGGATAGTCTCGCTCTATCTAACGTCCATGCTAACTAAGGCTTCCTATAGTCAGGATGGCTCTGATACCAGCTCTGTGGGGACCCCGACTCGCAAGTCGTGATCACCGAATGCACGTGTACAGTGATCCCAGAGATCAATGCTCACTGAACACACAGAAGCTGGATAACAAGAGTCTTACATCCATACATACCGTCTTACACAAATAGAGACCAACATGGTCAAGTCTTACATCGATAAAGCCTTAAGGGCTGAACATCAAATGAAACATAGCAGCAAAAAAAAAACGTCGTCGATAAGTAGAGCCCATGCCATCTGCCTTAACCCTACAGGCATTCTGACTGGGAAACGTCCTAGTTCGCATGATCGTCTCCAAAGAACTCTTCTTCGAACTCCGGTTCTTCCATGCCTGGTCAATTAAATAACCAGTGGCAAGCCAATGAGTACTTTGAATGTACTCGCAAGCAACCCATGATTTGGTTCAAGGTACAGTAATGCATGACATAGGTAAAGTTTTGCATAAAGCTAGTTTTGAGTGCAGGACATGTTCAACATCCTATAAAGCATGCATCAAGAGAATTCAAGTAACCATGAGAACTGGTCACAGATATCAACATAAATAGAATGGGCACCAACCCATTAAGCATAAACAGAGTGGGCACCAACCCATCTCAATCGTGTCAAGTCCTTTGACTTGATCCAAGACAACACCATCATCTCACACACACCGGTTTGAAAACAAGTGGACGTAGCCCAAGAGCGGTTACCCAACTGTCCATGACCGTGGACACGGCTATTCGAATAGTTCTACACTCTGCAGAGGTTGCACCCTTTACCCACTAGATCCGGGGAACTTCCGTGTCAATCCACGACCCGCGGTACCTCAAGTACCCGGGGTAAGCACCCGATCACTACCTTTCCCTAGACGACACTAACATGGAGTCCACTCGATTGGCAGTAACCCCCGTGCCCAACATCTCACATAACAATTTCGTGGAGCCTTGCTCCCATATCCATCACATACCACTGGCACGGGGTACCAACGGTGTGTCCGGTGCCCCATAAAGATGGTCATGGCCGCCCTACCTGGCACGACCCCGTCCCAAGAGAGAGCACCAACTCTCCCCCGTCACTAGTAATGCGGGCTCCAAGCTAGTATCCGACTAGGTACTCAATAATGCCCTTTCCCATATAAGGGTAGAGTGGTCGCGCATGTAAGGTTGGAATAACGGTCGCAACTCCGACCAATCCGTTTTGAAAACAACACACACCTTCCTTGGCACACCACTTCGTCATCAAGTGGTCACCCATCTCTTCATCTCCCTCGGGCATAAGTGGCACCCGACGGGTTTTTCAAAAATACTTTTGAAATCACTTTGCCTTTTTCACCATGCACAAACCCATCCCGTTTGCGTAGCATCTACATTTGCATCCTATCTACTCCCACCGGCATAACCCTCATAAGAAGGTAGGGCCATGCACAATGCAAGTATCAACGAGGAATGTAATCGTGGCAACCACCCACGTGGTTCACCATCTCGTCATGATTCCGATGCATCATCAATAAAGAGCTAAAAATGACATGCATATAAAGGGGTATCATAGTCATGGTCAAAGGGTTGCTTGCCTTGGTTGGCTTGATCTTCAAAGTCTTCAGGCCCTGCTCCTCCTTCTTCCTTAGCTACCTCGTCAAACACGGGATCTAACGTCGCAAGAAAACAACGGGAATATAAGACAATAATAAAAACAGAAAAATCAAAGTGCTCACAAAAATGTCAACTTATTTTTGTAAAAAACTAGAAGGAAAGCTAGGAAGGGGGCAATTTTTGGTTTTGGTTCTGGAGCAGCAAAATAGGAGTTGTGGATTTTCAAAGGCTTATTTAAATGCCAAAAACCACATTTAAATATTTACAGAGAAGAACAGGTGATTGGATTTGAGTGAAAGTTGCACCATTAAATAGGTTACAATATTCTAGGAATTTAGAAATTGGAATCAATGTATTTGGATTAATATTCTGCCCTGTGGAATATTTGGAAATAATACAGAAAAGGAAAAAGAATAACGGCGCTGTGCTACTGGGCCAGAGAGGCCACAGCAGCAGCAGGCCCAGGGGGAAAACCCAGCCCACGCGGCCGCCACGCCGAAGGCGTAAAGGCTGAATACGCCTTCAGCCGACGGCGGGTCGGTGCGCGCGCGCGCGCACGTTTTAAACCTGACGGGTGGAGCCCACCCGTCAGGGCGTGAGGCTGACTGGCCGGCCCCACGGCGGCCGTCGTCTACCTCCGGCCAGAGGCGACGGCGAGCTCGCCGGCGGCGATACAGGGCACGGGAAGGGGCGCGGAGGCTACCGTTGGACTCAGGAGCGAGTCGCGGTTCTGGTGGTGGTGGAGACGGTCGCCGGGGTGGCCTGCTTCGCCGGCGACGAGGTCCCGCGGCGGAGGTGCTTCGGGCGCCGGTGGCTCCGGCCGTTTCCGGCTGCAAAACGAGGGGGAAAGAGAGGGGAAAGCATCAGTGAGGCGAGGGGAGTCCAGTTCGAGAGAGAATAGGGGCGGAGGAGGCCTGTACCCGCAGATCGACGGTGACCCGAGGCGGCGGAGCTCGAGCTCGATCTCGAGCTCGGGCGGTTCTGGAGAGAAGTGGGTGGTTCCGGGGGTGGATTGGGTGTGTGGAGGAGCGACAGGGAGGAAGAGAGAGGCTCGGGAGCGCCTTAAATAGGCTGGCCGCGGTTCACCGTGGGCGTGGCCTACGGGCGCCCGCGGGATCAGCTCTGGAGGCCGTGGGAGAGGAGTAGGAGCTGTCCACGGCGCTTGTGGGGATGGAGTAGGGCGCCAGGGAGAAGGAGAGAGAGCGGGGGAGGGTTCTGGCGCCCGCGCGTGTGAGGCCGGCCATTGGCCGAGCCGGGCGGCGTCGGGCACGCGCTGCAGGAGGGGAGAGAGAGGGGGAGACAACGGGGACTGCACGGCGGCGTGTCGCAGACGTCGAGGCACATCATCTGGCGCGATGGGAAGGCACGAGGCGGTCGGGAGGCGCGGTGTCAACGGTCGGCGCTCTGGCAGGCGCTCCAGAGCGCGACTTTGGCCGGCATCCGCGGTTTTTCCGCGGCGCGCGCGCGTCCTTTTCTGTCTGGAAGCTACAGTGGCAGGGGACAAGGCCAGGGAAGGGCCTGGGATGCTCTGGGGTGCAGAAGGGAGAGAGAGTGGCTGTGAGAGGGGGAAGAAACTGTTGTCCAGAGAGGACAAACGTGATTCCCCCCTTCCCCCACATTGCTTCCTCGGGTAGAAAAGTGTCTAAGTGACAGAGGGGGGTGAGGAGGGGTGGTGGCAAAAAGGTGAACTCAAGGAGATTAGTGAAAGTGGCAAAAATAGGCTTTTTAGTATTTTGCCAGAAGGTGTTTGATGGAGTTTTGGTTAAGCTAATGATTCCCACTGGCCAAGATACTCCAAGGGGTGAAATGTCACATATATTTAGGGCCTTCCACCCATTTTGAGCTTAATAGGACAAAGTTGCCAATGCAACTCTTGCAAACCCTAGAAATGGGCAGAAATGGATTTGTGTAGATCCAGTGGAGTAGATCATTTCTCCTTGATGCACCACTTGGTGTGGTGGCCTCATTTGATCACATGATCAGGCTCACCAAAGTTGGGGTCTTGGAGAAAAAGTTGGTAGTGCAAAGTGATTCAAACTTGATTCTGGTCAGAGAGGGTTTTGAGGCACTTTGACCAAGATTTCCTCTTCTCCAACCTGTGCCATTTGGTCCAGATGCATCATTAGACCAATGAAGCATGTCCACCAAGTTTGAGCACATTTGGACATACTTGGCAATGTAAAGTTGATCAAACTTTAGAATGGACAGAAATAGTTTTGAGGGGTTTTGATGGTGTTATCTTGTTCTCCAAGTCATGAGACTTGGCAAGATCATCTAATATGTCATATGTGACATGATAGAATTTTCCTGGAATTTTTGGAGGATAATTCCTTTGTAAATATTTCAAAAGCTTGAAATATCCAAAAAGGGTTTTAGAGGGATTTGACCAATATTTGGAACATGACCAGGTGCTGAAACTCTTATATATGGACAATATATGTCCTATGAGTTTCCCTAAATTTTGTCAAATATTTTTGAAACAGTAAAGTAATTTTTTCCTATTAAAGACCATTTCTGGCCTTAAGGAAAAGCCTTTAAATAAAATAGAACAGTAACTTTTAAAATTATATTTTTGTGGTTCCTGGGCATCCTATATCTAATAGGAGTCAAATATATTTTTGGAAAGATTTTTTACTGCCCTTAATCAAGTACTTGCAGTGCAAACCTCAATTCAGGGGTTTTTGGAAAACTAATTTTTGAAAATACTTTCTGGCCAAATTATTTTTGTAAGAAAATTCTATATAGCACTATTCACATGGCATGGTCATTGGTCAGGAGCTTGGGGTAAGGAGATGGAATAAAGAGGGTAGAGTAGTTGACTTCAAGAAGCACTTGAAAAGAAACACAAGAGAGAAAACCAACTCCAAATAAAAGCCAAATAATGCAAAAAGTTTTTGTTGGTCCAAATTTTCATGCTTTATAAATGAAAATGAGATGTTACAAAATGCAGGGTGTGACAACTACTTCTACTACTATTGGACAGGGAGCTTAAAAAAGTTACTATTGGACTGGCTATACGTGGCGAGATCCTAGTAGGAAAAGCATGCGTAAGAACAAGCACATTCATGTGTTTGAAAACAAATTGGAAACCATCTCTGTCTGAATACAAATCTAGGAGTATGTACGAATCTAACAATATTGATTGGGCTTTGTTGAATGTTGATGTTTTTTTGTGTAAGTTTGATAAAAGTAGAGATACTTTGACTATACATAAAACTTATATGTAAACTAGAAAGGATCGGAGGGGATACATAAAACATTGAATACCCTTTATATATGATTTGCTGATGCTATGATCATTGATGACCCACAAGTATAGGGGATCTTTCATAGTCCTTTAGATAAGTAAGAGTGTCGAACCCAACGAGGAGTAGAAGGAAATGACAAGCAGTTTTCAGCAAGGTATTATCTACAAGCACTGCAATTATCGGTAACACATAGTTTCGTGATAAGATAATTCATAATGAGTAACAAGTAACAAGAGTAACTAAGGTGCAACTAGGTGGCCCAATATTTTTGTAGAAAAGGACAAGCATGGACAAAAAATCTTATATAAAGCAAAGCGCTCTCGAGGACACATGGGAATTACTGTCAAGCTAGTTTTTATCATGCTCATACGATTCACATTCGTTACTTTGATAATTTGATATGTGGGTGGACCGGTGCTTGGGTGCTGCCCTTCCTTGGACAAGCCTCCCACTTATGATTAACCCCTCTCGCAAGCATCCACAACTACGAAAGAAGAATTCAGATAAATCTTACCATAGCATGGTACATATGGATCCAACCCTTACGGAGCAACACATAAACTAGGGTTTAAGATTTTGTCACTCTAGCAACCCATCATCTACTTATTACTTCCCAATGCCTTCCCCTAGGCCCAAATCATGGTGAAGTGACATATAGTCAACATTCACATAACACCACTAGAGGAAAGACAACATACATCTCATCAAAATATTGAACGAATACTAAATTCATATGATTACTTATAACAAGACTTCTCCCATGTCATCACAAAAAAATGTAACTACTCACAAAACCTTTTCATGTTCATAATTAGAGGAGTATTAATTATCAATAAGGATCTAAACATATGATCTTCCACCAAATAAACTAAGTAGCATCAACTCTAAGGAGTAATCACACTACTATCAACCCATAGGTACCAATCTGAGGTTTTGAGACAAAGATCGGATTCAAGAGATGAACTAGGTTTTGAGAGGAGATGGTGCTGGTGAAGATGTTGATGGAGATTAACCCCCTCCCGATGAGAGGATTGATGGTGATGACGATGGCTTCGATTTCCCTCTCCCGGAGGGAAGTTTCCCCGGCAGAACAGCTCCACCAGAGCCCTAGATTGGTTCTGCTCAAGTTTTGCCTCGAGATGGAGGCGCGATGCCCCGAAAGCTTCTTTCAAATTTTTTTCAGGTAAAAACCCTTCATATAGCAGAAGATGGGCACCGGGGGCTTGACAGGTGAGCGGCAAGGTAGGGGGCGCGCCCAGCGGGGTAGGGCACGCCCCCACCCTTGTGGCTGCCTGGTGGGTCCCCTCTAGTGCTTTCTGCACCCAATATTTTTTATTAATTCCAAAATGATTCTCCCTAAAGTTTCAGGACTTTTGGAGTTGTGTAGAATAGGTCCCTAATATTTGCTCCTTTTCCAGCCCAGAATTCCAGCTGCCGGTATTCTCCCTCTTCATGTAAACCTTGTAAAATAAGAGAGAAAAAGCATAAGTATTTCGATATAATGTGTAACAACAACCCGTAAGGCAATAAATATCAATATAAAAGCATGATGCAAAATGGACGTATCAACTCCCCAAGCTTAGACCTCACTTGTCCTCAAGCGAAAGCTAAAATCAAAAAATATGTCCACATGTTTAGAGATGGAGGTGTCGATAAAATAAAATACGGACATGAGGGCATCATGATTATCTTTGGAACAACAAAATATATTGTCATATAATTTCTTATGCTAGAGTAACAATTCGTTCACAAGGTAAACTATGAATCAGAAACTTCAATGAAAACTAACAAACTATGATCTTAGTCATTAAAACAATTGCAATTTATCATAACAGCAGAAAGAGTCAATTTAAGAGCTTTTCAGCAAGTCCACATACTCAACTATCATTTAGTCTTTCAGAATTGCTAACACTCATGCGATACTTATGGGTACAAAGCCTCAGTCGGACACAGAAAAAAATAAGGGCTTATAGTTTCGCCTCCCAACCTTTTACATCAAGGGGTCAACAATAATACTTTATGATAACCTACATCGGAGTGGATATATATATATATATGTAGATCTTTATCCAACACACACTGGTATGCATCGGTGCTATACAAACGGTTTTTAATCCCTTCCGCGACGGCATTTGGAACTGTTGCCAAGTGAGTGTGGGCGATAGGGTGGTCCTTCCCACACTACCCAGAAACCGTCGGGGATAGGGAGCCAAGATGCATATACAGTACCCCTACTCGTTTGTGCTCGCATTGCCATCGCAGTTCGTATTCTTTGGTGCTACATTTATGGTGCGCGGCCCGTCACAAACGGTTCACTATTATAGAACATGTATGATAAGCAAACAATCAAACACATTCGCTTTTCCCAAACTGTATGCGATAACTAATGAAGAAGATTAGCTAATCGTCGTACGAGTGTCGGACAGGATGACGAAACGTCGGACCGTCGTAACATCGTCGTACACGACAACTATCGCACACGCTATTCTGTGGTGCAACGTTTATGATGCATACTTCATTAGAAACAGTTCATGGTTGCAAATCGTGTACGATAAGGCAAGTATCACAAACTTTTACTTTGCCCGCACTGTTTGTGCTATTGTCTGACATCGCACACGCTTTGCAAACGGCAAATGTGTGCATGCTTGCACACGTTTCCTCTCTGTGAACCATGTCGGATTATGGTGTATATCGCAAACGTTTGTGTTTTACCAACCGTGTGTGCCGTAACGACCTGTAGAGCATAATTTCACCGTAATTTAATTGCAGCTATTTCAAATTGTATCGGATTTGAATTTAAATGTATGCTATAGCTTTATTCATACCCATCAGGTTCAAACAACCAATGCATTATTCGATTCATAGGTACATATGTTCAAGAATTACATAAGAACCAAATAAAGAATGATGAACCGCAGTTGTATACTTGTACTATTAAAGACAGAAAAGAAAGAGGCAAAATACATTCTGGTTGCTGAACAAGGTGAAGTGGAATGCCCATATTGTGCCCTCCTCCATGCAGAAGGCACGCATGATGATACATCTCCAACATATCTATAATTTATGAACCATTCATGCTATTTTATTATCTGTTTTGAATGTTTATGGGCTTTACTAAGCACTTTTATATTATTTTTGGGACTAACCTATTAACCGGAGGCCCAGCCCAAATTGTTGTTTTCTTGCCTATTTTAGTGTTTCGAAGAAAAGGAATATCAAACGGAGTCCAAACGGAATCAAACCTTCGGGAGCATGATGTTTGGAACGAACGTGATCCAGGAGACGTGGAGCTGAAGTCAGGGAAGCTTCGAGGAGGCCATGAGGCAGGGGGCGCGCCCAACCCCACTGGGCGCGCCCTCCACCCTCGTGGGCCCCTCGAGGCTCCCATGGCTGACTTTTTTCGCCTATATCAGTCCATATACCCTAAAACCTCCGGGGAACAAGATAGATCGGGAGTTCCGCCGCCACAAGGCTCTGTAGCCACCAGAAACCTCTCGGGACCATGTTCCGGCACCCTGCCGGAGGGGGAATCCATCACCGGTGGCCATCTTCATCATCCCGACATTCTCCATGACGAGGAGGGAGTAGTTCACCCTCGGGACTGAGGGTATGTACCAATAGCTATGTGTTTGATCTCTCTCTCTCTCTCTCTCTCGTGTTCTTGAGGTGTTACGATCTTGATGTATCGCGAGCTTTGCTATTATAGTTGGATCTTATGATGTTTCTCCCCCTCTACTCTGTTGTAATGGATTGAGTTTTCCCTTTGAAGTTGTCTTATCAGATTGAGTCTTTAAGAATTTGAGAACACTTGATGTATGTCTTGCTGTGCTTATTTGTGGTGACAATGGGATATTCACGTGATCTACTTGATGTATGTTTTGTTTATCAACTTGAGGGTTCAATGAACTTATGCGTAGGGGTTGGCTCACATTTTCGTCTTCACTCTCCGGTAGAAACTTTGGGGCACTCTTTGAAGTACTTTGTGTTGGTTGAATAGATGAATGTGAGATTGTGTGATGCATATCGTATAATCATGCCCACGGATACTTGAGGTGACAATGGAGTATCTAGGTGACATTAGGGTTTTGGTTGATTTGTGTCTTAAGGTGTTATTCTAGCACGAACTCTATGATAGATCGAACAGAAAGAATAGCTTTGTGTTATTTTACTACAGACTCTTGAATAGATCGAGCAGAAAGGATAACTTTGCGGTGGTTTCGTACCCTACGATAATCTCATCGTTTGTTCTCCGCTATTAGTGACTTTGGAGTGACTCTTTGTTGCATGTTTAGGGATAGTTATATGATCCAAGTATGTTATTATTGTTGAGAGAACTTGCACTAGTGAAAGTATGAACCTTAGGCCTTGTTTCCTAACATTGCAATACCGTTTACGCTCACTTTTATCGTTAGTTACCTTGCTGTTTTTATATTTTCAGATTACAAAAACCTATATCTACCATTCATATTGCACTTGTATCACCATGTCTTCGCCGAACTAGTGCACCTATACAATTCACCATTGTATTGGGTGTGTTGGGGACACAAGGGACTCTTTGCTATTTGGTTGCGGGGTTGCTTGAGAGAGACCATATTCATCCTACGCCTCCTACAAATTGATAAACCTTAGGTCATCCACTTGAGGGAAATTTTCTACTGTCCTACAAACCTCTATACTTGGAGCCCCAACAATGTCTACAAGAAGAAGGTTGCATAGTAGACATCAAGCTCTTTTCTAGCGCCGTTGCCGGGGAGGTGAGTGCTTGAAGGTATATCTTTAGACCTTGCAATCGAATCTTTTAGTTTCCTGTTTTATCACTATTTTTTTATAAAAGAAAACTACAAAAAATGGAATTGAGTTTGCCTCATACGCTTCATCTTTTTAATATCTTTTGTGAGATTGATGGGAAGAAAAATTGTGCTCAAGTACTAGAGGAAGAATGCATTAAAATGTTTGGTACTAGATCTTTGTATGATGAGCATGATTGCAATGTTGTTAGTATGAATTCCTTGAATATCCATGATGCTAATGATATGCAAAGCCACAAGCTTGGGGAAGCTATGTTTGATGAAGATTATATTTTTTATCCCCCAAGTTTTGATGAGCAAATTTATTATGATGAAATCATGGCTCCTATTTATGATGATTATTGTGATGATACGTATGCCCAAAAGGATAAACTTGCTTATGTGGAGAGTAGTAAAATTTCTATGCAAGTACATCATGAAAAGAATGCTTTATGTGCTGGTTATATTGTTGAATTCTTTCATGATGCTACTGAAAATTATTATGAGGGAGGAACATATGCTTGTAGGAATTGCAATAATATCAAGTTTCCTCTCTATGTGTTGAAAATCTTGAAGCTATGCTTGTTTTACCTTCCTATGCTAGTTGATTATTGTTCCTATTGGTTGTTTGCTCACAAAATCCCTATGCATAGGAAGAGGGTTAGACTTAAATGTGCTAGTCATATGCTTCATGATGCTCCCATTATGTTTCAATTCTTATCTTTTATGTGAGCATCACTGTCATCATCATGCCTAGCTAAAAAGGCATTAAAGAAAAGCGCTTGTTGGGAGACAACCCAATATTTACCTTTACTGTTTTATTGTATGTACATGATTATTCTACTGTAATAATCATGTTTTATAGCTTTTGTTTCAATAAAGTGCCAAGTAAGACCTTTAGGATAGCTTACGGTGATAGTTGTGTTGATCCTGCTGAAAATCAGAAACTTTTGCACCCAGAAAATTGGTTTTGATAATTCACAGAAATGTGCTTTTTATCTTATTCTTTTTGATATGGATTGGTACACAAATTTCTTAGGACTTCCTAATTTGGTAATATTTTTGGAATTCCAGAAGTATACGTTTGATACAGATGACTACAGACTGTTATGTTTTTGACAGAGTCTGTTTTCTATGTGATGTTTGCTTATTTTGATGAATCTATGAGTAATATCGGAGGGTATGAACCATAGAGAAGTTGGAATACAGTAGATATTACACCAATATGAATTTATAATGAGTTCATTACAGTACCTAAGTGGTTGTTTTATTTTCTTATACTAACGGAGCTTACGAGTTTTTTGTTGAGTTTTGTGTTGTGAAGTTTTCAAGTTTTGGGTAAAGACTCGATTGACTATGGAATAAGGAGTTGCAAGAGCCTAAGATTGGGGATGCCCAATCCACCCCAAGGTAATATTCAAGGACAACCAAGAGCCTAAGCTTGGGGATGCCCCGGATGGCATCCCCTCTTTCGTCTTCGTCCATCGGTAACTTTACTTGGAGCTATATTTTTATTCACCACATGATATGTGTTTTGCTTGGAGCGTCATTTTCTCTTGTTAGTATTTTCTTTCTGTTATTTAGAATAATGTTTTGAATCTATATTTTCAAAAAAAATGTCAAGGATAGCCTTTACCATGCTTATTTTGCTAGTATACATGTTGCTGTTTGAAAACAGAAAGTTTACCGCTGTTGCAAAAATTCCCTAGAAAAGTCAGATTATGGTATAATATTCAAACTTGTTGCATATTGAGCTCTGATAAATCTTCTACAGTGAGGTAGTTTTATCATAATTTTTGGAGTTAGGGAAGTATGATGAATCTTGCATTCTTTACACACTATACTGTTTTGGCAGATTGCTGTTATGGTCGCATTGTTTGCATATGTTTGCTTGTTTAATGATTCTATTTGAGGATAGGAGTATTAAATATGCAGAGGCATTTAGTATGCAATGTTGAATAATAATTTTATTGATTTTTTATAGTAGAAAATGATAACGTTTTTTCATTGGTTTATACTAACTTATCTCACGAGTTCTTGTTGAGTTTGGTGTGGATGAAGCTTTCGAGATTTAGGAAACCGAGATATAAAAGGAATTAAGGAGACACAAAAGCTTAAGCTTGGGGATGCCCAAGGCACCCCAAGATAATATTTCAAGAAGTCTCAAGCATATAAGCTTGGGGATGCCCCGGTAGGCATCCCACCTTTCTTCTTCAACAATTATCGGTTAGTATCGGTTGAACCTAAGTTTCTGCTTCTTCACATGAGTTGTGCTATCCTTGGAATGCCATTTTATTTTGTTTTGCTTGCTGTTTGACCAAGATCTGAAATTCTTAAATGAGAGAGAGTCTTCACATAATTACATAATTATTTAACTACTCATTGATCTTCACTTATATCTTTTTGGAGTAGTTTGTCATTTACTCGTGCGCTTCACTTTTATCCTTTGAGTAAATGGTTGAATGAGTTGAATGTCATAAATCTGAAATTATATATGTTTCATTTGCTTATCCCATGGGTAGTAATGACTTCACATCTAAGAAGTAGAGGTTGTAAATTTATTGAAGGTTAGCAAACATTGTATTGGTCACTTGAACAATTCATGAAAGAATATTGATGGAAGAGAAATTTCACATATAAATATACTATATTAGACATCTTCTCTGATTGTGAGCCCCATTAATTATTTTCAAACCTGAGAAAATTAGTTGAAATTGGACAAGGAAGACAATGTAATGAGTTTTGCTTGGGTGTATTTGTATAGAAGTTATATTGTTATAGATCCTCCAACATGTGGTGCTTGCGTTTTAGAATCCTTTGCTAGCCAAAATATCTGTACTAACCGGGAATACTACTTGTGCATCCAAATCCCTTGAACCAAGTTTCTTCCATGAGTGTCCACCATACCTACCTATATGCTGTATTTACTTGCCGTTCCAAGTAAATTTGCATGTGCCAAACTCTAAACCTTCAAATAATAATCTGTTTTGTATGCCCGGATCGCTCATGTAGCGACTAGGGGCTGTCAGTATCTTCCATGCTAGGTGGGTTATTCTCACGATGAGTGGACTCCGCTCATCATTCACGAGAAAATGGCTGGTAACCAGGATGCCCAGTCCCATGATCAAAAGATCAAAATCAAATCAAAAATAATTGCAAACAAAACTCCCCCTGGATTGATGTTAGTTGGAGGCACCCATTGTTTCGAGCAAGCCATGGATTGATGATTGTTGGTGGAGGGGGAGTAAAAACTTTATCATTCTGTTTGGGAACGGCCTATAATGTATGTAGTATGGAAGATATTGGGAACTCTTGGTTGTTATGTTGACAATGAAAGCATACCTCTCAGAATTATTTTCATCTCTATTTCAAAATCGAGCTCTAGCACCTCTGCAAATCCCTACTTCCCTCTGCGAAGGGCCTTCTTTTACTTTTATGCAAGAGTCAGTAGTATTCCTTCTCATTCCTACCTACTCTTTAGTTGGCAACCATCGTGTGTTGGGGAAAGATCTAAGCATATGTGGCCATGCAAATATATTTGATCATGAATTATTATTGTTGACAATTATCTATATGATAACTGAGTTGGGAGGCGAAACACTAAGCCCCTATCTTTCTCTATGTTCGATGGATGCTATTTGTTCTAAGAATATGCTTTGAGTGGTAGAAATCATGGAAGACTATATGATAGTTGAGTATGTGGAGTTTGCTAATCAGAGCTCTGACATAGACCCTTCCTGAAAATAAGATGAATTGTAATTGTTTGATGACTGAGAATGAAGTTTGCTAGTTTTCAAGAAAGTTTATGGTCTATGCTTTAACATGTGAATAGCTTGTTATTTGATCTTGAGATGAACTACTGTTATGACATATAATCATGCTAGAAAAGGTGATTGAAATTATCATTGATCAAACTTGTGCACCTGCTAGCATTCACACTTCATAAATTCTTTCTTTTATCATTTACCTACTCGAGGACGAGCAGGAATTAAGCTTGGGGATGCTGATACGTCTCCAATGTATCTATAATTTATGAAGCATTCATGCTATTTTATTATCTATTTTGAATGTTTATGGGCTTTACTAAGCACTTTTATATTATTTTTGGGACTAACCTATTAACCGGAGGCCTAGCCCAAATTGCTATTTTCTTGCCTATTTCAGTGTTTCGAAGAAAAGGAATATCAAACGGAGTCCAAAAGGAATGAAACCTTCGGGAGCAGGATTTTTGGAACGAACGTGATCCAGGAGACGTGGAGCAGAAGTCAGGGAAGCTTCGAGGAGGCCACGAGGCAGGAGACGCGCCCACCCCCTGGGCGCGCCCTACACCCTCGTGGGCCCCTCGAGGATCCCCCGACCGACTTCTTTCGCCTAAATAAGTCCATATACCCTAAAACCTTCGGGGAACAAGATAGATCGGGAGTTCCGCCGCTCCAAGCCTCTGTAGCCACCAAAAACCTCTCAGGAGCCCGTTCTGGCACCCTGCCGGAGGGGGAATCCATCACCGGTGCCCAACTTCATCATCCCGGCGCTCTCCATGACGAGGAGGGAGTAGTTCACCCTCGGGGCTGAGGGTATGTACCAATAGCTATGTGTTTGATCTCTCTCTCTCTCTCTCGTGTTCTTGAGGTGTTACGATCTTGATGTATCACGAGTTTTGCTATTATCATTGGATCTTATGATGTTTCTCCCCCTCTACTCTCTTGTAATGGATTGAGTTTTCCCTTTGAAGTTGTCCTATCGTATTGAGTCCTTAAGGATTAGAGTACAGTTGATGTATGTTTTGCTGTGCTTAGCTGTGGTGACAATGGGATATTCACGTGATCTACTTGATGTATGTTTTGGTGATCAACTTGCGGGTTCAATGAACTTATGCATAGGGGTTGGCACAAGTTTTAGTCTTGACTCTCCGGTAGAAACTTTGGGGCAATCTTTGAAGTACTTTGTGTTGGTTGAATAGATGAATCTGAGATTGTGTGATGCATATCGTATAATCATGCCCACGGATACTTGAGGTGACAATGGAGTATCTAGGTGACATTAGGGTTTTGGTTGATTTGTGTCTTAAGGTGTTATTCTAGTATGAACTCTATGATAGATCGAACGGAAAGAATAACTTCGTGTTATTTTACTACGGACTCTTGAATAGATCGAGCAGAAAGGATATCTTTGAGGTGGCTTCGTACCCTACCATAATCTCTTCGTTTGTTCTCCTCTATTAGTGACTTTGGATTGACTCTTTGTTGCATGTTAGGGATAGTTATATGATCCAAGTATTTTATTATTGTTGAGAGAACTTGCACTAGTGAAAGTATGAACCTTAGGCCTTGTTTCCTACCATTGCAATACCGTTTACGCTCACTTTTATCATTAGTTACCTTGCCGTTTTTATATTTTCAGATTACAAAAACCTATATCTACCATCCATATTGCACTTCTATCACCATCTCTTCGCCGAACTAGTGCACCTATACAATTCACCATTGTATTGGGTGTGTTGGGGACACCAAGAGACTCTTTGCTATTTGGTTGCAGGGTTGCTTGAGAGAGACCATCTTCATCCAACGCCTCCTACGGATTGATAAACCTTAGGTCATCCACCTGAGGGAAATTTGCTACTGTCCTACAAACCTCTGCACTTGGAGGCCCAACAACGTCTACAAGAAGAAGGTTGCGTAGTATACATCACACGACTCTAGTCCAACCCCTTGTGTTGGCCGATCGCCCATCCTTCACTGTCTTCATGAAAACATCTAGATAATCAACGTGTTCTGGTAGAAATACTTTAACATTTGCATGCCCACAAACCATGTAGTTTGAAAGGTAACCTTGAGTAAACTGTTGTGGGAACCACTGCAAAGGAAAAAAGATTCAGACGTTGTCATCTAACACAAGTCATTATCGGCAGTAAAAAGAAGGCTGCAGAGTTCTTACTTACCATCCTGCAGTTCACTATTGTCTTGGATAAAGTGTAAACAAATAGTTTAATTGCCATCTTTTGACCCATTTTACAAATTGTTATCAGCTTCCTCACTTGATGCTGGTTCATCGATATCTTATTTCCCCATACGCAGAAAGGGTCGAAGCGCGGATTTTTACCAATGACATATGTACCTGCTACCTCTTGAGCTTGCGTTCGTTTTTCCCTTGAAGAGGAAAGGGTGATGCAGCAAAGTAGAGTAAGTATTTCCCTCAGCTTTTGAGAACCAAGGTATCATTCCAGTAGGAGACAACGCGACAAGCGACCGAATACCTGCACAAACAAACACCAACTTGCACCCAACGCGACAAAGGGGTTGTCAATCCCTTCATAGATATTTGCAAAGTGAGATCTGATATAGATGGATAAACGGTAAAGTAATATTTTTCGTATTTTTGGTTTATGCAACGGAGAGTAAAAGATTGAAAAGGAAGTAAATAGGAAACTAAGATTGTAGATCGGAAACTTGTAAGTTGGAAAATAGAAGATTATATGATGGAAAATAGACCCAGGGGCCATAGGTTTCACTAGAGGCTTCTCTCAAGATGTAAATTATTACGGTGGGTGAACAAATTACTGCCAAGCAATTGATAGAAAAGCGCAAAGTTCTGATTATATCTAAGGCAATGATCATGAATATAGGCATCACGTCTGTATCAAGTAGACCGAAACGATTCTGCATCTACTACTATTACTCCACACATCGACCGCTATCCAGCATGCATCTAGAGTATTAAGTTCACAAGAACAGTGAGGGAGTCCTGGATTAAGGGGTCCTCAGATAGCCGGACTATATGCTTTGGCTGGACTACTGGACAATGAAGATACATGATTGAAGACTTTGTCCCGTGTCCAGATGGGACTCTCCTTTGCGTGGAAGGCAAGCCTGGCAATTCGGATATGTAGATTCCCTTCTCTGTAACCGACTCTATGTAACCCTAGCCCCCTCCAGTGTCTATATAAACCGGAGGGTTTAGTTTGTAGGACAACAACAATCATAATCATAGGCTAGCTTCTAGGGTTTAGCCTCTACGATCTCGTGGTAGATCAACTCTTGTAATACTCATATCATCAAGATCAATCAAGCAGGAAGTAGGGTATTACCTCCATCGAGAGGGCCTGAACCTGGGTAAAACATCGTGCCCCTGCCTCCTGTTACCATTAGCCTTAGACGCACAGTTCGGGACCCCCTACTCGAGATCCGTCGGTTTTGACACCGACATTGGTTCTTTCATTGAGACTTCCACTGTGTCATCGTGATAAGGCTTGATGGCTCCTTCAATCATCTTCAACGATGCAGTCCAGGGGGAGGTTCTCCTTCCCGGACAGATCTTCGTATTCGGCGGCTTCATACTTCAGGTCAACTCACTTGGCCACTTGGAGCAGATCGATGGCTACGCCCCTGGCCATCAGGTCAGGTTTGGAAGCTTGAACTATACTACCGATATTGGCGGAGACTTGATCTTCGACGAATTCGAGCCCATGTCAGGTACGCCAGACAGTCACGATGAGCATGACTTAGATCTGCCATCAAACAGTGTTCAGCAGATCGCATCCTTCGAGTATGGGTTTATAGACTCCACCATGGAGGCCGAACACTCATCGGCGTTGGAGCCGAACGCTGAAGCCACCTCCTGTGAGGATGGTATCCTCAGACCCTCGGACTCGTCTCCGGCCATAGGATCCCAACCGCGTACGTCTGTGCCTATCGAATCTAATTGGGCACCAGTCATGGAGTTCACCTCCGCGGATATTTTTCAACACTCGCCCTTGGGTGATGTGCTAAATTCATTAAGGTCTCTTTCCCTGTTGGGAGATTCTTAGCCAAACTATGTCCGGCTCGAGTGGGAAGTGGACCATGAAGAAATTCGTTCCCCACCCACCACCCACTTAATAGCCACTGTCGATGACTTAACCGACGTGCTCGACTTCAACTCCGAAGACATCAACGGTATGGACGACGATGCAGGAGAAGAACAGGAACCACCGCCTATAGGGCGCTGGACTGCCACCTCATCATAATATATATATATGGTGGACACCCCCAAAGAAAGCACTGGCAATGAGGCAATGGACGATAACCCCTTGGAGAAGCAATCTAGGCATCGGCGTCATAGGCGCCGCTCCAAACCCCGCCATAGCAAAAATAGTGATACCAGCACAAGAGATGGTAACAATCCGGATGGTGCCGAAGACGAAAACAATCCTGCCCAGCCAGGCTTCGAGCAGGCGGAGCAAGGAAATGGGCAAGCTAGCCCTAAGGAACATGCAATAGATGGATAATCAGAGGATGATAATTACATGCCTCTCTCCGAAGATGAGGTGAGCCTTGGCGACGAAGAATTCATCGTGCCTGAGGATCCCGTCGAGCAGGAGCACTTCAAACGCTGGCTTATAGCCACTGCAAAAAGCCTGAAGAAAAAGCAGCAACAACTTCAAGCTGATCAAGATCTGCTAACTGATAGATGGACCGAGGTCCTTGCTGCCGAGGAATATGGACTCGAGCGCTGAGGGAGTCCTGGACTAGGGGGTGTCCGGATAGCCGGACTATCATCGTCAGCCGGACTCCAAGACTATGAAGATACAAGATTGAAGACTTCGTCCCGTGTCTGGATGGGACTTTCCTTGGCGTGGAAGGCAAGCTTGGCAATACGGATATGTAGATCTCCTACCATTGTAACCGACTCTGTGTAACCCTAGCCCTTCCCGGTATCTATATAAACGGGAGGGTTTTAGTCCGTAGGACAACAACCATTACAACAATCATACCATAGGCTAGCTTCTAGGGTTTAGCCTACTTGATCTCGTGGTAGATCCACTCTTGTACTACCCATATCATCAATATCAATCAAGCAGGAGTAGGGTTTTACCTCCATCGAGAGGGCTCGAACCTGAGTAAAAACATCGTATCCCTCGTCTCCTGTTACCATCCGCCTAGACGCACAGTTCGGGACCCCCTACCCGAGATCCGCCGGTTTTGACACCGACATTGGTGCTTTCATGGAGAGTTCCTCTTTGTCGTCACCGATAGGCTTGATGGCTTCTTCAATCAACAACAACGCAGTCCTGGGTGAGACTTTTCTCCCCGGACAGATCTTCGTATTCGGCGGCTTCGCATTGCGGGCTAATTCACTTGGCCATCTGGAGCAGATCGAAAGCTACGCCCCTGGCCATCATGTCATATTTGGAAGCCTAAACTTCACGGCAGATATCCGCGGGGACTTGATCTTCGATGGATCCGAGCCGCAGCCGAGCGTGCCGCACTGTCACGATGGGCATGATCTAGCTCTGCCGCCGGACAGTACCTTGGAGGCCGCACATGAGTCCGCTCCGACCCATAGTTTGGAGCCGATCGCGCAGATCGAGGACGGGTGGCAGGACACCGCCTCGGGAACTGCAACTTCCACGGCGATGGAGCCGAACACTGACCTCGTCCCTTATAAAGCTCGTGACTCCGAGGTGCTGGACTCCATGCCGTACTCTGAACCTCCTGCGCCCCTGCCAATCGAATCTGATTGGGCGCCGATCATGGAGTTCACCGCTGCGGACATCTTTCAGCACTCACCCTTTGGCGACATCCTAAATTCGCTGAAGCATCTCTCGCTATCCAGAGAGCCCTGGCCGGACTACGGCCAGGATGGTTGGGATGCGGACGATGAAGAAATTCAAAGCGCACCCACCGCTCACTTTGTAGCAACTGTCGACGATCTAACAGACATGCTAGACTACGACTCCGAAGACATCAACGGTATGGACGACGATGCTGGAGACAATCAAGAACCAGCGCCTACAGGGCACTGGAAGACCACCTCGTCATACGACATATACATGGTGGACACCCCAAAAGATGGGGACGGCGAAGAAGCAGCGGAGGCAGATTCCTTAAAGAAACAGCCCAAGCACCAACGTCAACGGCGCCGCTCTAAATCCCGCCACAGTAAGAATGGATATTCCGGCACAGGAGATAATAACACCCCAGAAAGTGCCGAAGACAATCCCCTCCAGCAAGATTCAGCGCAGGAGGATGCAGAAGCAAGCCCTCACGAGAGAGCGGCAGACGAAGAGGTCGAGGATGATAATTACATACCTCCCTCCGGAGACGAGGCAAGCCTCGACGACGACGAATTCGTCGTGCCTGAGGATCCCGTCGAACAAGAGCGTTTCAAACGCAGGCTAATGGCCACAGCAAATAGCCTAAAGAAAAAGCAGCAGCAGCTTCAAGCTGATCAAGACCTGCTGGCCGAAAGATGGACCGAGGTCCTCGCGGCCGAAGAGTATGAACTCGAACGCCTCTCCAAGAGCTACCCAAAACGCAAGTTGCTCCCCGATTAGAGGAGGAAGCATACATACCTTCATCACCAGTGCACAATACGGCTGATCGACCACCCCGTGGTCGTGATAGAGAGGCATCTAGGCCCTCCATCAAGACCGTACCCCGGCACCGCTCGAAAAGTATGAAGCCACGGGGGAACATGCCGGACTTGCGGGATATATTGGAGGACAAGGCAAGAAAATCCAGATCTATCTATGGATCACGTGAGTGCCCCACGACCCACGACGAATACCGTCGCGCCGGATACAACAACTCCGGCCGGGCCAAACACAGCAGACAACGCTCCCTTGAGCTACGTCGTGATATTGCTCAATATAGAGGCGCCGCACACCCGGTATGCTTCACTGACGAAGTAATGGATCATCAAATCCCTGAAGGGTTTAAACCCGTAAACATTGAATCCTACGATGGCATAACAGACCCCGCGGTTTGGATCGAAGATTATCTCCTTCATATCCATATGGCCCGCCGCGACGATCTCCACGCCATCAAATATCTCCCGCTCAAGCTTAAAGGACCAGCTCGGCATTGGCTTAATAGCCTGCCCGCAGAGTCAATTGGGTGTTGGGAGGACCTGGAAGCCGCATTCCTCGACAACATCCAGGGCACATATGTGCGACCACCAGACGCCGATGACCTACGCCACATAATTCAGCAGCCAGACGAATCGGCCAGACAATTCTGGACACGGTTCTTAACAAAGAAAAATCAAATCGTTGACTGTCCGGATGCAGAGGACCTCGCAGCCTTCAAACATAACATCCGCGACGAGTGGTTGGCCCGGCACCTAGGATAGGAAAAGCCGAAATCCATGGCAGCCCTCACATCATTAATGACCCGCTTCTGTGCGGGAGACGATAGCTGGCTAGCTCGTAGCAACAACCTCAGTAAAAATGATGGCAGTCCGGATACTAAGGACCACACTGGCAGGTCGCGTCGAAGCAAAAATAAACGCCACGTTAACGGCGACAACAATGAGGATACGGCAGTCAACGCCGGATTCCGAGGCTCTAAACCCGGTTAGCGGAAGAAGCCATTCGAAAGAACCACCCTGGGTACGTCCAATTTGGACCGAATACTCGACCGCTCTTGCCAGATACATGGCACCCCCGAAAAACCAGCTAACCACACCAACAGAGATTGTTGGGTATTCAAGCAGGCAGGCAAGTTAATTGCCGAAAACAACGACAAGGGGCTGCACAGCGATGACGAGGAAGAGACCCGGCCGCCGAGCAATAGAGGACAGAAGGGCTTCCCCCCACAAGTGCGGACGGTAAACATGATATACGCAACCCACATACCCAAGAGGGAGCGGAAGCGCGCACTGAGGGACGTATATGCGATGGAGCCAGTTGCCCCGAAGTTCAATCCATGGTCCTCTTGCCCGATCACTTTCGATCGAAGAGACCATCCGACCAGTATCCGCCATGGCGGATTCGCCGCTGTGGTTTTAGACCCAATCGTCGACGGATTTCACCTCACGAGAGTCCTGATGGACGGCGACGGTAGCCTGAACCTGCTTTATCAGGATACAGTGTGCAAGATGGGCATAGACCCCTCAAGGATTAAACCTCCAAAGACGACCTTCAAAGGCGTCATACCAGGTGTTGAGGCCAATTGTACAGGCTCAGTCACACTGGAAGTGGTCTTCGGATCCCCGTAATTTCCGAAGCGAGGAGTTAATCTTCGACATAGTCCCGTTCCGCAGCGGCTATCACGCTCTGCTCGGACGAACCGCGTTTGCAAAGTTCAACGCGGTGCCGCATTATGCATACCTCAAGCTCAAGATGCCAGGCCCTTGTGGAGTCATCACGGTCAACGGAAATACGGAACGCTCCCTCCGAACGGAGGAACATACAGCGGCTCTCGCGGCAGAAGTACAGAGCAGCCTTATAAGGCAATTTTCGAGTCCGGCCGTTAAACGAGCGGACACGGCCAAACGCGCCCGGAGCAACATCAATCAAGACCACCTGGCACGTTCCGAGCTCGCGTAGAAATGCGGCCCCAACCCCAGCCCTCGCATGATTGCAAGACCAGCTCTCCGCGTACATCATTACGCTCTGGAGATACCATGGGCATAGGGGGAGGGGCACGACCACAACTGACCTAGAGTGAGGCTCGACCACACCAGGGGCTCCCAAGTGTGTCGCTCTTTTTATTTTTATTTTCCTTCTTTTTATACACAGGACTCCGTTCATCAGAGACCCTGTCCGGCGGTGAACCTGCCGAACTCACGATGCAACAGCCAGGGAGGGACAAAGGCTGCACCGAACACTCAGGTGGTCTCCATTTCGAGCATTAAATTTGTTAAAAACACCATTCCGCAGCCCACCCCTGCAGGGGGACATGCTTAATTAGTCCAATCCCTTGCTTACCGCACTATTTGTATCGCCCTGCACTCATCGCAGAATTCCTTGAATAAACAATGCATTACCTTTTGCCTATAATTGCATTACCTTTTTTACATATATGTTCATTAATGACATCTTGCTCCCGTATATTTTGGTACGGCCGAATACACCAGGGGCTTATGCTCCCCGCATTATGGTGTGATAAGTCCGAACACTTTCATAAGTGCGGCACCCCGAACTTATTGCATTATATGAATCGGCTCCGAATCATGTCTTGGGTCAATAGTTTGGCTTGCCCAGCTCCCATGTTTTGGTACCTTACGTTCCGTTCTGTCGGCTAAGGTAGCACTGGGAGAACCACTGTGATTGCGCCCCGGTTGAGCTGGGCGAGTGCCTCAGTGGAGAAAGCTAAAACTGACTGTCATGATAAGGCGAGAGACTGGTCGCTGTTCGAGAGGTTTTTTCGAGTCCCTAAAGACTTACGCCGCTTCGAGCGAAGAACCGGATAATGTCCGGCCAAGGCGTGGATAGCGCCCTGAACTCGGTCTTTCGAATACTAGGGGCTTCGCCGAAATTTAAAATTATAGAATTCTATGGCTAAGTGAGAGTGTTCAAGCATTATAAGCCCGGTTGCCTTGTTCGTTGTGTTGAGCACCTCCCTAGATGGACCCAAAAATGGGAACAAGGGTGCTCAAGTTTATCCCGAACACCCCAGCACTCGTGGCATGGGGGCTGAAGCCGACGACTTGCCATCTCTCAGATTTAATAAACGGCCGCACAGAAGGTAATATTTTGAATCAATAAGCGTCGCTTAGCGCATATGAACAAAGTTTTCAGCACACAGGATAACACATTGGGAGTTTACTCAATAATTACATCTCTGGGGCACTCATCCACAATCTTACGGGCACCCTTCAGGACAGTCTTATAGTACATCTCGGGCGTACGATACTCCTTGCCCGCTGGCGGCGCGTCAGTGATAAGCCTCTCCGCATCCAGCCTGCCCCAATGCACCTTTGCGCGGGCAAGGGCCCGACGAGCACCTTCAATACAGGTGGAGCGCTTGATGACGTCCACCCAGGGGCACGCATCCATCAGCCGCCGCACGAGGCTGAAGTAGCTCCCAGGCATGGCCTCTCCAGGCCACAGCCGGACTATGAGGCCCTTCATGGCCTGCTCAGCTACCTTGTGGAGTTCGACCAACTGCTTCAGCTGGTCGCTAGGGGGCACCGGATGTCCGGCCTCAGCATACTGAGACCAGAAAACCTTATCCGTTGAGCTCCCCTCCTCGCCATGGTAGAATGCGGGGGCATCAGACACACTGCGAGGCAGATCTGCAAACACCCCTGGAGAGCTCCGAATTCGGGTAAGTAACAGGTAATTTACATTAACATGCTTGCTTTGCATGAAAAATGCCTTACCCGCGACAATTTTCTTCACCGCCTCAATCTCCTGGAGGGCCTTATGGGCCTCGGCCTTAGCGGCTTTGGCACTTTCAAGAGCCGAGGCAAGATTGGACTCTCGAGTCTTCGAGTCACGCTCCAAACTCTCATGCTTTTCCATGAGAGCCTGGAGCTCTTGCTGCACCTCTGCCACCCGCGCCTCCTGCTTCTCTCGCTCCGCTCGCTCCGTGGCCGCATTGCGTTCGGCCGTGGACACGGTCTCCTTCAGGGTCGCCACCTCGTTCGTGGCCCCTGCAGTACCCATGTTATCCTTGTTATTTACATTGCAACCAAAATCCTTTTCTGTAAGGTACAGATTTTAAAGTGGTGACACTCACCTTCTTTATCCTCGAGCTGCTTCTTGGCAAGGCCGAGCTCTTGCTCGGACTGCTCGAGGTCCTGCTTCAAAGCACCGACCTCCGCAGTCAGTGCGGCAGAGGTCAGCAGCGCAGCCTGCAAACCCATATTGACACAATTTTTAGCACTCCTGCGTATATCTTTTTCAGATCCTCAATCCGGCTTTTCTTTCCGAACACCGAACTGAGGATCAGGGGCTACTGTCTATGCGGTATTACATTACATATTTTTAAACTTCTTACCTCAAAGCCTGTTAGAAGGCTACTGCTGGCTTCGGTCATCCCGCCCTTGGCGAGCTGAACCTTCTGAATCACCGCACTCATGATAGTGCGGTGTTCTTCCTCGATGGAAGCGCCTTTGAGTGCCTCCAACAAGTTGTCCGGCGCCTCCGGTTGGACGGAGGCCGCCGGTGTCACGGTCTTGCCCTTCTTGTGAAGGGGCCGCCTGCTGGACTCCGGAACCACTGCGGGTTCCGGCGTGGAGTCCGGCGCAAACTCCGGGAGGCTGCCTTGTGGCGCCTCCGGAGCCTCCTCCTGATGGGTCCCTTCCTGGGATCCCACCTCGACGTCCTCAGCGTCGCGAGGGGTGGAGGCAGTCGGGACGGAGTCTACATCCGACGGAGCCAACAACCCGCTCGATGAAGCGGGGAGATCATCATCGGCCGGACTGCAGGCAGTGTGCGGCATTAGAAGGACACTATGTGACACAAAAGAGAAATTAAAAAACATTCAGGAATCCGGATACTTATGATCTTGCCGGAGGCCTGGCCCTTGAGGGCCACTCTTCGTCGCCAACGTTGGTGTTGGTGGAGCTGTCCGGGGGAATAGTCCTTCCCCTCTTGGATCCTTCGGCCTCCCCCATTGGGGAAACCTTCCTCTTCCTCTCTCCTTCCTCTGGGAGAGAGTCCTCTTTCTCCTCCTCGTCTTCGGGGGAGGAGTCCGCCTCGGAGCCATCGGAAGATGACTCCGATATCACCTGGCGCCAGGAACTTCTGCGAGTTCCCGTGGCCTTCTTCTTGGCCTTCTTCTCCGCCACCACATAGAGTGCCGGGACCAGCAGCCCCGTTAAGCGGGCGTCCGCTGGGTCTTCGGGAAGGGGAGCCGGGCAGTCTACCTGTCCGGACGTCCTCTGCCAGTCCTGTCAAAGGCATTGGGAGTTTTAGATCCCACATAGAGTCAAACTATGAAAGAAAACAACTGTCCCATAGAGGATAACGAAGCTTACCTCACCGGCCGGGCGCTTGGTGCTGAATCTGCGATCTTTAGTCGCGGACGCGGGGGCTTCCCCGCCCTTGAACAACACCCTCCAGACGGCTTCATACGTCGTGTCGAAGAGCCCGCTCAGAGTCTGGTGATGTGCCGGATCGAACTCCCACAGGTTGAAGGCCCGTTGTTGGCAGGGGAGAATCCGGCGGATGAGCATGACCTGGATCACATTGACAAGCCTAAGCTTCTTGTTCACCAGGGTCTGGAGACAGGACTGGAGTCCTGTCAGCTCCTCCGAACTGCCCCATAGCAAGCCCTTCTCTTTCCAGGAGGTGAGCTGCATCGGGATACCAGATCTGAACTCGGGGGCCGCCGCCCATTTTGGGTCACGCGGCTCGGTGATGTAGAACCACCCCGATTGCCATCCCCTGATGGACTCCACGAATGCCCCTTCGAGCCAGATGACGTTGGGCATCTTGCCTAACATGGCACCTCCGCACTCCGCTTGGATGCCCTTCACTACCTTCGGCTTGACGTTGAAGGTCTTGAGCCACAAGCCAAAGTGGGGCTGGATGCAGAGGAAGGCCTCGCACACGACGATAAACGCCGAGATATTGAGGATGAAGTTTGGCGCCAGGTCATGGAAATCCATGCCATAATATTACATGAGCCCCCGGACGAAGGGGTGCAACGGGAAGCCCAGTCCGCGGAGGAAGTGGGGAAGGAATACGACCCTCTCATGGGGCCTAGGGGTGGGGATGAGCTGCCCCTTGTCGGGCAGCCGGTCTGTGATTTCACCGGAAAGGTATCCGGCGCTGCGCAGTTTTGCGATGTGCTCCTCCGTAATGGAGGAGGCCAACCATTTGCCTCCCGCTCCGGACATGGTCGGAGAAGGTCGAGACGAGATGCGCGGACTTGGGCGCTGGAGCTCGAGTGCGCGGAGATGGATAAGCAAAGGAGGAAGAAGGCGTAGGTAAAAGGGTGGATCCTTATCCCCTTATATATGGGCGGACGAAAACTATGCGTCCCCACCAGCCTGGTAAAACTCGCTTATCTCCCAAGCGCCACCATCAATGGCGCGGTTGGGTTACCCACGTCCGTATTGATGAGAATCTCGGAATAAGGGGAACACGATCTCTGCTTCGACAAGACGTGCCAAGGAAACCGCTTCGCTAAACGCGCTGAGGTGGTATAATAAAAAACGATTCAAGTAAAGGATTGGTTGTGGCGTGACGTCACGCTACAAGATACGTCAGCAGATTGAACTTGTGTGCATAATATTCTCTCTGCGGTGGAATGTGGAAATTATTTTGCAGAGCCGGACACTATCCTGGTGTTCGCAATCTTCTATGAATTATTTGGAAGAGGAACCCGCCTTGCAATGCAGAACAATATGCGCGCCGGACTCATCGTCATTGAAGCCTGGTTCAGGGGCTACTGAGGGAGTCCTGGACTAGGCGGTGTGCGGATAGCCGGACTATCATCGTCAGCCGGACTCCAAGACTATGAAGATACAAGATTGAAGACTTCGTCCCGTGTCCGGATGGGACTTTCCTTGGCATGGAAGGCAAGCTTGGCAATACGGATATGTAGATCTCCTACCATTGTAACCGACTCTGTGTAACCCTGGCCCTCCCTGATATCTATATAAACTGGAGGGTTTTAGTCCGTAGGACAACAACCATTACAACAATCATACCATAGGCTAGCTTCTAGGGTTTAGCCTCCTTGGTCTCGTGGTAGATGTACTCTTGTACTACCCATATCATCAATATCAATCAAGCAGGAGTAGGGTTTTACCTCCATCGAGAGGGCCCGAACCTGGGTAAAAACATCGTGTCCCTTGTCTCCTGTTACCATCCGCCTAGACGCACAGTTCGGGACCCCCTACCCGAGATCCGCCGGTTTTGACACCGACAAGCGCCCTACCAAAAGTTACCCAAAGCGCAGGTTGCTACCTCAACTCGAGGAGGAGGCATTAAAGCCCACACTACTAGCGCATGATGTGGCTGACCAGCCACCCCGTGGCCGAGACAAAGCGGCATACCAGCCCGATATCCAGACCGCACCCCGTCGCCAATCAAACAATAATACTAAGGCCCGGGGCTACACGAAGGACCTGCGAGAATTATTGGAAAACAAAGCAGGACAATCAAGATTGATCTACGGATCATGGGGGCGCGCCACAACCCGTGACGATGACCGTCGCGCCGGATAAAATAAACCAAAGTCCGGCTGGGCCAAATACAACAGACCAGATTCGTTTGAACTATTGTCGGGATGTAGCCCGGCATAGAGGCGCCGCACACCCCCTATGCTTCACTGATGAAGTTATGGATTATGAATTCCTAGAAGGGTTTAAACCCGTAAACATTTAATCATATGATGGTACAATAGACCCCGCGGTATGGATTGAAGATTTTCTCCTACACATTCACATGGCCCGCGGCGATGACTTACATACCATAAAGTACCTACCACTTAAGCTCAAAGGACTGGCTCGGCATTAGCTAAATAGCCTGCCAGCAAGCTCCATTGGCAGTTGGGAGGATCTGGAAGACGCATTCCTTGATAACTTCCAGGGCACTTAAGTGCGACCACTGGATGCTGATGACTTAAGTCACATAACCCAACTGCCCGGAGAGTCAGCCAGGAAATTCTGTACTCGGTTCCTAACCAATAAGAACCAAATTGTTGACTGTCCGGATGCCGAAGCCTTAGTAGCCTTCAAGCATAACATCCATGACGAATGGCTCGCCCGGCACCTCGGCCACGAGAATCCAAAATCCATGGCAGCCCTCACGACACTCATGACCCACTTTTGCGCAGTCGAGAACAACTGGTTGGCTCATAGCAACATCACACCCAAAAACTCCGGCGATTCAGACGCCAGAGATAGCAACGGCAAGCCACGACGCAATAGATTCAAGCGTCGCAACAATGGCGACAACACCGAAGACACGGCGTCAATGCCGGATTCAGAGGATCCAAATCCGGACAGCGGAAAAGGCCATTTAAAAGAAACAATCCGGGCTCGTCCAGTTTGGACCGCATACTTGATCGCTCATGTCAAATTCATGGCACCCCCGACAAACCAGCCAACCACACCAACAGAGAATGCTGGGTGTTTAAACAGGCCGGCAAGTTGAATGCCGAAAGCAAGGAAAAGGGGTTGCATAGCGATGATGACGAAGAGCCCCGGCCGCCGAACACAGGAGGATAGAAGAAATTCCCTCCTCAGGTGAAAACAGTGAATATGATATACGCAACCCATATTCCCAAGCAGGAACGGAAGCGTGCACTAAGGGACGTCTATGCGATAGAGCCAGTCGCCCTAAAATTCAACCCATGGTCCTCTGGCCTGATCACTTTCGATCGCAGGGATCACCCTACCAGTATCCGTCATGGAGGTCGGCCGCATTGGTCCTTGACCCCATCATCGACGGATTCCATCTCACACGAGTCCTCATGGATGGTGGCAGCAGCCTGAACCTGCTCTATCAGGATACAATGCGCAAAATGGGCATCGACCCCTCGAGGATCAAACCCACAAAAACCACCTTCAAAGGTGTCATACCCGGTGTGGAGGCCCGTTGCATAGGCTCAATCACACTGGAAGTGGTCTTCGGTTCTCCGGACAATTTCCGAAGCGAGGAGTTAATTCTCGACATTGTCCCCTTCCGAAGTGGCTATCACGCACTGCTCAGGCGAACCGCATTTGCCAGATTCAATGCGGTACCGCATTATGCATACCTCAAGCTCAAAATGGCAGGACCTCGTGGGGTTATAATAGTTAATGGAAACACAGAGCGCTCGCTCTGTACGGAGGAGCACACTGCAGCCCTCGCGGCGGAAGTACAAAGCAGCCTTCTTAGGCAAACGGCCCTTTCGGCGCTAAAGAACCTGGACACCGTCAAGCGAGTCCGGAGTACCCCGCAACAGGATAATCCGGCACATTCAGAGCTAGACTAGCAATTCGGCCTCCGTCCTAGTCCCAGACAAGCGGTGAAATTTGTGTCGCGCGTACATAATTACGCACTTAAAATACCATGGGCATAGGCGGAGGCATCACTATGACACGGTCCACAATGCGGTTCGACCGCCTCAGGACCCACGCACCTTTTTTCTTTCAGGTTCTCATCGTCGGGAGGCTCCTCCGATAGACAGACTATCAGACACATTGCGGGACGGACACACCAAGAATACGATAAGCTGGGGCGTCCAAGGGAATCCTCAGGTAGGTCTTTGATAACGATCGTTAGACCTATTTTACATACCCACATACAGCCCGCTCCTGGTCAGAATGTGTCAAACAGTCCTATCTTGCCTACCGCACTACTTGTATATGTACGCTTTGACGTATCATTTGAATAACAAGGGAAAATAGTGTACATTGTCAGCTTACTATTACGTTTATGTATCCCTTTCCTCTACTGCTTATTTATTATACCCGTGCATTTTTGCATGACCAGTTTGCCAGGGGCTTCAGTGTACCCCATAACATGGCAAGTCAAGTCCCAACACATTTGGCAGTGCGGCACCCCGAACTTATAGCATTATATGCATCAACTCCGAATCATGTCTTGGGTCAATAGTTGGTTTTGCCCGGCTCCTATGTTTTGGTACCTTACGTTCCGCTATATCGGCTAAGGTAGCGTAGGGAGAACTACTGCGATTGTGTCCCGGTTCTTCCGGACGAGCACCTCAGTAGAGAAAGCCAAAAAACTGACTGTCATGATAAGGGGAGAGCTGGTCGCTGTTCGAGAGGTCTCAAATCCTTAAAGATTTTTTCCGCTTCAGGCGAGGATTCGGCCTCGTCCGATTTAGGCGTGTATAGCGCCCCAAGTCCGGCCTTCCGGATACTAGGGGCTTCACCAAAATTTAAAATTGTAGACTTCTATGGCCAAGTGAGAGCGATAAATCTGTATAGTCCGATTGCCTTGTTCGCTGTGTTAAACACCTCCTTAAAAGGACCAAAAAATTGGAGAAAGAGTGTTTATATTTATCCCGAACACTACAGTACTAGTTACATGGGGGCAGAAGCCGACGACTGCAACTCTCAAGATTTAATAAATGGCCGCACAGAAGGTAATATTTTAAATTAACAAGCGCCATATAGCGCACATGAACTTATTTTCATATTACAGGATGACATGAGTACATTCATTCAAATATTACATCCTTGGTACATTCATCCGCCACAAGGTGGGCACCCTTAATGACATTGTCATTGTATTGTTCGAGGTGGCGATGCTCCTTGCCCTTCGGCGGCCCCTCTGTCACCAGCTTCTCGGCGTCCATCTTCCCCCAGTGCACTTTTGCACGGGCCAAAGCCCTGTATGCACCCTCAATGCAGACGAACCACTTAATGAATTCAATCTGCGGACATGCATTCACCATCCGCTTGACAAGGCCGAAGTAGCTGCTGGGTAGGGGCTCGCCATGCCACAGCTGGACTATGAAGTCCTTCATGGACAGTTCGGCCGCCTTGTGAAGTTCGACCAGTTGCTTGGTGGCCCAAGGGCATCGGATGTTTGGCCCCAATATACTGGGACCAAAACAGCTTATCGGTCGAGCTCCCTTCCTCAGTCCGGTAAAACTCTACGGCATCAGAGATGCTGTGCGGCAGATCTTCGAATGCTCCTAGAGAGCTCCGAATTCGGGTAAGTAAAAGGTAAGTATCCTTCACATGCCTCCTTTGCATAATGAAAGCCTTACCCGCAGCTATCTTCTGGGCCGCCTCAATTTCCTGGAGGGCCTTCTGGGCTTCGGCCTTGGCGTCTTGCACGCTCTGATGGGCCTTCGCAAACTCCATCTCTTGCGTCTTGGAGTCGCGCTCCAAGGACTCGAATTTTTTGACAAAATCCTGGAGCTCTTGCTGGACCTCATCAACCCGAGCCTCTTGTTTTTCGCGCTCGGTGCGTTCCTTGGCCGCTTTGTTCTCGGCCTCGGACAGTGCCTTCTTAAGGGCCGCCACTTTGGTCGTGGCCCCTAGTAAAATTCATCGAGCTTCTATTAGCATCAACGATTTTTTTCCTTTATATAACATTCAGACAGGGTATTACTTACCTTTGTTTTCCACGAGCTGCCTCTTCACGAGGCTGAGCTCTTCTTCGGCCCACCCCAGATTCTGCCTCAGTCCGAAGACCTCCGTAGTGGCGGCAGCGGCGGCCAGCAGCGACGCCTGCTTATTCACATAGACATAATATGATTAGACTCCTGGGAATAATATTTGATCCTCTGTTCGGCCTTTGTTTCCAAACACCAAACAGAGTACAGGGGCTACTGTCTATACTTTGATACTTTCCCACAATTTAAATTACTTACCTCAAATCCTGTCAGGAGGCGGGCGCAGGCTTCGGTCAATTCGCTTTTGGCGGACTGAACCTTCGCAATCACCGTACTCATAAGAGTATGGTGTCCTTCATCACGGGAATCGCTCTGAAGCTGTCAGGACCCCGAATCAATGCCACATCGATCTAGCATGTAACACCTCATATCACTTTGTGGCCTCACGGACGGTATTCCCACGGGTGTCACTTTATCTTTGCCCGGGACCGTTTGCGCCTTTTGGCACACGTATATGATAGTGTCGCTAGCATCCATATGATAAGGAGCCCGTGCTGACATGGCTAATTGTAAACCCAAAGTGGCACAAACTTACAGGGACAGACATCCATGACCCAGCATCGAACGTGTCGGTCATCAGCGAGTGAATCCAGGCTGTAGCACTGGGCTAGCAGGACTCCGGTGAACCGGGCTGTAGCGGGCTAACAGTACTCCGGTATTCATCGCGTGACATTTCCCTAAAGGGACAGATACAGGAACGAAGAAGGACACATGCCGGCCAGCCTAAGTGTTTCGGAGCAGTAGCAAGCTATCATGGCTAAGTGGAAGCACTAGGAGACATTTCCCGGTAAGAGAGGCTACTAAGGATAAACAATTAGATAATCAGATCCCACACATGCCAAGCATTTCAATAACATACACACAATATGCTCGATATGTGCAAATACAACGTGGCATCACAACATGACTCTACAACTCAAGTATTTTAATCAATAGGCTCCGAGGAGTGAGATATTACAATCATGGGTCTCTCGACCCAGCATTCAGAGCATACAAGTCTGAGTACTGACATCTATAAATGAAAAAGGCTGAGAAGCCTGACTATGTACCAGATCTTGCCGAGGGCACAAGATCGTAGCTGAGGTAACAAGCTAAAAGTCGAAGTCCACGTGGAACTACTAGCGAGACCGAAGTCTCTCTGCAAAAACATAAAATAGGCAAACGTGAGTACAAATGTACCCAGCAAGACTTACACCAGAACTAACTACATATGCATCATTATCAACAAAGGGGATGATGGGGTTTAACTGCAGCAAGCCAGCTTTGACTCGGTGGCTATCCTGAACTGCGACTGCAAGTAACTCTTTGAGGTGGCGCACACGAGTCCACATATTCACCATATCAATACACCACTATGGATCCGCTCCCGTCTCCCTATGAGAACGCCATCCATAGCACTAACGCTTATCTTGCGTATTTTAGAGTATCCACTTCCACTTGTCTATGAACTGTTATAGGCAACCCAGAAGTCCTTTACCGCGGACACGGCTATTCGAATACATGATGTTAACCCTACAGGGGTGTACTTCTTCATACATGTTTCCACCACTTAGCGTCTGCACACGACATGTGCTCGGCAGACTTCAAGCGAAAGCCAACGTGGGTGTAGACCACGACCTACCTAAACACTCAAGTCTCTAGTCCAGGTTTATCGCCTATTCAGGTTCCATCCGCAGGGAGTCCGGCCGAGGTTTCCACATACGGCCCCGAACGATGTGTACAGGGTTCCGTGACACCAAACGGGCGCCCGATATACCCGGCCACGTGCCTACCGCATCACAGCCCACCCCTACGGTCAGCGCTGCGAATGGCCTCCAGCATACTAGAAACACCAGAAACTACTTGCAAGTCCTGGACAGAGGACAAGGGTGATTAAGAAGTCGAGCGGGGTCATATTTCAGGGCCCAATGCATGGTAGTAGCTATTTCATGGATCACAAACACAGAACTCAGTTCCTGAGGACGGCTTCAATGAGACAACCCACCATGTACTCCTACACGGCCTCTCACCGATACCTTTACCAAATCGTGTTCACACACTTAGCTCTTAACAGTAGGACATGTTCACACACCTCCGATTCATCCCTAATGAATCAGACCTGACACAACTCTAACCAGTAGCAGGCATGACAAACAAGCATGAATGAGTAGGCACAACAGGGCTCAAACAACTCCTACTCATGCTAGTGGGTTTCATCTATTTACTGTGGCTATGACAGGTCATGCAGAGGATAAGGGGTTCAACTAGCGCAGCTAGTAATAGATGAATCGTTGTTGTCCTAATGCAGTAAAGAGAGTAAGAGCGAGAGAGTGGGATTGTATCGGAATGAACAAGGGGGTTTCGCTTGCCTGGCACTTCTGAAGATAGCATTGAGTTTTCATCAGTGTCAACAATCACAACATCGGTACAACGTCTATCGAGGGGGAACAACACCGGCAAACAGAGAAGAAACACGATCAATGCAATGCACAATATGATGCATGCTATGTCATGGCAATATGAATGTGTTTTAGGCTAATGCAAGCTAGAACAGATTGAGATGAGTCCATTTGAACCAAAGATTCAAATGCAAACCCATTTTAAGAGGTCATATTAGTGCATTAACTTGTTTCATCTAAACAGCAAGGTTAAATTGTTCTAACATGCATGAAACAAGTACAGATGGATAGACTGGATTTTTCTGATCATTTTTCCTATATAATTTGTTTGATTTGGAGCTACGGTTGATTTTCTATGATTTTTAGAAGTTTAGGCAATTTTCTGGAATTCCTGTAAAAGAATAAATCCAGTAAATGAGTTATTGTGTCAGCATTGCGTCAGGGTGACGTCAGCAAGTCAACAAGGATGGTCCAGGTCAAACCTGACTGTGGGTCCAACGTGTCAGTGTAATTAGTCTAACTAATTTTTAGTTAGTCCTAATCCTAACATAATTAGCAGGCGGTCCCATTTGTCATAGACCCAGGCGGGTCAAACTGGGCCCACCCGGGGTCAACTCGGTCAACGAGGGTCAAATCCCTGGTCAGCAGAGTCAATCCCGCCAGCGTTGAGTCGCCGGCGAGGCCGAGACGGCGGAGGGGCTCGGATTTTTTCCTCCGACGACCAAATTAGCGGCCGAGACCACCTACAGAGAGCTGGCACTCTCGCGCATCCATTTGAGCAAGCGAGAGAGGCTGCGGTGAAGTGAGCTCGCCGGAGTCGAGCTCGTGGCGGCGGCCGGAGCTCGGGCAACGATGGGTTCGGCGCTACGGTGCAAGGCAGGGGTGCTAGTGGGCGCTACGGGCTCCTGGAGCCGCGCTGAGCACAGCGGTGTGCTTGGCTTCGAGCTATTGAGGCTCTAGCCACGCTGGCGATGAGGCATGGCGGCGGAGAGCTTCGGCCGCGGTGGTCAGCGGAGCTAGAGAAGGGGATCTACGGCGGGGAGAGAGGGGTTCGGTAGAGGAGCTCACGGCGAGGTCAAAGCGGAGTATGACGCCCCCGATTTAATCGTACACTAATCATACACGCAAAGGTGTACGATCAAGATCAGGGACTCACGGGAAGATATCATAAAACAACTCTAGACACAAATAAAATAATACAAGCTTTATATTACAAGCCAAGGGCCTCGAGGGCTCGAATACAAGCTCGATACACAAGAGTTAGCGGAAGCAACAATATCTGAGTACAGACATAAGTTAAACAAGGATGCCTTAAGTAGGCTAGCACAAAAGCAACACGATCGAAGAGGCAAGGCCTCCTGCCTGGGACCTCCTAACTACTCCTGGTCGTCGGCGGTCTTCACGTAGCCGCATCCATTGGCGGTGGCATCTGGCTCCAGGGATCCACCATCTGGTTGCATCAACCGGAAAGAAGAAAGAAGGGGGGAAAGGGGTAGCAAAGCAACCGTGAGTACTCATCCAAAGTACTCGCAAGCATCAGATCTATACTAAGTATGCATTGGTATCAAATGGAAGGGTTGTATCTGTGGACAGATCTGCAGAATGCCAGAATAGAGGGGGAAGGCCTAGCCTATCGAAGACTAGCATCTTCACGCAGCTCTGAGCAACTTGCAACATGTAGAAGAGTAAAGAATAGCAGTTTATATTTAACAAGCATGTTGTAACAATAATGCCCAGAGATCCTTCCTCGACTCCTTGCGAGAAAGCAATCCCGGAGCCACATATCTCAAGTATCCATTTGTAGTTGTATAAGATCAGGATATAAGTCTGAACGTCTATTACCATGGACACGGCTATTAATAGATAATGTTCCCTGCAGGGGTGCACCACGTTTGCCAACACGCTCGATCACGTTGGCCGGACACACCTTTCTGGGGTCAATGCCCGGCCTCGGAAGATCAACATGTCGCAGCCCTACCTAGACTCAGTAGAGAGGTCCCCACCGGTCTACATCCTAAGCACTCCGGGGTCTGGGCCCATCGCCCGGTGCACTCTGGGTCATAACGTGCAGGGCGATATAGGCCACCTCCACTGGGGCGCCGACCGGGTCGTGCCACAATGCGGAACTGGACGTCTGACAAAGCTTCGGCTGATACTGCGACGTCGAGGCCCATAACTATTCTCACGTGGTGGTTGGTGCGTAAAGGCCAAAGGCCAACTCAAAACAAATACCAAAACCATAGTGTATTATTAGCTTGCGAAGACGAGCAGAGACTCACGATAAGGTGACCCTATCGCCCCGTCTCGAGGAAATACGGCAAGGGCTAGCCCCGCCCACTCGGTGGCGGCCTGCCGGCCCGACCGTGCCTCGTAACCATCTTGCGGGTGCTCTCCAGGCCCGCTCGACTTTCCCAAAGGTCTCAAGTAAAGTCAAGGTAACCGTGTGTCCAAACATCAAAGGGAAAACCCGAGGAATCACCCACGGAGGATTCCACTCAATGTAATCATCAAGGTGAACATAAGAGGGACCACCCTCGAGGTTCACACTTGAGGTGTTGAACGACAGAGCCGTATTGGGAATGGTGAAAGAGGAAATCACCCTCGATGACCACGACCAAATAGCTAAACTACAGAATTATCATCAGGAGTGCGTTATGAGGGATCACCCTCGGCACTCGATAGTATCTCTGTAGAGTCGAGCAACAAAAGGGGCGTGATGTAATGTGAGATGTCGGGCTCTTGTTGTCGATCACGTCGATCGAGGTGTCGATGATGATGCAGGGGCAACAAGGACAAGGGGGGTTCACTGATGGATCAATAGCCAACCTATACTAAGAAGTTTACGATAAGCAGGTAGGTAACAATAAGCAGGTACAAAAGCAGGCTATGCATAAGAATAGGAGCAATCAAATACAGTAGCAAAATCTAATGCAAGCATGAGAGAATGGAATGGGTGATATCGGGATGATCAAAGGGGGGGCTTGCCTGGCTGCTTAGACAAGGAGGGTCGTCGTCGACGTAGTCGATCACAGAGACATCAACATCGGTCTCAGGGTCTACCGGACAGAAGAGGGGGGGAAGAAAAAGTAAATACATGCAAACATATGTATAACAAGACAACAAGCGGGGTTTGAGGTGTTCGAACGCGGTGCTAGGTGATACCGGCGAAGGGGGAAAACATCCGGAAAAGTTTTCCCAGTTCCGGACGTCTGTCAGACAGATGAACCGGAGGGGAAAAATTCAACGTTTGCTATGCTAGGGACGTGTGGCGGACGAACAGACCACATGTTCGGATTTGTCTCGTCGTACTGACCAACTTTCATGTAGAAAACTTTTTCATCCGAGCTACGGTTTAATTTCTATTAATTTTCAAAGTTTTATTAATATTCTGAAATTAATTTTAATCTGAAAATAAAAGCTAAAATGCTAGGCGCACCCAGCACAGTATACACAAAAGTGTACCCTGTGGCTGACAGGTGGGCCAGGGGGACCCAGTTGACCAGTCAACGTTTGACTGGTCAACAGGGGTTGGACCCCCCTATCATTGACTATGTCTAGTTAACTAGTTCAGTTTCAACTAATCCAATGATTAGGTTAATTAATCCAGAGTTATATAAGATAAGTTAATTAAACTAATTAATTAATCAATATTTATTTATTTATTTATTTTAAACCCCCTTTTTTGTTCTTATCCAGGGGCTGGGCCCCGTGTGTAATAGACACAAGGGCCAACTATTCATGCAGGGCACGGCCACGGTGCCCGTCGGGGCGGAGGGGCGAGGCCGTCTGACCAGGGTTGAGCCCGGCAACGGCGAGGCCACAGCAGCGCGAGCGCTGGGGAGCTGGTCGCGGGCACTGGTGGGCGAGAGTTGCGACAGACAGCGGGCAACCGGCAGGAGGGGCGAGCAGGGCCGCGACGGCGATGTTAGGCGCTCGGATGTGGGCACGAGCGGGCGTCGCTGGGCGCGCGAGCGGATGAGGCGCTGGCGAGCACAGCCGCGGGACGACGGAGAGAGGAGAGATGGATAGAGGAGGGGCACTCACGGCCGTTGCCGAGTAGGGGTCGGCGAGGCTCGACGACGGGGACGGCGACGACGCCGCTGGGGAGGAGGACGGGGACGATCCGGCGAGGGGGGAGGTTCGGCGACGGCGCGACGTCGGTTGGCGGCGGGGTCGAGGCTGCGTTGCCTGAGGCGTCGCAGTGAGGGGCTTCGAGGAGGAGGGGAGGCGTCAGGCAGGGGAGGATTCTCCGGCGGCGGGCGGCGGCAGGAGCGCCGCGAGGTCGGGACGAAGCCGACAGGGGCGATGGGATCGGGGCGCTGAGCTGGGGAGCTCCCGATCCAGATCGCGCGACGGGGGGGAATGGGGATCGTGGAGAGAGGGGTTAGGATTCGGTGTTGACCAGGAGGGGGTTAAGGGGAGTGGGGTGGGCCGGCCTAGTCGGCCTGGTGGCCAGCTGGGCCGGTTGGCCCAGTGGGGGCTTTTATTTTTTTTAAACTTCTTTGTTTTCTTTTAATTTCAAAAGGCAAAACAGTTTTATAAAATACAAAGCTTGAACCTAAATTATTAATATAATTTAGACTACAGCCACAATTAGTTTGGTAGCTACATAAATTAGCTCAGCATTTTTATAAAACAAAAGGCATTTAAACAACGTTTTAACCATTATTTTTAATTTGTTTAGGGCATTTAAACACTTTGCAAAAATGTTGGTTCACCACCATATCGCCAAAAGGATATTTGCCACATTATGAACATTTTTGTTTGTTTGGCAATTTGAATTTTGGACTTTGGTTTGAATTTGATTTTGGATTGCGATTTGGATCAATCAAGGATTAGTAACAGTAAGAGTGGTGACATGGCACTATTAACTTGGGATTACTGTATCTTAATTATCCGGGCGTCACAATTCTCCTCCACTACAAGAAATCTCGTCCCGAGATTTAAGGGGTGTAGTAGGGGGAAGACTCTAAAAGGACGGGGCTCAACACAAGATAGGTACCTGGGGGCTATCTCGCTACGTGGCATAGAGGCATCTCTCGAGTTGAAATTCAAGAAAGTCATCGAGAGAAAGGTAAGGAGGAGCAATATGAAGCTTCAAGCGGATGGACAATCGTTCGATGTTTGAAACAGAGTGTGAAAGGGGTCCAGCGCATCGAAAATAAGTATTGCATCTGATAGCAGAACAGATCAGAAGAAGGTGGCTAGTGAATTACATATGAAGCCAAGCGTGAGGAACAATTTAGGAAGACAGAGATGTACATGAGAGTCAGGTTTCGATCCTGGGACCTATGGGTTATGGGCCCACCATGTGGGTTAAAAGCAAGAAGGCGTTAAATTTTGCATGGTCATGATAGCAAGGCAGGCCAGAGGACAACCTGTCAATTATGTCGACAACAACATCGGTACCAAGGGCGAGGGACGAAGAGAACCATTTTCCTGCTCGTTAAGACGAGGCGGACCAATAGGCAAAGTTCTCGTCCATCGGCGACTACCGAAATATCATCAACAATAGTAACAAGGTCTTCCTGACAGAGTTTGTACACCAAGGTGTTTAAATAAGCAGGGAATTATCACTGCTTAGATAAGATAGGTTACAAGAAAGGTTAAACAAAACAATGGAAAGGCAAGCGTAGACTCGAATCACTTATCAGTGTTCTCGGGTGTCTAACAACTTAGAACCCGTGGAAAATTGGAATCGGTGAGAAATAACAGTTGATGAAGAACTCATAAGAGGTTATGTAGTTCCATGATAATCTCGAGATACCAGAGGGTAATACTCGAGGGTATAGCAAAACTGAGGTTGGACGGGTGAAATGATCTACAGAAGACAAGTACTTCCACTTGTCCGAGAAATGAAATCAAAGAAGAATAATATGGTTGAAACCACAGTTGCAAAGGACCAATTATAGATACAAGATGAACTTATCACAAGGGGAAAATTATTATAACAAGAAGCTTCCATGATAGGATCTACATCGTGTCCATGGGCATGAACACAAAGTTCAAGGTCGACTCCCACTTCTCTAATGCATAACCTTTCATTCACTTCTCAATTTCGACAAAGCTGTAGTGTTCAGATTTTATCTAGCATAACACTAGTAGAGTATGACCCGTAGAAGTTTCCGGGTTCACACAGATTGTGGAAGGCATAGGTTCAACCCATCGGGGCATCTTAGGAACACATACCACAAAGTTTAGGAATAAATAACTCAAGCTCGAAAATAGAGCATGGTTGACAAAAGCAGGGGATACAATTTACCAAAGGCATTATGTATCCGAGGAAGCTCACAAGGTTACGGCATATGAAGGACGTTGTCGGGTAGAACCCCACAAAGGATCTGGTGGTACACGAGGGATCTGATGTGAGTATCGATACTCAGCCAGAAGAAGAAAGAATGCAAGGTATAGGATTATAGTAGCCACTGACTAATTCAGAGTCCAATGCAAAGGGAATTGCAATTTCCAAAATCAAGGGATCAGAAGCAAACGCTCTGACCAAGGATGGTTAACTTGAATAGACTTAGGGCACAATCGATGGCAATCTGATCGGCCGAGAACCAACTCATGTTCGGGAAGACGTCTGAGCCGGAAAGATAATCTATAAGGATCAACTGATAATTGCGACACAGACATATCAAATCGAAAGACTCAAGATGATAATGACAAAGGACGTCAATGGATACTGCTAGGCATATGGAATTAACCAGAGTGTAGGAAGGTAATACTTTCAAAAGCAATAGGCGACAGAGGTCATCGAAAACTCGGATTGTATTACCAAGTATCTTATGAAGCATAAGAATAACTGGGGGTGAATGGATACTCGATAAGGGCGAGTAATTATTCGAAGGGGTATTCATGCCGCAAGGACTGCAGGGCAGGAAGCATAAAGGATCCTCGGAACATCGAAGAGTATTTTAGGACATCTTAATAACAAGAGCAACTGGGGATGAAGGTATGAACGACAACATAGGTAGTTACGCATAAGGATTTGTCGGTGGTAGGGATTGCAACGGCGAAGGACACAAGGGTCTCAAGAAAGCATCGGAGAGTATCTTCAGAATCTTCTGCTGAAGCGGGCCATCATTTGGAATGAAGGGGCTCTCCGGGAGAAGTATTTACGAGAACCTAGAGTTATAGTTTGCAAAACCATTTAACCCGAATGGCAGAGAGATCAGATTCCCAGAGTATAAACGAGGAATAAAAGATTCTAATACCACCCAATTGGCGACGTGGGCCCGTAAGCCACACAGCCATGTTAGTAAATCAGTTTTTCAAAAACTAGACTCAACTTCGGCCAAGGAGTTGGAAAGGGGGATCCTACAGGCAGTCGGCTCTGATACCAACTTGTGACGCCCCCGATTCAATCGTACACTAATCATACACGCAAAGGTGTACGATCAAGATCAGGGACTCACGGGAAGATATCACAACACAACTCTAGACACAAATAAAATAATACAAGCTTTATATTACAAGCCAAGGGCCTCGAGGGCTCGAATACAAGCTCGATACACAAGAGTCAGTGAAAGCAACAATATCTGAGTACAGACATAACTTAAACAAGGGTGCCTTAAGAAGGCTAGCACAAAAGCAACCCGATCGAAGAGGCAAGGCCTCCTGCCTGGGACCTCCTAACTACTCCTGGTCGTCGGTGGTCTTCACGTAGCCGCATCCATCGGCGGTGGCATCTATCTCGAGGGATCCACCATCTGGTTGCATCAACCGGAAAGAAGAAATAAGGGAGGAAAGGGGTAGCAAAGCAACCGTGAGTACACATCCAAAGTACTCGCAAGCATCAGATCTATACTAACTATGCATTGGTATCAAATGGAAGGGTTGTATCTGTGGACTGATCTGCAGAATGCATGCCAGAATAGAGGGGGAAGGCCTAGCCTATCAAAGACTAGCATCTTCACGTAGCTCCGAGCATCTTGCAGCATGTAGAAGAGTAAAGAATAGCAGTTTATATTTAACAAGCATGTTGTAACGATAATGCCCAGAGATCCTTCCGCGACTCCCTGCGAGAAAGCAATCCCAGAGCCACATATCTCAAGTATCCATTTGTAGTTGTATAAGATCAGGATATAAGTCTGAACGTCCGTTACCGTGGACACGGCTATTAATAGATAATCTTCCCTGCAGGGGTGCACCACGTTTGCCAACATGCTCGATCATGTTGGCCGGACACACCTTTCTGGGGGCAATGCCCGGCCTTGGAAGATCAACATGTCGCAGCCCAACCTAAACTCAGCAGAGAGGTCCCCGCCGGTCTACATCCTAAGCACTCCGGGGTCTGGGCCCATCACTCGATGCACTTCGGGTCATTACGTGCAGGGCGATACAGGCCACCTCCACTGGGGCGCCGACCGGGCCGTGCCGCAATGCTAAACTGGACGTCTGACAAAGCTTCGGCTGATACTGCAATGTCGAGGCCCATAACTATTATTAGCTTGCGAAGACGAGCAGAGACTCACGATAAGGTGACCCCGTCGCCCCGTCTCGAGGAAATACGGCAAGGGCTAGCCCAGCCGACTCGGGGGCGGCTTGCCGGCCCGGCCGTGCCTCGTAACCATCTTGCGGGTGCTCTCAAGGCCCGCTCGACTTTCCCAAAGGTCTCAAGTAAAGTCAAGGTAATCGTGTGTACAAACATCAAGGGGAAAACCCGAGGAATCACCCACGGAGGATTCCACTCAATGTAATCATCAAGGTGAACGTAAGAGGGACCACCCTCGAGGTTCACACTTGTGGTGTTGAACGACAGAGCCGTACCGGGAATGGTGAAAGAGGAAATCACCCTCGATGACCATGACCAAATAGCTACACTACAGAATTATCATTAGGAGTGCGTTATGAGGGATCACCCTCGGCACTCGATAGTAGCTCTGTAGAGTCAAGCAACAAAAGTGGCGTGATGTGATGTGAGATGTCGGGCTCTTGTCGTCGATCGCGTCGATCGAGGCATCGATGATGAAGCAGGGGCAACAAGGACAAGTGGGGGTCACTGATGGATCACTAGCCAACCTATACTAAGCAGTTTAGGATAAGCAGGTAGGTAACAATAAGCAGGTACAAAAGCAGGCTATGCATCAGAATAGGAGCAATCAAATACAGTAGCAAAATCTAATGCAAGCATGAGAGAATGGAATGGGCGATATCGGGATGATCAAAGGGGGGGGCTTGCCTGGTTGCTTAGACAAGGAGGGTCGTCGTCGACGTAGTCGATCACAGGGACATCAGCATCGGTCTCAGGGTCTACCGGAGAGAAGAGGGGTGAAGAAACAGTAAATACACGCAAACATATGTATAACAAGACAACAAGCGGGGCTAGAGGTGTTCGAACGCGATGCTAGGTGATACTGGCGAAGGGGGAAAACATCCGGCAAAGTTTTCCCAGTTCCGGACGTCTGTCAAACAGATGAACCGGAGGGGAAAAGTTCAACGTGTGCTATGCTAGGGACATGTGGCGGACGAACAGACCGCATGTTCGGATTCGTCTCGTCGTACTGACCAGCTTTCATGTAGAAAACTTTTTCATCCGAGCCACGGTTTAATTTCTATTAATTTTCAAAGTTTTATTAATATTGTGAAATTAATTTTAATCTGAAAATAAAAGCTAAAATGTTAGGCGCACCCAGCACAGTGTACCCAGTGGCTGACAGGTGGGCTAGGGGGACCCAGTTGACCAGTCAATGTTTGACTGGTCAACAGGGGTGGGACCCCCCTGTCATGGACTGTATCTAGTTAACTAGTTCAGTTTCAACTAATATAGTGATTAGGCTAATTAATCCAGAGTTAAATAAGTTAAGTTAATTAAACTAATTAATTAATCAATATTTATTTATTTATTTATTTTAAACCCCCTTTTTTGTTCTTATCTAGGGGCTGGGCCCCGTGTGTAATAGACACAAGGGCCAACTATTCATGCAGGGCGCGGCCACGGCGCCCGTTGGTGCAGAGGGGCGAGGCCGGCTGACCAGGGTTGAGCCCGGCAACGGCGAGGCCACAGCGGGGCGAGCGCTGGGGAGCTGGTCACGGGCACCGGTGGGCGAGAGCAGCAGCAGACAACAGGCAACCGGCCGGAGGGGCGAGCTGGGCCGTGATGGCGTGGTCGGGCGCTCGGATGCGGGCATGAGCGGGCGTCGCTGGGCACGCGAGCGGACAAGGCGCTAGCGAGCACAGCCACGGGACGACGGAGGGAGGAGAGATGGAGAGAGGAGGGGCGCTCACGGCCGTTGCCGAGTAGGGGTCGGTGAGGCTCGACGACGGGGACAGCGATGGCGCTGCTGGGGAGGAGGACGGTGACGATCTGGCGAGGGGGGAGGTTCGGCGACGGCGCGGCGTCGGTTGGCGGCGGGGTCGAGGCAGCGTTGCCTGAGGCGTCACGGCGAGGGGCTTCGGGAAGGAGGGGAGGCGTCAGGCAGGGGAGGGTTCTCCGGCGGCGGGCGGCGGCAGGAGCGCCGCGGGGTCGGGACGAAGCCGACAGGGGCGATGGGATCGAGGCACTGAGCTGGGGAGCTCCCGATCCAGATCGCGCGATGGGAGGGGGGGAGAATGGGGATCATGGGGAGAGGGGTTAGGGTTCAGTGTGGACCGGGAGGGGGTTAAGGTGAGTGGGGTGGGCCGGCCTAGTCGGCCTGGTGGCCAGCGGGGCCGGTTGGCCCAGTGGGGGCTTTTTTTTAAAACTTCTTTGTTTTCTTTTAATTTCAAAAGGCAAAACAGTTTTATAAAATACAAAGCTTGAACCTAAATTATTAATATAATTTAGACTACAGCCACAATTAGTTTGGTAGCTAAATAAATTAGCTCAGCATTTTATAAAACAAAAGGTATTTAGACAACGTTTTAACCATTGTTTTTAATTTGTTTAGGGCATTTAAACACTTTGCAAAAATGTTGGTTCACCACCAATATTGCCAAAAGGATATTTGCCACATGAGGAACATTTTATTTTTCATGTTTGGCAATTTGAATTTTGGACTTTGATTTGAATTTGATTTTGGATTACGATTTGGATCAATCGAGGATTAGCAACAGTAAGAGTGGTGACGTGGAACTATTAACTTGGGATTACTGTAGCTTAATTATCCGGGCGTCACACGGAGCTCAGCAGACTCGGCGAGGCTGCGGAGACGGCGAATCAGACGGCGGCATCCGGCGGCCGTGGTTGGGGAAGAAGGCCACAGGCGTCGTCTTGGGGCCGTCCTGGCTCGTATAGATCGGTTAGGAGGGAGAAGAGGTTGCGGCTGATCCTCTGGGCTCAACGGCAGGGCGAGGGGTGGCCGGTGGTTACGGGGGTGCTCGTCGGCATTCTCGGGCGGTCACGGCGATGGCAGGAGAGAGAGACAGAGAAGGAGATGGGGAGGAGGGAGAGTGCGAGGGGGTTCCAGGGGCGTGCGTGGCGCCGTTGGAGACGTCCAGGCGTCGAGGACGCAGGCAAGCAGGGTGGAGGTGGCCGCACGGCGGTGCACGCGAGTCGGGCACGCGCCCGTCCTCCTGGCAGGGAGGAAGACGATAGGGAGGCTGGTGGTGGGCTGGGCCACAGGTGCGCCAGCACAGGAGCTGGGCCGGTTGCTGGCACCAGGTAAGTCCTTCTCTCCCTCTCTTCTAATTGTTTTTGTATTTCTATTATTCTGTAGTCTTTAGGGCTTTATTAAAAATACTAATACTATCCCAAAAATCATGAAACTTCCTCAATCCCACTATTTGGAAAATATCCAACAGCAAACATTTATGTTTATGATTATTTGAGCATTTAATGTAGAATTTAAATGCCCAAATGAAAATACCATATGATTTAATTCAGAGCCCAAATATGTCATGGAAAAATGTGCATCACCTCTGGTTACTATTTACAGCATTTCCCATAAATGATGAACATTTTTGAAAGCCATTTGGATTTACTGAAAATATTTTAGGTGAACCTAGTGAATTCCTTTGATGCTAGGGGTTTAGGCAATCCCCATTTCAAGTTTCTTTCAAGATTAAACATGATGCACACATGAGGTTAGCCTAGTGCAATGCCAGAAGCTAGGGATGTGACAGAAGTGCTTCCACCAAGTTATCTGATGCCTTTGGATGGACAGAGGTCATCGACACAGGCGGCTCGCCCCCCTTGGCTGGGGGCTGCCTGCCTAAATCCGGAACCACTGGATGTTACGGTGCAGTATCCATCTGGGGGCCAAGCTTGCTGCGGCCCCCCTCATCAGAACCCATGGGGATCTTCCCCACATGAGCCCGGCATCGGGGGTCTCGCCTTGAGGAGTCTCCAGGACTACCTCCCCCTGGCCCAGTATCCTCTGAGATAACACCTCGGTGTCATCCGTGGGCCTGGGAGTGGAAGCCGTCGGGAGCGAATAGTTGTTCATCTCCGACGAGCTCAAGGACCCATCCGAGGAGGATAAGTCGATGTGGGCTTCGGACGGACTGCACAAACATATTTTGACATAATAAGAAACCATAAAGCTAAAACAGTATTATGGTATCCGGATACTTACGACTTTGCCAGGGGCTTGGCCCTTGGTAGCCAATCCTCCTCGCTGTAGGCGGCCGTTGTGGACTGGTCCGGAGGGAGGGTCCTTCCCTTCTTGGACCCTTCGGCCTCCCCGGAAGGGGCGACCTTCCTTTTCTTCTCCCCCCTGTCGGTGTCAAAACCGGCGGATCTCGGGTAGGGGGTCCCGAACTGTGCGTCTAGGCGGATGGTAACAGGAGACAAGGGACACGATGTTTTTACCCAGGTTCGGGCTCTCTCGATGGAGGTAAAACCCTACTCCTGCTTGATTAATATTGATGATATGGGTAGTACAAGAGTAGATCTACCACGAGATCAAATAGGCTAAACCCTAGATGCTAGCCTATGGTATGATTGTTTTTTCGTCCTACGAACTAAAACCCTCCGGTTTATATAGACACCGGAGAGGGCTAGGGTTACACAGAGTCGGTTACAATGGTAGGAGATCTACATATCCGTATCGCCAAGCTTGCCTTCCACGCCAAGGAAAGTCCCATCCGGACACGGGACGAAGTCTTCAATCTTGTATCTTCATAGTCTAGGAGTCGGGCCAACGGTGATAGTCCGGCCATCCGGACACCCCCTAATCCAGGACTCCCTCAGTAGCCCCTGAACCAGGCTTCAATGACGACGAGTTCTCCACGCATATTGTCTTCGGCATTGCAAGGCGGGTTCCTCCTCCGAATACTTCATAGAAGATTTTGAACACAAGGATAGTGTCTGGCTCTGCAAAATAAATTCCACATACCACCGTAGAGAGAATAACATTTACACAAGTTCAATCTGCTGATGTATTCCGTGGCATGACATCACACCATGGCCAGGCCTTTATTCGAATCATTTTTACTGTTCCGCCTCAGCGCGTTTAGCGAAGTGGTTTCCTTGGCACGTATTGTCAAGGCAGAGATCGTGTCCCCTTATTCCGGGGTTCTCTTCAATACGGGCGTGGGTAACCCAGTCGTGCCTGTTGGCACGCCTCCTCTACCAAAGGCGAGTCCCGAACGGTCACGGGGAGGGCTCTTGGTATTCAACCTCTTTATAACGAGACCAAGGCCCGCTCCTTTCTTTCAATCTCAATCGAATCCGCCCCTTGCCTCGAGTTCCAACACCGAAAGCTCTAGATTCAGGCGCTTCAGACCTCCGAAGATGCCCGGCTCCGACCTGCAAGGCCGGTGGATGCCTTCCTCGGTCACAGAAGAAGACGTGCTAAAGTTGAGAGACGCCCGGTATCTAACCGGCGAAATTTCGCACTGGCTGCCTGCCCAAGGGCAGGTTATTCCCACTCCCAAGCCCGGTGAGAGCGTTGTGTTCGTATCTCACTTCCTTCAGGGGTTAGGCTTCCCGACGGATCCCTTCGTGAGGGGGCTCATGTTTTATTATGGGCTGGAATTTCATGACTTGGATCCGGAGTTCATCCTCCACATCTCATCGTTCATTGTCGTATGTGAAGCCTTCCTCTGCATTACCCCTCACTTTGGGTTGTGGCTTAAAACCTTCAAAGTGGAACCGAAGATGATCAAGGGGTAGCAGGCAGAGTGCGGAGGGGCTGTTATAAGCAAGAATGTTGACACTCCATGGCCCGAGGGCTCTTTTCAAGAGGAGCTCAGTCTATGGTAACAAGAGTGGTTTTATATCACAGCTCCCAGGGGCACCAAATGGGTGGCGCCACCTGCCTTTCGCACGGGTCCTCCGCTGCGGCTGGCGTCATGGGTCAATAAAGGGCTCGACTGGGGGCCGTCCAAGGACGTGCCCTTGTTGCAGGGCCGTATTCGAGATCTCCTAGAGAGAGAGATCAATTTGGTCGTAGTAGCGCAGGTCATGCTGATTCGTCGCACCCTGCCCTGCAAACGTCGCCCCCTCCGCCTGTGGGAGTTCAATCCGGAGGGACCACGAGATCTCCAACATCTTATGGGCGCAACGCCCATGGAGATGTACCAACTGTTCTTCGAATCACAAGCAATGTGTCCGGATTTGACCGAGGACGCAGGTCTGAGCTGCAATCGCCCGGGTACTCAAGTAAGTAGTCTTGTACCCGAACATGCTATCCGTATATCTATCATAAGCTTGCCTTTAAAAGAGCCGTCCCTTGAACAGGAGTGGATAGCGAAAGCAAAACTGATCCGGTGTCCGGCCCCCCTCCCTGAGATCACGCCCGATCCTGTGTTAACCAGGATGCTAGAGGCTGCGCCTTTTGAAGAAGGCGAAGGGGGGAACAAGGGAGCTACTACCTCCACGAAGGAGTTTATCAAGAAAGGAGGAATCAAGAATCCCTTCCTCCAAGGGGAGAAGAGGACCACTTCTGAAGATCCGGAGACCAAGGTCTCGAAGCGGGGGAAGAAATCTTCACCAGAGGGTCCTCCGCCAGGAGATGCCCCGGCCGCACAATTTCCCCAAGGAGATCAGCCCTCCAGCGAGCCGTAAGTAAAGACGGGGGTTTTCCTAAAATGAGAGACATCCCCGGTTTATTTTTGAAGATAACCAAAATTTTTTCTTGTAGTTTGGATCTCAGCCCTTCTCAGCAGAGCTCGTCTTCGGAGGATCTTGATCCGGAGATGATGGAGAGCGAAACGCCTCCGCCTGCCGAACCGTCATGCGAGGCGGACGACCCTGAGGTGTCGTCGCAGAGGGTTTCTCCGAATCCTGCGGGGCCGAAGGCAGTCGTAGGTCCCCTCAAAGCCCTCCGCATCCGGCCTTCGAAAAAGGCCATCGGACGAGTCTGGCTCCGACCGGTGTACGGTCGGAGGAGTTGAAAGATCTGCTCGGGCGAGCGTCTATCTCGAAAGATCACCGTGCGCTAATGGGTACGGTGATTGAAAGGATTTCATCCGCTGAAAGTGGATTGCATGAAGCCGTCATAATTTTACTGATGGGTTTTGAGGTACGCAAAATGATGTACCTTCTGACAGTTTTGCATATAGAATGCGCCCTGTATAGATAGTAGCCCCTGAGACTTGGTGTGCTGTCAGAAATGACAGCGCGCCAAGGATCATAATCCCAGGTATAATATGCACTCTTCCTATGTAGGTGGCCAAGCGTCCGGTGGCAAGCCAGACTGATGAATTTGCCGAACTAAAGCGGCAACTTGACATGGCAGATTCTGACATCGCGCTTGTCAATAAGCGGCTTGACGAGTCACAAGGTATGCAGCTTCCCTGCGGACACCCGGTAAGGTAGCTTAATGTATGTGCCTTACAACATGTATGCTTGATGCAGATGGTGCCCCTGCCATGGAGAACCTTCGGGCGGAGCTCGCCCGAGCCAAGGAGCAAGCCCGGAAAAGTGATGTGGCTGCCTTAAAAGCGGCTGAAGAGCTGAGAGCCGAACAGGCTGCTCACTGCCAAAGCAAGAAAGAAATGGCCGTGATGGCCATAAAGTTGAAGAATGCTACCGACCGTTGCGAGCTTCTTGAGAAAGAAGGGCGAGCCGGACAAGAGGACCTGAAAAAGGCCACTACTAAGGCCAAGGATGCTCGCTCTACGATGAGAGCTGTGAAAGAGGAGCTGCGTCAGGCCGAAGATATTACGGCTGGAAAGCCTTTTCTACTGCGGAGGAAATTTACGGATCCTAAGTATGCTCAGTTGGGCCAACTGTGGGGTGCGGAGGATGCTTATCTGGATTTGGCGGCGAGTGCCGCAGACGCGGTTGCACACTTCCGAGGCCAAAAGGATCACGGAATGGAAGAGCTTTTTTGGTCGCAGTTCCATAGTCCAGAGCGTCCGCTTCCATTGACTGATCGTTTAGCCGAATGGGCTAAGCTGAATAGGTTGTCCGGACTCGCCATGAAGGATGTCGTGACTCATTTGTGGCCGAGCAGGCCTGGGCCGAAGAGTTATTTTGGCTTGGTGTAGCAGTTCCTTGGTGCGGTGCCGCATATTGGTGCAATGAAGCGGTCAGCATGCATAGAGGGTGCGCGGATGGCTCTTGCCCGTGTCAAAACATGCTGGGCGGAGATGAAGGCCACCGACGTTGCATCCCAGGATTCAGACAGAAGCCAAGTACCTGCCGGGCACTATTTTGAGGAAGTCCTGCAGGGCGCTCGTTTAATAGAGACGGAGTGCTCGAAGGATATTCTGTTCTAATGACATGTATGATTTGTGAAATGATGTTTCAATATAATATAAGGGCTTTTTATACTTGTGTGTTCAAGTACTGAAATACCTCCTGTGCGGCCGTTAATGTATATGTGTGTATAACCTAAAAGATGGCAGTCTTCGGCTTCAGTCCCCACGCTCATAGTGCGGGGGTGTTTGAAAAAAAGCGCATTTTCACACTTAATCCAACGTCTTGGTCCTGTGAAGTAGGTGATAACGTAGCAAACTAGGCAACCGGACTATAATGCTTTATCACTTTCACTTAGCCATAGGAGTTCGATGGTGGGGCTACTATATAGCCCCTAGGGGCACCGCGCTCTCTGAATTTGGGGCGCGTATGTGCCTGACCGAGGTTCCTTCGTTAATGCGGAGGAATTCTAAAAATTTCGGTGGGTCATCGAGTGGTTGACCATTCTCACGCTATATCATGACAGTCAGTTTTCGGCTTTCTCTACTGAGGTGCTCACCAGGCCAAACCGGGGCACAATCGCAGTAGTTCTCCTGGTGCCGCGTTAGCTGATAGAGTGGAACGTAAGGCAGCAAAACACAGGAGCCGGGCAAACCCAACATTTGACCAAAGACATGATTTGGAGCTGATGCATATAAGGCCTAACTCGAGATGCCGAACACACCCTAAGGTATTCGGCCTTTATGAAAACGGGCAGAACAATGCCCTAAGCCCCTAGTGTCCAGGTACGCGCAAAAAATTCTGACGCGGCCGATGCCAAAACGCCAGCCTCCTCCTCGGTTATAGCAAGAAGCCGGGGGATGTGTATCAACAAGATAAAGTAAAAAAGTTTACACAGGGTCTTAATCTGAAAAGAATCCTTCCAACGGGTCCCTACTGCACGTCTGCGCCTGTGTCTCCATTGTGCCGTATCCTGGACAGGTGTAGCATGGTGTTCATCTATAAAAGAGAAGAACTTAGTTGAAGAAAGGTTGTGCAAAAAATGTACTTTACATTAAATAAACTGAGTACGATTCGAAAAGCGAATAAAATTGAGCTTTATTGTCTCTTGTTGTACATGCATGAAGCCCCTTGTACGGGGGTGTGCGGCTGGCAGGCCTTTATATGTTTACGTCGGACTTGTCTAGCCGTGTCCGGGGTCCGAATGACCTGTTCAGGTGCTTGGTTTAGCGGAGCCGGATTAGTGTGTGACTGTCCAGGCAGTCTCACGTTCTTCTGTGCTCGAGTAACACTTGATATTTCCCTTTAATGAGATGATGCCACGTGGACCGGGCATTTTGAGTGTAAGTGATGCATAATGTGGTATTGCGTTAAAGCGGGCAAAAGCTTCTCGTCCCAATAGTGCTTGATAGCTACTTTTGAATGGGGCAATGTGGAAGGTTAACTTTTCACGGCAGAAGTTGTCGGATGAGCCGAACACAACTTCAAGGAGTAGGGAGCCCGCACAATGGGCATATAGGCCTGGCATTACCACCTTGAAGGAGGTGTTGCTTTGGTAAATTTTCGTTGGGTCTATCCCCATTTTGCGGATTGTGTCCTGATATAGCAGGTTTAGATCACTACCGCCATCCATTAGGACTTATCTGAATTGGAGTCCGTCGATTATGGGATCTAATATCAAGGCAGTCCATCCTACGTTCCGGATACTTCCGGAGTAATCCTGATGATCAAAGGTGATTGGTTTTGACAACCAATGTCGGGACTCCACCGGGATAGGCCGCGCGGCACGTATTCCTATGGGCGCCGCTCTGATTTTCCCTTTTGTCACTTGAAGTGAATTTACTGTTTTGACTTCTTGTTGGAAATTCTTTTTTTTCGGTGCTCTGCTTGTGGGGTTCGTCGTCGTCCTCGCTTGGTGTGTCGAGCCCCTTGTGTTCGGCATTGAGTTTGCCGGACTGCTTGAAGACCAAACAATCTCTGTGGGTATGGTTTGCAGGCTTCCCGGGGGTACTACTGATTTGGCATATTTTGTCCAAGATTTTGTTTAGGTTGGATAGCTCGTGGCTGTTATCCTTGAGGGGCAGTTTTTTATGATTCTGCCGAGAGCTTTTGAATCCGGCGTAGACCGCCGTGCTCTTCGGGCTGTTTCCCCTTGTCCGGCGCTGGTCCTTGCTGCGTCATGTTTTCCCGTTTCCATCTCTGACTTCAGATGTACTTGGGTCGCTGGTACTACATCTTGCCAGCCAACTATCCTCTCCCCCGCAAAAGTGGGTCATGAGGCTTGTTAGTGCGGCCATTGTTCTTGGCTTTTCCTGGCCAAGGTGCCTGGCGAGCCATTCTTCCCGGACGTTGTGTTTGAAAGTTGCTAAGGCTTCGGCGTCCGGACAGTCGACTATTTGGTTCTTTTTGGTGAGGAACCTGTTCCAGAATTTGCGGGCTGACTCTCCGGATTGTTGAGTTATGTGACTTAAATCGTCTGCATCCAGAGGGCGGACATAAGTCCCTTGAAAATTTGCCCAAAAAGCATCCTCGAGCTCTTCCCAACTTCCAATGGTATTTTCAGGGAGGCTTTTAAGCCAGTGTCATGCTAGCCCTTTGAGCTTGAGGGGTAAGTATTTTATGGCGTGGAGATCGTGTCCTCTAGCCATGTGTATGTGGAGGATGTAATCCTCAATCTAGACTCCCGGGTCTGTTGTTCCGTCGTATGCCTCTATGTTTATGGGTTTACATCCCGCTGGAAATTCGTGATCCAGCACCTCATCGGTGAAACATAGGGGATGTGTGGCACCCCTATATTTGGGTGTGCCGTGATGTCCAGGTAATTGGCGTATTGCATTGCTTAGAAGAGCTTGCTTTCTTGGCCCGTAGATGGACCTAACTGGGCCATCCATTTGATGTGAATCCTTAGGCGGACCGCGCGCCGGCTTGTGTGCGGCGCTATTTGCCGCTCTATGCTTTTCATGTGGTCGTCTATCCGAATGGGCGGCCTCTTTGTTTTTTGATTGCGGGGGCTCTAAGGCGTCCTCATCGAATTCAGGCAGTAGTTTGCTTTTCGGGTAGCTCTTCGTTTGGCAACTGTCACCGTATTTGTCTGTGGTGTTGAATACTTTGCCCCATCTGATTCTGAGTGCATCTTCCGCTGTTTTGAGCTTCTGCTTCTGCTTTTTCAGGCTACGCGTAGTTGTGACGAGCCTTTTGTGGAGGTTCTTTTGCTCCAACAACTTTTCCGGTGTGAGATCGTCTGGACTGTCATCTTCGCCGGGGGCGGGTTGTTTATCCAAGTTGTCTTGTTCGGACGGTTGTTCGATGGCATGTTTGTCGTGCATTGGTGCGACCTGCTCTATGGCTGGGTCTTTATGACCGCCGTCTTTGTCGAGGCGGGACTTTGTGCGGCGCTTTCGTCGCCGTCTTGACTGCTTTTCGAGGGATTTATCCTTCGTAGCATCCTGTTGTTCCTCGTCGTCACTTCCTTTAGGTGTATCCACCATGTATACATCGTGAGATGGGGTGGCTGTCCAACACCCTATAGGTGCTGGTTCTTGGTTGTCTCCTGCATCATCGTCCATACCGTCGATGTCGTCGGAGTCGAAGTCAAGCATGTCGGTTAAATCATCGACAGTGGCTACAAAGTGGGTGGTGGGTGGGCGTTGAATTTCTTCGACGTTCGCATCCCAACCTTCCTGGCCATTGTCTAGCCAGGGCTCTCCTAATAAAGAGAGAGACTTTAGTGAATTCAGGATGTCGCCAAAGAGCGAGTGCTGAAAGATGTCCGCGACAGTGAACTCCATAACCGGTGCCCAATCGGATTTCATAGGCAGGGGCGCGGGAGGTTCGGAGCCCGGAGAGGAGTCCGGCACCTCAGAGTCACGCGCTTTGCGAAGGACAGGGATGGTGTTTGGCTCAATCGCCGTAGAGATCGTAGCCCCTGAGGCGGTGTCCAGCCACTCGTCCTCGACCGGTGAAGTCGGCTCCGAACTAGGAGTCGGAGCGGACGTTGGTGCGGCCTCCAGGGTACTGTCCGGCGGCAGAGCTAGATCATACCCATCGAGACAATGCGGCGTGCTTGGCTGTGGCTCGAATCCATCGAAGATCAAGTCTCCACGGATGTCAGCCGTGTAGTTCAAACTCCCAAATCTGACCTGATGGCCAGGGGCGTAGCTTTCGATCTGCTCCAGATGGCCAAGTGAATTGGCCCGCAGTGCAAAGCCGCCGAATACAAAGATCTGTCCAGGGAAATAAGTCTCACCCTGGACCACGTCATTGTTGATGATTGAAGGAGCCATCGGGCCTAAAGGTGACGACACAGAGGAACTGTCAATGCAAGCACCAATGCCGGTGTCAAAACCGCGGATCTCGAGTAGGGGGTCCTGAACTGTGCGTCTAGGCCGATGGTAACAGGAGACAAGGGACACGATGTTTTTACCTAGGTTCAGGCCCTCTCGATGGAGGTAAAACCCTACTCCTGCTTGATTAATATTGATGATATGGGTAGTACAAGAGTAGATCTACCACGAGATCAAAGGGGCTAAACCCTAGAAGCTAGCCTATGGTATGATTGTTTTTTTTGTCCTACGGACTAAAACCCTCCGGTTTATATAGACACCAGAGAGGGCTAGGGGTTACACAGAGTCGGTTACAATGGTAGGAGATCTACATATCCGTATCACCAAGCTTTCCTTCCACACCAAGAAAAGTCCCATCCGGACACGAGACGAAGTCTTCAATCTTGTATCTTCATAGTCTAGGAGTCCGGCCAACGTTGATAGTCCGGCCATCCGGACACCCCCTAATCCAGGACTCCCTCACCCTCAGTTTGGGGGAGAGGGTTTTCCTCTTCCTCCTCCTCATTGTTGTTGGAGGAGTGCACCTTGGTGCCTTCAGACAATGAGTCCGAGACCACCTTGCGTCGGAGACTTTTCCTGGTCCCCGTGGCCTTCTTCTTGGCCTTCTTCTCCAGTACCTCATAGGGTGCCGGAACCAACATCTCCGTCAGGAGAGATGTTGCTGGATCTTCGGGCAACGGAGCTGGACAGTCGATCCACTCCGCTGTCGCCACATAGTCCTTTTCAATCAGTATGATGGCTTAGGTTCCTCCCACAAACATACTGAGGAAGGGTACACCTCGTGAAAGATAGAGAACTTACCGGATTAGCGGGACGCCTTGCGCTGAGCCCGCGGTCCTTGGTAGTGGGAGGAGGAACTTCGGCGGCCTTGAACAACACCTTCCAGACGTCTTTACGCGTCGTGTCGATGAGCTCTCGCAGCGTCTGGTGTTTGGTCGAATCGAACTCCCACATGTTGAATGCCCGTCTTTGGCACGGGAGGATCCGGCGGAAAAGCATGATGTGGACCACATTGACAAGTTTGATCTCCTTGCCTATCATATTTTTGATGTAGTTCTGGAGTCCGGTTAGCTCCGCAGGCACACCCCAGGTTAAGCCCTTTCTTTTCCAAGAGGTAAGCCGCCCAGCTGGAGTCCCGCGGCTCGGTGATATAGAACCACCCCGATTGCCACCCCTTCATGGTCTCCACATAGGAGCCTTCAAGCCAGGTGACGTTGGGCATCTTTCCCACCATGGCACCTCCACACTCCGCTTGCTGGCCGACCACTATCTTCGGCTTCACGTTGAAGATCTTCAGCCACAGGCCGAAGTGGGGCTTGATGTGGAGGAAAGCCTTGCACATGATGATGAACGCCGAGATGTTGAGGATGAAATTAGGGGCCAGATCATGAAAATCTAGCCCATAGTAGAACATGAGCCCTCGGACAAATGGGTAGAGGGGGAATCCCAGTCCGAGGATGAAGTGGGGAGGAACACAACCCTCTCGTGGGGTTCCGGAGTCGGAACAATCTGCCCCGCGTCCGGGAGCCGGTGCGCGATGTCTGCGGCTAAGTATCCGGTCTCCCGAAGCTTCGTAATGTCCTCCTCCGTGACGGAGGAGGCCATCCACTTGCCTCCCGCTCCGGACATGTTTGGAATGGCTGTACGGAGAAGGTGAGAACTAGGCGCTAGAGCTCGAGCGTGCGAGAATGGATGAACAAGGGAAGGAGAAGGCGTGGGTGAAAGAGGAGAATCCCTATCTCCATATAAAGGCGGTAGAAACTATGCGCCTCCCTACTTGCCCATTAAAATCGCTTATTCCCCAAGCGACACGATCGATGGCACAGTTGGGTTACCCATCCCTGTATTGATGAGAATCCCATGATAAGGGGACACGATCTTTGCTTCGACAAGACATTTCAAGGAAACTGCCTCGCATTATGTGCAGTAGCTGGTTATGAAAAAGGCTCGTATAAAGACCGGGCCGTGGTGTGATGTCACGCTATGAAAAGCTGTCAGCAGATTAGATTTGTGGAAAATTGTGCTCTCTACGGTGGTATGTGGAATTTGCTTTGCAGAGCCGGACACGATCCTTGTGTTCATAATCTTCTATGGAGTATTCGGAGAAGGAACCCGCCTTGCAATGCTGAAGACTATCTGCGTGCCGGAGTCATTGTCATTGAAGCTTGGTTCAGGGGCTACTGAGGGAGTCTTGGATTAAGGGGTCCTCGGACAGCCGGACTATATGCTTTGGTCGCACTGTTGGACTATGAATATACAAGATTGAAGACTTCGTCCCATGTCCGGATGGGACTCTCCTTTGCGTGGAAGGCAAGCTTGGCAATTCGGATATGTAGATTTCCTTCTCTGTTACTGACTCTGTGTAACCCTAGCCCCCTTCGGTGTCTATATAAACCAGAGGGTTTAGTCTGTAGGACAACAACAATCATAATCATAAGCTAGCTTCTATGGTTTAGCCTCTACGATCTCGGGGTACATCAACTCTTGTAATACTCATATCATCAAGATCAATCAAGCAGGAAGTAGGGTATTACCTCCATTGAGAGGGCCCGAACCTAGGTAAAACATCGTGTCCCCTACCTCCTCTTACCATTAGCCTTAGACGCACAGTTCAGGACCCCCTCCCCGAGATCCGCCGGTTTTGACACCGACAAACAGAGTAATGCATTAGGCAAGATGACATGATGTAGAGGAATTAACTCAAACAATACGATGAAAACCCCATCTCTTTATCCTCGATCGCAACAATGTAATACGTGTCGGTTCCCTTTCTGTCACAAGGATCGAGCACCACAAGATTGAACCCAAAGCTAAGAACTTGTCCCATTGCAACAAAAACCAATGTAGTTGGCCAAACCAAATCGATAGTTCGAAGAGACTTGAAAGATATCAAATCATACATATAAGAATTCAGAGAACATTCAAATAATATTCATAGATAAGCTGATCATAAATCCCCAATTCATCGGATCTCGGCAAACACACCGCAAAAGAGTATTACATGAAATAGATCTCCAAGGACATCGAGGAGAACTTCGTATTGAGAATCAAAGAGAGAGAAGAAGCCATCAAGCTACTAGCTATGGACCCGTTGGTCTGTGGTAAACTACTCATGCTTCATCGGCGAGGCAATGGTGTTGATGTAGAAGCCCTCCGTGATTGAATCCCCCTCCGGCAGGACGCAGGAAAAGGTCCCTAGATGGGATCTCACGGGTACAGAAGGTTGCGGCGGTGGAAAAGTGGTTTCGTGCACTACAAAAAAATACACTTCCGTGATGATACGTGTTTGTCACAGTAGGTCGCGTTTTCTGTCATGCATGTACATCCATGATGATTTTATGACAGATTCAAGATAGTCATACTTGTGTTGTTGTATAAGTGTTCCATGACATTACAAAAATTATCATCACGGAAGTGTCCACTTCCATGATGATAAATCGCGCGTCACAGAAGTGCTTATGTCAAGGGTGACCGACACGTGGCGTCCACCGTAATGGAATGCCGTTAAGCTATCAGGTCCGATTTTGGATCCGATAACCCGTTAACAGCCCCGACCCATGGGGATTTTCCACGTGTAAAATCATCATTGGCTGGAGGAAACACGTGTTAGCTCACCGTTGGGATAGATGTCATCCACTCATTGGACCGAAGGCGCCTATGATACGTCAACACATGGCACAACCCAACAGAGGCCCATTCCTGTGAAAAGGCCTACCCATTTGACTTGGTCAAAAGGTGGCGTGCCGGCCCACGGAAAGCCTGTTAACGGCTTGTTCACATATAGCCCATTTATAGCCCCCCTAATATAGGGCCCGTTACGGCCTATACGAATTAGGCCTAGTAGCGTCATCTGGGCTGTCCAATATGATTCCAGCCCATTTTAACTTCCGGCCCATGTATGGCCCATGACCTCTTTCGGCCCATATGAGGCCCTTTGTAACTCTTGGCCCATTAACGACCCGTGGTGAAACTGGCCCGGAATGAACAGTGTATCACTTTATACCCATTAACGACCCATTATTCCATTGGGCAGTTTCCAGACCATGTTATCTTTCGGCCTTCTCAGGGCTCATTTATTCTTGGGCTCATTTCTAGCATTCGGTTACTTATAGCCCGTTACTGTCATTTTCTTCCTGTGGGCCAAATTCAGCCCGTTGTTACAGTCGGCCCGTTTGTGGCCTGTTAATACGTTGGGTCATTTTCATAGCGTCATCAAATATGGCCTATTAACGACAGCCCGTTATGGTCGGCCCATGAACGGACGATTCCAACTCTAGCCCGTTTACGAGCATAATGCAGTCTATTATTGGCCCATGTTTGGCCAATCGATCATACGGCCCATATAAGGCCCATTGATGATACGGCCGGTAGAAGGCCCATTGTGTCTATAGCCCGTAGAAGGCCCATTGTTTCAACGGCCCGTAGAAGGCCCATAGTTTCTACGGCCGGTAGGAGGCCCAGTGTCACTATAGTCAATATGTAGCCCATGGTTATTGTGGCCTAGTTTTAAAAAATAGGTTATTGCATCCACTAGCAAACCGCGTAAAAAGAACTTGCACTGACTACAAGCAAACAAATAAACAAGACAACAAGGAAATAAATAAGCAAGCAACTTACGCTAGGCTATCACGGCTATTACACATATTACATCCACTAGGCATCAAAGTTTGCCACCAGTGCAAATATAGGGTACAAAGCAGCATATAAACGCCGCAGCAAAACAAGTCCAGAACTGAAACCACTTCAGAAGAGATCAAGAAACAATATCCTGGGTACCCATAATGCTGGCAAGATGCTTAGCAAGCTTATTAAGTTTCTCTTGTTTGGCGCTTAAATCCTCCAGCTCTTGCTGTTGCACAAGAAACTACGCATCTGAATTCTACAGGGATTTCCTCAGTCCTTCGGCCTCTTGCCGCAGCACAACTGACTAATGCCTTTCATCTTGTAGCTGAGACTGAAGATGCCGAAATGATTCAAGCAGCGAGTTCGAAGAGCTTGTGCCAGCGGTACTGGCCAGTAACTGGAACACTACATCAACGCAGGACTGTATGGTTTTCTCACTGTCTACAAGATTGTTTTTATCAGCTTTCTTGGAGACCAACAGGGTTGTCTCACTAACTTGAATCTTATCTGCATTACTTTCTCTACCATTGCATAGTGGGGTGCTCTTCTCCAATATTTTGTTTGCATACTACAAGAGAAACAAGCAGACACATCATAGGTTTAGCATGTAGTATACGAAACTCATTTTGGTAAACCGGTTCAGTAGTAAGGTGGACAGGATAACAGCATGAAACAAACATATATCTATGTAATGGTCACTGTATTGTCCGTATCATTCTAGTTTATGTTGCCTAATCAAGATAGAGGCACGGTTCAACTCATATATTTTTAAGACACAGCATCATAGACAGAATATAAGTGTGAGAAATTACACAGCATTGGCAACACTTGTAATGTGCATCACATGAGAACATAACTGTTTATACAACTTAAACTAAAATCAACGTAGAGCAAGAAGTTAGAACAACAATCTAGTTAAAGAAATAGGTTTAAAACATACCTATTGCGCCATTGGAGTTTCAATTGGATCCTTCAAATTCGAAAGTAGTTGGTATGAGTAAATACAGTGATGCAACCGCAAAGGAGTATAGACCATAGGTATGGAATCTGACCTGAGAACAGTTGCTCTTCTGCTTTAAACATGGAGTTTGGGTTAGCTGTGGTGGTCTTCGTGCTTTGGGCACTGCAGTTGCTTAACAAACTGCTCGTGTGGGGGTACTCTGTGGTGGACATGGTGCTTTGTTAACTAGAAGTGGGTTACTATCCGCTGGGATTGTAGTTAGATGGGTTGTAGTTGGTTCTCTGCCCAACGGTGTAAGTGTGCAATCTGGAAGAGTCTCTATTATGTGTGGTGGGGCTAGTTTGTGGGCCAGTACAACCATGGTTCCATCTGCATTGACGGTTAGCACTGTCTTTTGTGAAGAATGGGTTTTTGCTCCCTTAGATATTGCCATCACCCCTTCCAATTCAAATGGCTGATAAATAAGAAAAAAAATTGAACGTACAGACATTGTATGATAGACAGATGTGGTAATTCACATATATGTTGTCTAACCAAACATGACAGCATGACACAATTTCACATATATGATGCCTAACTAAACAAGACAACATGACACAGTTTCAGATATATGATGGATAACTTAAGAGGATATAATGGCATAATTGAACATATGAGTATCTCAATAGGATAACATGACAAAACTATATGATTTGTTTCTAAAATAGGTTGGGATGAAATAATTCACATACATGTTGTCTAAGTATAGAGGATGGCATGATATAATTGACACAATTGATTCATATACTAAGCAGCTGGCACTCGCATGTATGATCTCTAAACTAAGCAGATGGAATTCAATATTGTGCATATGATGTCTAAACTAAGCAATGCAAGACACCATAAGCATGATATGAGAAATATAAACATTACAACTTAGAGCATACACCTCAGGTGGGATATAGGACTGGTCATCTTTCTCTGAATCCTCCTCTGAGGAGCTCCCTGTAACCATCGAGATATATGCTTCAACAGGTACCATTGCCTTCTCTGAAGACCTTGCTTTCACTCTACATTTTTCCATAACCGGCTCAAATGGCTGATACACATGAAGAGTAGTTCAATATACACAGATTGTCAACAAATGGAATACGTAATAAAAAAAGATGGCATGAGATAATTCACATATATGATGAGTTTAGTGTACAGCCAAGTAGAGTAGGCTGCTAAATTTTCCCAACGGGACTGTAAGTTAGACAGCCTGTTAGACGGGATTGAGGAGGAATACAATCAGTAATTTTAACGATGTATGTTTTCCTTTAAAGTGACATATGAAATGCCTTCTAGCCGGATTGTAGATCGTTTGTCTTTGCCGACCTTTTCGCGTCAACCTCGGGACCCTAGAGTCCGGAGTGTGTCCGAATACCTTTTTGGTTAAAAACAACCGGGGTATGCATGGAGACCCGGCGTAGGGGTCATTAGTGCTTTATCAGAAAAGTGCCCAACTAGTTATGTTATATTACATGGTTAGTAAGAAACATCTTCCAGAGAGAATAGTTCCGTTAAGGGTTCCTTTCCCTGGGAGGCATGCCCTAAAGTGCATGTCCAGACTGCGAAAAAAGCAGAAAAAACATCTGGGGGTGAATAAATGAGTAGGTAAAAGATCATCTTTTAGGTCACCGACCGAATATTCCCTTAAGAACGATAGCTTTCGGCTTCACCCAGTCTGAGGTACACATCCGGCTGACCCAGCAGTAACAATCGCAGAGGTGCTCCCTTTACCTCCTAGCCGAACAATCGGGAATGTAGGGGTAAGCACAGGAGCCAGGCAACCCATCTTGGCCAAAACTTAAGTCATATTGATGCATATAATGGTGAGCAAAAGGTACATGTGGAAGCTTGACACATGTGCTGGGCATAAAACCCTTATAATTTGAGCTTCTGTAAAAGAAGCCCCCAGGTATAATGAGTGCGGATGGCACATCTTGTGTATGCGAAAAATGCGAAAATAGGCCCGTAAGGGCTTATGAATAAAAAGGCATGAAAAGAGAAACAAAAGACAGCCGAAGTGTAAAAGTTTGGACGGGGGAAGGGGACGAACTCTTAGTCCGGCGCTAGGCATAGAATCGTCGGAGGCGGGCTGCGTTCCATGGGTTCGGCTCGAGTCGGTTATCCGACGCATTTCGTAGACGGTATGCTCCGCCGATCAGGACTTGATCGATGATGAAGGGGCCCTCCCATTTGGGCTTGAGCTTGTCCTTTTTCTTGTCCGGCAGGCATAGAACTAGTTCACCAACGTTGTAAGTCTTGGCCCGTACTTCTCTGCTTTGATATCTTCGGGCCTGCTGCTGATAAAATGCGGAACGAGCCTTCGCGACGTCACGTTCTTCCTCCAATGTGTCCAAGCTGTCCTGCTGATCAAGCTCGGCCTCTCTTTCCTCGTACATGCGCACTCGAGGTGAGTCATGAATAATGTCGCAGGGCAAGACTGCCTCTGCGCCGTATACCATAAAAAATGGTGTGAATCCGGTAGTACGGTTAGGCGTTGTCCGCAGCCCCCAGAGTACGGAGTCGAACTCCTCGACCCAGTGCGTGTCAGATTTAATAAGTGACCGCACTAGTTTGGGTTTAATGCCGCTCATTATTAGACCATTTGCTCGTTCCACTTGACTGTTGGTTTGAGGGTGATAGACTGAAGCGTAGTCGAGCTTGATGCCCATATTTTTGCACCATGACTTAACCTCGTCGGCTGTGAAGTTCGTGCCGTTGTCGGTGATGATGCTGTGGGGGACTCTGTAGCGGTGTACTACCCCGGATATAAAGTCTATCACTGGTCCGGACTCTACCGTTTTTACCGGTTTGGCCTCTATCCATTTGGTGAATTTATCCACCATGACCAATAAGTATCTTTGCTTGTGGGTTCCCCCTTTTAGGGGTCCAACCATATCAAGCCCCCAGACCACGAACGGCCAGGTAATGGGTATAGTTTTGAGGGCGGTGGGCGGCATGTGGCTCTGATTAGCAAAGAGCTGACAGCCAACGCATTTCTGGACTAAGTCCTGGGCATCTCCCCGGGCCGTCGGCCAATAAAATCCTGTACGGAATGCATTTCCTACAAGGGCCCGGGCTGCTGCATGGTGTCCGCCTAGTCCGGCATGAATTTCAGCCAGGAGGCTTCGCCCTTCCTCTTCGGAGATACACCTTTGAAGGACTCCGGTTGTACTTTTCTTATAAAGTTCTCCCTCATGGACTTTGTAGGCTTTCGATCGCCGGACTATGTAGCGGGCCTCGTTTTGGTCTCCGGGAAGTTCTTGCCTAAGCAAGTAGGCTAGGAAAGGTTCTGTCCACGGGGCGATTACTGCCATTATAACGTGGGCTGAAGGTGTTATGTCATCGGCTGAATCGCCGATTGGCGCGGTTTTTTCCGGTTTGTCACTTCCGGACTCCTCTTCCCATAGTACGGATGGCTTGAAGAGCCGTTCCATGAAGATATTTGGAGGGACAGCATCACGTTTCGCACTGATGCGTGCCAGTACGTCGGCCGCTTGGTTATTATCTCGGGCTATGTGATGGAATTCGAGTCCTTCAAACCGAGCTGACATTTTTAGGACAGCGTTGCGATATGCTGCCATTTTCGGATCCTTGGCGTCAAAGTCTCCGTTTATTTGGGATATTGCAAGGTTTGAATCCGCGCGCACCTCTAGGCGTTGAATGCCCATGGAGACTGCCATCCGGAGACCATGTAACAGGGCCTCGTATTCGGCTGCATTGTTGGAGTCCGTGTACATTATTTGAAGTACATACTGGACTGTGTCTCCGGTTGGGGACGTCAATACGACGCCAGCCCCCAGTCCGGCCAACATTTTAGAGCCGTCGAAATGCATAGTCCAGTTGGAGTATGCGCCGTACTCTTTAGGGAGTTCGGCTTCGGTCCATTCGGAGACGAAGTCAGCCAAAACTTGTGACTTTATAGCTCGCCGAGGTTTGTAAGTTATATTGAATGGTAAGAGCTCAATGGCCCATTTTGTAATCCTTCCCGCTGCGTCGCGGTTATTTATTATGTCATTGAGTGGTACTTCAGAGGCCACTGTTATCGAACACTCTTGAAAGTAGTGCCGGAGCTTCCGGGACGCCATGAACACCGCATATGCTATCTTCTGATAGTGCGGGTAACGGGACTTGCAGGGGGTTAACACAGTGGATATATAATACACTGGTTTTTGAAGAGGGAATTTGTGCCCTTCTGTCTCTCGTTCGACGACGAGGACCGCACTTACAACTTGATGCGTTGCTGCGATGTACAACAACATTGGTTCGCCCAGATTGGGCACAGCCAGGACCGGATTTGTTGCCAATATGGCCTTTATTTCTTCGAGTCTGGCAGTGGCAGCATCCGTCCACTCGAAGTGTTCGGTGCGCCTGAGGAGGCGATAGAGGGGCAACGCCTTTTCTCCTAGACGGGAGATAAAGCGGCTTAGAGCTGCCACGCATCCTGTTAATTTTTGTATTTGTTTGAGGTCTTTTGGAATGTCCAACTGTGACAGAGCTCGGATTTTAGCCGGGTTTGCTTCGATTCCTCTACCGGACACGATGAAGCCCAGCAGCTTTCTGGCTGGTACGCCGAAAACACATTTTTCCGGATTCAACTTGATGTCCTATGCTCTGAGGTTGTCGAACGTGAGCCTCAAATCATCTACTAAAGTTTCGACGTGTTTTGTTTTGACGACTACGTTGTCTACGTATGCCGCGACTGTTTTGCCGATTTGGGTAGCCAGACATGTTTGAATCATGCACTGATATGTTGCGCCGGCGTTTTTAAGTCCGAAGGGTATCGTGTTGAAGCAGAATGATCCGTAAGGGGTGATGAATGCCGTGACGGCTTGGTCTGCTTCTGCCATCTTGATTTGATGGTAGCCAGAGTATACGTCGAGGAAACATAATGAATCGTGCCCTGCGGTAGCATCGATAATTTGGTCGATGCGGGGGAGAGGGAAGGGATCCCTTGGGCAAGCCTTATTGAGGTCTTTAAAATCGACACAAAGGCGCCAGGATTTGTCTTTCTTTGTTACCATTACCAGATTTGCTAGCCAATCCGGATGTTTGATATCTCTGATGAATCCGGCTTCCAATAGTTTGGCTAGCTCTTCTCCCATTGCCTGTCTTTTGGGTTCGGAAAATCGTCGAAGAGCCTGTTTGACTGGCTTGAATCCTTTTAGGATGTTTAGGCTGTGTTCTGCCAATCTGCGTGGGATTCCGGGCATATCCGAAGGATGCCAGGCGAAAATATCCCAATTTTCCCGAAGGAATTCACGAAGTGCGGCGTCTACTTCGGGGTTCAATTGTGCCCCAATGGAGGCCGTCTTTGTTGGGTCCGTTGGATGGACCTGGAATTTTGTTATTTCGTCTGCTCGTTTGAAGGAGGTGGACTTGAATCTTTTATCGAGTATCACATCGTCCCTGTTCACCGTGGAGCGCAGCGCGGTGAGTTCTTCTGCCGCTAAGGCTTCGGATAGTGCCTCGAGGGCTAGTGCGGCTGTCTTGTTTTCTGCGTGGAGTGCTATGTCCGGATCAGTAGCGAGAGTGATTATTCCGCCGGGCCTAGGCATTTTGAGCTTCATGTACCCGTAATGAGGTACCGCTTGAAAAATTGTGAATGCCTCTCGTCCTAATATAGCGTGATATCCGCTGCTGAACGGGGCCACATGGAACGTGACTTCTTAGGATCTGTAATTGTCCGGTGAGCCGAACACCACATCGAGTGTGATTTTTCCGGTGCAGCGCGCTTCCCGGCTAGGGATTATTCCACTGAAGGTTGTGCTGCTTCATGCAATACGGCTCCCGTCGATTTCCATTTTTCGCAGAGTTTCCTCGTAAATGCGGTTTAGTCCGCTGCCTCCATCCATGAGGACTTTTGTCAGTCGAAAGCCGTCCACTATGGGACTAAGCACCAGTGCGGCTGGCGCTCTAGCTGTTCGGAATTTAGGCTCGTCGCTGGCGTTGAAGGTAATAGCTGTGTCGCTCCATGGATTTGCTGTTGCTACTTGGTAGACTTCGGCGAGTCCGCGAATTGTTCATTTTCGCATGTTGTTTGATGCGAAGGTCTCGAAGACTGTTGATATCGTACTGGTGTTGTTGGGGTGGTTTTCCGGGGTTAGAAGCTCCTCGCCACTTTTGGCCACCTGCCGTAATACCCAACATGCTCGAAGGCTATGTGTTGGGACGGCTCCTCCTGTACTATGCAGCTTACAGGGTCCATTGATCCATCCCTCCAGTACAGTTTCGTGCCCTTTATTGGGTTTTTGCTTTTTCGTTTTTTCATCTGGGGCCTGAGTGTAAGGCAACCTTTTGTTACGGACTAGGGTTGGGGCCGGATTATCCCAAAATTGGTTTTCGGATGTCCGGAAACTCTCCATCTCATAGTACTTTTGTACTATGGACGCCAGATCGGTGAAGCGTGTAATTTTACGACGATCGATGGCGTTCAATATTCCCTTGTCCGTGCAATTATTGCGGAAGATTGAGATTGCGTTTTCCTCTCGGCAGTCCTTTATCCTGTCCATAACCAGGAGGAATCTGGCCCAGTAGTGATGTACTGTTTCAGCGTGCTCTTGCCGTATAAGAGATAGATCGCATATGTCTGGGCGGGTGGGTGGACTAAAATCCGGATCCCTGCCCATCTTGGGGCTTAAAGGCCGAGAAGTCTCCGAATTCGGAAGCTTGGGTTGTTGGATACGATCCAGCGAGTCCGGAGCGATGCATGATTTTAAGTTCAATGCTCGATCGAAGTCCGTCCCTTCGCGGAAATCCGGCATGGAGGGTTCGGGAATCCGGACATGAATAGTTTTCAATACGGGCGAAGAGTTGCCGTATTGCTCCTTTACCACTGCGACATGGTGGGTGGCCTGGGGAGAGTTAATCTCTCTCAGATCGGTTTTAAGCCCAATCTGGTTGTAGTCTGTAGCGACTCCCAGGGCGGCGATGCGATCCAAGAGCTCGTTAACATACGAGAGCTCTATTGGATCCAACTGCTTGGTAGCTTTCGAGCTGACGCGAAGATTGCTTCCGACGACTTGAGAAGTCTTTGTCAAAGCGGCGGTCGGACAGGCGGTCATAAGAAAACCACCTAGCCGGATAGTTTGGCCGGCGGCCAAGGCCCCTTCGGCGAAAACACCGTCTTTGAAGACGGGGGGAGGCATCCTACCTATCGGTGACGACACAGAGGAACTCTCAATGAAAGCACCAATGTCGGTGTCAAAACCGGCGGATCTCGGGTAGGGGGTCCCGAACTGTGCGTCTAGGCGGATGGTAACAGGAGACGAGGGACACGATGTTTTACCCAGGTTCGGGCCCTCTTGATGGAGGTAAAACCCTACGTCCTGCTTGATTAATATTGATGATATGAGTAGTACAAGAGTGGATCTACCACGAGATCAAGGAGACTAAACCCTAAAGCTAGCCTATGGTATGATTGTTGTAATGTATGTCGTCCTACGGACTAAAGCCCTCCGGTTTATATAGACACGGAGGAGGCTAGGGTTACACAGAGTCGGTTACAATGGTAGGAGATCTACATATCCGTATTGCCAAGCTTGCCTTCCACGCCAAGGAAAGTCCCATCCGGACAGGGGACGGAGTCTTCAATCTTGTATCTTCGTAGTCTTGGAGTCCGGCGGACGATGATAGTCCGGCTGTCCGGACACCCCCTAGTCCAGGACCCCCTCACCCCTAGATAGGCATAAAAGCGAGGATAGATCTAAGTAGTGCGATAATAATAAAATAGATCATGAAACTCATCTCATGTGCTCTACGTTCGGCAGAGCAAGCAAAAGTAATGAAAAGGGCTAAATTTAATGGGACAAAAGTCCCCAAGATCAATCTCAGGAGGTATGGGTTCCTCCTTTGGCCCTTCATATTGCACAACTAATTCATCATTATAAGCATTCTTTTGGCAGAACTTCGTGAGCCTATACTATCCTAGCTCATTTTTTCAAAGAGCAAAATCATTATTAAGTTCGGAAATTCTATCAACTAGTACATTGGTAGGTACCTTTTTTCTAAGGTTGTCATTAAAATCAACATACTCCAAAAATTGAAAGCGCCTAATCTCCTCTTAATCAAAGAGGATTGCCTCTATGGGAGGACGACCGGCGTCCACCCTATAATGTATAAAAATTTCTTTGGTTTCTCTTATTATAAATCTAAACTCATGTGCCAAAAAGATAGTAGCTGCGTGCTTAACAGAAGAATGCTCAATATTAGAAAATTCTAGGAAAATTCTTTGTATGCAAGGATGCATGTGCATAAACTGTCTTTCAAGTTCAACTATAAGCATGGCAATAGCATCCGCAAGACTACTAGTTCTATGAAGAATAGAACCACCCATAGAAGGTAAAGCACAGACACAAGTAAAGAAATCTTGAATAACCCCTTTTCCAATAATATTACCACTACCGATTAGAATTTTTTTTGTATGTAAGATAGTGGGTTCTTCAGCAGGAGCATCAGAATTTTCCATGTTATAATTATACATATCAACGATAATCTCCCCTGTTTAAGACATAACGGCAGAAAAAGTGAGGAGAAAGCAAAAGAGAGAGGAGATTGCGAAAGAGAGGGAGAATAAAACGGCAAGGGTGAAGTGGGGGAGAGGAAAACGAGAGGCAAATGGCAAATAATGTAATGCGAGGGAGATGAGTTTGTGATGGGTACTTGGTATGTATTGACTTGAGCGAAGACCTCCCCGGCAACGGTGACAGAAATCCTTCTTGCTACGTCTTGAGCTTGTGTTGGTGTTCCTTGAAGAGGAAAGGGTGATGTAGCAATAGTAGCATAATTATTTCCCTCGGTTTTTGAGAACCAAGGTATCAATCCAGTAGGACGCTCCTCAAAAGTCCCACACACCTACACAAACAAACAAGAACTCGCAACCAACGCAATAAAGGGGTTGTCAATCCCTTCACGGCCACTTGCGAAAGTGAGGTCTGATAGAGATAATATGATAAGATAAATATTTTTGGTATTTTTGTGATATTGATAGGAAAAGTAAAGATGCAAATAAAAGTAGATTGAAAGTTTATATGATAAGAGATAGACCCGGGGGCCATAGGTTTCACTAGTGGCTTCTCTCAAGATAGCATAAGTATTACGGTGGGTGAACAAATTACTGTCGAGCAATTGATAGAAAAGCGAATAATTATGAGATTATCTAGGCATGATCATGTATATAGGCATCACGTCCGTGACAAGTAGACCTACTCCTGCCTGCATCTACTACTATTACTCCACACGTTGACCGCTATGCAGCATGCATCTAGAGTATTAAGTTCATAAAGAACAGTGTAATGCATTAAGAAAGATGACCTGACGTAGAAGGATAAACTCATGCAATATGATATAAACCCCATCTTTTTATCCTCGATGGTAACAATACAATACGTGCCTTGCTTCCCCTGCTGTCACTGGGAAAGGAAACCGCAAGATTGAACCCAAAGTTAAGCACTTCTCCCACTTCAAGAAAGATCAATCTAGTAAGCCAAACCACACTAATAATTCGAAGAGACTTACAAAGATAACTTAATCACACTTAAAAGAATTCAGAGGAGATTCAAATATTTCTCATAGATTAACTTGATCATAAACCCACAATTCATCGGATCTCGACAAACACACCGCAAAAAGACTAACATTGAATAGATCTCCAAGAAGATCAAGGAGAACTTTGTATTGAGATTCAAGGAGAGAGAAGAAGCCATCTAGATAATAACTATGGACCCAAAGGTCTGTGGTAAACTACTCACAACTCATCAGAAGGGCTATGGTGTTGATGTAGAAGCCCTCCGTGATTGATTCCCCCTCCGGCGGAGTGCCGGCGAAGGCTCCAAGATGGGATCTCGCGGATACAGAAGGTTACGGTGGTGGAAATAGTTTTTCGTGGTCGCTTCTGATGTTTTTGGGGTACATGGGTATATATAGGAAGAAGAAGAAGGTCGGTGGACGCTCGAGGGGCCCACGAGGGTGGGGGGGTGCGCCTAGCCCTAGGGGGCGCGCTGGGCACCCTCATGGTCACCTCGCTTGTTTCTTGACTTGCACTCCAAGTCCTATGGATCACGTTTGTTCCAAAAAGATCGCTCCCGAAGGTTTCATTCCGTTTGGACTCCGTTTGATATTCCTTTTCTTCGAAACACTGAAATAGGCAAAAAAAACTGCAATTCGGGCTGGGCCTCCGGTTAGTAGGTTAGTCCCAAAAATGATATAAAAGAGTAAAGTAAAGCCCATAAACATCCAAAATGGGTAATATAATAGCATGGAAGAATAAAAAATTATAGATACATTGGAGACGTATCAAGCATCCCCAAGCTTAATTCCTGCTCGTCCTCGAGTAGGTAAATGATAAAAACAAAATTTTTGATGTGGAATGCTACCTAGCATATTCTCAATGTAATTTTCTTTATTGTGGCATGAATGTTCATATCCAAATGATTCAAAATAAAAGTTCATATTGATATAAGAAATAGTAATACTTCAAGCGTACTAATCAAGCAATCATGTCTTCTCAAAATAACATGGCTAAAGAAAGTTATCCCTACAAAATCATATATTCCGGCTGTTGGTCTATCTTCATCACACAAAGTATTTAATCATGCACAACCCCGATGACAAGCCAAGCAATTGTTTCATACTTTAGTAATCCCAAACTTTTTCAATTTTCACACAATACATGAGCGTGAGCCATGGACATAGCACTATATGTGGAATAGAATGGTGGTTGTGGAGAAGACAAAAAAGGAGAAAATAGTCTCACGTCAACTTGGCGTATCAATGGGCTATGGAGATGCCCATTAATAGATATCAATGTGAGTGAGTAGGGATTTCCATGCAACGGATGCACTAGAGCTATAAATGTATGAAAGCTCAACAAAAGTAACTAAGTGGGTGTGCATCCAACTTGCTTGCTCACGAAGACCTAGGGCATTTTGAGGAAGCCCATCATTGGACTATACAAGCCAAGTTCTATAATGAAAAGTTTCATTCCCACTAGTATATGAAAGTGACAACATAGGAGACTCTCTATCATGAAGATCATGGTGCTACTTTGAAGCACAAGTGTGGTAAAAAGGATAGTACCATTGTCCCTTCTCTCATTTTCTCTCGTTTCATTTTTTCTTTTTCTTTTTTTCTTTTTGGGCCTTCCTTTTTTTCTTTTGGCCTTTCTTTTTTTCTTCTTCTTTGGTGGTCTCTTTGGCCTCTTTTTTTTAAAGTCCGAAGTCTCATCCCGTCTTGTGGGGGGAATCATAGTCTCCATCTTCCTTTCCTCACTGGGACAATGCTCTAATAATGAAGATCATCACACATTTATTTATTTACAACTCAAGATTACAACGATACTGAGAACAAGATATGACTCTATATGAATGCCTCCGGCGGTGTACCGGGATATGCAATGAATCAAGAGTGACATGTATGAAAATTATGAAGGTGGCTTTGCCACAAATATGATGTCAGCTACATGATCATGCAAAGAGCAATATGACAATGATGGTGCGTGTCATATAAATGGAACGGTGGAAAGTTGCATGGCAATATATCTCGGAATGGCTATGGAAATGCCATTATAGGTAGGTATGGTGGCTGTTTTGAGGAAGGTATATGGTGGGTGTATGGTACCGGCGAAAGTTGTGCGGCACAAGAGAGGCTAGCAATGGTGGAAGGGTGAGAGTGCGTATAATCCATGGACTCAACATTAATCATGCAGAACTCATATACTTACTGCAAAAATCTACAAGTCATTGAAAACAAGGTACTACACGCATGCTCCTAGGGGGATATATTGGTAGGAAATGACCATCGCTCGTCCCCGACCGCCACTCATAAGGAAGACAATCAATAAATAAAATTGTGCTCCAACTTCATCACAAAGCGGTTCGCCATACGTGCATGCTACGGGAATCACAAACTTCAACACAAGTATTCTTTAAATTCATAATCACCCAACTAGCATGACTCTAATATCACCATCCTAATATCTCAAAACAATTATCAAGTATCAAATTGATCATAGCATCCAGTCACTTCCTATAATAGTTTTTATTATACCCAACTTGGATGCCCATCATTCTAGGACCAATTTTATAACCATAGCAAATACCATGCTGTTCTTAAAGACTCTCAAAATAATATAAGTGAAGCATGAGAGATAAAAAATTTCTACAAAATTAAGCCACCGCCATGCTCTAAAAGATACTCCCTCCGTTCCTCAATATAAGGTGTATTATTTTTCCAAAAAGTCAAACTTCTCGAAGTTTGACCAAGTTTATAGACAAAAATATCAATATCTAGAATACCAAATCATTATCACTAGATTCATCATGAACTATATTTTATATTTTATATATTTAGTATTATAAATCTTTATATATTTTGCTGTAAAGTTGGTCAAACATAGACAACAGTTGACTTTTTGAAAAACCAATACACCTTATATTTAGGAACGGAGGGAGTATAAGTGAAGCACCAGAGCAAAAACTGTCAAGCTCAAAAGATATAAGTGAAGCACATAGAGTATTCTAATAAATTCCAATCAAGTGGGTTTCTCCAAAAAGGTGTGTAAAGCAAGGATGATTGTGGAAAACTAAAAAGCAAATACTAATATCATACAAGACGCTCCAAACAAAACACATATCATGTGGCGAATAAAAATATAGCTCCAAGTAAAGTTACCGATAGACGAAGACGAAAGAGGGGATGCCTTCCGGGGCATCCCCAAGCTTAGGCTTTTGGCTATTCTTGAATATCTTGGGGTGCCTTGGGCATCCCCAAGCTTAGGCTCTTGCCTCTCCTTATTCCATAATCCATCAGATCTTTACCCAAAACTTGAAAACTTCACAACACAAAACTCAACAGGAAATCTCATAAGCTCCGTTAGTGCAAGAAAGCAAAACCACCACATAAGGTACTGTAATTAACTCATTATTTATTTATATTGGTGTTAAACATACTGTATTCCAACTTCTCTGTGGTTCATACCCCTACATACTAGCCATAGATGCATCAAAATAAGCAAACAACACACGAAAAGCAGAATCTGTCAAAAACAGAACAGTCTGTAGAAATCTGTAACTCTCGAATACTTCTGGAACTCGACAAATCCTACAAAAATAGGAAGTCCTGGGAAATTTGTCTATTGATCTACAGCAAAATGAATCAACGCAAAAGCACGTTTCTGTGAATTACCAAAATTATTTTCCTGCACGCAAAGTTTCTTTTTTTTAGCAGAATCAAATTAACTATCACCATAGGTTATCCTATAGGTTCTACTTGGCACAAACACTAATTAAAACATAAAAACACATCTAAGCAGAAGGTAGAAGAAAAATTTATTACTAAACAGAAGCAAAAACAAAAAACTAAGATAAAATTGGGCTGCCTCCCAACTAGCGCTATTGTTTAACGCCCCTAGCTAGGCATAAAAGCGAGGATAGATCTAAGTAGTGCCATAATAATAAGATAGATCACCAAAACTCATCTCATATTCTCTACGTTCAGCAGCAAGTTTTATTTGAGGCAAGCAAAAGTAATCAAAAGGTCTAAATTTAATGGGACAAAAGTCCTCAAGATCAATCTCACGAGGTATGGGTTCCTCCTTTGGCCCTTCATATTGTACAACTAATTCATCATTATAAGCATTCTTTTGGCAGAACTTCGTGAGCTTATACTCAAGACAGTATCCTAGCTCATTGTTTCGAAGAGCAAAATCATTATTAAGTTCGGAAATTCTATCAACTAGGACATTGGTAGGAACCTTTTTTCTAAGGTTTTCATTAAAAGCAACATAGTCCAAAGATTCAAAGCGCCTAATCTCCTCTTGATCAAAGAGGATTGCCTCTATGGGAGGAAGACCGGCAACCATCGTATAGTGTGCAAAAGTTTCTTTGGCTTCTCTTATTATAAATCTAAACACATGTGCCAAAAATTTAGTAGTTGCGTGCTTAACAGAAGAATGCTCAATATTAGAAAATTCTAGGACAATTCTTTATATGCAAGGATGCATGTGCATAAATTGTCTTTCAAGTTCAACTATAAGCATGGCAATAGCATCCGCAAGACTACTAGTTCTTTGAAGAATAGAACTACCCATAGAAGGTAAAGCACCGACACAAGTAAACAAATCTTGAATAACCCCTTTTCCAATAATATTACCACTACCGATTCGAATTTTTTTTGTATGTAAGATAGTGGGTTCTTCAGCAGGAGCGTCGGAATTTTCCATGTTATTATTATCCATATCAACGATAATCTCCCCAGTTTCAGACATAACGGCAGAAAAAGCGAGGAGAAAGCAAAAGAGAGAGGAGATTGGGAAAGAGAGGGCGAATAAACGGCAAGGATGAATTGGGGGAGAGGAAAACGAGAGGCAAATGGCAAATAATGTATTGCGAGGGAGATGAGTTTGTGATGGGTACTTGGTATGTCTTGACTCGAGCAAAGACCTCCCTGGCAACGGCGCCAGAAATCCTTCTTGCTATGTCTTGAGCTTGTGTTGGTTTTCCTTGAAGAGGAAAGGGTGATGCAGCAATAGTAGCGTAAGTATTTCCCTCAGTTTTTGAGAACCAAGTTATCAATCCAGTAGGAGGCTCCTCAAAAGTCCCACGCACCTACACAAACAAAAAAGAACTCGCAACCAACGCAATAAAGTGGTTGTCAATCCCTTCACGGCCACTTGCGAAAGTGAGATCTGATAGAGATAATATGATAAGATAAATATGCTTGGTATTTTTGTGATATAGATAGGAAAAGTAAAGTTGCAAATAAAAGTAGATTGAAAGCTTATATGATAAAAGATAGACCCGGGGGCCATAGGTTTCACTAGTGGCTTCTCTCAAGATAGCATAAGTATTACGGTGGGTGAACAAATTACTGTCGAGCAATTGATAGAAAAGCGAATAATTATGAGATTATCTAGGCATGATCATGTATATAGGCATCACGTCCGTGACAAGTAGACCGACACCTGCCTGCATCTACTACTATTACTCCACACATCGACCGCTATCCAGCATGCATCTAGAGTATTAAGTTCATAAAGAACAGAGTAATGCATTAAGAAAGATGACATGATGTAGAGGGATAAACTCATGCAATATGATATAAACCCCATCTTTTTATCCTCGATGGCAACAATACAATACTTGCCTTGCTGCCTCTGCTGTCACTGGGAAAGGACACCACAAGATTGAACCCAAAGCTAAGCACTTCTCCTATTGCAAGAAAGATCAATCTAGTAGGGCAAACCAAACTGATAATTCGAAGAGACTTGCAAACATAACTTAATTACACATAAAAGAATTCAGAGGAGATTCAAATATTTCTCACAGATAAACTTGATCATAAACCCATAATTCATCGGATCTCGACAAACACACTGCAAAAAGAGTTACATCTAATAGATCTCCAAGAAGATCAAGGAGAACTTTGTATTGGGATTCAAAGAGAGAGAAGAAGCCATCTAGCTAATAACTATGGACCCGAAGGTCTGTGGTAAACTAATCACAACTCATCGGAAAGGCTATGGTAGATGTAGAAGCCCTCCGTGATTGATTCCCCCTCCGGCGAAGCGCCAGCGAAGGCTCCAAGATGGGATCTCGCGGATACAGAAGGTTACGGCGGTGGAAATAGTTTTTCGTGGTCTCTTCTGATGTTTTCGAGGTACATGGGTATATATAGGAGAAAGAAGTAGGTCGGTGGACGCTCGAGGGGCCCACGAGGGTGGGGGCCGCGCCCAGCCCTAGGGGGCGCGTAGGGCACCCTCGTGGCCGCCTCGCTTGTTTCTTGACTTCCACTCCAAGTTCTCTGGATCACGTTTGTTCCAAAAAAGTTTCATTCCGTTTGGACTCCATTTGATATTCCTTTTCTTCGAAACACTGAAATAGGCAAAAAAACAGCAATTCGGGCTGGGCCTCCGGTTAGTAGGTTAGTCCCAAAAATGATATAAAAGTGTAAAGTAGAGCCCATAAACATCCAAAACGGGTAATATAATAGCATGGAACAATCAAAAATTATAGATACGTTGGAGACGTATCAGCAGACGCAAGGGAAGAATGTTGAATGACTTGTTTGTTTTTGTGGATGAGGAGTTCAGGAGGAATGTGCAGTCATCTTGGCATAGTAGTATTTATAACCGAGTACTAATACGCTCCTAAGTGGGAAACTGTTTAGGTTATGATCGGTGTGAACAGGTTTGCAATTAAATATAGCGTGGTAGTAGTAGTAATTTGGAATGTGACGAGACGCAAGCTCAAAATTTATTGACGGTTCTAGTTTCGAAGTGCGGCACTATTCCCGGATGGCGTAACATGGGCACGTGTTCTCGGTCGTGGTGTAGCATATGCCATGGTAGTTCTTTTTCTACTGTTGTGTACGTGCAATAACTGGCACGGTCAGATACGTATCTTACGGTTATTGCGGCGTTTGACAGGGGTGGCCGCGTGGCTAGCTATAGAATAGTCTTTTTTTCAGACGCATTAAACCTATCTCTCGGGACTTCTCGCACGCACCATCTCTAGCTCCCTAGGTCAATGCCATCCACATACACTTGTACTCTGAGTTCAGTATGTTATATAGGAAGAGAAGAGGTGCACGCACGCACTCATCCTCTCTCACACATGCATCTGTTTTTTCTTGAAAAGGAGGATGATGACCCCCGGCCTCTTCATCTGGGAGTCACACGCATCTGTAGCTACGAATTGTAGTGTTCTCAACCATCCGATTGGCTCTATCATAGGATTCACGTTGCTCCTTGGCCTTGAGATTGAGAAGTTTAAAACTCGAAGGCTAAGCTGGAGGCGCGAGGTTTTGGTTAATGTGCAGGCCGCACATGACACCAACACAACACGAGTTTCATCTGCCTGGTGCGCAGTCCGGTGAGTTGTCCAACACAACCAGGCCCTGCTTGGTATCTGCGCCTCGACATATGCGCAGAGAAATTAGGGTCGGAGGGAGTACTACTAGTAGTAGTACTACTTTGATGTGTCGCGTCAACTCGCACAAGTATGAAACAGGTTGTGAACAAACAAGCATATACCCCCTCCATTCCAAAATACTACTTGACTTCCATTTGTCCAAAAATGGATGTACCTATATACTAAAACATGTCTAGATACATCTATATTTTGATAAATTGAAGGCATGTAGTGTGGAACGGAGGGAGTACTTGTCATCAAAATGGATAAAAAGGGACGTATCTAGAACTAAAATACGTCTACATACATCTCCTTTTATCCATTTTGATGACAAGTAGTACTCCCTCCGTAAACTAATATAAGAGCGTTTAGATCACTATTTTAGTGATCTAAATGCTCTTATATTAATTTACAAAGGGAGTACTTCTTACCCAAAGGAACTTTATATCCAACAGACACAAAATATCCGTTCGACTGTTGGAAATTACTGATCTGATGTCGAAGTAATTGCTGCATCGCCACCAAAACCCACCATTTCTGAAGCTAAAGTAGACCGAGCTAATCCCTATATTAGCATATTACTATGATAAACACAAGGCACTGTAGAAACATTTAGGACGTGAGCTTGTCAATCTGAATGTGGAGGGACACCAGCTTAGCCCCGGCCAGCAGCTTGGGTAGAACAGTGAAGAAGGTCAGCTCCTGCACGGTGACGTCGCCGAGATCCTTGCTGCTTGTCACCTCCATTTCCACCTTGATGGTGTCGGTCATGCCTTTGGGCTCCCCCGGCGAGCCGTTCGCCCACTGCTTGGCCACGTAGTGCGGCAGTGGGGACGCCCACGCTATGATGCAGACGACCGACACAGAGATAGGCACACCGATGTTGAGCACACCATCGACCAAGAAAAACGCGCGTCCATCCTCCTCCGCGAGTAGCAAGAGTCGTGGCTCTGACAGTGGCACTTGCAGCTGGAGCACCTTGTCGTACTGGATCCTGTGCATGGGCATGGGATGCGCGGTGCCGATGTGGTCGTAGAGCGCCGGCGGCAGGCCTTCGTAGCTGCAGACGGGCATGGGGCATTTGCAGGGCGTGAGCGGACACTCGCTCTGGTGATTGGCGAGCTTGTGGTAAGTATCGTAGAACCCACAGCCTTCGTGCGGACACTCCACCCTCACCGATGAAAGGACGGCGTCTAACGCCGTGTTCCGCATGTCAAAGCCACCGCCGCGCTCGCACTTCTGGCACTGCTGCTGGTTCCTGGAGCACTCGACGCGGCAGTCCGCATAGGCCAGGTGCCCTCCCTTGCACTGCAGAAATCAATCAAACAACACATCAGTTAAGAAACTTGCACCTTGCTCGATCATCCGAACGGACGAGGTGTATTTGAACCTCATGCACTAGAGGCGTCAAAGGGCGGAGACATAAGGGGTAGTGGAGCAAGGTGAGGTCCATCGAGACCATAGATAGCTGAAGGAAATATGCCCTAGAGGCAATAATAAAGTTATTATTTATTTCCTCATATCATGATAAATGTTTATTATTCATGCTAGAATTGCATTAACCAAAAACATGATACATGTGTGAATACATAGACAAACGTAGTGTCACTAGTATGCCTCTACTTGACTAGCTCGTTAATCAAAGATGGTTAAGTTTCCTAACCATAGACATGAGTTGTCATTTGATTAACGGGATCACATCATTCGGAGAATGATGTGATTGACTTGACCCATTCCGTTAGCTTAGCACTTGATCGTTTAGTATGTTGCTATTGCTTTCTTCATGACTTATACATGTTCCTATGACTATGAGATTATGCAACTCCCATTTACCGGAGGAACACTTTGTGTGCTACCAAACGTCACAACGTAACTGGGTGATTATAAAGGTGCTCTACAGGTATCTCCGAAGGTACTTTTTGAGTTGGCGTATTTCGAGATTAGTATTTGTCACTCCGATTGTCGGAGAGGTATCTCTGGGCCCTCTCGGTAATGCACATCATTATAAGCCTTGCAAGCAATGTGACTAATGAGTTAGTTGCAAGATGATGCATTACATAACGAGTAAAGAGACTTGCCGGTAACGAGATTGAACTAGGTATTGAGATACCGACGATTGAATCTCGGGCAAGTAACATACCGATGACAAAGGGAACACCGTATGTAGTTATGCGGTTTGACCGATATAGATCTTCGTAGAATATGTGGGAACCAATATGAGCATCCAGGTTCCGCTATTGGTTATTGACCAGAGACATGTCTTGGTCATGTCTACATAGTTCTCGAGCCTGTAGGGTTCTCACGCTTAAAGTTCGGTGACGATCGGTATTATTAGTTTTTGTGTTTTGCTGTACCGAAGGTAGTTCGGAGTCTCGGATATGATCACGGACATGACGAGGAGTCTTGAAATGATCGAGACGTAAAGATCGATATATTCGACGACTATGTTCGGACACCGGAACTGTTTCAGGAGGTTTTGGACATTTACCGGAGTACTGGGGGGTTACCGGAACCCCCGGGGAGTATATTGGGCCTAATGGGCCTTAGTGGGAAAAGAGGAGGGCTGGCCAGGGCAGCCGCGCGCCCCCTCCCCCTCTAGTCCGAATTGGACAAGGAGGGGGGTGGCGCCCCCCTTTTTCCTTCTCCTCCTCTCTCCCTTCCTTCCCTTCTCCTACTCCTACAAGGAAAGGAGGAGTCCTACTCCTCGTGGTAGTAGGACTCCCCCCTTGGAGCGCCCTCCTCCTGGCCGGCCGCCTCCCCCCTTGCTCCTTTATATACGGGGGCAGCTGGGCACCTCTAGACACACAAGTTGATCTGTTGATCTCTCCCAGCCGTGTTTGGTGCCCCTCCACCATATTCCACCTCGGTCATATCGTAGCAGTGCTTAGGCGAAGCCCTTCGCCGGTAGCAACATCATCACCGTCATCAGGCCATCATGCTGAAAAACTCTCCCGTGAAGCTCTGCTGGATAGGTGTTTGCGGGACGTCATCGAGCTGAACGTGTGCTGAAATCGGAGGTGCCGTACATTCGGTACTTGGATCGGTCGGATCGTGAAGATGTACGACTACATCAACCGCGTTGTGCTAATGCTTCTGTTTTCAGTATACAAGGGTACATGGGCTTACTCTCCCTGCTCATTGCTATGCATCACCATGATCTTGCGTGTGCGTAGGAATTTGTTTGAAATTACTACGTTCCCCAACAGTGGCATCCGAGCCAGGTTTATGCGTAGATGTTATATGCACGAGTAGAACACAAGTGAGTTGTGGGCGATACAAGTCATACTGCTTACCACCATGTCATACTTTGGTTCGGCGGTATTGTTAGATGAAGTCGCCCGAACTGACATTAAGCGTACAATTACGCGAGACTGGTTCTACCGACGTGCTTTGCACATAGGTGGCTGGCGGGTGTCAGTTTCTCCAACTTTAGTTGAACCGAGTGTGGCTACGCCCGGTCCTTGAGAAGGTTAAAACAGCACTAACTTGAAAAAATATCGTTGTGGTTTTGATGCGTAGGTAAGAACGGTTCTTGCTCAGCCCATAGCAGCCATGTAAAACTTGCAACAACAAAGTAGAGGATGTATAACTTGTTTTTGCAGGGCATGTTGTGATGTGATATGGTCAAGACATGATGCTAAATTTTATTGTATGAGATGATCATGTTTTGTAATAGAGTTATCGGCAACTGGCAGGAGCCATATGGTTGTCGCTTTATTATATGCAATGCAATCGCCCTGTAATTGCTTTACTTTATCACTAAGTGGTAGCGATAGTTGTAGAAGCAATAGTTGGCGAGACGACAACGATGCTACGATGGAGATCAAGGTGTCGCACCGATGACGATGGTGATCATGACGGTGCTTTCGAGATGGAGATCAAAGGCACAAGATGATGATGGCCATATCATATCACTTATATTGATTGCATGTGATGTTTATCTTTTATGCATCTTATTTTGCTTTGATTGACGGTATCATTATAAGATGATCCCTCACTAAATTTCAAGGTATAAGTGTTCTCCCTGAGTATGCACCGTTGCGGAAGTTCTTCGTGCCGATACACCACATGATGATCGGGTGTGATCAGCTCTATGTTCAAATACAACGGGTGTAAGACAGTTTTGCACACGCAGAATACTCAGGTTAAACTTGACGAGCCTAGCATATGCAGATATGGCCTCGGAACACTGAGACCGAAAGGTCGAGCATGAATCATATAGTAGATATGATCAACATAGTGATGTTCACCATTGAAAACTACTCCATCTCACATGATGATCGTACATGGTTTAGTTGATTTGGATCACGTGATCACTTAGATGATTAGAGGGATGTCTATCTAAGTGGGAGTTCTTAAGTAATGTGATTTATTAAACTAAAATCTATCATGAACTTAGTACCTGATAGTATTTTTGCTTGTCTATGTTATTGTACATAGATGGCTCGTGCTGTTGTTCCGTTGAATTTTAATGCGTTCCTTGAGAAAGCTAAGTTGAAAGATGATGGTAGCAATTACACGGACTAGGTCCGTAACTTGAGGATTATCCTTAGTGCTGCACAGAAGAATTACGTCCTGGAAGCACCTTTGGGTTCCAGGCCTACTGCAGATGCAACTAATGACGTTAAGAACGTCTGGCAGAGCAGAGCTGATGACTACTCGATAGTTCAGTGTGCCGTGCTTTACGGCTTAGAACCAGGACTTCAACGACGTTTTGAACGTCATGGATCATATGAGATGTTCCAGGAGTTGAAGTTAATATTTCAAGCAAATGCCCGGATTGAGAGATATGAAGTCTCCAATAAGTTCTATAGATGCAAGATGGAGGATAATAGTTCTGTCAGTGAACATATACTCAAAATGTCTGGATATAATAATCACTTGGTTCAACTGCGAGTTAATCTTCCCGATGATAGTGTCATTGACAGAATTCTTCAATCACTGCCACCAAGCTGCAAGAGCTTCATGATGAACTATATTATGCAAGGGATGAACAAGATTATTCCCGAGATCTTCGCAATGCTAAAGGCTGCAGAGGTAGAAATCAAGAAGGAGCATCAAGTGTTGATGGTCAACAAGACCACTAGTTTGAAGAAAAAGGGTAAAGGGAAGAAGAAGGGGAACTTCAAGAAGAACGGCAAGCAAGTTGCCGCTCAGGAGAAGAAACCCAAGTCTGGACCTAAGCTTGAGACTAAGTGCTTCTACTGCAAAGGGACTGGTCACTGGAAGCGGAACTGCCCCAAGTATTTGGCGGATAAGAAGGATGGCAAGGTGAACAAAGGTATATGTTATATACATGTTATTGATGTGTACCTTACTATTGCTCGCAGTTGCACCTGGGTATTTGATACTGGTTCTGTTGCTAATATTTGCAACTCGAAACAGGGACTACAGATTAAGCGAAGATTGGCTAAGGACGAGGTGACGATGCGCGTAGGAAATGGTTCCAAAGTCGATGTGATCGCAGTCGGCATGCTACCTCAACATCTACCTTCAGGATTAGTTTTAGACCTGAATAATTGTTATTTGGTGCCAGCGTTGAGCATGAACATTATATCTGGATCTTGTTTGATGCAAGACGGTTATTCATTTAAATCAGAGAATAATGCTTGTTCTATTTATATGAGTAATATCTTTTATGGTCATGCACCCTTGAAGAGCGGTCTATTTATCTTGAATCTCGATAGTAGTGATACACATATTCATAATGTTGAAGCCAAAAGATGCAGAGTTGATAATGATAGTGCAACTTATTTGTGGCACTGCCGTTTAGGTCATATTGGTGTAAAGCGCATGAAGAAACTCCATACTGATGGACTTCTGGAATCACTTGATTATGAATCACTTGGTACTTGCGAACCATGCCTTATGGGCAAGATGACTAAAATGCCATTCTCCGGAACAATGGAGTGAGCAACAGATTTGTTGGAGATCATACATACTGATGTATGTAGTCCAATGAATGTTGAGGCTCGTGGAGGGTATCGTTATTTTCTCACCTTCACAGATGATTTGAGCAGATATGGGTATATCTACTTAATGAAACATAAATTTGAAACATTTGAAAAGTTCAAAGAATTTCAGAGTGAAGTATAAAATCATCGTTACAAGAAAATAAAATTTCTACGATCTGATCGTGGAGGAGAATATTTGAGTTACGAGTTTGGTCTTCATTTGAAACAATGCGGAATAGTTTCGCAACTCACGACATGCGGAACACCAGAGCGTAATGGTGTGTCCGAATGTCGTAATCGTACTGTACTTGATATGGTGCGATCTATGATGTCTCTTACTGATTTACCGCTATCATTTTGGGGTTATGCTTTAGAGACAACTGCATTCACATTAAATAGGGCACCATCGAAATCCGTTGAGACGACGCCTTATGAACTGTGGTTTGGCAAGAAACCAAAGTTATCGTTTCTTAAAGTTTGGGGCTGCAATGCTTATGTGAAAAAACTTCAACCTGATAAGCTCGAACCCAAATCGGAAAAATGTGTCTTCATAGGATACCCAAAGGAGACTGTTGGGTACACCTTCTATCACAGATCCAACGGCAGGACATTTGTTGCTAAATTTGGATCCTTTCTAGAGAAGGAGTTTCTCTCGAAAGAAGTGAGTGGGAGGAAAGTAGAACTTGATGAGGTAACTGTACCTACTCCCTTATTGGAAAGTAGTTCATCACAGAAACTGGTTCCTGTGACGCCTACACCAATTAGTGAGGAAGCTAATGATATTGATCATGAAACTTCAGATCAAGTTACTACCGAACCTCGTAGGTCAACCAGAGTAAGATCCGCACTAGAATGGTACGGTAATCCTATTCTGGAGATCATGTTACTTGACCATGGCGAACCTACAAACTATGAGGAAGCAATGATGAGCCCAGATTCCGCAAAATGGCTTGAGGCCATGAAATCTGAGATGGGATCCATGTATGAGAACAAAGTGTGGACTTTGGTTGACTTGCCCGATGATCGGCAAGCTATCGATAATAAATGGATCTTCAAGAAGAAGACTGATGCTGATGGTAATGTTACTGTCTACAAAGCTTGACTTGTTGTGAAAGGTTTTCGACAAGTTCAAGGGGTTGACTACGATGAGACTTTCTCACCCGTAGCGATACTTAAGTCTGTCCGAATCATGTTAGCAATTGCTACATTTTATGATTATGTAATTTGGAAAATGGATGTCAAAACTGCATTCCTGAATGGATTTCTAGAAGAAGTGTTGTATATGATGCAACCAAAAGGTTTTGTCGATCCGAAAGGTGCTAACAAAGTGTGCAAGCTCCAGCGATCCATTTATGAACTGGTGCAAGCCTCTTAGAGTTGGAATAAACACTTTGATAGTTTGATCAAATCATATGGTTTTATACAGACTTTTGGAGAAGCCTGTATTTACAAGAAAGTGAGTGGGAGCTCTATAGCATTTCTGATATTATATGTGGATGACATATTGTTGATGGGAAATGTTATAGAATTGTTGGATAGCATAAAAGGATATTTGAATAAAAGTTTTTCAATGAAAGACCTCGGCGAAGCTGCTTATATATTGGGCATCAAGATCTATAGAGATAGATCAAGATGCTTAATTGGACTTTTACAAAGCACATACCTTGATAAAGTTTTGAAGAAGTTCAAAATGGATCAAGCAAAGAAAGGGTTCTTGCCTGTATTACAAGGTGTGAAGTTGAGTTAGACTCAATGCCCGACCACTACAGAAGATAGAGAGAAAATGAAAGATGTTCCCTATGCTTCAGCCATAGGCTCTATCATGTATGCAATGCTGTGTACCAGACCTGATGTGTGCCTTGCTATTAGTTTAGCAGGGAGGTACCAAAGTAATCCAGGAGTGGATCACTGGACAGCGGTCAAGAACATCCTGAAATACCTGAAAAGTACTAAGGATATGTTTCTCGTTTATGGAGGTGACAAAGAGCTAGTCGTAAATGGTTACGTCGATGCAAGCTTTGACACTGATCCGGACGAGTCTAAATCGCAAACCAGATACGTGTTTATATTGAACGGTGGAGCTGTCAGTTGGTGCAGTTCTAAACAAAGTGTCGTGGCAGGGTCTACGTGTGAAGCGGAGTACATAGCTACTTCGGAAGCAGCAAATGAAGGAGTCTGGACGAAGGAGTTCATATCCGATCTAGGTGTCATACCTAGTGCATCGGGTCCAATGAAAATCTTTTGTGACAATACTGGTGCAATTGCCTTGGAAAGGAATCCAGATTTCACAAGAGAACCAATCACATCAAGAGACGCTTCAATTCCATCCGGGATCAAGTCCAGGTGGGAGACATAGAGATTTGCAAGATACATACGGATCTGAATGTTGTAGACCCGTTGACTAAGCCTCTTCCATGAGCAAAACATGATCAGCACCAAGACTCCATGGGTGTTAGAATCATTACTATGTAATCTAGATTATTGACTATAGTGCAGGTGGGAGACTGAAGGAAATATGCCCTAGAGGCAATAATAAAGTTATTATTTATTTCCTCATATCATGATAAATGTTTATTATTCATGCTAGAATTGTATTAACCAGAAATATGATACATGTGTGAATACATAGACAAACATAGTGTCACTAGTATGCCTCTACATGACTAGCTCGTTAATCAGAGATGGTTAAGTTTCCTAAACATAGACATGAGTTGCCATTTGATTAATGGGATCACATCATTAGGAGAATGATGTGATTGACATGACCCATTCTGTTAGCTTAGCACTTGATCATTTAGTATGTTGATATTGCTTTCTTCATGACTTATACATGTTCCTATGACTATGAGATTATGCAACTCCCGTTTACCGGAGGAACACTTTGTGTGCTACCAAACATTACAACGTAACTGGGGTGATTATAAAGGTGCTCTATAGGTGTCTCCGAAGGTACTTGTTGAGTTGGCCTATTTCGAGACTAGGATTTGTCACTCCAATTGTTGGAGAGGTACCTTTGGGCCCTCTCAGTAATGCACATCACTGTAAGGCTTGCAAGCAATGTGACTAATGAGTTAGTTGTGGGATGATGCATTACATAACGAGTAAGGAGACTTGCCGGTAATGAGATTGAACTAGGTATTGAGATTTCGACGATCGAATCTCGGGCAATAACATATCGATGACAATGGGAACACCGTATGTAGTTATGCTGTTTGACCGATAAAGATCTTTTTAGAATATGTGGGAACCAATATGAGCATCCAGGTTCCGCTATTGGTTATTGACCAGAGACATGTCTCTGTCATGTCTACATAGATCTCGAACCCGTAGGGTCCGCACGGTTAAATTTCGGTGACGATCGGTATTATGAGTTTTTGTATTTTGATGTACCGAAGGTAGTTTGGAGTCTCGGATATGATCACGGACATGACAAGGAGTCTCGAAATGATTGAGACGTAAAGATCGATATATTGGACGACTATGTTCGGACACCGGAAGTGTTTCGGGAGGTTTCAGACATTTACCGGAGTAGCAGGGGTGTTACCAGAACCCCCTGGGGAGTATATTGGACCTAATGGGGCTTAGTGGGAGAAGAGGAGGGGCGGCCAGGGCAGCCACGCGCCCCCTCCCCCTCTAGTCCGAATTGGACAAGGAGGGATGGGGGGCGGCGCCCCCCTTTTTCCTTCTCCTCCACTCTCCCTTCCTTCCCTTCTCCTACTCCTACAAGGAAAGGAGGAGTCCTACTCCCGGTGGGAGTAGGACTTTCCCCTTGGCACGCCCTCCTCCTGGCCGGCCGCCTCCCCCTCTTGATCCTTTATATACGGGGGCGAGGGGAACCTCTAGACACACAAGTTGATCTGTTGATCTCTCCCAGCCGTGTGCGGTGCCCCCCTCCACCATATTCCACCTCGGTCATATTGTAGCGGTGCTTAGGCAAAGCCCTGCATAGGTAGCAACATCATCACCGTCATCAGCCCTTCGTGCTGACAAAACTCTCCCATGAAGCTCTGGTGGATCGGAGTTCATGGTACATCATCGAGTTGAACGTGTGCTGAACTCGGAGGTGCCGTACGTTCGCGGTACATCTACGAGGGAACGTGGACTTACTCTCCCCGCTCGTTGCTATGCATCACCATGATCTTGCGTGTGCATAGGAAATTTTTCGAAATTACTACGTTCCCCAACAAGAGCTCCATAGTCGGGTCCTATTCTGTCTCCATGATCTCGCCCTCCTCGTGCACAACCATCTCTCGCTTTAGGGCCGTGGTGAGGGAGTCCTGGATTAGGGGGTCCTCAGACAGCCGGACTATATGCTTATGCTGGACTATTGGACTATGAAGATACAAGATTGAAGACTTCGTCCCGTGTCCAGGTGGGACTCTCCTTTTTGTGGAAGGCAAGCTTGGTGATTCAGATATGTAGATTTCCTTCTCTGTAACCGACTCTGTATAACCCTAGCCCCCTCCGGTGTCTATATAAACCGAAGGGTTTAGTCCGTGGGACGAGAACAATCATAATCATAGGCTAGCTTCTAGGGTTTAGCCTCTACGATCTCGTGGTAGATCAACTCTTGTAATACTCATATCATCAAGATCAATCAAGCAGGAAGTAGGGTATTACCTCCATAGAGAGGGCCCGAAACCGGGGTAAACATTGTGTCCCCCGCCTCCTGTTACGTACCATTAGCCTTAGACGCACAGTTCGGGACTCCCTACCCGAGATCTGTCAGTTTTGACACCGACCTTGGTGCTTTCATTGAGAGTTCCATTGTGTCTTCACCATAAGGCTTGATGGCTCCTTCAATCATCCACAACGATGCGGTCCAGGGTGAGGTTTTCCTCCCCGAACAGATCTTCTTATTCGGCGACTTCGCACTGCCGGCCAACTCGCTTGGCCATCTGGAGCAGATCGATAGCTACACCCCCGGACATCAGGTCTAGTTCGGAAGCATCAATTACACTGCCGACATCCGCGAGGACTTGATCTTCGACGGATTTGAGCACATGACAGGTGCACCCCCACAGTCGCGACGAGCATGACCTAGATCTGTCGTCAGGAGATGTTCAGGAGATCACACCTGCAGCTGTCATGGCCTTAGATCCAGTACATATTGTGCCATCCGAGGACGCGAGGATGGACCCCACCACGGAGGACGCACACTCAACGATGATAGAGCCGAACACAGATTCCACTTCCAATGAGGTCTGTGTCATCGGACCCTCAGACTCGTTTCCGGCCATAGGCTCCGAACCGCGTACATCCGTGCCCATCGGATCTGACTGGGCACCGATCATGGAGTTTAGCTCCGCGGACATCTTTCAGCACTTGCCCTTGGGCGACGTGCTAAATTCATTAAAATCTCTCTCCCTATCAGGAGACTCATGGCCGAACTATGTCCGGCTCGAGTGGGAAGCGGACGACGAAGGAATTCGTTACCCACCCACCACCCACTTAATAGCCACCGTCGATGACTTAACCGACATGCTTGATTTCGACTCCAAAGACATCGATGGTATAGACGACGATGCCAAGAAGAACAGGAACCACCGCCCACAGGGCGCTGGACAACCACCTTGTCATACAACATATATATATATATATATATATATATATATATATATATATATATATATATATATATATATATATATATATATATGGTGGACACATCCAAAGAAAACAATGGCGAGGATCAAAAGGATGCAACGGAGGGTGACCCTCTTGAGAAGCAACCTAAGCGCCGACGTCAGTAGCACCGCTCTAAACCTTGCCATAGTAAAAACAGCGATACTGGAACCAGAGACAATAGCACTCCGGATGATGCCGATGACAAAAACAATCCCGCTAAGCCAAGCTTCAAGCAGGCCGGACGGGAGGATGGGCAAGCTGGCCCTGATGAATAGGCAATGGATGAAGACTCGGAGGATGATAATTACATGCCCCTCTTCGAAGACGAGGTAAGCCTCGGCAACGATGAATTTATCGTGCCTGAGGATCCTGTCGAGCAGGAGCGGTTCAAGCGTCGGCTTATAGCCACTACAAAGAGCCTGAAGAAAAAATAGCAACAACTTCGAGCTGATCAAGATCTGCTAACTGACAGATGGACTGAGGTCCTGGCGGCCGAGGAATATGGACTCGAGCACCCAACCAAAAGCTACCCGAGGTGCAGGTTGTTACCTCAATTTGAGGACGAGGCACTAGAGCCTATTCATACGTCTCCAACGTATCTATAATTTTTTATTGTTCCATGCTATTATATTACCCCTTTTGGATGTTTATGGGCTTTATTTTACACATTTATATCATTTTTTGGAACTAACCTACTAACTGGAGGCCCAGCCCATATTGCTGTTTTTTGCCTATTTCAGTATTTCGAAGAAAAGGAATATCAAACGGAGTCCAAACGGAATGAAACCTTCGGGAGCGTGATTTTTGGAACAAACGTGATCCAGAGGACTTGGAGTGCAAGCCAAGAAGCTGCTGAGGCTCCCACGAGATAGGTGGGCGCCGTCCCTGTAGGGCGCGCCCCCTGTCTCGTGGGCCCCTCGGGCGGCCACCGATGTACTTATTCCTCCTATATATACCTACGTACCCCGAAAACATCCAGGAGCAACACGAAACACAATTTCCACCACCGTAACCTTATGTATCCGCGAGATCCCATCTCTTGTGGAGATCTATTCGATGTAAACTCTTCTTGCGGTGTGTTTGTCGAGATCCAATGAATTGTGGTTTTATGATCAAGTTTATCTATGAATAATATTTGAATCTTCTCTGAATTCTTTTATGTATGATTGAGTTATCTTTGCAAGTCTCTTCAAATTATCAGTTTGGTTTGGCCTACTAGATTGATCTTTCTTGCCATGGGAGAAGGGCTTAGCTTTGTGTTCAATCTTGCGGTGTCCTTACCCAGTGACAGAAAGGGTTGCAAGGAACGTATTGTATTGTTTCCATCGAGGATAACAAGATGGGGTTTATATCATATTGCTTGAGTTTATCCCTCTACATTATGTCATCTTGCTTAATGCGTTACTCTGTTCTTATGAACTTAATACTCTAGATGGAGGCAGGAGTCGGTTGATGTGTGGAGTAATAGTAGTAGATGCAGGCAGGAGTCTGTCTAGTTGTTATGGACGTGATGCCTATATACATGATCATGCCAAGATAATCTCATAACTATGCGCTTTTCTATCAATTGCTCGACAGTAATTTGTTCACCCACCGTAATACTTATGCTATCTTGAGAGAAGCCACTAGTGAAACCTATGGCCCCCGGGTCTATCTCTTATCTTATTTGCTTTCAATCTACTTTTATTTGCATCTTTACTTTTTGCATCCATATTATAAAATACCAAAAATATATTTATCTTATCTTACTATCTTTATTAGATTTCTCTTTCGCAAGTGGCCGTGAAGGGATTGACAACCCCTTTATTGTGTTGGTTGCGAGTTTTTGTTTGTTTTTGTAGGTGCGTGGGACTTTTGAGGAGCCTCCTACTGGATTGATACCTTGGTTCTCAAAAACTGAGGGAAATTCTTACGCTACTATTGCTACATCACCCTCTCCTCTTCGAGGAAAACCAATGCAAGCTCAAGACGTAGCAAGAAGGATTTCTGGCGCCGTTGCCGGGGAGGTCTTCGCTCAAGTCAAGACATACCAAGTACCCATCACAAACCCATCTCCCTCGCATTTACATTATTTGCCATTCGCCTCTCGTTTTCCTCTCCTCCACTTCACCCTTGCCGTTTTATTTGCCCTCTCTTTCCCAATCTCCTCCTCTCTTTTTCGCTTGCCGTTTTTCTGTTTGCTCGTGTGTTGGATTACTTGTTGCCATGGCGCAAGATAATACCAAATTGTGTGATTTATCGAATACCAATAATAATGATTTCCTTGGTACTTTGATTGCTCCTCTTAATGATGTTGAGTCTTGTGAAATCAATTCTGCTTTGATGAATCTTGTTATGAAAGATCAATTTGCCGGCCTTCCTAGTGAATATGCCGCTACTCATCTAAACAACTTTGTTGATTTGTGTGATATGCAAAAGAAGAAAGATACGGATAACGATATTATCAAATTGAAGTTATTTCCGTTTTCACTTAGAGAACGTGCTAAAGTTTTGTTTTCGTCTTTGCCTAAAAATAGTATTGATTCTTGGAACAAGTGCAAAGATGCTTTTATCTCTAAGTATTTTTCTCCAGCTAAGATTATCACTCTTAGGAACGATATTATGAATTTTAAACAACTTGATCATGAGCATGTTGCCCAATCTTGGGATAGAATGAAATTGATGCTTCGCAATTGCCCTACTCATGGTTTGAATTTATGGATGATCATACAAAATTTTTATGCCGGTTTGAACTTTGCTTCTAGAAATCTCTTAGATTCGGCCGCGGGAGGCACGTTTATGGAAATCACGTTAGGAGATGCTACAAAACTTCTTGATAATATTATGGCTAATTATTCTCAATGGCACACCGAAAGATCTTCTAGTAAAAAAGTGCATGCTATAGAAGAAATCAATGTTTTGAGTGGAAAGATGGATGAACTTATGAAGATGTTTGCTACTAAAAATACTCCTCTTGATCCCAATGATATGCCTTTGTCTTCTTTGATTGAGTAATAATGAATCTATGGATGTGAATTTTGTTGGTAGGAATAGTTTTGGAAACAACGCTTATAGAGGAAACTTTAATGCTAAACCTTTACCTAGTAATTCCTCTAATAATTATGGAAATTCCTACAATAATTCTTATGGTAATTTTAATAAGATGCCCTCTGATTTTGAGAATAGTGTGAAAGAATTTATGGTTTCTCAAAATAATTTTAATGCTTTGCTTGAAGAAAAATTGCTCAAAGTTGATGATTTGGCTAGGAACGTTGATAGACTTTCGCTTGATGTTGATTCTCTTAAACTTAGATCTTCTTATCCCAAGCATGATATTAATGAGTCTCTCAAAGTAATGAGAATTTCCATTGATGAGTGTAAGTAAAGAACCGCTAGATTGCGTGCTAAAAAAGATAGCTTTATAAAAGCGTGTTCTTCGAGTTTCTATGAAAATAATGATGAGGATCTTAAAGTTATTGATGCGTCTCCTATTAGATCTATGTTTTGCAATATGAATTTAGATGATTATGGGACTGATGAGGAATCAACTTTGCCTAGAAGGCGTTCCAAAAATTCGGAGTCTTTAGATCTTGATGCTAAATTTGGTAAAAGTGAGATTGGAGAGTCCTCAAATTCAAATAACATTGAACCTACTATCTCGGATTTCAAGGAATTTGATTATGATAATTGTTCTTTAAAAGGTTGTATTTCCTTGTTGCAATCCGTTGTTAATTCTCCTCATGCTTATAGTCAAAATACAGCTTTTACCAAACATATTGTTGATGCCTTGATGCAATCTTATGATGAAAAACTTAATTTGGAAGTTTCTATACCTAGAAAACTTAATGATGAGTGGGAACCTACTATAAAGATTAGAATTAAAGATTATGAGTGTTTTGCTTTGTGTAATTTGGGTGCTTGTGTTTCCACGATTTCGAAATCTTTATGTGATATTCTAGGTTTCCATGATCTTGATGATTGCTCTTTAAATTTGCACCTTGCGGATTCCACCATTAAAAAGCCTATGGGAAGGATCAATGATGTTCTCATTGTTTCAAATAGAAATTTGGTGCCCGTAGATTTTATCGTTCTTGATATAGATTGCAATCTTTCTTGCCCTATTATTCTTGGTAGACCTTTCCTTAGAACGATTGGTGCGATTATTGATATGAAGGAAGGGAATATTAGATTCCAATTTCCATTAAAGAAAGGCATGGAGCACTTTCCAAGAAAGAAAGTCAAATTACGTTATGAATCTATCATGCGTGCTACTTATGAATTTAGTGCCAAAGATGGCACTCGTTAGATCTATCTTTGCTTTTATGCCTAGCTAGGGGCATTAAACGATAGCGTTAGTTGGGAGGCAACCCAATTTTCTTTATGTTTTTTGTTTTTGCTCCTGTTTGGTAATAAATATTGCATCTATCTTCTGTTTATATGTGTTCTTATCTTTTAATTAGTGTTTGTGCCAAGTAGAACCCATAGGATAACCTACGATGATAGTTGATTTGATTCTGCTGAAAAACAGATACTTTGCGCGCATGAATATAATTTTGTTAAATCACAGGGACGTGATTTTGCGTTGATTCTTTTTGCTGATGTTTAATCAACAAATTTTCCAGGACTTCATATTTTGGTAGGAGTTTTAGAGTTCCAGAAGTTTGCTTTAGTTACAGATTGCTACAGACTGTTCTGTTTTTGACAGATTCTGTTTTTCGTGTGTTGTTTGCTTATTTTGATGCATCTATGGCTAGTAAATTAGTTTATAAACCATAGAGAAGTTGGAATACAGTAGGTTTAACACCAAAATAAATAAAGAATGAGTTCATTGCAGTACCTTATGTGGTGGTTTTGTTTTCTTTCACTAACGGAGCTTATAAGATTTCCTGTTGAGTTTTGTGTTGTGAAGTTTTCATGTTTTGGGTAAAGCTTTTATGGACTATGGAATAAAGGGTGGCAAGAGACTAAGATTGGGGATGCCCATGGCACCCCAAGATATTCAAGAATATCCAAAAGCCCAAGCTTGGGGATGCCCCGGGAAGGCATCCCCTCTTTCGTCTTCGTTCATTGGTAACTTTACTTGGAGCTATATTTTTGTTCGCCACATGATATGTGTTTTGCTTGGAGCGTCGTGTATTATATTAGTCTTTGATTTTTAGTTTACCACAATCATCCTTGCTGTAAAAACCTTTTGGGAGAAGCCTACTTGATTAGAATTTGCTAGAATACTCTATGTGCTTCACTTATATCTTTTGAGCTTGATAGTTTTTGCTCTAGTGCTTCACTTATATCTTTTAGAGCACGGTGGTGTCTTAATTTTGAAGAAATTTCTAGTCTCTCATGCTTCACTTATATTATTTTGAGAGTCTTTTAGAACAGCATGGTATTTGCTATGGTCATAAAGTTGGTCCTAGAATGATGAGCATCCAAGTTGGGTATAATAAAAACTATCATAGAAAGTGAATTGGATGCTATGATCAATTTGATGTTTGATAATTGTTTTGAGATATGGAGGTAGTAATATTAAAGTTATGCTAGTTGGGTGATTATGAATTTAAAGAATGTTTTTGTTGAAGTTTTTGATTCCCGTAGCATGCACGTATGGTGAACCGCTTTGTGATGAAGTTGGAGCACAATTTTATTTATTGATTGTCTTCCTTATGAGTAGCGGTTGGGGATGAGCAATGGTCTTTTCCTACCAAACTATCCCCCTAGGAGCATGCGCGTAGTGCTTTGGTTTTTGATGACTTCTAAATTTTTGCAATAAGTGCATGAGTTCTTTTGATTAATGTTGAGTACATGGATTATACACACCCTTTCACCCTTCCACCATTGCTAGCCTTTCTTGTACCATGCAACTTTCGCCGGTATCATACAACCACCATATACCTTCCTCAAAACAGCCACCATATCTACCTATTATGGCATTTCCATAGCCATTCCGAGATATATTTCCATGCAACTTTCCACCGTTCTGTTCATATGACACGCATTACTTTTGTCATATTGCTTTTTGCATGATCATGTAGTTGACATTGTATTTGTGGCAAGGCCACCTTCATAATTTTCATACATGTCGCTCTTGATTCATTGCATATCTCGGTACACTGCCGGAGGCATTCATATAGAGTCATATCTTGTTCTAGCTTTGAGTTGTAATTCTTGAGTTATAAATCCATAAAAGTGTGATGATTTTCATTATTAGAGCATTGTCCTAGTGAGGAAAGGATTATGAAGACTATGATTCCCCCACAAGTCGGGATGAGACTTCGGACTTTACAAAAAGAAAAAAAAGAAAAAAAAGAAGAAAAAAGTAGAAAGGCCAAAATGGAAAAAAAAAGAAGGCCAAAGAAAAAAAGAAGAAAAAAATATAAAAAGAGAGAAAAAGAGAGAAGGGACAATGCTACTCTCTCTTTTTCCACACTTGTGCTTCAAAATAGCACCATGATCTTCATGATAGAGAGTCTCATATGTTGTCACTTTCATATACTAGTGGGAATTTTTCATTATAGAACTTGGCTTGTATATTCCAATGACGGGCTTCCTCAAAAATGCCCTAGGTCTTCGTGAGCAAGCGAGTTGGATGCACACCCACTTAGTTTCTTTTGTTCAGCTTTCATATATTTATAGCTCTAGTGCATCTGTTGCATGGCAATCCCTACTCACTCACATTCATATCTATTAATGGGCATCTCCATAGCCCGTTGATACACCTAGTTGATGTGAGACTATCTTCTCCTTTTTGTCTTCTCCACAACCACCATTCTATTCCACATATAGTGCTATGTCCATGGCTCACGCTCATATATTGCGTGAAAATTGAAAGAGTTCGAGATTATTAAAGTATGAGAAAATTGCTTGGCTTGTCATCGGGGTTGTGCATGATTAAATACTATGTCTGATGAAGATAGAGCAATAGCCAGACTATATGATTTTGTAGGGATAACTTTCTTTGGCCATGTTATTTTGAGAAGACATGATTACTTTCATTAGTATGCTTGAAGTGTTACTATTTCTCTTATCAATATGAACTTTTATTTTGAATCATTTGGATCTGAACATTCATGCCACAATAAAGAAAATTACATTATGAATTATGCTACGTAGCATTCCACATCAAAAATTCTCTTTTTATCATTTACCTACTCGAGGACGAGCAGGAATTAAGCTTGGGGATGCTTGATACGTCTCCAACATATCTATAATTTTTGATTGTTCCATGCTATTATATTACCCCTTTTGGATGTTTATGGGCTTTATTTTACACATTTATATCATTTTTGGGACTAACCTACTAACCGGAGGCCCAGCCCATATTGCTGTTTTTTGCCTATTTCAGTATTTCGAAGAAAAGGAATATCAAACGGAGTCCAAACGGAATGTAACCTTCGGCAGCGTGATTTTTGGAACAAACGTGATACAGAGGACTTGGAGTGCAAGCCAAGAAGCTGCCGAGGCTCCCACAAGATAGGAGGGCGCCCCCCCTGTAGGGCGCGCCCCCTGTCTTGTAGCCCCTCGGGCGGCCACCGATGTATTTCTTCCTCCTATATATACCTACGTACCGCGAAAACATCCAGGAGCAACACGAAACACAATTTCCACCACCATAACCTTCTGTATCCGCGAGATCCCATCTTGGAGCCTTCGCCGGTGTTCTGCCGGAGGGGGAATCGACCATGGAGGGCTTTTACATCAACATCCTTGCCCCTCTGATGAGTTGTGAGTAGTTTACCACAGACCTACGGGTCCATATTATTAGCTAGATGGCTTTTTCTCTCTTTTTGGATCTCAATACAATGTTCTCCCCCTCTCTTGTGGAGATCTATTCGATGTAAACTCTTTTTGCGGTGTGTTTGTCGAGATCCAATGAATTGTGGGTTTATGATCAAGTTTATCTATGAATAATATTTGAATCTTCTCTGAATTCTTTTACGTATGATTGAGTTATCTTTGCAAGTCTCTTCGAATTATGAGTTTGGTTTGGACTACTAAATTGACCTGTCTTGCCATCGGAGAAGTGCTTAGCTTTCGGTTCAATGTTGCGGTGTCCTTACGCAGTGACTGAAAGGGTTGCAAGGCACGTATTGTATTGTTGCCATCGAGGATAACAAGATGGGGTTTATATCATATTGCTTGAGTTTATCCCTCTACATCATGTCATCTTGCTTAATGCGTTTCTCTGTTCTTATGAACTTAATACTCTAGATGCAGGTAGGAGTCGGTCGATGTGTGGAGTAATAGTAGTAGATGCAGGCAGGAGTCGGTCTACTTGTTATGGACGTGATGCCTATATACATGATCATGCCTAGATAATCTCATAACTATGCGCTTTTCTATCAATTGCTCGACAGTAATTTGTTCACCCACCGTAATACTTATGCTATCTTGAGAGAAGCCACTAGTGAAACCTATGGTCCCCGGGTCTATCTCTTATCTTATTTGCTTTCAATCTACTTTTATTTGCATCTTTACTTTTTGCATCCATATTATAAAATACCAAAAATATTTTTATCTTATCTTACTATCTTTATTAGATTTCACTTTCGCAAGTGGCCGTGAAGGGATTGAAAACCCCTTTATTGCGTTGGTTGCGAGTTCTTTGTTTGTTTGTGTAGGTGCGTGGGACTTTTGAGGAGCCTCCTACAGGATTGATACCTTGGTTCTCAAAAACTGAGGGAAATACTTACGCTACTACTGCTGCATCACCCTCTCCTCTTCGTGGAAAACTAACGCAAGCTCAAGACATAGCACCTATACTACCAGTGCAGGATGCAGCTGACCGACCACCTCGTGGCCGAGATAAAGTGGTGTATCAACCTGAACACCAGCCCACACCCCATCGCCAATCAAACAAAAACACCAAGGCCCGGGGCTACACGCATGACCTGCGAGACGAACTAAAAAACAAAGCAGCACAATCAAGATCGATCTACAGATTGCGGGGGCGCGCCCCAATGCGCGACGATGACCGCCACGCCGGATATTCTAAATACAAATCCGACCGGGCCGAATACAGCAGACCAGTATCATCCGAACTGTGTCGCGATGTAGCCCAGCATAGAGGCGCTGCACACCCCCTATGCTTCACTGACGAAGTAATGGAGCATGAATTCCAATAAGGGTTTAAACCTGTGAACATCGAACCATATGATGGGACAACAAACCACGCGGTATGGATCGAAGATTTCCTTCTCCACATTCACATGGCCCGCGGCGATGATCTACATGCCATCAAGTACCTCCCACTAAAGCTCAAGGGACCAGCTCGACATTGGCTGAATAGTCTGCCGGCAAACTCCATTGGCAGTTGGGAGAACCTGGAAGACGCATTCCTCGACAACTTCCAGGGCACTTATGTGCGACCACCCGACGCTGATGACTTAAGTCACATAACCCAACAGCCTGGAGAGTCAGCCAGGAAATTCTGGACTCGGTTCCTAACTAAAAAGAACCAAATTGTCGACTGTCCGGATGCCGAAGCCCTAGCGGCCTTTAAGCATAACATCCGTGACGAGTGGCTTGCCCGACACCTTGTCCAAGAGAAGCCGAAGTCCATGGCAGCCCTCATGACACTCATGACTCGCTTTTGTGTGGGCGAGGACAGCTGGCTGGCTCGTAGCAACAGCACATCAACAAATCCTGGCACTTCAAACGCCAGAGATAGCAATGGCAAGCCCCGGTGCAACAGACACAAGCGTCGCAATAATGGCGATAATGCTGAAGACAGGCCGTCAATGTCGGATTCAGTGGCTCCAATTCCGATCAACGGAAAAAGCCATTTAAAAGAAGCAACCCAGGCCCATCCAGTCTGGACCACATACTCGATTGTTCATGTCAAATCCACGACACCCCCGATAAACCAGCCAACCACACCAACAGAGAATGTTGGGTATTTAAATAGGCCGGCAAGCTGAATGCCGAAAACAAGGAAAAGGGGCCACATAGTAATGACGACGAGGAACCCCGGCCACCGAACACAGGGGGACAGAAGAAATTTCCTCCTCAAGTGAAAACGGTAAATATGATATACGCCACCCATATTCCCAAGCGGGAGCGGAAGCGTGCACTAAGCGATGTCTACGCAATGGAGCCAGTCGCCCCAAAGTTCAACCCATGGTCTTCCTGTCTGATCACCTTGGATCGCAGGGACCATCTGACTAGTATCTGTTGTGGCGGATCAGCCGCACTGGTCCTTGACCCTATCATTGACGGATTCCACCTTACACGAGTCCTCATGGACGGTGGCAGCAGCCTGAACCTGCTATATCAGGATACGGTGCACCAAATGGGTATCGATTCCTCAAGGATCAAACCCACCAAAACCACCTTCAAAGGTGTAATACCAGGTCTAGAGGCCTATTGTACGGGCTAAATCACAATGGAAGTAGTCTTCGGATCCCCGGACAACTTCCGAAGTGAGGAGTTAATCTTCGATATCGTCCCCTTCAGCAGTGGCTATCATGCTCTGCTAGGACGAACTGCATTCGCTAGATTCAATGTGGTGCCACACTACGCCTACCTCAAGCTAAATATGCCCGGACCCCGCGGTGTTGTAACACTCAATGGAAATATAGAGCGCTCCCTCCCTTCAGAGGAGCACACCGCGGCCCTTGCAGCAGAAGTACAGAGCAGCCTCCTTAGGCAAACCCTCAATTCGCCAAGAAAGCCCCCGGACACCGTCAAGCAAGCCCGGAGTACTCTGCAACAGGATGGTTCGGCCCGTCCAAAGCTCGCGTAGCAATTTGGCCTCCGTCATTATCCCAGTCAAGCAGTGAAATGTGTGCCACGCGTAAATAACTACGCACTCAAAATACCATGGGCATAGACGGAGGCACAGCTAGACTGCGGTCCACAATGCGGCTGAACCACCCTAGAATCCCCATACCTTCACCTTTTTCTTTCTTTCAGGTCCCTATCTTCTTGAGGCTTTTCCGATAACCTGATTATCGGACCCATCACAGGACGGAAACACCAAGAAGGCAAGGAGCTTTGACATACAAGGGAATCCCCAGGTGGTCTCTGATAACGATCGCTATACCTGTTTTACATACCCACACGCAGCTCGCTCTTGGTCAGGGCATGTCAAATAGTCCTATTTGCTTATTGCACTACTTGTATACATACACCTTGACGTATAATAACAATGGAAAATAACGTGTAGCGTCAGCTTATTACTACATTTATTTTTCTTTTTTCCTTGACTGTTTATTTATCACAAATCGCACTCGTATGTTTTGGTACGTTTAGTTCGCCAGGGCTTCACTGTACCCCATAACACGGCAACAAAGTCCAAACACTTTCAAAAGTGCGGCACCCCAAACTTATTGCATTATATGCATCATCTCTGAATCATGTCTTGGGTCAATAGTTGGGTTGCCCGGCTCCTGTGCTTGCTACCCTACGGTCCGCTATATCGGCTAGGGTAGTAAAGGGAGAACTACTATGATTGTGTCCTGGTTCTTCCGGGCGAGCACCTTAGTAGAGAAAGCCGAAAACTGACTGTCATGATGTGGCGAGAGCTGGTCGCTGTTCAAGAGGTTTCAAATCCTTAAAGATTTTTTCCGCTTCAGGCGAGGAATCGGTCATTGTCCGATTTAGGCGTGTGTAGCGCCCCAAGTTCGGCCTTCTGAATACCAGGGGCTACACCAAAATTCAAAATTATAGAACTTCTATGGCTAAGTGAGGGTGATAAAGCTGTATAGTCCAATTGCCTTATTCGTTGCGCTAAACACCTCCTTAAAGGACCAAAAATTTGGATAAATAGTGTTTAGATTTATCCCGAACACCCCTGTACTAGGTACATGGGGGCAGAAGCCGACGACTGGCCAACCCTCAGATTTTGTAAGCGGCCGCACAGGAGGTAAAATTTTAAATCAACAAGAGTTATATTGCACAAATGAACTTGTTTCATATTACAGGATAAAAAGAGTGCATTCACTCAAAGATTACATCCTTCGCACATTGCTCCGACACAAGGTGGGAGCCCTTCAGGACACTGTCATAGTAAGTTTCGGGCCGGCGATGCTCCCTGCCCTTTGGTGGCCCTTCGGTCATCAGCTTTTCGGCATCCATCTTCGCCCAGTGTACTTTTGCGCGGGCGAAGACCATGCGCGCACCTTCATTGCAAACTGACCGCTTTATGACTTTAAGCCGCGGGCAGGCACTCACAAGCCGCTTCACGAGATCGATGTAGCTACTGGGCATAGGCTCGACAGGCCACAGTCGGACTATGATGTCCTTCATGGCCAGTTCAGCTGCCTTGTGTAGTTCGACCAGTTGCTTCAGCTGGTCGCTCAAGGGCATCGGATGTTCTGTCCCAAGATACTAAGACCAGAACAACTTCTCCATCGAGCTCCCTTCTTTGGCTTGGTAGAACTCTGCGGCATCAGATATGCTGCGAGGAAGATCTGTGAACGCTCCTCGAGAACTCCAAATTTGGGTAAGTAAAAGGAAAGTCTCTTCACATGCTTGCTTTGCATAATGAATGCCTTACCCACTGCAATCTTCTTGGCCGCCTGAATTTCCTGGAGGGCCTTCTGGGCTTCGGCTATGGCGTCTTGCACGCTCTAGAGGGCCTTAGCAAGCTTGGACTCTTCAGTCTTAGAGTCATGTTCCAAGGACTCGTATTTATGGATGAAATCCTGGAGCTCTTGCTGGACCTCATTAACCCGGGCCTCTTGCTTCTCGTGCTTGGCGCGTTCCTTGGCTGCTTTGTCTTTGGCCTCGGTCAGCGCCTTCTTTAGGGCCGCCACTTCGATCGTGACCCCTATCAAAGTTCATGACGCCTCTATCAGCCGAAACAATTTATCCTTTATCGATATAGGGTATTGCATACCTTGACTTTCCTCGAGCTGCCTCTTCACGAGGCTGAGCTCTCCCTCGTTCCGCTCCAGGTCCTGCTTTAGTCCAGAGACCTCTGCAGTATGAGCGGCAGCGGCCAGCAGCGATGCCTGCTTATTCACATAAGACATCTTCTGTTAGACTCCTGCGAACATTAATTGATCCTCTGTTTGACTTTTCTTTCCGAACACCAAACAGAGTATCAGGGGCTACTGTCTATACCGTGATATTTTCTTATAATTTTATTACTTACCTCAAAGCCTGCTTGGAGGCTAGCGCAGGCTTCAGTCTATCCGCTTTAGTCGGATCGGACCTTCTCAATCACCGTACTCATAATGGTACGGTGTTCTTCATCAATGGAAGCGCTGCGAAGCGCTTTAGCAAGTTGTCCGGTGCCTCTGGAAGGGCAGAGGTCATCGGTACAGGTGGCTCACCCTCCTTAGAGAGAGGCTGCCTGCCTGAATTTGGAACCACTTGGGTTTCTGGAGCCGTATTCGGCTAGGGGTCAAACTGGCTGCGGCCCCCATTATCGAGTCCATGGGGGTCTCCCCCCCATGTGCCCGGCAACTGAGATTTCGCCTGGGGAATCTCTGGAACTGTCTCCCCTTGGCCCGGTATCCTTCGAGACAACACCTCGGTGTCGTCCGTGGGCTTGGGGGAGGAGGCTGTCGGAAGCGAATCATTGTTCATCGCCGATGGGCCTAGAGACCCATCCGACGAGGAGGATACCTCTATGTGGGATTTGGCCGGACTGCAGGTGCATGTTCGGCATAATAAGAAGCGATAAAGCAAACATACCGAAAGTTCTATTGTGTCCGGATACTTACGACTTAGCCTGGGGCTTGTCCCTGGGCTCCCACTCCTCGCCGTTGTTGGTGGTTGCGGTGGAGTGGTCCGAAAGGAAGGTTTTTCCCTTCTTGGACACCTCGGCCTCCCCATGCGGGGCGGCTTTCCTCTTCTCCCCCCCTGCTGGGGAGGAATGGATTTCCTACTCCTCGCCTTCGGTGGAGGAGTGCATCTCGGTGTCTTCGGACATCACGTCCGATGCAACCTTGCGTCGGAGACCTTTCTTGGTCCCTGCGGCCGTCTTCTTGGCCTTCTTCTCCGGCACCTCATAGGGCGCCGGAAACAGCATCTTCGTTAGAAGAGACAACTCTGGATCTTCCGGTAGCTGGGTCGGAGAGGCAATCCGCTCCGCTATCGCTACCCAGTCCTGTTAAATTGGCATAGAGGCTTCGATTCCTCCCGCGAATGTGCTGGTAAAAGGCACATCTTGCAAAATATAAAAACTCATCGGATTGGCTGGGCGTTTCGCGCTGAGTCCACGATCTTCGGTTATGGGTGGTGGTACCTCGTTGGTCTTGAACAACACCTTCCAGACGTCTTCGTTCGTTGTGCCGAAGAGCTCTTGCAGTGTCTGGTGTTCGGCCGGGTCGAACTCCCACAGATTGAAAACCCGTCTCTGAAACAGAAGGATCCGGTGAAGGAGCATAACCTAGACCACGTTGACAAGCTTGATTTTCTTGCCTATCATATTTTGGACACAGCTCTAAAGTCTGGCCAGCTCCACCGCTGATCCCCAGGCTAAGCCCTTCTCTTTCCAGGAGGTGAGCCGCATGGGGACTCCGGATCGAAATATGGGGGGCGCTGCCCAGTTAGCTTCGCACGGATCGGTGATGTAGAACCACCCCGATTGCCACCCCTTCACTATCTCCACGAAGGAGCCTTCGAGCCAAGTGAATTTGGGCATCTTGCCCACCATGGCGCCCTCGCACTCCGCTTGTTGGCCGCCCACCACCTTTTGCTTCATGTTGAAGGTCTTCAACCATAGGCCGAAGTGGGGCCTGATGCGGAGGAAGGCCTCGCACACGATGATGAACGCCGAGATGTTGAGGATGAAGTAGGGGGCTAGATCGTGGAAGTCTAGCCCATAGTAGAACATTAGTCTGCGGACGAACGGATGGAGGGGAAATCCCAGCCTGCGGACGAAGTGATAGAGGAATACTACCCTTTCTTGGGGTTTCGGGGATGATCTGCCCTTCGGCCGGAAGCCGATGCGCGACGTCTGCGGACAGGTATCCGGCCTCCCAAAGCTTCTTGATGTCCTCCTTCGTGACGGAGGAGGCCATACACTTGCCTCCCGCTCCAGACATGTTCGGAATGACTTTGCGGAGAAGGCGAATGCTTGGGCGTTGGAGCACGAGCGAGAGAAAATGGATGAGCAGAGGAAGAAGAAGGTGTGGGTGAAAAAGGGGAATCCTTATCTCCTTATAAAGGCAGCAGGGATCATGCGCCTCCCCACTTGCCCAGGAAACTCGCTTATTCCCCATGCGTCGTGTTAATGGCGCGGTTGGGTGACCCACACCCGTACTGATGAGAACCCGTGAGAAGGGGACACGATCTCTGTTTCGACAAGACATGCCTATGAAACCGCCTCGCAAGATGTGAAGTAGCAGGTTGAGAAAAACGGTTCGAATAATGACTGGGCCATGGTGTGATGTCACGCTATGAAAAAGTTGTCAGCAGATTAGACTTTTGGAAAATTGTGCTCTCTACGGTGGTATGTGGAATTTGTTTTGCAGAGCCGGACACGATTCTTGTGTTCAAGATCTTCTTTGGAGTATACAGAGAAGGAACCCACCTTGCAATGCCGAAGACAATTTGCGAGCCCGACTCTTCGTCATTGAAGCCTGGTTCAGGGGCTACTGAGGGAGTCCTGGATTAGGGGGTCCTCGGACAGCCGGACTATATGCTTATGCCAGACTGTTGGACTATGAAGATACAAGATTGAAGACTTCGTCCCATGTCCTGGTGGGACTCTCCTTTGCGTGGAAGGCAAGCTTGGCGATTCGGATATGTAGATTTCCTTCTCTGTAACCGACTCTGTGTAACCCTAGCCCCCTCCGGTGTCTATATAAACCAGAGGGTTTAGTCTGTAGGACGAGGACAATCATAATCATAGGCTAGCTTCTAGGGTTTAGCCTCTACGATCTCGTGGTAGATCAACTCTTGTAATACTCATATCATCAAGATCAATCAAGCAGGAAGTAGGGTATTACCTCCATAGAGAGGGCCCGAACCTGGGTAAACATTGTGTCCCCCGCCTCCTGTTACCATTAGCCTTAGATGCACAGTTCGGGACCCCCTACCGGAGATTCGCCGGTTTTGACGCCGACACGGGGCATTACAAAGCTTTACCATCACATATTTATATTACTTCAAGGTTCATTAAATCAACACATGCAAGTATCAAAAGGAGAGTCACGAAATGCATGCATGCGTTGTAATTAATGCATCGGTAAACGCCAATTATTGAAATATATCAAGTGCAGTGCTTTGATGTGTCGCATCAACTCGTACAACAAGGAGAAGCTTGATTTTACTACTACATGCCTTCTCCCTCGCCCATGCGCGCGGTTGCTCGCAAACGAGGACAGGCTTTTGCTTATAGTACTACAACAAGCTATCCCTCCCGCTCGCGGTGGACGGTCATGCAGTAGTGGATTCGATACTATAGAAGCAGTACTAGTAACATCATTGTTCGTCTTCTCGAAGAGGCAAAGAGCCAAGCGCAACCCGAACGTGGCAGTTGTGAACATTGGAGCACTATTGTAGTACGTACTTGCTAGTATAGCCCTGTAAATCAGAAAGGAGTATTTGCCTTTCTAAAGATTTCAACAAGTGACTAGACTACACCGAGACGGAGTACATATGGAGCAAAATGAGTGAATCTGCACTATAAATAAATACGTAGTTCTCTCGTTTTCCTCTCCGAGGTGCACAATATTGAGTATACTAACTAGTCTCTTTTTGACACGCATTTACGTATTTTTGACACAGTACAGATGCAAGCACTCATATAAACGTGCATACACTCACTCCTATGAACGCACACATGCACACTCTACCCCTATGAGCACCTCCGAAAGACTGAGTCGGCACTATCATCTTGAAAGTTATGAAGTCACCATAGGCACCTCATCGTCGACGGGAACGTCTCCTGACATGCAATAGACACGAGTGGCAGTCACATCCATAGATGCTTGAATGCCAAGGATGGAGAGGGTAATGGTTCCCGAGACATTGAATGGTCAATGATGCATCCTCAATTACATGCAGAGGGAATTAATTGGAGAAGCAGAATAGAGCCAGCATGATGTGAATGCAACAGAGTTTGGACTCTCATATAAAGGCGCCCCACCACTCCAATCCATCTATTCCTATGTCTCTGCGCAACACTGCTCACTCCAATCCAAGACCAAGTGACCAGAAGCCACAAGCACCTATGGAGGCGATGGACGCGAGCGGCAGTTGTCGGTGTACTAAAGTAGGGGTACCTTAGTATCCCGAACTTGTGCATGGGCAGTCGCAGCGTCCCGCGGCAAGGCTTGCCGGGCGTCCGCCAAGATCCTCCGTCATTCCTATTGATGCCATTCAAGAACAAAGTGTTTTGACTAAGAAGACAAGGCCCCGGCAAGAGGAGCTTGCCGGGAAGGAAAAGACCCCGGCAAGAGGAGCTTGCCGGGAAGGCCAGCCAAGAAACTTGCCGCGACGCACCGCGCGTCCCGGCAAGACCCGGCGAGCGACAAGCTTCCGGGTGCGATAAGACAACGACCGCGGCAAGGCGTTTGCTGCGGCGAAGCCACCACTCTGCACCCACGCTCCAGCGCATCCGACGACGCGTCGCTCCAAGATCGTTCCTGGCACACATGTCGGGCGGCTGTGCAGCCAAGCGGTGCGAGGTGGCAAGTGGAGATGACGAGAAGGCCATCATGGCGATCGGTGGCGCCCCTAACGGTCGTTTCCTGCACTATTTGGGCGACCGGACGGGCATTAAATGCCCTTGTCCCCTGCCGTCAGAGTTAGGTAGGGGGCACTGTAGATAGCGGTTGTGCCAACCTCTCTTTTTACGTTTTTACCCCTCTCTGCGTTGCCACCTGTCGGTGACCCCTTTAGCCTATAAAAAGGAGGCCCATGCGCACGTAGAAGGGGTTCGACTCATTCGAAACTACAACACACTCACGCTCTCAAGCAAGAACAGAATACAAGCACAAAGCAGCAGTAGGAGTTTTATCTCTCCGGAGAGCTCCGAAGCTGGGTAAAATCCCCCGCGTGCATCGCCTCGATCTGCTCTTCGTGCGCCCTCCGCTCCCTGCCGGACCGAAAAGGGGCCCTGCCCCATAGGTGCTCGTTTCCTACGACATCTATGGCGCGCCAGGTAGGGGGCGTCGAGGTTGTGCGAACCTGATCCGGTCTTCGCGCGCGCTACATCAACATCTTCATCGATATGCCACCGAAGAGGAAGGCTTCCGAGGTGGCCGCTCAGTCCACGTCGATCCCACCACCGCCGAAGCAAACGGGCGGTGGGGTAGACGCCGGCGGAGGAACGGGTGTCGACGGGGGGATTCACATTGTCACCAGATCCAAGGACAAGGCCCCGCAAACTTCGGCGTCCGTACATGCGCCGCGCCCCTCTCAGGTGGCGCGGGATCGACAATGCCATGGTGCTCCTGGCACCGTGCTCGTGTTGGAACAGGGCCAAGCCGGTGGATCGCGGGATGCTCAAGGCCAACATGCACGTCAACACGTTGACGCGAGTGCGGCACGGTCGCCTGGACGAGATGTTGCTCCTTCTAACACTGTTAGAAGTTTGAGCATATCCTGCTCCTCGCGTCGTTCGCCCCCGCCGCCGAAAACACCAGAAGAAGCGTTGGCTCGAGCCCAACTACTACTAGACTACCCTCCAGCACCGGACAAGATCGACGACTGGAGGATCACCATCCAGAGCCTCATCGGCTTCACCAACGGTGACAAGCCCCGGCAACCAAGCACGTCAAAGCCGCGGCAAGACGCCCAGGCGCAAGCCGACGGCGACAAGACTGGTGGGGGTGCCACCACCGTGCACTCCCCACCCCGAAGGCCAAGATCGCCGACTCGTCGGGCCAACCTCGACACCGACTCCACCGCGTCGTCGGACCCGCGAGCTCGTCGCAATCAGCGCCAAGTTCTCCAAGAACGACGACAGGAAGACGCTCATACTCGCATCGAGCGTCGAAGAGAAGCGCGACGTCAGTCAGACCAGCGCGTTGGGCCCACTGTTGATATGCATGCGCCAAGGGAACCAGGCGACTTGCCGTACACGGTAGGTTGCCCTGCGTTCACTCGTGAGCTGCGGCAGGTCCAGTGGCCCAGTACCAAGAACTTCAAACCAGACGTACCCGAGAAGTACGATGGCAGGATACATCCATCAGAGTTCCTCAGCGTCTACACCATCGCGATGCAGGCTGCCGGGGGGTGCGACGAGAAGATCCTCGCCAACTACTTCCCGCTGGTGCTCAAGCCCAACGTCAGATCTTGGCTCATGCACTTGCCGGACAACTCCATCTCTTCATGGGCGGACCTGTGCCATCAGTTTGTCGGCGCCTTCACAGGCGGCCACAAACCCCATGGCCAGGAGAGCGATCTTCATCTGCTCGCCCAGAAAGAAGGAGAACCCTTGCGCAAGTACATACAGAGATTCAGCCAGGTGCAGCGCAACATCCCAGACGTCCACCCTGCCGCCGTTATCAGCGTGTTCCATCAGAATGTGCGTAACCATAGGATGAGGGAGGAGATGGCGATGTGCAAAATCAGAGATGTCAGCGAGCTATATGCTCTAGCCGACAAGTGTGCACGTGCTGAAGAGGGGAGGAAACTCCCTGGAGAGAACGCAGGAGCAGAAGGATCTGACAGCGAGGACGCCCCTCCGGCAAAGAAGAATCGGAGGCGGAATAACAGAAAGAGGAAGGCTAAGGATGTGCTAGTTGTCGAGCAGTCTGGCAACGGAGGCGGCGCCGAGAAGGCCAAAGCTGGTGACTCCGGCGAGGCTGTGGTGGCCGCCGACAAGCAGGACGGCTCCGGCAAGCAGTACTGCAAGATCCACCGCACCAAGGGCCATGATCTCCAGGCCTGCAAGAAAGTTGAGCAGCTTGTTGAGCTGCAGAAAGCTGAATACGAGCGCCGCGACAAGGAGAAGGCCCAAGAAGGTGGAGGAGGATCCGGCAAGAAGCGTCCCGCCCGGGGAGGGCGCCGCGGCAAGGCCAAGCAGCGGCAAGGAGACAGGTCTCCCCGCGGCCGCGACAAGGACGAAGACGAAGATGAAGATGATGAGATGGATGAGGATGAGACCGACGAGCAGGAGTTTCAGAAGGCAACAGAGGTTTTGTGCGTCGACGGCAGTGCTTCTCTTCATACCTCGCACCGCCAGCTCAAACAGTGTGTGCGGGAAGTAAATGCAGCAGAACCGTCTGTTGAGTCGCGCAAGCCCCTGAAGTGGTCTAGCACGCCCATCATCTTTGATGTTGAGGATCACCCTTATCGCATAACTGCGGTCGGGTGCTTGCCAATGTTGGTTTCGCCAACCATCCGCAACCTCAAGGTCACAAAGATGTTGGTTGATGGCGGGGCCGACTTGAATCTGATCTCTTCCGCGGTGCTCAAGAAACTCCAGATCCCCGACAGCGAGCTCGAAGAGACTGGTACTTTCCAAGGAATCAATCCGGGAAGGAGCAAGCCGAAGGGGAAGATCACACTGCTGGTGACATTTGGCAGCGATCTGAACTTTAGGACAGAGAAGGTCACCTTTGACGTTGCTGATTTCCCATTTCCCTACAATGGGATACTTGGTCGTCCAGTGCTCGCCAAGTTCATGGTAGCTTCTCATTATGCTTACAACGTGCTCAAGATGCCCGGTCCGATAAGTGTCATTTCTGTCCCCGGCGACAAGAAAGATGCCCTTATCTGTACCGACAAGATCTACCGGGAAGCAGCAGCCGCAGCAGAACGCAAACCACTTGCCTCTGAAGCTCCCGGGGGAAGAAGAAGACCAAGTCCGGCAAGAGTAGCTCTGATGCCAACTCCAGCAAGCACACCTCTTCGGAGTGCTGCGCTACCGTCGAGGACGCACCATCGATCTCCACTGGCAAGTGCAAGAAGGCAAAGACAGCTTCACCAGAAACCAAGAAAGTGGCCGCCAAGGAGGACAACACTGGTGGTACCTTCACCATCAGTGCCACGCTTGACCCTAAATAGGAAAGTGCGCTCGTTGCTTTCCTGCGGGCGAATGTCGACGTGTTTGCATGGCAACCGTCTAACATCCCCGGTGTTCCCAGGAAAGTAATTGAGCACCACCTTGCCGTCTGTCCTCACGCGCGGCCCGTCAAGCAGAGAGTTAGGAAGCAAGCGGTGGAACGCCAAGAGTTCATTGTAGAAGAAATCAAGAAGTTGGAAGCAGCAGGCCTTGTCCGAGGAGTACTCCATCCAACGTGCTTAGCCAATCCAGTAGTCGTGCGCAAGGCGAACGGGAAGTGGAGGCTTTGTATTGACTTCACTGATGTTAATAAAGCTTCTCCCAAGGATCCATTTCCCTTGCCGCGCATTGACCAGATTGTCAACTCCACGGCAGGATGTGATTTGCTTTCATTTCTTGATGCATACTCAGGATATCATCAGATCTTCATGGCAGAAGAGGATGAAGAGAAAACCGCATTCATTACTCCATGTGGCATGTACTGTTTTGTACGGATGCCTTTCGGACTAAAGAATGCTGGTTCAACATTTGCAAGAGTAGTCAGTCATGCTTTTGAGCCACAGCTGCACAGAAATGTAGAAGCTTACATGGATGATATAGTGGTCAAGAGCAAGGACAAAGAAACTTTGATCCAAGATTTGGACGAGACTTTTGCAAATCTGCGCAAGATCAATCTCAAGTTGAACCCTGAGAAGTGCGTGTTTGGAGTTCCTTCCGGCAAGCTTCTCGGGTTCTTTGTGTCCCAGAGGGGGATTGAAGCCAATCCCGACAAGATCAAGGCCATTGAGCAGATCGAAGCACCGAAGCGCATCAAGGATGTGCGAAGGCTTGCCGGCTGCGTTGCTGCTCTCAGCAGGTTCATCTCTAAGTCTGCTGAGCGCGCCCTGCCATTTTTCAAAATTTTGAAAAAGGCAGGTCCAATGAAATGGACTCCGGAAGCGGAGGCTGCGCTGCAGGACTTGAAGAGATACCTGTCCTCCACTCCAATACTTGTCGCACCTAAGCCACAAGAGATCACACTGCTGGTGACATTTGGCAGCGAGCTGAACTTTAGGACAGAGAAGGTCACCTTTGACGTTGCTGATTTCCCATTTCCCTACAATGGGATACTTGGCCGTCCAGCGCTCGCCAAGTTCATGGTAGCTTCTCATTATGCTTACAACGTGCTCAAGATGCCCGGTCCAATAAGTGTCATTTCTATCCCCGGCGACAAGAAAGATGCCCTTATCTGTACCGACAAGATCTACCGGGAAGCAGCAGCCGCAGCAGAACGCAAACCACTTGCCGCTGAAGCTCCCGGGGGGAAGAAGAAGACCAAGTCCGGCAAGAGTAGCTCTGATGCCCACTCCAGCAAGCACACCTCTTCGGAGTGCTGCGCTACCGTCGAGGATGCACCATCGATCTCCACCGGCAAGTGCAAGAAGGCAAAGACAGCTTCACCAGAAACCAAGAAAGTGGCCGCCAAGGAGGACAACACTGGTGGTACCTTCACCATCAGTGCCACGCTTGACCCTAAATAGGAAAGCGCGCTCGTTGCTTTCCTGCGGGCGAATGTCGACGTGTTTGCATGGCAACCGTCTGACATCCCCGGTGTTCCCAGGAAAGTAATTGAGCACCACCTTGCCGTCTGTCCTCACGCGCGGCCCGTCAAGCAGAGAGTTAGGAAGCAAGCGGTGGAACGCCAAGAGTTCATTGTAGAAGAAATCAAGAAGTTGGAAGCAGCAGGCCTTGTCCGAGGAGTACTCCATCCAACGTGCTTAGCCAATCCAGTAGTCGTGCGCAAGGCGAACGGGAAGTGGAGGCTTTGTATTGACTTCACTGATGTTAATAAAGCTTCTCCCAAGGATCCATTTCCCTTGCCGCGCATTGACCAGATTGTCAACTCCACGGCAGGATGTGATTTGCTTTCATTTCTTGATGCATACTCAGGATATCATCAGATCTTCATGGCAGAAGAGGATGAAGAGAAAACCGCATTCATTACTCCATGTGGCATGTACTGTTTTGTACGGATGCCTTTCGGACTAAAGAATGCTGGTTCAACATTTGCAAGAGTAGTCAGTCATGCTTTTGAGCCACAGCTGCACAGAAATGTAGAAGCTTACATGGATGATATAGTGGTCAAGAGCAAGGACAAAGAAACTTTGATCCAAGATTTGGACGAGACTTTTGCAAATCTGCGCAAGATCAATCTCAAGTTGAACCCTGAGAAGTGCGTGTTTGGAGTTCCTTCCGGCAAGCTTCTCGGGTTCTTTGTGTCCCAGAGGGGGATTGAAGCCAATCCCGACAAGATCAAGGCCATTGAGCAGATCGAAGCACCGAAGCGCATCAAGGATGTGCGAAGGCTTGCCGGCTGCGTTGCTGCTCTCAGCAGGTTCATCTCTAAGTCTGCTGAGCGCGCCCTGCCATTTTTCAAAATTTTGAAAAAGGCAGGTCCAATGAAATGGACTCCGGAAGCGGAGGCTGCGCTGCAGGACTTGAAGAGATACCTGTCCTCCACTCCAATACTTGTCGCACCTAAGCCACAAGAGAAGTTGCTGCTGTATCTAGCGGCAACCAATCAAGTGGTTAGTGCTGCGTTAGTAGCGTAAAGGGAGGCGGATGATGAGCCAGCGACCACGACAAGCGAGTCCAGCGACAAGCAGGGGGCTTCTCCGACAAGCTCTGGTCCCGACAAGGATGAATCTGTGCAGCCACAGGAAGAGAAACAAAAGAAGATGGTGCAGCGCCCAGTTTATTTTGTCAGTTCCCTTCTGCAGGGGGCTAGATCAAGATACTTTGGTGTGCAGAAGTTGCTTTTCGGCCTTCTCATGGCCTCGAGGAAGCTGCGCCATTACTTTCAAGCACATGAGATCACAGTGGTCACTCGCTTTTCGTTGAAGAGGATATTGCAGAATCCAGAAGCAATAGGCAGGATTGTCGAGTGGGCATTGGAACTGTCAAGCTTTGGCCTCAAGTTTGAGAGTACTTCAACTATCCAGAGCCGAGCATTGGCAGAATTCATAGCAGAATGGACACCAACACCTGATGAAGAAACTCCAGAGACGAGCATCCCCGTCAAGGAAGCAAGCAAGGAATGGATCATGTACTTTGATGGTGCCTTCTCGCTGCAAGGCGCCGGTGCGGGCATATTACTTGTCGCACCCACCGGAGAGCACCTCAAGTACATGGTCCAGATGCACTTTCCCAAGGAGCAAGCAACAAACAATACTGCAGAGTATGAAGGTTTGCTTGCCAGACTCAGGATCGCTGCAGACCTTGGGATCAAGAAGCTCATTGTCAGGGGTGACTCGCAACTTGTCGTCCGCCAAGTAAACAAAGATTATCAGAGTCCGTTGATGGAGGCTTACATCGATGAAGTGAGAAAGTTGGAAGAGCATTTTGACGGCCTGCAGATAGAACATGTTTCAAGAGCCCAGAACGATGTTGCCGATGGCCTGTCAAAATGCGCTGCATTAAAGTTACCTGTGGAACCAGGGATCTTTGTGCTCAGACTGACTCAACCATCTGTAATGCCATCAACTGGACAGAACAAAAAGTGAAAGTTGGTTTCCGGTGACTACTTTCCGGCTGAGCTCCCCGAAGCCGCCGCCAAGAAGGGCCCCAAGATCAACACCAAGAGTGCTGAGGAGCAGTCTGCTCTGACAAGCCCTAAGGTTTGTTTCGTTGAGCAGACGCACCCGACAAGTTTTGCTCCGGCAAGCTTGCCGGGGAACATCAAGCTCCGGCTGAGCCGCAGGTTCTTGCCGTGGAAGCAGATGTTCCCGCAGCAGCATTTGCGCCTTTAGTCCTTGTTGTCGAGCCACAGGCTCCGGCATGGGCACAGCAGATTGTCCGTTTCCTTCAGACAGGAGAACTTCCCGAAGAGCAAGAAGAAGCGGAGAGAGTAGCCCGGCAATCAAGTATGTACCAGTTTGTCGATGACATACTGTATAGAAGAAGATTCAACAAAGTGAAATTGAAGTGCATTCCCCGGGAGGATGGACAGGAGCTGTTGGCGGAGATACATGGAGGCATATGTGGTCACCACATTGGCGCAAGAGCACTCGCCGGCAAAGCCTTCCGGCAAGGTTTCTTTTGGCCAACAGCCCTCCAGGATGCAACTGCACAAGTAACCAAGTGTGAAGCGTGCCAGTTCCACTCCAAGCAGATACATCAACCAACTCAAGCTCTCCAGACGATCCCTTTATCCTGGCCATTTTCGGTATGGGGGCTCGACATCCTCGGCCCTTTTCCTCGAGTTGTCGGGGGCTTTGAGTACTTGTATGTGGCAATCGACAAGTTCACAAAGTGGCCGGAAGTGGAAGCAGTGAGGAAGGTGACAGCACAGTCAGCAGTCAAGTTCTTCAGGTCGATTGTTTGCCGTTTCGGAGTCCCTAACAGGATCATCACCGACAATGGCACACAATTCACGAGCCGCACCTTCATGCAGTACGTCCAAGATCTTGGCGCCAAGATCTGCTTCCCTTCTGTTGCTCACCCGAGAAGCAATGGTCAAGCGGAGAGGGCAAACGCTGAAGTGCTGCGCGGGCTCAAGACCAGAACTTTCGACAGGCTGGACAAGTGCGGAAGAAATTTCATCGAGGAGCTGCCAGTGGTTCTTTGGTCGATCAGGACGACGCCAAATCGAGCCATTGGCCAGACACCTTTTGCTCTAGTCTATGGAGCAGAAGCAGTTCTCCCCACGGAACTCGTATACGGATCGCCTCGAGTGCTTTCTTACGATGAGCTTGAGCAAGAGCAGCTGCGGCAAGATGACGCGCTGCTCCTTGAGGAAGATCGTCTTCAGGCTGCTGTACAAGCTGCTCGATACCAGCAAGCTTTGCGCCGCTACCATAGCCGCAAAGTCAATGCCAAAAGTCTCGAGGAAGGCGACCTTGTTCTTCGGCGCGTTCAATCCACCAAGAATTCCAACAAGTTGACGCCAAAGTGGGAAGGCCCTTATCGGGTGAAACGAGTCACTAGGCCTGGCGCTGTCCGCCTTGAGACCGAAGATGGCTTTCCGGTGAGCAACTCCTGGAACATAGAGCATCTTTGTAAGTTTTACCCATAATGCGCGGTTGCCGGAACCTGCTGTTCCGACAACCACCTTTTGTACAAGCCTTGCCGCTGTTGCATGTAACCCTTTATACATAGCCGAGCGCAGATCCCGCGCATAAATAAAGATCATATGCTCTGCAAATGTTGTCAAATTTCATGCTTTCTTTCTTTTGCATGTATTATCTGACACTTTGTGCAGCCCTTGCCCCCGGTAAGCAAAAACGAGCCTTAAGGCTCCATATATTTATTTTCTCTTCTTCCTTTTTCTCAAGAAGAAGGTTCCTTCGCCCACAAGTTCACTAGGGGGGAAGGAGTAGATAATGGTGTGGACCGGGCGTCGTTCAAGAGAAGTATCGCCTTGCCAGGACGCAAACGACAGAAAAGCTAAGTTGCCAAAGTTTGAGCACAACTAGTTTTGAAATTTTTTAAAGTTATCTTCCTTGAACGACCATGCTTTGTATGGAAAACCTGTGCGCGGAGGAACCAACTCGTAGCTAGTTGCGCCCTTACCTTGTTTCGAGTCCGCTCAACAACGTAAGTGTGTTGCGACTAGTTCCGACAAGGTTTCTTGCCGGAGGCAACACCGCCAGCAGGCTGCTGATGTTCCACACTCAGCGCTCGAGGCAAGGGTGCCTGTGCCGGCAAGTTCCCTAAAAGCATAGGGTAAGAACATACAAGGGAGGGAATCAAGTAAAGGAAATAACATAGCAAGTACTACCCAGAATAAAGTTATATTACAATAATAACTTGCCGCGCTCTAATAGATTGTTCCCATAACATGTTTGGCAGTGGCCAGAAAAAGGAGAAAACACGCGGCCTAATCTACACGGTCGCCATCGACCCTCCTGAATTCATTCACCTTGTCCACAATGGGTGCGACAAGGGCCTTGAGTTATTTGAGATCAGCACCCGCCGACAGCTTCTTGAGGACGTTGGTGAGGTTGAGGCCCGGATTGCGGAAGAGCACCTTCACCAACACCTTCTCCAGGACTCTGGCGCAGATTGCGCGCGACTCGTCAGCCAGTTGCTTTGGGATCCTTTCCCGGAGTTGCTGGAGAGCCGTCACCACGCCCTTGAAGAACAGAGTAAGCTTGGTGCTGGGCTGGAGGTTCTCGTCGGAGGAGTACCCGAAGCCAGCCAAGTCCAGTTGCGCCAGCTCCTCGTCGATGACTGCAGCGATGTTGACAAGGCCCTCCGTCCAGAGCTCCACCGTTGCCCTGAAGGTGTTTTGAGTCTCGGCGGCCCTCGTTTGTAGCTCCTTGTTGGCCTTGATCTCTTTCTTCAAGTCATCTTCTCGCTTCTTGGCGCCGTCCAGCGTCTCAGTCAGCGTGACCAGCTTCAGCTCCAGATCAGTATTTGAGTCTTTGGAGGCATTCAGTTCCTTTGCCTTATCGGCAAGTTGAACTTGCAGATCACCATGAGCGAGGGCATCCTTCTCGCGTTCGCGCTGGAGCGCGGCAATCTCCTCATCCTTCCCTTTCAGATCAGCCTCCAGCTGCGTCATCTTCACCTCCAATTCCTTCTTGGCGGCCTCGGCAGCTGCGGCAACGTCCTTCGCATCCTTGAGTGCCCCGCCTAGTGATTGCTCGCGTGCGGCGAGCTCCTCCTCGTAGCTGTCCAGATTGACTTTCTGCTGCGTCAGTTCACCTTCCCGGGTGGACATCTCTTCAGCGGCAAGCCTCTGTTGCTCCTCAGCTTCTGCCTTCTCGAGGAGGAAGGCCTTCCGCGCCTCGACAAGATGCGCCCTCTCCTCCGCAATGGACCGGAGGGCCTCTTGGTTGCGGCTCTGGAGCTGCTCCGCATGCTTCTCTATGTCAACTCCCGCCTGCGCGACAAGCGCTTCCCGGGACTCCAGCTTCGCTTGTCGGGCGCGGTAGAGCGACACCAACTTCCGGAGCAGCTGCTCCTCTTCAGACTCGCTGCTGCTGCTAGGCGCGTCAACCACTGTCAGCCCAGCAGAGGCGAGCACTTCCCCGTCAAATGCCTCTCCTTCAACCGGCGCCCTGGAGCTCGACGCCCAGGGAAGCTTGATGAAGACACCCTCGCCGGCCTTCAAATAGGCATCGGGCTGGGGCTCTTCGGAGCCCGATGCTACGTCAGCGGCGGAGGGGTCGACGGTCGGTGTAGCGCCTTGCGCTCCTGCGCCCTCAGGGTCGTCAGTGCGATCTCCGGACCCCTCGCCAGCTCCTGCGCCAGCAGCCTTGGCGGCCTCTTCGCCGGCGGGATCGTCAGCGCCGGCCTCTTCCTCGGTGGCGGCGTCGTCGTCAGTGTTGCCGCGTGCATCCTCCTCGCCGGTGGCCTCGGTCTCCATCGGATCTGTGGAAGGGGGATCTGAAGACAGGAAGAGGAAAGAAAAGTCAAGCAAATATCCAAAAAGAAGATCAGAAGAAGAAGAACCCAAGGAAAAATTTCCGACAAGGAGGGTTACCTGTGCTGGGCTCCGTGGTCATGGGCTCCACCACCGAAGGTTCGCTGGTCCCGTCCCTTGCTGGGGAACTGCCCCTTACCGGGGACCTCTCCCTTGCCGGAGAGCGCTCCCTTGTCGGGGAATCGCCCCTTGGCGGCGTAGTCGAAGCAGATAGCACCTCAGGAGCGGCTTCTGGTTGTTCCTGATGGGCCCGTTCAGCTCCTACACAAGCAAATCAACAATCAAGATATCAGCAAGGAAAGAGCACCCATGCGCGCCCCACAACACGAAGTGAAGAAATACTTACGCTGGGGGCTGGGCTGGGGGCTGCTTCGAGGAGAGGTTGCCGGGTCCGACAAGGTGGTCTCGGACGCGTCCTCTACTGTCATAGCAGGATCATCCTCGATGACAACCACGGGGACCTTGGCCCTCTTCGCCGCTCTCTCGGCCAGAGTCCTGAAAAGGGACGAGGTTCAGAGGGAAGCAGATCAGATACAAGACAAGAAACAGTAAGAATCGAGGAAATATAAGTACAACAAGAAGAAAGTCTTACTCCTCCTCCTCTTCCTCCTCCTCGTCGGAGCTCAGCGCGGAGAGATCAAAATCCGGTACTCTTTCAGCGTGACGAGGCGGAGGAGTAGGCTCCCTTGGACGCTTGCCGGGAGCTACGGCAGGATCAGGTGCGGCAGCTCGAGAAGACCCCGCTCCAGTTGCCGGCGCGGCATGAGATGCTCCCGCGGCAACGGTGCTTGCCGCGGTGCAGCGTGTCCCATGGCGCTGCGGCTGTTGGCCTGCCTGCCGCCCTGCTGTGTCTCCAGTCCTACGGAGGCGCCTTCTTGGTTGAGCTGGGGGCTGCGCTGGGGGCTCCGCCTGCGGCAAGCTGCTCGAAAACGGCTGGCCGCTTGCGCCCTCGGCGGGCTCGCTCGCTTCGGCCTCGGGCTCTCCTTCGCCAAGGACCTCCCCGACAAGTTCCTCTCGGTCGGCAAGGCTTGCTGCCTCGGCCGCCTCTGCCTCCTCCAACGTGAAACCAAACTCGCCCGCGGCGGCGGCCGCCGCCGCCTCTTCCACCCTGGTGGCGATGTACCGCATCTCGTCATCGGTGGTGTCGCTGGTGAGGAGCCTCTGCTCGTCGGCACGGACCTCTACTTCCACCAAGCCGTCGAAGAATTGCCGCACGACGTCGTCGGAGGGCTCCTGCAAAGTTGGGATAATCCCGTGCAAGTCGCACTCCGGCATCATTGTGCGGATGCGATCGAGCTGGGAGTTGTTGCACAATGGGACGACGCCCTGCGGCAGCCTGAACCACTCTGGGTGGTTGGGGTCATGCTTGAACAGCTCCTTGAGCATCCCGTCCAACTCCAAAACAGTGAAGTTAAAATTGAGGCCTGGGCGCAGCCTCATGATATCCGCCGGGCCCCCGAACAGCCAGGCGGGCCTCCCCCTCTCCTGCAGAGGGACGATGCGGCGGCGAAGAAAGTCCGCGCCAACAGCCCCTATAGTCAGCCCGGCAAGCCTGAGCCGCAGGATCCGGGTGGTGGCGATCTTCAACTTAGCATCGTCCGCCGCCAGAGCGCTCCAGTCGCCACCGCGCACTACTCGGGCTTGGCCCAAATTGGTGAATGGCTGCGGATCTGCATCAACAATCCAACACCACTCCGCTCTCCACTCATCCCATTTGCTCCGAAGCTCCCCCTCCAGATATACCTCCTTCTTGCCGGCTCTCGAGATCCAGGCAATCCCGCCAGACAAGGGCTCTCCTTTCTCGACCCGGGGCATGAAATAGTGGCGGAAAAGGGCTACGTTGGGGTGGATTCCGACGAAGTTCTCGCAAGGAGGTGGGGGTGAAATCAAGGAGGTGGAGCCCGTTCGTGTTCATAATGTCGCAGAAGAAATCGGAAAAGGGCGGGCAGAGCCTGCAATAGAAAAACAAGGGGAATAAGTAGTATCCTTTTGGACACCGCTTCGAAGTAGAAGCTTCGGCGGAGAGTGCCTGCGTGCGCGGGTGCGCCCGCGTCTCCGTCGACCAGAAAAGATAGAACCACTCCCGCAGCGCCTTCACGGTGAGCTCGGGGGGGGGGGGGGGGGGAAGTGCTCGCTCCTTGCGCAGCGCCTCAAGCCGCAGCGCCTCGGCCGACTTCGCGCCCTTCCCGGTCTTTGGAGCCATGTCGGAGGCGGTGGGGGAGAGCGAGGGCGTTGGCGGCGACGGCGGCGACGGGAGCGCAGTGCTGCTCTCTTTCGGCTTGGGAAGTGGAAGGGAGCGGCAGAGCTTTCTGAGGAAGGAATCGCAAGTGGCGAAGGTGGGGGAACGGCCCCTGTTTCCCCTACTTATAAAGAGGAGAGGCGAACATTACGCCTTTTTTGATCAAAGAATCACCCACGATCTCTCCCATGATGCCGCGTTTGACGCGTGCCGTTACGGGAGGGCGCGGTGGATACGGATTTAGATTTGGTGTGGACTCAGGCCGCGTGTGCCCGTGCCCTGTTTTGGGCCTGGCCCAACAGCGCTCGGCACCGTGTGTGGCCCAGGCCCGGGGGCTCCTGTCGGTGTACTAAAGTAGGGGTACCTTAGTATCCCGAACTTGTGCACGGGCAGCCGCAACGCCCCGCGGCAAGGCTTGCCGGGCGTCCGCCAAGATCCTCCGTAGCTCCTATTGATGCCATTCAAGAACAAAGTGTTTTAACTGAGAAGACAAGACTCCGGCAAGAGGAGCTTGCCGGAAAGGACAAGGCCCCGGCAAGAGGAGCTTGCCGGGAAGACCAACCAAGACATTTTTCAAGAAACTTGCCGCGACGCGCCGCGCGTCCCGGCAAGACCCGGCGAGCGACAAGCTTCCGGGCGCGACAAGACAACGACCGCGGCAAGGCACTTGCCGCGGCGAGGCCACCGCTCTGCGCCCATGTTCCAGTGCATCCGACGACGTGTCGCCGCAGGATCGTTCCTGGCGCACGTGGCGGGTGGCTGTCCAGCCAAGTGGTGCGAGGTGGCAAGCGAAGTGTCGGGGCCGTTTCTTTCCGGCGGCCGCGAGCACCTATGGGGCACGGGGGGCCCCTTCTGGTCCGGCAAGGGGGGCGGAGGCCGCGCGCAGAGCGGATCGAGGTCGGGCGCGCGCTGGGAGACGGGCGATTTTTACCCAGCTTCGGAGCTCTCCGGAGAGATAAAACTCCTACTGTTGTGTGTTTTTATTTGATCTTGCTCGAGAGCGAGCGTATGGTGGTGTTGTGTGTGTGTCGAATGGACCGAACCCTCAAGCTGCGGAACCCAAAATTCCGAACCCCTTCTACATGCCCATGGGCCTCCCTTTTATAGTCTGAAGGGGGCACCAACAGGTGGCAGTGTAGAAAGATGGGTAGAAAGGTAAAAACGCGGGTTGGTACAACTGCTACCAACAGTGTCCCCTACCTAACTCTGACAGCAGGGGACAAGGGCATTTAATGCCCGTCCGGTCGCCCCAACAGTGCAAGGAAACGACCGTTAGAGGCGCCATCGATTGCCACGATGGCGTCTCCATCAGCTCCGTTTGCCACCTCGCTCTGCATGACTACGCAACGCTCCGCCACGTGCCCCTGGGGTGGCCCTGGGGTGACACGTCGCTGGATGCGCTGGATTTTGGGTAGCCGCCTTGCCGCGGCAAGTGCCTTGCCGCGGCCCTTCTCTTGCCGTGCCGGCAAGCTTGCCGGCCGTCGGGCCTTGCCGGGACGCGCGGGGCGCCGCGGCAAGTCTTCTGCAGATGCCTTGGTCGGTCTTCCCGGCAAGCTCCTCTTGCCGGGGCCTTTGTTTCCTTCCCGGCCAGCTTCTCTTGCCGGGACTTTGTATTCTTCCTGGCCAGCTTCTCTCGCCGGGGCCTTGGTTGGCCTTCCCGGCAAGCTCCTCTTGCCGGGGCCTTGGTTTGAGTACTTCGATCTTGAATGGCATCAAAGTAGCCGCGGAGGATCTTGGCGGACGCCCAGCAAGCCCTGCCGCGGGTCGCTGCGACTGGCCGTGCACAAGTTCGGGATACTAAGGTACCCCCCTACTTTAGTACACCGACAGGAGCCCTCGGGCCTGGGCCATACACGGTGCCGAGCGCTGTTGGGCCAGGCCAAACAGTGCACGGGCACGCGCGGCCTAGGTCACACCGCATATCTCTCCGCTTCCACCGCGCACGCCCAGAGCGGCACGCGTCAAACGCGGCATCATGGGTGACGTGGGCGGCGCGTGCGGGGCTGAGCCTTGCGAGCATGCATCAAGCCATGATGAAGGGGACGGCTCACGCCCCCCTTCCTAAACGGAGGTAGGCGTGGGGGCATGGTGTATTTACTGGATGGGGCCGGTGCGTGGTTTTCGAGGCGTCCAACCCCACGATCACGGGGTGGGGCGAGGCCGCCTCACCCGTCACCTCGGCCCTGCATCCCCGCCACATAGCTCCCATGCACTTGGGGTCACGAACGGTGGGAGTGGGAATCCGGGCCGTCGCGAGCAGAGGCAGCGGGTCGGTCCCGATTCCCTGCTCCTCCCGTGCCTTGATTCGCTGAGCGGGGCGGCCGGGCTCCCACCTTGCTTCTTTATAAAGAGCAGGAGGGGGGCACGGAAGCCTGCACTCTCTCATCTCCTCCTTTCTTCAACTTCTGTTCTCCTTTCTCCCATTCGCCATGGAGAAAGGGAATCCTGGCTCCTCATCGGTGGCGGCGAGGGTTGCCGCCAGGCAGCGCACCTCTCCCTCTCTCGCACCCTTGGCGGGGGAACCGGCCATAAGGGGAAGAGGGAGGGGGCGTGGTCGCGGACGAGGTCGAGGACGAGGCCGAGGCGCGCGGGGAAGAGGCGGACGGGGCGGCGCGCCAGCTTCGCCCCCACCGGCGGTTCCTCCCCCCACGGCGGTCCACATGGGGGACGACCCTTGCGAGTTCTTCGTCGGGCTCCGTCGGGCGCCTCGTCGTCGCCTCCGGCTTCCAACTCCGTTCGCAAGCGCGATGGAATCGGACCCGCCCGAGATGCTGAGACTGCAGATGAGGGGCTGCGGGATCAGCGGCACGCGATTCCACATTGTATCCCCAGCCCCTGGCGTGATGTATCTTGATCGAGGGTGGAAGACGTTCGCCCGCATCCACAGCTTGACGGCGGGGTTTACCCTCCATTTTATGTTAATGGAGGGTGACCTTCTCGCCGTCAAGGTCTTCGGGGACTCCGGCATCCGAGCGAGATGCTGCGTGGACAGCTCCTCCGATAGCGAAGGCCCCTCCTCGAGCGAGAGTGACGAGGAGGGGAGCGACAGCGACGGCGAGGACGGCGGGTCCGACTAGGCGCTGGACGCCGCTTCACGCGCCACCGGCGACCCCATCATCCGGGTCGCCGGCCTTCTGAACTCCCCGGGGCCGTCTCCTTGGGCGGCTGGCGTAGGGAGGCTGCGGAAGAGGAAGAGGGGTGGCGGCAAGGCCATCAAGTCGGAGTACGAGGGCGAGGTGCCCTCGACAGTGTGCTGACGTCCTGCCGCCCCGTCTTCGAGCTCTGCCTCCGGCGCCTCCGTCTCCGCCAAGCTCCTGGCCGGCCCCCGGGATGTTCTCTTGGTGTCTTCTGGCACCCGTATTTCGCCTAGGCGCTCCTTTTGCCCTCCCCGGCAAGCTTCTCTTTCCGGGGCTTCCTTGACCTACCTCCTGGAGAGAGAAACAGGAGAGGGATTACGGGCATCTTATCTTTTAATTTGTAAGCCTTCGGGCCTTAGCTGTATTTAAAATTTGTAATCCTCTCTATCATGTTTTTCATCCTCTATGGACTTGTACTAAATTGGGATGTTTTTTTAATGAAAAGAGGGGAATGCCTGCCGGATTATATCCTCTACTTGACTCCGTGCCTTGTATGTTTCCACCCTACGCTATGAGGGAACTTGCCGGCGCAAGCACACTTGCTGAGTGCGGAACATCAGCAGCCCGCTGGCGGTGCTGTTCCCGGCAAGAAACCTTGTCGGGCCAGTTGCAGCGCACTTGCATTGTTGAGCGGACTCGAAAACAAATCAAGGGCGCAACTTAGCCGCGATTCGGCTCCTCTGCGTATAGGTTTTTCCATACAAGGCACGCTCGTTCAAGGACGTGGCCTCGCATTCCCCTGTCCATAAGAGGACGCATGATGAGGGACGGAAAGATTATCTGATATCACAGCCCCTGGCGACTCTGGCTTGCCGGGGGTGAACCTTGGTATCCGCAGCTCCCGGCAACTTTGGCTCGTCGAGACCTAGGTGCCGGTGCGCCTTGCTTCGTCCTTGCCGCCGGCGTCGTAACCCCTGGGGACCCTGACTTGCCGCGGAGGAATCTTGGTACTCGCAGCCCCCAGCGACGCTGGTTTGCCGGGGCCCAGGGGCCAGTGCGCCCTTCTATTATTTCCTTGTTGCTGTCATTTTAGTCATGAGAAAAATTTAGACGGCGCCGCAATAAGTTACTTTTTGCAACGTAACTTCAAGTTGGGCAATGCAACGCCGTGTTTCGCCCTTTGTATGTTTACGCTCTACGCTTTTAGGGGACTTGTCGGTGCATACACGCTTGCTGAGTGCGGAACATCAGCAACCTGCTGGCGGTGTTGCCCCCGGCAAGAAACCTCGTCGGGCTAGTTGCAGCACGCTTTCATTGTTGAGCGGACTCGGAAACAAGTCAAGGGCGCAACTTAGCCACGAGTCGGCTCCTCCGCGCACAAGCTTCTCATACAAAGGACGTCCCATGGCAAAGCTTACTATGTTACATCCTTTATTCCATCACATCCCTTGTATGTTTTTACCCTACGCCTTCAGGGAACTTGCCGGCACTAACACACTTGCTGAGTGCGGAACATCAGCAGCCTGCTGGCGGTGTTGTCTCCGGCAAGAAACCTTGTCGGGCCAGTTGCAGCGCACTTTCATTGTTGAGCGGGCTCGAAACAAAGCAAGGGCGCAACTTAACCGCGAGTTGGTTCCTCTGCGCACGGGTTTTTCATACAAGGCACGAACGTTCAAGGAATGCAACATAGAAATTGAAAACTGAACGTATTCTATATTCGAACTTGGGAAACTTAGCTTTTTTGTCTTCCGTGCTCCGGTAAGGCCGCACTTCCCCCTTGATTCCCTTCCTTGTATGCTTTCACCCTCACGCTTTCGGGGAACCCGCCGGTGCAAGCACGCTTGCTGAGTGCGGAACATCAGCAGCCCGCTGGTGGTGTTGCCTCCGGCAGGAAAAATTTGTCGGGCTAGTTGCGGCGCGCTTTCATCGTTGAGCGGACTCGAAACAGATCAAGGGCAGAACTTAGCCACGATTCGACCCTTCTGCGCACAAGTTCTTCATACAAGGTACGGAGTCTCAGGGAATACAATTCAAAAGCTCGAAACTGGACGCTTTCTTCGCCCTACTGGCCGGTGGAGCTCGATGGCGCATCCTCGACGGCAGCGCGGCACTCCGGGGAGGCGTGCTTGCCGGAGCAGGCACCAGAGCTGTTCTTGCCGGGCTTAGTCTTTGGTGGATCTGTCTTTGCCTTCTTGCATTTGCCGGTGGGGCTCGATGGTGCGTCCTCGACGGTAGCGCAGCACTCCGGGGAGGTGCGCTTGCCGGAGTGGGCATCAGAGCTGCTCTTGCCGGACTTGACTTTCTTCTTCCCCCGGGGAGCTTCAGTGGCAAGTGGCTTGCACTCTGCTGCGGCTACTACTTCCCGGTAGATCTTGTCGGTGCAGATAAGTGCATCCTTCTTGTCGCCTTGGACAGAGATGACACTTATCGGACCAGGCATCTTGAGCACGTTGTATGCGTAGTGAGAGGCTGCCATGAACTTGGCAAGCGCTGGACGGCCGAGTATCCCATTGTAGGGTAATGGGATATCAACAACATCGAAGGTGACCCTCTCTGTCCTGAAGTTCAGCTCGCTGCCAAACGTCACTGGCAGCATGATCTTCCCCTTGGGCTTGCTCCTTCCTGGATATATCCTTGAAAGGTACCAGTTTCTTCGAGCTCGCTGTCGGGGATCTGGAGCTTCTTGAGCACTGCGGAGGAAATCAGGTTCAGGCCGGCCCCGCAGTCAACCAACATCTTCGTGACCTTGAGGTTGTGGATTGTTGGTGAGACCAACATCGGCAAGCACCCGACCGCAGTGATGCAATCAGGGTGGTCCTCAACATCGAAGATGATGGGCGTGCCGGACCATTTCAGAGGCTTGCGCGCCTCGACGGACGGCTCCGCTGCATTCACCTCTCGCACCCACTGCTTGAGTTGGCGGTGCGAGGCATGCAGAGAGGCGCCGCCGTTAATGCACAACACCTCTCTTGCCTTCTGAAACTCTTGGTCATCGGTCTCATCCTCCTCCATCTCATCATCCTCATCCTCATCTTCGTCCTTGTCGCGGCCGCGGGGAGGCCTATCTCCTTGCCGCGGCTTGGCCTTGCCGCGGTGTCCTCCCCGGGCGGGAAGCTTCTTGCCGGATCCTCCGCCACCTCCCTGGGCTCTCTCCTTATCGCGGAGCTCGTATTCGGCTTTCTGTAGTTCCGCCATCTGCTCCACTTTCTTGCAGGTTTGGAGATCATGGCCCTTGGTGCGGTGGATTTTGCAGTACCGCTTGCCGGAGCCATCCTGCTTGTCGGCGGCCGCCACAGCCTCGCCGGAGTCGTCGGCTTTGGCCTTGTCGGAGCCGCCTCCGTTGCCGGAACGCTCAGCAGCTAGCACATCCTTAGCCTTTCTCTTCCTGTTGTTCCGCCTTCGGTTCTTCCTTTCCGGGGCGGCATCCTCACTGTCAGATCCTTCTGCTGCTGCAACCTCTCCGGGGATTTTCCTCCCCTCCTCAGCCCGTGCACACTTGTCGGCCAGAGCATAGAGCTCGCTGACGTCTCTGATCTTGCACATCGCCATCTCCTCCCTCATCCTGCGGTTACGCACGTTCTGATGAAACGCGCTGATAACTGCGGCGGGGTGGACGTCTGGGATGTTGCGCTGCACTTGGCTGAATCTCTGTATGTACTTGCGCAGGGGTTCTCCCTCCTTCTGGACGAGCAAGTGGAGGTCACTCTCCTGGCCATGAGGCTTGTGGCCACCTGTGAAGGCGCCGACAAACTGATGACACAGGTCCGCCCATGAAGAGATGGAACCGTCCGGCAAGTGCATGAGCCAAGATCTGACGTTGGGCTTGAGCACCAGCGGGAAGTAGTTGGCGAGGATCTTCTCATCGTGCCCTCCGGCAGCCTGCACCGCGATGGTGTAGATGCTGAGGAACTCCGATGGATGTATCCTGCCATCGTACTTCTCGGGCACGTCTGGCTTGAAGTTCTTGGTTCTGGGCCACTGGACTTGCCACAGCTCGCGGGTGAACGCAGGGCAACCTGCCGCGTACGGCAAGTCGCTTGGTTCCCCGGGTGCGGGCATATCGACAGTGGGCCCAGCGCACTGGTCGGATTGACGTCGCGCTTCCCTTCTGCGCTCGATGCGAGTGCGAGCGTCTTCGTGCCGCCGTTCTTGGAGAACGTGGCATTGATCGCGTTAGGTTCGCGGGTCCGACGACGCGGTGGAGTCGCCGTCGGGGTTGGTCCGACAAGCCGGCGATCTTGGCCTTCGGGGCTGGGAGTGCACGGAGGTGGCACCCCCAGCGGTCTTGTCGGCGTCGGCTTGTGCCTGGGCGCCTTGCCGGGGCCTCGATGCGCTCGGTTGCCGGGGCTTGTCGCCGTTGGCGAAGCTGATGAGACTGTATATGGTCATCCTCCAGTCGTCGATCTTGTGCGGCGCCGGAGGGTAGTCTAGAAGCAGCTGGGCTCGGGCCAGCGCTTCCTCTGCTGTCTTGGGTGGTGGTGGCGACGAGCGGCGCGAGGAGGGGGATGTGCTCGGACTCCCAACTGGATTGGGAGGTGCAACACCCCGCCCGGGCGACCGTACCTCGCTCGCGCCAGCATGCGGGCGTGCATGCTGACCTCGAGCGTCTCACGACCCACCAGCTTGGCCTTGTTCCAACGCGAGCACGGTGCTAGGAGCACCGGGGCGTTGTCGACCTTGCACTTCCTGGGAAGGGTGCGGTGTCTGCACGGTCGCCGACGCTTGCGGAGCCTTGTTTTTGGATCTGGTGACGACGTGAGTCCCACCGTTGGCGCCCACTCCTCCGCCGGCGTCCACTCCACCGCCCGTTTGCTCCGGCGGTGGTGGCGGAATCGATGTAGACGGAGCGGCCACCTCCGAAGGCTTCTTCTTCGGTGGCATGTTGATGGAGGCATTGATGCAGCGCGCGCGGAGACCGGATCAGATGCTCACGACCTCGACGCGGCCCTACCTGGCGCGCCAAGGATGTCGGGGCCGTTTCTTTCCTGCGGCCGCGAGCACCTATGGGGCACGGGGGGCCCCTTCTGGTCCGGCAAGGGGGGCGGAGGCCGCGCGCAGAGCGGATCGAGGTCGGGCGCGCGCTGGGAGACGGGCGATTTTTACACAGCTTCGGAGCTCTCCGGAGAGATAAAACTCCTACTGCTGCTTTGTGTTTTTATTTGATCTTGCTCGAGAGCGAGCGTATGGTGGTGTTGTGTGTGTGTCGAATGGACCGAACCCTCAAGCTGCGAAACCCAAAATTCCGAACCCCTTCTACGTGCCTATGGGCCTCCCTTTTATAGTCTGAAGGGGGCACCAACAGGTGGCAGCGTAGAAAGATGGGTAGAAAGGTAAAAACGCGGGTTGGTACAACTGCTACCAACAGTGTCCCCTACCTAACTCTGACAGCAGGGGACAAGGGCATTTAATGCCCGTCCGGTCGCCCCAACAGTGCAAGGAAACGACCGTTAGAGGCGCCACCGATTGCCACGATGGCGTCTCCGTCAGCTCCGTTTGCCACCTCGCTCTGCATGGCTACGCAACGCTCCGCCACGTGCCCCTGGGGTGGCCCTGGGGTGACACGTCGCTGAATGCGCTGGATTTTGGGTAGCCGCCTTGCCGCGGCAAGTGCCTTGCCGCGGCCCTTCTCTTGCTGTGCCGGCAAGCTTGCCGGCCGTCGGGCCTTGCCGGGACGCGTGGGGCGCCGCGACAAGTCTTCTGGAGATGCCTTGGTCGGTCTTCCCGGCAAGCTCCTCTTGCCGGGGCCTTTGTTTCCTTCCCGGCCAGCTTCTCTTGCCGGGACTTTGTATTCTTCCTGGCCAGCTTCTCTAGCCGGGGCCTTGGTTGGCCTTCCCGGCAAGCTCCTCTTGCCGGGGCCTTGGTTTGAGTACTTCGATCTTGAATGGCATCAAAGTAGCTGTGGAGGATCTTGGCGGACGCCCGGCAAGCCCTGCCGCGGGTCGCTGCGACTGCCCGTGCACAAGTTCGGGATACTAAGGTACCCCCCTACTTTAGTACACCGACACGAAGATGACGAGATGGCCATCGTGGCGAACGATGGCGCCCCTAACGGTCGTTTTCTGCACTGTTTGGGCGACCGGACGGGCATTAAATGCCCTTGTCCCCTGCCGTGAGAGTTAGGTAGAGTGCACTGTAGATAGCAGTTGTACCAACCCCTCTTTTTACATTTGTACCCCTGTCTGCGTTGCCACCTGTCGGTGACCCCTTTAGCCTATAAAAGGAGGCCCATGCATAACGTAGAAGGGGTTCGACTCATTCGAGACCACAGAACGCTCAAGCTCTCGAGCAAGAACATAATACCACCACAAAGCAGCAGTAGGAGTTTTATCTCTCCGGAGAGCTCCGAAGCTGGGTAAAATCCCTCGCGTGCTTCGCCTCGATCTGCTCTTCGTGCGCCCTCCGCTCCCTGCCGGACCGAGAAGGGGCCCTGCCCCATAGGTGTTCATTTCCCACGACAGAATGGAGTATATGGCATTTTTATTCCAGTCGTAACGTTTTCATTGTGAGGGGGCCGCAGTTGAGCAAACCCACCCTGCCCACCGGGCGTCGGCCGAGTTTAGAATTACTAGAAGAGAGAAACAAGGGAGGAGAGCTAGCTGTTGCACAGATGTTGTTGTCAGATGGGACTCGTGTTGATAGAATAGGAGTACTGAGCACTCGTACCTCTTTTTTTTGAGGGAAAAAAAGAGTTGTATGTCTAGTACAACTAGTTGGGTGCGTGCGACCTATAGCTGTCATCACTTTAGGTCTCCTTTTTGAACCGCAGCTACGCTTCACAATACATATATTTTCACGCATTTATCCTCCTATATGTACTCCTAGGCTATTTCCACGTGCTCCCTTTTGCCGACATGTGGGACATAGAGCATCTGGGTCGTAGTGCATGCACGACTCGGAGCATATGCCGGGGTACTTTACATTTCAGACCTCACGAATTACATGCAAACCCCCCGCAGAATAATAAATAAATAAATAAAATATTACATAAAACCAGATTATTTTTGTAGAAACCGGAGCACATTCATTAAAGTTTGGACATAACCCGTTTATAAAAAATGACCGGACCTAAACCAGTCTAAGGGCCTCTTTGATTTTTCCCACAAAAAAGGGCCTCTGTGATTCGCAGGATACTTAAAACACGGGAATGGGGAAAGTATGATGGCGATGAACCGAGACGAGGAGAACTCTAACTGACTTAGAGGTTAGAGTTAGATTCTAACCCTGAACTAGCCCTGAACTAACTCTAAACCAAAGAGGTGTATGGATGGCAGGGTTAGATTGACAATAAATGCTCTTTCTCAATAATTTGACTACTTTGGACCCTCTTTCCTGCCGGATTTGGTGTGGCCGACTCTTGTGTGACCTCCTCCCCCTCACAATTTACATAAACAAACCATATTTACAAATCAAGCATGCAAAACATGATAAATTTTACTTAGTCCATACAAATGAGAATCCCACTTAAACATACAAGTCGTCAATCAAGCTTCACAAAAAAAACACTCCATGAAACAAAGCATGAGCTAACTCATCACGGAAGTCATTCATGATAGGGAGGGAGCCCGGAGCCCTCACGCACCAAGGGAGGAGCTCATCATCGTCGCTCTGGAGGAAGGCTCTGTAGTGCCTAGGCCTCGGGAACCCCTTCGATGTCGGTGCTTGCGAGTTGAGGTTGACACCAGCATGGGTAGCAGGGCCGCTTGCTGCCGACTGGGAACTTAATCTTTGGGCCTCTAGAAATAATGCAAGCCTGAAACTAAAATACCTAGAAAGGTGAACTAAATCTTTCGGCCTCTAGAAATAATGCAAGCCTGAAACTGAAATACCTAGAAAGGTGAACTGAATCTTTGGGCCTCTAGAAATAATGCAAGCCTGAAACTGAAATACATAGAAAGGTGAACTGAATCTTTGGGCCTCTAGAAATAATGCAAGCCTAAAACTGAAATACATAGAAAGGTGAACTGAATCTTTGGGCCTCTATAAAGATTTATTACCTCCTCAAGCAGCATCAAACAATTCCATGCATGCACCATAAATCTATACCAAGTTTGATTAGGATCTACTTTTCCAAATCGGAATTAGCGCTAGAGCGAGCAAGATCAATGATATGGCTGTGAGACAGAGAAGGAACGAACAAACTCACCCCTCTCGCGACCTCCCTGGTAGATGCACCGCCGCCGCACATGATAGAGGGAGAAAAACGACCGGTGAAGGGGGAGCGGTGCGACCTTCGAAGGCCGGAGGGAGAGGTCGGCCGGAGTAGGGTGGCGGAGGCCGGAAGGAGAGGGCGACCGGAGGAGAGAGATAGGGCGAGCGGCGGAGCGGCGCTTGGGCGGGCAACCCTATGGGGAAAAGAGAGGAGTCGTGCGAGGGGGGGGGGGGAGGGAGCAATTTGGTGCGGGTAGGGGAGATTTTTTTGTTCTCTTTTAGTGGGCTCGAGGATAACTAACCAAATTAGAACCTCTCCACCGGGCTAGTTTTTTTAGCTGGGTTAGAGAAAACTAGCTCAAACTAACCCCTCCTGTTTCCATAATTTGAGGCTATTTCAACCCAAACTAGCACTAACTCAGGGATCCAAACAAAGAGGAGTAGTACTGTACATGCTACAGCCTGGACCGTAACACATTGTTTTTATGGCCATATCACCACATTGTTTTCTACTACTGGTTCGTTGGGATACCGTGGTTCGCACTTCTGGATCACTGGGCTGTCGTGGTTTGCACTCCTCCGACCTGAGTAGTAGTAGTAGTATATACCGCATCATTCTTTTCTCCTTCTTACTACATACTACTCCGCCGACATGTGGGAGAGCCAGCATCCGGGTCGACGTGTCATGCACCAGATTAGAGTGCGGAACGGAAGGGGGGCATCACCCCGGTCATAGCGCCAGTAATTCATGACTATAGTGAGTAGTCATATCACAAGTCTTTCTAGCAGTAAGTTTGAGAATCCACCACACCCTCACCCTCCTCGCCTCTCTGTCAACCCACCTACCCGAAAACTGCCGCGCATACTACCAGGGAAAAGCCCCGCCCTCAACTTTTAACTACGCGAAAATAGTTCAAGCTTGTTCGTTCTATATAAATACTTACTGTATGTTTATTCACCCGTGGGGTTGTTCAATGAATGGAGGGCCGGCGAGAACAAGTGAACAATACTAGTACTAGTAGTAAGTAGGAGTCGTACAGTTAGTCACCTTAAATAGAGAGTTTCTTTTCTTTAATGCCGCATACACAAATTGAAACGCTTGTTGTGGAGAGAAAAAGATAATCACTCCACTATATATGTACGCAGGGGCCTGAGCGCTTGCTTTAATAGGGTTGCTCTCTTCATTCTCTCATCCTCTCCAGATCTAAACAAGACAACGGTAGCGACATTTTCTCTCTGCTCATCGCTGGTCATAGATCCGGCCGGATCCGTTCGGCCAGTGTGTGTAGAGGACTAAAAGGTCCATCGTTCACGCGGTCATCACCGCTGAGGGAGGAAACCCATAGCTGCTGGCGAGGCCCGATCCTCTGCTCATGCCGTTCTCTCCGACACAGCGCCAGCTCGGCAGGTCCTCTGACCCTTCTTCCTCCCTGCCGTATTGTGCGCAGATTGGACCTGCCGCCACCGACATCCCGATGAACCTCAGGTACAAGTTCTTCGAAAACGGCCTTGCTCTACTGCCCAAGCTCCCAACGTGTCTGCATGTGCATCTTTTTCTACTTCCATTAGCTCTTCCAAATCCAGCTAAATATTTAGTATTATTAGAGGTAAAGCTACTTCATGCTTTCGAATCTAGGACTTGGTTCAAACAACGAAGAAAGGGGGAAAATCGTAGCATGAATCTAGGACTTTATTCAAAGAGGAAATAACAGGGGGAAAGTAGTAGAGACCGGGTACGCAACTGATCTCTTGGTTGAAAACAGAGATAATGGGAAAACTCAGTACAAACTGGATAAGGAACAGATCTATTATTGGTTGAAAAAAGGATAGAAAGTGGCGGCTGGTGGACAAGTCAACAGAGTATGTCCAGGATTAGATTTGCTGCCCTCACATAGTAAAAGGTGTCCAGGATTAGATTTGCTACCCTCACATAGTAAAAGGTCTCCAGGATTAGATTTGCTGCCCTCACATAGGAAAAGTTCTCCGGGATTAGATTTGCTGCCCTCACAGAGCATGAACAAACTCGGCATCACCACTTTATGCTTCCTTGTAGGTACATTGTGCTTATGCGTCCACTATAGCATGTCCTTATACCAACCTTTTGCTGTTGTTAACGTAAGGGCGCATGTAAAATGAAGCGATCACACTGTTACCTTAAGGACATGTCTAACCAGTGTTATTGTTAATCTAATGCCTCCAGTGATATGATGCAATTAAACTATGTTAACAAATGGTACTCCTGCTGTTTTCCCAAGTATGATAAGTAAGTTGCTTCTTTACGCTGCTGAGTGACCTGGTGTCCCCATGGTCCCATGCCATTAAACCAACTCTTTAGCTGCTATTGATTTACTGTATCTGTTAAACAAGCAATGCCACCATTAAAGTAATCCCATATTTGACGAATGTCATAGTTGATCGTAATGCTTCCGGTAACATGAAGCATTGCTAACGTTTAAAAATTTCTACTATCCTTGCATGATTGCCATGAACATAATTAATATGCTTCTTTTCATTTCGTGTATGTTTCGTATATTCTTATTGACCAGCAACTGTTTACTTTCTATCTTTTTGTGCAGATAGGGATATCCATTTCACTTGTTGCTATTGTGACCTTTTGGTGAACTGCATAAAAAACTTTCTTTTGGAATGAGTGTCTTGTGCAGTTCAACTAAAATGTCACGTGGGCAACATCTCCCAATTTTGGTGGAACTGCACAAAATGGTGATTGGAGTTTCCAAAATCTCCATCAAATTCTGCTGGTAATCTCGTGCAACATCTTATTAGCTTTTTCAAGATGAGCCGTCACTGTCACCACAATGGCACTTTATTTTAGTGGAACTGCACAAAAGGATAAGAAAATTATAGTTGCACCTTACATGAGCAGGACAACCAACCTCAATATTGCTGAATTTTAGTGCAAATAATAAAGAAGAACCTGCCAGCTCATGAGAGCAAGTACTTCTTGCTAGCTGAATGATGCAATCTTTGCTTCATTTCAGGTGAACCGCAGAAAAAGGCGCATGAATTGAATCATGGATCTGCAGGTTGACCTCATCCGAGTGGAGTTGCAGGTTCACCACATCGAGTCCTGGCGGTATAGGGCTTCTCACACTGGTTGCTTCAACTAGGGCCACTATTATAGTAATCATGCTCTTTCTTATATGTGCAAACAGGAATACTCTAGTATAGATGTTGTGATGGTCAAGAGCATTCGCCAAGTTCTTCGGTTGTATGACACAACTAGCCAAGATGGATTTAATCCCGATATTCACTTTATCAAAAGGCTCTAATGGGTTGGTTCTGAATCTTGCAAGCTGGGAATCGACGAGATGTGTAGGCATCTTTGTTGTACTTATTATTGGAATCTTATTTGTTGGTTCTGAATCTTGGAAGCTGGGAATCAATGAGATGTGTAGGCATCTTTGTTGTACTTATTACTTGAATCTTATTTGTTTGTTCTAAATCTTGCAAGCTGGGAAACACGGCATGATGATGCAGAGGACATCAACCATAACAAATTGTTCAAACTTGGTAGTATTTTTTGTGTGAAAGTGCGGAAAATGTGTTGATCATGTGCGTCCTTAGAATAATAACTCTAATTGTTGTGCATGTTGATTCTATGGCTCTGATAGAACGAGCCAATGCATTGCTTGTGTTAATAATACATTTTAATTAATGCTAATTAAATTTAACTAAAGTGACCACTAACACTTGTTATTTCAGTACCAATACATACCCACTCGTGAACTGACGTGTGTGGACGGAATAGGTTTCTTAATGGAGGAGTTTGAATGCACCGAGGGTGCATATTCTGCTAGGCGTGCAGCGGGCGAAGGAGGGGTAGTAACTGTTGTCTCCTATACACACTCAGTTTACTGTTGAATCCAGTTCCCCAAGAGCTGAAAAACGAACTGCTGCTGCCGCCTACTCACATGTTCACTTGAAGAGACTCCAATGGCGATCCGAGGGGTGAGCCTGCTGGATATGGACTTCAGCAAGGAGTTCACCTTTGAGTTCTCCGTTCAGTCCCTTGGCGGCACCAAGTTGAATGTGATGTACACCAGCGATCCAGACTCGGTGAAGCTCTACCTTGCTGAGTTCCAGCAGTACCTACAGGACGAGAAAGCACAAGGTCGCAGGACTAGACCTTGTGCCCATCCATTCGACTACTGACAGGGACCAGCGGACCGTGGTCGCCTAGGTATGCGTGCGAGATGAGGTTCTCATCTACCACTGCTGTAGGGCCATCAGAGGTTCTGGAGCATTTGCCCGTTTCATCGGCAGTGCCGACTGCACCTTCGCTAAGGTGGAGAGAAGGAAGAACATGATGATTCGTCCATCTGGTGCAGCAAGCTTGTCGACATCCAGAAGCACTACAAGATCATTGGCAAGGGGCAGGAGAAGGACTCCGTGGTTGACCTCGCCGAGACCATCATCAACCCTGCTACGCCAACATGAAAGAAGACAATGATACCAAGGAGCTCCACCAGCTACCCAGCATCCGAACAAGTCAACCCTTGTACTCCCCTCCGCCTGCGTCTTCCCCCCCTCCGATTCGTTCGGTCCACGGTCTTGACGTCATCCTCCACCTTGGTGCTCTCGCCACGGCGCCGCCGTCTGTCGTTCCCAACATGGTCAGCAAAACAAGAGGAATCGGGAGACAACTATTCGTTGAGAGGCTGATAGTCCCGGGCCCACCAGGCCCATGGCCTAGGTTTTGTTGTTTAACATGGGCAGCCCACGACACGTTTCAACGTTTTTTGGATCAAGAGTCCTCTGGTCCTCCCAACCTAGCTTGTCTATAACATCAGCAGCCCAAGTTCTGTTTGTTTTTTCAAGACGACGCACAGCTTAGTTCTTTTTTCCATAAGAATGCAAAACTGAACCTATGTTTTCCCTTCAATAATAGTATAGATAATAGAAACAACATAAGGTTCTGTTAAACGTGTCCTTCATCCAACCATTTTATAGACCTTCCCACTTCCTTTATTTTTTTCATTAATCCTATATCTGAATTTTCTTCGTCTTTCTTTTTCAATGTAAACTGAGTTTTCTCTCAGTACTTTTCCCTAGAACCAACTCAACTCTCCCATGTCTAGCCTAATAAATAATAATACCCCATGTCCTATTTACTCATCAAATTAAAATGATATTTTATTTCATAAATTGAAAGTTCTTACAAAATTATAATAATAATAGTTTATATATAACTTGGCAAGTTAACTCCTAGTGATTGCGTACATAAGCTTGCAAAGATTTTACTAACCAATGTAGTAATAGACGTGCAAAAATCATGTGTTTATATTTTTATAACATTTCTCGGTCCAGCCCAACATGATATTTTCACCTAGCCCAGCAAGTCACGGATTTTGAGAAAAATGCAAATGGGCTTTAAATTATACCATATATATAAACAAGCTGCATAGATGCTAAATCATTGTTTCACCCAGCCCACCAAATGGACTAAAAAAGCAAATGGACTGGCTGACATGTGGGCCAATAGGTCGAAGCCTAAGCAAGGCGTTGGATTTACATCCAACGGCCGACATTCTTCTTCAATCTCTCGTCTTCTTCCCCCAGCGCTGCCGGGACCACCTGCTCCAGCCTCCGGCGTCCAGCGGCGTTGTTTTGCACGCCTCGCAGCGAAACGCTACCCCGCCGACGGCTAGGCCATCCCTCCACTCCGCACCTCCTGTTATTCTCTGCCGAGTGTAGACCCACCCCGCACCTGAACCAGTCAAGTTTCCCACTCCTCTACATCTGCGACTCCACCGCCGCGTCTTCCCCATCTCCGGGTCGTTCCAGTCTGGGGCCTCGCCGTCGTCCATCGCCTCGCTGTGCTCGGCACGACGTGGTCAACAAACGAGAGTCATCGGAAGAGGACTGTACGTGAGAGCCTGACGGCTGGGACCCACAAGGTCCATGGTCACACGCAAGGAAAGTTCCTACTTATTAAGCTGTTTCCTCCCCTGACAGCTGGGACCCACCGGATGTATCTTCGCACGGAAGGAAGTGCCTCCTTGTTATGCGAAAAAACTATTCCTCCCGATGATAGCTCGGACCCAGCAGATTTGGTGGCTGACTTGTGGGCCTACTAAGCAGACGTGTACGTAGGGCTTTTTTAACTTAATCAACAAATGATTCTAGCAGTTGGACTATTGGATGTTAATCCAATAGACAGTCAAGTTTCCCACTCCTCTCCATCTGCGATTCCACTGCCGCGTCTTCCCCATCTCCGAGTCATTCCAGTCTGGCGCCTCTCCGTCGTCCATCGGCTTTGGTGCACTCGACATGGTGTGGTCAACATGGTCAACAAACGAGAGTCATTGGAAGCCTCACACCGCAACCGAACCAGTGAACCCTCGTACTCCTCTCCGCGCGGGCTACCACTGCTGCGTCTTCCCTGGCTCAGGGTCGTCCCCTTCCTAGGCCTCGCCATCGTCCACCGCCCTAGTGCTCTGGGCGCGGCGTGGTCAACGTGGTCAGGGAATGACTTCCATCGGAAGAGTACTGTACCTGGAGAGGCTGACAGCTGGGTCCACGGTGGCCGCAAGGAAGTGCCTCCTTATTACGCGCAAAATAATTATTCCTCCATCTGACAGCAGGGACCCACCGGACGGGCCATCGCATTTCATGAAAATAACATTTCCCCCCTGACTATTGGGACCCACCAGCTACATCTTCGCATGCAAGGAAGTGCGTCCGGGCAAAAAATGATTCACCCCCCTGACTGCTGGGACCCACCAGCTACATATTTGCATGCAAGGAAATGCGTCCATATTACGAGAAAAAAAATGATTCACCCCCCTGACTGCTGGGACCCACCAGCTACATCTTCGCACGCAAGGAAGTGCCTGATAGTCGAAGCGTACGTAGTGTTGTCATTCTGGTCGCGAACATGTATGTACATACTGGTCAATTTAGAGGCGCGCACATGTCGTAGTAGAGGCGCGCATGTAGCATGTACTCGTACGTACAGCGGCCAGGGTGCAAGAAAGAAAATATGGCCACATACGTACATATGGGCGAGTCTTGAATGCCTACTCGCGTATACGTACGGCCAAGGCTCATGTACATGGCTGGGTTGGAACAGAGAAACTGCGTCGTCGTCGTGTTCATGGGAAGTCAACAGAATGCGTCGTGTTCATCAGGAGGCAACGAAATGCGTGGGAGCCAGCCGGCTTGGACGGAACAGCCGATGGAAACGAGGCCTGGCGTACCACCGAACGGAGGAAACGGCCTTGTGTTCGAGCAACCACGTTTGAAACGGGATCCTGTTCATTGGGAGGGGTCTGGCGTACCGCAAAACAGAGGAAACGGACTTCTGTTGGACCTCCTACGGTTTAAACGGTGTCCTCTTGGTCGGGAGGTGTGTGGCATACCGCAAAACAGAGGAAATAGACTTGTGTTGGAGCGCTATGGTCGAAACGGGGTTCCTGTTCATTGGGAGGGGTGTGGCGTACCGCAAAACAGGACTCCATGGGATATTGTTCATCTCCACCGTCGACCTCCTCCAGCCTCCACGGGCTACTGTTCATCCACCGTCGACCTCCTCCAGCCTACACCTGCTACTGTTCATCCAGCCTCCACCGCACACTACTCCACCGGCTACTGTTCAACCAGCCCTCTCCACGGGCTCCTGTTCAACCACCCCTCCACGGGCTACTGTTCATCCAGCCCTCCACCGACTACTGTTCAACCAACTCTCCACGGGGTCATCCTATTCATCCAGCCCTCCACGGGGTCCTGTTCATCCAGCCCCAACTGGCTCAATCGATCGGGGTCTTGTTCATCCAGAGGCAACACCACGGGGTGCTGTTCATCCACCCCCCCATTGGGAACTGTTCATCCTAACCCCCAGCAACGCTCACTGTTCATCCAGAGGCAGCACCGATCTCCTTCGGTTAGCAGCAGTAGCGAAGAAATCGCTCAATCGCTCGGGTTCAGTAACGCATAGCCTGCAGTGCAATCGCTGGGGCTCAGTTAGGCGACACCTCGCTTAGCTTCAGTTAGAGCCCAACGCCTCGCACCCACGCGCGTACGGTACAAGAGAAACACGCATCGCTCGGCCCACGACCACCCACCATAACTGGGAACTCCCCAAAATTTTCCTCGCCCTCGCTTCTACCATGGGTTTTTCCATCATGGACGGCCCAAAGAATGACATGCAGCTGCGTCTCCGGCCCGGCCAGGATGAAAAGCCCATTTTCTATCATGATTTTTTGTCATAGAAGTAGTAGCCCACCACATCTATGATGATACCGGGTTTTGTAACAATTATCGTCATAGAAGTGTCATAAGTATGACAGAAAAAAATTGTTTGACCCAAAATGTCACGGATGTGTCTTTGTTTTTGTAGTGGTGGCTCCCCTGGATGTTTTCTGGGTATAAGAGTGTATATAGGAGGAAGATCTAGGTCAGGGGGTCACCGAGGGGCCCACAAGGTCGCGGCGCGTGCCCTCCACCATTGTGGCCACCTCGTGGCTCTTCTGACTTGCACTCCAAGTCTCCTGGGTGTCTTCTGGTCCAAGAAAAATCATCGCGAAAGTTTTATTCCGTTTGGACTTTGTTTGGTATTCCTTTTCTGCGAAACTCTAAAACAAGGAAAAAAACCAGAAACTAGCACGGGGCTCTAGGTTAATAGGTTAGTCCCAAAAATCATATAAAATAACATATTAATCCATATAAAACATGCAAAATGGATAATATAATAGCATGGAACAATCAAAAATTGTAGATATGTTGGAGATGTATCAAGCATCCCCAAGATTAATTCCTGCTCGTGCTCGAGTAGGTAAATGAAAAAATAGAATTTTTGATGTGGAATGCTACCTAACATATTTATCCATGTAATTCTCTTTATTATGGTATGAATGTTCAGATCCATAAGATTCAAAACAAAAGTTTAATATTGACATAAAAACAATAATACTTCAAGCATACTGACAAATAATTGTGTCTTCTCAAAATAACATGGCCAAAGAAAGCTTAACCCTACAAAACCACATAGTCTGGTTATGCTCCATCTTCATCACACAAAATATTCAAATCATGCACAACCCCAATGACAAGCCAAGAAATTGTTTCATAGTTTTGATGTTCTCAAACCTTTTCAACTTTCACGCAATACATGAGCGTGAGCCATGGACATAGCACTATAGGTTGAATAGACGGTGGTTGTGAAGAAGACAGAAAGAAGGAGATAATCTCACATCAACTAGGCGTATCAACGGGCTATGGAGATGCCCATTAATAGATATCAATGTGAGTGAGTAGGGCTTGCCATGCAACGGATGCACTAGAGCTATAAATGTATGAAAGCTGAACAAAAGAAACTAAGTGGGTGTGCATCCAACTCGCTTGCTCACGAAGACCTAGGGCATTTTGAGGAAGCCCATCATTGAATATACAAGCCAAGTTCTATAATGAAAAATTCCCACTAGTATATGAAAGTGATATCATAGGAGACTCTCTATCATGAAGATCATGGTACTACTTTGAAGCACAAGTGTGGAAAAAAGGATAGTAACATTGTCCCTTCTCTCTTTTCTCTCATTTTTTTGTTGGGCCTTCTTCATTTTTTGGCCCCTTTTTCTTTTATTGTTTTTCGTCCGAAGTATCATCCCGACTTGTGGGGGAATCATAGTCTCCATCATCCTTACCTCACTTGGGACAATGCTCTAGTAATGAATATCATCACACTTTTATTTACGTACAACTCAAAAATTACAACTCGATACTTAGAACAAAATATGACTCTATGTGAATGCCTCCGGCGGTGTACCAGGATGTGCGATGAATCAAGAGTGACATGGAGGAAAGAATTATTAACGGTGGCTTTGCCACAAATACTATGTCAACTACATGATCATGCAAAGCAATATGACAATGATGAAGCGTGTCATAATAAACGGAAGGATGGAAAGTTGCATGGCAATATATCTCGGAATGGCTATGGAAATGCCATAATAGGTAGGTATGGTGGCTGTGTGTGGGTTTATGGTAGCGGCGAAAGTTGCGCGGTACGAGAGAGGCTAGCAATAGCGGAAAGGTGAGAGTGCGTATAATCCATGGACTCAACATTAGTCATAAAGAACTCACATACTTATTGCAAAAATCTATTAGTCATCGAATACGTGCATGCTCCTAGGGGTATAGATTGGTAGGAAAATACCATTGCTCATCCCCGACCGCCACTTATACGGAAGACAATCAATAAATAAATCATGCTCCGACTTCATCACATAACGGTTCACCATACGTGCATGCTACGGGACTCACAAACTTTAACACAAGTATTTCTCAAATTCACAACTACTCACTAGCTTGACTCTAATATCACCATCTTCATATCTCAAAATAATCATAAGGAATCAAACTTCTCATAGTATTCAGTGCATTTTATATGAAAGTTTTATTATATCCCTCTTGGATGCCTATCATATTAGGACTAATTTTATAACCAAAGCAAATTACCATGCTGTTCTAAAGACTCTCCAAATAATATAAGTGAAGTACGAGAGTTCATCAATTTCTATAAAATAAAACCACAGCCGTGCTCTAAAAAAATATAAGTGAAGCACATAGAGCAAAATTGCCCAACTCGAAAGATATAAGTGAAGCACATAGAGCATTCTAATAAATCACGATTCATGCGTGTCTCTCCAAAAAGGTGTGTACAGCAAGGATGATTGTGTCAAACTAACAAGCAAAGTCTCAAATCATACAAGATGCTCCAAGCAAAACACATATCATGTGGTGAATAAAAATATAGCCTCAAGTAAAGTTACCGATAGACGAAGACGAAAGAGGGGATGCCTTCCCGGGGCATACCCAAGCTTAGGCTCTTTGGCCTCCTTGAATATTACCTTGGGGTGCCTTGGGAATCGCCAAGCTTAGGCTCTTGCAACTCCTTATTCCATAGTCCATCAAACCGTTACCCAAACCTTGAAAACTTCACAACACAAAACTCCAACAGAAAATCTCGTAAGCTCCGTTAGTATAAGAAAATAAGTGAAGACTTTTGGTATTGTTGTGAACTAATTATTTATTTATATTGGTGTAATATCTACTGTATTCCAACTTTTCCATGGTTCATACCGCCCGATACTAGCCATAGATGCATCAAAATAAGCAAACAACACGCAAAAAACAGAATCTGTCAAAAACAGAACAGTCTATAGAAATCTGGATATTTCGAATACCTCTGAAACTCTAAAAATCCTGAGATATTACCAAATCCGAAGAAATTTGTTTGTTAATCTTCTGCAAAAAGAATCAACTAAAAATCACGTTCCTGTGATTTATGAAAATTATTTTCGTGTGCGCAAAAGTTTCTGTTTTTCGTGTCCCAAAGGTCTTACTTTGCACAAACATTAATTAAAACACAAAACCACATCTAACGAGAGGCTAGATGAAAAATTTATTACTAAACAGAACCTAATAAGAAAAAATAAAAATAAAATTTGGTTGTCTCCCAACAACTGCTATTGTTTAACACCCTTAGCTAGGCATAAAACACGAATAGATCTAAGTATTATCATCTTTGGAATGCAATCCATAAGTGGCTCTCATAATAGAATCATAAGGCAATTTAATTTTCTTTCTTGGTAAGTGTTCCATGCCTTTCCTTAATTGAAATTGAAATCTAATGTTTCCTTCTTTCATATCAATAATTGCACCAATCGTTCTAAGGAAAGGTCTACCAAGAATAATAGGGCAAGTAGGATTGCAATCTATATCAAGAACAATGAAATCTACGGGCACATAATTCTTATTTGCAACAATAAGAACATCATTAATTATTCCCATAGGCTTCTTAATAGTGAACAATCGTCAAATTCACGGAGACCTAACACATCACATGAAGTTTTTGGAATCGTGGAAACACTAGCACCCAAATCACACAAAGCATAGAATTCATAATCTTTAATATTAATTTTAATAGTAGGTTCCCACTCATCATAAAGTTTTCTAGGGATAGAAACTTCCAATTCAACATTTTCTTCAAAAGATTGCATCTTAGCATCAACGGTATGTTTAGTAAAAGCTTTGTTTTTATTATAAGCATGAGTAGAATTCAACATGGATTTCAACAAGGAAATACAATCTATTAAAGAACAATTATCATAATTAAATTCCTTGGAATCCAAAAGAGTGGGTTTATTGCTATTTAAAGTTTTGACCTCTCCAATCCCACTTTTATCAATTTTTGCATCAAGATGTAAAAACTCTATATTTGGGACGCCTTCTAACTAAAGTTGACTCATCTCCAGTCCCATCTTTATCAAGATTTACATTGGAAAACAAATATTAAATTGGAGTCACATCAATCACTTTAAGATCTTCATCATTATTTTTGTGAAAACTAGAAGAACACGCTTTTATAAACCAATG